>CM077176.1:27295675-28778175 GCA_039654105.1 Coreius guichenoti | reverse complement strand
AAGGGCTCTCCTCATCAATTTCGTGCACGATGGTCACAGGTGACACCAAAAAGATGCGATCTGTTCCCGTGTCAAAGCCGACACTGAGGTCTGCATTGTCCAATGGCAGGAACTCACCCTCAGGGGTCACCCGTGGCTGCAGCAAAGGTCAAAAGCAATGTTAATTTTCACACAGTTTGGTGTATTGTTAGACAGAAATGTCCTTTAGGCAATTTAGTTTATTTAGTCAATATTTAGTCATTTAATATTTATTAATAGTAATCCATTTTATTCTGACTGAAATGGTAATTTCTTGTCAATGAAGACATTTTAGCTGACAATAACAGCTATGCAAGAAATGTGTTAAACCATAACATACCAAACTTTAACTGTTTTTTCTACCATATTAAAACATTATAAATATGTATTTAAACATATCGAAGATTTATCAACCTAAAATATGATAATTTTAGCCCTTGAAAATATATAGCCTTTATAATTCAATAAAAAAAACTGACTACGGTTGGATCCTTTGCATAAACTCAACATTTTTCCTCAACATTAACATTGTTAAAGCATTGTTAATACCCTGCAGCAGTGTTACTTTTTTATCTTCTCATATTTTAGTAAACACTGTTCTAATTAAAATGGCTTAATTGTCGCTAGGGATTGTCTTTTGCCACGTCTTGACAAAAAAAAAAAAAAAAAATTCACCTGTAATTTCGTCGACCTAGTTGACTTGATATTGTGTCATACTTAGACATGAAGCGATAAAAAGCAATAAAAGCTGTCTTTTATGGAAATCTCTGTTTTTGTAGCGTTACTATGAGCGATAAATTTTGTTGATTGCTTGGTTTCTATTTTGTCACCCACGGAGGCCCTGTCAACGGTAAAATCTCATTGGTCCAAAACTGAGCTGCACATAACTGTATATTGGTCATCAACCAGCTATAATTGTGTTCCATCACACAATATTTTCAGTGAAATTACTAAAAACTTAGCGCATAGCACCTGGTCAGGACACAGTTTAAGATTATTAAAGCAGATACAGGAAGTAATAAACGGAGCAATTCCAATAGGGTCCTCACACCATCGGTGCTCAGGCCACAGAAAATCACAGAAAACAACGTCTTTATGATTGTATATGTGTGCATACTGTCTTCACTCATGTATTTTATTCCAGTCTTTTTTATTCAGATTAGGCAATAACAAATATTAGAGTGTTTTTCTTTCGGTCTTGTCTGATCTTCATGCTCAAACATCTCACCATCTAACCTCAAAACATCAGAACCTGTTAGAAACATTACTGCATGTAGACATGGACACGATAAAAGACAAACATAAACACCATCCTCACAGACATAGTACACACTTACACAATGACACATTCGGATCTACATGTTTAAGACAGACATCAAGATTTCATTCACTGTTAAACAAAACATACTGACACAAATACATTTAATCAGGCCGTTAAATTAAGTCATACATACACACACACACACACACACACAGGGCAGATATAAGTGAGACAATGGTTTGCTCTGGTAAAGTTAATCCCCTCTGCAAATCTTATAAACCTCCAGTATGAGGTTGATAAAAAACAAGCCCTCATTAACTACACCAACTGTCCAGATGTCAATCTCGCTCGTTCTTTTTCTCTTTCAATTGCTCTCTCACATCTCGTCATGTGTTCTGCCCTAATGTATTAACTAACATGAACTAACCATGAGCAATACATTTGTTACTGTATTTGTTAATCTTTGTTCACGTTAGGTAATAAAAATACAGTCGTTCATTGTTTGTTCATGTTAGTTCACAGTGCATTAACTAATGTTAACAAATGCAACATTTGGTTTTAATAATGTATTAGTAAATGTTGAAATTAACATTAACAAAGATTAATAAATGCTGTAGAATTGCAGTTCATAATTCGTTCATGTTAACTAATGTAATGTTAACTAATCAAACCTTATTGTAGTGTTACCAAAACAGTTGTGCTGCTTAATATTTATGTGTAAACAGAATGTTTTTTTGTTTTTTTCAGAATATAAAAGTTCAAAAGAACAACATTTATGTGAAATAGAAATCTTTTGTAATATTATAAACATCTTTAAGACTTTTGGTGAATTTGATGCATTCTTGCTTACTAACAGGATTCATTTATTTCTTTTCAAAATAAATACATAAATTACAGAGTCGGTAATACCAACCCAAAACTTTTGAATGGTAGTGTACCTTCACAGTTGGACTTGGACTTGGTCTTGGTCACACCACATGACTTTGATCTGATGGACAAAATTTTTAAATTTATGTAAGCCGTGAAGCAATTGTGTTATGGAAAATTACTTAAGGTTTTCTTTTCAAGAATATAATTCCTTAAATGGGGCTTTTTTCTTTCATTACACATTTTGCCACCCAAAAAAATATCAAAATTCATTTTAATTCAGAAATCAACATGCTCATCACAGAAAAGGTATAAATCACTGTAATGCAGACGTGCCGATACGGTAATATGATATATCACGATAATGAACATGCACAGTATTTTAATCATGGCCACTTCAAATACAGTGAATAATTCCTTATTACGAATTCAGATTTTTATAGTGCATTTTAGGAATACTTTTCCATCAACCTGTTAAATTTCCAACACGGCTCTATGCTGCGTGCGTCAAAGAGATATGTGCACATGTAATGACAAATCGGGTCTCTATCAACTATTAGTTAATGATTATACTTAAGTACATACGAACGATATTAATTTAAAATACGTATAGGTTACTATATAGTGCATAATACAACAAATTGAACATTTCTTTCGCTTGATAAACTGTTCATTAATTAATTAATATTAACATGTAGGGTGAGTGCAATGTAAGGTAAGTGGAAATACGTGTATAAACTAAGCTATCAGGCTAATCGGGTATCTGTATGCTATGCTAGTACATAAGCTAACTAATACAGACATTAATGGTCAAATGTAACAGTTCAAACCATGGACGTCAGAACCATTGTATTTTTTAAGACCAATGATATTGGACCCACTCACTTTTACCGTCTCTAATTCAGCGCATATGTCTGTTCACTTTTCAAAGCGCCGTCAGTCAAATTCATTCCACTTGAGGAATGCCCAAATAAATTAAACTCCATTATGCGTTTTAGCTACCTTTACTTCCATGCTGCTGCTTTCTCAAATCCATTCCAGAGTCCATATAAATTAAACTTCATTCCGTGTTTTCACTACTCGCACCCACGACACAGCAAGGTAAACAAAGCATCTTAGCATATCTGCTGCTCAGGTGGGTCTGGCTGTGTGCTCACATACTGTCACTAAACAAGCAGGTATTTAAGTGAATGTTCATAATTTGTTCACCTGTTGCTTTTAAAGGCATCATGTAGTCTTACTGTATAGTAGGAATTGTAATCAGGCATTAAGGAGAGTGCCTATTAAAAGTGAATCGAGCCAATGGGATCGTTTGGGGTCCTAACAGAGAACCGATTTCAAAGAGGACTTGAACGAGCGAAGGAGCCGTGCAGAATGAAAATGCACATTAACTCTCTGACAGTAGACGGCGCTGATGGAACAGCAGAAAAGCAGGTGTTACCCCGATAACCACGTAAATAAAGCAGCTGCCCTACTTTCTGTTTCTGAACAGCATTTAATAATTTAAACAGCCATTCAGATTTTTGTATTCGCTACGGTGTTTATCACAGCACCAAACACTTAAATACTTAATATTTAAAGACTTAATAGTCTATCTTATTTTTCAAACTTATTTTTACGTTTAAAGGATTAGTTCACTTCAAAATGAAAATTTCCTGATAATTTACTCACCCCCATCTCATCCAAGATGATGTCTTTCTTTCTTAAGTTGAAAAGAAATTAAGTTTTTTGAGGAAAACATTCCAGGATTTTTCTCCACATAATGCACTTCTATGGCAACCAAACCAACTGGTTGAAGGTCCAAATCAATGACGTTTCAAAGGGCTTCGAATGGCTTCAAAGGGCTCTGCACGATCCCAGCCGAGGAATAGGGTCTTATCTAGCGAAACGATCGGTCATTTTTAAAAAAAAAATTAAATTGATATATTTTTTTATATATTTATACTTATACTTGCTCATCTTGCTCTGCAGCGTACCACGGATTACGTGACCACGTTGGAAAGGTCACGCTAGACATAGGCAGAAGTACCGCCCCTGAGTTTACAAAGCGCACGTGCGAAGACTAATACAAACATCCTTTAGCAAAAAAAGGTAAAACAACGATGTCGGACGATTTTGAAGTTGGAGATGGATTTTTTTTTTTGGTAAAGAGGGCGTTTGTATTAGTCTTCACATGTTCGCTTGGGGTGGTACTTCCGCCTACGTCTAGCGTGACCTTTCTGGCGTGATTACGCAATCCATTCCGTGGTGCTTCGCAGAGCAACGGAAGATGAGCAATTTAGGTTAAAGAGTATATACATTTTTTATTTTTTTTGAAAATGACCGATCGTTTCGGTTTCGGGGCTGTTGCTGGGCAATGCGGACTTTCAGCTCCCTCCAAAGATTTTCTATTGGGTTCAGGTCTGGAGACTGGCTAGGCCACTCCAGGACCTTGAGATGCTTCTTACGGAGCCACTCCTTAGTTGCCCTGGCTGTGTGTTTCGGGTCGTTGTCATGCTGGAAGACCCAGCCACGACCCATCTTCAATGCTCTTACTGAGGGAAGGAGGTTGTTGGCCAAGATCTCGCGATACATGGCCCCATCCATCCTCCCTTCAATACGGTGCAGTCGTCCTGTCCCCTTTGCAGAAAAGCATCCCCAAAGAATGATGTTTCCACCTCCATGCTTCACGGTTGGGATGGTGTTCTTGGGGTTGTATTGCCCTGCGACAGCCCCGAAACCTGAAGGATCTGGAGTGTATCAAATACTTGTTCTCCCCACTGTATATATATATACAGTGGGGAGAACAAGTATTTGATACACTGCCGATTTTGCAGGTTTGCCCACTTACAAAGCATGTAGAGGTCTGTAATTTTTATCATAGGTACTCTTCAACTGTGAGAGACGGAATCTAAAACAAAAATCCAGAATATCACATTGTATGATTTTTAAATAATTAATTTGCATTTTATTGCATGACATAAGTATTTGATCACCTACCAACCAGTAAGAAAGACACCTGTCCACACACTCAATCAAACAGACTCCAACCTCTCCACAATGGCCAAGACCAGAGAGCTGTGTAAGGACATCAGGGATAAAATTGTAGACCTGCACAAGGCTGGGATGGGCTACAGGACAATAGGCAAGCAGCTTGGTGAGAAGGCAACAACTGTTGGCGCAATTATTAGAAAATGGAAGAAGTTAAAGATGACGGTCAATCTCCCTCGGTCTGGGGCACCATGCAAGATCTCACCTCGTGGGGCATCAATGATCATGAGGAAGGTGAGGGATCAGCCCAGAACTACACGGCAGGACCTGGTCAATGACCCAAAGAGAGCTGGGATCACAGTCTCAAAGAAAACCATTAGTGACACACTACGCCATCATGGATTAAAATCCTGCAGCGCATGCAAGGTCCCCCTGCTCAAGCCAGCACATGTCCAGGCCCGTCTGAAGTTTGCCAATGACCATCTGGATGATCCAGAGGAGGAATGGGAGAAGGTCATGTGGTCTGATGAGACAAAAATAGAGCTTTTTGGTCTAAACTCCACTCGCCGTGTTTGGAGGAAGAAGAAGGATGAGTACAACCCCAAGGACACCATCCCAACCGTGAAGCATGGAGGTGGAAACATCATTCTTTGGGGATGCTTTTCTGCAAAGGGGACAGGACGACTGCACCGTATTGAGGGGAGGATGGATGGGGCCATGTATCGCGAGATCTTGGCCAACAACCTCCTTCCCTCAGTAAGAGCATTGAAGATGGGTCGTGGCTGGGTCTTCCAGCATGACAACGACCCGAAACACACAGCCAGGGCAACTAAGGAGTGGCTCCGTAAGAAGCATCTCAAGGTCCTGGAGTGGCCTAGCCAGTCTCCAGACCTGAACCCAATAGAAAATCTTTGGAGGGAGCTGAAAGTCCGTATTGCCCAGCGACAGCCCCGAAACCTGAAGGATCTGGAGAAGGTCTGTATGGAGGAGTGGGCCAAAATCCCTGCTGCAGTGTGTGCAAACCTGGTCAAGAACTACAGGAAACGTATGATCTCTGTAATTGCAAACAAAGGTTTCTGTACCAAATATTAAGTTCTGCTTTTCTGATGTATCAAATACTTATGTCATGCAATAAAATGCAAATTAATTACTTAAAAATCATACAATGTGATTTTCTGGATTTTTGTTTTAGATTCCGCCACTCACAGTTGAAGAGTACCTATGATAAAAATTACAGACTTCTACATGCTTTGTAAGTGGGCAAACCTGCAAAATCGTCAGTGTATCAAATACTTTTTCTCCCCACTGTATGTATAATTTAGTTTTTTTAAATGCTTATAAATAAATGCTGGTGACAGCCCGTGAATTATAAACACAATTTGAGCACGGTCTGAGTGGCCGTAAAAACTACAAACAAGTACAAATTAATTTCTTTGTAGATTATATAACAGCAACTTGGAAAACAGACAAAACAGAAAAGAAGATATATTTGAGAAAAGAGCATATAATGTAATAGCCGCAGACCCGTAGGGGAACTAACTTTATACAGCAGTTCAGTAATTTCGAATTCTTGTGAAATTGCCCTATGTTTGTATTTTTATTGAAATATAAATCTGCAAATAAAAATATATATAAAAATGGTTCTATTGGTTCTAGTTAAGATTAATTAATTTATTAGTTAACATGAACTTAACATGAACTATTATTGTTCTTTTTGTTATAAGAAAAAAGTTAGAAGAACACTTTTTTGTAACTTAATTCAATACCGTGATAATAAAATATTCAATAATAAAAGCTTCAGCAATTAGCGTTAAATAAAAAAAACTATACTGTCACATGCCAACTGTAATGTAACGTAATGTAATGTGTGAACTTATTCTATTTATTATATTTTTTAACAAATGAATAGACAGGACAAAAAAATGTGGTTACTAACTCTCATTAGTGTATTAGTTGAGTATTAGTAGACTGTTAGGGGTAGGGTTAGTAGAATAAGGCTTTAGGGTTAGAAGAATAAGTTGACATGTACATGCAAAGTTATTTATAGTCCGTAGAATGTTTGTTGGAGGACCATCACAATAAAGTGTTAACAGATATTAAGCAGACAGTCTACTAATACTCTGCTAATACTCCAATGAGAGTTAGTTGACATGTAGGTGCAACAGTACTTATAGTCAGCAGAATGTCTAAAGGGGACATTCTGCTGCTAAAGTGTTACAAAAATGGTTACCGATACAAAAACAACATTTCAGCCAAAACACACACACACACACACACACACAAAACGTCTCACTGACCTTCAGTAGCTGTGCTCGTACATGGGCCTCCACCAGGTGGCTCTTGCGCAAGTTTCCCACTCGCCACATCATACAGAGTTTCCCGTCCCTCATGGCCACCACGGCCGCATCTGAGAACACCAGTGTCTCATTGCGCTTCTTGGGCTTGGCGATCTTAGCCATTACCGCCCCAATGATGAAAGCGTCGATGATGCAGCCCACAATGCACTGCAACACGACAGCAAGCACCGCCAGGGGGCAGGCCTCGGTAACGCTCCGGAAGCCGTAGCCTATAGATGTCTGCGTCTCCAGAGAGAAGAGGAACGCCGCCATGAAGCTGTTCACCTGCTGAAAGCAGCGTTCCTCTGTCTCCGCCAATGTCTCCACCGGACCGGAAACCCCGGCAGGTTGCAGAGGAGCAAAAGAGGAGGAAACAGACGAAGGAGAAGAGGAAGATGATGCCAAGGGAGCCAGATCCCCGTGAGCGGCGGCGATGAGCCAGAACGTGAAACCAAAGAGAAGCCAGGAGAGCAAGAAGGAGAGGGTGAACACCACAAGCATCCAGCGCCAGCGGATGTCCACGCAGGTGGTGAAGAGGTCGGTGAGGTAGCGCTGGCCCCTTTCGCTCATGTTGACGAAGGTGACGTTGCAGCGCCCATCCTTGCCTACAAAGCGCCGCCGGGGCCGGCGGGACTGGCCACGGCGATCGCGGGGCGGTGAGGGCGAGAGGGAAGGCAAGGATGTTCTCTTGCTCCTCTCCCACCTCCCTTCTGCCCCAGACTCCCCCTTGAGTGCCGAGCCACGCCCTCCTCCTTCTCCCCCCCTCCTCCCTCCCCCTTCTTCATCATCATCATCATCATCCCCCTCCACATCATCATCCTCATCCCTCTCTCCACTCCTTCCTCCATTGCTGTTATGAAGGTTGAGCACTTTGCCATTGCAGTTGGGAGAAGGAAGCATGCCCGAATGGGAGGAAGTGACATCGTCACTTTGCGCCAGTCTCATGACTTCCTCCTCATCCAAAGGTGTGTCCACAACCGCACTGAAGCGCCGCTTCACCCGAGCAGCCCCCATTACTGGCGACAGCAGACTGACTAAAAAATTTCTGGGAAAAAAGAAGCGTACAAGAGTTTGCCAGATAATTCCAGGTTCAAAGTGGATAAAAAAATTGGGATGCTTTAGTGAGAATGCTCGCGGTGATATAGATATATCCAAAATATGCCGTTGATTGTATTCCACAGCGAGGCTTATGGCCTGAAATAGTCCTTATTGTCATTCAGATCCCGGCAACCAATCGTTGCCCAGAGACGGAACACAATCGCATTAGAGATCATCTCTGACATCATCAGAGTCCCTCTTTTGAAGATTCACGTAGTCTCTATTTGAGCAATCTGTCCACCATAGGTAGCAGTCAGCTATCAATAAAGCAGTATTCCTGGATTTGATTTTTTTTTTTTAATTTCCAAAGTTGTTAGATGCAGTGAATAAAGAAAAACATCTGTTTCAATGCAGTTTCTCAGCTTTAAAAATAGTTGACAAGGTCAGTTGGTGGGCAGAGACCAGACAGGGAAAACAGTGCTGCTTTCGGCCTATGCGCAATATATAGCAACTACATAAGAAACTGAGCAACTAAAAGGCACAAACATACAAGGCGAAGCTCAAGCAGACCAGAAAGATGCAGAAGGAAAGAAAGGAACTTATATAACATGAAGAGAAAAACAAACAAGTCTCAAGCTTTAGAACATATAGGGGAAGTTGAAAAGAACAAATGTTCGACATGCATTAAAACAGTCTAGAAAATATGTGTGTAATAAATAATGAAATAAATTAATATAACAGCATGCATATACAGACCAATTTTTCCCTCTAGGACCTCTTCACATTTCCTTATTTAAACGGACAGATGTTTAAAGACACAAGAGAGACATGCAATTAATATGAAAACTGGTCAGCATTTCCTAAAACTCCACAGTTGTGACCTCTTTGTCTTCGATATTGAGCAAATATAACCATGGAACACAGAACAAGTCCATTTCCCAATCAAATTAGACATTAAAATAAATCAAACAGTCACATGTGGCATTCTGTCACAGTAACGTAATCCATCTCCAGTCTGGTTTCATCAGGCAAGAGCCCAGTTCTCCAAAAGAAAGGGTCATTTTGCTCTAGACAAAACTTGAAGTTCTATAACTGAATAACTGGACAATAGCTAATAAAGAAAGTCCACACATATACAATGGGAAGAGGTTTAGAGTGAGATGAATTATGACCTGTTGATGTACTTTGACCTCTCCAAAAGCTTAAAAATGCTGGGCGATACTTTGAGATCTTCCTAGTCCAAGTCCAATTTGGTCGTCAAAAAAGCACACACAATTGTTGAAATATCCCTAAAGGTGAACAATAGGCCAGACAAGCATGAGCTGAAGCACAAATCATTACCTTCATAGATTTCAAAATAAAGTGATTGAGGAACCAAAAGTTCAGACCTGATAAGTGGTGTTACCTTTTCATAAACCTCCTTTGAGAAACCTGTTGTTCGAGGCTTAATGAATGTAATAGAAAAGAGAATCTTTAGAAAAGGTTTCTAGTCATTAAAAGCCCACTTGCACAGGAACATATCAAAGGATGAAATGAGAAAAAAAAAACACTCAAAAGAGAATCAACCAATTCGAGTGTGGAAAACGAACATTTCTAAAGTGAGAGGTGACAAAAGGGTTCATCTTCAAATATCTGCTGCCCTCACACTGACATTTGTGGTAGCATATATCCACAGCAAATACAACTCAACAATAGTTTGGCAGGCCCCTGTCACGTTCCTTATTATTTGAGTCTGCGTTTTTTGCGTTGAGGACATCACAATCTCTGTTAACTCCTAGAGAGAAAACATGATATGAAAGTTAATATGAAATTAAAGGCAAGATAAAACGAATAAAAATGTGACATGAAAATATGCTCAATATATGCTGATTATGTCTGATTATTTAGCTCCAAGAAAATGTCACAATTCCACTTACAGATTTTTTATAGATTCATAAACAAATGGAGAATTACCAATGCTGGCAGTTAACGAAGTGCATAGATCATCCTTGGCCTTCTTTCTTTGCCCATTAAGTCAGCAGAAATCTGATGCAAAAGATAAAATATAAAGTAAAAGATTAGTGTCTTCCTAAAAAAAAAAGGTGTCTTCCTCTGTCCCTCAAATTAAATTAAAATAAATAAATAAAATACATACAAATAAAGCCTGAGTAATTTCAAATTATCACATCAAGACTTTGAAGAGGTTATATAAATATATGCAAAATGAAGGTAAATTGCTGCCACATGTAATATTTAAACAATTACATACTGTCACGGTTATATGGACTCATCTTTAGTTTCAAAATCTACAATGTTACAATACTTTCCACTATCATAGTTACAATTGTTGTGTTTACAGCCCGGCATCAACTATTATACAGTATATGTATATGTATATATATTAAAATTCCACTCTGTGTCACTAGTGTCATAGAAATTACACACTTCACCTTTAACACAGAATCACCAAGCTACATATTTTCCCTTTTAAAAAGGCAAGAAACTCTCCAAATCTCCACACTTTTGAGTGTTGAAATATGGCTCTAAATATAACACTGAAATGGCTTTGAATATAACGCTGAAAGCTAAAATATTCAGTTAAATACTTCTCTCACAAGTTTTTTTTTAACCAAAAATGTTTTGCTCAGTGCTTTCTATGCCAAGTGTGTTGTTCACTAAAGGATCTGGAGAGTGTTTGCGCATGTCACACCTTATTTAATCACCAGCTTTTGACCTCTTTAACCTCTACACACTATACTGTAACCCAGGGCAGTGTGTGTTGATGTTTTGCACACTGAATGCACACTGACACTGTCGTGTCACCGTGAGGACCTAAATTGAGGTCCCCATTAGGAAACAAGCTTATAAATCTTATAGAATTAGTTTTTTGAAAAATGTAAAAATGCAGAAAATTCTCTGTAATGGGTAGGTTTAGGGGTAGGGTTAACGTAAGGAAGTGGTTCTCAAACCTGTCCTGGGGACCCCCCACCAGTGCACGTTTTGCATGTCTCCCTCATCTAACACCTGATTCAACTTATCAGCTCATAGTAGAGACTGCAAGACTTGAGTTACATTGAAGGATGTGCGATGTATAGGGCTAGTTGATCCGTACAGAGGCACCACAATTTCAGAACGTGTGATTTAGGTCCTGTCAGTTTAAACATTCAAGCAATTTTAAACTATTTGAGCGCACAAAGAGAACTCAATTCGGAACTCGCTCTTTGTTTTCTGTGTGCACACAGAGCAGCACAGACAGCACACGAACACTGAATTTCGTTATCTTCTGTGTCTATTTGCGCAAAATTATGTCAAAATGCCCGTCTCGGTGAGTATCCTCGTAAGCACAGTCGCTTATGGCTTACGTGAACATAAACAACTGAGAAAGAAAAAGGATGCGTATCAATATATCAGATCCGTGCATTCAGTCTTTAAGTGACAGCAGCCTATTTTTCTATGCTTGTAATTTGTTTATTATTTTCTATGCAGATGCACTCCCCTACAAAATCACCCCAATCATTCTAGAATGATTAATTCTTTCCAAATAGAGCCATTCAAGTCATCTGGTAAAATTGTTTTCATATCACAATATATATAGCAGAAAAACAAAATATCGCAATGTCAATTTTTTTCCAATATAGTGCAGCCCTATCTCATATTAGTTGGTTTAAATGAACAGCAAATAAAAATACTAACGGGATTTAAAATTCTAAATTAAACCTGAAATTATAATTTTAAAAAATAAATAAAATAAAAAAAGTAAAAAAAAAAACATTTTTTTCCAAATAATTTACCAAATAATCAGTAAATTGTGGCATTGACCATGTGAACATATTTCCATCCATTGAAACACAAGATGTTATTTTGGTAATTTTTTTGAAGTCCGCGAATAACATGATTGTTAAGCTGATAATATAATTTGTAATAAAAAAAGTCTTAAATTGATGAAAAAATGCAGTTCTTAAGAGTTATCAACAATTTCTGTGAACCCTCATGTGTACTAACACTCTGACTCTCTTACTTTCTCTCTCTTTATCGCTCTCTTTCTTATGTTGGAGGTGTCTGGTGAAATCTCCCATGCTGCTTATGAAAACTGAGTGCTACTCAAACACCCCTGATCTTGTCCAGCATGTGCAGCATTTAGAAGGACCAAGATACGGGACCAAGGTCAGCCTGATATGCGGACGCTCTAGAATAATTGGTGGCAGAGAGCCAGAACAGCAGTGCCAGGCTTATGTCGGGGTGCACTGACCAGATTGCAATTAACAGGAAACTATCAAAATCTATGCAAATCAGCTCAAAGGTTACACAACAATCAACGTTTGCATAACATCATGTTCCATCTGATCCCAGAATATTTTAATAAAAGAAGTTGGATGTAAAAAAAGAGCACAATAAAAGTATTTCACTATTGTTGCATTTTCGCTATTTTAAAAATGTTCCAGTACTCTATATATAAATATCATTATTTTCACCAGCACAAGTAGTTTATTCTCTCTGACCCCCTGGAACTCAGACTGCATCCATCACTCTATCCATCGTGTATTCTCTCTCTCTCTCTCTCCCTGATTACATGTCCATGTTCAAGTGTTATGCAGGGAGATTAAGGTCCCTGTGAAAATCAATTCAATAACATTCCGTACAGTGAATAACCTTTCGATCTCTTCCTCTCTCACATACTCTCTCACCCAGGCCTCTTTCACCGTTTCAGAAATCTGATGGGGATAATCTTATCGAGAAATGTACACTATTATTACATCACATGGCTGATGTCATGCAGATTTCTATAGTAAGTAATTTTTACTTCAGCCAGGACTGACAACACACTCATATTCTACACTGTAAAAATGGTAACCTTATGGTGGCAACAATTGGCAATTACCACTTTCTACAGTGAATATACTGTATGTTGGTTAAATACTAAAGACACTTTAATAATAAGCAACATTCCTTTTATTTCTATTATTGACCATTTTATGTGATCAAGAGGCACATTGCACACCTGCATTTATTTTCCACAAACATTCTGATAAGGTTTTGTTCTAAACCATGTTTGTGAACAACACCAGGGTGAGTAAATGATGACATTTTCATTTTAGAGTGTCTTTAAGAAGAATCAAGACACTCTAAAATTAACATGAAGTCATCATTTACTCACCCTGGTGTTGTTCTAATCCTGTTTACCCTTCTTTCTTTTATCACCTTTTAACCCTTTCATGCATGAATTATGATAATCTCGGTCAGGATTTTTTTCCTATGTGTTTTTATTGCTCTTAGGGCATGAAAACTAATGCGGATTTTGACAATTTCAACAATTTTCGACCCATTTCTAATCTTCTATTTCTCGCTAAAATTCTGGAGCATATTGTGGTTTCTCAGTTGCACACCCATCTCACTGTGAACAATCTTTTTGAACCCCTTCAATCTTGCTTTCTCAAACTCCACAGTACTAAAAACGTTAAGGTTATTAATAACTTATTGATTGCTGCGGGCTCTGGCTGTCTTTCAATATTGATCCTTCTCGATCTAAGTGCAGCGTTTGACACTGTGGATCACTCTCTGTTACTCACTCGCCTGAAAACCATCTTTGGGGTTACTGACACTGTATGTGGTTCAGTTCAATTTGGCGTCCCACAGCGTTCAATTTTGAGTCCCGTTCTTTTTAGCATGTACATCTATCCTCTTGTTCAGCTTTTAAGATCTCTCAGTCTTAAGTTCCATTTCTACGCAGATGACACCCAGATCTACATCCACACAAAACCGGGTAATGATGCAGCCATAAGCTTTCTTGAACACTGCATATCTGAGGTAAAAATTCAGACGTCTCAATTTTCTTTGTCTCAATAGTGATAAAACAGAAGTGATGCTTATCGGTTCACCCCATCAAATTAATAAATCTAGTCCTTTACCTCTAAAAATTGAAGGCTCTGCTCTGGAGTTTCAAGCTAAATTAAAAAATTTGGCAGTGATATTTGACACAAATTTAACATTTGACCCCCATGTCCAAAATACAGTTAAAAATTAATTTTTTCACCTCAGAAACATTGCAAAACTGCGCCCCATGTTATCGTTTTCTGTTGCTGAAAAATTGATTAATACTTTTGTATTTTCACGCATTGATTATTGCAATGCTCTTCTGGCTAAACAAATTACAGTCAGTTCAAAATTCTGCTGCTAGAATTCTTACAAGGACCAGGACAAGTGAACACATCACTCCAGTTTTAGAGTCACTGCACTGGCTACCTGTCAGGTTTCGGATTGATTTTAAAATCAATTTTGACCTACAAGGCCCTACATGGTTTGGCGCCTTATTACTTGTCTCAACTTTGAACTGTTTACACTCCTAGACGTGATCTCCGCTCCTCTGATTCGGGTCTTTTATTGGTACCGCCTACCCGTTTACGCTCTATGGGTGACCGGGCCTTCTCCACTTGTGCACCTAAACTATGTAATTCACTTCCCATTGTGATCAGACAGGCTGATTCTTTTAGTGTTTTTAAATCTGCTCTTAAAACCCATTTTTTCAGAATGGCTTTTATGTGATTTTTTTTTCGTGTTACATGTATGATGTGCGTTTATATGTTCATGCTTGTAAAGCGCTTTGAGATGTACTTTTTAAAGGCGCTATATAAAATAAAAATTATTATTATTATGAAAAACAAGATTTAAAATTTTTTTTTTACACATATTTTTCAAATAGATTTTCAGATGTCCACTAGAGTGGACAGCATGTGGTTATGGTTTAAACTGAAGAGATACTGTATGAAACATAATACAGTAATAACACGGCAATATTGTGTGTATTTAACAAACCAATCAATAAAATTATATAAAATCATGTGAAAACCATAAAATATATACAAAAAATATTGACGTGCAATATTGCAAACGCAACTGAACTTCATACAAGTTTAACTTTGCATATCTTTGATGTATATATCATAACATGAGGATGTGATTCAGAGATTTCTACAACCTGTCAACTGTGGAAACCCAACTCAGATGTTCCCTCCAGCGTACCAGATTATGTTGATTTACCCTAATTATCTGATAATTCTGATTATGTTCAAGATGGACACATTTCTCCCATAGCTCTTCTCTGAGAAAACCTAGCGATCAGGTGTTTTCAATCTCATCTGAAATAAGCAGTGTTGGGGGTAACACATTACAAGTATCAAGCATTACGTAATCAGATTACTTTTTGATGTAAGGAGTAAAGCATCACAAGTAACATGCATTACGTAATTAGATTACTTTTTGATGATACAAGTAATGCATCACAAACTAGCATGCATTATGTAATCAGATTACTTTTTGATGTTACGAGTAATGCATCACAAGTAACATGCATTACGTAATCAGATTACTTTTTGATGTTACAAGTAAAGTAATGCATTACAAGTCACATACATTATGTAATCACATAACTTTTTTGATGTTAATGCAAATTACATTCTAATAACACAAATACATTTATTTACAGTCAAAAAAGTTACTGCAGATGAAGTATTTTCAAAAACAACAGTCAAAGTAATAGTATGAATTGTAGCTGAAGTTGAAGCTATTGATGCATGATGTCCACTGTAGTGGACAGATGATTAATCAGAATTTTCTCCCAATCTAAAATCAATACTTGGAAAATTTAACTGTGATATGACTCATTAGATATTGCTTGATGCTACAACATTTTTTTTACCTGCAAGAGTCTCCTAGGATAGAAGGAATGGATGGATATTCCGGAGCAACTTGGAATTTCTGACTGGCCACTGGCCATCTTGGTTTGGAGGTGGAAAAAATGGATATACAACGGCTTGCCACTTAGTGGCAATGTATAGGATGATGCACAAGGGTCCACTCAACAGAGGTTGATGTGCAACAATGCCATCAAAACCCATGCATATGCAAGAAAATGCTTTTTGAATAGCTGTCCACTGTAGTGACCACTATGCATGACAGGGTTAAAGAGATTTTCCCTAAAAGAGCAAGAACAGGTGTGACATTGCTTCTTTTTCAAGATGTCATTCCACCCGTGTGTTTCTGGATGGGGTCGTTACCTGGCCACAACTGACAGTCAAGATTACTGCCTCAAGTGTCTGGGTCATAAACACGCTGAGGTAGCGTTCATGGTTGAGTCATACCTACTGCGGGAAGATGACCATCGAGATGTTGAGATCGAGACTCGAGTACCTCGAAAAAGGTGGAGTCCCCTCTGCTATCCATAATCTATACCTCTGCCCACCAGAGAGCTAGTTTGGTCAGGGGCGGAGCTAGGGGCCACCCCTTTGGCCACCCCACTCACAACTGCTGTTTCTGTCTCTTTTTTTTTGACACGAATTGCGTTTATCTAAATGCAGAACTGTCAAAAATATGAACTCAGAAATACGAACTTTCCTGTTTACTGTGCTCACGGCATTTCATGTTGTGTTTTTGTTCATCTTGATTTCTCACAACTTGTGTGCTTTTTCTAGGCAAGAAGTGAACTACAGCGCTAATAGACTCTCACAAAAGCGTAAGGTTTGTTTTTCACCAAACAAATATTTGAGAAAAAAAAGAAATGCAATTCTTATTGCATCAGCAGTCTATTGCCAAATAAGATCATTTGAGATTTTTGTTTACTTTTCAATGACTTTTCACAGCATGGCAACACGACACAATATCTGTTCCTGGATAATATTTTTGATTCACTAGAAAGAATCATCTCATATGAGTCAAACTTTTGGGAATCAGTGTAATTTGGTCATGGCTGTAAGTTTTTGATTCACTAAATAGAACAAGCTCATAAGACTCATTTGTTCGGGAATGAGACATTACTAGACGCAGTGTCAGAGTATTTAGCACAAATTGCAAAGAATGCACATTAAAAATTTTAACGGAACTGAAAGACATGAAAATCATTTGGTTATAGCTACTTTAAAAAAAAAAATTTTTTTGGCCTTAAATATAAATATATACAGTTAAATATACACACTTGTATGTGTCAAAATGCATGTCTTTGCAAGTATCCTAGCAAGTACAATCATTTATGCCTTAAGTGAACACAAACAGTTGAGAAAGGAAACATGTGTAACAGTAAATTGGATCCGGGCAGCTCTTAAAGTGACAGCAGCCTAATATTCCTGCTGTCTGTCTACAGTTTATGTAGCATTTCTTATTTAGCGCTTAAAGTTTTTCAGGTAGGTCTATTTTAGTTGAATCTTTGTTCTATTGAAGCTGAATCTATTCTATCTATTTCTTTTTGTCCTAATGCTTGTAATTAGTTTGTTCTTATTTTATCATTGACTGTTTGCATGTCGTCAGTAAGCTTGAGGTTTTTTGTTGTTGTTGTTGTTGGGCTAGTATTAGTTTTTTGTGTTACTGACATTGGTGACAATAATTATGAAATGTCTATGGTATCAACAATTTTGATATTATAAAAAACGTATTTAAAGCAAAAATGACTATATCGTGATATTGTTATTGTGAAATAAAATTACTCATATTGTGATATAAAATTTTGGTCATATCGCACACCCCTAAAATAAGCTTAGGGATGCACCGATCCGATACTCAGTATCGGTTCTGACACCGCCATTATTTGCCGGATCGGGTATCGGTCAGACAGGACCGTTCCAAATCCGATACTGTGCGTATAATATTCTGTGTTATTGTTAAGCCCCAGTGCCCCACAAAAGACACAAAAAAATTATAACGCATCATCAACTCTTCGTGCATTATATTAAGTGTTCTGAAGCCATTCCATAGTTTAATGTGAGGTACAGCCGAATATTTAAGTCATTAAATTCAAGTTCACGTGAATGCTTCCCTCCGCTGTGGCTGTCAGTCATTCTCCATTCAGCTTTCAAACTGCGTGTCGCCTTCGGTTACGACAGTCAACACGATAAAACTCTCTCCAAGATGATTCAATGTTCCTGTTATTATGCTTGATCTGTAGATAACGGTCTATGGTTTCGCATAAAATGACTTTATCTGGCTGGAGTTTATTGCTGTTTCTATCGTGTTACTTAAACTGTTAAAAGAAAAGGCTCAATAAAATACTGCATAGATAGATAAACTACGCATTGATATCTTCCCTTTGTGTTTTGAACTTTTCAATGCGGAAGGAGTGCTGCGACTCCATGTTGCTTCAGGCGCATCATCCTGCGCACGGGATGCGCATAAGCACTTTGTGCCGCTCTGTATTGGAGCCTTTCGTATTATAATACTTTTGCAATGAAAAGATTATTAATAGCCTTTCTTGTTCTGCATTATCTATAGAATGTCGCTGCCTCATTAACAAGCTGTGCTATACATTTAAAATAAATGTCTTTTAATTTCTTAGTATATAGGCCCTATTTCTATAAATATATTTACTTGTTTTTCATGAATGTATTTTACAACAATGTGTAACATTTTACCAGATTTAGTGCTACACTTATTCACTTTTATTTGTTCCCCACTAACTGTTTTTTTCCACTAAATGTTTAGATTTTATACAATTATTGTGCACTCATGATTTTTCTAGAGTAACTTTTGCTGCTGAATTATCCACTAATCTAGTTTATCCACCATCTAGTTTATAGTAGTATTTTTGTCATAGATTGTGATTATATATATTTTTTAATATGTTGTTTTTCTTTATAATGAAGTTGTCTGTATTTAGTAGATTGTTTAACACACAAAAGAGTGATTATCAGTTCAACACACTGAGGTATAGAAATTCTACATTGAATTTTTAAACAAAACTGCGCTGGTAACGGATTGGCATCGGATCGGATCAGTTCTGAAAATTATAGAATTAGCCTATTAAACTTCTGCCTGAACCACATAATGTACTGTACAGGCTCCATTCAAACTTACATTTTGTAGAAAATGTAAGCCTTAGGTGGGCTATCCTTTATTATCCTTTAAAAATATTTTTTTTAAAAATTGAGAGCAAAATTTGAATATCTCTTGTTGACTGATGATGTTCAGAATTCAAAATTTAACCAAGAGCAACTACATCGTAATATTTGCATTCTGAATTACAACTGGCTATCTTTCTTGCATCTATTTGCATACTAAACTGTTATTGGTCTTGTCATCCTTGCATATAATGAACCATTTATAGCTGCTTTTATAGTGCACAAGTGGTTTATTCTTATGAGCAGCAGAATGAACACAAGAATCGTTTCATGCCAATGTTAAGGCGGCACAATTTAATTTACACAGAACCAAAGCCTGAAACCTACATTAAAACATTTAGAAAATGAAAATTTTGTGAATAAAACATTACTCACAAATATCTGTTTAAAATGTATAATGCTGATGTACCAAGCTCAGTGACTGGTTGCATATAGTATTGGTATATGGTGGAAATACATGCTAAGCCACCTGCAGCAGAACACATGCAGTAATACAACAGCCCACATACTGCATGACCAATCCATAGTCTCATCAATTCCGCTATGCCACAAAATGGGGCCACAAAAAGTCCATGCATTCAAATGGCCGGGCTGTGTCTCTCTCCATTTCCCTCTCTGGCTCACTCTCGATTTCTCTGTGCAGCTCTCTCGCTTACTTTCATTCTCTGATTTGCTGTCTTCTTCTATCTCTCTCAGTCTAGGTATGCCAGAGGCATGCGATGAGATTATAGTGATCCAGTCAGCCAACTGAAGCCTGGCTGGAAACTAACTTGCGTTAATCTGAGTGCAGTAATGAGAAAGTATTAAGTGCAGATAACATCACCACTCGCTGATTCTCTCCACAATAGGCTTCAGTACAATCATCTAATCATTAGAACCTAATGTATGCAAAGAAGAGCGAGACTACTTTTCTCTTAAACTGATAAATGAGGAATGATATTTTTTAAATCTCAAAGGAATATTCCGGGGTCAGTACAAGTTAAGATCAGTTGGCAGCATTTGTGCCATGATAATGGTTAAAAATGTTTGATGGTTAGAGGTTATGATGAGATGAGGCCAATTCGTAAGTATTAAAATACTGCCTTTTTTAATAGTAAAGCCACACAATGCACATAATTTGTGTTAATATGAGTTTAATGTGGGAAAAAAATGCTTACTAACCTTTTCTAAGTAAAGTTATATATAAAATTTTACAACTTTGTTGCCACGAGTCACAACACAAAAATGACTGTAATTTAAATTGCTTCACGTTTTTACAGAATAATTAATACATAGTGTTTTTTTAAAAGAAAATGCTTACTCTTTTCTGTGTAAAGTTATATCCAATTTTAAAATCCTAAACCCTTAAAATAACAGCTTTAAAGCTCAAATAATATGCAAGTTTTAAATAAGCAAATTAATGTAAGTGCATTTATTAAATTACAATATCTCTATTGTGTTTTAAAACCTCCAAATTCTTGTCCCATTAAACTTGC
This sequence comes from Coreius guichenoti, assembly GCA_039654105.1. Classification (NCBI taxonomy): domain Eukaryota; kingdom Metazoa; phylum Chordata; class Actinopteri; order Cypriniformes; family Gobionidae; genus Coreius; species Coreius guichenoti. The sequence goes on along the minus strand of CM077176.1, from coordinate 28,757,354 downwards.
ATTGTAAATACATTACTGCAATCTCCATTTCTGCATTTTTTTTTAAAGAAAAGCAGGATGAGTCTAATTTTTTTTTTTTTTTTGTGGAAATCAAATGTCTAAAATGCTGTTGAATTAACTTTTATTGAACCTGGAATATTCCTTTAAAGTCGGCATAAAACAGAAGTTGCAATAGTCTTTTCTTCCCTATCGTGACGTATACGGGTGAAACTGTTTCTCCAACAAATCAAATCTCAAATCAAATCACCTTTATTTATATAGCGCTTTTTACAATGGCAATTGTTTCAAAGCAGCTTCACAGTGGTAACAGGAAAATAATGCAACGGAATTTGATTCGGCTGTACAGCCGCTCTGGTGAAAACGGTGATGTCATCCAGCTCATTTCAATTATCATATAGTGTCAATGCGGGCAGATCAGTAATATAGTTGAAATTTAGGTGTCCCCAACTGAGCAAGCCAAAAGCCAAAGGCGACGGTGGCAAGGAACCAAAACTCCTTCAGGGCCAGAATGGAGAAAAAAACCTTGGGAGAAACCAGGCTCAGTCGGGGTGCCAGTTCTCCTCTGGCCGACGAACAAATAGTGTATGATTATGATTCTGGCAACATTACAGGTCAGAAGTCATATTAGATAAATAGATATTCGTAGGATTATTCGAAAGATTGGAGTTGTCACGCCGGGGACGGGTTTAATGAGGATGTCGTGTCGATGCGGCATTTACAGGGGGGAGTTTAATTGACACTATTGTCTCTACAGACACTTCAGGGATATGGTCGTCATGTCCAGGCTAAGGTCCACCATCTGGTCTGGATACGGCCCGGATCCGGCAGACTGCAGTAAACCTCGGGATAAACAGAGAGACTAACATTAGCGTAGATGCCATTCTTCTTATGATGTAACGAGTACATCAGGTGTTATTGGAAGTGTTCCCGGTTCCGGCTGACCTAGTTAATGCAGCCTAAAACAATCATTTAACTGATTTGAATAATAGAAATTAAAAATGTTTTATGTGTATGCCATAGTAAAGAGATGTGTTTTTAGTCTAGATTTAAACTGACAGAGTGTGTCTGCTTCCCGAACAATGCTAGGAAGACTGTTCCAGAGTTTAGGTGCTAAATAGGAAAAGGACCGACCGCCTGCAGTTGATTTTGATATTCTAGGTATTAACAACTGGCCAGAATTTTGAGACCGCAATAGACGTGATGGAGTATAATGCGTTAAGAGCTCGCTCAAGTACTGGGGCGCTAAACCATTTAGTGCTTTGTAAGTAATCAGCAAGATTTTAAAATGTATACGATGTTTAATAGGAAGCCAATGCAGTGTTGCCAGAACCGGGCTAATATGGTCATACTTCCTGGTTCTAGTAAGAACTCTAGCTGCTGCGTTTTGGACCAGCTGCAGTTTATTTATTAAGCGAGCAGGGCAACCACCCAGTAGAGCATTACAATAATCTAGCCTTGAGGTCATGAACGCATGAACTAACTGTTCAGTATTTTGCATTGAAAGCATGTGCCGTAATTTAGATATATTTTTAAGATGGTAGAATGCAGTTTTACAGATGCTAGAAACGTGGCTTTCAAATGAAAGATTGGTATCAAAGAGCACACCCAGGTTCCTAACTGACGACGAGGACTTGACAGAGCAGCCATCGAGTGTTAGACAGTATTCTAGGTTACTACTTGTGGAGTTTTTTTGTCCAATGATTAAAAATTCAATTTTTTCTGAATTAAGTTGCAGGAAATTACTAGTCATCCAATTTTTTATATCAGCTATGCATTCTGTCTGTTAATCTTGTGAATTGGTAAGTTTCGTCAGGGCGTGAAGAAACATAGAGCTGAATATCGTCAGCATAACAATGAAAATTAACGCCATGCTTCCTAATAATATCTCCCAGTGGTAGCATGTACAGGGTGAAAAGCAACGGTCCTAGCATTGAGCCCTGCGGTACTCCATACTGAACTTGTGTTCGGTGTGACATCTCTTCAACAAGACAAAATGTCATGCGGGATTTGATTTTGTCCATTGGGAATTGATTGGATGGTTGTGGTTGGCTATTGCAGCAATCTCATGTGCGTGACAGGTTGTATATTTTTATGCTTTCTTTCTTCAGATTGAGACCGTATGCCTCATCCTGCCAAACTCTCTCCTGCACATAATATCACTGTCCTCCTCATTCACCCTGTCTCCCTGCTGGTTTCCACACTGTGGGTCTGTTGCTGCTGAGACAGCAACACTTCAACCCCAGGAGCTTATAAAGTGTTATGTTGCCTTAGATATACGTGGGAGTGCAGACTTTTTTGAAACTGCCTGTTGCTGCAGTAGCATTGATGAGCCAGCACTGACACAACTTGCATTGTCTGAGTACTTGGTCTTTGCAACCCTAACCAATTTCTATAGGACACTACAGCCTCTTTAACCCTTTAAGGGTTATAAATTCAGTGAGGAACTGCTTCTGAACTACTGGTATAATGTCAAAGCTACTGTCTTCTATGTTATCATAGAACCAACGTTGTGTATGATTATGTTTATCACACATTCATTATGATAAGAGCAAGCTTGTGCATGGTTATTTGGTGAGGGAATTACATTGTATTTGGAGCAACAGAACATAACCACAGGCTGACAAAGGCCCTGTGCCAAATGCCACGCAAATGACATGAGTGCCATTCTGAATCATTCAATGACACAATGGACACCCTGCGGTCTCACAGCCTTATTTGCGCATGTCTGTGAAGATCCATATCATAAGGTCCATATCATTTAGGACAGATGGCTGCCAACAATGTTTAAAGTCCCATCCTTTGCTAAAGACCTGTTCACACCAAGGATGATAACTATAATCAAAGCTAATACAATAACTATGTCTCCACATGTGTTGGCATGATATTGTTCTATTTATCATAAGCGAGCGATGCAGGTTTGTCGTCTGCCACTTTAAATGCTCAAGATCTTAAAAGTCGGGTGGATTCTTATTGGCTGTCAATGTTTTTATCATTCATCAGCTGGGGAAAAAAAAAAATTCTGAAAGTGATTCCAACTAAATCGTTCCTCTGTGTTGTTATCGTTGTAGCTGCTGTGTGGACTTCAGTATTCTCAAAGAATTAGAATGGTTATTAAAAGTTTATTGTTATAGCGGATGTGAACTCATCTTAAGAGTGTTGGTGTGAACTTGACTTGACTGGTAACTTGACTGGTAACTTTTAATAATCATTCTAATTATGTGAGAATAGAGATGTCCACACCACAAATATATGATATCAATAAGGAAAAAATTATTGGAATCAGTTTTAGAACAATATTTTCCAGGCAGCCCAGAATCAGAATTCACCAAACTTTAAAGAGTTCACTTTAAAGAGTTCTGCAGATGACATACTGCAATGCAAGCTAATAATAAACAGAACATAATGTTGGACGCTAATATAGTTATTGTATATACTGTTGTGGTCAGAATTATTGGCACCCCTGGTAAATATGATCAAAGATGGCAGTAAAAATAAATCTGCATTGTTTATCCTTTTGATCTTTCATTCAAAAAATTTGCAAAAATTCAATGAAGTAAAATAATTGAAAGTGGGGTTTTTCTCCAAAACACGGTGGCCACAATTGTGGGCCTATTTTTTTGTTGGAGGTCCTGGACATCTTGTTCAGATATATCAATAAGGAAAAAATTATTGGAATCAGTTTTAGAACAATATTTTCCAGGCAGCCCAGAATCAGAATTCACCAAACTTTAAAGAGTTCACTTTAAAGAGTTCTGCAGACGACATACTGCAATGCAAGCTAATAATAAACAGAACATAATGTTGGACGCTAATATAGTTATTGTATATACTGTTGTGGTCAGAATTATTGGCACCCCTGGTAAATATGATCAAAGATGGCAGTAAAAATAAATCTGCATTGTTTATCCTTTTGATCTTTCATTCAAAAAATGTGCAAAAATTCAATGAAGTAAAATAATTGAAAGTGGGGTTTTTCTCCAAAACACGTTGGCCACAATTGTGGGCCTATTTTTTTGTTGGAGGTCCTGGACATCTTGTTCAGATATGGATTATCATGGATTCTAGCAAATACCAACAGATAAAAAAAAATCAAAACCTGACGACCTCTGCTAGAAATCTTATAATGGGCTGTGGTTGAATCTTCCATCAGGACAACGATCCAAAACAAACATCAAAATCAACACACAAATGTGTCACTGAACAAAAAATGAAGCTTCTGCCATGGCCGTCCCAGTCCCCTGACCTGAACCCTATAGAAAATGAGTGGGGTGAACTGAAGAGAAGAGCTGTGAATCTGAAGGATCTGGAGAGATTCTGTATGGAGGAATGGTCTCTGATCTCTTCTCAGATGTTCTCCAAACTCATCAGGCATTATAGGAGAAGAATCAGAGCTGTTATCTTGGCAAAAGGAGGTTGCAAAAAGTATTTAATAAAAGGGTGCCAATAATTATGGCCAACGTGTTTTGGAGAAAAACATTTATTTCATAATGAGATTTTAATGAAATGAAAGGTTAAATTTTTGCAATTTTTAATGAAAGATCAAAGATCAAGATTATTTTTACAGCCATCTTTGATCATTACCAGGGGTGCCAATAATTCTGACCACAACTGTAGTTATCGTTCTTTTATGAGAGGGCAAAATCTGGGCCTAGGAAAGAGGCTGCAAATATTCAGACCAACAGCATGATTGCAATTTACTTTTTTGTTTTTTTTAAACAAAAGTTTAATAAAAAAGAAGTTAATATTGAGTAACTTATGTGATAGACCCAGTACTGAGTGTTACTTCATCTATTTAGGAAACTAGTTCCAAATGAAACAATGGCAGGATCAGTGGTGCTTTATTCATGAAGGAATCACAAAACAGCTGAATTAATAATGATTCAATGACTATGTCATAAAGACAGTCACTTATCGCCACCTACTGTCAAAAAAAGGTCAACTGAAAAAAAGTTTCACTGAAAAATCCTCACCACAGACTGTCTACTGCAAGGGGTCTCCAACACGTCGCTCATGAGCTACCAGTATCTTGTGGCTTGATTGGCCACTTTCATTTTTAAAAAGTAGCTCTCAAATGAAAAAAAGCTGGAGACCCCTGGTCTACTGTCTAGAGTCCAGACCACACAAACATGGAGTGAAATTCCTGAACCAGAACAAACTGTTGTAGCCTATAATCATAGCCTATTTGATTGCTGTTTATTTAAAATTAAACATCATGCACTGTATGCACTCGGTCACTGTGATTTTGCCAAGTAAGACATGTTCTTGGATTAACATAACGTGTTGATCCTGGAACAACATTTCTGTCTGAAAATTTAGTCCTAACCATATCCCTAACCCTAAACCTAACCCTTCCCATAACTTATCCCTAACATCAGAGGGAAATGACAGGTGAATAACACTGGTTTTAAGCCTAAACTTCACATAAACTATAAACTTGTCCCTCAGATCTGATTGGTTGATTGGAATATTGTTCCAGGAACATGTTGCACTTGCTGAAATCACGTTCACCATATGCACGCAAATGCTCCTCGAGCATGTTTTAATGGAAACATCTCTTTTCCAATGTTCATCATCTCAACCATCTCTGGCTCAATTTTCTCTGTACCTCCTACAGCTCTGCCTCTCGCATTCTTGAAGATTAATCTTTGGACTGAAATAATGCATAAATCTTTTCATCTCATTGTTATTTCTCCTTTTCTTTTATCAGTGTTTCTCCTGCCTGTCCTCTGCACACAAGAAATAAAAAAAATGTAGTTTGTAGTCTCTCATGTGATGCATCAAAAGGGAAATGGGAGAAATAGATTAAATGGGAGAAAGCCTATCACTCTCACAAGCTATCGCTTTCAGATTCTCTCTCCAGCCTATCACATAGAAGAGGAGGATGGGAGATGAAAGGGTAATCCTTTAGTCTGACAGCATTTAGTTTTAAGTGTACATTTTCACATCATACTCAAGCACATGATTCTCCTAATGAAAGTGATCGTGATCTTGCTTGCCACACCAACATTTCTACAGAAATAAACCTCTTCACTCTCCCGTGGACTCAAAAAAAAGAAATGAAAAAGAAAGCACTGATTCTTAGAACTAATGACCTTGAGGTTAATCTCACTCAACTACAACTAATAATACTATAAACAGCGCCAGATGAAATACAGAGAAATGAAACGAAAATCCTCTTTGCAGTGGCACTAAAGAAGGACGGCTATACTATTGATCTTAAAACAACAACAACAAAAAGCCAAATTTGGGGTGCAATTGCCTCCCCACGTGGTTTACTAAAAAGTTAATGCAGCCATGTTTATAAAAGGACCTGTTTTGGGTTGTTTGCTATTTATAGAATTTACTAATTGGGATTAATAAAGCAAACTAAACTAAAACACCACTGAAATACACTGAAATGTCCTGTTGTAGCACATACAAATCTGTACTTTAATCTACATTCTTCAAGTAATTATATACATAATATATTTAAGTATGTGGGCTATAGAAATGTAGAAAATATTGAAAAAAATAGCTACTATTAAATCTATGGCCTTGGGGGACCCTTTTTATAACTTTGAAATTAACAAACATTACAATATAGGACTAACGCGTAATAGACTACAAAGAAATAGTGAGAAATGCCATGAAAGTTTAATTTACAGATTGTGATATATAGCCAATTCATTTGAGTACATGCCAATCTCCAATAGGCTACCCATTGTTTTTTTAATGGTGTATTAATAAAAACACATTTGTTTGACGGTGTAGCTAAATATCACTATTTTCTACAACATTTTAATGACTTAATGATCAATGAAAGTTATTATAAGGTAATGAAGCCTTGTTTTGCTGCTGTGAATGAGGCCTGATTGAAATGCCCTTCATCTTGACCTGGTCACAGGTCAACAGAGAAGTTTTAACGATTTGAATTATGTTTGTGTTCTAACAAAGACCATACTAATAAAGCAATTAACCGACATTTTGAGTAAATTCGCTGTGAAATGTTTTGTGGTTTCGTGTTTATGATTTATTCACAACAAATAACAGACAAACATCAGCTTTAATTCTACGTCGTAATGAACTACATCATGCACAACTAGGCTACACTAGTATATGCTCATATGGTAAATGTACGTTTACTTAAATAATATAAGAAAAGCACTGAAACTCAGCTTTGAAGTTTGAAGAACAAAAACGACACTCACCGGCTCGTGCACAACTGTCATCACAAAGCTATAGTCCATATAAGCGTCATGTCTATTCCATTAAAAAAATTCTATAACACTGTTTTCATTTCAATTAATATTAAAGCACAAGTCAGATAAAGCGACTGCTGTTTGAGGATGCGTCACATTGAAACGCTTTGCGGCGCGTGAAAGTGTTGCGTGGGCACTCTCCGCGTGCTCTGCTCCACGCGCGCTCACCAGCAGGCAGAAAAAACTTCAGTAAGCTCAGCTGCATCCTTTCCTCTCCCTCTCTGCATCCTCTCAGTCTGACTGTCCCTCTTTACTTAGTCGTTGTTTCACGCCATTGACACTCAAACTCATTTGGGAACATAAATCTGAATATATAAGTAGTTTCATTGTTACGTCATATTATCAGCAAATGATTGGTTCATATCAACATCACAGCAAGTTTTATGTAAGTTAAATGTATTTATAAATACATTTATAATGAATGAGATCCCCTTTATCTTACATGAGGCAACAAAAATTTTTTTGAGATTGATCAATGGAAAATGCTCTCCAGGCACGGAAACAGAAACAGAAAGAGAGGCTGACAGAAACAGACATGCTAGCAGAATAGAAAAGAAGTGATTGGATATCCAAAATACATGAAAAAAAAAATATTAATGACTGATCAAATATTTGGTTAGCCTATACTATGGTCAACATGTGACGCGCATAGTTATAGACTTATTGTTTTATGTTTTACAGCCATAAATGACATAGTATGTGGAGGGGTTTGATTAGTTAATCAAAATCAATTCAAATACATAAACATAATAAATTGAACAAAAAGTCAACGTCGTTTAATTTCATGTTACAGATGAGTTTGCACATATGAACCACTAGAGGGCAGAATGTTTCTATTTCATCAGACTGAACGAGCTCTTTTGATTGAATAGACAGTGAGAGAACAATGTTTTCTTTTGATTGACCACTTTGCTGAACCAGTAAAAATTTTGACAGCTAACACGGTTCACTGTGAAAAAGTGGCTTGTTATATAAGTGTAAAAAAAGAAACTCACCTGGACATGGTTATACTGTGACTGGCTTAAACAGAGGAATGAATGTGCCTCTAAATGTAAAAGAATGTGTGGTTTTACAATAAAATGGATCTGTTTTAGGTTTTATAAGATGAAAGTGGCCTTAATAGTGATGTTAATTTGTAGCTTTAAAATCCCGTTTATAGTATAACCACATACTATTGTTTTTTGTACTGCCTAATAAAGTTTAGGACATTTGGACTTGTTTTTGAGAAATCCAGATTCTCTCCTGGACCACACTCTGTCTGAAGCTGATTTCCACATCACTATCATTTGTTTTGTCTGACTGGATGCTTTTTGCTTCCAATAAAAAAGAAGAATATTACATTAATTAAATAATGATACACTATATTTCCAAAAGTATTGCACCCCTCCAAATCATTGAATTCAGGTGTTTCAGTCACTTCCATGGCCAAAGGTGTATAAAATCAAGCACCTAGCAGTTGCTTCTATGCAGACTGTTTCTACAAACATTTGTGAAAGAAAGTGTGGTAACATGATAGGTTGCCACCTGTGCAATAAGTCCATTCATGAAATGTCCTCACTACTAAATATTCCACGGACAGCTGTTAGTGGTATTATAACAAAGTGGAAGCAACTGGGAACAACAGCAACTCAGCCACGTAAAATCACAGAGCGGGGTCAGCGCATGCTGAGGCGCACAGTGCGCAGAAGTCGCCAACTTTCTGCAGTGTCAATAGCTACAGATCTCCAAACTTTGTGTGGCCTTCAGATTAGCTCAAGAACAGTGTGTAGAGAGCTTCATGGAATGGGTTTCCATAGGGAAGAATCCAAGCCTTACATCACCAAGTGCAATGCAAAGTGTCAGATCCAGTGGTGTAAAGCACGCCGCCACTGGACTCTAGAGCAGTGGAGACATGTTCTCTGGAGTGACAATCCGATGGACGAGTCTGGGTTTGGCGGTTGCCAGGAGAACAGTACTTGCCTGACTGCATTGTGCAAAGTGTAAAGTTTGGTGGAGGGGGGATTATGGTGTGGGGTTGTTTCTCAGGGGTTGGGCTTGGCCCCTTAGTTCCAGTGAAAGGAACTCTTAATGCTTCAGAATACCAAGACATTTTGGACAATTTCATGCTCCCAACCTTGTGGGAACAGTTTGGGGATGGCCCCTTCCTGTTCCAACATGACTGCGCACCAGTGCACAAAGCAAGGTCCATAAAGACATGGATGAGCGAGTTTGGTGTGGAGGAACTTGACTGGCCTGCACAGAGTCCTGACCTCAACCCAATAGAACACCTTTGAGATTAATTAGAGCGGAGACTGCGAGCCAGGCCTTCTCGTCTAACATCAGTGCCTGACCTCACAAATGCGCTTCTAGAAGAATGGTCAAAAATTCCCATAAACACACTCCTAAACCTTGTGGAAAGCCTTCCCAGAAGAGTTGAAGCTGTTATAGCTGCAAAGGGTGGGACAACTCCATATTAAACCCTACGGATTAAGAATGGGATGTCATTCAAGTTCATTTGCGTGTAAAGGCAGGCGTCCCAAAACTTTCAGCAATATAGTGTATAATTACATAAAAAATAGAATTATATAAATTAAAAACAATAAATCATGGTGCTAAACTACTCCTGGATGGCTGTTATGTCTTTAATATTAGAGACATGGTCAGATTCAATACATTTAAAAAAAAAATAGCATAGTTAATAATACTGGTATTAAACATTTCTGTTTTCAAAAAAGCCCAATTAAGTTATGTGTCTCAGCATACATACAAGTATCTTCCACATGTCAGTTATTGGAAAGCATGATTGGGTAATTTTCATGGAAAATGGGATTATATAATCTACCTTTCATAAATGTAGACATAATCCTGTGTTACCTTTACCACACTGAACTACCTCAGCACATGTTCAGTGTGGTCGAGGAATAAGATAAACATCCAACTGAACAAAAGCCAATCTCCACTGGAGTCTGATCCAATCTCTGTACCTACCTTGGGTTGCCAGATCTATAAAACGCTGAACTGAAAGTCAGATTCACTCAGTTTGTTTTTTGTTCTTGCAGTGGAAGAAGCTCCAAAATGACTCAATTTTGGGGAAAATTAGATAAATTAGAGTTAAACTCGCAATAGCATTTAACCAATTTCTTTATATCACCATTAAAAGTAATAGTAGCATTACTTATGTATTACTAGTTATAGTATTATAATATACATTGTATTAATAGATTTAATTATTATAGTTAAAATAATAGTAATAGTATTACTTTTGCATGCTCCATTTTGAGTAATATAACTATTGAAATTCTGCCTGTGAGATATGTGTAATTCCCTCTCTAAATGCAATGTTCCTGTAAGATTTAAATGTAGGAAAATTACAGTCATCATTGGGTCAGCCCACTAAAACCATGGATTCTCTCACCTAACATTGTAAAAAATAATTTTAAAAGTTGTAAATAAAACAAAGATAATTGGAGTACAAGTTTTACAATTTCAGTTTTTCTACTTCAAAATTTTACATATAATTCAATGTGTTACTTTGTAATAGTTTGTGAAATTTACTAACAATTTCTGAGTGAAAGGTGTTTCTAAAGCCATTTTTTTTCAGTGATAGAGGTCACACTTGGTGGAGGAATGAAGTAATGTTAAAGGGATAGTTCACCCAAAAATGAAAATTTTGTCATCATTTACTCACCCTCAAGTTGTTTCAAACCTGTATAAGTTTCTTTCTTCTGCTGAACACAAAAGTAGACATTTTAAAGAATGTTGGTAACCAGAGTTGATGGCACCCATTGACTTCCATAGTAGGAAACAAAATACTATGGAAGTCAATGGGTGCTGTCAACTGTCTGGTAACCAACATTCTTTAAAATGTCTACTTTTGTGTTCAGCAGAAGAAAGAAACTCATATAGGTTTAGAACAACACGAGGTGAGTAAATTATGACACAATTTTCATTTTTGGGTGAACTATCCCTTTTTAAAAAAACAGTAAATTAGTCAAGTCAGTGATCTCATAAAACAAATGCATACGTCCTAATTTACTTTAGTGAAATTAAATAATACAGGATTTAAACAGGCTGTCTCTTTATAAGTGAGTCATTGAATCATTCAGTCAATCGATTTGTTCAAAACACTAATTCATTTAGGAACCAAACAAGTTGAGTGAGTCATTGAATCATTCAATCAGCTGATTCGTTCAAAAGCACTGATTTTCAGGAATTAAACATTGTGTCTGAAATTGCATATTCTTTGATAGGTACTTCTTTTGAAAAAGTAATTAATTAGCGACTGTTAAAAAAGTATGTTCTATAGTATGAATGTAATCTGAACAAACTACCTTCGTCATGGTTTCATTTTCATATGACCTACCTGCGTCATTTGTGCCACTTCACTGCCATTCACAAATTCTCTCCCATGGCCTTATGGGATAGTAAAGTGTCCATTGGATGGGTATCAGAATCTTACTGGAAGTAGTAGGTCATTCAGGGACTCTTTGGCTGAATCCGAAATCGCCCCCCAAACCCTCAATCACTATTCCTTACGTAAGTCCACTAATACAGTTCACTTGAAGGAGTGAATGAAAACGAGTGAGCGAATTCAGACAGCCGTTAAGCGTACATTGGCTGTACACTTGTTATTGCGGTGCAATGTGGGATAGGATGAGTGCACTCGATAACGTCCACTGTGGTTTCGGACACCACTACAAATAGCTGCCCCCTAAAATGCCCTATTTGAGGGTATAGGGGGCAATTTCGGATTCAGCCTTTGTGAACTGTTTTATGAATACTGTGAATTTAGACATACTACTCTTTTCACACACTCTTTTTTACCCTATATAGGAGGGAAGTATACATATTACAGTTTTTTTTTATTCGCTTTGGTACTATTTTCACAACTACGGTGTACATTTTCAAAACTCTTAGTACAGAAATCCAAACTGAACACAGCTAGTCATTCTTTCAAAGCCTGATGTAATGCTTTCATTCAGTTGCACATATTTTCAGTCCACATAATCATTGCTTCAAGCACAATATTATTGTAATATGCAATGAGAACATTTGGTTTAATCACCGAAACACAACAGTATGATCAGTTTAGTACTTTTAATAATCAGTTCATTCAACAGCAAGCAATGCAAGATACATGTTTCAAATCACCCTTGTTGCTGAATTAATTACAGTAATACAGGCTACAATTACCACATCAGAAAATACAATTACATTACCTAATTTATGGAATTGAATCCATAATTATCTAGTGTGTTATCAAAAGGTGTGATGAAGTATGACACAGCCATGAGGATTTAATGCCATCTGTTTCCCTTCTGATGCATCAATCTGATACTGTACACAGTCATTGACTGTTTCCTCTCTCTTGTACTTTATCCTGCTCTATGTTCACAAATAGCAAATTTCTCTGTTTGTCTGTATGTCTTTCTCTCTCTCACACACACACAAACACATACACACACACACACACACACGTTCGTGCACAAACTTTGAACATAATGGCAGTTATCATCTAAGATGAATCACTTACAGTATATAAAAAGTATTCGTTACATTTGGTAATCCATATCGGAAATTGCAAACAGGTTCTATAGAAACTATGTCTATAGAAATCTATAGGTGTACCAAATGATTCATTGATTAACCATTAAGATCAGTTGGATTAAAAAATAGACAAATGTATTAAACTGAATGAAAAGAGATGCAAATCAAAAGTTTGACAGTAAGAGCTTTATGAAAGGCAATTACTGTGAATGAAACATTTATATAGATGAAACCAGTTATTTTGTGTAGTGAAAAGGATACTTTGTGATTGTGTGTATTGTACTAACACAACTGAAAATATGCTGAAATGTTTGAAAAAAAGTGCACTTTTGATGATCTGTTGTGGTATTAGTACTAAGAGTTCTGAAAATGTACACCTTACTTGTGAAAACAGTACCAAAGCGAATAAAAAAAACTATAAGATGCAGCCATTGAATTATTCAATTAACCGATTCGTTCAAAAGCACTGATTCATTCAGGAACAAAATAAGTAACTCTTTTTATGAGAGAGTCATTGAATCATTCACTCAATCTATTCGTTCAAAAGCACTGATTCATTCAGGCACAGCACTTTTTGTTGCTTACGAATCACAGCTTTGCTGATACTTGACTATACAGTGGGGAGAACAAGTATTTGATACACTGCCGATTTTGCAGGTTTTCCTACTTACAAAGCATGTAGAGGTCTGTATTTTTTATCATAGGTACACTTCAACTGTGAGAGACGGAATCTAAAACAAAAATCCAGAACATCACATTGTATGATTTTTAAATAATTAATTTGCATTTTATTGCATGACATAAGTATTTGATCACCTACCAACCAGTAAGAATTCCGGCTCTCATAGACCTGTTAGTTTTTCTTTAAGAAGCCCTCCTGTTCTCCACTCATTACCTGTATTAACTGCACCTGTTTGAACTCGTTACCTGTATAAAAGACACCTGTCCACACACTCAATCAAACTCCAACCTCTCCACAATGGCCAAGACCAGAGAGCTGTGTAAGGACATCAGGGATAAAATTGTAGACCTGCACAAGGCTGGGATGGGCTACAGGACAATAGGCAAGCAGCTTGGTGAGAAGGCAACAACTGTTGGTGCAATTATTACAAAATGGAAGAAGTTCAAGATGACGGTCAATCTCCCTCGGTCTGGGGCACCATGCAAGATCTCACCTCGTGGGGCATCAATGATCATGAGGAAGGTGAGGGATTAGCCCAGAACTACATGGCAGGATCTGGTCAATGACCTGAAGAGAGCTGGGACCACAGTCTCAAAGAAAACCATTAGTAACACACTACGCCGTCATGGATTAAAATCCTGCAGCGCACGCAAGGTCCCCCTGCTCAAGCCAGCGCATGTCCAGGCCTGTCTGAAGTTTGCCAATGACCATCTGGATGATCCAGAGGAGGAATGGGAGAAGGTCATGTGGTCTGATGAGACAAAAATAGAGCTTTTTGGTCTAAACTCCACTCGTCGTGTTTGGAGGAAGAAGAAGGATGAGTACAACCCCAAGAACACCATCCCAACCGTGAAGCATGGAGGTGGAAACATCATTCTTTGGGGATGCTTTTCTGCAAAGGGGACAGGACGACTGCACCGTATTGAGGGGAGGATGGATGGGGCCATGTATCGCGAGATCTTGGCCAACAACCTCCTTCCCTCAGTAAGAGCATTGAAGATGGGTCGTGGCTGGGTCTTCCAGCATGACAACGACCCGAAACACACAGCCAGGGCAACTAAGGAGTGGCTCCGTAAGAAGCATCTCAAGGTCCTGGAGTGGTCTAGCCAGTCTCCAGACCTGAACCCAATAGAAAATCTTTGGAGGGAGCTGAAAGGCCGTATTGCCCAGCGACAGCCCCGAAACCTGAAGGATCTGGAGAAGGTCTGTATGGAGGAGTGGGCCAAAATCCCTGCTGCAGTGTGTGCAAACCTGGTCAAGAACTACAGGAAACGTATGATCTCTGTAATTGCAAACAAAGGTTTCTGTACCAAATATTAAGTTCTGCTTTTCTGATGTATCAAATACTTATGTCATGCAATAAAACGCAAATTAATTATTAAAAAATCATACAATGTGATTTTCTGGATTTTTGATTCCGTCATTCACAGTTGAAGAGTACCTATGATAAAAATTACAGACCTCTACATGCTTTGTAAGTGGGCAAACCTGCAAAATCGGCAGTGTATCAAATACTTATTCTCCCCACTGTATATGCATATGTGAAACATATAGTGAAACATTACCAAATTTGGTCCCTAATCAACTTATTGGTCCAAACAATGTATTGATAAAAACAAACAAAGAGGCTATCTGCAACATTTGTTTCTCTATATGTATGCATAGATACAGCAAAAGAAAGATTTTCAATGCATCTAATTTACGAACAAGTCGGCCATTAAACAAACAGTGTTGGAAGAATATCAGTCCTTTATCTTTTTTACAGAGGACTACTGAAAGTGACGTGAATATAAACATCAGCACCAGAGATGGAGGATCAATATTTCATCTTGAACTCTACTAATCAGTCTGCAGGGAAACAAACCATTTGTTATGCGCAGAAATGTCCGCCCATTTAATTAAATCTGCTGTAAGGAGAAGTCAAACATGAGGCCAATCTGTCAATTGGCTGACGAAGACTTTGGAGAATTAATTAACATAATGTAAGCAAAGCACAAGGGCGGTTTAAAGCCATTTAAAGGGTCTGTGATTATTTATGTCAAGGTACCTTAATCAGATGAAACCCATGTGTAGTGGCACAGCACTGAAAGACACACACACACACACACACACACACAGGTCGAGCTGGGGGTCCCAGTGGGGCTGGGCAGTTGTGCCTGGCGATTATGATCCCTTTGATGTGAAGAGAGACACCCTGGGAAGGGCAGAACCTTACCCTTAAGCTTTAGGCATCAATACACCACACCACAAAATCTAATGTGTTAATCTACAGGCCTCATGTCAGCGACCAGCATGAAATGAAGATGATAGGTCTACACTTTCAGAAATTTATGAGAGGCTGAAAGGGGCAGTGATTAGCTGAAAATCTAAAAGCATGTTTATTAAAATGATAGCAGTTGCTTGATCAGTGGTTTTGGTTCGGTAATCCTCCAGAAGAGACCAGCATGAATTTCCACAAGCATTTTTATGCTAATTACATTACCAAAGCGACTTACAAATGAGGAACATCACAAGCAATTTGTCATATGAGTACACAATGCCAAGAACAAAATGCAAAGTACACAATGCCAAATTAAGTATAAGATTAGTGTAAGATACACAAGCCAGCAGGTGAAAAGCAAAATATACAGTTGCAAGAAAAAGTATGTGAACCGCTTGCAGAATCTGTGAAAATGTGAATAATTTTAACTAAATAAGAGAGATCATACAAAATGCATGTTATTTTTTATTTAGTACTGTCCTGAATAAGATATTTTACATAAAAATGTTTACATATAGTTCACAAGACAAAAAAATAGCTGAATTTATTAAAATGACGTTCAAAAGTTTATGAACCATTGATTCTCAATACTGTGTGTCGTTCCCTGGATGATCGAAGGCTGTTTTTCTGTTTTGTGATGGTTGTTCTTGAGTCCCTTGTTTGTCCTGAGCAGTTAAACTGTCCAATGTTCTTCAGAAAAATCCTCCAGGTCCTGCACATGCTTCAGTTTTCGAGCATCTTTTGCATATTTGAACCCTATCCAGCAGTGACTTTATGATTTTGAGATCCATCTTTTGTCTCAGTTGTCCTCAGTGTGAAATGATGGATCTCAAAATCATACAGTCACTACTGGAGAGGGTTCAAATATGCAAAAGATGCTGGAAAACTGAAGAATTTGCAGGACCTGAAGGATTTTTCTGAAGAACATTGGGTAGTTTAACTGCTCAGGGCAAACAGTTGACTCATGAACAACCATCATAAAACAAAAAAACAGCTGTGGATCATCCAGGGAATGACACACAGCATTTTGTATATGATCTCTTTTATTTTGTTAAAATTATTCATATTTTCACAGATTCTGCAAGCGGTTCACATACTTTTTCTTTCAACTGTATATATATATATATACTGGTGGATCAGCATACATTTTCAAGCTATGAAATATACCTTATGAATTGAGTAAATGTAAGTAAAAAAATAAGTAGATCTGAACTGGTACCACTGAATAAACCCAACCAGTTATGGTAACTTAAACCAATACTATGAGTAATGTGACCTTATTTCATTTTAATCCACTAAGACGAACAGCTAACTATTAGCTATTATAGCACACATATATGTGCTAACATAATTAACTAAGAGACTATCACTGTACTTACACATTAACTGTTTAACATAAAGCAACATGCAGTTTACATAGTACTAATGTAATGTACAAAACGGTAACAAAACAGAAACTCCTATGAATTCCAACATAACCGAATGTTAAACACTAACAGATATAATCCTATATCATTTTATTAATTTTGTGCAAAAACAAACACAATTAACTCTTAATTTTAACTCTTTTAACTCTTCTTATGCAGCCTGTACAAAAGCATGCTGAGAAAATAATACTATATATATATATATATATATATACAGTGGGGAGAACAAGTATTTGATACACTGCCGATTTTGCAGGTTTTCCTACTTACAAAGCATGTAGAGGTCTGTAATTTTTATCATAGGTACTCTTCAACTGTGAGAGACGGAATCTAAAACAAAAATCCAGAAAATCACATTGTATGATTTTTAAATAATTAATTTGCATTTTATTGCATGACATAAGTATTTGATCACCTACCAACCAGTAAGAATTCCGGCTCTCACAGACCTGTTAGTTTTTCTTTAAGAAGCCCTCCTGTTTTCCACTCATTACCTGTATTAACTGCACCTGTTTGAACTCATTACCTGTATAGAAGACACCTGTCCACACACTCAATCAAACAGACTCCAACCTCTCCACAATGGCCAAGACCAGAGAGCTGTGTAAGGACATCAGGGATAAAATTGTAGACCTGCACAAGGCTGGGATGGGCTACAGGACAATAGGCAAGCAACTTGGTGAGAAGGCAACAACTGTTGGCGCAATTATTAGAAAATGAAAGAAGTTCAAGATGACGGTCAATCTCCCTCGGTCTGGGGCACCATGCAAGATCTCACCTCGTGGGGCATCAATGATCATGAGGAAGGTGAGGGATCAGCACAGAACTACACGGCAGGACCTGGTCAATGACCTGAAGAGAGCTGGGACCACAGTCTCAAAGAAAACCATTAGTAACACACTACGCCATCATGGATTAAAATCCTGCAGCGCACGCAAGGTCCCCCTGCTCAAGCCAGCGCATGTCCAGGCCCATCTGAAGTTTGCCAATGACCATCTGGATGATCCAGAGGAGGAATGGGAGAAGGTCATGTGGTCTGATGAGACAAAAATAGAGCTTTTTGGTCTAAACTCCACTCGCCGTGTTTGGAGGAAGAAGAAGGATGATTACAACCCCAAGAACACCATCCCAACCGTGAAGCATGGAGGTGGAAACATCATTCTTTGGGGATGCTTTTCTGCAAAGGGGACAGGACGACTGCACCGTATTGAGGGGAGGATGGATGGGGCCATGTATCGCGAGATCTTGACCAACAACCTCCTTCCCTCAGTAAGAGCATTGAAGATGGGTCGTGGCTGGGTCTTCCAGCATGACAACGACCCGAAACACACAGCCAGGGCAACTAAGGAGTGGCTCCGTAAGAAGCATCTCAAGGTCCTGGAGTGGCCTAGCCAGTCTCCAGACCTGAACCCAATAGAAAATCTTTGGAGGGAGCTGAAAGTCTGTATTGCCCAGCGACAGCCCCGAAACCTGAAGGATCTGGAGAAGGTCTGTATGGAGGAGTGGGCCAAAATCCCTGCTGCAGTGTGTGCAAACCTGGTCAAGAACTACAGGAAACATATGATCTCTGTAATTGCAAACAAAGGTTTCTGTACCAAATATTAAGTTCTGCTTTTCTGATGTATCAAATACTTATGTCATGCAATAAAATGCAAATTAATTACTTAAAAATCATACAATGTGATTTTCTGGATTTTTGTTTTAGATTCCGTCTCTCACAGTTGAAGAGTAGCTATGATAAAAATTACAGACTTCTACATGCTTTGTAAATCGGCAGTGTATCAAATACTTGTTCTCCCCACTGTATATATATATATATATATATATATATATATGACCAGCAGTCACATTAAGTTTGGTGTCTGCTAGTGTATTTGAGCTTTACAGAGATGTTTGAGTTTAGGTCAGAAGTAAAAAACAATTTCCAGCTTACAATGTTAAAATGCTATCATTCTCTCCCTCTTACTTTTCATATTTTGTTTGACAAAGATGAAGCCTTTGTTGTATTTTCATCTTTGTCACATCAGGGTCTGTTTGTTTCATTTTGTATTTGTTAATCACAGTCCATCCTTTATTGAGACATCAGACAAACGTTCCGTGTCTCTCTTGCATTTTGTCTCTGTCCTGCCTGTCTCTCTTTCTATTAATCTCTCTCTCCTTTGCCTATTTTGGCAGGCCTGTGCCAGGTATTTGTTGAAATTCCACACACCCCGCAGGGAGAGGTATGTTGCCCTTCTTCTCGTCTTGGCCCTGGTGCCTGTCTCTGTCCATCTTGTGTTCTCAAATATACAGCACATGCCTAGGACACGCTAAGCCCAGATCACCTCTCTAAATCCTGCAGACTTCACACAAGAGTTGTAAACCGTTTTAGACAAACACAGCAGTGGCTTGAGGAAGGATTGCCAGTCTAATGCCTCTGCAGGCATAAAGAACACAAAATTAAAACTCTGTCGTTATTTACTCACCCTTGTGTTGTTCCAAACCTGAATGCTGCTATTTATAAAAAATGTAAAGCAAAAGTCAAAAGTCAGATTTTGAAGTAATTTCATTTAACTGTTTTTGTTCATAAAATGAAAGTCAGATGGGTCCAAAACAACACTGGGTCCCCTTGTTTAAAAAAGAAAAAAGAAAAAAAAATTCTAAATATAAATAATACTGGTTTGGAATGGCATGAGAGTGACTAAATGATGACATAATATTAATTTTGCGTGAACTATCCCTTTAAGCTAAACAAAGAAATCTGGAAAATGCCATAAACACAATTCAAATATTCAAGGTCTTTTGAAGCGATATAGCTTGTGAGAGGAACAGACTGAAATAAAAAACATTATTCATGATAATCTTCACCTCAGCTGCAGCTCTCAAAAGTTATTTTCCATTCTGCATATTCAACCTGGTTTCAGAAGACTTGAAATATCACACAAGCATGTCAACTACTTTTATGGTGTAAAATGTAAAATAGCTGTGTAATAAAATAAAAAAATAAAATAAAATAAATTCAAAGCAACTTACAAATGATAAACATCACAAGTAATTTGTCATAAGAGCCAACAATATCTAATAAAATAAATAAAATAAAATAAAATAAATAAAAGTAACTTACAAATGATAAATCACAAGCAATTTGTCATAAGAGCCAATAAAATAAAAGCAACTTACAAATGATAAACATCACAAGTAATTTTTCATAAGAGCCAATAACACCTATTAAAATTAAATAAAATAATAAAATAAAACAAAAACAAAAAATTACATTAAATTAAATTAAATAAATTCAAAGCAACTTACAAATGATAAACATCACAAGTAATTTGTCATAAGAGCCAACAATATCTAATAAAATAAAATTAAATTAAATTAAATTAAATTAAATTAAATTAAATTAAATTAAATTAAATTAAATTAAATTAAATTAAATTAAATAAAGTAAAGTAAAGTAAAGTAAAATAAAATAAAATAAAATAAAAATAAAAGTAACTTACAAATGATAAACATCACAAGTAATTTGTCATAAGGGCCAACAATATCTAATAAAATAAAATAAAAATAAATAAATAAAATTAAATAAATTCAAAGCAACTTACAAATGATAAACATCACGAGCAATTTGTCATAAGATCCAACAATATCTAATAAAATAAAATAAAATAATATTAATTTTGCGAGAGCCAATAAAATAAAATAAATAAAATAAAATAAAATAAAATAAAAACTTTGAGGGGTAAAATAGCCCATTAAAAGAACAATGAACAACTTAAGCTAGGTAGCATTAATATGTACAATATATACAACTTGACAATGCAGTATTAAAGGTACAATGGATTTTTGAATTATCTTACCAATAATACAATGTCAATTTTGGACTGAACTTTTCTGAGAAAAAAAGTGATCTGACCGTTCTTAAGCTCTACAATTTTATTAAAAAAATATCATGGAAAGTCTAGCAGTCTAACAGTAATTCATTTTAACGTGTGTTTGCAAATATTTTGGTGACTTAAATGCCTTCAGTTTTACTCATTTTACTTTCTGCGGTCACAAAATGATAAAGAACACTGAACAGTTGAACCAGGAGACTAATTTATTAAGCAGGCTCTATAGACTGCGATGATGATCCAGTTGGCTGCTGGACTCTTGCGGTCAACTACACACATACTCTCCTTACTCCATTGATTAGATGTGTTTGAGTGTTGACCGTATCGGGTGCTCAGAGGTGGTGTTAAGTTGAAGTGTGTCAGCGGTGTGTGTGTGTTGGCAGGAGTGCAGTAGATGTGCAGATATGTGTTTGTTGGCCTTGTGTAGATGTGTGTTGGCACGCGGTGTAACGCTGAATTTGCTGTCAGTAGCTCATGAGGAGACGGGGTTGTAACTTTTGCTCTCTGTCTGTCTCTTTCTCTCACTCTATTACTCTTTCTTTCTCACTGGAACGGCAATTTACGCCGGTTGTTCCTTTACACTGGACCGCCTTCATCTTATGAATCATGTTCATTTTACAGGAAAGAACATGAGTCCACTGACCCACTCATGTGCTTCAAAGATCTAGAAACCATTTGAATTCAGAATCACTTTATAACTGAAATAAATAGGTATATTAATAGAATTAATATACCTATTATATATTAGAATATTAATAGAAGCACTGTATGATAACTAATCTTGGTCATATAAAAGCATTTTTTTTTTTACATTTTTAACTTTTAGCTGCTGTTCCCAGTTAGAATCTAATTAGATTTTGGTGTCTTGGATTCACACATTCTGACCTGAGTGGTTAAAAGCTCTCATTTTTTGTGGTTTACACCGAAACGATATCAAAACAAAGGAAAACCAGTCACCATAATCAAAACTGTATGCAGCTCAAATATCACTTTCCCCATTTTTTTTGTTTGCCTTCTTGGTTTAACAAAAGTTTAAAGGGTTAGTTTACCCAAAATTGAATATTCTGTCATCATTTTCCACCCTCAACTTTCTTTCTTCTGTGAAATACAAAAGAAGATATTTTTGAAGAATGGTTTTTCCATATGGTGAAAGTCAGTGGGGTCCAAAACAACACTGGACCCCACTGACTTTCATTGTCAGATTTTTTTCAACACATCTTCTGTGTTTCACAGAAGAAAGTAAGTCATACACACCCTTAAAAATAAAGGTGCCAGGAAGAACCAAAAAGGGGTTTTTCACGGCGATGCCATAGAAGAACCATTTTTGGTTCCCTTTTGTGACAGGTTCTTTCTTCCAGTCTAAACAACCTTTCTGCGCTACAAACAACCTTTTGTGCAATGGAAAGGTTCTTTGGATATTAAAGGTTATTCGTGGAACCATACACCCTGCCAAAGAACCTTTATTTTGAAATTACATAAGGGTGCATAAATGATGACTGAATTGATTACTTTTTTTTTTGGTGTACTATCCCTTTAAGTATCCATTCATGTGGTTCTAAAGGACAGCACTTGCAAGATGTCCACACATGCATCATTTTAACTTTTGCATGACTAAGGAGGTGAAAATGTCTTTCCACTGAAACGTTTTCTCTCCATTAATGGTTATGTATTCCTGTATGGTCGTTACGGAGCGATACCATATTTTTAAAAGTGATTAAATGGTTTTCACTGCCTCAACTGTGGTTTGGATTGTGTATCAAAATTTCATCCAACATTTTTTACACATGATTCAGTCCAGCCTCAAAGAATGGGTTTAATAACATGTTCATTTGTCCTGTGAGTACCTGTACAACTTCTACGTACCTTTTCATGTTGGTTGTTGTAATTCTTACAATTCTCTAATAAATTTTACCTAAAATATCCCTTGCATGCTCCCAAACCCAAATAACTTTGATGGATGGTGGACATAAATATTGTTCTGACATTTACAAGTGTTTTTCCTATGGTATACTGACTGTATTGCTTTTGGCACTGATAAATACTGCCCCAAAGCACAGATTTTTCACTCATAAAAATGTTCGTTAAAAGTGGGCTGAAGGTATCTAATCACAAGAGAAAAGTAATGAACACCACAAAGAATATCAGTCATGGCTTAGAGACTAAACATCAAATCACATTCAGTCCTCTGCCAATGAAGATCAATTGTCTCCCTCCAAGGCCATTCATAATAGTTGGTCTTTATTTAAGACATGCACCCTTCTTTCTCCAGTCCTTCAGCACAGTCTCTCCTCATCCCTCCCTTCATTTGCTTCAGACAACATATGGGTGAGAGGAGAGGGGTGAACTGACTGTCACAGAGATATTCTACACCATCCTAAAGTTTCTTTAAGTCTGGCCTCAGAGGAACATTAACACCTCGCTGGGCCTTTTGATTTATACTTTATACAAACACAATTTAATTAGGATATTCTAGAGTGGGGGTTTCGTCATTGCCTCGCGGTTTTAAGTGTGGATATGCCGACACATGGAACATGCCATCTCTGAATAGCTACTCAATTAAGGGTAAGACAATTTTCGGGTTACAAAAAAATAATGTTTAATGCACCTGGCTAATTTTAGTCCAATTAATTTTGTTCGTTGTTTGCTCAGAAGTTAAACGAAAAAAGGGCTATGCGTAATGCTATGCTGTTGTATTTATTAGACTATTATTCGGAGACATTGTTTGTTTGAATAATAGCTTACAGTTTCTGCTGTCTTATGAACATGCCGTTACATAAGCGACAAGCATTGAGTTTTCTATTAAGGATGCGTATTAGCTAATAGGCTATGGGGAAGACCGGGAAGTGTTGTGACACATTTTTCGTTAACATCTGTAATGATGTGCTTTTTTGCGTTATGTGTCACAAATTTTGATAGGCCTATAATATCACCATATTTCTCTGTTACGAAGGCTATTATACATTTACAACGAATATAGGCTACATGTATTAAATTAATGTAACAGTGCTGTTGTTACAATCTATCGGATTGTAGAAAACATTGGTTACACTTTATTTTAAGGTGTCATTGTTACAGTGTAATTATACATTTAAGTACTGAGTAATATTAATTAACAACATACTTACTATAGGGTTAGGGTAGGATTAGGATTTGGCATGTAATTATGCATTTACTGTTATTACTATGGTAAGTACATGTAACATAATGTAACAAAGACACTGTAAAATAAAGTGTTACCAAAACATTTTTCGTTTAACATGGATTTGTGGATTTACTTGTTCATTCAAAATAATCATCGCACCTATCCAATTTTATTTAATTCAAAACAGCAAATAAATAGGTATGGGCTACAAAATAAAAATGGAAACATAAAAACATAAAAATGGAAACAAATATAAAAAGAGGCTACACAAAACATAACACACAGTGTGCGTTTGTGTCAAGTGGCCTACACTGTCCCGTTTTGTTAAGTCTTTATACAGAAGTAGTCTATGGAAACTGTTTCACCCCTCCCCGTCTAGTCAGATGGCATTTCTATTTTTTTAAACAGGTGAAGAGCTTATGTGGATGTTATAGCTACCTATATAAAATTAAACAAGATCAGCATTGACTTGATTGAGATAATATTTCTGCTAATTCTGTCATCATTCATTCAACATGAAATTACACTTTCTTATCAAAATGTATAAGCTATTGTTTTCTCCAGTAAATCCTTTATATGTTTTACACGCAACACACTTCTGCTGTCACCTCATGAAGAATGAGGGATCTCACCCCTGTAGCTAATTTGGTTAAACTGATGGTGTTACAACTCACTCCGTGGTGCAACATTCCCCGATTTCACCTAATTCAATGCAGACTGCGTGTTTGACATTTTTATATGAAAACAATAAATTACAACAAGAACTAAAATGACTCATTTGGCGCTGCTAACTCTTTTAGTTTGCTATCTATTAACAACTAGCCTATTTAATAGTTTTAATTAATTGGCTTAGCCTACTGGGCATCTCATGATTTAAATGAACCAAAACACATATTTGTATTGAATTAATAAATAAATGAACTCTAGCAAATCTGTCGATCTCTGTGCCAATCTAAAAGGTGTTATTTAAAGGAGCCTGGTAATGGGCGCAGCGGGTAGCCTCACTGCCTGTGCCCGTGCTTCACTTCAACAGTAGCTCGTAACCCGTCTCTCTCTCAGGGTCACCATGTGCCACCTATAATTCTTTCCCGTATGTGTTCGTGCGCCCCCCGGCAGGGCTTTGATCTTCACACCCGTCATGATGATGAGGAATAGAATTCCACGAGAGAAGTGCCTTACCGCTTTATGGCGACGTATGGCTATAGGCAAAGTATACAGTCAAGTGTTTCTCATTGTCTTATTTTTTTCAGGACTTTCAGGTTTAAGAGGACAAATTTAGAGCAGGTCGCACTAAATAGCCTAATTGGGCTGGGCTACTTAATCAATTTTAATAGTACCAATAATAGCTGTAAGCTAATAATAGCTAATATGTTAGTAGCGCTAATCCTACCAAGTTTGCTGTGTTGATATTAGCTGGTTGAATTCTTTACCAAGAAAATTAACCCCTAGCAGCACACTCTTAAAAATAAAGGTTCTTTATTGGAATCAATGCTTCCATGAAGAATCTTGGAACCTTTCCATTCCACAAAGTGTTCTTTATGGTGGAAAAAAAAGTTTCTTTAGATTTTTAAAAAAATATTTAAAAAATGGTTCTTTTAAGAACTGTCACGTGAAAGGTTCTTTGGGGTACCAAAAATGGTTTTTCTATGGCTAAGAAAACACCATTTTGAACCTTTATTTTAAAGAGTGTATGGGACGAACTTCTGTCAATATCCTACTGGCGCTGTGCAGCTAATGACTAATTATCTTTTTAATTATATCTGTGATATATGTATGATATTTAGCGCACCAGTTTTAAAAAAAAAAAGTTTATAAAATCACTGTTTCTTTGTCTCTTGTTTCTCTCTTCTACCTCACCCATTAAAGCAGTCCACTCACAGCGCTCCCCTTCTAATTTGGATTCCCTGATAACCTGGGCACTGTAAATACCCTAACACACTCTGAAGTTACCACTGGCCTCCTTCTCTCAGAAGGTTACTCATCTTGGGACTCTTGCCATCCAGGACAAATGGACATCTCTGGCTCTACTTCCCTTCCCAATTCCCCTTCACCTTCACACACCTTTCCCTTTCTCACTAACCTCTCCCTTCCATCATCCTCTCCCTCTCTCTCCCCATCCCCAAGTGTAGCTTCCACTGCTCTCTTTTGCTTTTTCCTATCCCTTCTTTCTCTACTGGGCATTCTGGGCAACCTGTACACCCTAGGGCTTCTGATTCGCCGCCGCAGGATGTCAAGGCGGCGGCGTACCGCTCCTACCTGTTGTTACAGTCCCTCTTGCCTTGGCACCTCCTCCCCTTCTTTCTCTCCCTCATCCTCACCCACCTCGTCCTCCTCCTCTTCCTCCCTTCACCTGCAGGTTCTGAGTTTGGCTTTAGCAGACCTGGTGTACCTCTCCACTGCTCCCTTCATTGTGTACGACAGCCTGGCATCTGACTGGGCCTTCGGTGAACTCGGCTGCCGGCTCCTACTCAGTCTGGACTTGCTCACCATGCACGCAAGCATCTTCACCCTCACTGCTATGAGTCTGGATAGGTATCGAGCTGTGGCTGATCCATTGGCAGCCTCATCCACACCTTCCTCTGGACTCCTGCGAGTCGCTTTGGCCTGGGGCTTTGCCGTGGCTCTCAGTTTGCCCATGATGATCACTTTGCACCTTGAAGACGGAGAGAACCAGGAAGGCAAGTTATGCGTTCCCGCGTGGGATGAGCAGAGTTCGAAAGCATACCTCAGTGTGCTCTTCTGCACCAGCATCCTAGGCCCAGGGCTGGCCATCGGAGCTTTGTATGCAGCTTTGGGGAGACTCTACTGGGTATCTCAGACGCAACCAGCATGGGTCGGAGGGAGCAACGCCTACCCGCCCCGTGCACCTCGCCCCAAAGTCCTGCTCCTCATCCTGGGGATTGTGCTGACATTCTGGGCTTGTTTCCTTCCATTCTGGATCTGGCAGCTTCTACCATTGTACCGGCCTGAGGTTCTGCGTGTGGTACCGGTGGGCACGCAGGTGACCATTAATCGCATCCTCACAGGGTTGACTTATGGAAACTCGTGTGTGAATCCCTTCTTCTACACACTGCTGACAGGCAAGCGCAGGCGGACCAGCAGGAAGGCGATAAGTGCGGCTGCCCCAATCTGCCACAAGGGCAGCTCTGAACAACAATAACAGCTGCCTACTATTTTGTTTGCCAATTAGTGCAGCCCATGACCAATAAGACTGTGCATAGTTATGTTCATTACACAGATTACTAATTTTGGTGCTAAAGGGCTTAAAGATTATAGCTTTGTACGCTGTGCAAATATAGTAATACTCTCTATTCCAAGCCACTGATGGTGTGTGTTTTCTACTTGCTGAACCCCTGTACATATACAGTCAAACCAAAAATTATTCAGACACCAGATATAATTTTTTACTAGTGGGTGCAGGACACTATAGTTCATGTATGTAAGTGAGGATAGCAAAATAAAGTAAACTGTGACATATTATACCCAAACAATTCTTCATATTGATAAAAATTTGGGACCAAATTTATTCAGACACTTTGACCTGACCCTGTTTTGCTTAAGTGTTTTTTCTTTAATTGCTAATGCGATCTTTTACACCACAGACTGAACAAAATAAAGCATTGCTTGGTGATTGGTTGACCTAAATTGGTATTATCTAATTGTGTACTTAAATCTAACAGCTGACAGCTGATTGGTTGATTGTAATCCATTACATACCTTTCTATCAAAGTTATCTGACATTATCAACATGAATTTGTTCTGACACAGTTTAACTCTGAGTTCTTGTCATATTTTATTACCATTTTCTAAACTATGAATAAACTGTGATGATGTGAGAAAATGTTGAAGGTGTCTAAAGAAATTTCGGTTTGACTGTATAATTATAGTTAATATGATCAGCAATAATGTCCCTGCAAACCAAAATGAAATGCTAAGTGATGAAATCTTATGGAAGTGTTTCTGAAATCTTTAGGGTTTGTCACCTTTGAGTCAGCAATCAATTCTGGTCAAACCGCTGTTAAATACTAGTGGACAAAAATGTGTGAAACATCTGTTTATAGGGCAACTTGAAAGGGACAAAACTAGCTTTGTCAGGATTCATGAATCGCCCCAGGATACTGTAAAAGCAGGTGTGAAACATTTAACTACCAAACTGGGTTAAATGCAAAGGAGAAATTACATGGATTTGGCTCAAAGCTAAAGGACTTGTCAGAGTTTGCTCTTTTGAGGAGGATAAATCACTTTTGTCATGAAGCCGGGACACAAATTCTCTCATTCTCCAATAGGACTTTGTTCTCCATGAGGTACTTCATTATACTCAACTAAACATCTTTTTTAGCCAACAGATCTGTTACAGTCCTGACTTTGTGTATTTATTGGCACCTTATTTGAATCATTTGCCTTTTTTAAAAAAAAAAAATTCTACCTGATTCTGTTTTTTGTCATAATTAAATTGAATTATGCAATTTTAAACAAAATTTTGAATTTTGAACCACTCTTAAAACAAATTGTTTCCAGTAGCATATCTACACACGTTTGTTCCATTTTTAAAACTACATATTTGCCCCTATTTGTGCATGTTAATGGACAATGTCAGCCAGGGAAATATTTATATCTCTAAAATTTTGAGATCAAATGTTCTAAAAAATCATGCTGTATTTGAAAAATTGCACCAAACCTGGACCCTTCAAAATATTTTTTTGAATTTTATTATTGTTCTAGCTTACTTGTATTCTATTTGTTATGATTTACTGTTTAATAATGCATTGCTTTGCACAAGAAAGCTTGGCTGAAAGAATTATAAATGAAATCTGAGGTGCTTATCATAACATACAATTGTCAATAAAGAAATATTCTATGTAAGAACAACAGCAGAATGGTTCATGATCTGAGTGAGTCTTCTGGGAAGCTTTAGAAGACTTCCTGACACTGCCTAAATGATACTGCAGAAACGTGACACTGTAAAGCAGTACTGTCCTTATTACAATAGCAGATGGGTTTTCAGTGAAGAAAATGAAGAGAGAGGAAATGAAAGGGCAGCATTAGAAAGAAGAATGGACAAGAAATTGATTAGAAATGAAGAGAAAAACACAGAAAAGAACAAGAGGGGGAGATCAAGAAAAAATGAAATATGGTTTTCATTCAGGAAACATTTATTTATGTGTCTGCATTGGCCCGGACTATGCTTTTGCTAGCATTCACTTTTTTGTGGGTCTTGCATGGCGTGTGTGTGTGTATTGCACTGCAGTGCTTGGATTTGACCGTGTTTTCATTGGATAATATCAGCCTTATTGAGTCTGTATCAGCTTTTTGCACTTTCTGAAACTGACCCACAACTGTTGGTGTGTGTGCTTTGACCTTCACATTTGGTTAGTAAAATCTGTAATGCAGTTTGTAACTTATTGACATCAACATAAAGTACAGACTACCCAAAAAGGAACCTTGTATTTGTAATGTGTGCAATTCATGCATATTGTTGAATAACAGCACTGTATTGGTTTGTGGTTGCCTGCTGCTCTGTGACGCACATGAACAAATATTGTTTTTTGACAGAGAGCAGTAAAGATCGTAGACGTCTGTGAGTGTGTCACAGGGGTGTCTTTAGCCCCTTGGGGATGTATTTGGGACATGGCAGTCTTGGCAGGTGTTTTTTTTTTAAATGAAACATGAAAAAGAATATAAAATCAATAATACACAATAGCAACTAAATAATGTGACATCCTGAATTAGATAAGATACAATGATCAAACACCTAATCTGCCTTTGAACAAAATGTTTTATGTTTGGGGTTGTGATTTCGTTGCGCAATATCATAAAACACTGATGTTCTCCTCATTTGGTCTAAAAGATCCATCCAATCTCTATAATGTAGTTTGGAAAAACGCCATCTAACATGGGACTCCATGAGGACCTGATGTGTGCACCTCCCTCTCTCTTTTCATTTTCCTTGGGCATGTGTTTCCATTTACCTGAGAAACATTACAGCATGTTGAAGGAGTAATACTGTATGTGTATGTTCCTACCTCACGGTGTGATCAGACCGTTGGAAGTCATAAATGATGTTCTATTGCATGAGAATACGGTTGCCACAACAGCTTCAGTTTGTCCCACTGATCCACACTGCACTTGGGTAAATCCTGTGGAAAACTATTTTATAGTGTATTTAATGTGTCAGTTATTTTATATTAAATGATAGCTCACCATTTACTCACTGCCATGTCGTTGCAACCATGTATTAAAGGGATAGTTCACCCAAAAAAGAAAATTCTGTCATCATTTACTCACCCTCAAGTTGTTCCAAACCTGTATGCAGTTCTTTCTTCTGCTGAGCACAAAAGAAGATATTTTGAAGAATGTCTGTAACCGTTGATGGTTACAGACATTAAGTTCCATAAAAAACATATACTATGGAAGTCAATGGGGCCCATCAACTGTTTGGTTACCCATATTCTTCAAAATATCTTCTTTTGTGTTCAGCAGAAGAAAGAAATTCATACGGGTTTGGAACAACTTGAGGGTGAGTAAATGATGACAGAATTTTCATTTTTTGGGTGAACTATTCCTTTAATTTCTTTGTATTTTAAGCATGTCTAAGCCTCTGTGTTCCAAACAAGTAAAAGGGATCGTGTTTTTTATTGTCAAGTTTCAAAAAGGTGTCATAAAAGTAGCCCAAACTAATGCACTATATTTAAAGTCTACTGAAGCCATACGCTTTGTGTGCAAATGTAGCCTAATTTGTCAGTTTTCACTGATAGTCTTCCTCAATACCGTAGCTCTAATATCTCATCTGCTTTTTTCAAATACGCTGAATATGACAGTCTGTCATATATGATATGCGATGGTGACCACATGCAAATTAAATTTGAGATTTTATGGAGGGGAAGATTATCAGTGCCTTTATATAGCTCAAACAGTAGAGCATGGAGCTAGCAACACCAAGGTCATGGGGCTTGATTGCCAGGGAAATCAAGAACTGATAAAATATGTACCTTCAATGCAATTTAAGTCACTTAAAAAGCATCTGCCAAAAGCATAAATGTAATCAGTGGATAATAGCTTAAATTTGATTGTTCTTCACACAAAGTTATTGTATGGCTTGGAATATAGTGCATTAGTCAAATGGACAACTTCTGTGAAACTTTATATTGCTTTTTTGGAGCTTGACAGTATAAATCAATCTTTCTTTGCAGGAATTTTTTTTTATCGCCAAACATAACATTTTGCGTTTCACAGAAGAAAGAAAATAATATTGGGTCAAAATGACTCAGTAAAAGTGAGTAAATGATGAAAAATGTTAATTTGGGTGAATTATTATGCTCCTTATGCTCATCTATGTTCTATCTGCTGATTCAGATGAATTTAATAGTATTTAGCATAAAGAAGTCTTTCGGGGGACGTTCTAAGCCTAATAGTTTAATGACAATATTCAAGTTCAGCTGGAGGACTTTAGGGTCTTGAACTCAGACCCTCTCTCCGTTGTTCTCTCTCAAGAGGGTCTGAATGATTGAGCATGTGATAAACTTCAAACATATGCTACTATCCAACGAACCCAAACAGTGGAAAATATTGCCATGAGGGAGGGCAGCAAATCCATAAGCTGTCAGTTTATATTGGTAGTCACCAAGAGCTGGTATGGTTGAGGTTTCCAACAATAACCACTATGACTGTGTCAGAGAGAAAGCTCTCATTTTGAAGGAGGCAGCAGAAAGCTGTTGAAGACAGACCTCAGAGGTACGTATGGGGGGAAATAGTTCCCTTTTTTTCACTGCATCGTTTTGTGTTACCTGTGTGCTTTATAAATCCAACACATGTTCCTGTTCCTGGAATCCTGAGTGTCTTTCCATCCTCACACTCCCCTCCTCGTCCGCTGCAGTGTTT
Organism: Coreius guichenoti; assembly: GCA_039654105.1. Taxonomy (NCBI): domain Eukaryota; kingdom Metazoa; phylum Chordata; class Actinopteri; order Cypriniformes; family Gobionidae; genus Coreius; species Coreius guichenoti. The sequence continues at coordinate 28,725,329 of CM077176.1, read as the reverse complement.
GTGGCAGGGGCAGGTGCCCCTCCCTTGGGCAGTCAGCTCAGGAAAGTCTCCTGCTGGGCAGACGAGACTAGGCCGAAGTTTAGGCCAAGCTCCTGCTGAGAGAGAATAAGAGGCTCCCTTTCTCTAAGACACACATACACAGACCCAAATTCAAAATTCCCATCTGTTTTTTCTCTCTCTCTTTTTCTTTGTATGCCTATTGCTCTTCCTTGCCCGTTTTTCTCTCTTTATGAGCAGTGAAAGAATATACAATTGCCCCAACGTGTAGAAAACGTATGAATGTCATTACATTAGATTGCAAACAAAATATAAAACTAAGTGGGAAGGAGATAGTGATATGACTGCGTTCTTAAAGAAGCTTATAAACTTTACGAATCTTTCAAAAGAGTGCTTCAGAGCTCGACTCAAACTGACCAAGTCATGTGATTTCAGAAAACTATGCTTCGTTCTGGCCGTGAGCTCAAGGGACCCTTTCACAGACTGTGATGACACATTCTAATGGTCATCAACATCGTAAATCCTGCAAATTGTTTTATATTTTCATTAAAAAAAGTATGTACATTTATAACAGTATACTTCATATTACCTTTGCATCAAATTACAAGAAACTTAAACGCTGCTGTGAGGGTGTTTCTAATACTGCGTCTATGGGAGTGACGGTAAAATTGACATCTTTCTCTCTTCTGACTGCTGTTATCAATCTCTCTCAATTTTTTTCCTCTTTTTGAAAGTTGTGAAAACACTATTGTGGAGTTTTTCTTTTGCTCTTTCGAAAAAAATATATTTAATGCACTTAAATTATTTTTGCCTCTTGTTCAGTTTAATTAATTCAAATGAGTTAAAGTAACATGATTTTTTAACATTTTGTCATAACTTAATTTCATTGTGTTCAGTCAACCTAATATATTTAAAACTGAAGTTTACTTAATTCATTTGTGTTAAAACTACATGAATCATTTTTGACGACAAATAACTGGGCAGTGGATCTTGGACCAACTCAATTACATTGGCCCAAATTGAGTTGGACCAACTCAATTACATTTTATTGCATGAATTTGTTTTTTATGAGTTTGGGCTACACACATATTTATTGGATGGCCTCAATTAAATTGAGTTTGTCCAATGAGTTATTTTTTTGAGTGTGTAGTCTCTCATTCACCGCTATAGAACTTCATACAACTATGACGACTTCTGCTTCTGAGAAACCCGGAAATGTGAAAAGGGTCTAGTGAACCCATGAATGAAGCAGTATAAAATCTAAAGTTGTACATTTTATAATTTAAGTTAATAAAAGTTGTAGAACATGTCAAATGCATTTTTGCTGTAATCTCGTTGAATTTACAAGACTTTAGTCTAACCAGCAGATTTCCCTATACTGTGCGGAATTTTACAGAGCTTCGCAACAAAGAATCATTTTGAAAAGCAAATGGTTCAATTGATTAAATATTTTTTAAAAGCCTATCGCTTCTCTCATTGCTAAGCACAAGCATTTTTATAGTAAAACATTTAACACACAAAGTGTGCAATTATAAAACAATATATTATACTGAAAATGTACAGTGTTACGATTTAGTTACAGCGACAGCCAACTACTGCAGTTGAAGAGCATAAAACACTTACCGTACATCATATTTATTTACTTCTGTAATGGATGATGGAACATGTTCATAGATGTTCATAGAATTCATATGAATTAACCACCAATTTGACAAAATGTAAAACGACTTGCATGAGATTGTGTTAGTTGAAATACTTTTGGGGCCCCTACTCATCATGATGTGCATCATAATAATAAAAAAATCAGGTTTTTTTATTTTTACAATGACTCTTGCAGCAAAAAAAAACCCCTACAATGACTTGCTAAAGGGTGCTGATTACCGCCTTTTTACCGTAACTTATGTTCACACACATATACCAGAACGTTTATGTCAGCATGTTGCAAATCTTGCAGATGTGACTGAAAACCTTTCTAACACTGCCAGCAAACAGAAGATGGCCAGCAATACAAGTGTCTCTTTGTAGACCTTGGGGCTCTGGTGCCATAAAGCACCTTCTCCTGCCTCAATCCCTGTCTTCACACATCCATGTCAGCCGCCAAGATCAGGCGAGACCCTGGTTTGCGTGCTTTGGAGGCCGGAGGTTACATAAATGAACATCAGAGCCACTGTTCACAATCACACACTGATTCTGACCAGCAAGCAAAACTGTTAAAATGCCATGTCTGAACCTCTCGCCATCCTCAGCTAATTTCTCTTTTCTTACGCCTGGAACTCCACACATCAGATGCATACAGTAGGTTAGGGGGCCAAGAGACAACAAAAGAAAATGCTTCAATTTTACATTTTTCTAAATTATCAGCATCATAACACGAGTTTAAAAAAATGTACATGAACTTCAACCCTGATGATCATGTTTTCCAGCATGATTTGAGAATGATTCTTCTATTTTAGTGGAAGCAAGCACCTTTTGTGCAAATGAGGTCACATGGTTAATATCATATATGTGCTTATATTTGATTACTAGGAATGTCATGACAAACTTTATTTTACATTTCTCAACATTTGAAAACGTATAGGTTTAAAGGAAATCAATTCCAGATTTTTTTATATGGGACCTGACTTATGGACACTGCAAATAATACTGTAGAGCTTTTCGTTGAGATTTTGCACCTCCTTGTGGTCTGATATAGCTGATAGCACCTGAAAATTTGTCATTTATTTCAGCCTTTCATAGTCTTTCTAAATTGATTTCACTACTAAATTAAGGATTAAAATGCATAGATACAAACTTCAGAATAGTCTAATTACCCTTCCTGTATTCTAGAATAGGATCTTGTGTCAATGTGTAATACAAATACATACATACATACATACATACATATACACACCATTCAGGCATAACATTATGACCACTGACAGGTGAAGTGAATAACACTGATTATCTCTTCATCACGGCACCTGTTAGTGGGTGGGATATATTAGGCAGCAAGTGAACATTTTGTCCTCAAAGTTGATGTGTTAGAAGCAGGAAAAATGGGCAAGTGTAAGGATTTTGACGAGGGCCAAATTGTGATGGCTAGACGACTGGGTCAGGCCATCTCCAAAAAAGGTCTGCAGTGGTCAGTATCTATCAAAAGTTTTCCAAGGAAGGAACAGTGGTGAACTGGTGACAGAGTCATGCATGGGCGGCCAAGGCTCATTGATGCACGTGGGGAGCAAAGGCTGGCCCGTGTGGTCCGATCACACAGACGAGCTACTGTAACTCAAATTGCTCAAGAGGTTAATGCTGGTTCTGACAGAAAGGTGTCAGAAAACACAGTGCATCACAGTTTGTTGCGTATGGGACTGCATAGCCGCAGACCAGTCAGGGTGCCCATGCTGACCCCTGTCCACCGCCAAAAGTGGGCATGTGACCATCAGAACTGGACCACGGAGCAATGGAAGAATGGAAGCAATGTGGCCTGGTCTGATGAATCACATTTTCTTTTACATCACGTGGATGGCCGGGTGTGTGTGCTTACCTGGGGAACACATGGCACCAGGATGCACTATGGGAAGAAGGCAAGCCGGCGGAGGCAGTGTGATGCTTTGGGCAATGTTCTGCTGGGAAACCTTGGGTCCTGCCATCCATGTGGATGTTATTTTGACACGTACCACCTACCTAAGCATTGTTGCAGACCATGTACACCCTTTCATGGAAACGGTATTCCCTGGTGGCTGTGGCCTCTTTCAGCAGGATAATGCACCCTGCCACAAAGCAAAAATGGTTTAGGAATAGTTTGAGGAGCACAACAACGAGTTTGAGGTGTTGACTTGACCTCCACATTTCCCAGATCTCAATCCAATCGAGCATCTGTGGGATGTGCTGAACAAACAAGTCCGATCCATGGAGGCCCCACCTCACAACTTACAGGACTTAAAGGATCTGCTGCTAACATCTTGGTGCCAGATACCACAGCACACCTTCAGGGGTCTAGTGGAGTTCATGCCTCGACGGGTCAGGGCTGGTCGGGGGGGGGGGGGGGGGGGGGGTATTACAATACTAATGCAATACTAGACATTCCAGTTAAGGCATGACCACTGGACAGTGAAATGCTCATTGGGTCAGCAGGGTCAGACAAAAACAGGTGGCAAAGAAAAGACGTTAACTGCAAAATAATTAAGAATTAAGGTGAAGAATTAAGTGTGAAACCATCAGGAACCCTTTAGTCTCCAGCACCACCATTTTCCAGAACTGCAACCTACCTGGAGTCTCCAGAAGTGCAAGGTGTCAGGATCTCGGAGACTTAAGTTAGGTAAAGAATCCTAAAAAATGACCCCCACTCATACCCCACACATACATATATACACTCACCTAAAGGATTATTAGGAACACCTGTTCAGTTTCTCATTAATGCAATTATCTAATCAACCAATCACATGGCAGTTGCTTCAATGCATTTAGGGGTGTGGTCCTGGTCAAGACAATCTCCTGAACTCCAAACTGAATGTCAGAATGGGAAAGAAAGGTGATTTAAGCAATTTTGAGCGTGGCATGGTTGTTGGTGCCAGACGGGCCGGTCTGAGTATTTCACAATCTGCTCAGTTACTGGGATTTTCACGCACAACCATTTCTAGAGTTTACAAAGAATGGTGTGAAAAGGGAAAAACATCCAGTATGCGGCAGTCCTGTGGGCAAAAATGCCTTGTTGATGCTAGAGGTCAGAGGAGAATGGGCCGACTGATTCAAGCTGATAGAAGAGCAACTTTGACTGAAATAACCACTCGTTACAACCGAGGTATGCAGCAAAGCATTTGTGAAGCCACAACACGCACAACCTTGAGGCGGATGGGCTACAACAGCAGAAGACCCCACCGGGTACCACTCATCTCCACTACAAATAGGAAAAAGAGGCTACAATTTGCACGAGCTCACCAAAATTGGACAGTTGAAGACTGGAAAAATGTTGCCTGGTCTGATGAGTCTCGATTTCTGTTGAGACATTCAGATGGTAGAGTCAGAATTTGGCGTAAACAGAATGAGAACATGGATCCATCATGCCTTGTTACCACTGTGCAGGCTGGTGGTGGTGGTGTAATGGTGTGGGGGATGTTTTCTTGGCACACTTTAGGCCCCTTAGTGCCAATTGGGCATCGTTTAAATGCCACGGCCTACCTGAGCATTGTTTCTGACCATGTCCATCCCTTTATGACCACCATGTACCCATCCTCTGATGGCTACTTCCAGCAGGATAATGCACCATGTCACAAAGCTCGAATCATTTCAAATTGGTTTCTTGAACATGACAATGAGTTCACTGTACTAAAATGGCCCCCACAGTCACCAGATCTCAACCCAATAGAGCATCTTTGGGATGTGGTGGAACAGGAGCTTCGTGCCCTGGATGTGCATCCCACAAATCTCCATCAACTGCAAGATGCTATCCTATCAATATGGGCCAACATTTCTAAAGAATGCTTTCAGCACCTTGTTGAATCAATGCCACGTAGAATTAAGGCAGTTCTGAAGGCGAAAGGGGGTCAAACACAGTATTAGTATGGTGTTCCTAATAATCCTTTAGGTGAGTGTATATCCCAAGTCACAACTGATTACTCGTGTTCACATTTGAAACAGCTCATTCTTTATAGCACCTGAACTTATGAACAAGTTCTATTTCTCCGAAAGTGCAGAATTCCCCTTAACTATTTCCTGAAATAATAAATTATGCAAACAAAATTCTTAGAACACACTACTTAATTTAACAATATTTCCTAGACATTCTTGTGAGTTATTTTTCATCACATTTTTTTTATTTTCATTATATAATTTATTATATAAAAGTTGTTGGAAACTATTATTATAAGATGATATTTTTGTATTACATGTTGCCCTAAATATACATACATTTAAAAAAAAAAAAAAAAAAAAAGACCATGTGCAAAGCTGAGAAGTTCCCATGTGCAAAGTTTAATTGATTTACTGTATATGTTCAATTGTGATTTTGCTGCAAGAAAAATCTAGACTAAACAGCAATTGAATGCAAGAACTTCTAAATCAAATGTACAGTAGTTTGTATATAAAAATAAAAAAATATTTTATGAACATTTTTATGTTACACTGGACATGCAGTGAGGCACAGCCCTGCACTCAAGAAGTGCTCTTGTTTACATGACGCTTCGGTGTACAGGGATTTTCTCCAGAGCCCTTGAGAGTCTGTTTGTGGGATTTTATGAGCGTGTTAATGTCCTTTAGCTTTTGTCTCAGTTGTCTCCAAATGCGATTCCTTGAATGTCGTGTGAGGTGCGTGGTTGGACGACTTGTTCTGTTTAAAAACTTCAGGAAGGCCACTACATCCAGTAAGTAGTGTCTGACATTCATGTTACCGTTCTGAAGGGTCACCACCCACCTTAAAATATGGTTTATAAATATTAACATTAGAGATGATACTACAGAGATAAGATGATAATTGGAGATGGCAAGTGTGTTAATTTTAAGTATAAACAAGGTAGTCTAGCAGCCCAATAACAAAACAGTTTCCTGTTCTTGGACATTGGGTTTAAATTTTTTTAACATAAAGAACATTGTCACAATCATAAATCTATGAAATGCAAATCTTAAACTATAAATGATTTCAGTACTCACTGATTAATCCGCTCAATGTTGTCCAAGAAGAGTAATGTTTTGATAGGAGGATATCCTTTTGCCATGTAGAGAATGAAATCTCTCACATGATTGACCTTCTGTGTTGTGTTTTCGCTCGCCTTGCATAGTGGATTTTTACCCAAGCAATTCCTGTGGAAGCCTTTGAGAAGTTTCTCTGCACAAAAGGTAAAAATACAAAATATCCATTAACAGTCCCTATAACAACAATGTAAAATGCTTTAATGCTTTTAATGCTTTTAATGCTGTGAATTTTAAAATTCTGGCTAATATTACTAAGCCGATTATTATTTTCAGAATGCCCAAAACTGATAAAATGACCAATATTAAATAAAAATTATTCATCTTATAAAATTATTTAATCGAATAAAATATTGTTTAAATAAATGAAAAAAAGAAAAAAATATATATTGTTTGTGAGGTAGCGTAATAGTTTGAAAATTGTACTGTTTAAAAAATGGACGTATTTTAAAAGTGTTGTTAAATGATTTATGTAGATGAACAGCTAAATATAAATATGACAGCTATATACAGATATACTGTGCATTGATAATTAAAATGGCGTAAAAAGTTTACCACAGCCATAATCACTATTCATGTTGAGTTCCTCGGACTGTTCCGTCTTGAAGTCTAAACTGCTGATTGCTGATAGGCTATGTATTTCACTACTGAGGGTTTTTTCATGTCCAATACACAGTTTCAGGCCAGCTGCAATTTGAGAGTTCCTCACCTCTGAACCTTCCCCTGTAAAATAAAAATGTATACCAACATGCGTGTCATGCGTCACACTCTCTTTCTAAGATTAAGACTGTAGTCCCCAAGTACTGTAACAGTAATCATGTGATCATAATTAAAATGCTTTCATAGATACAATTGTTCTTACCATAATCAAGATCACTATGTGGAGAGCAGACTGAGTGCTTGGAGAATTTTGTACAAATAATGTCTCTAATTCGGTTTTGAAGAACTGCAATCTGTATTTGGAGCTCTTCTCTGACTTTGGCAAGAATTAGACAGTTTTCACATTGACTCTTCATGGCCAGTTCAGAAACTGTGCTGGCAGGTTGAGTGGTGGTAGAAGATACTTGGTTTGTCTGCATGTGGCTGGCCTGGTTTGAGATGCTATTGGAACAGACTTTTATGAGATCCTTTCTGTCCATGCTCAGTTCCTCAATGGCCTCTTCAGTCTTCAAATCTTCACTTTTGAGAGTTTGTACAGGATGCTCTGAAGGTAACAATTCCACTGTAGAACAATTGGTAACAACACATTTTTAATATATACAAGCATATACATTTAAATATATAGCAAATTTCATAATAATGTACATTATAATTTTGTGATGCCTAAGGGTACTTTCACACTAGCATTTTTGGAGTGCACCTGGGTTTGACTGATGTCAGAGTTTGGTTTTGGAGTTTGGGGGGGGGGGGGGGGGGGGGGGGAACAATTACTGACATTAGTGGCCGTTTGCATAAACTGTTTAGACTAGAAGTTAGTCATCTAATTTTTTTCTTTAAAGGGGACCAATTATGCCCCTTTTCACAAGATGTGATAAGTCTCTTGTATCCCCAGAATGTGTCTGAAGTTTCTGTTCAAAATACCCTACAGATCATTTATCTTGTCAAATTTGCCCCTATTTGGGTGTGAGAAAAAACACGCCGTTTTTGTGTGTCCCTTTAAATGCAGAAGAGGGCAGAGCTTAAACAGCTCATGCTTCAGATACTCAACAATAACAAAACTGGAGAATCTCACGCAGCCAAAATGTCAGAAATTGTCAGTAGTGGTGTTCAGCCATGTTAGAACTTGAGTCGGACACTGATGGAGAGACTCAGGAAAAAATTACAACTTTTAGAACGCAACTAGACGTTGCTGAATGGTTAGCTGATAAATTTATGCAACTGTTGTGGAGTTAAGATGATTCAACTCATCGACTAGCATGTACCGGCATGTTAATTTTTTGTGTAAATACAGCATTGAACTGACTCTCGTTTGGTGAAGCAGTCCGGCGTAAAATGATTTACGCAAATATATAACACTTTACCGACCGGCACATTTCCTTCATAAATGAAATTCAACTACGGAGTCCTCAGTGGCTCAGATGCCGAGAGTCTATGGAGACTCTTATGTTCGTTGGTACATCCAATAACGGATTTTTTTTTTTTTTGGGGGGGGGCGCAGACATTGTATATCTCCAGCTGCTACAGCGAGGAAACAGAAATGGCGGACTGCTACGGCTCACTCAGGGTGGTATCTATGCTAATAGAGCAGACCATCACCAGTCATGGGCAGGGATTCCCCCTACTCTTACGTAAGAGTATTGGGAAATCTGGAACCGCTCATTTGGAGAGATTGTTTATGATTTTTAGGGGGTTTATAAAAAAGGAGTGGGTGGATTTGTACCTTTATAGGCTGGTTGTTTACACACACTATGGACACACATCTCTGTTCAAACACCTTATAAAAGTGAATTGTGCATAATAGGTCCCCTTTAAGACTGGTCATAACTTTTTAAGTAGTTAACAACGGATTACCCCTGGTTAACTGCTAGCTGGTGAAATTAGTTCTTAAGACATAGTCTTAACATAGAGACTAAGTTTAGGCACCTGACCCCAGTATTTTAACCAGAATTTTAATATTGGTGCAATAAGTCTTTCATATCAGCATGATAACATTAAATTCACATAACTATATTACAGATTACTTGCCATTTCCACAGTAACGATCAGTTTCTTCTTTCAGTTTGTTGAAAGTAAGTGGAACTGTGTGACTAGCATCTACACCCCCAGACATCTCTGGATCTTGCTGCATGCTGCCACTGTACCAAAACTCTGACTCATCTGGGTCTTCCTGCTTCACCTTTACTGCCGGGTCTTCCTGCTTCACCTTTACTGCCAGGTCTTCCTGCTTCAACTGTACTGGGACTTCTTGCTTCACCTGTATGATGTTCACACTGAAGGAGGACGAATCTGGAATGGAAAGAGTGATGTGTTAAGATTCTCCTTAAAGTGCATTGATAAATCATTCATATACTATACTATAAACCTATCATCTCAGCCAATAAGTGGCCACGTACACACTGTAAAGTTTCAGGAGTGACAACCACATTTAAATACGGGAGTGAATCCCCTAAATTGTCATTCTGTGTGTGTACAGAACACAACTCACTCCAGAAATTATGATGATTGACACCGTGGTAACTATAGCAGCATTCTGGTGGCTTGTTTGGTATCTGTTATTTTAGCCCAAAGTAATATTACAGCAACCAAAGACTCGTTATGTTCTACAATTTTAACTAAACCACCGCCAACAGAACAGTCGTGATTAGTTTATGCTTGGAAGGCTGCTTTGCAGAGCGCACTCTTGAAGTGATGCCTTGTTTGGGTTTGGCTCATAAAACAATCAAGTTGATGGAGTTATTAATGTAGACAGGGGTGGGTTGTGATATTCAGGTCTTGATTTCAATATGAAGCATTTGGATTTATTTTGGTTTATTATGGGATTGTTCTGGTTTGCTGTTTTACTAGCAAGATCTGGCAACACAAATAAGTCAAGGTTTGTACCGCTTTCCCTGTGGTTTTCTTGCACTTAACATACAGCAGAGAGTCAAGTCTATAATACGCATTTGTTAATGACATATTTAACTAGTTGTTCAGTTTTGAAAGTTAATTACTGAACTCTGTATGCATATATAACAGGATTAAGCAGTGAAAGGTGAATTTAACTGCGGTGTGTACGTGGCCAGTGTCTTCTGGATCAGCATTTTGCTCAATAGCAGGTGCTTGTTACAGAAATGTATATTAAGCCACACAGAAAAATATGTACTTGCCATTTCCATCAGCATCTTCTTGCACTTGCTCAAGTTTAAGTGAAACTGAGCTCCAAGGACCAAAATCCTCAGACTTTATCTCCTGCCCTTTGCTAGAACAAAAGATCACATGCTCTCTGAAGAAACTGCAAATAGTTACATATATTCACAATACAGAATCAGTTCAAACGCCGTGGGAGCAAATGCTTTCTTATATTGAATTCAACTGTTTGCTTAGCTGATCTAAATTATGAAACATCCCTTCAGAGTTCTCTAAAGCTGCCTCCTCCTACGTGCAGAGCTAGATCAGAAAAACACAATGAAAACCTTGTCAAATAATCATGCAATCCAGAAAAAAATCGTGTATATGCCTTGCTAAAGACGCCATACAATACCTATAAGGATGCTCGTTTTAAACAAGGTTTATTAATTAAGGAAGGCCATTTTGATACATGGAAACCACATGACATTTCACTCACCTGTCGGAAAAAACAGCTGCTGGTGGTGGTCTTGTGAAGCCATGCACCAAAGGTGTGGATGTTACAGTTTTCTCGTAACTTTGAAAACATAAAAATAGTTCCATTTTACACCGTAGCTGCTGTCAGCGTTGAGCTCATTCGTAAAGGTAATAAACACGTAAGCTAAATAGTTCAAAACAGTAGCAAGCTCCACCATATATTACCATATACCTCTCCAAAAGAAAAACAGCAACCATAGCGTCAGTCTTCAGACCCTTTGAGTCCCGCAGTTGTCTCCAGCGTGGAAAAGCAACACCAATGTTAACTCTGGTTTGAGCTCTTGCATGTTCCAGGCGTTTTTTTGTCATAGCAACTTCTAATACTGTTTTTCTTTTCTTACTTTGTTTTCCTGTGCCAAGTGTTGTTGGTTGAGCAAAAGGTGGCTGCTGTTTACCTGCCATTGTCGTGCAGTGATGGTAAGCGTGTTTGCTACTCTGTCTAGCCTCTAGGAACGCGCTGATGACGTGTGATGACTGCGCGAGCAGGATGCGCGGTTGCAATGACTGGTTGAAAATTTTATGGTCCTGAGACTTACGTATATGATTTTTGTTTTATATTTAGAAAATTTAAATTATTGATTGCTATGAGGATGTGAAGAGACTCATCTAGTATAACAAAAATGTTTATAGTTGAAATTTCTATTCAACTGTTTGAAAAACAAAACAGGGTTCACAACACTGATCTATCTAGAGAACACACACACACACACACACACACACACACACATACACACATATATATATATATATATATCATTATATAGATCAGTGGTTCATAACCTGTCTAAATGTAAGATATGTCAACATTTGAACATTTTTTTTTTTTTTTACATTTGTATTGTTAGATATTCAAGTAAGTTTGTGAACACCAAAACGGAAGTGCCTGCCGTAATCTAAAATGCAGTAGGCTCGTTAGGAAAAAGGCGGATAGCCTTCGAAGGATGCAATCTCTAAATATAGGATGCAGCTATTGGGTGCTGCTTAACCGGAAGGCTGCATCCCAGCGAGGCTGTGTCCTTCCTAGATCAGTCCTTCTGAGGCTTCTTAGGCTAGACTCCTCAGCATAGAATGAGACGGTCTAGTAAGTGTGCATGGCTATGTCATACATGTTCCCGGCCCCAAGGTCACGGCATGAAAATACTATTAAAACTTAATTTTGGAAAAAATAAAAATCTTTTATTCATGTAAAACGTACTCGGTTACTAACGTAACCTCGGTTCCCTTAGATACGGAACGAGTACTGCGTCGTTCATCTTATTAAGATAAATAAGACAAGACGCTATGGGGAAAACTCCTTTTACTCCGATTCTGAAACCTTTATACAATCAAGCAGTGAAAACTGCACGTCGATTGGTACGTAAAGCTAAAGAAAACGAACCAATGACGGCGCGGTACGCGCAAGCCAATGGTGAGCGAGCCCGCTCAAGCCTGCCGAACTGGGCGGGGTCTCGGGCTATAAAAGCGGCCGTTTCACCATGGCAAATCGATTGGTTTCAACTGAAGCGACGCATGAGGCATCTAGCACGGCAAATTACGCAGTACTCGTTCCGTATCTAAGGGAACCGAGGTTACATTAGTAACCGAGTACGTTCCCTTGCGATACTACACGAGTACTGCGTCATTCGTCTTATTAAGATAAATAAGACAAGACGCTACGGGGATAATACAATCACGCCGTGCTATGTAAGGGGACGACTAAATAAAAGTGTGAAGCGCTTTAAAAAAGGGCTCCAAGACACTCAAGAGATATAAGTCATCCACCAGAACCCCATTACTAGGGCCTCCAGGGGCCTAGTTTATGTATATATGGGGCAAACAGTAGTTACTCCCAGACTAAGTTGGGGATATAACAAAAAAGCACGTGAGTGCAGTAGCTTTATGCAGAAAGGACCTGCGATTGAAGTGCAGGGACCTCTAGACTATAAAATCTAACAAACGTGGACGGTGAGGCCCAGCCGGCCGCCGCACAGATGTCATCAATGGAAACACCAGAGGACCACGCCCACGAGAAGGCCATGCCTCTCGTGGAGTGTGCTCTCACTCCCAAGGGACATTGAAGGCCCAAGGAGGAGTAAGTGAGAGCTATGGCGTCTGCTATCCATCTAGATAGTCTGGGCTTTGTGACCGGAAGACCTTTCGTGCGGCCACCAAAGCAGACAAAGAGCTGTTCCGCCTGACGAAAAGGGGCGAAGCGATCAATGTACGTCCTCAGGGCTCTGACAGGACAGAGAAGGTTCAACTCCTGTTCATCCTGAGAAGGAGGAAGGGCGGAGAGAACTACCATCTGCGCCCTAAAGGGGGTAGATAGAACTTTCGGGACGTATCCATGTCTAGGTTTCAGGACGACTTTAGAGTCGTTGGGCCCAAACTCAAGACACGAGGGGCTCACAGAGAGCGCCTGCAAATCTCCCACACGCTTAACCGATGCTAGAGCTAGCAGCAAGGCGGTTTTTAGTGACAGGGGTCGAAGGTCAGCAGCCTGGATTGGTTCAAATGGAGGGCTTTTAAGGCCCCTAAGAACCACAGACAGGTCCCAAGTAGGGACCGTGAGGGGACGTGGAGGGTTTAGCCTCCTGGAGCCCTTAAGGAAGCGAACAACAAGGTTGTTTCTTCCTATAGACTGCCCTGCTATAGGAGCGTGTGAAGCTGCTATAGCTGCAACATAGACTTTAAGAGTAGAGGGGGAACGGCCTCTATCCATTAAGTCTTGAAGAAATGACAATATCTGAGATATGTCACAAGTTAGAGGGCCGCCGCCCCGGGTTTTACACCAGGAGGCGAAGACGGCCTATTTTGAGGCGTAGAGACGTCTTGTAGACAGAGCTCTGGCCTGAGAGATAGTGTTTAGGATATTCTCAGGGAGGTTAAAGGGCTCCCGTTGAGAAACCACACATGAAGGTCCCACAGCTCGGGTCTGGGGTGCCAAATTGTCCTTCTCGCTTGGGAGACGAGGTCCCGTCTCAGAGGGATCGGCCATGGCCTCAGGGGCGATAACCGAGACAGCTCCGAGAACCATGGTTGGATCCTCCAAAGAGGAGCCACCAGGAGAACTTTGTGGCTGCCCTCCCTGGTTCGCTTGATTACCTGAGGAATCCTGGCTTTTGAGAAAAATATTGGGCAGTGATGATTGTCTTCTGAGGCAAAGAGGTCGACCTCTACCTTCCCGAAAACTTCCCAAATTTTCTGAACTGAGCGAGGGTGGAGCGACCATTTCTCTGAGGGAAGGTTGCTCCGGGACAGCATGTCCGCCCCTACGTTTAGTACGCCCTGTATGTGCGTTGCTCTCAGAGAGAGTAGATTGCACTGAGTCCACTCTAGGATGGTTTTCGCTAGGGTGAAGAGGGGTTTCGATGAGAGGCTGCCCTGGTGATTTATGAAGGACACCACTGTCATGTTGTCTGATCTGACCAAGATGTGGTGTCCCACCAGAAGAGGAAGGAAGACCTGGAGAGCTCGATATACCGCCATCATTTTTAGGCGGTTGATATGTAGCTCGCTTTCCAGGTTGCTCCAAGCCCCGAAGGCTGGGCGGTTGTCGCACAGAGCTCCCCAACCTGTCTTGGAGGCGTCTGTAAAGACACCTTTCCTCTTGTCCATAGCTCCTATCGCCACACCTTGCTTGAACCAGCAAGGGTTCGTCCAAGGGGCCAGGGCTGTGACACATGCCTGGTTCACCTTGAGCGAGCAACGGCCATGATGCCAGGCTGAGGGCGGGACCCGCGGTTTCAGCCAGAACTGCAGAGGGCGCATATGAAGCAACCCCTTCTGCAGAGCTGGAGATGCTAAGCTTATTAGGCCTAGCATTTTCTGGAACGTTCTGAGCGGCAGAAAAACCCAGGGCGTAAATGTTTGCGCAAGCTGCTGAATGGCTAAAGCACGCTCTGGAGTGACTGTGGCCCTCAAGAGGGTTGAGTCTAAAATTATCCCCAGGAACGATACTCGTTGGCTGGGAGATAATGAGCTCTTTGCAAAATTAACCCTGAGACCCAAGCACTCTAAGTGGTTGAGGATAACGGATCTGTGGAATATTAGTTCCGCCTCCGACTGGGCCAGAACGAGCCAGTTGTCGAGGTAATTCAGAATGCGCACACCCATCTGTCTCAGAGGGGAGAGAGCCGCATCCATGCACTTCGTGAAAGTGCGGGGGGCCAGGGACAGGCCAAACGGCAGAACCGTATATTGATATGCCACTCCCTCGAAGGCGAATCTCAAAAACTGCCTGTGATGGGGGGCTATCTGGATGTGAAAGTAAGCATCTTTCAGATCCAGGGTAAAGAAGTCTCCCGGGCGTATTTGCGGGAAGATCTGTTTTAGAGTGATCATTCTGAACGAGCGCTTTATCAGGGCCTTGTTCAGATGTCTGAGATCGAGGATGGGTCTGAGACCACCATCCTTCTTGGGGACGAGGAAGTACCTGGTGTAAAAGCCTGACTCGCTCAGTGCTGGAAGAACCACTTCTATGGTTCTTTTCATCAGCATGATGTTTACCTCGTAACGCAGGACATTTGCATCCTTGCTTTCTACAGAGGTTTTGACCACGCCGTTGAAAAACGGGGGTCTTTGAGCGAATTGGAGTACATAACCTCGTTTTATTATTTTCAGAACCCAGGCTGACACTCCGGGGATGGCCTGCCAGGCCTCGGCCCGTGAGGCGAGGGGCTGAATTGGTACTGGCACTAAGTCGCTGTGAGGGACTGAGGTGCATGTGTGTGGTGGAAGAGGAATTTTGCTCTCTTTTTGAGTATGTTTGATTTTTATTTCCGCTATAACAGCGGCTCCTAACCAGGGCATTTGAACAGGCTCTGTGTGGGCAACAAACACTCTTTCTCGAGCACCCAGAACTGAACGGGGTGGCAAGAAAACTGGGCGAGGTATTTGAAGGGTGGTCCAGCCGTAGCGGGACTTAGCCTCCTCCCCTTCCTTCGGCACTTGCTTGGTGGCTGGTGACTTGTCCCTTGGCATCTGCTGCTGAGCTGGCGCTGATTTAGGGCAGCTCGGGGCAGAGGAGGTGGAGCGTTTGGGCAAAAAGTGTTTCATAGCCTGGGACGACTTTTGTGCTGCCGTAAAGCGCTCGGGCGAAGCCATCGACAGCGGGTCCGAAGAGACCGGTGGAGGAGACTGGTGAGTTGAGGAAAACGGCTTTATCCGCGTCCTTAATCTCAGTCAAGTTAAGCCACAAGTGGCGCTCCAACACCACCAAACTGGCCATCGAGCGTCCAATGGCTTGAGCCGTGGTCTTCGTGGCGCGCAGGGCCAGATCCGTGGCGCTGCGCAGCTCTCTGAAAGTAGCAGAGTCGTGACCAGCCTCATCCAGATCCTTAAGGAGCTTCGCTTGATACACCTGGAGAACCGCCATGGAGTGTAAAGCGGAAGCTGCCTGACCAGCCGAGGTGTACGCACGTCCAGCGATGGCCGAGGTGGTACGACAGGGCTTAGATGGATGAGTGGCCTTGGTTTTCCATCCAATGGCGGCGCGCAGACACAAATGTGCGGCCACAGCTTTGTCCAGGGGAGGTAACTTCTCATAGCCCTTCTGCCCAGCGCCGTCAACGGAAGTGAGAGCGTGAGAGGCAGAAGAATAAAGGCGGGCTGAGTAGGGAGCGCTCCATGACTTTGTCAGCTCGTCGTGCACTTCTGGAAAGAAGGGCGCTGACCACTGAGAGGGAGCTTGACGACGTCCAGGCAGGAACCACTCATCCAAGCGGCTGCGCGTGGGTTCCTCAGGCGCAAACCTCTCTAAACCGAGCTGTTCGACCACTTTTGACAGCATGCGATAGAGTTCTGAGTCACTAGAAGCTCTGGTGTCAATCGGCTCCAAAGACGGCAAGGAGGCGTGGTCATGCTGCGAGCCCGACCACTCCTCGGCCTCCGGCATCGCTAAGGACATGCTGTCATCCAGTGGCTCGTCATCAGATCCTCCGAACGAGACCAAGTCACTCGCGGCCGCCGAGGGACGTTGGTCTGGATGGGAGAAATGGACGGGGGGAACCTCTTCCTGTGGGGAGAGAGAGCGGCGAGCAGGGAGGCGGGCCGATCAACTGCACGAAGGCGAAAAGATCAGTGGCGAATCCAGCTGCTTGCAGGTGAAGGCGGCTTCAATCCGAGTTCTAACGAAGAGATGTAATCTGCGTAGCTGAAGGAGAATTAATTGATTTGCCATGGTGAAACGGCCAGGTCCTTTCGGCGGGCTCGCTCACCATTGGCTCGCGCGTACCGCGCCGTCATTGGTTCATTTTCTTTAGCTTTACGAACCAATCGACGTGCAGTTTTCACTGCGTGATTGTATAAAGGCTTCAGAATCGGAGAAAAAGGAGTTTTCCCCGAAGTGTCTTGTCTTATTTATCTTAAGACGAACGACGCAGTATTCGTGTAGTATCGCAAGGGAACAGTGAAGGACAACCATCCTGTGGTCTTCCAGTGGCTTACATTATTGTCAGTTTAGTGTTAAGTGATTAATTTACACCAAAACAAGAGATAACATGTATGCCTTCATCTCCGCAAACATTATTTTTGTCTCAGACAAGCTCAGTGACGACTCGTTTTCCATATGTTCTTTTTCGTCAATTGGAATGTGTGCAAAGGATTGTGATTGAAGGACGTGAAGAATACACTTGATGCATCCTTCAAAATGAGCTGAATGAAGGACGCAAAACGAAGGCTGCCTTCCAAGGATCCTTCAAATTGAGACGGCCTTCAGGGGCGCTTGATGACGTGGCAGCCGAGATATGCCTTACTAGCCTTACAAGGACGCAACCTTCTGATTGAGAGGCACCCACTGACGGCAGAAGGTCTGGACACCATAACAGCTTTCATTGGCCAAGGACCACCCAAAAGGCCATCTGACTGACATGTAAAGCAACCAATCACAGTTAGTTTTGTTTAGCGTCATATTTATGGGGCGTGAAATGTACCTATATAACAGACCTGCGTGTAAAACATCTTTTAAAAAGTCTGTGCCGTGAACTTCACATACTTTTGGAAATACAGTGTTTAGATGATCTTGATAAGCGCTCATCATCACAGTTGTAAGCATGACAGATTTCCTCTTCCATTAGGGCGTTTGGTGTCACAAGGGCTGTTTTTCAGGTGTACCATTAAAGAACGCCACACACACGTCTCCTGGAAATCCTGTAGAATTCAACCAATCAGATGACTTCCAATCTCCCAAAGTGTTTCCCATTTTGCGTGTTTTCAACGGTCCGTGGGCGTGGTGTCTCAGGCTGAAACTACAGGCAAGCAGTCTCAGACTGGAAGTTAGGGCAGAGCATTCAATCGCCTAACCCATCCTTACCATCCCTTATGAGGATATCCTCCCTACTACAGTCATTAAAATTACAGTTTTACTATAGTATTACTACAATATAACTGTAGTAAAACCATGGTATCAAAACCATGGTTTTTAAAAACCATGGTTCGCACCGAAATACCACGGTTACTACAGTCATAGTTAACTACAGTTTTACTATAGTAAAACCATGATTAATTTTCATAAGGGATGCACCTATGGGCGGGTGTACAACGCGCGTACACTCTACTTATTACACACACTCAGCAGCACACACACATTTTTAAATATTAAAAATAAAAGGATTACAATGTAAAAGATTATTATTGTTTATATAAAGATAAAAATGCCTACATGTCATAATGGATATCATTGCATGTATCAGAATTACCTATATGCAGTAATGATGAATGAAATTGGCTACTTATTTAACCAATAGGCTACACACATGTATTTAAACTGACTCGTCAGGTTGAGGGTGTCTATATTCCGCCATGTAAATAGCGAATCCGCCATGGTGCAAGGCAAGCGCAACTGGCTTTTAAAGGGAATGGGAGATGAGAATCTGATTGGTTTATTGCACGTTATGCCCAAAACACACCCATGACTCAATTAAGAGACTACATACAACCCTTTTGGACAAAAAGCCGACCATTTTTCCCGTCGTTAAACTAGCAAAAGTGGATTCGGACACGCCCTAAGTGCACTTGCGCCGTGTGCTTTAGACCATGTGCTCAGATCGTTAAAATAGGGCTCTAGGACTTAATGTGGGGAAACATTTCAAGTGAGAGCAAGGTTACATCGTGTTACCTTGTAAGATACATTGTTACAGTTTTCATGTGTCAAACACAACTATGCAAAAAAGCTTTTTTTTGCATTTATTTTTGGCCATATGACAGAGATGTGATATTCTATTTGTCGTATTTCTCTTTTGCAGAAAACCGAAGAATATTCGGTACATCCTATACTGTATTCTAAAATGATATATTAACTTTTGCATGGATTTAATTGAAAAGAGCTTAGGCTCATGTAACCAGAAGTTTTAAGACATATGAATATGCTTTTAAGTTTTTTCTTGCCTCATGGGTTTACATTATCTTAACAAGCAAAGCAATTCAACAGTACATTAAGTAAAATATTTGGGCAACAGATTATCACAAATGTTTTATGTTTATTGAACACAATATACAGTCATTGACTGAACATATTTGGGTTCGCTGTAAGCACTGAAAACATTGAAGTACCATCGTAGTAGTTTCGTGCGCACGTGAACGTCATGGCAACGTACAACACAAAGTACCTCACGCGGGAAACAATTAACGTAACGCGTAAATGCACGTAACTAATGTAAATCAAGCAAGCTAGTATGCATAGGCCACGAAGTGCTGGCGAAATAACACATTAGCAGACCGGAGGGAATAATATTGATTTTTTTTCTAGAAAACTTTTTGCACAAAATAAATTCAAGCACTTTCAAGGACCTGCATCTATGTAGCCTAAGTTTATTTTCAAAAACTTTACAGGGCCTTGAAAAATTTTTTTCAGATTCACAAACTTTCAAGGATTTCAAAGACCCGTGGGAACCCTGCTTTGACTTGCTTAGTTGGGGACACTTAATATTCAGTAATATTATTGATTTGACTGAACTGACACTACTGGATGAGATCAAAACTTGAACTAAATGATGAAACTAGTCTGCAGAACTGCTTTAGAGCTGATTCGACTTCGCCTTATAATTGACAAATTTTGAAACATTGACTGCTATTAAACTGACACTGACTCAAAGTGAACAAAACTATTGTCTTCTGTAGAGCAGGGCCGTAACCACCATAGGCCTTGAGGGGGTCAAGTCCCCAATGGATAGGTTTAACGACCCACAGCAGCATACAGTGATGCAAACTACTCAACTTTTTTAATTTTGAATTGAAAATATGAAATAATTGAAATGATGTCATTCATAACTGAATGTGACGAGACAAAAAAAAAAAAGTTTTTTTTTTTTTTCTTACATTTTTGACATATTAGACATACAAACAAGTGTGAATGTGTGCATATTTTTTGAAAAAATATTATTTGCAGAATTTTAATGGATTAATTCACAACTAGGCTACCGTACTTCTTTTACCGTTCTTATTTCTTCTTAATCCCTTAAATCCCTTTTAATCATTTCATTATTTAATTTCTCGAAATAAAAAGACAACCCCCCCCCCTCAAAAAACAAAAAAAACTTTGGTCCCCCCCAATGTTCAAGACATGGTTAAGGCCTTGCTGTAGAGCTGTTTATTGCTAAATTGAACTCATTTCATGATGAACTTTACAGTTATTGAACTGAACTGAATCAACACCGAACTGACTTCAGCTGAATAATTACAACATTGTCACTTTACAGAATTCAATTCTGTTTGCATCATTGAAGAGTATTTTCCTGTTTATCACTGTAAATCTGTAAAGACTAAAATAGATTTTGGTTTCCTGCCTTCAAAGACAGACTGCACGCCCAAATAGCCTACAGGAGGTAAATTGAAACATTTTATTTAGCCTTTTACTTATTTTGTTTATTATTACTGATATTTTACTATAGCTTGAGTCATTTAATAAATGACTCACTTACTAATACCCCAAAAGCCACGTTCTCTTCTCGCCACCTACTTGTCCACTGACGGGAAGTCTGACTCATTAAAATCGGTTCCTTCGAACAGTTCAACACAAAGCCATATTTCTGCACATATTGCTGTTTATCGCATTAGAGTTTTATTAATAAGACTGTTTAATATCATCAGTTTGATGCAGTAATTCATTTGGTTCATTCAGTTCTCGGTTGTTGATTTGCGAACTGTTCGGATCGATTGAGATTCGTGATCGATTCGTTTAGACCGGTTCAAGTGATTCATTGAAAAGATCCGAGTTATAAGAACAAGTTGTTGACAAAACGGACGTCACTACTACAAAGATTAGATTTTATTTTCATTTTTATTAAAGGTCCGAATTTTACACTTATCTAAAATAATATTTAGTTGCAGTTAAAATTATAAGTGGTAATATTAAAATAGCATATGCTTCAATTATTTACTTTGAAGGGCAAAACACTAAAGCAACAAGACAACAATAGCTGAAATAGACCACTGAATAAACATTGGCGACTTTACCCATTATTAAAATTTATTGATCGGTTTGCATGTTTAACGATACATTTCTCTCTAGTAATTCACAGAACATACCCCAAATCGATCGACACCATCGTTCGCCTGTGGATTTTCAGTAAGTTAGCAGGTCGCTAAACATTGGTAAGACGAACGACATTATGTTCTAACTCTCATTACTGTCAAATGGAGACCCGTGGAAAACTAAAAACTAATATAATGGCTGCCATGTTGTTGATTTTAGGAAAATCTCATGGATCAGTCCGGGATTCAGCCTGAAAAAAGTAAGTTGCAGCTTTTCTCCTGGTTTTCGAAGTCGTCATTGCCCGTTTTGTTTATTATATACGAGCTGATGTTTGAGCTTTGCTTATCGTTATTATTTATCCAGTGGAACTCGTGGTTGTCACTCATGTTGTGGATGCCATCACGTTTTGGGCTCAGGTAAGCCTTTCTGTTTACCTCTCTTTGTCATATCAAATGGATTGCATTGCTTAAGCAAAAAATGTTAAGCTAGTGTATTGAGTCAAAAATGTAAATTGCTACAACATTTCTAACAGAATTACTGGTTTTTGTTGTCTAATATGTTCATCCATTGGCTGGGTTTTTGTTTCATCAGAATGTAACAGACAAAATAAATGAGAAGATAAATGTTATGCTGACAGAAAAATGCCCCATTGCCCCTATACTGATGGGAAGGCCAAGTTCACACAAGGCAAGTAATATATGGACAAATAGGAATAGTCTACAAGTTTAGATCTGACTCTTGACTCCATTTTCCTGTGTAGGTCTATGGGGCACGATATTCAGAGGACAAGTGCTGGTACAGGTGTACAGTGCAACAGCAAACAGAAGACAAGGTTTGTAAAAAGCTGTGAAAATCAAGAAGGATCTGCATTGTGTCGTATTTAGATACTCACCAGTTTATTCCCACAGTCCCCAGTATGGTTAGGTGTGGGTGAGGCTTAGGGTTGGCTTAAAAGGGATAGTTCACCCAAAAATGAAAATTCCAAACGCGTAAGACTTTCCTTCATCTTCAGAACACAAATGAAGATCTTTTTAATGAAATCTGAGAGCTTTCTGTCCCTCCATTGGAAGCATCGCAACTACCACTTTGACGCTTCGAAAAGTTCATAAAGAGATCGTAAACTAATCCATATGAATTGAGCGGTTTAGTCCAAAAATTTTAAAGAGACATGATCGCTTTATATGATGAGCAGATTGAATTTAGGCTTTTATTCACATATAAACATTCATCTACTCACACATCAGTTGTGGTAAACAGAAGCTCAAGCATGTTCCCTTGACGTGCGCGTACCAATGAGGTTCGTTCTCGTGTGTTACGCAGCACGTTTGAGCTTCAGCAAGAACCAGTGAGGTTCATTCTTATGTGTTACGCAGCACGTTTGAGCTTCCTCAAGAACCAGTGAGGTTCATTCTCGTGTGTTACTCAGCATGTTTGAGCTTCCTCAAGAACCACTGAGGTTCATTCTTGTGTTATGCAGCACGTTTGAGCTTCCTCAAGAACCACTGAGGTTCATTCTCGTGTTACGCAGCACGTTTGAGCTTCAGCAAGAACCAATGAGGTTCATTCTTATGTGTTACGCAGCACGTTTGAGCTTCCTCAAGAACTAGTGAGGTTCATTCTCGTGTTACGCATCAAGTTTGAGCTTCCGCAAGAACCATTGAGGTTCATTCTCGTGTGTTACTCAGCATGTTTGAGCTTCCTCAAGAACCATTGAGGTTCATTCTCGTGTTATGCATCAAGTTTGAGCTTCCGCAAGAACCATTGAGGTTCATTCTCATGTATTACTCAGCACGTTTGAGCTTCCTCAAGAACAAATTAGGTTCATTCTCGTGTGTTACGCGTCACGTTTGAGCTTCAGCAAGAGGTTTGTTCTTGTGCATCAAGCAGGTTCGGTTGAGCTTCTGTTTATGTTCACTGATCAGAGTTTATATCTGAATAAAAGCCTAAATTAAATCTGATCATCATATAAAGCGATCATGTCATGTCACCACTCGATTTATATTGATTCGTTTTGAGATCTCTTTATGAACTTTTTGAAGCGTCAAAGTGTCAGTTGCGTAGCTGTCAAAGGAGGGACAGAAAGCTCTCAGATTTCATCAAAAAGATCTGCATTTGTGTTACGAAGATGAACGAAAGTCTTACGGGTTTGGAACGACATGAGGGTGAGTAATTAATGACAGAATTTTCATTTTTGGGTGAACCAATCAGATAGTAGTCTCAATGAGGGAAGAAATCGAGTGCAACGGTCGGATTCTGGAAGTAAAAACAACCATTCAATTTCTCCATAGAGAAAGACACATCTTGAAAGACAGACCTACTGTGAGCTACGAGGTTGTAAAATTGATGGTATTTGCTTTTTTTTTTTTAAGCCTTCCGTCCACATCATTTCAACAATATTTTTTAAATAATCATGTTTAACAGTGGAATTCATGCTCAAAAAATGATTAATTACCCTTGATTCTGCAGAGAAATCTCCACCAATCAGAGAGTAGAGACAAGTAAATTGTACCAAAATAACTTTAGCTACTTAAATATTGCATATTTTGCAATAAACATAAAATATATTGTTTTTCTTTATATAATCAACATATTTAAATCAATAGTTTTATATTTCTCCATCATTTTTAATTAGTGTCATTTGCCATGCTTCATGGGACTGTAGTTATTTCCCTCAATAAAGCCATTTGTCTTGTACCTTTGTCTTTTGTCGGATTTTCAAATACTTTTTTGCTTCAAAGTTTCAAAGAATTTAAAGTTATTCGCCTCGTAGCTGGTTGGTTTGGTTCATGGCTTATAACTCCTAAATTAATACCTTTTTAAAAAAATCCCTGTGGTAAAAATGAATGGGAAAAATGCTTCTGGAAGGCACTCTATAGAAGTGGGTCAGAATTATTTATGTTTTATTGGATGATATGACAGTGGCCTTAGAAGTTATAGAAATACCCTGTTCAGATGAAGTCACCTGTGATTAATTTATTCTGTGACCAAAATCAAATGGTTCCCTTTTTTATATAGTGGACAAAGTTTCTTTGAGGACTCTTAAATGACAACTTTTTAGAAAAGTACAGAGCTGTTTTTTTCATACTTTTAACACTGATGTGGTTCTCATGAATATCGTATAAGGTTTTACTTTGTCTTTTCTGCTCAGTTCTATATTTTGTACATTGACTATGGAAATATGGAGATTGTCAGTCGGTCTGATTTAGTTGAACTCCCAGAAGAACTGCAGACAACAGGACTGGCAAAAAAGTACAAGTTCTGGGGCTTTCATGTGTCAAGTGAGCAGGATTCCCCACTATTTTCACAGGTATCTGACAAAGTATGGACAGTTCACCTATAAATATGAATTTAAATGCATCTAATATTTGTTTACCATGAAATGTTTCACTCTGACTCCGATAAAACTGTTGCAACTGTTGTGTTATCCACTAGGGGAAGTCCTTCCTTCACAATATAATTCATGGAAAAAAGTTGCGTGTCCATAAAAAGTCAGTTTGCTTTGACGGAACCATCCTGGTTGAAGCCTTCCAGGGGAATCTTGACATTGGTGAGGAGCTGTTGAAATTTAAGTTTGCCAAAGTCAGTCTCCCAGGCAACAGGGAGAACTCCCTTCCCACAGTAAACCTGCAGGAGCGCACAGGACTATGGCCCACCAGGAACCCGGGGGAGTTGGACACACTCGGCTCTTCATTGGGATGCATGCCCAAATTGCGGCCAATATTCTCAGACCAGAAACCTCAAGTTATTAAGTAAGATTTGAGACACACAGACAATATTGCATGAAATGAAAGTTGCGATAGAGTTTTCTTTCCTATTGTGACGTATATCCAAGTGAAACAGCTTTTCAAAGAAGAAAAAATGTGGGGCGGGACTTGATTTTGTCCATCAGGAATTGATTGGATCGTTGGATGGTTGTGGTTTGCTATTTTTGTGATGTCATGTTACGAGGGCACATGAATTAAAAAAATAATAATGATGTGCACGTTTATAATAATAAAAAACACAAAAATATTTAATAAAAAATAATAATTGTCCATTTTGATTTCATGGTGACTTTAAGGATAACATTTCTATTCACTTTAATCATGGCAGTAGGATGTAGCACCCATATGAGTTTCATAAAAATACAGTATCTTGAATGTTCCTGAGTTATGAATCCATGTTTTTCTACATGTTTTAGGGAGCAGAAAACCATCATTGCTCTCCAGCCTGTGGAGAAAATAATTGTTGGTCAGGAACCTCTTACTGAGACCAAGGCCTCGAAGGCAGATGGAGATGGACAGCAGTTGTGCTCTCAGGATACTGAGCAGATGCCAAATGAAACTGAGTCTGAACTACAGGTGACACTTTCTCATTCTCTCAAATGTTTTATCAACGAATTTCATTTTATAATGACATTCACTGCACATCTAATCATTATAAATCAGTGGTCCTCAACTGGTAGTTCTCTTCTGATAGGGTGGTTGAAAAGCACTGTTTATTAGGGCCCGAGCAGCGATGGTGTGAGGACCCTATTGGAATTGCTCTGTCTATTATTATTCTTTTCCGAAATTAATTTGAGGGCCTAAACATGCTCGAAAACTCATGAAACTTTGCACAGGTGTCAGAAGTGGTGAAAATGTACGTCTGATATAGGTTTCAGAATTAGGTGTGGCAAAATGGCTCGATAGCGGCACCTACAAAATTTCGATTAAGCGCCGGTATGAAATTCGGTAGACACATGAAACAGCCCAATACCTACAAAAAAGTCCCTGGGAGCAAAATCTGAAAACCAACAGGAAGTAAGATATTTTCAATTTTCTCTGCAAAATTATAGCAGTTTTTGCCATTTCCATACGTTGCACTTTAACAAACTCCTTCTAGAGATTTAATCAGATCAACATCATATTTGGTCAGTCTAATCTAAAGGCCTTGGCGAAGTTAAATTGTGAAGATCTTGAGTTTTCCCTGGAGGGCGTGTCTGTGGCGGCCTCACAAAGTTTGATGTTTTGCCATGAAACAGGAAGCTGTTGTAACTCGGGCATACAATTTCCGATCTGCCCCAAACTTTGGTAAGAGTCCTGGCCTGAAAACATCTACATGCCAATATTTAGTTAGTCATAGCGCCACCTGCTGACAACAGGAAATGCCTTGTTTTACATTGTGATTAACTCCTCATTGAGATTTAACCAGAACAAAATCATATTTGGTCAGTCTAATCTTAAGGCCTTAGCGATGTTAAATTGCAAATTCACCATGAAACAGGAAGCTGTTGGAACTCAGGCATACAATATCCGATCTGCCCCAAACTTCACATGTTTGATAGGAGTCCTGGCCTGAAGACATCTGCATGCCAATATTCAGTTAGTCATAGTGCCACCTGCTGGCAACAGGAAATGGCATGCTTTACACTGTAATTTACTCCCAGAAACACATTAAAATACAGTGTGCCATCAAGTCCCAAACTTGCTAGAAACGCATTAAATCATGCAACACTTAGCTAAGTGCTAATGTATGTGATTAACGCCACGGAAGGAAACAGGAAGTTGTTGTAACTCAGGCATACAATGTCCAATCTTCCCCAAACTTCACATGTTTGATAATAGTCCAGGCCTGAAGACATCTACATGCCAATATTCAGTTATAGTCAAAGCGCCACCTGCTGGCAGCAAGGAAGTGTGGCACATCGAAGTGACTTTGCCATATTTCTCCTATATTTACCCGCTTAAACCTTGCCCATTATTCACTGTTTTCCTGAGGCCACCGGGTGGCGGTGGCCACGGGTGCGAGGGCCCTTTAATCGCTGCTTGCAGCTTTAATTTCATTTGTATCTTATATTGAATATTTGTGCTATTTGTAATTAGATTATTTGTTCTTATTTTATTACTTACTGTTTGCTTGTCTTTAATAATGTTTTAAATTTACATTAATTAGGGTAGTATGCTGTAGTATACAAATTGTAAGAAATGGTGATATTTCACTGGTATCTAAACATTTGACCCAACCAGGCCAGTAAAAAAAATCCTTAGCATTGAGCCCTGCTGAAGCAGCTCTAAATATCTGCTGTGCTATTAAATGAAAGATAAAATATGATAAAATATTTGCTAAACAAATTAAACCAATGAATATGATTCATATTCTTTTGGTTTCTCTACCTAATACAGTGGGGAGAACAAGTATTTGATACACTACCGATTTTGCAGGATTGCCCACTTACAAAGCATGTAGAGGTCTGTAATTTTTATCATAGGTACACTTCAACTGTGAGAGACGGAATCTAAAACAAAAATCCAGAAAATCACATTGTATGATTTTTAAATAATTTTCATTTTATTGCATGACATAAGTATTTGATCACCTACCAACCAGTAAGAATTCCGGCTCTCACAGACCTGTTAGTTTTTCTTTAAGAAGCCCTCCTGTTCTCCACTCATTACCTGTATTAACTGCACCTGTTTGAACTCGTTACCTGTATAAAAGACACCTGTCCACACACTCAATCAAACAGACTCCAACCTCTCCACAATGGCCAAGACCAGAGAGTTGTGTAAGGACATCAGGGATAAAATTGTAGACCTGCACAAGGCTGGGATGGGCTACAGGACAATAGGCAAGCAGCTTGGTGAGAAGGCAATAACTGTTGGCGCAATTATTAGAAAATGGAAGAAGTTCAAGATGACGGTCAGTCTCCCTCGGTCTGGGGCACCATGCAAGATCTCACCTCGTGGGGAATCAATGATCATGAGGAAAGTGAGGGATCAGCCCAGAACTACACGGCAGGACCTGGTCAATGACCTGAAGAGAGCTGGGACCACAGTCTCAAAGAAAACCATTAGTAACACACTACGCCGTCATGGATTAAAATCCTGCAGTGCACGCAAGGTCCCCCTGCTCAAGCCAGCGCATGTCCAGGCCCGTCTGAAGTTTGCCAATGACCATCTGGATGATCCAGATGAGGAATGAGAGAAGGTCATGTGGTCTGAGGAGACAAAAATAGAGCTTTTTGGTCTAAACTCCACTCGCCGTGTTTGGAGGAAGAAGAAGGATGAGTACAACCCCAAGAACACCATCCCAACCGTGAAGCATGGAGGTGGAAACATCATTCTTTGGGGATGCTTTTCTGCAAAGGGGACAGGACGACTGCACCGTATTGAGGCCTAGCCAGTCTCCAGACCTGAACCCAATAGAAAATCTTTGGAGGGAGCTGAAAGTCCGTATTGCCCAGCGACAGCCCCGAAACCTGAAGGATCTGGAGAAGGTCTGTATGGAGGAGTGGGCCAAAATCCCTGCTGCAGTGTGTGCAAACCTGGTCAAGAACTATGGGAAACGTATGATCTCTGTAATTGCAAAGGTTTCTGTACCAAATATTAAGTTCTGCTTTTCTGATGTATCAAATACTTATGTCATGCAATAAAATGCAAATTAATTACTTAAAAATCATACAATGTGATTTTCTGGATTTTTGTTTTAGATTCCGTCACTCACAGTTGAAGAGTACCTATGATAAAAATTACAGACCTCTACATGCTTTGTAAGTGGGCAAACCTGAAAAATCGGCAGTGTATCAAATACTTGTTCTCCCCACTGTATATTAAAAAATTAGGAATGCAATGAAAATACAGGTATCGTTAAGTACCAAAAATTAAAGTATCGTATTTTTAAGTATCGTAATTAAAGTACTAATTTCGGTATATGCACGCACTGTCTGAGAGACTGTTTTTGAGCATGCACGCCTGAAATGCACCCACATAAAGCCGCTGCTCATACAGCGCGTGAGCAGTGTTGGGCAAGCTACTCTGAAACTGTAGCTTTACAAGCTACAAGCTACTTGTAAGTTAAAGTAGTTAAGTTACATTCAAGCTACCCTTTTGAAAAAGTAGTTAGCTACACTACAAGTTACTATCAAAAAGTAGCTAGCTACATTGAAACTACTTTTCTTTTTTTTTCTTTTTACAATGACATTGTTACAAATAACTGAATAATTGTTAATGAAGAATGTTATAATATTTGGGTTTTAAAACAACATAATGCAATGTAATTATGATTTCAAAGAGTATAGGGTGAATTCAGGTTGATTGGGACACTTTTTTCCCACTCATTTCAATGGCAAAAACTGTCAGAATCATTTGATTTTGTAAACTATCCGATACACACAATACTCAAATAGCCTATATCTCAAACTGGCTGTCAAAGTGCAAAATGGCTACACATTTAACATTACACATTAAATTAAATACTCAGGAGTCAGGATTAGTCTAAAAATGCAGGTTAAACTCACAGCACATGCAGTGATGAAGCGCAGCATTTGGAACAGAAACGCTCTGAGACGCCAGTCATGAGCTGCTCGCGTGAACAGTGCGAATTGCTTGACTATTTTCGTTTCGAATTGTTTCGTTTAAAAGTGGACATTTCAAGCTTTCTATACACATATTTCTCATGTCTGTGAGGCAAGTAGCCTTCTGAGTTTTGGTTTATTTATGAGACGCGCTCCAGTTCATGTGCAATACAAGTGATCGCTCCGGCGCCTCCATGTCACAATTATTGTCTGCTATAGTCTATTTGCTTCTTATTTATTAAATCCAGGCAATTGGCTGATGAAACATTGAATAAAATTAAGATACAAATTATACAAAACGAAGTTCACTTTAAAGAACGGCTTTCTACAAAACAAAACTTAATGAAGTGGTCAAAATCATTTCTGACCCTATGTCTTTGACATATATTACGCATCTTTGCACTTTTCATAATCAATATAGCCTAGATGAAATTTTAAAATAACATTATAATATTTAAACATAAATATAAAAACAAAATACATTGTTTAATGGCTACAACAAGTATAGTAGGCTACAGTACAGATACATTTCATGTCTGAGCGGGATTTGAGCGAACGTTGTTTTACCGGTGAGCGGTTCATGAGTGGAGCGCGCCTGCATAGAGCGGATTGTTGAGCTGAGCGTCCGTCACACCGCTCTGCTTTGCTCATTACAGGCTCGTTCTCGTCAGAACCAAAAACTCGCTACTTGTAGCTCGCTACTGCCCAACACTGCATGTGAGTACTGAACTTAGCGACTAGAGTTCTTTTTAGCACCTTACTTACTGGGCTTGAAAAGTCTTATAAGTCAAACACTTATAAGTCAAAATGCCAGTCTTTGTTAGTATCCCTTATAAACACAGTCGTTTATGTGAACATCTTATGTGAACGTAAATGGTTGAGAAAGAAAGTGCATGTGTATCATTAGATCAGTGCATTCGCTCTTGAAGTGACAGCAGCCTAATAAACCTGCTTTGTTCTATTTTTGTTTTTTGTCCTATTGCTTGTAATTATTTTCTTTGTTCCTATTTTATCATTGACTGTTTACTTGTCTTCAGTGAGTTTGAGTTTTTTGTTTTTTTTACTTTTGTTAGTTAGGCTAGTATTAGTTTTGTTGATTTTGAAATTGGTGATGAGATTTATGAAATTTCAATTGCATTTTTATATCATAAAAACTTTATTTAAAGCAAAAATAACTATATTGTGATAAATTTTATTTTACAATAACAATATATTTCATATCGTGATATAAGATTTTGGTCATATCACCCACCCCTAGAAACAAGTATGGAAATTGTATAGAATGTACTAAGTGGAATAAGGAGACCTTTTAATAAGTTAATACTTTTATTCAACAAGGGCACATTAAATTGATCAAAGGTTACAGTAAAGATATTTATAATGTTACAAAATATTTCTATTTCATATACATGCTTTTCTTTTGAACTTTCTATTCATCAGAGAATCCTGAAAAAAAGTATCACAGTTTTGAGCACAAAATTAGCATTTTAGATTGATTTCTGTTGGATCATGCGACACTGAATACTTAAAATTTATTAATATAGAAAACAGTTATTTTAAATCATAAAAATATTTCACAATATTACTGTTTTTATTATAAATTACATTTGAAGACAGTTATTTTAAATTGTAACAATATTACTGTTTGTACTATATTTTTTATCAAATAAATGCAGCCTTGGTAAGCATAAGAGACTTCTTTCAAAACATTAAAAAACTCTTACTGACTCCAAACTTTTGAATGGTATTGTACGTACATTGATGCAGCATAATGAAAATGAGAACAAAGCATGTAAGAAATCACACTTGATTATATAATGAAAGTGAAAACCCTGGTTACATGTGAGAACATGCCTGAGATAATCTGTGGCTCTGTGCTGTTTTGTGTACCCAGAGGATGAGAGAGGCGATAAATGAGAAGGACTTAGAGATCAAGAAGCTAAAAGAGGAAGGAAGTGCTATCCAGCTGAATGCATCTCTCCTGGGGCAGCAGCTAGAAGAGGCCAAATTAGAGCTCCAGGTGCACGTTTTTTTGGGGGTGTTGATTGTTCAGCGTGTTTTAGGTCATGACACAGGTTTATAAAGGTTTGTTCATATTTTGCAGATAGTGAAGGAGAGTTATGAGAAGACAAAGGAGACTGAACATAAACATCCTACAACAGTTGCAAGCAGAATTTCCCAGCTGGCTAAGAAAGTGGATTCTCTGAGGATACTAAGGCAAAAGGATTTTTCTTCTTACCAAATTCAAAAGTTGGGTTTTCATAGATATCTTTTTCTTTCAACATCATTCTATTTTCCCATTTGGGCTTATCAAGGTCCAAAAGGTAAGATGTATCTTATGATGTTCTCTTGAATTTTTATTATTAATTAGTGTTGCTTGCTAAGGCAAAATACTTTATTCTGATTGGTCAATTGTGTTTGTTTTTTTTGTTTGTTTTTTTTTTTACATTGGATGTACAATTTTCGCATAAGGGCAATAAAATGTGCAAAAATGTAATAGAATTAAAGGTCACATGTCTGTAGACTTGGAGGTGGGCTCTTTTAAACAGCCACCTAGCAAATACCCAGAACACCCTAGCGACTGCATAGCAACACAAAATAAACACATAGCAATAAAATCCACACAGAACACAGTGCAAACTGCATTGCAACTATCCTACCAAATAGAGAGATGGGCAGTTTTCTTCGGAAAATAACTTCTTTTTTTTGAGAAGTTATCATTGGTTTTAATGTATAAGTGTTGTTGATTCAGAGATGGACTTGCCATTATTATGGGTTTGAACCTCAGGGAGAGTAATCCATGCTCCACTGATGAAGATCACCTGTTGGAGTCCATCACCATCATCATGAACTACAGGATCTCAGTGCCGTTGAGCTCAGAGAGGCTGGAGCTTGCATGGAAAGCTTATGATGAAACCTTGGAGAATCTAAGAGGCTGTCAAACCGTGAGTAAAATATACATTCTTCTGATCAATGAATGAATGAAATGAGTTTACGCGTAAAAGAATGTTATCTCTGTGGCTCAAAAAAGAGTTTTTATTAAAAAGATTGGTGTATGGGTGAACCATTGTTGTTAGGAGTTGTCCTTCGTTGGCAATGACATTGCTTGTAAGATGTTTGTGTGTGTTCTGTCAGATGGCGGAAATAGAGTCACTAGTGAACAGCAGGAATGAGGCCCGTGATGCTCTCTTAGCTGCTATAGAAGACTTCCTGCAAGAGGTGGACAAGCTGCCAATCAATGAACGCTTGGACAAGCTAAAGGTATGCAGTGAAGAAATTTCCCATTTTTTTTTTTGTATCATTTATATACTATTATGGTATTTCTTTTTATTTTTCATTTTTCATTTTAAAGTGCCCCTAATATGCTATATTAAAGGTTCCTAATTTTGTTTTCAAGGTCTCCTACAATTGATTTACATGCATCTAAGGTCAAGAAACACTTTAATTTTCTCAATATACTTTACAACATCACCTCTTTTCTCAGTGTCTAAAATGGTTCGATCAAGGATTCAGTCTCTCTAAACCCCTCCTTTCCGCGAGCTTACTCTGCTCTGATTGGTCAATTGGCCCAGTCTGTTGTGATTGGTCTACTGCTTACAGTGCGTGTCGGAAAAAACTCCCATTATCTGAATTTCAGCTTTGGAGGTTTCCTCAGCACTTGTATACACATAGTCCAAATGCACGAACAGCCAAACCGATATGAACAGTAACGATGGCGTCGGTTTTACCATATCAGTTCAAGCAGAGTCCTCATCCTTTGGAAGTGCTTGCAAAGTGGATTTGCAGCGCAGAAAACTGTCTTCTTGACATGTCGACAACACGATCCAAACTCTTTCAGGCCTCAGCTACAACTTCAGTCTTTGAGGGCGGGGCAAAGTAAACGTTGATCATGGGCAGCCACTAAAGACCATAGGCTGGCATTATACAAATTAGTTACAAACCACCGTAGGTTTGTAACAGGAAGTGAGACTGGAATTACTGAAGACTCATTTCAGCAGTTAACAATTGATTCTTTCTTTTAGGAGACAATAACTTTTATATGTCGTGATCTTTAAAACTTTGCAGACCTTTCACATTTACAAAAAGCTATATTACACACTACATGAAATATATATCTGAAAAAGCGTAATTGGGGCACTTTAATTTAATGTTGTGTAGTCTATAATAGACATAGACATTTTTACTCATTGAGAGATATATTTGTGAGGGAATAATTATCTCATAATTTCATTGGAGCCTTATACACATTACATACAGTTAGTAT
Source organism: Coreius guichenoti (assembly GCA_039654105.1). Lineage (NCBI taxonomy): Eukaryota > Metazoa > Chordata > Actinopteri > Cypriniformes > Gobionidae > Coreius > Coreius guichenoti. The sequence continues at coordinate 28,691,339 of CM077176.1, read as the reverse complement.
AAAACATGCATTATTTGAATGGTGACCGCTGTTATACGGGTGGCTTGATACAGTGCAGGAGATGCAGATAACTTGCTGTCCAATATGCTGTGCCATTAGAAATATGTTATTGACCCTTAAGAAGCTTTATCCGCTTTTTAATGAATTGCTAATTACAATGGGCTACTCTTGACACTGAAAAAAGCCTGTACAAATACTAGAAATTGTGAAAAAATTCCCCAAAATTTTATTAAATTGTATATTATAAAATAATTGGGAATCGTGTAAAAAAACATTTACACATTTCATTTATCTATTACAACTTTGTAATTTTGCCTGCTTGGCTGTTTCCTGTTTAAATTATTATATGATGTCACTTGACTCCAGCCAATCACTGCATTGCTGATCATGGTTTCGAATATCGATATATCTGCACTTTCCAATGAACACAATAACGCGCAGTAATATCACACAACTTAATTTAGATATTTTAATCAAATCTGCGAATTCGTTTGAAGAACCAAATTAACCAGAGATCAGTTATCACGATTAGATGATCTGGCATCTGTCAAATCATCTCAGATGTATTAAGTGAGGTACGAAGAACGGACCCCAGGACTGTCTTGTGTTTAAAATATGTATCCGTCAAACTGCACATAGTATGTAAAGATTGACCTTACAGCTTTTCATTACTGCATTTTAAACGGTGTCATCTGCATCTACAGGAAGTTGCATCATCATTGACTGCAATATTTAGCTCTGTTATGCTGGCGGAGGAGACCGAAGAGTACTCTTTTGAGAAGTTCTGTGAGTGGAAGGGGCAAAAACAACAGAAAATCAAAAACGCACGAAAAGCTACAGATGAGGCTCTCCTTGCTCTTAGCGGCTGGGCAGCCAGGCTTAGTAAGGTATGTTTGTTCACTTTAGAACTTTTAAAGAACTTTAAATACCCGGATGATGCACTTAAGTGTGGAATGTTGGACACTTCATGCACTCAACTGTCACAGCTTTAAAGGGATAGTTCACCCCAAAAAATAAAATTTTGTCATTACTTACTCACCCTCAAGTTGTTCCAGACCTGCATGAGTTTCTTTCTTCTGTTGAACACAAAAGAAGATATTTTAAAGATATTTTAACCAGATAGTTGACGGCACCCATTGACTTCCATAGTAGGAAAAAAATACCATGGAAGTCAATGGGTGCTGTCAACTTTCTGGTTATCAGCATTCTTCAAAATGTTTTCTTTTGTGTTCAACAGTGTGTTCAACAGAAGAAAGAAACTCATACAGGTTTGGAAAAACATGAGGGTGAGTATAAATGATGACAGAATGTTCATTTTTGGGTGAACTATCCCTTTAATCAGACTCCAATGTTGAATGACAAAATAGCCGTATAAAATTCATACATATTATGTACTTTAAGTACATAGTGTATTGGTGTATAGTGCGTCATTTGGGACACAACTATGGTTTGTTGTATCAAGGTACTTTATTCAAAGCCATAAGATGAAGCCTTTGTTCGTTTTCAGTTTTTGTGTTTGATGGAGAAAACATCAGTGACCGAAGAAGATGTTGCAGAAAGTGTGGATGAGATACTGATGAATGCTGACAATGCCCTGTGTGAAGAACTCAGTACTGAATTGTCTGTAAGAGTTTCTGTCCTGATCTACACTTTCATCAGTGCAATTTCAGATAAAAAAAAAAAGTGTGAAATGCAATGGAAAATTTGTTTTCCACTGTTTTCATAGGAACAAGACAATCAAGAAAGGAAAATAGTGTTCAGTGCCTTTCATAAAGCCATGAGAGACATCCAGAGAGAACAAAGTCTGTTAGAGGAGATCAAGCAAAAGTACGAACTTAACACAAAGGTAAAACATTCTCTGAGTGGCTGCTGTTCTTGGGTTAATGGTGAAAAGCTGATATTTTGGAGAGCTGATCTCTACTTCAGATGTATATGTATAAATTAGGGCTGTCATGTGATTAACATTTTTAATCTAATTAATTACAAGATGTGGCGATTAATTAATCTAATTAATCGCAAATTAATCGCACATCAAATTTGGCTGAGAAATTACTCCCAAAAGATCATTTAAAGTCATTATTGTGTAAAAAAATCAAATAGACATTACAAAAAGTAGCTTCAGAAAGAAATATTTTTGGGTGAACTATACCTTTGATGTTTGTTTTTATTAATATGAAAATATGAAATTATTTGTAATGAAATTATACTCTAAATAAGAAACTAAAACTGCCAGTAGGTGGTGGTAAATGTCTAATTGAGTAAGTCATTGATTCATTAATTCTTTCGATTCGTTCAAATGGCTGATTCATTCAGGAGTCAAGTAAATGGTTCTCTTTATGATATTGGTAAATGTAAATGGTTCACTTTATGGTCCATTGAATCATTGGTTCACCAGATTCGTCCAAAACGTGGATTCAGAAATTAAACGCCGCAGTGTATTGCTCGTAGTCAAGACAATATTGACAGACAATATTGTGTCTAAAACAACACAATATTAACTTTTATTACCTAGTTTATTTTATTAAACTGTTGTATAAGATCAGTATCACATTTGCACTTGTGCTATTCTGGACAGAAAAAACAGAACTTGTGTGATATTGCTTATATATCATGATGTAAATGTAAGGGCGTTTTCACACTGGCGGTTTAGTTTGAAACGGGGCACGGTTCACATGAAAAATTAATAATGTGAAAGCTGTCATGCGGACCCGGGTGAGCTGAGCTCAGGGGTAGCTATCGAATCCATGACTGCCTGAAGGAGGTGATCTGAGTTCGGTTGCGCAACTTGAGCTCAAGCTGTGCCGCGATTCACGTGAATGTGAAAGCAACACGGACTCGGGTGCGCAAGAAAAGTAACCTGCGCATGCGTTTTATCAGATGACGATGTATTTAGTTCAATAAAACGGGGATGATAGTGTTGATGATTTACCCTGGATACGAGCGAGAGTGAGCCTGCAGTGTATTCGCGCATAGCACCGCGCTCTGACGCGGACCCTGTGTAAAACGCCCTGAGACTAAAACGGGCATTTTCGCCCCATATCTTGAATTTTAGGGACATTCTATCTGCATTCGATAGGCTTCGTCACACAGTGAGTTGTTGCCCTGCATCATATTCTTCATCAATCAACTGTATGAAATGTAAGATGACCTAAGTAGGTCCGGGGCAGGGCAAGTGCATTAAATGTGTTAATAATTTTAACGCGTTATTTTTTACCGTAACTAATTAATCTAATTAACGCGTTAAATCGACAGCCCTAGTATAAATATAAGTAACATTATTCACATGTGTTTCAAAAGACAAAGTACTATCAAAGATGACACCCAGACTCAACCTGAGAAGATGGGGAGATTATAGAATTATCAATAGAAAGTGGAAAGCTGTTGGATTTTGGCAAATTGGATATAGTGCCAACAAGAAGAATTTGGCTTGGAGGACAAATGTCTGGGTTCTGTCTGCGTAGCAATGAAACCTAATGCCATGTTTCCTAAAAATATAACCAAGAAGGTGGTAGGTAAATGATAAATAAAAGAGGGTCTAAGACAGAGCCTTGAGGAACACCAGTGGTAACAGATGAAGAGTATGATCTGAAATTTTTAAGCTGGACCAATTGAGTGCGCCCGGATTGATAGGATCTAAACCAGGTGAGAGGGACACCAGGGATACCTACAGTGGGGAGAACAAGCATTTGATACACTGGTACACTTCAACTGTGAGAGACGGAATCTAGAACAAAAATCCAGAAATTCACATTGTATGATTTTTAAATAATTAATTTGCATTTTATTGCATGACATAAGTATTTGATCACCTACCAACCAGTAAGAATTCTGGCTCTCACAGACCTGTTAGTTTTTCTTTAAGAAGCCCTCCTGTTCTCCACTTATTACCTGTATTAACTGCACCTGTTTGAACTTGTTACCTGTATAAAAGACACCTGTCCACACACTCAATCAAACAGACTCCAACCTCTCCACAATGGCCAAGACCAGAGAGCTGTGTAAGGACATCAGGGATAAAATTGTAGACCTGCACAAGGCTGGGATGGGCTACAGGACAATAGGCAAGCAGCTTGGTGAGAAGGCAACAACTGTTGGCGCAATTATTAGAAAATGGAAGAAGTTCAAGATGACGGTCAGTCTCCCTCGGTCTGGGGCACCATGCAAGATCTCACCTCGTGGGGAATCAATGATCATGAGGAAAGTGAGGGATCAGCCCAGAACTACACAGCAGGACCTGGTCAATGACCTGAAGAGAGCTGGGACCACAGTCTCAAAGAAAACCATTAGTAACACACAGGATTAAAATCCTGCAGCGCACGCAAGGTCCCCCTGCTCAAGCCAGCGCATGTCCAGGCCCGTCTGAAGTTTGCCAATGACCATCTGGATGATCCAGAGGAGGAATGAGAGAAGGTCATGTGGTTTTTGCTTTTTGGTCTAAACCCCACTCGCCGTGTTTGGAGGAAGAAGAAGGATGAGTACAACCCCAAGAACACCATCCCAACCGTGAAGCATGGAGGTGGAAACATCATTCTTTGGGGATGCTTTTCTGCAAAGGGGACAGGACGACTGCACCGTATTGAGGGGAGGATGGATGGGGCCATGTATCGCGAGATCTTGGCCAACAACCTCCTTCCCTCAGTAAGAGCATTGAAGATGGGTCGTGGCTGGGTCTTCCAGCATGACAACGACCCGAAACACACAGCCAGGGCAACTAAGGAGTGGCTCCATAAGAAGCATCTCAAGGTCCTGGAGTGGCCTAGCCAGTCTCGAGACCTGAACCCAATAGAAAATCTTTGGAGGGAGCTGAAAGTCCGTATTGCCCAGCGACAGCCCCGAAACCTGAAGGATCTGGAGAAGGTCTGTATGGAGGAGTGGGCCAAAATCCCTGCTGCAGTGTGTGCAAACCTGGTCAAGAACTACAGGAAACGTATGATCTCTGTAATTGCAAACAAAAGTTTCTGTACCAAATATTAAGTTCTGCTTTTCTGATGTATCAAATACTTATGTCATGCAATAAAATGCAAATTAATTACTTAAAAATCATACAATGTGATTTTCTGGATTTTTGTTTTAGATTCCATCTCTCACAGTTGAAGTGTATCTATGATAAAAATTACAGACTTCTACATGCTTTGTAAGTGGGCAAACCTGCAAAATCGGCAGTGTATCAAATACTTGTTCTCCCCACTGTATAGAGAATAATCTATCTAAAAGAACTTTATGGGAAATAGTATCAAAGGCCGCACTTAGATCAAGTAGGATAAGTATAGTTAAGAGTCCAGAATCAGCTGCCATCAGCAGATCATTAACAACTTTTACCAGGGCAGTCTCTGTACTATGCAATGGACAAAAACCAGACTGAAATTTTTCAAACAGGTTATTTTTTAAAAGGTGAGCATGAACCTGAGATGCAACAACCTTTTCCAATATTTTTGAAAGAAATGGTAGATTGGAAATTGGGCGAAAGTTGGAAAAATGATTAGGGTCAGCGCCTGGTTTCTTGAGTCTTGGAGTTATTACAGCAACCTTAAAAGAGGAAGGAACAACACCTGAGGTGAGAAAAGAATGTATAATATCTGTTACTATACCAGATAGAGAAAATAAACAGGCTTTGACCAAGTGAGTAGGGAGTGGATCTAACTGACAGGTGGAAGGTTGTCAAAGGCTTAGATTGATTTTTTTTTTTTTTTTTCTTCTGCTTACCAAGGATGCATTCATTTGAGCAAAAATACAGTAAAAACAGTAATATTGTGAAATATTATTATTGCAATTTATTATTACATTTTAAAATAACTGTTTTCTATTTAAATATATTTCAAGATGTAATTAACCCTGTGATGGTAAAGCTACATTTTCAGCATCACTACTCCAGTCTTCAGTGTCACATGATCCTTCAGAAATCATTCTAATTTGCTGATTTGATGCTCAAGAAACATTTCTTATTATTATCAGTGTTGAAAACAGTTGTGCTGCTTAATATTTAGTGTATACACTGCATGATTATTTTCATGGTCAGTTTTATTGATCAGTTGTCACAGCTATGACGTTTAACTGCAGTTTAAGCAGGAGTTACAGCAGTGGCAGAGTGGCTCTCCAAAAGCAGACGAGCTGTTTGCAGTGAAGAAGCGCATCCGGAGCCTCCGATCTCAGCTGCGCTGGAAACTGGTTGAGGTCAGCTGTATGGAGGAGGTGAGAACAGTCCTATCTAATGTGCTCTGAGAAACCACATGGTGGGGCCACAGTTCACAAAATGAACACAGCGTTGGCATCTCAGATGACCAGGGGCTAAATGTTGATTTATTGGTTTGATTTTGATCTTACACTAAATTATGCTGATTGCATCCAATGAAAATGACCAGTTTATCAGTTTGAGTTTCCTTCAGGCAGAAGAGCTGGACCTGCCAGAGATTCTTAAGAAGAAGGAGGAGATCGCTGAGACGAGGAATGCTCTCTTTCAAGAAATCAGCCATGAGAAGAAGCAATATGTATGTTTAGATGTATATAAAGATCTTTCACATTCTTAGAGGATACTGAGCTTAGATTCTTTGAATGAACACACAAGTAAACTGTTCCTCTGGTTAGTGGATTTGAATCGTAGTACAAACACAGTTAAGAAAGGCAAAGAATTATATAATTTTGTGTTTATGGCTTTATGCCTGTGGTTTGCAATGGAAACAGGTCATGGGATAGAAATGCTGAATTATGTTAAATTAAAATATACAAGTAAAAAAATTACCATGCATTATATATATTGAATATATTTTATGTTTTATATATTTTGAATATGTTAAAATATCAGGGGTTATTAAGTAAATAACGAAGGTCAGGTTGCAGCTGGCTAAAAAAGTTCCTTTTTTTATCTAATGCCTGAAATGTCCATAATGTGCTGATGTGCAGACAATACTGTGTGATCTGGTGAAAAGAGGCTTTCCTGAGTTACCTATGATCTTTCCTGATGCCGATATCAATGGCTATATGGTAAGTACTTGTTTTGTCAGTACCTACAAGCCTCTATTTTTGCTTAAAAATGTACATTGTTTAAAATTAGGCAGCTGCTGTTTACACTAAGTGCAAAGAGAGAAAGATGCTATTTACACTAATAGAAAATAGCTGTATATTCTTTGCACTAAGTGTAAATAGTTGTTAGATGCTACTTATACTTAGTGCAAATAGTGTCAGATACTATTTGCACCTTAGTGCATTGTAGTATATTATAAACAGTATGCAGTAATAACAACATATTCAATGTATATAATTATATTTAGTAAACTCATGAATGAATGCTGCATTAGGTCATTATTACTTGTCCCTAAAGCCCTCCCCTACACCTACCCCTAAACATATTGAACCTGCTGATCAGTAAAGGTGTCCTCAAATGTCTAGGAAGGGAGCCATGGTTTGGAGTGTGAGTGTGGTAGTATGAGCTGCATGTGTCACGGTCAATGTTCCAGCCCATCTCATCAACGCATGGACATCACATACAATTTCAATGATAGGCCTATTAAATACCCATTAAACACTATGGCCTGGTTTCACAGACAGGGTTTAGATTAAGCCAGGATTAGGCAATAGTTAAATTAAGTAGCTTTTATAAACGTGTTTTAGAAAAAAACATTACTGGTGTGCATCTTGAGACAAAACAATGGCACTGATATATTTTAAAATTATTAAAAATTGAACATAAAAGTCTGTCGGCAGTGTGTGTACACAACCACCCTATAATGGTAAAAATCCATCCACTCCTCTTTTTTTAATCCCCAAAAATCCCAGTGTCTCAGAACAAGTCTTTGCAGGATTGATGTGAAATTAGTGTTTTTTACATAACTTAGTGTGTATTTGACAGTTTAAGCGCAATAAGACGTGAAAGAGAAGTTTAATACTCATGGGACACTCTATCTCACATCCAGCTTTCTGTGCGTGTGCTTCGGATATGTGCGCTCAGAAAACCATATATCAGAAGTTTAGACTGATATGGCTGTAAAATGCATACAGATAATAAACACTCATGATGATGAAGAACTGCAGTGTCACGTGAACATGACCACGTTAAAGATGAAAATCAAAACCAAACATATTTAAGTTTTTGTCAGAGTATCTGAGGCATGAGCTGTAAAGGCTCCTCCCTTTTTTGGAAAGTGGGGCGGGGGCAGGAGCTCTTTTGCATTTAAAGATACATGCACGAAAACAGCATGTTTTTCCTTCCACTCAAGCATGGGCATTTACAACATAATATATTACATGATCTGTGGGGTATTTTGAGCTGAAACTTCATAGACACATTCTGGAGACACCTGAGACTTAAGCCCTATTTGGACGGTAATTGTTTCTTGTGGGGTCGTAAGGTGTTTTCATTATTTACAGGGGCTAGTCTGTGATTTTATTGCTGTCCGAATCCAGAATGTCAGTGTTTTTCTCCCACCACCTGTGTAAAAATCCCCGGCCGAATTACCTACTGTTTTCAGACAAACACCATGGACGTGTGGTAACTGAATCCACATCTCTGAGTTTTCAAAAAGAGATCGCTTCAAAATTCACTGTTTATATCCTTTTTGACCACTGCGGAGCACCGTATCGTCGCGCTTCGCTGTAATTTGGATGCATTTTAAAGATCTAGCCTACACTTTTATTACTGAAATGCTGGAAAGTATTTACAAGAATAATCTTTTATTGCCGCTCAAAACAGAAAGAAGAAAAACACGTAAACATTAGAAATGGGCCGTTATTACGACAGTAATTAACGTTATATACGTTAAATTAGCAGCATTATGTTTACCTCGTGTAAATAAGAGGCTGTATTAACTTATTTCCACTCCTTTCCATTTTTAAAATGACATCCTATCTTCCTATTTTTTTTTTAAACAAAAAAAACCAGGAGATTTAAAATAATAATTAATAATTTCCTATTATTAAATTAAATATAAATTTATTCTTTTTATTCCAAGCAGACATTTTATTTACAGCAGACAATCATTCGACTGACCACGTGAGCAGCGCGTTCCCAGGTTCGTATGATCACAAAACTTGCTCCTCCACCTTGTGAATAAATCGCCATCCAAATGCACGAGTTTTATCACTGAGGTGGCATGCACATTTATTTTTACGGACGTCCACATGAGAAACAATTACCGTCCGAATAGGGCTTTATATTACATCTTGTAAAAAGAGGCATTTTAGGTCCCCTTTATAATATGTCAGTGCCATTGTTTTGTCTCAAGATGAGCACCAGTAATGTTTTTTTCTAAGCCTTGTCTGTGAAACCGGGATATATTTCCACTATGAAATATCAGTTAGGCACTTTATTTCCACTTTTCAAATATTTTCTTGATTTTATTCCGAATAACCGCCTCTCTGAGCTGATATGCTGAAGGAAAAGGGGAAGAATAAATTCGGAAAAGGCAGATTCTAACTTGCATCAGTCGCGTCAAAATGTAACACTATGCTTGGTGTAAATCACTCTGTTTAAATGAATACATTTATTCATATAGCCGGGTTTTATGCAAAGCAACTATACCAGATGTACGATACCAAATTACTATAATACAGCCACGGCTCGTATGTAAGGGCAGGTGGGGCAGTGCCCCACGAAAATATTCATCCAAAACATAGATCTCTATGTAAACTGAATCAGTAATAAATTGTGAATGTGTTCAGCATTCTGTAACAAATTTTCGTATTTTCTACACTATTTTAAGTCGTAAAGTGAGCAGAATATCTTAAAATTTAGTGCAGGCATGTATTATACAGTTCTAGAGCGGCCCACAATTTTCTACTGTAAATCTGTGGTGAAAAATGGAACTGCAGCGCGCACTGACTGAGAGCCATTGGGGCAGAGTCTGAGATTTCAGACTGCCCCGCTTATTTTCACGTTACCTTACGAAAACCTCTCTCCAAACCAAGACAATATCAGTCCGCTTCAGCTATGTATCAACTTTGTATCAAATTAATGAAAGTTTAAACATGCTAATGCGAATAGCCTGTATATATAGTTCTATTGTGTTTGTTTTATGTTTGTTCTGAGAATAGAAAATACTTTATTTTCCTCACCGGAATTCTTCCATAATTTGTAACATTCTAAAACAACATTTGGAGGCAATAAACACTATATTAAGGCAATACTAAGATAGCATTCTATGCGTGCCTGACAATCAACATTAGAGCGCCACCCTCAGGCTGAATAACACAAGGATGTTAGACCTCTGCCAAAAGTGTCTGATGTTTTCAGCGATTAGAATATAAAGCTTACAAAATGTTTATTATAAACTAGCGTTAAGACCCAGAATCTGCCCTACCTAAATGTACAGCCAGGAGCCGCTACTGCTAGAATAGTACAGATATAGTATTGTTCTTTATAGTACTTATAGTACTTTTTTTTGTAATAAGGCGTCAGTTAAGCAATTCCGAAAGAAGTGTTTCAGCCATTTTTTTTTGTAATATTCACTTGGATGGAACGAAGAATTGAACAGAGGGATATTCTTTCATTTCCTGCATATGTGTGCTTTCAGAGCTCTGCAGGACTGTTAATGAAGAGCTTGGACAGAGACATGTTTGACGCAGAGCCGATGAGAGAGCTGAGTGGGAGGAGACCTCTTCTTAGCACAGACTTCCAGGGGCAGAAAGTAGTCCTGAAGGTCAGTTACTATGGGATTAATTAGCTGTCAAAAGTATTGCGGTCACTGATCAAAAAATAATGTGAATAAGTGTGAATCAAAAATTTAAAAACATAGGTAAAAATATACTGAACAAACAAAACTGAAAAACAAATGCAAAATTATCAGAATAGTAAACAATGTGGTCATGGATCGAAAAATAATAAGCACGAATCAAAAAGTTAAAAACGTATTTAAAAAAAAAAGCAAGCATGAATCAAAATTTTAAACACATTTAAAATTATATTGCACGAATCTGAAATATGAATGCAAAATGATCCGAATCTCACACAAAATGAAGTTTTTCTTGGTTATATTACTGATTTTTGTGTTCTCTTACATTTTATGCTCATATTTTAATTTTTTGTACACTTATGCTGTTTTTCAATTCGCTCTTGTTTCCATGTTCTGCGCTTGCATTTCCAAATGTTGCAATTAGAGTTTCATGTAAATCAGGGCAGGCTTAAGTGTCACCATTGGACCACTAGTTCTAGATTGACAGCTCCTCCTCTAGCCAATCAATCGAAGAGGGGAGTTGACTTCACTCCAGTGGAATTCATGGCTGCTGATGCTACAGATAACCATCATCTGGCAAATCACCGTTAACGGCACCAATATCGCTCATTTCAAGATTGACATGAAGATATTTTTTTTAACTTTACAAGGATTTTTAAGCCGTAAAGCCAGAACTGTCAGACTGTTTTTTTTTTTTTTTTGCATTTTTTTTGATCCGTGACCACGTTGTTTGCTATTCTGATAATTTTGCATTCGTTTTTCAGTTTTGTGCTACAGACTTCTACATGCGTTTTTTAATTTTTGATTCATGCTAATTTTTAGATCCATGAGTGCAATACTTCCAATTCCACTCAAATAAATGGAAGTATGGGAATTATTCTTCAAATGTAAATATATGTAAATATATATATATATATATATATATATATATATATACACATATACAGTGGGGAGAACAAGTATTTGATACACTGCCGATTTTGCAGGTTTTCCTACTTACAAAGCATGTAGAGGTCTGTAATTTTTATCATAGGTACTCTTCAACTGTGAGTGACGGAATCTAAAACAAAAATCCAGAAAATCACACTGTATGATTTTTAAATAATTAATTTGCATTTTATTGCATGACATAAGTATTTGATCACCTACCAACCAGTAAGAATTCCGGCTCTCACAGACCTGTTAGTTTTTCTTTAAGAACCCCTCCTGTTCTCCACTCATTACCTGTATTAACTGCACCTGTTTGAACTCGTTACCTGTATAAAAGACACCTGTCCACACACTCAATCAAACAGACTCCAACCTCTCCACAATGGCCAAGACCAGAGAGCTGTGTAAGGACATCAGGGATAAAATTGTAGACCTGCACAAGGCTGGGATGGGCTACAGGACAATAGGCAAGCAGCTTGGTGAGAAGGCAACAACCGTTGGCGCAATTATTAGAAAATGGAAGAAGTTCAAGATGACGGTCAGTCTCCCTCGGTCTGGGGCACCATGCAAGATCTCACCTCGTGGGGCATCAATGATCATGAGGAAGGTGAGGGATCAGCCCAGAACTACATGGCAGGACCTGGTCAATGACTTGAAGAGAGCTGGGACCACAGTCTCAAAGAAAACCATTACTAACACACTATGCCGTCATGGATTAAAATCCTGCAGCGCACGCAAGGTCCCCCTGCTCAAGCCAGCGCATGTCCAGGCCCGTCTGAAGTTTGCCAATGACCATCTGGATGATCCAGAGGAGGAATGGGAGAAGGTCATGTGGTCTGATGAGACAAAAATAGAGCTTTTTGGTCTAAACTCCACTCGCCGTGTTTGGAGGAAGAAGAAGGATGAGTACAACCCCAAGAACACCATCCCAACCGTGAAGCATGGAGGTGGAAACATCATTCTTTAGGGATGCTTTTCTGCAAAGGGGACAGGACGACTGCACCGTATTGAGGGGAGGATGGATGGGGCCATGTATCGCGAGATCTTGGCCAACAACCTCCTTCCCTCAGTAAGAGCATTGAAGATGGTTCGTGGCTGGGTCTTCCAGCATGACAACGACCCGAAACACACAGCCAGGGCAACTAAGGAGTGGCTCCGTAAGAAGCATCTCAAGGTCCTGGAGTGGCCTAGCCAGTCTCCAGACCTGAACCCAATAGAAAATCTTTGGAGGGAGCTGAAAGTCCGTATTGCCCAGCAACAGCCCCGAAACCTGAAGGATCTGGAGAAGGTCTGTATGGAGGTGCGGGCCAAAATCCCTGCTGCAGTGTGTGCAAACCTGGTCAAGAACTACAGGAAACGTATGATCTCTGTAATTGCAAACAAAGGTTTCTGTACCAAATATTAAGTTCTGCTTTTCTGATGTATCAAATACTTATGTCATGCAATAAAATGCAAATTAAAGACTTAAAAATCATACAATGTGATTTTCTGGATTTTTGTTTTAGATTACGTCACTCACAGTTGAAGAGTACCTATGATAAAAATTACAGACTTCTACATGCTTTGTAAGTGGGCAAACCTGCAAAATCGGCAGTGTATCAAATACTTGTTCTCCCCACTTTATATATATACACACACACACCGATCAGGCATAAAATTATGACCACTGACAGGAGAAGTAAATAACACTGATTATCTCTTCATCACGGCAACTGTTAGTGGGTGGGATATATTAGGCAGCAAAGGAAAAATGGGCAAGTGTAAGGATTTGAGCGAGTTTGACAAGGGGCAAATTGTGATGGCTAGATGACTGGGTCAGAGCATCTCCAAAACTGCAGCTCTTGTGGGGTGTTCCCGGTCTGCAGTGGTCAGTATCTATCAAAAGTGGTCCAAGGAAGGAACAGTGGTGAACCGGCGACAGGGTCATGGGCGGCCAAGGCTCATTGATGCATGTGGGGAGCGAAGGCTGGCCCGTGTGGTCCGATCACACAGATGAGCTACTGTAGCTCAAATTGCTCATGAAGTTGATGCTGGTTCTGATAGAAAGGTGTCAGAATACACAGTGCATCACAGTTTGTTGCGTATGCGGCTGCATAGCCGCAGACCAGTTAGGGTGCCCATGCTGACCCCTGTCCACTGCAGAAAGCGCCAACAGTGGCCACGTGAGCATCAGTACTGGACCATGGAGCAATGGAAGAAGGTGGCCTGCTCTGATGAATCATGTTTTCTTTTACATCACGTGGATGGCCGGGTGCGTGTGCGTCTCTTACCTGGGGAACACATGGCACCAAGATGCACTATGGGAAGAAGGCAAGCTGGCGGAGGCAGTGTGATGCTTTGGGCAATGTTCTGCTGGGAAACCTTGGGTCCTGCCATCCATGTGGATGTTACTTTGACACGTACCACCTACCTAAGCATTGTTGCAGACCATGTACACCCTTTCATGTATTCCCTGGTGGCTGTGGCCTCTTTCAGCAGGATAATGCGCCCTGCCACAAAGCAAAAATGGTTCAGCAATGGTTTGAGGAGCACAACAACGAGTTTGAGGTGTTGACTTGGCCTCCAAATTCCCCAGATCTTAATCCAATCTGATCCATGGTGGCCCGACCTCGCAACTTACAGGACTTAAAGGATATGCTGCTAACATCTTGGTGCCAGATACCACAGCACACCTTCAGGGGTCTAGTGGAGTCCATGCCTCGACAGGTCAGGGCTGTTTTGGCAGCAAAAGGGGGACCAACACAATATTAGGAAGGTGGCCATATACACAACCATTCAAAGGTTTGGGGTCAGGAAGATCTTTTAATGTTTTCAAAAAACATTCTAATATGCAAATTTGGTGCTCAATTATTAGCAGTTATTATTATTGGTGCTTAATTATTAATAATGGCTTTTATTTTTATTTATGTTGAAAACTGTTTTTGCTGCTTAATGTTTTGTGGAAACCGTGATACATATTTTGAGGATTCTTTGATGAATAGAAAGTTCAATGAACAGCATTTATTTGAAATATAAATCTTAATGCATCCTTGCTAAATAAAAGTATTAAAAAAAAAATTATTTTACTTACCCCCAAACTTTTAAATGGTAGTGTATCACAGTTTCCACAAAAATATTAAGTAGCACAACTGTTTTGATGATAATAATAATAAATGTTTCTTGAGCACCAAATCAGCATATTAGAATGATTTCTGAAGGATCATGTGACACTGAAGACTGGAGTGATGATGCTGAAAATTCAGTTTTACCATCACATGAATAAATTAAATTTTAAAATATATTTAAATAAAAAGTTCTTTTAAATTGTAAAATATTTCACAATATTACTTTATTACTGTATTTTTGATCAAATAAATGCAGCCTCTGTGAATATAAGAGACTTAATTATTCCAAACCTTTTTTGTTAACCTAATTCAATGACATTCATGTGTGGCCAAAGTATCCAAACACGTTTTGTTGTCACTGTACATTGCTGAATGTTTCTAAGGATGTTGGGTTGCTTGCAGTGCTACGCTGTGGATGAAGAGTCAGAGGTGAAGATGCTTGAACAAGCTGCTCACTATCACAGAGCACAGCAGCAGAATCCGGCCACAGCTGTTCCTCTTCTGGCGCTGTTTTGCGGCAAAGTTATCTTCATATTTTACTATACTTGTTTCTGTCTTTATTTAGCAGTAATACATTTTAAGTGATGTTTCAGCTCTATACCAGCTCATGCGTAAAATGTCTTCTGTTCTATCCAGTCTGATCCACTGGCATACATCATGGTACCACACTACTCTAATGGAAGTCTCAGGGCCATTCAGAAATCCTCCCCACTGTCCTCTTGTGTGAGTGCAGCACTTCCAAATATATTTGACAAACTTTACCACTTGTCTACAATGCATACAGATTAACATAAAATTATTATAATGCATGTAATCTTATTTTATCTTTGAATTATTAAGAATTGAGTCATGACTGATTTTTATAATTTTTGATTTTAATGTTTTTTTTTATTTATTTAGAATTTTAATATCAATAATTAATAGGTTAATATTTATTGGATAGATTTTTAATTTTGGTGCATCCTTTACTTTTTGTGATTTAAAGGCACAATATGTAAGATTTTTAGATTAAAATATCCAAAAACCATTAGAACAATGTTTTGTTGACCCGTGTACTTACATTATCCAAAACATTCCCAACAATGTATAAATCCAGAGAAATCAGCTATTTTAACCAGTGTTACGGACTGTCATTGCATCGGCTGTCAATGACGTCATATCCGCGCTGCCCTTAGTTTCCGTAGAAACCATGGAAACACCAAAGACGCTTTAATATAGTATGTATTTTATTAGACAGGCGAGCAACTGTTTGGATACACATTTATCAACTGAAAACTAATCATTGTTATACAGTGCAACACAGTTAGTCTTATTGTTTGAATCGCTTGTTTTCTTGATTCACCGTGAGTAACGTTTTTTTGTCAAGTGGCTAACATAGCTTAATCAGAGAGAGCTTTCTCCATCATACAATATCATGTCATTTAGCAACAGTCATCCTGTTTTTATTAATATGATATTCTAATATCGATCTAGATTACTGCAAAGTGCAACAAGTCTCTCATACCAGCCACCGATCGAACGTTAGTAAACGTTAGTAAAACTTTAATACATTCGCTCATTCATGAACATGATTTCTGCCTGAGTCCGTCGGATTCCTTTCCATCTGCTGTGGAGGTGAAGAGTCAAGACTACAACTCCCATGATTCCACGCTCATTCACGGCGTCATCAAGCTATGCCTTTGTTTTGAATAAGCAACCTCTAGCGGCGAAACTTACATACTGTGCCTTTAAATGCATAAGGCTATTTTTGCCCTGATTTTTTTTTTTTTATTGTGACGTAGGAGGTTAGGAAGGTGATGAAGGATGTAGCTCTGGGACTGCAGAGTCTTCATGCAGCATCTGTTACTCATGCATCTTTGCATCCCAGCAATGTGTTTGCCATCGGCCGAGAGAAAGGCATTGTTGGAGATTACGATCTCACAAAGACACCTGTAAGTGAAATTTAATAAAATGCAACTTCAGTGACATTATGGATTAATTTATCTTTTGGGAAAAAAAACTAAATGGAAACAGAGCTGGTCTTGATTATTAAACCTCAGACAATAGTTTTGAGAATATTTTTTTTCTTTTTTTTATAGGAGCAGAGGGCGTTTGACAGCGGGATGGTGGCTGGTTCCATCAGTCTGGTGGCTCCAGAGTTGAAGCAGGGTCGGCCTCCTTCCCCAGCCACTGATATGTTTGCCTTTGGAGGCATCATGCTCTGGGTAGAGCTATTGCTTGCTTGCTTGCTTGCTTGCTTATTTATTTACTAAATACAATTATAATTTATAAATAAAATTATAGTATATCATTTTCAGTATATACAGTTATACTAAAAATACAAATTGTATACAAAATATGTAATTATAAGATATAAAAATATAAAAACAACTAGTATCTTTAAAGTGGCCCTATTATGCTTTTTCAGATATTACTTTTCATGTAGTGTAATATAGCTGTTTGTGAATGTAAAGGTCTGCAAAGTTTCAAAAAACAAAGTGCACGATAAATGGAGTTATTATCTCCCAAAAGAGCCAATTCTGAACTGCCTGAAACAAGTCGTTCCAGACTTACTTCCTGCACAAACCTATGTAGGTTTATAACAATTTTTTTGCATAATGCCAGCTGATGGTTTTCATTGGCTGCCTGTGATTAACATCTACTTTGATCCGCACTCAAACACTATAGTTGTAGCTGAGGCCTGGATGAGTTTGGTTTGTATTGTCGACAAGTCGAGAAGACGCTGTTTTCTGCGCTGCGAAAGCAAATCCTATGGAGCCCCTAAAGGGACATGGTGATGGAAAAATTATGATATGGGAGGGAAAAAAAATATTCGCTGCGTTCGCTCCCTTGCAAAACCGTTTGTGTTCCCCCGTGAAACTTTGCGTTCGCTCACAAAGAACAGGTTTGTGAGTGAACTAAACGTTTATTGGGGGAACTCAAAACATTTGTGGCAGAACACAAAAGCATTGACATTTGAATTTTTCCTCCCATCTCATATTTCTTTTTCCATCACCATGTCCCTCTGTAAAATCCACTTTGCGTGCACTTCCAAAGGATGAGGACTCAAATTGATACGGTAAAAACGATGCTATCAGAGTGCAAAAGTCGAGTCCCGGAAGTAAATCCCATTCATTTTCTCCATAGGGAAATTGATTTTTAAAGATAACTAATAAACCTTTAGAGACATTCCTACTGTAAGCTACGAGGTTGTTATTTGATGGTATTTGCTTCTGTTAAAGCCGTCAGCCCGTATTATTTCAACTTATTTTTAAAATACTCTTTAACAACGGAATTCATGGTGAAAAACTATATTACCCATGATGCTGTACAGAAAATTCCACCAATCAGCTAGTCATGACGATCAAAATACGCTGTAAGAGCTCTAGCTCCGCCCACTCATATAAAGGTAATGACACGAGTCGTTCTCCCTATGTTCTCAAAATACTTTATTTGTGTGTATGTGTATATATATGTATGTGTATATATATATATATATATATATATATATACAATGTTTCACAATGCTATATACATATATGCATGAATATATATCACAATGCTTCATGGAATGGTAGTTCTTTCCCTAATTTAAACTGTTAAAATGCAGTCTTGTAGGTTTTTTTTTTTTTTTTTGTCCGATTTTCAAATACTTTTTTTTGCTTCAAATCAAAGTTTGTAATGTTATGATTCATCTCGTAGCTGGTTGGTTTGGTCATGGCTTATAAGGTTTTTTTTTATTTTTAATTCCCATTGGAGAAATGAATGGAAAAATTTCTTCTGGAACCAACGCCACTGAAAAAGTGGGTGGGCGCTGTTGCACTCTGTGCAAGTGCTGAAGCTGAAATTCAGATATGGTAATAGGCATTTTGTTTGACATGTGCTGTAGGCAGTAGACCAATCACAGAGAGACCGAATCCTTTATCGAACCGTTTCAGACACTGAGTAAAGAGGTGATTCTGCAATGTATATTATAAGAAAATTAAAGTGTTTTTTTAATTGTTTTTCCAAAACAAAATTAGAAACCTTTAAAATAGCATAATAGGCACACTTTAAAAATAACTTTGTATAAATCTGTCTTTTTCTGTCAGTAAAGTAGACTTCTTTGTTCACAGCTGCATGTTCCAGACTTCAGCGGAACTCTAGAGAATGAGCATCAAAATGTAAAGTTCACTGGTTTGGATCTGGTATGTAGAATATAAGAGCTGATAAATATTAGTTAAAAATTATTACTCCAAGTTATTTAATTATCTAATGTATCTCTGACAGGATGCTAAATTGCTCAAGCTCCTCTCAAAGCTGCTGACTTCCTCTACAAGACTGTCTGCTTCTGAGGCCCTAAAGGATGACTACTTCATCTCAGTTGATGTGGAAATTTGAAATGTGTTCATGTTTGCGTTCTTTGCCCTTTTTCTTTATAATTTCCTTCTGAGAAAACAAAAACACAGAGGTGTTTGTTTGTTTGTTCCTCACACCCTGTTTTATGTTCCTGGAATAGGTCAAAAATAAATGTATAAAGCCAGAATAAAGTGGTAAAAGAGGAAGAAGATGCTTGGTTTTTCCATTTTGAAATGTTTTATCATATTCAGTGTAACGTAAAAGGCTGTCCGCTGTAATCTCAGTCACTGACAAGACCTTTGAAATTGCCCTGTTTGAAAATTGTGATTTTTGACCTTGGATAGATCACCTGGTATTTCAAGTGAGGTACTCCACTCTTTTTTTGAACGCATCAGTCCAAACATGGTGCAAGGTACAATTTAAGCCACTTAGGAAGAAGCTCATCAGGGTGAAATGTTAAAAGTTATATAACATAATAATTTTCAATTATTGGAAATCAGACCACAGAGCAATTCTAGAGTGCTCTTAACTGGCAGGTTAAGACACTGAATAATGACCCAAGGTCATTTAATAGAACATAGCACTATATATAAAATAGGGCTTCAACAAAATGATGACATTAAGGAAGTATTTAGACCACTTAATTTTTTTTTAGCAATGCTAAAATGCTTTAAATTATTTTTTCCTCATCAATCTACACTCAATACCCCATAATGACAAAAAATAAAAAACTGATTTGTGATAAGTTTATTTGAAAGAAAAAACTGAAACACCACAATGGATGGTTCACTGATAAATAAAATTTGTCATTTACTCTTATGGTTTTCCACACTGACTTTCTTTTTTGTCAAACATATTTTGAAAGTCATTGGTAACCAAAACTGTTTACGAACAGAATATCTTTTGTGTTCCGCAGAAGAAAGTCATGGTTTGTAACGACATAGCGTGAGTAGGCTAATACAAACCTGATTCCAAAAAAGTTGGGACACTGTACAAATTGTGAATAAAAAAGGAATGCAATAATTTACAAATCTCATAAATTTATATTTTATTCACAATAGAATATAGATATATCAAATGTTGAAAGTGAGACATTTTGAAATGTCATGCCAAATATTGGCTCATTTTGGATTTCATGAGAGCTACACATTCCAAAAAAGTTGGGACAGGTAGCAATAAGAGGCCGGAAAAGTTAAATGTACATATAAGGAACAGCTGGAGGACCAATTTGCAACTTATTAGGTCAATTGGCAACATGATTGGGTATAAAAAGAGCCTCTCAGAGTGGCAGTGTCTCTCAGAAGTCAAGATGGGCAGAGGATCACCAATTCCCCCAATACTGCGGCGAAAAATAGTGGAGCAATATCAGAAAGGAGTTTCTCAGAGAAAAATTGCAAAGAGTTTGAAGTTATCATCATCTACAGTGCATAATATCATCCAAAGATTCAGAGAATCTGGAACAATCTCTGTGCGTAAGGGTCAAGGTCAAAACCATACTGGATGCCCGTGATCTTCGGGCCCTTAGACGGCACTGCATCACATACAGGAATGCTACTGTAATGGAAATCACAACATGGGCTCAGGAATACTTCCAGAAAACATTGTCGGTGAACACAATCCACCGTGCCATTCGCCGTTGCCGGCTAAAACTCTATAGGTCAAAAAAGAAGCCATATCTAAACATGATCCAGAAGCGCAGGTGTTTTCTCTGGGCCAAGGCTCATTTAAAATGGACTGTGGCAAAGTGGAAAACTGTTCTGTGGTCAGACGAATCAAAATTTGAAGTTCGTTTTGGAAAACTGGGACGCCATGTCATCCGGACTAAAGAGGACAAGGACAACCCAAGTTGTTATCAGCGCTCAGTTCAGAAGCCTGCATCTCTGATGGTATGGGGTTGCATGAGTGTGTGTGGCATGGGCAGCTTACACATCTGGAAAGGCACCATCAATGCTGAAAGGTATATCCAAGTTCTAGAACAACATATGCTCCCATCCAGACGTCGTCTCTTTCAGGGAAGACCTTGCATTTTCCAACATGACAATGCCAGACCACATACTGCATCAATTACAACATCATGGCTGCGTAGAAGGATCCGGGTACTGAAATGGCCAGCCTGCAGTCCAGATCTTTCACCCATAGAAAACATTTGGCGCATCATAAAGAGGAAGATGCGACAAAGAAGACCTAAGACAGTTGAGCAACTAGAAGCCTGTATTAGACAAGAATGGGACAACATTCCTATTCCTAAACTTGAGCAACTTCTCTCCTCAGTCTCCAGACGTTTGCAGACTGTTATTAAAAAGAAGAGGGGATGCCACACAGTGGTAAACATGGCCTTGTCCCAACTTTTCTGAGATGTGTTGATGTCATGAAATTTAAAATCAACTTATTTTTCCCTTAAAATTATACATTTTCTCAGTTTAAACATTTGATATGTCATCTATGTTGTATTCTGAATAAAATATTGAAATTTGAAACTTCCACATCATTGCATTCTGTTTTTATTCACAATTTATACAGTGTCCCAACTTTTTTGGAATCGGGTTTGTATATGTATACTGAATACTTGTTTGTTGCATTCAAGACCTTTGGGGATTTCTTTCTTCCTATAGTTTGCATATTATATATCTTAAACATTGTGTAAGTGTAACACTGATGACACACCCTCTTGTAGTGTTAAGTGCTGTACATAAAGAGGCGTGCTTCAGATCTGCTATATAAAACACTAGCAAGTGCCCTCAGTTCATCAGAACACTTAAGATCCCAGGGAGCTGCGCTGTCAGTCAAACCCTCACAAGAAATACACAGTCTGGAAGAGGACGGTGAGTAAAATAACATTTTTGTTTTGTTTTAATCTTAGTGGTCAGTCATCAGTGTTAATGTGCAAGTTAAATTTCCGCTCAAAAGTAAGATACACCAGGACTGTCACGACAAGATGAGCTATACTAGCTATTAGGTTTTAATCAAAATAAGTGTATAAGCAGAGGTTTGGTTTCAAAGACCTAGTTCACCCTCTTAAATAATTATTTCTAATATAAAATTTTATTCGGCACTATTAAAAATATCAATTTTATCATATGTTGCTGCTGTTGTAGGTAGACACAAGAACAAAATTAAACACTGGAAAACTAGGCCTATATTATACACACTGTTTAACTACACTGCCCGGCAAAAAAAAAAGTATGTGTTTGGATTTAAATAGGCAAATGCTTAAGAGTCTGTAATTGGATCATTATTGCAGTGATTATTGATGTTTCTAGCATGTTATATGTTTGGCAACAGTTCTTCTGTTCTAACCTTAATAAAGGAGTGTGTAGATTTTCATTTCTTAAACAACCATGTAGGAAGACACATTACCATATTCCATGATGACAATATAAAGATTCATCAGGCTCAAATTGTGAATGAATGGTTGGGAGGGAGCACTCTGTAAAGTCTGCTCCAGCACATCCCAAAGACTTTCAATGAATTTAAGGTCTGGACTTGTTGCCAATTCATGTGTGAAAATGATTCTTCATGCTCCCTCCCAACCATTCTTTCACAATTTGACATCTTGACATTGTCCTGAAATATGGCCATGATGTGTCTTCCTACATTGTTTAAGAAATGAAAAGGTACACTCCATCAGTTAGGGTTAGAAGAACTGTTGCCAAACATATAACATGCTAGAAACATAACAATCACTGCAATGATGATAAGGATTTGCCTATTTAAATCCAAACAGCGACTTTTTTTTGGCCAGGCAGTGTATACTATGAAAGTAGATTCTTACAGAAAGGTAAAGTTCTTATCAAGGTTGAGTTCACTTGTTTTATGCATAGTTTTATACATTATACAATTTTTTTACAATTTAAGAAGGAGCAAAAATGGAAAAACAAATTTTTATATATAATTATATAATAATAAACATTTTTTGTTTTATATCTTTACATAAAAATTTATATTTATATAGAGTTTGTATATATATATATATATTTATTTTTTTTTTTTTTGTATTATTATTGGAAAAAAAACAAGCCCCGGTCTCGGAAGTAATTGTTCAAAACTAGTCTAAACTTACATTGAATCGTGTGATCCTCAGATTATGTATTACAGAGTCAGTTTTTTTTTGTTGTTGTTTTTTTGCTGTTTTCTAGATGCGCTCTCATCAGTTCACGTTCATGATCGTTGCTGTGATGTGGATAGTGACAGTCACAGATGCATATCCATTCACACCAGACACAGTCATTCCTGGAGAGGACATGACTAGATACTACACTGCCCTGCGGCACTATATCAAGCTCATCACACGACAAAGGTAAGACACAAAAAAAGTGTAAAGTCCTAAAGTATTTAAAAAAAGTGCAAGCAAGTTGAAATTGAGTTTACATAGAAATAGGCCTTTATTTTTACAGTATATTTTAATAATTTAAATAATAATAATAATACAAGTTACACTTTCTCTTATTTTGGGGAATTTTGTACAGCTTTTTTATTTCCTCTGATGCATTTGTAGCTTCTAATTTATGGAAGATTGTTTCTGCCACGGATTTAAAAGAAATGTGGTTTTTGGGCCCTATTATACACCCGGCGCAATGCGGCGCCAGGCGTGACACAAGTGTTTTTTGCTAGTTTCAGGCCGATGCAGTTATCATTTTCACGTCCAGCGCCACGTTGTTTAAATAGCAAATGCACTCGCGCCCATCTGTTCTGCTGCTGGTTGCTGGTCTGAAAACGAGGTGTGTTCAGGCTGTTGGGGCATTGCTATTTTGAGGCAACTGAAATAGACTGCCATTGGCGCAATAATTGTTTTTGTTATTTAAAGGGGGCGTTAGTAATATGCGCCTATAGGCGGGTGCACAAAGTGCATACACTCTGCTTATTACACACACAGGGACGTGCAGCAGCACACAAACATTTTTAAATATTAAAAATAAAAGGATTCCTCTCTGGAGAAGCATTCAGCTTTCCAATCAAAAATTCCACCATGTAAATAGCGAATCCGCCATGGTGCAAGCGCAACTGGCTTTTAAAGTGAATGGGAGATGAGACTCTGATTGGTTTATTACACTTTACCCCCAAAACACACCCATGACTCATTAAGAGACTAGGAACAACCCTTTTAGACAGGCGTGCCAACCGTTTTTTCCATTGTTAAACTAGCAAAAGTGGATTCTGACACGCCCTA
Organism: Coreius guichenoti; assembly: GCA_039654105.1. Classification (NCBI taxonomy): domain Eukaryota; kingdom Metazoa; phylum Chordata; class Actinopteri; order Cypriniformes; family Gobionidae; genus Coreius; species Coreius guichenoti. The sequence goes on along the minus strand of CM077176.1, from coordinate 28,667,160 downwards.
AGTGCACTTGCACCCTGGCTTTAGACCACGCACTTAGATCATTAAAATAGGGCCCATTATCTCACAATTCTGACGTTTTTTTTTCTTTCTTGCAATTGGGAATTGATATCTCACAATTCTGACTTTATAGCTCACAATTGTGTTTATATCTCACGATTATGAGAAAAAAGTCAGAATTGCGAGTTATAAACTCAGAATTGCGAGAAATAAAGTCAAAATTGTGAGATATAAACTAATAAATAAAAACGGTAATTGCGATTCCGAGTTATAAAAAGTGTTCACGATCTCGTAGAACTCGTAATTATACCTTGTAAAAATTTTGGGGAGTTCTGACTTGTACCACCTGACCGCTGCAGGTACATTTTGCTGTTGATAGTGTTGACATAGAAACACATAATTCCGAGTTCAAGGACGTGAACAGCTCACAGGTTATCATCACGAAATTACAGTAATTACGACATGGCGTGAACGCGGCATAAATCTCACAATTCTGAGGGAAAAAAGTCAAAATTGTGAGATTTATGCTGCGTTCACACCATGTAATAAATACCGTAATAACGAGATGACAACCAAGCTTTATAACTCACAATAGCGAGTTTATATTTCACAACTTCATTGCTCGCAATTGCGAACACATAATTTTTTTTCGGAGAATTGCGAGATATAAACTTGCAATTAAGATAAAAAGTCGCAATTACCTTTTTTTTCTTCCGTGGTGGAAACCAGCTTCCATACGTGTTGTCCTAACCTCTCTCAGGTATGGGAAAAGAAACAGTCCTGAACACATGTTCCTGAATCTGCTGTTGAGAGAGACACCAGGAAGCATCCCTGAGTCAACAAATGAGGAAGCAAGCACTGAACATGACAGCATCAGGTTAGAACACTGCACACTTTTTAGTTGTGTCATACATTAAGAAGAAGTTTATGAAAACATTCACTTAAAAAGGTTTCATTAAAATTTCCCCTCTCTCGTTATACAAAGTTACAAAGATTTTGTTTTTGATCGTGTCTTTTCAGATTCAAGGAAATGCCAATTCGGTGATGAGAGATTAACCACAAAGCGATGTCCGCGGTGACCAGAGAGTGGCAGTGTGCAGCTTTGCTCCCATACTGCGTTCATTATGTTCTGTACTATTCAAGTCATTATACAGTGTTTGTGAATTAAATGCATTGCAGAAATGAATATTAATAGTTGTATCTTCATTAAATCACAGACACATTATTAACTTTATAATAGACTGAAAACATTTATAATGCATGAATATAGTCTTTCGTTTTGGGTCAACAGACACTTGTGTGTGTGTGTGTGTGTGTGTGTGTGTGTGTGTGTGTGTGTGTGTGTGTGTGTATACCTTTTTGGTGCTAAATTTTATAAGGGTTCACAAAGAACCATGCTTTGAAAGTGTTATATAGGACCTTAATGGTGTTAAATAATAATGCTTTTTAATAATAGTTTATTTTCAATAATATTAGTATCTTCATATTATTAATATTAGTACAGTACATTATTAATATATGACAGTGTTCTAACAACAGTTGTTAGCTGAATACATTAATAAATAAAAATTGACACTGAACATGATATAGATGAAGTAGACCAGGTTCCAGTGAAATATCTTCACAATCCTCTATGATGTCTTTACGTCCTTCATTATGTGTGTATTCTGAGTGGCAGTTTCTCTCTGTAGATGATGAGGTTATGGTACGTGACAGCATCTGAAATACACAATTGAGTTTAGAGTTACAATTTGTCTCCTCAATTTGATTATGTAAGAACAATGAAGGACAAAATGAGCAAAAATGGACAGTATGTGAGCCCTTTACCATGGTAAAAGAAAAAAAAAGTGATATAAAGTCATGGGATAGCTTTAATGTTTTTCGTGACTGGGTATGTTTAGGCATAAAGTATAATTAAAAACATGGATCATAAATTCAATATCTCTGTTTTGAATTTTAGGCATAAAGTATAATTAAAAACATGGATCATAAATTCAATATCTCTGTTTTGAATTTTAGGCATAAAGTATAATTAAAAACATGGATCATAAATTCAATATCTCTGTTGCTTACTTTGTGGAGAAGAGAAGATGAGTATCCTTAACTGAACAGGACTGCTCACGCTTACATGTTCTGTTACACTAAAAAGAGAAAAAGACATGACTGGACGGAAACCAGTTACAATATTTAAAGTTAAAATTATAGACATTTTAAGAAAGAAATCATTTACCTGTAGAGAGTGTGCTGACAGTCTGTGTAGTTGTATAGCTGTGTGTGTGTGTGTGTGTGTGTGTGTGTGTGTGTGTGTGTGTGTGTGTGTGTATTTTTCATTTTAGAGACCCCTGACCAATAGGCCAATATAATATATAGGCCTATATAAGTTATTTTATAAATGTTTAAAATGTGTTAAAGCTGCCCCCTACTGGACAACAGACGCAAGATTAAAATCGAGGTGATCACCTGAACTGAAGATGTACCTGAAAATTCAAGATTTTATTTGATTCCGCTGTCAAAAGCCTGTTATTGTAAACATAATAGTGGATGGTGATGTTTTTTTTTTTTTTTTTTTGTAAAATGGTTATAAATATCCATACTGCAAGTTCCCTATAGATTCTTTATAAAGGGAATTCTAAATAAAAATATATCAGGGAAACCATAACATTTATATTAAACATTTTTGCCTGGTCATACACACCCTTATCAAGCTGAGCAAGTAATGGGGCGTAGAAAATATATAATCGTCTCACATATTTCACAAATGAGTCGCACATGCGAACACAACGGTCAGTGGGGGTGTCCTTTTTGCATCCCATGCCTCTAATTGGTCATTCCGCTCGGGCGTCAACGAAAGGGGCGGGTCAGAACGTCTTGACTGACATATAGAGCACTAGAGAGGATAAGTGTCTTGTTCTGTCTGCTTGGGAAATTCATGGGGCTTTAAATTTCTCACCGGGACACCAGATCCACCCAGTGGGGTTAGTGAGGTAAGTCTTGGGGACTGTGGATCTCTTGTGATTGTGGATGTGGGTTTTTTGTTTGAGCAGGGCTCTACACGTGGCTGTCTATACAGCTGTCTCACCCTGTGGACACTTTTGATTGGAGCGCTAACCAGCTAAATCCAGTTAGCCGTCTAATAATAAACAGCTGATTGCTGTTAGCGCTTCGCGGCTACACTGTTAAAGCTAGCGGTTGGAGCCAATTTAAGCAATGAATGAAAGAACTGCGAAAACGAGCCGACCGAACTCACAATGTTAACTTTATGTTGTAGAAAAAACGAGTCGGGTTTGTAAAGGCTGTACTAGCACAGCGCGAGCAATGTGCTCAGTCCGTCCCACGCGCCGCTCGATTCCTTGAAGTTGAATGGGCCGCACGTGCGCTTGTGTTGCCATCATAAAAATCTACGGCGTAATGTTACGTACTGTCCAGCGTAGCTGGAAACGTTAACTAATGGTAGGTTATATGCACTGGAACCGTTAACTAATGGTAGGTTATATGCACTGGAACAGTATCTGTAAGACGTGCCACTGCCGGGAAAGTCAACTGTAGCTAGAATGGGCGAGCGAGTCGCCTGTGAAAGAGCAGCTCGATTCAAGACGGTCACTGGCCTTTGTGGCGTTATAACTCATTTACAACGCACATTATAAAGTGGTTATCTGAATTTCATCTACATACGTTTATGACTTCTTTAATGGCAATTTACATATCTACATCTCAAAACAGACACCAGCAGCTTCAGAAATTAATGCTTTTATTCATTATTTTCCTAAAGGATGCATTGAATTGATCAAAGTGGCAGTAAAGACTTGCATTTACAAAGAATCTTGTAAACAATGTAAAACCAAATCAAATCCCTAACTATGTCTTTGTGCTTCCATCCAGAATTTTTAAATGCGATATCTTCACATTTGCTTACAAATACATCAGTGAAAACCTGACTATTATTAAATGGCAATTGTTACTTGAATGTAGGGTAGGCAATGTTTTTCATAAACACTTTTTTGTTATACTGGTTGAAACTCTCTTCATGTTCTGATAGCAATCAAAAAAGAGGTCTAAATATTAAAAATACTGTATATATCATCTTTGGAAGTCTCAGGACCAAAAAATGTTCGTCTGATCATTGCATTCGGTCGTTTCTCATTTGCATTATCATCAGCGTGTTCCATGATGAGGCTATAGGTGCTTCTCATTTCTTAATTGTGCATCCTCGTTTCTTTTTCCTCGCTTCCTTTCCTTGCGTCTTAGCTCCACCCCCTTAGGATGCGAGGGGATACACGGGAGTGCTTCCTCACTCCTCGTTCCTCGCCTCCTTGCGGTGCAATTAGAGAATTGAGATGTCCTTCAAGTTGGCTGAATTCGATCGGTTTCTGGGTCACAAGCTGGAGGAGAGGATACATCAATTTGAGTATTGAAAAGCACTCTATGTGGAGTTAGAGGGTGCTTCTCAACCGGAAGGCTGCATCCTAGTGAGGCGGTGTTCTTCATAGTCCAGTCCTTCGGAGGCTTGTAGGCCAGACAGCATTAAACGCTAGAATGAGATGGTCTAGTAAGTACGCATGGCTTCGTCACACATGTTCCAGTTCTCACGGTCACAGCATGAAAATACTATTAACTTACTAATACATTTTTGAAAAAAATGTATTAAATCTTTAGGCTAAATTAACTGGCTTTTTATTAATGCAAAACAGTGAATGACAACCATCTGTGGTCTCCCAGTGGCTTACATTATTGGCAGTTTAGTGTTAAGTAATTTTTTTTACACCAAAACAAAAGATGCCTTCATCTCCGCAAACATTATTTTTGTCTTACAGTTCATAATGAACTCGGACAAACTCCGGGCTGTCTCAACTCTTTTTCCGTCTGTTCTTTTTCGTGAATTGGAATGTGTGCAAAGGATTGTGGGTGACCGAAGACTGCGAAGGATACACTTGACTTGATGCATCCTTCAGAATGAACTGAATGAAGGATGCAATGCGAAGGCTGCAGTTTAAAACTGTAACAGTTGAGCAAACGTTTCATGTGATTTTGTTTGTGCGGACTTGTTTCAGAATAAGCTTTTCTCACACACTCCTCCACTTTGAAACACTCTGCCCTAGTTACTGTACATTCTCCCCAGCCTTTTGGCCTCAAGCTAATTAGTGTATACTATAAGACACTAGACTTCAACTGCACATTGTGTACAATATGATTCATATCAAATCACACAAGACACATGGAGTCAGCATGTGACTGTGACCACTCTGATCATTTTAAATTGCCAGTTTTAAAATGATATTCTTCAGACCTGTAGCCTCTGTCCAAATAATAGTGTGTCAGATGGAGCATTGAAATCATTAAATGTGACATTTTAGTTTCTTTAGGATGTGCCTTCATTCAAAAATGCCCCCTGTGAAGTGAGACAGGAATGCCGCTGTCTTAGCTTTCAGACGCAGCCTTGATCTCGTAATGACTTCCAATCAGATTAAACTTCCACGCTTATTCTTAATCTGTTATATTCACCTGCTGCCACAGTTGTGGTTGTGCTCAACTTCCTTAACCTGTCAGAGTCTTGGACTGGATATGCATTGTATGGCAGGTTCCTGGACTTGCGAAAACAACATGATTTAGTACGTTTTGCTGTTTGTGCTGCAGGTGTACACTGTTGTTCAAATGTCTGGGGTCGGTAAGATTTAAAAAAAAAAAAGTTTTTGAAAGAAGTCTCTTACGCTCACTAAGGCTGCATTTATTTGATCAAAAATACAGTAACAATTTTAATATTGTAAAATATTATTTAAAAATTACTTTTCTGTTTAAATATATTCTAAAATGTAATTTTATTCTTGTTGGCAAAGCTGAATTTTCCACATCATTACTCCAGTCACATGATCTTCAGAAATCATTCTAATATGATGATTTGGTGCTCAAGAAATATTTCTTATCATTGTTGAAAACAGTTAATAATATTTTTGAGGATACAGTGATAGGTTTTTATAAATAAAAAAAAATAAAAAATTTCCTCCCAGGATTCGTTAATAAATGGAAAGTTCAAAAGATCTGCATTTATTTGACAAATCATGTGTAGCAATATAAAAGACATTACTGTCACTTGATTTAGCCACAATAAAGCAGTGCTAATTAAGTGAAAATGTTGCATAGCAAATCTTAGTTCTTTCAGTCAGATGCAAATCTCAGTCAGTAGAGTTATTGATGTATATCAGTCAGGGATGGGACAACTTCGGTCCCGGAGGGCCACTGTCCTGCAGAGTTTAGCCCCAATCCTCATCAAACACCTGAACAAGCTAATAGATGTCTTCAGGATTACTAGAAAGATGCAGACAGGTGAGTTTTTATCAGGGTTGGAGCTAAACTCTGCAGGACAGTGGCCCTCCAGGACAGAAGTTGCCCATAGGTCTACTCACAGGTGAGCTTTTGCAGTTTTTACTGATGTTGGAAATCTCTGACCTCTCTGGCAGGTTTTGCTGTCTCCATGAGCTCCAGATGAGAAGACAGTGAGCAGAGCTTCTGTGAACTGCACTGAAATTCAATTTGCAGGTGAGATCTATATAGCATATATTGTTAAATTCTGTTGTCACATTATCTTTTCTGCACTGCAGTGATGCACGTCACATTTCCTCAAATGGTAACAGATAGGAGTATACTATGCAGAGATGCTTAATTAAATGTTTTTGCTATTGCTAAAGTACAAGTGAGAGTTTTGCTTGTCTCTTCATGAAACCAGTGTGATTCTGTGTATCCATAAACGCATCGTAGGATTGTTTGTCAAAGCTATCTGGAATATCAGCAATCGGCAAAAATAGATCCTAGGTATTGTTTGTAGAATATCTTTGAATGTGTGTCTCTTATCCTATTGTGTGTAAAGATGGTCTGTTTGTGGGTAAAGCTCCTTTCTCTTGGTTTCGCCTCATTTATAGTTCAAGGGCCCTGGAAAAAAGCGGCAGTAATGCCGAGATTTCCAAGAAAAGCTCAAATGGATGACACTGATACACTTGTCACTGCATGACCAAAATGTTTTATGTGACTTTCTCATTCTGCTTTAAATGAAAATGGGAAAAGTAGCACAGAATGATGGAGTGAATAAACATTCTGATGTGGACTTGCTTCTTCCTGTCCCCCAGGTGCATGGTTCTCATTGCTATTGAAGACAAATTTTATCATAGCCGTGAGCTTGCCCTGCCATATAGGAATAATGACCGTTGCCAATGCCAAGTCTGGCACAGGTAAGCACCTTTGAGCCTCTTATAGGTTTATGGGATGCTTTATCAGTAGGATATATGATACTCATGGTATCCATGAGACTGATTTTATTTTAAATATTATTTATTATAATATTAATATAAATTAATGCTGTCAATCGTTTTAAAAAAAAAAAAAAAAGCCTAATCACTCACACATTTTTCGGTGATTAATCACGATTAAAGGCACAATATGTAAGATTTTTGGATTAAAATATCCAAAATCCACTAGAACAATATTATATATTTTGTTGACTTGTTTACTTGCATTATCCCAAATGTTTCCAAGAAACCCTCGATTTCCGGTTTTATTTTGTAGAAACCATGGAAACACCAAAGACTCTTTAATATATTATGTATTTTATTAGACAGGTGAGCAACTGTTTGGATACATTCATCGACAGAAAACTAATCATTGTTATATAGCTCAACACAGTCTTATTGTTTAAATCTCGTTTTCTAGATTTACCACGAGTCTAATATCGATCTAGCTTACTGCAGTGTGCAACAAGTGTCTAGTAGCTAGCCTCTGAGCGAACGCACAGAGTAGCATTATAACATTACTTTCAACACACTCAAATAATGTATCTAATATGATAAAACAGCACTGCATATGCATGACCGGAAAAGTGGAAGCAGTCATGTGTGGCATAATAAAAGCTCCACAAAATCCAGGCCTCTTTGTTTTGGATAAGTGACCTCTAGCGGTGAAAAATTACATATTGTGGCTTTAAAAACATTAAAGTTTTTAATATATTTTATAATGTAGTAATTTCACTGTAAAAGGGTTAGTTCACCCAAAAATTAAAATTAGCCCATGATTTACTCACCCTCAAGTCATCCTAGGTGTATATGACATTCTTTCAGACGAATAAAATCAGAGTTATATTAAAAATGTCCTGGGTCTTCCAAGCATTATAATGGCAGTGAATTGTTGCTCCGTTTTTGAATCTCTCCATCATATAACTGCTCAACACGGCTCCGGGGGGTTAATAAAGGCCTTCTGAAGCAAATTGATGCGTTTGTGTAAGAAAAATATCCATATTTAAAACTTTATAAAGTAAATTATTTAGCTTCCACCAGATCGCCTTCCGTATTCAACTTACGGGAAAAAGTGTAGTGCCTCTCGCAGTTCAAAATGCTTACGCTACGTCTGACGACATTGCACACCAGTTACGTTTTTTTCCGATCTGGCGGATATTAAATATTTTAAATTAAATACGGTAAATACTGGTAAATGTACAAACGAACACATTTAAAAAAATAAACACTTTTTTGGCATACCATAAAAATAACCTGTAGCCCATCTGAATTGTATAACAATTAGGCTTTTAATCTCATAGTGAAAACCATGTAGCCTACCAAAATTTCTTTAACAGTAGAAGTGAAATCTTATTGTCTATTGAAATCTGGTACGTTGGAAGTTTGGTCCTGTCAGCAAGGCACGCAAACATGACAGTCACGCGGCTTTGAAAACCTTAGCAAACACATAGCAACATTTTGCCATTGTGACCGCAATTGTTACACGAACAAGTACCACCATTTTCAATGCATCAATCTTCAGCAGCAGTTTCGTGGACTTCAAAAAATAAAATTCAGTAGGTTTTCACCTAGTTCACCCTATGACTACATTTGATAGACCTTTTGCAAACAGCTGCTCCTGAGTATGGGTCAGAATGACCTCTTCAGTCCTTTCAGACATGTCATCATAACTTTAGCAGTGTCTAATTTATCCTGCCTCTATAGAGAGGGACCCATGCAGTTCAGGATGGAGCTAGGGAGGTTATAGAAAAGTGCTGATAAAATAGCGTGTCTCAGAGGCTTTATGATCTGCATCTATGACCCACAGCGCAGTGTTTTCTTTCAGCTGCTTTGCCTGACACACCATTTTTCTCTGCTGTGTTATGCAGTTTGTTGCCTTCTAGTGGGAGAGGTCTCTGTGTGGGTTTGTTCACCATGGAAATGGTTACTGTTTGCACTATGCAATTTACGCCACTTCGTGACGAATATGCCCTTTTCTAGCCTCTCAAGTTTAAAATTGTCTGAGTGCTTTCTGATGCAGTAATACACATGGAGTGTTTTTGTCATTGCGTAGCATTGGCTGTAAACAGGATCCAAAATCAGCTTCCTACCACACCAAGCAGCCAAGCTGTGGAAGTTGTATTTTTGTGTGTGTGTGTTTATTTATTTATTTATTTATTTATTTATTTATTTATTTATTTGAGGGCCATATGACAGTGTTGTTGTTGCAGATTTAAACAATATAATATTGTAGTTCCCAATGACCTTCCTATTTACTATTAAATAACTTACCAAAGTGAATAAGTAGCCTCATTTCGAGCTTGAAATATTTATAGTTTTGTCTTTTATAGCAGTGTGATAATTTTTTATTTATTTTTTTTTATTTTATTTAATTGTGTTTCGGTTACCAACCAACTGGCCAAGTAACCAGATTTACTAGGCGAAGCCAATTTTTCTGAGGTGCTTGTAAATGTCAGGTACACCTAGTTGGTTTAACTAGGTTACTTTGTTTAAATGTATTTCTTTTTTGATGTTGATGCCATTTAATGATTAAACTCTAGTATTCCATCTGATGTATTTTTAACCATGAAATACTATATTGCCAAAAGTATAGGGACACGGTACCCCTCCAGATCATTGAATTCAGGTGTTCCAATCACTTCCATGGCCAAAGGTGTATAAAATCAAGCACCAAGGCATGCAGACTGCTTCTACAAACATTTGTGAAAGAATGGGTCGCTCTCAGGAGCTCAGTGAATTGAAGCGTGGTACCGTGATAGGTTGCCACCTGTGCAATAAGTCCATTCGTGAAATTTCCTCACTACTAAATATTTCACGGTCAACTGTTAGTGGTATTATAACAAAGTGGAAGCAATTGGGAGCAACAGCAGCTCAGCCACAAAGTGGTAGGCCACGTAAAATCAGAACGGGTTCAGCGCATGCTGAGGTGCGCAGAAGTCGCCAACTTTCTGCAGTCAATAGATACAGACCTCCAAACTTCGTGTGACCTTCAGATTAGCTCAAGAACAGTGTGTGGAGAGCTTCATGGAATGGGTTTCCATGGGCAGCATCCAAGCCTTACATTTCAAAGTGTCAGATGCAGTGGTGTAAAGCACGCCGCCACTGGACTCTAGAGCAGTGGAGACGTGTTCTCTGGGGTGACGAATCACGCTTCTCTGTCTGGCAATCTGATGGACGAGTTTGGGTTTGGCGGTTGCCAGGAGAACGGTACTTGCCAGACTGCATTGTGCCAAGTGTAAAGTTTGGTGGAGGGGGGATTATGGTGTGGGGTTGTTTTTCTCGTCCAACATCAGTGCCTGACCTCACAAATGCGCTTCTAGTCTAAATGGTCAAAAATTTCCATAAACACACTCCTAAACATTGTGGAAAGCCTACCCAGAAGAGTTGAAGCTGTTATAGCTGCAAAGGGTGGGCCAACTCCATATTAAACCCTACGGAGTAAGAATGGGATGTCATTAAAGTTCATGTGCATGTAAAGGCAGACGTCCCAAAACTTTTGGCAATATAGTGTGTATATAGAATCTACAAACCATAAAATGTGTGAGAAGTACCATCTACCATGATATGCATACATGAATTGAAATGGTTAAAGATTCATTCATATAAGGAAACCAAAAAAGTGTATCTGCGGTTTGGTTTATAGAATAAACATCCATTATATAGGATGCCAGTTAAGTTATGTCCTTCTGTTGCCAGTGTTCTTTATTCTTATTCCCTTAGCCCATAATGTAATTGAGGTGATTTAAGACATTTATTTTAATGATGTGTGTAATTTCTGTGTGACCCTTCAGCCATGCAGCAGGTGCTGGATAACCTCAAAGAGCTGCCGCCTTCAACAGGAGCCAAAGACATAGACCTCATCTTCCTCCGTGGCATTATGGAGAGTCCAATAGTTCAGTCCCTTGCAAAGGTATAAACTAATTCTACATTTAACTAGTTTGTTCTCTCACTTAGCTCTATAGCTATTAGGGGACATGAAGTGTTTAAATATAACATTACATTTAAAATAAAATAATTAGTCATTTAAATTATTAGTTAATAGGAGATCTTGTATCTGCCACCTAAAATCAACAAACCCCGTTTACATGTCTCTCATCCTGTGTGTGCATTTATGGGCTGGGGGCAAGGGGTTGTTTGCCGTGTCACAGGTCACAAGAATGTGATGTACAGGGGCTGTCTTCTCATTCTTAATATAGCTGTGTGAAATTGTTCAGATTGTGAGACCTACTGGTTGAGCTTCACTTTGTTTGATTAGGAACTAACACTCTATTGTGACAAACGTAGTGTTACTGTACTAGCTGTTGATTTAATAGCAAAAGTCAGTCCACAACACGTCTGACTGGCGGTTTTGTCTGCATTAAATGTCTGGTTTGACACTGTTAATTTCCCCTGAATAACACCTGTTTTCAGTCCAAAATGAAACATTTTTCAAATATTTGATGGATTGTAACTTAATTTGTTCCAATAATGTGTATATATTCAAGTAGATCTCTCAATTTTGTCATTTTAATTTAATTTTGTGAAAGTCATAAAAATACCCGCCACAGTGAAATTTCCACGTCAAATTATATATTTATGTATTTTCAATTTTAAAAAAAGGTCTTGGTTTGAACATGGCAACATGATTGTGAACAATACACAAAAATATTAAAAGTGATTTATATATCTGCTATATTTCATTTCAAACATGCACAACCCCACCCCCAAATTAGCATCCTTGTTTAGCAATTGTTCAGTGTGCTGGAAATGACAACTGTAGTCTTAAATATTAAAAGTTGATTAAATCATTTTCATACTATAAATATTGAAGTTTTGTTTATACTTTCTTTGTTTAGATATTATAGTTTTAATTGTTTTCATTCATATTTTTACGATGCATTTTAATAGTTTAAGAGTGAAAATCTGATCTTAATTCAAATTTATTCATACTGTAGGTCATTTGAAAAATGGTAATAATAAATGCAGGTGTGTTTGTTTTGTTTTTGTTTTTTTATAAATAACAATTGTTATTTTTAATACAAATCAACCCGTCAGTTGATTTAAATTATTTCTCTTAATGACTTTGTACAGTTGTTAACAGTCTTCCATCTGAAGTGTACATGGCAGTGTGTTTGTTAATAGTCAATCTAGATGTAATCCTTTAATCGGTTTCTTGGCAAGACACTCAAGCTATTTTGTCTCCACCCGCTCTTTCTCAGGCACACGAGCGATTGGAGGACGTTAAGCTGGAGGCGGTGCAAAGTAATAACGTGGAGCTAGTGAGCGAGATCCTGTCTGATATGAACAGTCTGATCAGTCATGATGAAAGTGCAGCAGAACTCAGTAAGATCCTGAAGGAACCGCACTTCCAGGTACCAGACCTCTCTGTGTGTGTGTGTGTGTGTGTGTGTCTGACTGCCTCTTTTCATAACATTGTTGATTTTGTTTATTTACAACAATTTATTCAGCCTGTTGCGTTCTCAGTAGTAAAGCAAAATCACCTTTAAGCACTTGAGATAATAAACAAATGAGTTGGTCATTTTCTTTCTCCTTTTCTTTTTTGGAATGATTCATCTGGTAATTTAATTCTCCAAACTTGAATTGAATTCTCTTGTTAATTTCAGTCCCTGTTAGAAGCTCACGACAAGGTGGCCTCTAAGTCATATGAAGCTCCTCCCGCCATCACCAATTCCACCAGCATGACCAGCTCATCCCTCATGCCGGCTGACACGGTTCGCATGATCAGCATCCAGAAGAAGGCCGGAGAGCCTCTGGTGAGTGACAGACGATCTCAGTTTCACAGGATTAGATCCGACAGCCAGTCAGATGTTCAGCTCCTTCAGAAGTAGCTCTACTAACTACTAACGTGTTTCAGGCTGTGCGAAGAACTAGACTTAAGTTAAATTAGGAAGATCTAAGATCTAACCAGTCTCTTGAGCAGATCTATAGTGGGCACATTTATAGACTGCAGTCTTTTATCACCTAGTAAAATAAGTCACTTAGTCATTGTGTCTCTGCCAAGGGCAGAAATTCACCAGGGTGCTTAGTAAAAAAATGACACTGAAATTAATTATATATCTATAATATACAGTATATTATTATCATAAATCAATTGATTGATTGATTTTATATTATATAAAAAGCCACTGAAAATAGGCATTTATTTAGGGATATTGTATTTATATTTAATTATTTTATCTTATATATTATAATAAAAGCCACTAAAAATAACGTTATTTATTTAAGTGATTATTGTATTATATTATCTTATACAGTATGTTAAATCCACTGAATTTATTTATGGATATTGTATTATATAATCTTATCTATTTAGGAATATTATATTATCTTATACAGTATTAAATCCACTGGACATATTTATTTTATTTTTATTTAGGGATTTTGTATTATGTTATAATATAATATATTATTTATCCATTTAGGAATATTGTATTATCTTTAGAAGCCACTGAAAATTATTTAAAAAAAAAAAAAAACTGAAAATAATACTTAAATAGTACTTTTATTTAATAATTTATTTAGGTATATTATAAAAAATACACAGAAAATATTACTTTTATTTATTTATGGATATTGTATTATATTATCTTTATATATTTTTATATTATTTTATTTATTTATTTATAATATATTTATTATATTATAGGAAAATGTGCCCTTATAAAGTAAAAAAAAAAAAAAATTCAGAGAACCAGTTCCAGGGTGCAAATATCATCCCTTAATAAAAAGTATGGCTGACTCTCTGTGCTGGCATTTCAGAGATTCATGGTGTCGTCTCTTTTAGGGTGTAACATTCCGGGTGGAGGAGGGCGACCTTGTCATCGCGCGTGTTATGCACGGCAGCATGATTGACAGGCAGGGGATGCTGCACGCAGGTGATGTCATCCGAGAGGTGAACGGCCGAGAGGTGGGCAAAGACCCCATGGCGTTACAGCACATGCTGAGGGACTGCAATGGAAGCATCACGCTCAAAATCCTGCCCAGCTACAGGGACACGCCTCCACCCGCACAGGTCAGCGCACTGCTGGTTCACACCAAAATGATAAAATATTCAAAAAATTTTGGTTACCAAAACTATTCCCACCAAGTTGATGGCAGAATCATTGTGTAACTTTTATTTAATTATTTCATTTTATTTAATTATTTGTATAAAATACTTAAATATAACTGAATTCATTCTTTAGTATGTAAACAATTATTAGTTTTAACATCCGAAAGAATGTTTTTGGAGGGTATGTTTTTCATCCAAATTCTGATTTTGTGTTTGTCCATGCTATTTAAACGTACCCAATTTTGTGCAGTCGTCTTTGATTTATACTGGCACTCAGTGGTGTACATGCAGCATCGTGCAAAAGTGTTCAGTTACTAATAGCATTATAGAAATGATCTAGTGTCATTGCAGTCAGCCAAGCAAAATGAGAGGAAACTGAGATAAAGTGGTCATATGGTGCTACATATGACTGGATACTTGTGAGTTTGTACATGACTTTAAATGTATTTCTTAAAAGTACCATTCTTATGTTTACATGTACAACATTGTAAGTAGTTATATTCATGGTAAGTTTAAGTTTTCCAATAATTACAAGCTAGCATTTGGTGACAAACAGTTGCCTACTAAGTGATAGCTTTATTAAAGGTAGATTTAAATTAAGCCAACTAAATAAAGGACACAAATTATTGGATTGATGTACAAGATCATCCTCATCTGAACTGCTTGTATCTTTCCCTAATACCGTAATCAGATGCTGAGAGTACGAAGCAGTGTTTTCCCATAGACCTGATTTTAGTGCTAACCTCCTAATGGGATATGGGTTAGTACAGTCCTTGAGAAAGAGGAAGGAGAGACCTGGCCTCTGGGTGACTTAGTTTCAGTCTGGTGGCATTGTGAGGATGGTTATCCCTATTAATAACACAACCTGCGCTAAGTAGGGCAGATGGGAGGAGTCAAACACACTTGCGCACATGCTTGCTTTCTACTCTAAGGAGATCTGGGCCTAGAAAGAAATTATCCTGAAAAGAACTCCTGACCTTCACTTTTTTTTATACATTTTTATAATGTTAGTAAGGTGTTTTGCACCCAAATTAGTCATAATTGATCTTGTCACAACCTCTCAATCTACCTTCTCTCTAACCCTTAAAATGAGATGGTCTGTTTTATGCTGCTGTGCCTTTAAGAGACGCCCGCTTACTACTCTAAGCGCACGTACACACTGTAAAGTTCCAGGAGTGACAACTGCATTTAAATACGGGAGTGAATCCCCTAAATTAACGCTCCGTGTATGTACGGAACACGACTCGCTCCCGAAAATTGCTATGATTGACACCGTGGTAACAATAGCAGCGTTCTGGCGTCTCACACATTTGGCATCCACCATACTGTTTTTGACCAAGGTAATATTACAGCGACCAGAGACACATTATGTCCTGCAATTTTAACAAAACCACTGTCAACAGAGCCGTCACAGTTAGTTTATGCTTAGAAGGCTGCTTTGCAGAGCTCACTTATTATAGGCGTTTTTGGGCTTGTTTGGGTTTGGCTCATAATGCGATCAAGTTTATTGAGCTATTAAAGAGGGCAGGTACAGTTTTTGTTTTTAATATAAAGAATTTGGATTTATTTCCGTTTATAATGGGCTTGTTCTCGTTCTGCACTCATGTAAATGACTGAATCCAGTGTTTACAGAACAGAAATAAGCACTATATGGTGAACTGACGACTGAATTTAACTGCAGTCGGTGTGTACGTGGCCTTAGACGAGGTTTGCTGGTGGGTCTAATGAAGTTTTTAACTGGTGTTTCTATAACAAGTTATTTTGCAAAGCCTGCATCGTGTTATAACAGTCAGAGCTGAAATATGCCATGTAAACGGTCGGAATGGATTGATTAGGAACCTGTAATTGTTATATCACAAGAGCCAGAAATGGTGTGACCTTTAATCGGTCACATTACAAATACAGGACTATAATAACATTTATGGTGCAAAGAAATCACACAAGATAAGCAGGTTTTACAGGTCATATTTAATATGCAAAATATTTGCTGCCTGGTTCAAATTCTGCTCAGAAAAAAATGTAGATCCCCAAACAGTGCTGTTGCTGCACATCAACCACTTCCTGAGTGTATGCGTCTAAACAGGAAGATGTCCTTTACCAGCTTTCCTTGAATAATGTTTACAAACCTCGCACAAAGAGCAAACACCGGAGGTGAGGGTTTACAGGGTTCCATTGCTTGTGCCAAACCTAGATTTCTGTCTTTCGACCTGAACTTTACTCAGTGGCCTGGTTATGTGCAGTGAACGACCGCTGTATGTTTACTGTTGCGTCCTGATCGCTGATAAAGATCCACCACGATCCATAAATATTTCATGTGAAAACAGGCTGTTGTACTCCGTAGAAAAGTCCATTTACAACACACACCAACATGGGGAAATAAATGAAGAGTAACACAAGCAACCTAAGTCATTTTTAGGTTGCAGTATTCTATAAACAAACATTGACAATGTGAGAGAGGAATCAGCCCTTAGCATTACTGAAAGCAGATGTTAGTCAATGTAACATGCAAATGTTTTGGCCAATCTTAATGGTGAAGTGGTTATTTTATTTAGTGTTATGCCAAAATACTACTTTCCCAACTGTATCATCAGCATAATATGTCAGAAAGCAACAATGATTATAAAGAAATCTTTTTGCCGGGTGTGAACTATGACACAATTGCATTTTTAGGCTATAATTAGTAGCTTAAGATGATTCATTCGTCAATAAGCAGGAGTAACCCATTCTTTGCCCTTTAGGTGTATTTGAAGCCACATTTCAACTACAATCCTGACACGGATAACCTGATCCCTTGTAAAGAGGCGGGCTTGGCTTTCGCTAAAGGAGACATTCTGCATATAGTGAACAAGGAGGACCCCAACTGGTGGCAAGTGAGAAGCAAATACACTTCTTTCTTTTCTTTTTTGTTTGGATTTCTTTTAAACAATGAGATATGACATATTGAAGCTATGTAGTGTTTTTTTGTTTATTTCTTTTAGGCATGTAACATAAATGGAGGCCGCTCTGGCCTGATCCCCAGTCAGTTTCTTGAGGAAAAGAGGAAGGCGTTTGTAAGGAAAGATCTGGATGGATCAGGTACGGTGGATTTAGGCAGTTTTATATGAATTTGAGGATTCTGGTACGACTCCGTTTTCAACTAAAAACTGTAAACTTGTGCATTTTGGCCATTCGTTTACATGACAACACCGTTTTGGGGGCCTGAAAATGCAAACTGTAAGTTTGTGTGAGGTTTCAAAGTGCAAGGTTTTTGAGAACGATACTGTTATCTCCGTGTAAACTAGTAAACAGTGACGTCATGCGCATGTGTATTACATGTTCAGTCTATAAGCAAGTAGTGTTTCTTTACCAAGTGACATTGCCAACTACTGGCCTGGCATGCATAATACATAATTTTTAGGGTGTGTTCACACTTGTAGTTCGGTTCGTTTGGTCTGCACCCAAAAAAAAACATTTAGTCCTGGTCCGCTTAGTGTTCACATTGGCATTTTAACACCGAACCTAAAGGCATAGGGATATGTTTACAACCTGATTGGTCGGCTTTTATTACGTAAATTTCATGATGGAACTTGCCAAACATCCAAAACAATGCTGTGTGCTGGGCTAAATGCGCTCGTTGTATGTGTAAAGCCTACATATGATGGTATTTTGACCAGCTGTGAACTCGTGAAGAGCTTATAAAATTTGTAAAGGAGTCAAAACAGCGGCAGGAATCCCTCCATCACACACACAAACCAAGATCTGCTGCGAGGAGACGCGGTTCTGATGCCTGTACCCAACTGTGATGGGCAACATCGCAACTATGACGAGTAAAAACAGGTGTGCTTGAGCATTCTGTCCTTTTTAGGTTCGCATCTTGTGACATCATGTCCCATTTTTGGTTCGTTTTGCATTCATATATCATTCGAACCGCACAAGTTCTTTGGTAGCGGACCGAGACCGCTGAAAAGGTGGGTTTGGTGCACACCAGGGTTCGGATAGCAGCGCTCACACTTATTCAAATGAACCGCACTAACTGAGCAATCGCACCAGGGTTCGTTTTAATCGAACCAAACATGGCAAGTGTGAACACACCCTTAGTCGTTTTCACGGATCCGAGTGAACGGGGATCGTTTCGACAACGTTGTGTGTGTACGCGAAACTCCAAAAATGCAAAGACTTTTTCGTTTTTAGTACATTGTTGTCGTGTAAATGTACCCTTTGAAACTGGATAGTGTAGTTGTGGATTACATCGTACTTTTACCTTAGAATCAACTATCTAGGTTTTCCCATTAAGGTTATAGCAAAGTTCTTTCCTATTGCATATTACAGCAATATTACAACTTTGTTTTAGGAATCCTCTGCGGGACCTTAACTGGAAAAAAGAAGAAAAAGAAAACAATGTACTTAACAGCAAAAAATGCAGGTTAGAATTCCTGGGTCTCTTTGTTAAATATGACCACCTGTCTAAAAAACATAAAAATTAACTTTCAAAACGTCTCTCTTTCTAATAGAATTTGATCGGCATGAATTACAGATCTATGAGGAAGTAGCAAAGATGCCTCCATTCCAGAGAAAAACTCTTGTGCTGATTGGCGCACAAGGTGTGGGCCGCCGAAGCCTCAAGAACCGTCTGATTGTGTTAAACCCTCTGCGATATGGAACTACTGTACCTTGTGAGTCTATAAACAACATGAACATAAACACATAGCTGTCACATGTTATTTTACCAATAAAAATTCTCACTCATTGAGAATTTCATCCGTTTCTTCTCAGTCACTTCTCGGCGTCCACGCGATGATGAAAAGGACGTCCAGTCGTACTGCTTTGTTTCCCGAGAGGAGATGGAGATGGACATCAAGGCAAGTCGCTACCTTGAGCACGGAGAGTATGACGGCAATCTGTACGGAACCAAAATGGACTCTATCCATGAAGTCGTTCGCACAGGACGTACTTGCATACTGGACGTCAACCCACAGGTGAGTGGTTTTGTGAACAACAGAGGATAGATGTTTACGTTTTCAGGCTTAAAGCTTTTGTCAATTGTCAAAAATGTTGTTTTGAGTTTTAGCTGCATTTACACTTGACCAGCAGGCTCCACCAGCCTGTGGTGTTTTGAGCATTGACTAATATTCACTAATTGTGTGGATTATTTATACGCGCAGGAGGACTTCTCACGAAAAATGTTTGCCTAATTCACAAAACGTGCGTACGCACATGAATTTGTTCTTAACCTTGTTCGAACGTTAATGAATTGAGTTCTAAATGAGCGACCACATGACCGAGGTTAGTAATTTTCATAAAACACGCCCAAACCATGTCCATATAAGGGCTTTCCCTTATATGGCTTTCACTCTCAGCAAACATGACGCTCTGTAAAGAAGTGCTCTCGTCACATGCACAGCAAGATCCTCGCGCAATGTCAAGTGTGTCATCCTCAAAACATGTTCAAATGCAATAAACACCTTTAATACAGACCAAGATTACAGACCTCTGTATATATATACAGTAGTCTTCAGTGTCACATGATCCTTCAGAAATCATTCTGATATGCTGATTTATTATCAATGTTGGAAACAGTTGTGCTGCTTAATATTTTTTAATAACCTACTGTGATACTTTTTGTCAGGATTCTTTGATGAATAAAAAAAACAGCATTTATTTAAAATGGAACTCTTTTGTAACAGTATTCATTCAAGTTTGGTCAGTAATTTTTTTTTTTTTTTTTTTTTTTTTTTTCTGAAAGAAATTAGTACTTTTATTTAGCAAGGATGTGTTAAATTGATAAAGTGATAGTAAAGATGTTTATTGTTAAGAAAAGACTTAAAATATAAGTAAATGCTGTCCTTTTTAACTTTTTATTCATCAATGAATGTTAAAAAAAAAGTATCATATGGGATTGTCTATGGGAGTTTAGAATAAAATTTTAAACAAAATCTGCGTAAAAACGTTTTGTCACAAACAAATCATGATGATTAAACAAATTTTAAACAAGTAAAACAAGATTGTGTGTTATTTTACAAAGCTATTGGTTCAGAGCTTCGAAAAGTTTGGTTTCTCTCATCACTAGAAAAATAATGTAATTTTTTTTTTCTTTATTAAATAAATGTGCTCTACAGGCGCTAAAGGTACTGAAGACCTCAGAGTTTATGCCATTTGTGGTTTTCATCGCCGCCCCAGAGCTTGATACACTACGGGCCATGCACAAAGCTGTGGTGGATGCTGGGATCACAACCAAGCTATTGACGGTCAGCCTCATTTCTGTCTCTACTCACTTTATTTTCATAATTTGACTAAACAGAACTATCAAATGAATGGTCTCTAAAGGTGTTGTTTTTTTTTTTTTAACAATAATGTAGAAATATTACAGAGCTACTATAATCTCTGAGATTGTTTGATATATGCTTCTTTAGAAGCCACAAGTAAAACTTTTTGTTTTGATTTGGCAGTTTGGTTCATGGTTTACAACTCCTTACTGAAGAATTTCATTCAATCATTATAGAGAAAATGAATGGAGGAAAATAGTTTAGGAACTAAAGCTGTTGAATAGTCTGCTCATCTCTTCCTGTCTCTTAGGAAACGGACCTAAAGAAAACAGTGGACGAAAGCGCCAGGATCAAGCGGGCGTACAATCACTACTTTGATCTGACTATAGTTAATGACAATCTGGACAAGGCCTTTGAGAAACTGCAGGCAGCTGTGGACCAGCTGACCTCACAACCACAATGGGTCCCTTTGAACTGGGTTTACTGAGACATACAGCCCATCATCATCATCATCATCATCATCATCATCATCAGCGGCACCACTGATAGGTCAGCGGCACAGAACACAAGTTCACACTGAACGGACCCACCAGTCACTATGCAAATGTACACTAGCTATCCAGTCAGGACAGACATAAGGGAAGTGTACTTATTTATTAACGTTTTTGTTCTACTGACTAAACATATTTTAAAGAATGTTACTTGGAGGGACAGAAACGAATAGGAATTTTTTTTTGAATGACTTGTCATTAAAATGGTAATTAATTTTCATACAAGTATAAGCTGCATTACAGTATTGAAAGCAGGGGTCTGTTTTCGTGCTGTAATTTTAGTGTTACTAACATTGGTTTACAGTGCAGGATTCATCTCGCGTCTCTTCATCTTTCTGAAATGTGATGTCATATAGTTGTCACTACAGTCTGTTAAATAATTTGAGCAACTTTAGAGTTTATCCAGCTTCTGACACTATTGAAGATCTTACTGTTAGCCTTGATTTTATTTTAGTTAAATTCAAGGAACGCTAGGAGTAAGCCAGTTTTAACTTTTTAAAAAATCATGGGTGCACTTTATTTTATAGTCCTGTTCTACATGTACTTAACTATAATTACTAGGTACTAATCCTGAACCTATCCCTAAAGCACAAAGTATCTTCAGGTTTGATGCAAAAGCTTAGTGCATGTGTACAGCCAAATACATCTTCCCCCAGTTTCACAGACGAGGCTTAAGTCTAGTCCCAGACTACAGTGCAAGTTGCTTTCAGTTAAATAAACTCAAACATGCATTTATGTATTTTAAAATATGTCAGTGCCGTTGTTTGTCTCAAGAAGGCACGTTTATAAAAGCTACTTAAATGTGCTAATAGAACTAAGGCCTGTCTGTGGAACCAGGCCCTAGTGTCTGCGCTACTTCTCTTCAGAAGTTATGACCAATTCAAATTCTTTGTACTCGTTTAAACTAGAGTTGCATGTGTCGCGTGTTTGTTGTTGCCATCTCCAGTAGTTTGTTATTGTTTCTCCATCTCTGTGCTTTCACAGTCAAAAAAAAAGAATCAACTGTTGCCACCTTGTGGACAAACTAATTAGTGCGAGGAAAGTTAAGGCTCATGCGTAGGATGCATACAGAATACACACGGTTTGAAAAATCTGGGCTTGTCCCAATACATACACTTGCAGTTCTTGAGTACGTGGATGCAACAGGAACTGTGTGCACAAAACCCAGGTCGGAAACATGCCAACGCACAGTACACTTAAAGCACATACTAAATCAGCTTAGGAGCGGTCTTTGAGGCTAAGCGTACCATCGTAAGCGAACCAACATTTTAGTGGTACTACAGATACAGCAGAGATTTATATGTATTTTGAAAAATGTTTGCAAAAGATGATACGTTTTTGTGATTGTGGTGCTTCAATTAATTGAAGTGTGTCCCGTTAAGTGAACAAAAGTCTTAAAACACTTGCAGTCTTCACACCCACATGAACACTTTGGCCAAACTTTGGAAATGCGTCATGTAAGTAGACGTGATCAATGCAAAGACCGGCCCTCTGTCTGCATGTAGTTATGCGTACTATGCTGATGATAAAATTCTAGAGATGAACTGATACTAAATTTCTCTGCCAATACTGATAGCCAATTATTCCGAATGATATCTGCCGATACCGTTTTTTTTTTTTTTTTTTTTTTTTTCTTAAGGAAAATCTCTTCCAGATAATGCCCCAAACTATACAGGGAACCCTCTCATTTGATATATTACTATAATAATAGAGGTTGAAATTAACAACAGTGCTACTATATTCAATTGCTATTTATTTTCAGATATAATAATTGCACAAATAAAAGAAAATGTTTGTGTTGCATACATAAGGTAGTTTTCATATACACTTGTCTTCATGATAAATGAATTCAAGCATACACACAATTAACAGTAAATAAGCTGATCGCTAGTTTTTTTTTTATAGCTAACTAACAAAATGTGAACACTGTATAACTTTCCTGAGGTAAATGCTACGTTAAGTGACAGGTGTTCACAAGCTGTTTTAAAATATATGTATGAGTATATGCCTTTCTGCGATTTTAAAACAATGATTAAGCGATTACATGAGACATGATTCATTTCAGCAAGTTGTACTGTATCTTTCAACATTTCTTTTGATATTCATGCGTGTTTTTCGAGATAACTTGTATTAAAGGTACTACAGCGATCTGTCATGTCACATTTAAGAGTGTCAAAACGGCCTTTATTGTTTGAATTTTGTGATAAAATGGACAGAATTTGTAAGCTCTGGGTGTTGGTGTGCACTACTAATAATGTTTGGTGTAGGGAAAAACTGCGGACATAGAAACCCTGGCTTGAACAACGGGTGATTTCATAGGGTCAAATAAAGCATGCTTTATGTCACTATTTTTAACCGTTAATGAGTTTGTCGCTTTAACTTGCCCTAAATTCAACACCAGAGAGATTTTCTTCACACACCCTTTTGATTGACAGGATATCATCGGCCCTGATCATCAGCTGTTTTTAAACAATTGGCCGATTGCTTTTATCGGCCCTTATACCGATTATTGGCTGATACATCGGTGCATCTCTATAAAATTCCCAGCATTGCCACCTTAGACAAACTAATTAGTGCAAAGGTGTATGCACAAACTGAGTGTAGAGAACATAAAAAATCTTGCTGCGCGCGCACCATTCTGACAATTTACGTCTGCAACTGAAATTTACCCGTGTGTGTGTAAACCGAAGTATACGTTGAGCTTAAGGGACAGTTCACACTATGTTTTTGTTACACTGCGCTGCTTTTGAATAGTTTTTCTTATGTGAACATGCATCTCTCTGCTTTTTCAGCAATCTCGTACATGACAATTCATCTTGAACTTTTAGCACCGCATTTGAAGTTGAAAACACGGCTATCAACCTTGGCTGCTTTTCCATTCACCAGCGCCGCCCCTCTGCATTTGGAAACCATTGTGTGCATTGTGTTTTTAAAAGCAAAAATGTGTTCTGTGTGAACAACGCCGCCCCTAAACTCTGGGCAACTCTGGCTCTTGAGGTCCAACCCTGATCAAACTCGCATATCTGTAGCTTTCTTGTAATCCTGAAGACCTTGATTAGCTTGTTTAGGTCTGTTTGATTTATGTTTGGAGCAAAAATCTGCAGGACAGTGGATCTCGAGGGCCAGAGTTGCCCATCCCTGCCCTGAACCCAAGTCCAAGTTACCTTATATTACTCACACAAGAAAGTATGAGTGAGTACCAAGTATACTGTAAGTTCATGTACTGTAAAATAAAGTGCCACCAATATCACTGTTTCAATTTTATGGTTGCAGAATTATGAGCTCAGTCTTTGTGCTGCTTGTATGTCATAGTATACAGAATCAGCGCTGTATTTAGCTAAATGCCTTTTTACACGGGCACAAAATGACCTTTGAACATGAAATATAGACCAAGTGTGTCATGATCACAAGCTACCCGTCGTCACAGATTCATAACAGTCTTGGTTGTCTGTAGTGATGTATCTGTCTTTGGTGACTTGCTCCAGTGTCTTTTTCAAGGCTGTGTAACTCAGACTTTTATCTAGCTTGTGTATTCACTTGAAAATTCTATATTTTGCAATACAGAGAGTTGTATTTTCTGAAATTAAACGGCTGTCTAATAAATTAATCTTAATTTTGGATCACTGTACTTAAATCATTTTATATTTTGGTGTGCATAAGATGGTTCTCCATAAAGTTTAAGACAGGAAACTGGATACAGGGAATTACAAAACCAGCCCAAATATGTGAATTTATTGTACATTATTTCACCGTATTGGATATCCACTTTAAAAGATTTTATATTACAAAAGTACTTTAAAAATTTTTTTTTTTTTTAATATATATATATATATATATATATATATATAAAGAACTTGTATTAAAAGACCAATTCAAAATGATAGCCGTTTTCACTATGATGTCATCCACAAAATGGCTAAAAGGATCAGGGGGTTTTTTTTTTTTTTTTGGTCATTCCAGAGAGTAGATCAACCACCTGCAGGCTTTAAGGCCCTTTGGTCCTCGTAACGTAATACCCTTTTTTTGTTTTTTTTTGGCTTTGCTCTTGTACTCCAGTCAGACAGGGGGTGCTAGAGATGCCAAACCTTTGACTGTAATGCATAGCATGAGAGGGAGGTGATCCTGTGGGTTGCTGATTTTTGTAACAAGTGAATCCTTCTCCTTAAGCAAGGTCACGTTACAAGATGCAAAGAGTGCTGTAATCTTCTTGAAAACCTCCTTATTGGCTAACACAGCCAGAGCTGCATCTTTCCAAGAGGACTTCTTTCTTGAAGCCATATTTTGCACCTGCACAAAAATGGATATGTCATACAGGCAAAGAAAAACATATGTACTCTGGGTCACAAATGAACTTTTCCATTAAGGGGCAACTTTTTTTTTTTTATTTTTTATTTTTTATTAACCTTGGTAAGGGCAATTTTTATAAATGTATTGCTTCATTTGCACATCTCACTTTAATTATACAGGTAATTTTGCTATAAAGTCACACACTACCATTCAAAAGTTTGGGGTCAATAAGATGGTTTTTAAAAAGTTATGTTATACTCAAGGCTGCATTTATTTGATTACTGTTTTTTACTGTATTTGTAATGTAATGTTGTCATATTACAATTTCAAATAACTGTTTTCTATTTTAATATACACCAATCATGCATAACATTATGACCACCTTCCTAATATTGTGTTGGTCCCCCTTCTGTTGCAAAACAGCCCTGACCCGTCGAGGCATGGACTCCACTAGACCCCTGAAGGTGTGCTGTGGTATTTGGCACCAAGATGTTAGCAGCAGATCCTTTAAGTCCTGTAAGTTGTGAGGTGGGGCCTCCATGGATCAGACTTGTTTGTTCAGCACATCCCACAGATGCTCGATTGGATTGAGATCTGGGGAATTTGGAGGCCAAGTTAACACCTCAAACTCGTTGTGCTCCTCAAACCATTCCTGAACCATTTTTGCTTTGTGGCAGGGCGCATTATCCTGCTGAAAGAGGCCACAGCCACCAGGGAATACCGTTTCCATGAAAGGGTATAAATGGTCTGCAACAATGCTTCGGTAGGTGGTATGTGTCAAAGTAACATCCACATGGATGGCAGGACCCAAGGTTTCCCAGCAGAACATTGGCCAAAGCATCACCTTGCCTTCTTCCCATGTGTTCCCCAGGTAAGCAACGCACACGCACCCGGCCATCCACGTGATGTAAAAGAAAACGCGATTCATCAGACCAGGCCACCTTCTTCCATTGCTCCGTGGTCCACGGTGGACAGGGGTCAGCCCCATACGCAACAAACTGCGATGCACTGTGTATTCTGACACCTTTTTATCAGAACCAGCCCTAACTTCTTGAGCAATTTGAGCTACAGTAGCTCTTCTGTTTGATCGGACCACATGGGCCAGACTTCGCTCCCCACGTGCATCAATGAGCCTTGGCCGCCCATGACACTGTCGCCGGTTCACCACTGTTCCTTCCTTGGACCACTTTTGATAGATACTGACCACTGCAGACCGGGAACACCCCACAAGAGCTGCAGTTTTGGAGATGTTCTGACCCAGTTGTCTAGCCATCACAATTTGGCCCTTGTCAAACTCGCTCAAATCCTTACACTTGCCCGTTTTTCCTGCTTCTAACACATCAACTTTGAGGACAAAATGTTCACTTGCTGATATATTCCACCCACTAACAGGTGCCGTGATGAAGAGATAATCAGTGTTATTCACTTCACCTTATTCACTTCATAATGTTATGCCTGATTGGTGTATTATAAAATGTAATTTATTCAAACATTTCTTCTCATCACAGTTGTGCTGTTTAATATTTTTGTGGAAACCCCTTTTTTCAGTATTCTTTGATGAATAAAAAGTTCAAAAGAACAGCACGTATTTGAAGTAGTAATTTATAATGTTACAAAAGATTTGTAACTTTTGATTTACTGTGTCCTCGTTGAATAAAAGTATTAATTTGATAAAGAAAAATCATTGACCTCAAACGTTTGAAGTTGTTACTTAAGGACTACAACTGTATGATTATATGACTCGAGCATGTAAACTCACATCCAAGTGGTTGTAATCTTTTAGCAACTTGTCAACAACTTAGTCAAACATCAGATGTGAATTGTGAAGGATTGTGTAATTTATGTCACAAAACAACATGTGAAAGTCTCTTCAAACAATGTTGACCACAAGCCTTTTCACTCATAAATTCCAAATTGCCCACAGGAAATTCCAGAGGGACCACATAGATAATTAGCCTTACACGATGCTCCATAAATTGACGGCATGACTGAATACCTCTATTGAACATGGCCTATTTATTACATGTGGTATTAATGCTTGTTTTTGATCACAATATTTCATATTATTTTGGAGTACTATTATGTAAGGATACTTACAATATGGAGCAGAGCTTGCAGGGTTGCGTAACTGCAGCAGGATTTAAGCTCAAACAGGGCAGAGTCAGTCATCTCTACATGGACACACAATTGTTTTTGAGAACAAAGGTAATTTTGACATCAGGTATACGACAATCATTCTGGCCTTGTGGCTGACAATAATGCATATCAAGTACACCTATTATGACCAGATAACAATAACCGACTCCATCTATGACCTATATTGGTCAAAATTCTGTCACTTGAACTGAACTCACCATCTAAGGAGCTGAAGAGAAGGTGGGTGGCAGTAAGAGCGCTGGGTTTCGTCTGCTTTCCAGAGGATTTTGAACCAGCAGCCTTCTGTACAAGCTCCAGTGTGGCCTTCAGATCAGGAACCTCATCTAACGCACTGGGGTCAGGCTGTGTCCCATCACACAGGTCCTCTAGCTGAGAGAGGGACAAACAAGTCCAAAGATGTCCAACACTGGGTCTTATCTATTATTACTATACATTACCATTCAGAAGATGTTTTGTTTTACAAAGAATTATTACTTTTATTCAGCAAGTATGTATTAAATTGGTCAAAAGTGACAGTAAAGATCCCAATCAACCTTCAATTTCTAGTTTTTCATTCTTGACATATTTATATCTATTAAAGATATACACCGGCCACTATAATAGGTACAACTCTGTACTGCTTGTTAATGCAAATATCTAATTAGTCAATCACATGGCAAAACTCAATGCTTTTTGGCATGTAGATGGTAACAAGTTCCACTGAATTGTATTGGTAACAACAGAACTTGCGACCATAGTTGGCTTTGGGAAACACACCCTTGCTGAAGTTCAAACTGATGTGCATCAGAATGGGGAAGAAAGGTGATTTAAGTGACTTTGAACGTGGCATGGTTGCTGATGCCAGACAGGTCTGAGTGTTTCAGAAACTGCTGATCTACTGAGATTATCATGCACAACCATCTCTAGGGTTTACACAGAATGGTCCACAAAAGAGAAAATATCCAGTGAGCGACAGTTCTGTGGGTGAAAATGCCTGGGTAATGTCAGAGGAGAACAGCAACAGTAACTCAAATAACTACTTGTTACAACCGCAGAATGCAGAAGAGCATCTCTGAATGCACAACACATCGAACCTTGAAGCAGATGGGCTACAGCAGCAGACCACACCTGGTTCCTCTCCTGTCAGCTAAAAACAGGAAACTGAGGCTACAATTCACATGGTCTCACCAAAATTGGACAATAGAAGAAATGAAAAACGTTGACTGGTCTGATGAGTCTTCATTTCTGCTGCAACATTCAGATTGTAGGGTCAGAATTTGGCTTAAACTACATGAAAGCATGGATCCATCCTGCCTTGTATCAACGGTTCAGGCTAATGATGTAATGGTGTGAGGGATATTTTCTTGGCACTATTTGGGCACCTTAGTACCAATTGAGCATCGTTTAAACACCACAGCCTACCTGAGTATTGTTGCTGACCATGTCCATCTCTTTAGGACCACAGTGTACCCATCCTCTGAGGGCTACTTTCAGCAGGATAACGTGTCATGTCAAAAAGCTCAAATCATCTCAAATTACCTCCACAGTCACCACTTCTCAATCTAATAGAGCACCTTTAGGATGTGATGGAAAGGGAGAGTCGCATCATGGCTGTGCAGCCGACAAAATCAGCAGTAACTGTGTTATGCTATCATGTCAATATGGACCAAAATCTCTGAGGAATGTTTCCAGCACCTTGTTGAATCTATGCCACGAAGAATTAAGGCAGTTCTGAAGCCAAAACAGGATCCAACCCAGTTCAAGCAAGGTGTACCTAATAAAGTGGTTGGTGAGTATATATTAAAAAAAATATTTTACATGTATAAAAAAAAAAAAAGCATTTCAATATTTAATAATGAATCACACATTTATTAAATGGAATAATTCCCACTTAATTTCACTTTAAAAAAAGCAATCTGTAAAAAGTAAAGTAAGATTCCCCCGGCTCACTCACTGCGTCCTCCAGCAAGCTGATGGCCAGACTGTTCTGCAGGAGCAGAGAGATCTGCTGGAATAATGAGCAGCGTGTGCTGGATGGGAGTTTAGAGAGAACCGCAAACTGCCCTTGGAGTTCTTCAAGATCTAAAGAGAGAGAAAGAGGGGGCTGTGTAAATAATGTTTATTAAAAGCATTTTTATAATGGAAATAAAGTATACTCTACCGTATTCACCAACTCCCTGCTCAAACTCCATTAGGTCAAGATAGAACTAATTTGTAATAAAAACAAACAAACTCTTTAAACCTGATGTGCCTAAATAGAGTGCTGTAGGGATGATGTATTTTTGTAGGCCAACCCAGAAGGCCACTGGTTCCCTCGACAAAAACCCAATAGGATTTTTCCATTGGCTTTTGAATTATCGCAAAAAAAATACGCTCTGTGATCATCAACAGTTTATGATACTTAGATGTTTTGTCCATCAAGATAATTTTCACAAATTAACAACTTTTATGAATTTGGAAGCCTAAATACAATCGGCAGAAATAAAAAGCTCACCTTAAACAAACTATACCACAGTCCCTCGACTTCAACATCATCACTAAGGTGGTCTTTTAAGCTTTATTAAAAAACAACAACAACAACAACAACATTTTCCCTGAAAGCGAGAGTTAAGACTATTTTGCAAAGCGGAATAGTGCGTAGATGAGTTTGCCTGTTTGGTGTGATGACGTTTACAGTCTCCAATAACCTCTGTAGTCCTATTTAGCAACTTGTTAACAACCGCCTTTTTCAAGACACATAAAAGCTTTAAAAATTAAAAAAAAAAAAAAAAATCAAGTTGGGTATTACTGGTGTGTTTTATGTCATAGAATAAAATATCTTGAGCTTGTGTTCACCACAGACCTTATTTCAAGCTTTTAACCAAATCTCATTAAAAAAACCCATTGACTTTGGGACGATGGAACCGGAAGTGCTAAAATGCGAACTTGTTTCCAGGTTTTGGCTAACAAAATACATCATCCCTGCAGCACACTCTGTACCTCATCAGAGTCATTGTTCTCAAAAACAAAAAGTCCCGTCCCAAGCTCACACCTTTGGTTGAGCCAATGTTGCTGTGTAAGGCTAGGCATGATGCGCAAACAAATGCCACAGAGCCATAATGTTCACACTTTTCAGGGATATCAGCTTTAATAAAAAGGCTTACTTATAGTTGTCTCTGAATAATTATGCTTAGGTAGAAGGCGGCGTTTTGTCTGTCAAAAAATGATTACTCATTAAACTGTTGTTACCTTTCTGCAGTTTGCTGGTTGTTTTCCCTGGTACAGCACTAACTGGGTTAGCTTGCTTCATCTTCACTGGCCCGTCAACTTCAAAACCGCCTTTTACATTTGACAGCAGACACAGTCCTGGCAAAATGGACAATGGTACAATCATATTACTGCTTGTTTGACACTCCAGAATTACTATTCCCATAATGTTTTTACTTTTATACAATAAACCATTTTGCGTTGCATTATTTTACGGTTGTGTTGCCACTTGACTTGGTTTTTCAGTAATTGGTACAAAACTTCCAATGAGCTACTACAGAATGATAAAACTTGGCTTTAGCAAAACATGCAGAGCAATCAATACCGTAGCGTCCAGTGTGATTAACCTCTAGTTCAATCACGCTGTAAGCAATGGTGGTTTTGGTGGGGATGTTGATAGACACATTAGCGTCATACTCAACAAAAGGTTTCCCTTTATCATTGACTGACACCTGTGGAGAAACAAGACAGGACAGTTTGTATTAGGAGGAGAGGAGACATCAGGACTGGACGTGCCTACTCTGGAATGTTGTTAATTGATGATGATACACCCAGGATTATGTCAATGAAAAAGAGGGGTGTGTGTTTTTTTTTTCACCAAAGAAGAAAGCCCAACCTTTATTGTCTTATTGAACCCGAACATTCCAGTGCAGGTACCACCTTCCTGAACCTCCTCAGTGACAGTGCAGGGCTGAGTGGTGAAGATTCGTTCCTTCACTACCGCCAACACCTCCCTCTGCATCTCCCGTGTCTGCTGGATCAGAGAGTGCTGCAGGTCCAGAACTCTACAACCACAGCATAGATTCAAGTGTGATAAGTTTGTTGTGTGTTTTTTTGTCTAGAATAGGGATGCTAATGATTAATCCATGACTGATTAATTGTCAGTAATAACTTATCGATGGTCGATTAAGCGAGGTCAGGTTAGAGTGTGTTGTTTTGAGGTGCGTGCAGCTCATGCACAAAATGTGCAGCAGACACACAAGGAAAAATGAGGCGAGCGCGCCATAGTTACATATTCTAAATGTATTCATGTCTTCAAGCCATGCAATGGATTAGCTAGGCTAGCTGTTTACTTCGAAACAATTAACCAAGCGTCCAAATGATGATGATATTCCAGTGCTGTTTCAGCTGTGAACTTTTCGTCTATGTACATCAAGCTGCATCAAATTTTTTTTTTTTTTTTTAAAAAGAGAGAAACAGTTGGAGTTATATCTATCTTTGACTTTTTCCTGTTGGTGTCATCAGGTTGATTTAATCATATAAAAATATATTTTTGACAAAAAAATAAACCAATTTAGTTTGTTGTTACAGCATGAAGCATATTTTTAGGTCATGTGATGAAAACATTATTATTATAGAAGTGCAGGGTAATGCGAATTTCACTGAAGAATGATCAATGACAAATAAGACAATGAAAACAAAACACTTTTCTAAAAGATAGTTTAGACCAAGTGTGCCACACAAGTCCGGAAAAGCGAAGACAAAGCATTTTGACTTGTAACTGGCTGGCAGCAGTATAGAGGGTATGCACGTGACGTCACCGTCAGCCGGAGTGACTGCGGTTACGCCCACTGAGTGGCACAAAGACTGAGTGGCAGCATTGGTTTTCAGCGTGAATGCCGCGAAAAACACATCTAAAACGTGAAAGAGCTTTGAGATTGACTGTACACACAGATTTGACAAGAAATCTGAGGTATATTTTTACAGACTTCTGAAAGCTACAGAAAAAAGCAAATGGATCGCTGCAATTCATAGAAACAACTGGACTTCAGGCAGCGAAACATGGATTTGCAGTTATCATTTTGTCTCAATGTTGAATTTTGGGGTAAAAATCATACCCTATAATTTGTATTGTTATATATTGCATTGACAACTCATCAATTGAATATTTATTTTACAAAATATAATTTGATGTTTTTAAATAAACGCTGACAAACTATACAAGTTTTAGGACTGGACGTGTTGTGGCCCACGTCTCCCGCATTCTTGGCATGGAATGACGGTGATGACCCGATTGTGGCTGGCAATAGCATACATATCTGGGCCTCATCTGGGCCAACTATGGCACATATGGCTCAGTTCTGGCAGCGGTAAAGGTCATCTGGGCCACACACAGCAAGCCACAACTCACACTAAAACCGGCTTGATGTGCGTGGCCCAGATACGGTCCATATGACCTTTGCCGCTGCCAGAACTATAAAGAACAGTGTTGTTTATTTGCATGTAACTGCATGGGTAATTACTGAGTAATATTAATTAAAATTGTAGCCTTCTTGCTATAGGTTAAGGATTACTGTTTGGTTTAGCGTGAGTTGCTCGTAATTTACTGTTACTATTAAAAATGCATGTCACATGTCTAACAATGATACCATATATATTTCAATTTTATATATCTTTTTTTCAAAAGCTCCAACCCTGATAAAAACTTGCCTGCAGCTTTATATTAATCCTGAAGACATTGATCAGCTTGTTCAGGTGTTTGATGAGAGTAAAGAGCTAAACTCTTCCAGGACAGAAGTTGCCCATCCCTGACCCAGGGTTAAAAGCAGGGGTTTGAACGATGATGACCCAGGGTTAGGGCTGCCCCCTAATAGTCGACCACATTTGAATTAATCGGTTAGTCACAGAAAAAAAAAAAACACAGGAAGTGGTTAAGTCACGCAGTCCATGACGGACAGACTGTTAACACGGCTAGTCCATGTGTCGGGCAGGTAATCCAAATGTTTGTCAATCATTCACAACCTCTAATATGGCTTATCATTTGAAACATGCAAGTAGCCTAGCGTTAGCCACTTTACATGGCTGCTCACGCTAATGGTAACCTAGATAAATGTGCGCTATTATTTGGCACATGTCCAAGTGTTCATGCCGAGATCACTTCAAGCCTGTCTCCTACGCCAAATAACGACCGACTGGGATATTGGGGCAATATTCAATTCGGATCCAGATTTTGAGGGAGATGATGGTTTTCGGCTGCTTGATATCAAAATTCTGCTTGTTATTTAGAAACTAGAAAGCAGTATGTGGAAGAATTTTAAACCATTCACGTGCAAGAAGACGTGAAAAACTCAATTCGGTACACACAAAGCGCGTACACAGAGAGCTGCGTATTACTGAATAATAGCACGCTGAGTTCTGTTTTGTTCTTATAATGCTTAAATGGATGAATACACACAAAAAATACATTGAAATGCCTGTTCAATCCTCGTACTGAGTTAAAATAAAAAGTCTTATACCATGGTCTGTCTAAATACTCGATTCTGATTGGCTGGAAGGTGTGCAATAAAACTGTTTAATGCACAGGTAGTTCCAAGTCAGCTGATTCACCATTGTACAAACCCGATTCCAAAAAAGTTGGGACACTGTACAAATTGTGAATAAAAAAGGAATGCAATAATTTACAAATCTCATAAACTTATATTTTATTCACAATAGAATATAGATAACATATCAAATGTTGAAAGTGAGACATTTTGAAATGTCATGCCAAATATTGGCTCATTTTGGATTTCATGAGAGCTACACATTCCAAAAAAGTTGGGACAGGTAGCAATAAGAGGCCGGAAAAGTTAAATGTACATATAAGGAACAGCTGGAGGACCAATTTGCCACTTATTAGGTCAATTGGCAACATGATTGGGTATAAAAAGAGCCTCTCAGAGTGGCAGTGTCTCTCAGAAGTCAAGATGGGCAGAGGATCACCAATTCCCACAATGCTGCGACAAAAAATAGTGGAGCAATATCAGAAAGGAGTTTCTCAGAGAAAAATTGCAAAGAGTTGAAGTTATCATCATCTACAGTGCATAATATCATCCAAAGATTGAGAGAATCTGAACAATCTCTGTGCGTAAGGGTCAAGGCCGGAAAACCATACTGGATGCCCGTGATCTTCGGGTCCTTAGACGGCACTGCATCACATACAGGAATGCTACTGTAATGGAAATCACAACATGGGCTCAGGAATACTTCCAGAAAACATTGTCGGTGAACACAATCCACCGTGCCATTCGCCGTTGCCGGCTAAAACTCTATAGGTCAAAAAAGAAGCCATATCTAAACATGATCCAGAAGCGTAAGCGTTTTCTCTGGGCCAAGGCTCATTTAAAATGGACTGTGGCAAAGTGGAAAACTGTTCTGTGGTCAGACGAATCAAAATTTGAAGTTCTTTTTGGAAAACTGGGACGCCATGTCATCCGGACTAAAGAGGACAAGGACAACCCAAGTTGTTATCAGCGCTCAGTTCAGAAGCCTGCATCTCTGATGGTATGGGGTTGCATGAGTGCATGTGGCATGGGCAGCTTAAACATCTGGAAAGGCACCATCAATGCTGAAAGGTATATCCAAGTTCTAGAACAACATATGCTCCCATCCAGACGTCGTCTCTTTCAGGGAAGACCTTGCATTTTCCAACATGACAATGCCAGACCACATACTGCATCAATTACAACATCATGGCTGTGTAGAAGAAGGATCCGGGTACTGAAATGGCCAGCCTGCAGTCCAGATCTTTCACCCATAGAAAACATTTGGCACATCATAAAGAGGAAGACCTAAGACAGTTGAGCAACTAGAAGCCTGTATTAGACAAGAATGGGACAACATTCCTATTCCTAAACTTGAGCAACTTGTCTCCTCAGTCTCCAGACGTTTGCAGACTGTTATAAAAAGAAGAGGGGATGCCACACAGTGGTAAACATGGCCTTGTCCCAACTTTTTTGAGATGTGTTGATGCCATGAAATTTAAAATCAACTTATTTTTCCCTTAAAATGATACATTTTCTCAGTTTAAACATTTGATATGTCATCTATGTTGTATTCTGAATACAATATTGAAATTTGAAACTTCCACATCATTGCATTCTGTTTTTATTCACAATTTGTACAGTGTCCCAACTTTTTTGGAATCGGGTTTGTATATTAATGCATTAATGTATATTAATGTTTTCATTGAAACAAGCACACACATACGTCACTGATCTGCGCTGCGCAACTCTGGCCCACCAGGAACGTCA
Source organism: Coreius guichenoti (assembly GCA_039654105.1). NCBI lineage: Eukaryota > Metazoa > Chordata > Actinopteri > Cypriniformes > Gobionidae > Coreius > Coreius guichenoti. The sequence continues at coordinate 28,631,364 of CM077176.1, read as the reverse complement.
CTTGGCCCATCTTACATCTCAAAGCTGGATCCGGGCCACTTGCATTTTTTCCTGACAACAGCAATAAGAACTTAAAATACTCTGTCATTTTTGGTCATAGATAAGAGTTTGAAACTGTAAAACTTTTTGAAACTTTTATTTGTGTACACTCACAACAGCAAAACGTATGTAAAACAAAGAAAACAAACAGGATGTGCTTTCTGCATCTCGGTGTGAATTTCTTTAAATGAACGCGTCACAAAAATGAACCGAAACACGTACTCATACAAGCATATACTTGCCCCACAGGCATATTCTATGTTAACAGAAAGATTGAATTATCTACTTTAAATTCAAATTTGAAAACAAATATTCTGATTATGTAATCCGTATGAAACTTGCATTTCTCTCTATATGCACGTCTACTATACTGCTGAGTATAGTACTGCAAAGTTTTTGTAAATGTGTGAAATAAAATCAATAATTCAGCCACAATGCAGTAAAAAAACTAAGGAAGAGGTTACACAAGAGTACAAAACAGACACACACATGCAGAGACACACACACACACACACACACACACAACACACACACTATTATACACACACAAATGAACTGGTGTGGCTGCAACAATGTGGTAAAATTGAGCCAAAAGACTCAAATAAGAGGTTGAAATCAGATCAGGCACAGATTGATTAACCTGTGATAAAGCAAAAATTGTGTATTATTTTCAAAGGGTAAAAAATTGTTGAACAAAAATATATTACATTGACTTTCCTTGGAAAAAAGAAGTTACATTAATTAGTAAGTCTTCGGTCACTTTTGACCATGAAGGAGCCAAGTGTGACCCCTTAACGAAGAGGGCCAGAGGGTTAAATAAACGACTACTAAAACTTGAAAAACTTTAGTCATGGTGCAGCCCTACCCAAGGTTAAGCGCAGTGTAAAAAGCCCTATAATTGCCTTATATAATAATGTGATATTAAGCATACCTAGAACATTTTTAGAGACCTACAGTACAGCCCAAATCTCAGTTTGTGATCAAGAGCATACAAAAATGGAAAAGGAGAACTTCACTGACAGATGGTTAGAAATAAAACAAGAATTTTAAAACACAAACAACATGCCATGCACTTCCATTTCCTTTTTTCCCCCCATTCACATGCACTTACAGTTCCATTTTTTCATTTAATTAATTTCATGCCTGTATCTGTCACTTCGGGTGAGGTTCACTTGCGTTTAAACCACATTCCATACCACAACACTCCCTTATCTGACCAAGCTTGAGAAGACAGCGGCTTTAAAATGTGGTCGGTCACTCACCTAGATTTGGAATCCTGTAAGAGCTTCTGGATATCCACTTCCTCTTTCTTTAGGTTTCCAAACGATGACTGAAGTTTGCTGGAGCCAGTCCCCCCTATATTAATGCTCCCTGGCCCAAGATCTGCTGTAGCACTTCCACTTTTGTTATCCACAACCTTGCCATTATAGGTCAAAAAGTCTGTTTCAACCACAACTGTGGACAAAAATAACAATGTTCCATCAGTTAAAGACAAAATCAACGTCAACCATCACTGGCTGTGAACTAAAGCAATAATTTATAACAGCTAAGGGGGTTTTGTTATAAATTCACTGTAAACCACGGGGCTTATTGCTTGTGGTTGCAACCACGTGGTTGCCAAGCAATACATACACAGAAACAAAGACACAGTGGAAAACATGCTTTAAGACTTGGGTGTTTATTTTTATAGATCAATATTTGTCTATTAAAAAAAACATTGATCAAATATGTTTGGAAGCATGCTTAAAGATTGTGTTTATTAACCTATTTAATCCCAAATTTTTTCCCAGACATGAAAATATCCAAATGATGTGTCATTAGTAACCCCTTGAAATAATAAATTATTTTTGGAAATTATGGAAAAGTCTGTGAAAATTGTGTTTTATGCTCGGTCAAAATATTTATATATATATCTCTGGAAAAAAATTAAGAGACCACTTTTTCCAGAGCTGTATATTATATTATATTACATTATATTATATTACATCATATTATATTATATATCTCTGCCCAGTTATTAACACATTTTAAACTTCAGTTTAAAATGTGTTTCGGTGAAAGTTTTATCACATTTAGTGTTACTATTGTGTACATAGTCTATAGTGTACAACCATTAAAGGCAGGGTCTAATGCTATTTCATGCATTGTTTACACTGTTAAAGAGTTGGATTCTCATGCTAAACATGGCCAAAATTTTAAAAAATGAGTTGGACGTATGACGGAGTATTTCTGTGCCAAATACACTCCTTCAGGATTCAAACAAGTTTCGGAAAGTTTTTTTCGAGTATGGCTCTGTATGAAGTCACAAAGGGCGGAATTCCTTGTATGGGCACTTCTCCCGGATATGCACGCGCTAAAACTAAATTAGTAGTTTTCTCATTTTATAGTAGTTTTAGGCATTTCAATAAATGCCACTCTCAGGCTGAGACAGGCAGAGTTTTGAAGTTTACACATTGGTTTATCATTAAATTTTTTAAAATCAATGCAAATTGTTTGCCCTTCTTTGTCTTCAGAAAGATATGGTAATGTTATTCACCAATGTTTCACATGGTTCATGCTTAACTCACATGCCATAATTAATATCACGACACAATCATGCCTTACTCGCATGGTCCTCTTATTGAACCAGCAATTAACTTACATTTTAACCAAATAAAAAGGTATTCACCTTTCTTATTCATTTAAATGATGTTTTCTTCAGTTAAAATAAACAAACAGCTCACATTTGATCAGATAAATGTCTATTTTCGCAGTTGAAATCAAGTTATGCGCTCTGTACGGAACATCATTGTAAGCCTGTACGGAACATCGTTAACGCTTATCATCTTCCGTACACCAGCGGAGGAGGTACTTTTCCCCACTTTTCTCAAATACTATTGGTCCAAAAGACATCAATCAAAGTGTGGATTGTCCAATGGGTATTCACCCAGGGAATGATCACACAAACATGCTTGTCTGGCTCTCAACAACGGAAGAGTGGTTGCGGGCGTGCGGTGAATGGCGAAATGTGTACGGAACATGGTTAGTCTACGTTACTGTCTCATGCTACAGACAGTGACAAGGACCCTAACAAAACACAAAACTAAAGACAAATTAGTCAGGAAGAATAAAGAGAGAACAATAGACCCATTTGAAGCAGACGTCACAGTTATGTCACTTGCAGCTGCGCGCATAGTGGCTGCTGAAAAATAGCGTAATAAGTGGAGGAAAATGGGCAAAATCCACAGAATAAGAGAAAAATGTTTTGTTGTTTTGTTGGGTGCTCGAGCCCCTGCCCTTTTTCAAAATTAATCAAAAGTGCCCCTCTCAGACAAATATCAATGATAATATTTGTGGTCAATAAAACAAAATAAATTTGACCTATAATAACATGACAATGTGTACAATAGTAACGAACGGCTCATAAGTCAGAACATTTCTGTTTATTTTTACATATCAGTCGGTCTGAGGCGTTGCCATAACGCGTTGCTATGGGTTGCGTGCGTTTTTATTGACTGGCTGATTTTCCACAGTCTGTTCGGAAACGGCTCTCGAGCCATATATGGTTCTTTCAGAGAGTGTCTGTGGCTTTACGAGGGAAATTTTTTTTTTTTTTTTCATCAATCAAAGCTAATGTGTCGATTTAATTAAAAATCTATATATTATATATTTTACAATATTACATAATTCATCAATGCCCGTTTGTCGTGTATAATACACCAACCAATCGTGATCTGGCAAAACAAGTTCAAATTCCATTTGGCAATGTTAAGTGGAGTGGTAATTTTTTGTTTTAATTCATAAATCGGTTGAAAATTACATGGACAGACGAACTAACGTTTGTGGAACGATTTCCTGCGGTTTGTCCCATTTTATAAATCAAATTGCATCGCTGACAAAATGGATGTTAACTGACAACAAACAAAGCACTGCACAAAACCATGCAGCACCAAAAGTCGCATTAATGGTAAGTAGTGTTAAATTCTCTTGTATTTATGTATATTGATACACTGTTTACTATTTGATTAAACTATCAAAGTTAATGAAGCCCAAGTGCCACCGGCACCTACAGGCCTATTATGTGAAGTGTAGGCTGGCGAAATGGTGACGTGAAAGGACTTATATTACCATTTTTGATAATTATGCAGTATTATGAAAGTCTCTTATGCTCATCAAGCCTGCATTTATTTGATCAAAAACAGCAATATTGTGAAATATTATTAAAATAATGGTTTTCTATTTTAATATACTTTAAAATATAATTTATTCCTGTGATCAAAGCTGAATTTTCAGCATCATTACTCCATACTTCAGTGTCACATGATCCTTCAGAAATCATTCTAAAATGATGATTTAATGTCAATGTTGGAAACAGTTGTGCTGCTTAATATTTTTTATAACCTGCTGTGATACTCTTTTCAAGATTATTTGATTAATAAAAAGTTAAAAAGAACATCATGTAATAATATTTCACAATATTGGGCTACTGCTTTTTCTGTATTTTTGATTAAATAAACGCAGGCTTGGTGAGCATAAGAGACTTCTTGCAAAAACATAAAATAGTATCCAAACTTTTCACACACACACACATATATATATATATATATATATATATATATACACATTTTTATACATATTGCCCCTTTTTTACATTTGAGCCCCTGCCCCTGAAGAACTCTCTGCACTTCCCTGGTAAAGAATGTCAGAAAAGTTTGTCTGTACCTGGATTTATCGGATCTCCAACAAGAACATCATTTAGTTCGAAGTCTGATGGCAGGTACTTGGGCCTCTGCCAAAACCAGAAGCGATTGCGCTTGATGACCAGGGCCAGAGGAAACAGACCGTCCGAGTCATTCAGACGGGACACTGGGATCAGGGAACCTTCAGTGTCGATCTCAGAGACCACGTTCTTAGTGGCTTTTGCAAACATCTTTAATGCTGACAGGAAGATTTTTGAGGGTCAGCTGGAAAAAGCACAAAACTATCATAAGTGATTTCATTTCAAAGTATTACTCCTATCAGTGTGCATTACTAACAAAATAAACTACCATAATGTATCATGGTTCTTTAGACATGTAGCATGGCAATGCCAAGGGATTCTTTGAAGCACTTTGTAAATACCATGTAAGGACTACGGCACTTGACTGTTTATTTTACATTGTCCTTGTTACAAGTTACATGTACTTACTATAGTAATAACACTACATTATGCATATACAAGTAACTAACCCATACTATATGTCAGTGTGTAATTGCACTATAACAAAGACGCCTTCAAATAAAGTGTAAAAGAATATTCATAATAAATCATTCACTACTGTTGTATTACACAGATGATCTGTACCATGGACACTGGTCTAGTTGAAGTTGTAATAAATACATAACAGACATGTTGACTATGACACACTTATTCAAATAACTCGCTGTATTTACGTAGCGACGACAATGTTATTATGTCTAGTTTCCCAGTTACCAACTGCTAACTCATACCTATACATAATTTAGTCTTACATTTAAACTGTGAACGCTAAAGAAGCCGAAAGGTACAATGTAGCGATAGAATCATTGTAATCCTTTCTTCAAATCATAACAGTTCTGACAAAAGCGCACTAAATTAATTTTAAAAGTAACCAATACAACTTTGCAGGCAGCAGAAAACTTGTAAATACTGACCTCGCGCTTATCGTCGTCTGCTCTTGTCTCGTGTGTTGCAGAAAACATCTGAAGACATTTACTACCACAGCTGAAACAAAATGCCCATCGAGTCATCGTCTGATTTACACACGCCTTTTGTTTTCTCAGCCCCGCCTACACGTATTTCATTGGCTCCCTCTCACACAAAGATGATTTCATTCGCTGTACAGATTGTCAATCAAAGAGCGGACTTTTTATCTCTTGAGAGAGGGTGTACTTGTAAACAACATGTAAGTTATTTACAAGTTGTCACAGAGAGTATGAAATTCTATACTTAATTGAATTTGGAGTGATTTTAATGTAATTGTATGTAATTTAATCCATCATACCTTATAGCAGGTTGTTAATACAAGTAGCCTACCTTGTCTTTCTGTGAATGAAAAACCATTAAACATAGATCCATATCCATTAACTACATACTGTTACTATGTAAAAAAGAGGAAAGCTTCGAGTATCTGGTGTGGCTCACAGTAGGGTGTGGCAGCCTGGAGGAATGAGATAATGTCAATGAAACACAGTTGGTTATGTAAGAGAAGGTATCTTCTTTTGTGTTCAGCAGAAGAAAGGAATTCATACAGATTTGGAACTTGAGGGCAATTGCTTGCAATAATGGCAATAAAATATTTCTAACACTTGGATCTTGCACAATTTTTGCCTGTTGGCCTCATAAACTGCTTTCTTCAGATCCTTCAACAACATTTCTATTAGGTCATGACTTTGACATGACCATTCCAAAACATTATATTTCTTCTGCTTTAAACATTCAATCTATGGTCAATCTACTTGTGTGTTTAGGGTGACTGTCTTGCTGCAGGACTCTGGACTTTCTGTGGAATTTCAGTACAAAGACTGACACCATGACATTTTCCTATAAAATTTTGTGGCATAACACAGAATTCAGACTAAACCATCCTGGGCTGCGTTTGCCAAAAGCATTGTTCCCTTTCGTTCAGTCACTCCGAGTAACGCCAGTGACTGACGAATGGGGGTTTCGCCTAGAAGCCTATCATCTTCGAGATCTAGAAAACGCCCAATGGCAGTGCCAATGCCATGGGCATGCGGAATTTGCATAGCGTAACTCCGCCCCACAGTGTGGGTATATAAGGAAGTACGCTGGCAACATCGCATTATGTTTCTGCTTCGGAGCCAAGAGCATCTATCTCTTCACTCCTTAAGCCTTTTTGAGTATATCGTCAAGCTTCTTCGAGACAAACAGCTTTCCAGTCGGTGTTGGTGTTACGGCGCGTTCCAGCGAGTGTTTACTTCCTGCCTGCTGAACTGTGCAGTGATCTGCATCCAGCTGGTATTCGTTCCCTGGGCGCTTCGGCATCGCTGTGAAGCTCCCTCTCACAAAAGAGCTCGCATGTGGCACGTCTTTTTAAAGACAGTTTGCCCGTGCACTTCTGGGTGCGGTCGATCTCTGTTGCCATCTGATTGGCACAATCGCTGCGTAACGTGTTTGGGCTTCAGCACGTTCAAGCAGCGTTTGTGGGTGCGTCATGTTCTCACTGCGGGAACATGACCATCGCGATGTTGCGGTCGAGACTCAATGACCTCCGCAAGGAAAGAGAGTCCCCTCTGCCACACCCCAATCTACCGTCTCCGAGAGAGATGGTACTTTGGCTGGTGGCCAGGGTGACCTGAGGGTTACGGTGTGGCATAACCCCAACGATCATTCCTCGGGCCACACCCCCCTCTCGCACATCGCTACCCGCGAGTGATCGGACTGAAGCAGCGGGACTGTCTGCGGACGCCCCGTGTGTTTCGTTCGGCGCTCCAGTTGGCGATGAGATGTCGATCGCCGCATCTCAAGGTGGGCTGGAGTCCTCTGGGGATGAAGATTCGGCTATGCTGCTGCCTTCGGGTGTGCCAGCATTGCCCGAGTCCGACCCGGAGTTGACAGCCATGTCATCTCGGGGGATGTTTGGTCTTTGGGTGTGACGCGTCCTGACAGCTGTTGGGCCCAGCCCCCAATTACTTTCTCTCCCGGGATACATGAGGAGGTCACGTGGTCCTGGAAGTCCCCGTTGTCTTCCCGCGACCGTTCGGCGGCCTCCTCCGCCTTCTCTGCCCTCGATGGGGCCGCGGCCAAGGGTACACTGGGGTCCCCCCTGTTGATGCTCAGTTGCAATCACGGTCGAGACTCAATGACCCCCGCATGGAGGGAGAGTCCCCTCTGCCACACCCCAGTTATCCTCTCCACGTGACGGGATGTTTGGCTGGTGGCCAGGGTGACCTGAGGGCTGCGGTGTGGCATAAACCCCGACGAGTATTCCTCGGGCCACACCCCCCCTCTTGCACAGAGTGCTTCAATGTGGCGCGGTGATCCTAAGCACCCCTCCAAGGCCTGTAGTTCTCGTCTACTCTGGTGGCGAGGGACTACAGAGCTGCGGGGCAGGCCGCCGCCTCTCAGCACGCCATGGCCATCCTTCAGGTCTTCCAGGCCAGGATGCTCGTGGCATGCACGAGGGTAGAGCTGTCCCAGGGCTCTTAATGAGCCGCGTGCCGCCACCGACCTCGCCCTCCGGGTGACGAAGGTGACCGTGCGCTCCCTGGGTCAGGTGATGTCCACAGCTGTGGTCCAGGAGAGACGAGGCTCAGCCTGGTCGATATGAGAGAGGCTGAGCGAACCCGGTTCCTCAACGCTCACATATCCCAGGCTGGCCTCTTCGGCGGCACGGCCAAGAACTGCGCCCAACAGTTCTCGGCCGTCCAGTAGCAGACTAGGCCATTAAACGTACTGCCCCGGGCGCCCTCCTGCGGCTTCGACCCTCCCGCCGCCCTTTCCGGGCCGCGCCGTAGGGATGGTCGAAGGAAGGCGCCCCCGTCCGCTCGCAGCCCACCTAACGCCAGGCTAGCGACGCTCCTGACGCGGACAGCTCAGGGATGGGCAGTTCTTCCAAGGAGTTGGTAGCAGGGCCACTCCTTCCCCCAGGTCAGCAGCACCCTATGTGGAAGAACTAACTCACCCATCCCTGAGCACCCAGAGACCGATGGCAGTGTGCGCTGCCCCCGGGCCACGTCCCTCTCTGACGCCAGTCTCCTCTCAGAGCAGACCCCAGTGGAACGCGCGTCCTTCCCTGGTCTCCTCTGTCAGGACGCGGCTGATGACCGTGCCCCCACACCGGGACGCTACGCCTCCCACGTCCGGGCCGGTCACGCCGCCTCGCTGCCCCACCCAGGGTACGTCTGTGGTCCGCACGACCCCGCTGGTGCAGTTTTTGGGAGCCTGGCTAGAGCTTCCCGGACTGTTCCGCTGGGTCGAGAAGACCATCAGGCTCGGCTATGCGATTCAGTTCGCTCAGGCTCCTCCCCGCTTCCGGGGAGTCCGCCACACCATGGGGGGCCCAACGCCCCTGTCATGCGTGCGGAGGTTGCTACCTTGCTGGCGAAGGGTGCGATCGAGCCTGTCCCTCCAGCCGAGATGAAGTCCGGCTTCTACAGCCCTTACTTCATTGTACCCAGGAAAACCGGTGGGTTACGACCGATCCTGGACCTGCGCGTCCTGAACCGATCCCTTCACAGGCTTCCGTTCAGGATGTTGACAGCGAAGCGCCTTTTCGAATGCGTTCGTCCAGTAGATTGGTTTGCAGCGATCGACCTGAAGGACGCCTACTTCCATATCAGTACGCGGTCCTCCCATTCGGGCTAGCTCTGTCCCCTCGCGTCTTTACGAAGATTGTCGAGGCAGCCCTTGTGCCACTCAGGCAACACGGGGTTCGCATCCTGAACTACCTCGACGACTGGCTGTTCCTGAGTCACTCTCGAGAGCAGGTGTTAGCCAGCACTTAGCCCGTCTGGGCCTTTGGGTCAACTGGGAAAAGAGCAAACTCTGCCAGTGCAGAGGATCTCTTTTCTCAGTATCGACTCGGTCGCCAGGTGCGCGCAGCTTACGAGCGAGCGCGCGCAGTCACTGCTGACTTGCCTCCGTCAAATCAGGAGCAAGAGTGCGGTTCCACTGAAGTTATTTCAGAGGCTCCTGGGGCATATGGCATCTGCAGCCGCGGTAACGCCGCTCAGATTGCTTCATATGAGACCGCTTCAGCACTGGCTTCGCGATCGAGTCCCGAGATGGGCATGGCAGTCGGGCATGCTCCGGGTCCCAGTGACTCGGGCCTGCCTGCAGACCCTCACCCCGTGGTCGAACCTCAGTTCTACGGCCGGCGTGCCCTTAGAACGAGTTTCCAGGCATTTTGTTGTGTCAACAGATGCCTTCACCACGGGCTGGGGTGCCATGTGCAATGGACATGCTGCCGCGGGCTCCTGGGCAGGACCCCAGCGCCTTCTGCATGTCAATTGCCTCGAGTTGCTGGCAGTACGGTTTGCCCTGCACCGCTTCCGAGCGCTGCTCAAGGGTCAACACGTGCTAGTCCGGTCAGACAACACGGCCACAGTAGCGTACATCAACCACCAGGGTGGTCTACGTTCCCGCCGCATGTCTCAACTCGCCCGCCATCTCGTCTTATGGAGTCAGAAGCACCTGAGGTCCCTTCGTGCCATCCACGTCCCGGGAGTCCTGAACCGTGCAGCCGACGAGCTCTCACAGCTTCAGCCACTTCCTGGAGAATGGAGACTCCATCCCCAGACGGTTCAGCTGATTTGGGAACAGTTCGGCAACGCACAGGTAGATCTGTTTGCCTCCCACGACTCTTCCCATTGCCGCCTGTTTTATTCCCTGACCGAGGGCTTCCTCGGCACGGATGCTCTGGCGCACAGCTGGCCGCGGGGCCTCCGCAAGTATGCGTTTCCCCCAGTGAGCCTTCTCGCACAGGTTCTGTGCAAGATCAGGGAGGACAAGGAGCAGGTCCTTTTGGTCGCCCCGTATTGGCTCGGCCGGACCTGGTTCTCCGAACTCGTACTCCTTGCGACAGCCCCTCCCTGGTCGATTCCTCTGAGGAAGGACCTCCTTTCTCAGAGACGGGGCACCCTTTGACACCCGCTCCTGGATGGGACGCGGCAGGTTTGAGTACCCTACCACCTCAGGTGGTGGCTACCATCACTTCCGCTAGGGCCCTGTCTACAGAAACGACACGCCTATGCGTTGAAGTGGAACCTCTTCGTCACCTGGTGTTCTTCTCGCCAAGAGAAAACCCCTGGAAATGCCCGATCGGGTCCGTGCTCGCATTCCTCCAGAAGGGTTGGAATGAAGGCTGTCTCCTTCCACCCTCAAGGTTTATGTGGCCACTATATCAGCCTGCCACGACCTTGTGGAGACGAAAAAGGTAAGTCAGCACGACCTGGTCATCAGGTTCCTGAGGGGAGCGAGGAGACTGAATCCTCCTCGCGCTCCCCTCGTACCCTCTTGGGAGCTCTCAGTAGTCTTAAGTGCTCTGCAGAGGGCTCCCTTCGAGCCATTGCGGTCAGTCGAGCTTAAGTTCCTGTCTATGAAGACAGCGCTCCTGATCGCCTTGGCCTCCATCAAGAGGGTAGGGGACCTGCAGGCATTTTCAGTTGACGAAGCGTGCCTGGAATTCGGGCCGGCCAACTCTCACGTGATCCTGATACCCCTGCCTGGATATGTGCCCAAGGTTCCCACCACTCCGTTCCAGGTGGTGAACCTGCAAGCGCTGCCTTTGGAGGAGGCAGATCCAGCCTTGGCACTGCTCTGTCCAGTACGTGCCCTCCGTGCTTACGTAGACAGAACGCAGTGTTCAGGACCTCAGACCAGCTCTTTGTCTGTTATGGTGGGAAGCTGAAGGGAAAGGCTCTCTCCAAGCAAGGTTATCTCACTGGATAGTGGACGCCATTGTTTTGGCTTACCTGACGCAGGGGCGTCCATGCCCCCTAGGGGTCAGGGCTCACTCCACCCAGAGTGTGGCCTCCTCTTGGGCTCTAGCGCATGGCGCCTCGCTAACAGACATTTGCAGAGCTGCAGGCTGGGCGACACCCAACACATTCGCCAGATTCTATAATCTCAGAGTGGAGCCAGTGTCCCCTCATGTACTCGCCTCTACTAGTGGCCGGTAATGGACTAGGCTCAGGTGTCTTCGCTTGCTCGCCATTCCACTCCACGGACTGGATACGTGCGATATTTCCTCAGGTACTTTCCCTGAAGCCCTGAGTTCCTCCAGCACTGTTGATGCCGACACCAGTACGTCTGCCCACTCGCTCAGGCCCTCGTGTTAGGCTAGGTGCCACCGTGTGCATGGTTCCCCCGATGGGCGACCCCCACATGTGTATTTCCACTGTAAGCCTCCCTGAGCATGTGTCTTTCCCTTGGCAAGCCCCTTGCCACCCCTGGGGGTAAAAATTCTTCCACCTTCGGCTGGTTACCCCAGAGTTCTCCATATGTAGCCCTGAGCGGGTCATATGTGTATCCTTAAGTCCTCCCTACGGGTAGGCGTTTGGCGCATACTTCCACCTGGAATATGCTTTCCAGTGTACCTTGGTATTCCTGTGTTAAGTAGGAGTCCTTTGTCCGTACTAGCTTACGACAGGGAGCTCACGCTTACGCAGGGCACTGGATGACAGCCGAGTGGCGTGATTACATTGGGACCCCCATTCGTCAGTCACTGACGTTACTCGGAGTGACTGAACGAAAGGGAACGTCTCGGTTATGTATGTAACCCTCGTTCCCTGAGGAGGGAACGGAGACGTAACGTCCCTCTGCCACTTCCGCTGTACCGCTGGAACAGCCGGGAGTTTAGTCTTGGCTCCTCAGCAGGTAAACATAATGCGATGTTGCCAGCGTACTTCCTTATATACCCACACTGTGGGGCGGAGTTACGCTATGCAAATTCCGCATGCCCATGGCATTGGCACTGCCATTGGGCGTTTTCTAGATCTCGAAGATGATAGGCTTCTAGGCGAAACCCCCATTCGTCAGTCACTGACGTTACGTCTCCGTTCCCTCCTCAGGGAACGAGGGTTACATACGTAACCGAGACGTTAACACAAGTAGATACGTAGAACAATGGTTTCTACAAATCGTATGATGCATTTGAGAATCTCAGTCCAGGTCCAGAAGTAGCAAAGTGGCTTCAAAGCATACTGTCACCACCATTCATTACAGTTGAGTAAGGTTCCTAATTTTAAATGCAGTTTTTTTCCCACTTGAGCGAGGTTCCTAATTTTGTTTGCAGTTTTTTTTTTTCAGCTGAGTGAGGTTCCTATTATTTAATTCAGTGTTTTTCAAACTAACACTTCTCATTTAAACTAGTAAAGTACTATTTTTGACTAATTTACCCACAAAACATTCTTCTATATAGAAAGAGTATAGGGTGAATTCAGGTTGATTGGGACACTTTTCCCCCAGTCATTTCAATGGCAAACATTTTCTGAATCATTTGATTTTGTAAACTATCCGATACACACAATACTCAAATATCATTTCAAGGGTTGGTTCATTTATGAGACATGCGTGCAATGCATGATCACGCCAGCGCTAAGGCTATTGTCTGCTATGCTATCTTATTAAATAAGAAGCAAATATATTTAAAACATTGATTAAAATTAAGATACAATTTATACAAAACGAAATTCACTTTGAATAAAGGCTTTCTACAAAACAAAACTTAATGAAGTGGTCAAAATAATTTCTGACAAACTCCATGTCTTCTGATATATTGCGCATCAAATGATGTGTCCTTTATTAGTGCTGTTCACTTTTCACAATCAACATATATTAAATTAAAAAATACCATTAGGCTATAATATTTAAACATCAATATGAAACAAAATATGTTTTACTGGTACTATATTTATAGCATCTGAGCAGACATTTGCTAATAAAATCTGTATTGATGTGACACTGGCTATTTTACAGTAAACACTTCATAATCTGTCCAAAACAGGCCAAACGTCTAAACAGTCTTACGTCTATGACATTTTATGTTGCAGCAGGATTCATATTTAAACGGTCTTTTTGCGTTTAATATTCACAGAAAACTAACAGAATAAACTTACCTCACAATCAGCGCTGAATCCGTTGCTCTTAGAAATAAACAGTTTTCATGAGGTAAATTATTCCAGGATTATTCCTCAACGCGTCTCAAAACGATGTAGCTAAAGTATAGCACTACACTTGATGTGTTTATTTGAGTTGATGTGGGCGTTGACTGCGCTCTTGCATGGATCGGTCAGTATTTGAATCTCAAAAGAACGCGCGCTCCGTGGGCGTGGCGCATTAGCGGATAATGAGACGATAACGAGACACTCGCGAATGACTGACATCTCTCTCTTTTCAAACAGATTGCATAAACACAGAATATTTGTTTTCGATTTTATTTACATTATTTAAAACCTGACATTGCAACGTTTCTTTAGACATATGTCTCATGTTTGTGTGACAAGTGTTCACTAAGTTAGAGATCATTTTCTGAAGACTTTCTGAATGAACGTCTTTGAGAGAGAGGCTGCAGATTGCGCATCATGTTTGTTTTCTTTATTTTGCAAAAAGCACAGCAATCTGTTTTTATTGTGACTGTACACAAAAAAAAATAGAAACTTAACATATTATAATGATGTATAACACTTGCCTGAATTATAAAAATCGACAGAGTTATTTGAGTCTCTTTGGCACTGATAAGAAAAAAAGCGAGTTGATCACGCCGGCGCGACGGCCGACTCCAGGGATAGTTCACTCAAAAATGAAAATTACCCCATGATTTACTCTCCCTCAAGCAATCCTAGGTGTATATGACATTCTTCTTTCAGACGAATACAATCGGAGTTATATTAAAAAATGTCCTGGCTAATCCAAGCATCGTAATGGCAGCCCAAAAAAGTGCATCCATCCATTATAAAAGTAATCCATACGTCTTCAGGGGGTTAATAAAGGCCTTCTGAAGCGAACCGATGGCTTTGTGTAAGAAAAATATTATTTTTTAAAACTTTATAAAGTAAAATATCTAGCTTCCGCCAGACCGCCTTTTGTATTCAACTTACGAAGAAAGTGTAACGCCTCTCGCGGTTCAAAACGCCAGTTGCTCTTTTTCCGTAAGTTGAATACGGAAGGCGGTCTGGCGGCAGCTAGATATTTTACTTTATAACGTGTCAAATATGTATTTTTTTTTTTTATATAACTCTGTACTCATCTGAAAAAAGAATGTCATATACACCTAGGATGGCTTGAGGGAGAGTAAATCATGGGGTAATTTTCATTATTGGTTGAACTATCCCTTTAACTGAAACATGGCAAACTTCTACAAACGAGTGTGGTGAAAACCAGAGTTTTGGTTTACGTCATCTTTATCTTATTCATTAAAACATCCGAGTCCACTTTAAACTTTCTCCAACAAATATATTTACTACTGGACAGGTTTGGTCTACAGAAAACTTAAAGAATTTAATTGGATTCTCTTAATCTAGTTATAGGATTAGCACCACTATTTTTTCCAAAACTGCACAAGACTGCAGTGAAATGCAGTTGTGAAGAAAAATATCCTTTTTAACTCAATGACTCATAATATCCAGCATAACATGACAACAGGAAATACTTTGTGGGTTGTCAAGGTTTTTCCGCAACCACTATAAAAGCCATTTTAAAACGGGGGTCTACCCAAACAACAGCTCAGGGACGATGTTTGCATGCAAACTGATTCATAGCAGTATATTTATAAAACAAAAAAAAAAACCCTGATCACATAATCTGAAACTTCAGTTACCCAGATTCATTGCCTCAGCCAAATAAGGCCCTGCAAATGCCTGCACTCTCTAAATCTGAAATAAAAACATCAAAGAACAATCTTTTAAATGAGACTTTATTGAAGGACAGAGGAAACGCTGCAGCGATCAACACGCAAGTACCCCAGTCCCCCAACATTTTTCGTCGTAGTGCGTAGTGAAATGAACACAGGTTACAGGTCAAACTGTGGAAGAAGCTTTAAAACACTGCCAGGCTCACGTTGTGATGGTAATGTTGAGTACTGTTGAGCCATCTGTCAGTCTCGTGAATAAGTTAAGATGAATATAAATGTTTCTGAAAACCTCAAAGATTTTGTTCATTCAAGAGTCTCAGAATAAAAGGCGTCATAAAATTACAATACTTTGTTACGATACATTGGTGTTGAATAAAAGTTCTAGCAAAGTATGTGTGTATAATTTTATATAAGGCATTATATGTATTATATCCATAGTCTAATAAACATCATAAATCCCTCAATAATTATATTTTAAGAGGTAGACAAAGCAGTTTTGTTCTGACAACATACTATACATCTTTTCTTTCTTTCTTTTTTAAAATGTTTTGGGCTGCGGTCATCTGCAGTACTATATTTAGCCACAAGAGACCACAATCCAACAGTTTTTCTCTTGCTTTCTTGTGCTACGTATTGTGCACATCAACAAAACAAAAATATGAACTGGGCCAAGATTGCATATTTCTCATACTTCCAAGGGATTCATTTGCATAAATGAAACCATACATAATGTAAGCATAGTAAGGCAACTGAACCACTGGGACATTAAATAATGAATATTAAGAAATGATTTGAAACAATCAGATTGTAATTCTGCGGCCATCAGTCTCTCACAGCTTTATCAGTCTCTACCTCACTTTAAAATGTGTTTGTTGTCTCTTGAAGCTGTAATGTTGGCCAGAACAGATAAGAGCAGGCAAGGGTGAGCACGGATGTATGTTGGCTTCCTCTGAGTTACCAGAGGACTGGACAGTCAAGGTTAGTGAATCCAGGATCTTTCCTTAAGTCCCAGTAAGTGTTGTTGCTCACCCAGGTGTCCTCTTTGGACTTCCTGTTGGTGATAAAGGAGAAAATAGTTATAACAACTTGGATTTGGACCCCACACACTTTGGCCATGCATAAGTCCCTTTGGAGTGGACTTTGTGCTTTGTAGCTTTGCAGACCTTTTTCATGCTCAAACAGCAACATTATACACTAAAACTGAAAATGTAAAAAAGCATAATAGGTCATTTAAAAAAACCCCCAAAAAAAACAGTAGCAGGATAGTTAGCTCATACTGGAAGAATCGAGGTTGATGTGTCAGTTGGTTCTCCTCCAGGACTCTGCGTCTCTCTCGCTGCAGCTGTTCGAGCCTCTGCTTCTGCACCTCTGCAGATTCAATGTTCCCTTCCTCCAATAACCTGCATGCGCACACAATCAGTCTCGTATGAAATTCATTTTTCTTTGCATAACCCTACTGACGCAGTGATGTCATCGTCTGGTGTCCCTAAAGGTTCAGTATGGTCCCGGATGTGACACATTTATGTCTGAATAACTCCAAACATGGATGTCACAATTACTGGTAGTTTAGTGCAAAGTTTTCTACAATATCGGTAGTATCTATAACATGTCAATAACTTAGCTCATAAATATTAGTTTGATCATACTCATAACTTAATTAATATTCATGGTATATCAATTTTAATATTGGCATTTCAGGTTCTGCTGAGATATTGAAATTTGTATTGACAATTGTCAAATTCCCCTGGCATTGGTATCATCTACTGCAGTGATGTTATTGTTTAGTAAAACAATTAAATATTTTTCGTTAACTGAAATAAATCTGAAATAACTGCAACTGACTGAAATAAAATAAGATTAAGTTGTAAAGTGCTAATTACTAAAATTACTAAAACTGGAAAAAAAAAACGAATAAAAATGACCAAAATTAATAAAACTAATATTTCAAAATATTCAAAAGATAATTCAAAATATTAATAAGTACTATAATAGCATTTAAATAATACTAAAATAACACTGATCTCCAGCACTTTTGATTTTCTGACTCTAGTTTCATATAATAAACTATGGTCATAATAGTTTTGAATATTTAATTTAGTTTTATTTCTATTTTATTTTTTAATTTATTGTTCTCTTTTATTTACTTTATTCACTTTATCATTGTTAATTTGACTTAAATTTCAATTTATTTAGGTTTTATTTTAATGAAAAAATTTTAGGGCTGCCAATGTTAATGCACTAACTGGTACCATTTAAAATGTTTAGTAGCATTACATTTTTCAGCACAGTCTAGTGTTATTGCCATAGTGTCATTTTCAAGTTCAAGTTTTGTAATATATTATGCATAAAAAGGTAAAAGTAAAATTAATTAGGAACTCATGCCCAACCATTAAAAAGTATTTTAGTTTAGTTACAGTTAGTTATGTTAGTTTTTATTTTCACTTGAATTAACAAAATTGTTTTCATATAATCTTTCATTGGAAGCTAAACAATATGGATTTTTAAAACAATAAGTTTTTACCTCTGGTCGAGTCGTAGTCTGGTGTCCGTGGGTGGAAGATGTGGTTTGGTAAGTGGGTCGAGCTCATTGAGCTCCATAGCAAACTTAGTGAAACCATAGTACTGCTCATAATCAGGAGGCATGGGATCTGTACACAAACATAAAAGCTGATGATAAACAGTTTTTATTTAAATACATTCTGAAATATTAAGAAAATGAATAAACACTAGTAACTGTATCATCTGTGAAATACATCAGCCGGAAGGCACACATTTTTTTGGCACATCTAAAAAAGAGGGCAGACTGTCTGTCTGTGTGTGTGTGTGTGTGTGTGTGTGTGTTGTTTCCTACTCGTTCTCCAGATGCAGGTAGCAGAGGGTGGGCTGCCGCAGTACATGCCCTCGTGCCATTTCCCAAACAGCTTATGGACGACTTTTCCTTTGTGGTCTGTGATGGCTCCCTCTACCTCGTTCATGGTGGAGTTCCAGTACTTCGCCTGCAAAGGACATAGACATGTTTGATCAGAGCACCTCTGAACAAAGCGTGTGCATATTTAAATGAGACCACCTGGGTTAAGTGGTACTGATACTGAACAAATGAGTGAAAGTACTGAATCAATTCACCATTAAGGTCTCACTAATGTGGCATTAAAAAGAACTGTGACATTTAACAGCTGCTGCAACCAGGTCAGATGAAAGAGATCTCCAGCAGATGTCATACTTGAGTCAGACAGTGAACTTAACTAATCTCATAGGGGATAAAC
Organism: Coreius guichenoti; assembly: GCA_039654105.1. Lineage (NCBI taxonomy): Eukaryota > Metazoa > Chordata > Actinopteri > Cypriniformes > Gobionidae > Coreius > Coreius guichenoti. Next base: position 28,612,751 of record CM077176.1, on the reverse strand, counting down.
CATGAATAATTATCAGACTTTTGCAGAATCTCTTTCTGTCCCGTTTCTTGTTTGATCTTGCTCTCCTTTGCCCTAATTGATCTTTTCTGTGTTTCCTTCACCCCTCAAGCAAAGCCTGACCCATTGTCCTTGAAGTCTGCTGGAAGTCTTTGAAGACCTCAGTATCTGAGTTCAGTTATCTCAACTGTGCCACACAGATCCTTCATTAGATGCTAAAGAATGTGGCGCTCTCTTAAAAGCCAGAAAGAGATGACTGACATGTTAAGTCCTACAAGTGTGAAGGATGTCAGACTGTCAAACATGCCAGGGTTGAATCAGGATAACAACTGGCCCAATGCTATGGAAGCTTGTTTCTGCCATGGAATAAAAAAAATAATAAAAAAATAAAAAAGGTAATTGCGACTTTTTATCTCGCAATTCTGACTTTATAACTTGCAATTCTGACTTTATTTCTAAACTAAACACAATTAAACTAAACTAAACACAACTAACTATTTCTAAACACAATTCCTAAACTAAGAACCAAGAATTGCAAGAAAAAAAGTCAGAATTGTGAGATATAAACTTGCAATTGCAAGTTTATATCTCAAAGTTTATATTTTTTTTCCCCTCACAGGTCCGAGTTTATATCTCACAATTCTGAGTTTATAGCTACAGTATATCTAAAAAAAGTCAGAATTGTGAGATATCAGAATTGCGTGTTTATATCTTGCAGTTTTTTTCTCAGAATTGGGAGCTATAAACTTGCAATTGCGAGTTATAAAGTCCTAATTGTGAGATAACTCGCAATTATAACTTGCAATTCTGACTTTTTTCAATATTTAGATATAAATTCAGAATTACGAGAAATAAAGTCAGAATTGTAATATATAGACTTTTTTTCTTGCAATAGTAAGTTTTAATATCAAAATTCTGACTTTTTTCTCGCAATTTCAAGTTTAGATATAAACTCAGAATTGCAATATATAAACTTAAAATTGTGAGAAATATAGTCAGAATTGCGAGATTAAAAATATGCAATTACATTTTTTATTTTTTTCATTATATTCCATATAATGCATTGTGAAGAAACCTTAAAATATCAGAAAATAAAGCATTTCAGAATGGATGGGATGGAGAGGCAGCTGACCTTGATGAAGGTGACTTTACACTGGCATTTCTCACTGTTGTAGTTTTTGATGGAGATTTCACCATAGTGCTCGATCCAGCGCTGCCCACTCAGAATGTTGTGGATACATGATGTCACCTTATTCCATTCATAATGATCCCCAAAGCTGCAGGTGAGAGTAACGTGTGAGTGTGTGTCTACTGTAAATTCATAATTTGCCTGCTTATCTGATTAACAGAAGTGGATAATATTGCTTAGTGGATAATATTGAAATAGTGGATTTTAAGCAAACATAAAATTGCTGCAATTAATCGAACAATTATGTGTCTCATTTGCCAAAATTTGTTTGTATTGTATCATATATGTAGTAATATATATAAACTACCACTGAAAAGTTTGGGGTCAGTAGAATTTTTTTCAAAATAAATTAATATAAAATCTAATAAATCAATAAATAAAACGTTTATTCAGCAAGGATGCAATAAACTGATCAAAAATGACAGTAAAGACATTTATAATGTAACAAAGATTTCTATTTCAAATAAATGCTCTTTTGTACTTTCTATTCATCAAAGAATCCTGAAGTATCACATTTTCCACAAAATTATTAAGCAGCATGTGTTTTGGTTACGTTTTCTCTGTGTTCTGTTCCCGCTTTGCCTGCCTGATTTGCGAGTTCCATGGTTCTTAATTAGTTAACACCTGTTCTGTTTCAGTTAATCATCCCCTGCGTATTTAAGCCCTCAGTTTCCTGTGTTCCATTGTCCAGTCTTGTCTAAGTTTACATGGTTGTGTTTGCTATTCTACAGCTATCTCCTGAGTTTTAGTTTGTGTATTATAATAAAGAATGTGTTTTTGTTCGTACTCCTTCGTTGTGTGCATTCTATACACATTCTATCCAGCTGCTCTGTATGGACCAGGAGCAGCAGTCCTTCGAGGTCCACACACATCTGGTGTGATTTACGAACTTTCCTAACCGCTCCATGTGCACTCTCTACCTCACAAGTCTGAACACGGAAATGAAAGCACTCCTATACGAAAGCGGCCAACACTATCTGCCCAATGGAGGTTTCCATTCCCACTCTGAGCCCAGAGACCAGCCAGTCATCACTCCCATGCACGGACATGAAGCCAGAGCCCACCGCAGATGGAGTGCATGATTCTGCTGCAAAGCACAAGCCAGAGCCTGAAATGAGGACTGAGCGCACCATCGCCCCGGAGCCTGAGCCCCACTGTGAGTTTGACCAGGTGTGTGAGCCGGCAACAGCATGTGTCATCGTGGGACAGCTAGTGGAGTTTGAGGGAAAGGAGGAAGACCCCGCCCACACTCCCACCTCTGAAGGTACGCTAAAGCTGATATTTTTAGACTTAGAAGAGGATGCTTACCTAAACCTCCTGTCCCCGGTGGTCCCATCTAGCACAAAGTCTCCTGTGCTTCTGCCCAGCCCGATGTCTCCTGTGTCTCCAGAGTTCTTTCTCAGCCTCCCACCTCCTCTTTTAAAGTCAGCCAGTCCGTTAGCCCCACCTCCACTGGTTCCCTTCAGCCCCTCCTATAATGCCACTCTGTGTGGATTTGCCTCGAGTCTGCAGATCTGCAGCATCTCCTAGGCAAGTGGATCCACTGGCTCCACCTCCAGCCGCTGATCCCATCACTCTACTTCGTCATGTCAGCCTTGGCTCCTCCCTCCCTTGACTCCACCAGATACCATTGTCCTTGTGGCTCCACCGGGCTCCCTCATCCCTCCGTCTTCACCCTGGTCAGACGTCACCCTGCCTACACCATGGACTTACAAACTGCCTGCTGCGCTTCGTCTCTCCACCCCTTTGGCTCCGTCTGTCTCCGCCTTCCCTCTGGCTCCACCTCAGTGCTCAGGCACCCTAGCTAAACATTGGACACTCGTCGCTGCAACTCTGCCTCACCCCCAGGACCATCGGTGTTGCCCGGTCCCATCTGCTCTCTGTCTGCGCCTAGGGCTCCACTTCCAGCAGCCTAGTTTCCATCAGTCTTCCCTCTGGTGTCATCAGCCAAGTCTCCACCATGGCTTCTCCCTCCCTTGACTCCACCGTGGGACATCGTCCTGGCTGTCCTCTGGGTTTCTGCCTTGCTACTTCTGCTTCTGGATCTGCTCCTCCCACCGTCATCGCTGCCTTGGTTTTTCCCACTGTCACCTTTACCAGTTTTCTGTCCTACCAGTGCTCCACGTCCTCCTCCAGAACTCCCACCCTCCCCCTCAGTTGGACTGTTACGCCGGGAGGGGGGTGTAATGTCACGTGTAGGCTAGAAACAGTCACATCCTGAACCAAAGATGATACCTAATTGGTCAGAACTTGGGTTGGACAAGCATCTGAGTTTAAAAACTTAGGACACAAACAAAGCATTAGATGATATCAGATCAGATTTGGGAGACCTGTAAAATGGGTTAAGACTACGGCAAGCCACCAAACTACTCTTGTCTCACTTATTTTTCTTTTCTTTCTTTACTTAGTTCCTTTCCTTTTCCGCTGAGAGTCTCGCTTTCTAGTTACGTTTTTGCCGCAAAGCTTCAGTCAACGACTCGACGATGATTTGTTCGGCCATAAAATAAGTGATTCCCTGTAAAGTAATTAATAATTCCCTTACATAAGGAATAGTGTAATGTACATTATTTCTTATGTAAGGGAATTATTAATTAATATTAATTAATCATGATGACTGCTAACTCTTATTATATGGCTACTTATAAATAAATAAATATTAATAAAATATTGATTTTGAATGAATTCATTTTATTATGTGAGAAGAAAGAGACCTTGGGGTGATACGAGAGACATGAAACTAGCACTATCTATCTATTTAAGAAATAAGATCCCTGCAACAACAAATGTCAATTTTACAGTTTAGAAGTCACAGAACACAGAATGCAATGATCAACCAATCAGAATGAAGTATTCCAGAGAGCTGTGCAATATCAGCTTTATATGGCTTCAAGTACTTGCGGGAGACAAATTTCCAAAACAATACAAAAGTAAATCACCAAAACTATAACGTTTCACTACCATTTCTAACTTTATGAGCTAAATTGGGCGGACGACACTGAGCTCCAGTCATAGAATCAGAGGATCTGTAAAACCTGTAGAACAGTGAAAGCAACGCAACCCACTCATCACAAACAGTCCGTCATCATATGTCATTACAATGTGCGCTGCTGAGTAACTGGCTGATGTTGTCACTGACAACTTCAACACCTCGCTGCCCCAGTCTGCAGTTTCCAGGAAAGATAACAGCTCCATTGCTTAGGGAGAATAAAGACACTGACTACTTCAACCACAGCTGCTGCTATAATTTGGACAGTGCCATCATTCAAGACACCAATTAGCCAGACTACAATCTGTTCTCACCTCTATGGTCTACTCCAAAGTTCCAAAGCCTGTTCACACCTAGAACGATAACTATAAGGATAACTACAGTGGGGAGAACAAGTACTTGATACACTGCCGATTTTGCAGGTTTTCCTACTTACAAAGCATGTAGAGGTCTGTAATTTTTATCATAGGTGCACTTCAACTGGGAGAGACGGAATCTAAAACAAAAATCCAGAAAATCACATTGTATGATTTTTAAATAATTAATTTGCATTTTATTGCATGACATAAGTATTTGATCACCTACCAACCAGTAAGAATTCCGGCTCTCACAGACCTGTTAGTTTTTCTTTAAGAAGCCCTCCTGTTCTCCACTCATTACCTGTATTAACTGCACCTGTTTGAACTCGTTACTTGTATAAAAGACACCTGTCCACACACTCAATCAAACAGACTCCAACCTCTCCACAATGGCCAAGACCAGAGAGCTGTGTAAGGACATCAGGGATAAAATTGTAGACCTGCACAAGGCTGGGATGGGCTACAGGACAATAGGCAAGCAGCTTGGTGAGAAGGCAACAACTGTTGCCGCAATTATTAGAAAATGGAAGAAGTTCAAGATGACGGTCAATCTCCCTCGGTCTGGGACACCATGCAAGATCTCACCTCGTGGGGCATCAACGATCATGAGGAAGGTGAGGGATCAGCCCAGAACTACACGGCAGGACCTGGTCAATGACCTGAAGAGAGCTGGGACCACAGTCTCAAAGAAAACCATTAGTAACACACTACGCCGTCATGGATTAAAATCCTGCAGCGCACGCAAGGTCCCCCTGCTCAAGCCAGCGCATGTCCAGGCCCATCTGAAGTTTGCCAATGACCATCTGGATGATCCAGAGGAGGAATGGGAGAAGGTCATGTGGTCTGATGAGACAAAAATAGAGCTTTTTGGTCTAAACTCCACTCGTCGTGTTTGGAGGAAGAAGAAGGATGAGTACAACCCCAAGAACACCATCCCAACCGTGAAGCATGGAGGTGGAAACATCATTCTTTGGGGATGCTTTTCTGCAAAGGGGACAGGACGACTGCACCGTATTGAGGGGAGGATGGATGGGGCCATGTATCACGAGATCTTGGCCAACAACCTCCTTCCCTCAGTAAGAGCATTGAAGATGGGTCGTGGCTGGGTCTTCCAGCATGACAACGACCCAAAACACACAGCCAGGGCAACTAAGGAGTGGCTCCGTAAGAAGCATCTCAAGGTCCTGGAGTGGCCTAGCCAGTCTCCAGACCTGAACCCAATAGAAAATCTTTGGAGGGAGCTGAAAGTCCATATTGCCCAGCGACAGCCCCGAAACCTGAAGGATCTGGAGAAGGTCTGTATGGAGGAGTGGGCCAAAATCCCTGCTGCAGTGTGTGCAAACCTGGTCAAGAACTACAGGAAACCTATGATCTCTGTAATTGCAAACAAAGGTTTCTGTACCAAATATTAAGTTCTGCTTTTCTGATGTATCAAATACTTATGTCATGCAATAAAATGCAAATTAATTACTTAAAAATCATACAATGTGATTTTCTGGATTTTTGTTTTAGATTCCGTCTCTCACAGTTGAAGAATACCTATGATAAAAATTACAGACCTCTACATGCTTTGTAAGTGGGCAAACCTGCAAAATCGGCAGTGTATCAAATACTTGTTCTCCCCACTGTATATTAGTGTCCACACCAGTGGATGAAATTGTTCTGCAAGTGATTCCAGCTATATTGTTTCTCTGTGTTGTTATAGTTATAGTTGCAGGAGTGTAGCTAGGGGACCTAAGCTTGGCCACCCCTTTAGCCACCTCGCTCACAATTGCGGTTTCTCTTTTTTTCTTGACAAGAATTGTGTTTTAGACGTAAAACCGTCTGTTTACGACCACAACAAACAGGAGACTTTTTAAGTGCACACTCCAACTTCACCTCTGCGCCAGGCGCAAGTCAAGTGAGCGCGGAAAAGGTACAGGTGCCGAGGGCGCTTGAGTAGATCAACAGTGAATGGCGAACAGTAGATATACGAGATTGTGAAAGAGTTATTACAACATGATTAAATATGGAGGCGATTAAAGCAGCATAAAAACTGCGCATACAAGTATGTATTTATTATATGCGTCACATTTAAGAACATGTCTCTCAAATTTGTATATGCAATTTTTTCATCTACAATTTAATGCAAATGCAAACACTGTGCATTGTACTAGCAAATAGGTGCCAATCTTGTGTTATCTGGTAAAGTACAATACAAATTAGAAAAATTAAAATTACATTTAAATGCATAAAATAATTTTTTTTACATTCTGTCATTTATGTGCTGCCGGCTTCCGCCCTTCTCATATTCACAATTCTAGCACATGGGGATTCAAAAGAGAACACAATTTAGTTTGAGTTAAATTTAGGTATAGGCAATGGAACTGTTGCAACTAATAGAATGTTAAACATTCAATGTTTACTTTTTTAGTTGCAAGTTTTTGAAACAGAAGCTGGCTTTAGAAAACAATTGTTGAAGAGTTCATCAATTATATAAAATTCAATGAAGATTGACTAATCTTTGAATTATGTAGTCATCCACATGTCTCATTCATGATGATGCAATGATGAAGAACAAGCTATTGGGAGTTTTGAGAACCAGAACCACTCTGGCTGAGCAAGTTGAACTTTAGCTATAGTGTGAGCTTCTTTTCTATTAATATGCCTGGAGGTAAGAAATAACATAAAAATTCTCTCAATTGCAATTAAGTACAAATTAAGTGTATTCAGTTGTGTTGTAGGCACTAAAACATCCAGTACTTTATAGTCAAACTGCCACCCCAGACTGGTTGCTGGACCCTGCCTGGCCACTCATATGAAAATGTCCTGGCTTCGCCACTGTATAGTTGTGGTGTGGACTCGGCTATTCTTTTATATTTAGAACAATTTTTAGATAAGCATAAGAATTTTTTAAGGATTTAAGGATAAGCATTTTTAAACATATATTTTTAAAACATTTCTATGTGACAAAATAATGTAGAGTTTGGCATAACTAGAAAAATGTATATTCATTTTCATTCAGTATATTAATTCACACATGAAGTTTTACAGTTTTATTAATTTACATGACTTTTCCAGTCTTGAAATCACACTTTTAAAATTGGACTTTCTCATATATTCAGGATGCCCAAAAACAGCAGATTGGATAGCATGTGAATAATAAATACACAGAAGAACTCACCCAGGGAGAACCACATGAGTAGTTCCTACAGGTACAATCTCCATGGACTTTCCCCAGAACTTATTCCTCCACCTCACGTCTGAAATCAGTCATAACACAATCAGCTTCACTGCAGACATCAGCTTATTTGTACTGACTCAATAAGCCTACATTATTACTATGGTGTTACCTTGCCAAAAGATGAAGTTTTTAGAGTTAGCATGACATGCTGATATGGGGGGGTGATGGCTGACCTGGAGGAAGAAAACAGAGCAGCTTTGAGATCCGCACACGCACACAAGCTATGTTTCCATCCAAAGATGCGAATTTAATTTGCGCGCAAAATTGTAATATTTCATAAAACATTTGCGAATAAAGCAGTTTCCATCCCATGTGTTCCTAGGAAATTAGCAAAAATATCTGCATAATCTGCATATTGTGATGGTCCCTTTTGAACATTCTGTTGACTATAAGTAACTTTGCAACTACATGTCAACTAACTCTCATTAGAGTAGTAGACTGTCTGCTTAATATCTGCTAACTCTTTATTGTGATGCTCTCCAACAGACATTCTACTGACTATACTGTAAGTAACTTTGCAAATACATGTCAACTTATTCTAACCCTAACCAGTCTCCTAATACTCTACTAATACTCTAATGAGAGTTAGTAGACATGTAGGTGCAACGTTACTTATAGTCAATAGAATGTGTTAAAGGGACCATCAAAATAAAGTGAAACCAATAGCTGTAATAAAAATGGAAGCTGCTGCAATTGGGGAAGCTACTGTGGCTCTTTTTTCATAAAATACTTGCGCCTCAGAGCGTGAAGACGAAATGCAATAAACGCTGTTATATTATCTTGCGTTCAGAGGTGGATGCCTGGTATTTGCAATCGTGTGAGATAGTTTTGAGAGGTTATTATACCCAAACATGTTGATGACAGACTTTGGCTCAGGCATTTCAGAATCACTAAAGCAACATTGGAGATTCTGTGCAATGAAATTGGTCCCCAGTTTGAAGTCACATCCTCTGATTTGTCAAATTTGCGTACATTTTTTGCTGTCTTTCCATTGTAGTTTTGTAGATAACACAAAATCTGCATAAAAATAAGTGGATGGAAGCATAGCTACATTCACATTCCTGCTCACAAAACACAGCTTACAGAGAGCATCCTACCTGCTCGGCAACAAAGCGAAAGCCTTTGTCTGGACGATCACACTCGTAGGTTTCGCCCAACACTGGATTAAAGGGTTTTCCTCCTGCTCTGTAGTAACTGGAAGCATAGCCAGACACGGCAAAAGTAGCAATGTACACCTACAAACAGATCAGTGCACACTTGGTTAGTTATGCATGTGATGTATGTTGCCCATTTCATCACATTCTTTATTAAGACTTAATTGAAACAACATTGTTTCAGGTCTGTCCGGCATGTGAAATGGTATTCACGACTCATTTTATTTTCATAATCTGGCATGAAACAGAATATTCAACAAAAAATGTAGGAAGACCCGGACTTGTTCCCTTTCGAGGGAACTCGCACTGCGTCAAAACGACACTTTGGGGACGCTCCCTTAGTGTTGCGCGTCTGAAGCATGAATGAAACTAAGACCGATCTTGATTGGTGCTACGTCATTACGTAGTATGTGACGGCATACCCGAAAGTATAAAGGGACGCCGGATCACAACAGCGCTAGCTTTTTCGCTCTTCAGCAAGTGCGCTGTGTGTGTGTGACTGAAAGACTGTGATTTCTAGTTCAGTAAAGTAATTGTGTGAATATGACGTGTGAGCAGTTCAAGAAATGTGTGCACCCCTGCCCTCGCTACATCACGGGTGGGGACACGCATTTAATATGTGTGAACTGCTTGGGAGATCAGCACGCTTGGTCAGCTCTCGAGGGGGCTGACTGCGAGCACTGTGAAGCACTATCCATCAGAGTGCTGCGCTCCCGCTTGGCCGTGTTTTACGAGGCCGGCCAGGCTCGCGTTCCCCGCGGTTTGGGTCCTGCGTCTGCTGAGGCGGCGTGGCGGATCAGATCGTGGGGATCGCAAAGAGAGCTGGCTGATGAGATCGGGACTGCCGAGGCACTGATGCCCTTCCTCCCCGTGCAGAAGCCCGCGTTGCACTTCCTGCAGCACAGGTCTCAACCTCAACGCCGGGGTTTGCCATTTTTTCCAGATCTGCACAATGAGTTGTGCAGATCATGGAATAAACCACACTCTTCCCGCCTCTCTAATCCAACAGTGTTGGATTATAGTAATATTAGGGGGTCGGGAGAGAATGGCTATGGGATAATGCCGCGTGAGTAGGAGGCGTTGGCCAGCTACCTCTCTCCTGATGCGGCGTCCTCCCTAAAAACCCCGGTGCAGCCCACCAAGCCATGTCGAGATACATCTGCTATGGTGGGAAGGGCATATATGGCGGCAACCATGGCATTGTTGCAGGCATACCAGGCCGACCTTCTAAAAGACTTAGATGAGGGCGAGGGACCAACACCAGAAGACATTGCTGAGCTCCGCAGAGCGACAGATTTGTCTCTGCGTGTCACCAAGGAGACAGCCCGCGCTGTGGGCCGCTCCATGTCAGCTATGGTGGCCACGGAGAGACATCTGTGGCTAAATCTGTCAGGCATCAAGAAGAAGGACAAAGCTTTCCTCCTTGATGCTCCTCTTTCGCCTTCTGGCCTGTTCGGCGACGCTGTCAGTACGGTTGTCGACAGATTTCAGGAGGCGAAGAGGCAGTCTGCGGCGTTTCAGCAGTTTATCCCTCGCCACTCTAAGTCTAAAGGGGCTGGATCTAAGACCGACCAGCCCCAGCCGTCATCGAGCTCCTCGTACCGTCAGGTACAGAAAGAGAGTGTCGCTTCTAGAGCCCCTCCTCAGGGAGCTTGGCAACAGAGGCGGTGCTCTCGTCCGAGCCGACTGAGCGGAAGGTCGATCTGAGGACCGTCCTTCAGGCGAAGAAGGCTTCGGGAAAGAGGTCCTAGCCGTGGTAGGACCTCTGAGGGCAGTCCCCTCTGGGGAGAAGCGGCTGAGGCCATTTTCTCCGCGGAGCCCTCTGGAAATCGATGTGGTAATCCCGTCGTCAATGACGCTTCGGGCCACATCGGTTTCCAGTGTACGCGCTCTGCCTCGTCCGCCCCGAGGGGCTTTGGGCAGGCAGCGATGGCGTCCGCACACTGAAAATTGTCCACGACCTTTCCCTGCCGGTCAGCCACTTCAGGGGGTCGAGAACGGTATTCAAAAAACACCCAAGGTCAGTCTCGAGAGGCTGATTCCCTTGGTAGATTTCTTCCAGGCGTGGCAACATGTGTCTCCATGGGTCCTGCGGACTGTAGAAAGGGGGTACAGACTGCAGTTCAGCCCCAGCCCCCCAAAATTCAATGGGGTGGTCTGGACTGCGGTGGTCCCAGAGCGGACTCGGGAAATAGAACAGGAAGTACACTCCCTTTTGATGAAAGAGGCCATAGAACTTGTTCCTCCGCCAGACAGGGAGTCAGGGTTCTACAGCTGGTACTTTATAGTTCCCAAGAAGGACGGGGGGTTGCGTCCAATTTTAGATCTGAGATATTTGAACCGGTCTCTGAGGAGGTTCAGGTTCAAAATGCTCACAATACCTATTATCGTGAATCAAATTCGGTCCGAGGACTGGTTTGTCACGATAGATCTAAAGGACGCATACTTACACGTCTCCATCAGCCCTTCTCACAGGAAGTTCCTGAGGTTCGCTTTCGGGGGCGAAGCGTTCCAATATTGGGTTCTTCTGTTCGCCCTAGCTCTTTCCCCCGCACGTTCACCAAGTGCATGGATGCAGCTCTGGCTCCACTGAGACTCCAGGGTATCCGTGTACTGAACTATATCGACGACAGGTTCATATTGGCCCAGTCGCGAGAAATGGCAGTTCGGCATCGAGATGTCGTCCTCGGCCACATTCAGAGCTTGGGGTTGAGACTCAACATGAAAAAGAGCGTGCTGACGCCTTCCCAGAGGACCACGTTCCTGGGAGTAGTATGGGACTCGACGACGATGCGGGCACAAATGTCTCCCGCACGGATCGAGTCCATACGGGCGATGGTCTCCAGCATGAAGCTAGGCCGCAACATCACTGTAAACCAGTTTCAAAGACTGCTGGGGCTCATGGCAGCTGTGTCCAACGTAATACCTTTTGGCCTGCTGTACATGAGACCCCTGCAGTGGTGGCTGAAAGCCAAGGGGTTTTCCCCGAGGGGAAATCCATTCCATATGATCAGGGTTACGCGCAGATGCCTTCGTTCCCTATCAATAGGGAAGAAACCTTGGTTTCTGTCCCAAGGGCCAGTGTTGGGAGCGTCATGTCGCCGGAAAACCGTTTCGACAGACGCCTCCCTCACTGGTTGGGGTGCGGTCATGGACGCCCGCTTTACCCAGGGTCTGTGGCATAATCATTCATGGCACATAAACTGGTAAACTGGAGATGTTGGCTGTGTTCAGGGCTCTGAGGAGCTTCCTCACAAATGGATCTATTCGTGTCTCGAGAGACGTCCCACTGTCCATTGTGGTTTTCTCTCACGCATCCAGCCCCGCTGGGGTTGGATGCCATGGTGCAGACGTGGCCGAGGCTGCGTCTGTATGCATTTCCTCCGATCGCTTTGATCCCAGGAGTCTTGGAGAGGGTCCGGCAGGACGGGGTCAGTCTACTCCTAGTAGCCCCATATTGGCCGGCCCGAGTATGGTTCTCAGACATCATAGCACTGCTGGCAGGTCCTCCATGGCAGATCCCTCTGAGGAGGAATCTGCTGTCTCAGGCAGGGGGCACAATATTTCACCCCCAGGGGCTTTGGGTCTGGCCCCTGAGGGGGCTCAGTATTTAGAGGCTGGCCTGTCAGCAGGTGTAGTGGAGACCATACTCAGTTCCAGGGCTCCTTCCACGAGAAGGTTGTACGGCTTAAAGTGAAATGTGTTTTAGACTTGGTGCAGGGAGCGTGAGGTGGACCCAGTTAACTGTCCAGTGGCTTCAGTGCTGGAGTTCCTCCAAGATTGTTTCTCTGCGGGGCTTACCCCATCCACAGGGATTGTCTTTGGCCCCCTTCGAACCACTCGAGTCAGCGACAGATCGAGTTCTGTCGCTAAAGGTGGCGCTGCTCCTAGCTATCACCTCGCTTAAGAGGGTGGGAGACCTCCAGGCCTTGGCTATAACGCCGACTTGCCTGGAGTTTGCCCCTGGCGGAGTTAAGGCCATCCTTCATCCGAGGCCAGGCTATGTGCCCAAAGTGCCATCGAGTGTGGCACGGCCTACGGTCCTGCAGGCATTTCATCCTCCACCTCATGTGTTGGCAGAAGAGGGGAGACTTCATCTGCTCTGCCCGGTCAGAGCGCTACAAATTTATCTGCGGAAGTCTCCATGCCTGGGAGCGTCCCGCGTCCCTTTATACTTCCGGGTATGCCGTCACATACTACGTCATGACGTAGCACCAATCAAGATCAGTCTTAGTTTCATTCATGCTTCAGACGCGCAATGCTAAGGGAGCGTCCCCAAAGTGTCGTTCCGACGCAGTGTCTTTGGCCAGTCGTAACCCGAGACGTTTTTATGCATTGGAAATTGATTGGATCGTGAAAAGTGTGTTTTTTTTTTTAGACCTGAATGTGACTTTGCATTTCATTGTGGAGAACGAGTCCTCTTCTGAAACAGTGCCAGCACCCAGGAGGTTTTTTGACAGGGATGTAAAAGCTGAAAGTCAAGTTCACCCTCTCTAGAGTATTTCGAAGTATCCCAATGGTAACACTGCTTTTTCAAACCTGTCTTTATTTTATTGCTGTAACCTTTGTTATATTAATGTTAACTGGCATTAAATTACTTTGATAAGGAGATCTAGTACACCTTCATTTCCATTCAGTACCAGAAATCACTTGAGGGAAAATGTGGCCTATGAGACATCAGCCAAAAATGAAAGTCATTTCAGAGGCAAAGTAATTTCTTTTTGACTGAAGGCAATTTTTTCCCCAATTAAATAACGTGCAATGATGAATCATGCACAACTAGATGAAAAATGTGCATTAAGAAAGTAAACAGGTCAATACTGATTTCATATTGACTTAAAATTATTTGTCTCTTGTGATTAAACTACATCAGTAAGCATACTGATGTACTAAAAGACACTAAGCTACCTAGACATTAGTGCATTGGAAATTTGAAAGCTAAAGCTATTATTTAAACCAAGAGAAAGGATTACTGTCTTCCTCCAGAGACTAAGACAGAGCAATGATGGGTACTCGGAGTGTCATTAGATACAGTAGAGTGCAGCTGACTAAAGCACATTTCCAAGCAGGGAGAATGATTTCTGATTTCTGATGATTTCTGATTTCTGAGAATGATTTGCGTGAGTTTTTGTGAGTGTTTGAGGCGGCATTGTGATGCCGTCTATCCCCGCGGGGGTAGCGTCACCTGTGTCGCTCCGCCATGGAATCAGGTGTGTGCCGGCACAGGGTGTCACTGTTGAAGATGTTCTGCTAGCAATTGGGGAAAAAATTGGATATGAAAACATTACTACGGCATCCAGGATGAATAAAGCAGTGGTGTTTTTTGTCGAGAAGGAAGACATAGTTAATCAGTTGATAAGCGACGGAATTGTGGTAAGTGGAGATTTTCTTATTATTTCACCGCTTGTTGCTCCGACGACTAGAGTTACGATATCCATTGTGCCTCCTTTTATTCGGAATGATGAAATAGAGAAAGCATTAACACGATATGGTAAAATGGCTAGTGAGATTAGGATGATACCACTGGGGTGTAAAAACATTGCTCTGAAACAATGTCATTCAGACGGCAGGTGTTTATGTTTTTAAACCAACCAGAGCTGGATATTTCGTTCAGAGTCTTGCATGAAGGGAAAGCATATGTTATCTACGCAAACATCGGTAGCATGAAATGTTTTGAGTGTGGGGACATCGGACATAAAAGGCACGCATGTCCACATAAGGCCCAAGTCAGTGAAGTGGAAGTTAGGCCTAGTACTTATGCTGCTGGTGAGAGTAGTAAGTTAACTTCTGAGGATGTGCAGCTTCAAGCTGCATCAAAGAGGAACGTTGATAGTGATGGATTGATTGAAAGTCAGACTGAAAATGTTAATGAAATGGTTGATTCTGGAAAAAATCATGATGTTTCTGAACTGAATGATAAAAGTGTAATGAATGAAGAAGCAGCCACGGTTAGTGTTGAAAGGGTTTCTGAGGAAAATTCTGGAATGGCAAATTCTGGTGAAATGTGTACTGATTTGGGGATGAGAGATGATGATGCATTCTCTGATATATCTGACATTGGATCACAGTGTGGAAATGTGGACGATGTACACTCACCTAAAGGATTATTAGGAACACCATACTAATACTGTGTTTGACCCCCTTTCGCCTTCAGAACTGCCTTAATTCTACGTGGCATTGATTCAACAAGGTGCTGAAAGCATTCTTTAGAAATGTTGGCCCATATTAATAGGATAGCATCTTGCAGTTGATGGAGATTTGTGGGATGCACATCCAGGGCACGAAGCTCCCGTTCCACCACATCCCAAAGATGCTCTATTGGGTTGAGATCTGGTGACTGTGGGGGCCATTTTAGTACAGTGAACTCATTGTCATGTTCAAGAAACCAATTTGAAATGATTCGAGCTTTGTGACATGGTGCATTATCCTGCTGGAAGTAGCCATCAGAGGATGGGTACATGGTGGTCATAAAGGGATGGACATGGTCAGAAACAATGCTCAGGTAGGCCGTGGCATTTAAACGATGCCCAATTGGCACTAAGGGGCCTAAAGTGTGCCAAGAAAACATCCCCCACACCATTACACCACCACCAGCAGCCTGCACAGTGGTAACAAGGCATGATGGATCCATGTTCTCATTCTGTTTACGCCAAATTCTGACTCTACCATCTGAATGTCTCAACAGAAATCGAGACTCATCAGACCAGGCAACATTTTTCCAGTCTTCAACTGTCCAATTTTGGTGAGCTCGTGCAAATTGTAGCCTCTTTTTCCTATTTGTAGTGGAGATGAGTGGTACCCGGTGGGGTCTTCTGCTGTTGTAGCCCATCCGCCTCAAGGTTGTGCGTGTTGTGGCTTCACAAATGCTTTTCTGCATACCTCGGTTGTAACGAGTGGTTATTTCAGTCAAAGTTGCTATTCTATCAGCTTGAATCAGTCGGCCCATTCTCCTCTGACCTCTAGCATCAACAAGGCATTTTCGCCCACAGGACTGCCGCATACTGGATGTTTTTCCCTTTTCACACCATTCTTTGTAAACTCTAGAAATGGTTGTGCGTGAAAATCCCAGTAACTGAGCAGATTGTGAAATACTCAGACCGGCCCGTCTGGCACCAACAACCATGCCACGCTCAAAATTGCTTAAATCACCTTTCTTTCCCATTCTGACATTCAGTTTGGAGTTCAGGAGATTGTCTTGACCAGGACCACACCCCTAAATGCATTGAAGCAACTGCCATGTGATTGGTTGATTAGATAATTGCATTAATGAGAAATTGAACAGGTGTTCCTAATAATCCTTTAGGTGAGTGTATATACATTGCAAGATATAAATGAGTTTCTGGATGTGACCTTCTGATGTAGATAAATTCATTCACACAGTGAAATTGTTGCAGAGAAATGTTAGCTATGAGGTTTTAAGTAAACAAAAAAGGTTCAGGTTGAAGAAGATGTTAACAAAGCTAAGAAGGGATAAAATAGGTGCCTCACAAAAAAGATCAAATGTTTAAGTCACATGAGGTGAATAAATTTTTTGGCTTTTTTGTTCTTTTTCTGTCCTCTTTATATTTTCTTTTTTCTATGGAGCTTTTGAGGGTGGGCTCTTTAAATATGAATGGGGGTAGGGATGTGAACAAATTGGCAATGGTATCAGAGTTATTTAGTATCAAAAAGGTAAATGTAGTTTTCTTACAAGAAACACATACTGGGTTAGATAATGAATCTGAATGGAGTAGATGGTGGGAAGGAAAAAGTGTTTTAAGTCATGGAACAAATACGAGTGCTGGCATAGCCATCTTAATTTCTAAAGAAATTAATGTCAATATTTTGGTTGTAGAAGAAATTGTAAAAGGAAGAATATTGTTGTTAAAGATGGAATGTGAGGGATCTGTGTTCGTATTGATAAATGTGTATGCACCCAATAATGGACCTGAGCGTGTGTGTTTTTTTTTAAAGTTAAGGAATGCGATTCAGAAAATTGATGACACTGTTTGTACTATCATTGGAGGGGACTGGAATTGTACTATTGATTTTATTATTGATAGAAATGGAGAAGAACCCCATCATGAATCAACTGTTGTATTGTCAAAGATTTTAAAAGAGTTTGAATTAATAGATATTTGGAGAAGAAGAAATAGAGGAATTAAACAGTATACCTGGCTTAAAGCATCTAATAATAGGGTTAGCGGAGCTAGATTAGATAGATTTTATATAGGTAAAGAATGGAATAATAAAATTACTAATGTTTCTAATTTCTTGGTTTTTTGGATCACCATTTGATATTATTTGCTTTAAATATAAAAAAAAAAAAATTCAAAGCCAAATTATTTTTGGATTTTTAATACTAAACTATTGCAGGATGCTTTATTTTGTGAAAATGTTAAATTCTTTTGGAATGACTGGCAGTCAAAAAAGGTTTCTTTTAAAAGTTTGCATATGTGGTGGGAGGTTGGTAAAGCAAACATAAGAATCTTTTGTCAAAATTATAGTTCAAATTCTACTTCTATGGTGAAAGAAGCAATACAAAAACTTCAAAGGGATATACAAGCTTTGGAGAATATTCTTGTGAACAATAATAATGATGGAAAGGTACAAAATGAACATTTGAGTAAAAAGAAAGAACTTGGTTCATTATTACAAGAGCAAGTGAAGGGAGCGTTAATAAGAGCAAGAATTTGTTCCATTAAAGACATGGATGCTCCTTCTTCATTTTTTTTAATCTTGAAAAGAAAAGTGTCCAACAAAAGCAAATGTATCATCTTCGCCGGCCTGATGGGGTCATAACCTCTGACCCAGTAGAAATATGGAAACTGGCAGTAAACTTTTATTCGGATGATTTTGAGACTTGTGATTCTGAATGTGTTTCTGATTTGCTGAGTGATCTACCGAAAATAACAAATGAACAGAAAAAATCTTTAGATGGACTAATTACTTTTCAGGCAATGAGACAGTTATCAAATGGACGTTCTCCAGAAATTGATGGATTGCCAGTAGAATTTTATCAGATATTCTGGAATGTACTAGGAAATGATTTGTATGAAGTTTTACTAGAAAGTATAAAGAAGAAGTTACTTCCTACAAGTTGTCGAAGAGCAGTCCTTTCTTTGCTCCCTAAAAAGGGGGATTTATGTCTTTTAAAAGAACTGGAGACCTGTCTCTTTACTGTGTATGGACTATAAAATACTTTCGAAATGTTTAGCAAATAGGCTGAAATATATTTTGGAATCATTGGTTCATAGAGATCAAACATATTGTATCCCGAATAGGTCAATTATGGACAATCTTTTTTTGTTAAGAGATGTAATTGATTTTAATCAATTCAATAATGTTGACCTGGGTGTGCTTTCATTAGACCAAGAGAAAGCTTTCGATAGAGTTAACCATACATACCTTTTTGAGGTTTTGAAAAATTTTGGGTTTGGAAAGAATTTTATATCATATATTCAACTGTTATATTCTGAAGTTTTTGTGATTGTGAAAGCTGGTGGAGGATTGAGTGCCCCAATACCTGTATTAAAAGGGATTAGGCAAGGCTGTCCACTTTCTGGACAATTATACAGCCTTGTTATTGAGCCACTGTTGTGCAGGCTAAGAAGGGATCTCAAAGGAATTTATACTCCTGATGTAAACATTATGCATGGAATCTCGATATCTGCTTATGCTGATGATGTTACTATTTTTATTTCAGTTCAAAATGATGTTAATATTTTAACTGAAACTATTGGAAAATATGAGAAGGCATCATCAGCAAGGGTAAACTGGGGAAAGAGTGAGGGACTTGTTATTGGTCAATGGAAAGGAGGACAAGGACCTCCAAAATTACCTGGTGGATTGTTGTGGGAAAGAGACGGGCTAAAAATGCTAGGTGTTTTTTTTGGAAATGAACAATTTCAGAATAAAAATTGGGAGGGAATGCTGGAAAAGGTGGCTGCCCGATTTGGTAAATGGAAATCCATATTGCCACTAATGTCATACAGAGGAAGAGTGCTGGTTGTAAATAACTTGGCTGCCTCAACTTTATGGCATAGACTCATTGTAATGGAAACACCTAAGGAATTGATTTGCAAAATACAGAGGACATTTGTGGAGTTTTTTTTTGAGTGGAGAACATTGGATTCGTGCAGCAGCACTCTACCTTCCCGTTTACGAGGGAGGCCAAGGTCTGGTGGATGTGCGGAGTAAGTTTTAATGGAACTGGAAAAAGTGAATCTGTCTGAGGTAACACCATTTTTTCGGTCAGTGTTGCACTCTTGGAAAATTGTCTTTAAAGTGGAAAGAGATGTTGATGAATCTGGAAGTTGGATACGAGAGGAATCGTTGTTTTTCAACCCAATGTTACAGACAAGACTTTTATCATCTGTAAGCGTGAGTGAATGTTTACAAAGACATGGCATTGTGAAGTTGGGGCAACTTTTGAATAATGACGATGGAGATCAGTGGAAACCTTGAAAGAAGTAACAGGGTTAAAGTCCTCACGCTTGACGGAAAAGCTGTTAGAAGAAATTGTTAATGCATTACCAAGCGGCTATAGAAAAAATATTGGACAAGATTTTCCATCAGACATAAGAAATGAGCTGGATTTTCCAAAAATAAGAGTTGCTGCTGTCGTTGGTGAAAGACCAGATGAATCAGAAGGTTAAATTTTATCTTTTGAAACTCCACAGCTGGACTTGTTTGAAACTACATCAAAGAAAGCAATATATAATACTACAGTTAAAGTTTTGCATCAAGTTTCACTTAGAGGACAAAAGATCTCAAGGTGGCCAGTTTTGTTGAAGCAAGAATTTCTCGTGAGAGACCGATGGAGAACTTTGTATAAACCTCCAGTAGAGAAGAGAACAGCAGATTTACAATGGAGGATAATTCACGGGGCAATAGCCACGGACAAACATGTGGCGCACCTGAACCCAGCAGTAGGGGTGGGATGTAGATTTTGTGGAGAAGAAGAGAATTTAGAACATTTGTTTTTAAAATGTAAACGATTGGAAGATCTTTTTGATGTTCTTAACAGATTGTTTCAAGATTTTGGTGAAGAATTCTCAGAGCAAGTTTTTATAGGGGGTGTGAAATATAATTTTTCAAAAAGGAGGAAGATGTGCATGTTAGATTATTTAATAGGAACTGCAAAACTGGCAATATGGAAAACCAGGAAAAATCAAGCGTTACAGCTTCATAGTATTAATGTTGAAGTGATGTTCATGAAATTGGTAGCTGGTAGACTAAAAATAGAATTTGCATACTATAGTCTTGTAAATAATGAGATGGGTTTTAATGACCTGTGGTGTGTTAATGATGTTTTGTGACCACCTTCATAATATTGCGTTGGTCCCCCTTTTGCTGCCAAAACAGCCCTGACCCGTCGAGGCATGGACTTCTGTATAAAGGTGTGCTGTGGTATCTGGCACCAAGATGTTAGCATGGATCGGACTTGTTTGTTCAAGCACATCCCACAGATGCTCGATTGGATTGAGATCTGGGAAATGTGGAGGCCAAGTCAACACCTCAAACTCGTTGTTGTGCTCCTCAAACCATTCCTGAACCATTTTTGCTTTGTGGCAGGGCGCATTATCCTGCTGAAAGAGGCCACAGCCACCAGGGAATACCGTTTCCATGAAAGGGTGTACATGGTCTGCAACAATGCTTAGGTAGGTGGTATGTGTCAAAGTAACATCCACATGGCAGGACCCATGGTTTCCCAGCAGAACATTGCCCAAAGCATCACACTGCCTCTGCCGGCTTGCCTTTTTCCCATAGTGAATCCTGGTGCCATGTGTTCCCCAGGTAAGCGACGCACACGCACCCAGCGACATGATTCATCAGACCAGGCCACCTTCTTCCATTGCTCCGTGGTCCAGTTCTGATGCTCACGTGCCCACTGTTGGCGCTTTCGGTGGTGGACAGAGGTCAGCATGGGCACCCTGACTGGTTTGCGGCTATGAAGCCTGCAGCTCGTCTGTTTGATTGGACCACACGGGCCAGCCTTCACTCCCCACGGTTCACCACTGTTCCTTCCTTGGACCACTTTTGATAGATACTGACCACTGCAGACCGGGAACACCCCACAAGAGCTGCAGTTTTGGAGATGCTCTGACCCAGTCGTCTAGCCATCACAATTTGGCCCTTATCAAACTCGCTCAAATCCTTAAGCTTGCCCATTTACTTCTGCTTCTAACACATCAACTTTGAGGACAAAATGTTCACTTGCCTAATACAAACCCGATTCCAAAAAAGTTGGGACACTGTACAAATTGTGAATAAAAACAGAATGCAATGATGTGGAAGTTTCAAATTTCAATATTTTATTCAGAATACAACATAGATGACATATCAAATGTTTAAACTGAGAAAATGTATCATTTTAAGGGAAAAATAAGTTGATTTTAAATTTCATGGCATCAACACATCTCAAAAAAGTTGGGACAAGGCCATGTTTACCACTGTGTGGCATCCCCTCTTCTTTTTATAACAGTCTGCAAACGTCTGGGGACTGAGGAGACAAGTTGCTCAAGTTTAGGAATAGGAATGTTGTCCCATTCTTGTCTAATACAGGCTTCTAGTTGCTCAACTGTCAACTGCATCTTCCTCTTTATGATGCACCAAATGTTTTCTATGGGTGAAAGATCTGGACTGCAGGCTGGCCATTTCAGTACCCGGATCCTTCTTCTACGCAGCCATGATGTTGTAATTGATGCAGTATGTGGTCTGGCATTGTCATGTTGGAAAATGCAAGGTCTTCCCTGAAAGAGACGACGTCTGGATGGGAGCATATGTTGTTCTAGAACTTGGATATACCTTTCAGCATTGATGGTGCCTTTCCAGATGTGTAAGCTGCCCATGCCACACGCACTCATGCAACCCCATACCATCAGAGATGCAGGCTTCTGAACTGAGCGCTGATAACAGCTTGGGTTGTCCTTGTCCTCTTTAGTCCGGATGACATGGCGTCCCAGTTTTCCAAAAAGAACTTCAAATTTTGACTCGTCTGACCACAGAACAGTTTTCCACTTTGCCACAGTCCATTTTAAATGAGCCTTGGCCCAGAGAAAACGCTTGCGCTTCTGGATCATGTTTAGATATGGCTTCTTTTTTGACCTATAGAGTTTTAGCCGGCAACGGCGAATGGCACGGTGGATTGTGTTCACCGACAATGTTTTCTGGAAGTATTCCTGAGCCCATGTTGTGATTTCCATTACAGTAGCATTCCTGTATGTGATGCAGTGCCATCTAAGGGCCCGAAGATCACGGGCATCCAGTATGGTTTTCCGGCCTTGACCCTTACGCACAGAGATTGTTCCAGATTCTCTCAATCTTTGCATGATATTATGCACTGTAGATGATGATAACTTCAAACGCTTTGCAATTTTTCTCTGAGAAACTCCTTTCTGATATTGCTCCACTATTTTTCGCCGCAGCATTGGGGGAATTGATGATCCTCTGCCCATCTTAACTTCTGAGAGACACTGCCACTCTGAGAGGCTCTTTTTATACCCAATCATGTTGCCAATTGACCTAATAAGTTGCAAATTGGTCCTCCAGCTGTTCCTTATATGTACATTTAACTTTTCCGGCCTCTTATTGCTACCTGTCCCAACTTTTTTGGAATGTGTAGCTCTCATGAAATCCAAAATGAGCCAATATTTGGCATGACATTTCAAAATGTCTCACTTTCAACATTTGATATGTTATCTATATTCTGTTGTGAATAAAATATAAGTTTATGAGATTTGTAAATTATTGCATTCCTTTTTTATTCAGAATTTGTACAGTGTCCCAACTTTTTTGGAAACCTACTAACAGGTGCCGTAATGAAGAGATAATCAGTGTTATTCACTTCACCTGTCATAATTCACCTGGTCATAATGTTACGCCTGATCGGTGTATATATATATATATACACATTGTAATACATATTTTATTTTATAATATATATTATTTCATGTTTTTTTAATATTATATTATTGCAACATAATATGGATTGTTATTAAATTGAACATTACAGTATTATTTTTAAGGCTCTTCATTTACACCTGTGGTTTATAGCTTTTGAGTTTCTGTTTTGGCCCTATTTGACAGTAGTTTTTTATGCTTGTATCATGCTTTATTACACAGACTTTGAGCTCTCCTCTCTTCCTCAGAGATGTTTTGTTACATTATCTTTGTAAGGATATGCAAATGTGAACATAAAGCAAAACCAGAACACTTTGCATAAACAAATGACAGTCAGAATATCTCCTGAAAATTCACATTTGCACCAGAAAGCATTTGGATGGCAACATCTCTTTTTATTTTAATGTGCAAAATGATTGTGATTTTAAAAAATATATATTAACGCAGGCTTAAGTTTATGCATGATTTTAAAATCCAAATACTTTTCATATGCAAATAGGTTTGTGCAATTATGTATGTGACCTCTGCCTACCATGCGCTCAAACGGGTCCTGTGTGTGTGCAGCCTTGTCCAGCAGTTCGCTGTACTCCAGTTCCTCACACAGTCTCTGCAGTGTGTTGAGCGGCTCATTGAGTTGAACAGGCATGGCTACTTTAGACAGGTCCTTCCCGATGTTGTTCTTCAGTATGTTCCACAGGCTGATGTTGCTGGTATTGGGACTGGGGGAGGGAAGACAAGACCGCCGCTGTTCTTGAGAACCACCGTTCTCTACACAACCTTAAAAAGAAAAAAACGTTTGTGGTTCAGGAAATGCATCTAAGATCTCCAGCAATTGTGTCTCTGGAAGTTTCTATTCTGGCATGTTACAATTGCTTGTCAGTGCTTTTTCTGAACGTACCAAATCCCCCATACAACTATAAAACAGCTGTCAAATGTATGAAATGCAGTATGTATTTCATGTATAACACTGGAATGATATCAAAATATCAATGACTTGAGGGAAAAATGTTTTTATTGTTAAGCAAAACCTTCTTTTGGGTGGACAATTTGGTTATGAATGCAAAGTGTTCTAAGCAAAAACGTCCCTTATTCAGTACCAGACAAGTACAGCATATACACAAAAAGTGGTTATATCCTGCAGTTGCAACGTCTATTATATTTGACCCTTGATGTAACTTATGTGATTCCTACTCATATTTCTGAAAATAAGCAGTTAACTCAGAAGTTACTATATGTGAAGCATTTAGGCTACCTGAGACTTTTTTATACATTTTTATAAATATCAAATAAAACTGAGATGGTTTGTGATGATGATAAAGTGTTTTTTAGTACAGTTAAAACTATATTAACTGTAAATTAATAGTAAAAGTCAATTAACTATCAAAAGCAACTATCAAAATAAAATGTTAATCTATTGCAAATGTTCTGTGAATGTTAGCGAATCTATTGAATTTATCTATATCAGGGGTGTTTATAATATAATATAATATAATATAATATAATAATATATTTAGCATTTAAAGCATTTAAACTTAGATCTATTAAATAATTTAATAATAGGGATGCACCAATATGAAAATTTTGGCCTATTTGAAAGTCGATAACGATATATTGGCAAATAAATCTAAATCAAAATTTTTATTTCTGAGTGCCTGATTACAAAAACAAAAGTCTCACCATTAAAAGCCATGACCCAAGCACACAATTAATAATTATAATTAACACTATAATTTTATGTAGCCTAAATGACAGACTTGCGCTGCACATGTATTTTCCTTTTTGAAGTGATTTCAATCATATTTCAAGCAATTCAAAACCATCATGGTGAACAGTTCGCATCTGAACTGAGGTATTTAACTAAGGTATTTTGAGTTTGCATGCTACACCTGTGGTGGGTGTGTAATTGTAAATACTGTGCTGTGCAAATTATCTATGATTTCCAACACTTGATCAGCACTTTTCTTTAAAACATGATGACTTTTTTCTCATGTTTTTGCATCAATTTTTACATTGAAGTATTCCAACAGTGACTGTCCATTCTTTCTATGAAACCAGTAAACCGCATTCACCGGCGGTTCTAACTCGGCAGCTTTAATAACTCTATAGCGGTTGACCACTGTAATTATTTCTCATTCACTAGAATACAATCAAATGGCTTTCCCCACACATTTTGCATCTCCCTTCTGCACGGCATTTTATTTACGCGTGGGTGCGAGACATCATAAGCGTGCAGCTTAGAGGGACCATTACCCACCTGTATTGAGTCTCTCATTCTCTGCCTCGTTGCAGAAGTTATCCATGGACACGTTGTCACTGATGTCACTGATATATGAGTCATCTTCCGAAGGCTAGCAGGAAACCACAAATCATCATTACAGGTGTTTGGCTCTCTGACAGTATAAATGTATCGAAGCCTGTCTTTTACTGACCATCTAGCAACTGAAAAACATTAACATATGGATCTCTCTCCACCCTCTAATAAACCACATTATCATAACAATGAATATAAAGCAGACTTTAGTGTGTTTGTGTGTCAATCACACCAATATAGTAGATGAAGGAAGTTTTTCGGGGTTCTAATTGTCACAGAAGCCAAATTCTGCATGAGGTATTTTTAGAGAGAAGCAATTATCTCAATTTTCATATTACTTCTGCTACAGGAGACGCTTGAGCAGGTCGGTCTCAATGTGAGGCAGAGAGGCAGAAATGAAGCTAGAGAGAAAGCAGGGATGGTAGGCAGGCTGGTTCTTTTAGCTGTGGAATGTCATCCGTAACACTTCTTACATGTTTAATATAATTAGCCCCTTCCTCTGTCTCCTAATAGGGTTTTTACTTCAATGTCTGCCTGAGGTGAAGGGGAGAGCAGAGGCAGCTGGTCTCTTGAGAAAGTGCAGTAAATAAAATATTTGATGATTTGGTAAAGCCAGGCAAAATGTATCAGTCTGTCAAGCTATTTAAAAAAGCTGAAACTATACTATATCCTACTATAGCAAAACTTTGTTGTACATGGACACTTTTAGTGTATGACTCATTTCGGCCATAGTGCCCAACTGTGATGACACTTATAGTAGCACATTTGTGGGACAGGTGAAAAGAGGGGACTTACCTCATTTTCTGAAGAACTAGCTGACAGCAGCACTTCCTGTGCATCAAAGAACTCTGATAGAGACTCTGTAATGGAAGCTCTGCTCTCATTGGATGCCTGATGGACAAGGGGGCGCGAACAATCACTGGAGTCTTGTTTCTGTAACAAGAGAAATCATGGCTTCACGTCACATAGAACCAAATGGGTGAATTTCAAAAAGAAAAGAATAGAAATAGAAAATCTCTATTTTATTTAGTGCTGTCAATCGATTAATAGGTTTTAATATATTTTATAATGTAATAATTTCACAGTTACTCTCAAATTAATGTAGAAGCAACTTAAAGACATTATATTTTAAATATTTGTTGTAATGGCATCTTTTTATGAATGAAGGCCAGCATCACTGATATTAATACTTCTACTGATGTCTCTATGAAATTGATTTTTTTAAACATTAATGAAAGACATTCAACATTAAAGTATAATTGAAAGCTATTAATTTCAACATTTATTAGGCTTTAAATTTCTTTACATTTTTATTTAAGTGAACTTAAAACAATCTTCACATAAACCCATTGTAATAAATGTCATATTTACCTGTGCCCTTCCTACCTGTTAGACATATACAGAAATTGAATAAAGTTATCAAACACCTTTCTTAACTGCATAAATTATAAATTAAATATAGATTAATCCTTATTAAAGCTACAATTTTCTCTGTTACCTTTGTTCTTTGAATAACATTAATGACAGACTGCTGTTACTTTAAGATCTGCCGTTGCCGAACATGACGCGGATCTGACGCGCTGTCACACACATCTCATTTTCTCACAACTCTTTAAGTTCATTTAAGATGTTATTTAACTCATTTAAGACTGCTCTTATGAGAATACTCAACAAAACTGGCATTTTGGCATAATTCTGTGTGTTATTGTTTGTTCAAATGCGAAAGAGAACTCGATTCTGGTGCACGCTCTGTTTTGTCTTGTCACACTTAAATGGTTTAAAAGCATTTTCATGAATAAGAGCGTGATCATATACTGTAACGGTAGCCAAAGGATGATAGAAAAATGTATGCTGTCTTAATTGCGTTAAATATTTTTAATGCGTTAAACTGAAAAAATTAATTGCATTTGTTAACGCGCTAATTTTGACAGCACTAATTATTATATTATATTATATTTATTATGGACCATTCAATTTATTATTATTTTTAATTTTTTTCACTACAATATTTCCAAATTCTCATTACTGTAACATACAAAAATATCTTCCTAATTCTTGTAATATAGAAACGAATCATCCCGTCCATTTACATTGTTTTTGTTTTTTAAAATGTTAAAATCAGCATAAATTATTCTTCCTACTGCATTCAGTTCCATTTTGACCCGGAATAGGTACATACAAAATAAAAATAAAAAATACATTTTTAGTACTAATTAATGAGACATTACTTATCAGATAAAATATGGTTTTAGTTTTGTTTTAAAAGCTCACATTCCACCAGGTCAAAACTTAACCAGGAATGCAAAAGGTGTCAGTAAGATTTTGAATACATTAGAAGGGTTACATTCAGAACAGCACATATTAGACTTAGAATTATACTGTACAAATGTACTTTATAATTGAAATTTTCTCAGAGTAATTTCTACATGTCACAGTTATGAGAATAAGATTTGTATATATCACAGTAGGCTACAGAGATCTGTTAAATATGCCTAATTGTCATGAAAAAGCCAAATTATTGGTCTTCAAAAAAGCCTAATTTCCCCTATACAATACAAAATTTCTTATGTATTTCTTTTCATTTTGAGAGTAAGATTTGTCCTGGATATTTCTTTCATATGTCAACTCATTAGCTGAAATATGAAGCAAACAGGAGATCCCAACAGAAGATTAAAGAAAACAAAAATGCTAAATGATGGAGAATATTTCTTATCAGCACAAGACCAAGTTTAAAAAAAATTATAATTAGCAAACAATTTCTTTTGAATCACGACTTGTTATGAAGCAGCAACACAAAAAGGAAAGAGTTGGCAGAGCTTTGCAAGATAATTAGCGTAAAAGCATTATGTTGACTAGAATGTCAATTAGGGAAGTTGGTTATTGACAAAGCAATTCCACAGGAACATATCACTGATAGCATGTGAAGTGTGGGTGCATAAGATTGTTAGGGTGCGTGCAAGTGGGTTTGGGCGTATACTACCCAGAGACATGATTAACTGGCAGTAGTAAGTCTGACTCAGCCACTCCAGAGAGTAGCTGTAGATTCAATTAACATAAATCTATTTAAGCCTCAGGTTTTAACCCGAGGTGACAAAACATATTCGGTTGACAAATCTTACGATAGTTCTTTCTACAATAACAAAATCTCTTGTGAATAATGAGCAGTGACTAATGAAAAGTAGTGTGTATGGTTGGTGGCAGCTGTAGAAGTCGTCTGGACTTGATAATGTCATTGGAGTAGTAGGGGGAGGAGGAGGAGGTGGGGGGGTGGGGGGGTGGGGGGGGTTGATAGCACATTTCCCAGACCCACCTGCAGGGGGCCAGGACTCAGGTTTATATGGACAGAGGGCTCAGAGATGTGCGACTCAGCGTGAATCTTGCACAGACGCTCTCTCAGTTCAGTGTTCTGCGTTACAGCCTGCAAAAGCAACCAGCAAAAACTCACATGGCGTCCACATAGAGCTCCTAACTATTAAACATACCTTAAGCAATTACCAGAAATCAAAACATAATTTATTCACCCTCATGTATTTTCAAACCTTTACGACAAAGGCATATAGTGACTAGGACTGTCAAGCTAAGAAAAGAACGCAAATACACTTTCAAATCTCGTATGGTTTTGATGTTGATGACATCAAATGGCACTGATTCTTGTGTTTTTCATAAACGATCTAAGTTTTTGAATTGTAACTGCCAAGTTTGAATTAAGGGTATCGCAATTTTACTGGTATAGTGACATATCATAAAATGAACTATTGATATTGTGTTAATATTACACATATTATAATGCCATAAATAATCCAGCACCAGTATCTGGGCTGCGTTTCTCAAAAGCATCGTAAGCAAAGTTGATCGTAGAGACCATTGGTGGCAATGGTTCTATGATCTACTTAGCCTTAAGATGCTTTTGGGAAATGCAGCCCTGGTTGACACTCCAACAATAGTAGGTGGCGGTACACTAAAAAATGCCGGGTTAAAAACAACCCAAGTTGGGTTGAAAATGGACAAACCCAGCAATTGGGTTGTTTTAAGTAAACATTTAACTCAACTGCTGGGTTAAAACAACCCAATTGCTGGGTTTGTCCATTTTCAACTCAACTTGGGTTGTTTTTAACCTAGCATTTTTTAGAGTGTACTGCACCTTAAAGGGTTAGTTCACCCAAAAATGAAAATTCTGTCATTAAAGGGGTCATGAACTGAGAAATCAAATTTTCCTTGAGCTTTTGGCATATAAGAGGTCATCATACTATAAGAATATCCTGCAAGTTTCAGAACTGAAAACTTCCTTGTTAGTCCAATAAAAGCTTTTATTGACACCAGGCCCAGCAAACGACAGGTTTTTCAAAGTGGGGATCTATGACGTCAAAGGGAGGCAAGCACCACCTCTGCAGAAGAATATCAACGCCTACTTCATCACTGCCTGTTTAGCCCCGCCCACCGATTCACGCATGACATGCAATAGAATAGGTAGCCTAAAAGTAACATAGGCCTACGTGGTGTTAAACCAGATCGAGCTACCAAGCAATAAACATGCTGTTGAGGATTACAAATTATTGTGCAGTGCCTGGGCTCGACAGTAATGCAACATGTAAGTAACTGTGTTCATTCTAATGCCTGATCTGTGACCAGTGATTTCTGAAATGTAATGATTCATGTACAGTTAGATGTGTGTCAGTAAATCAAACCAGTGACTAAACGTCAACTTGCGTTGTTTCTCTTAGTAGGATGAAAAAAATCTGTTATTTAACGGTGATTAAATTCTATAAAGAAAGCGATCAATGAACGCTCCCTTGGTAATCGCTGGAGCTGTCAATCAAACAGCGCAAGTTTATCAGTGACTGAGTTCTGGACTCGTGCCAAAACTCCCATTTTATTCAACGAATCTCTTAACTATATCACGTTTGCACTGTTAGTTATGATGAAAGCATTCGTTAGTGTACAGAAACTGAATTGCAATGACGAGATTACTGCTTTCATGCGCTCAACATGTCTGTGATCGGCTACAATGATCATCACTGCAACCTTTCATGCCACGATCTAAATATAATGCCATAGATCTAAATATAATGCTATAGATCTAAATATAATGCCATAGATCTAAATGTAATGCAACACTTTTCACGATTAGTTAACCATGAGAGCTGTAATAGTAAAAACGCACTAAAAGAGAGAGTAATACTTAGCTATTTCAAATGGAAGGACGTTAGCCAATCACAGCAGTGGGCGTTTACACTGAACTCTCACAGCAGACACGCCCCTTAAAACAGAGCGTTCAGAGCAGAGGGCTAAAATCAGGATAGGAAAAATGCCTTTTATTTCTAAATTATGACAATTTTTGATGTAAAAAGCATTCTAACATTATAAGTGCACCCCAGGAAACATCATAAAACAATAAAACAATATAGTTCATGACCCCTTTAATTACTCACCCTCATGCCGTTCCGAACCCGTAAGACCTTCATTCATCTTCAGAACAAGTAATAAGATATTTTTAATGAAATCCAAGAGGTTTCTGAATAATCCGTAGGCAGCAACGTCATTGCAACTTTCAAGGCCCAGAAAGGTAGTAAAGTCATCATTAAAATAGTCCATGTAACTACATACCTTAAAGGATTAGTTCACTTCAAATTGAAAATTTCCTGATAATTTACTCACCCCCATCTCATCCAAGATGTTCATGTCTTTCTTTCTTCAGTCAAAAAAAGAAATTAAGTTTTTTGAGGAAAACATTCCAGGATTTTTCTCCACATAATGGACTTCAATGGTAACCAATGGGTTGAAGGTCCAAATCAATGCAGTGTGGAGAAAAATCCTGGAATGTTTTCCTCAAAAAACTTAATTTCTTTTCGACTGAAGAAAGAAAGACATGAACATCTTGGACGAGATGGAGGAGAGTAAATTATCAGGAAATTTTCAATTTGAAGTGAACTAATCCTTTAATGTTATGAAGTGACGTGAAAACTTTATGTGCGCAAAAAAAAAAAAAAAAAAAACTGACTTCAACTATTCAACCATTTCTTCTTTCGCATGCGTCGTGGTGCTCACGTGAACAGTGTCGGCCAATGGTGAGGCGGCATTCTGACATAGAACTGGGAAGCACTGCACTGTTTACACTACATCAACAATGTAAGAGACTGACACAGACGAGAAGAAATTGTTGAATAAAGTGGTTATTTTTGTTTTGTTTTTTAGACCTTAATGGGCCTTGAAAGTTTCAATGAAACTCAGAAACCTCTCGGATTTAATAAAAAATATCTTAATTCGTGTTCCAAAGATGAACAAAGGTCTTACGGGTTTGGAACAACATGAGGGTGAGTAATTAATGCCAGAATTGTAATTTTTGGGTGAACTAACTAACCCCCCGCTGGTAGCTAACAGTATGAAAAAAAGGATAAGACGACACATTGGCTGCATTCCAAACGGGATATATCCACCTTCGGACGGCCTTTCGGAGAGAGAACAATCATGGTCGCCATGTTTCAAACCAAAGTGCTTAAAACTAGCCACTCCAAAGGGCCCTTCGAAATAAAGGATTTCGGAGAGTACAACTGATAAACACTTTGCGTCCATGATTCTTTGCACAGGCAGGTAACAGTTTTCTTTGTCTCCTACACCCTTACTCCCTTAGGAGTATTAGGATTAGGGCATAGGGATGAGTCCTTCAGAATGGAACACAGGGAGTGTGTAGCTACTACTGACGCACAAAATCATGTTGGAGATGACAGGTGAAAGCAAAACACTCTAGCTGCACCCAAAAAAGTTAGCTCTTTTTGTACACTTTTATACAGTTATAGCTACAAACTATCTTTCCGCCTCCCTACACTCTCATTTCTTGTGTGATTTTTTGGCGAAACAACAGAAAACAAAACTAAAAAAAAAAAAAAAGGTTAAAGATGACTTCGATAACATTCCATTTTGTTTTCTAAACTTTCTATTAAAATAGCAGTAATATTGTTATTGTGAATTATTTTGGCTGACCAGATAAACGTGTAGTTAATTGATATTGTGACAGCCCTAGTTTGAATATGAAGATATGAATTTGAGATTTGAGTGCAAAATGAGAATGTGTCAGATAAAGTTAGTGACTTTTTTTGTTGTTGTCTTTTTTAGAGTTAGACAGGCCTGGTCCTGGCACGTTTTCGTTGTGTGGAAAAATGCAACATGAACATTCTTCAAAATAGTTCTCTTTATGTTGTATAAAAGAAAGCAAGTTAAATAGAATTGGATGAGAGTGACTAAATGACTTAAAATTTCATTTTTGGGTGAATTATTCCTTTCAAAACAGTCTAACAGAACACAAAGTTATGGCCAGATTTACTAAACAGGGCAAATTAGCATGAGAGCACAATTCCAAAAAAGCACAGATGAGAGTGGAAAGTGCTGATCGTGATCTACTGACGACATGCAAATTAAAAGAATTTTCATGATTTCCATAATGACCAATGCAATCTACCAAGAGCAGTGCAAATTACCATCTGGTTTAAGACATGCTTTTTTGGGCGGTAAATAATGGCGCAAATACCAGTAAATTGACTACCGCAACCTTAGTAAATCACCTTGCATGGTTTATTTAAATACTCTCCTCCCATAAGTTCTGCGTCTGAAAAGGAAACTCCTATAAATGCATATGCAATAAGGTCAGCCACAAAAATAACCCTGTCTACGCCTTTGCAGCGCAAATTTTTCACTGCGTGTCTTTATTAAATCCTGACAGTAGTTTTTTAACAGCAAAAGAGGGTTTGCACTGGTGCAAGCTGTTAGTAAATCTGGCTCCTTAATGTGCCCAGTAAGGATGGAGGTGGACTGTGTATTTCAAAAAGATTCCCCGGCAGTTCTAACAGACAGATGTTTGCCGTTTATTCTCAGAAGTGCTAGAGTGGGGGTCTGCTTCACAAAAACGTGACTCACTAAGGAAGATGAGTCATAATTCAGTGTTACAGAACTTGATTTAGCACAGACTGTTTTTAGCATGTAAAAATGGTTCCTTGGAGGGTCAACTCTATTGTTCACAAGATTCATTAGAAGGTCGACGTACTCATTATATTACAATAGCACTTCCGCAGTTAATTCTCTGCACTTTATTAGAAAGCACATATAAATATTTTCTTATACTTTGGCCGTTTATGAATTGATAAGAGAAGCATGTTTACATCTGCACAAAACAAGAGCTCTGCTTAAGTAGCATGCAATGCTTTAAAGAAGTATTTAGGCAAGAAACGGAACGATTGTTAGTAAACAGTGTTGAGCATGAGGAAATACACAGAGAGGAAATGTGTGTGTGTTTGTGTGCTTACAGCAGCCAGGGCACTCTTTAGTCCTAGAAGCTGGGCCGAGGGGGTGGGACAAGACTCATGCTCCAGCATCTGTTTAAGTCTTTCTTTCTCTGTAGTCAGCATGCACAGGGCAGATTTCATGGTTGTATGAACTGGAAACAAACACATAAAAAAAGAGTTGAGCTTGAGTTAAGTTGATATATATATATATATATATATATATATATATATATATATATATATATATATATATATATATATATATATATATATAAGGCGGACAAATCATTTAAGAATCTGGTTTTGATTCTCACATCTTCATGCATGATTTATAAAACACAATCTGTTTGTAATTTGAGGGAGTATACATACATATGAATCAAATGTCTGGAAGCAAAGTGTGCATTTTAGACTAAGTGTTGTCTCTGTTTCATCATAGCAGGAGTGTAAAGGCTGCTTTGGCCTCCACATGAAAACTGGTACAGATGCAGATCATAAAGGTGATTTGAAAAAAGGTGGCTATAGCAAGAAACAGGAAGGTTGCAGTGAAAACATACACTTGAGTTGATATTGATTTGAAATTTTGCAGAAATAAAAAAAAGAAAGCTTGTTAAACCAAATTTGACTTCTTCCAAATGTTCTTTGTAAATTTCCTAGTTATTTAGGAAATATTATATATATATATATATTGCATAACATATGTTATTTTGTTTTCTTTCATTGAAAGGAACTGAATAAACTAAAACATTTACAGAAAAATATAACCATAAAATACACTACTGTTCAAAATAAAAAAATAAAAAAATTAATGCTTTTATTCAGCAGGGATGCATTAAATTGTGACAGAAGCACCAGTAATAAACAGCCATACTGTTTGATCATTTGCATGCCAACCACATGCAGAAAATAACATTTAAATAACACATCTAAATTCACACTTGGGCTGCAGGTCTGGAGCCACCAAATCCTTTGAATGGATATCAGTTCAGTTCACCCAGTTAAAAAGTTGATCGTTAGCATGAGATGCTTTGCTGCTATCCCTACCACTCTTAAGTAGCTTAATCAGCTAGATATCTTTTGTCATCCATCTTCACTAGAAATACCATGGTAGTCCATCATGTAGAGAAGCATCAAACCCAGCATAATACAACAGCAACTAGCATGGAAACTCATACTGCCTTAAGTATTTTAGTATTTTATTCTTGTTGGTCAGCTCATCAAGATAAGTTGGGATATTGTCCAATGAAACCTCTTGACTTGTACTAAAGGAGCTGGGAAATTTCTTTGACCATGAGATACTGATTTTCAGATAAAGTGCAAAAAACCATTTGCAATCAACATCTGTTGCATTCTCCAGAGTTTTGGCTTTTTCCTCAGCAATTTCCTCCTAATGACACATTTTATACGCAAATAAGACATTTTGAGCCAAAAAAGTAGGATTTGAGGGAGAATGATGCGGCATCATCATCGTCACGAAAGACACATTCTAGTGATACATCACTAAATCTAGTTGAAAAAAGATTCACTAGTTTTCTGTTGCAGCACTCACGGTTGTTTGCGACGCGGCAGAAGTCTTCCTGCAGTTTGGATACGTCTATAGGCGAGTCTAGAGGTTCATGGTAACTCTTCTCATTGGTCAGGTCTACTGAAGAGAGGTTGGGATTGGACGCGTGGAGACGGACAGAGCCTGCTGAAATACAGCTCGGAACCTGAAAACATAATATACCAGGTCAATGATGGTGCTATTCATTTTTGCAAAAGGAACACTGCGAGATAAATGGCCTGAGGAAAATGGAATAGGAAATTTCTCATCCATGCAGTAATACTTAATGGTCCTTTGTGTAATAATTAAGGGACTACAGGACAAGGAGTGCGAACGAGAGTGACTTTCATTATCATCGCACTATTCATGCACATAATACATCGGCAAATCAGCTCAATAAAACACTGCATTAACATTAAAAATGCATGGCTCTCTTGTAAACTGAATGTTTTTAAGGACATGTTATTTTTTTTTTAAATCAGGTATGCAAGTAGAAGGTCACGGATCACCTGCAGGGTGGTTTTGTTGTCTTTCCCGCAATTCTTGCCACGCCATTTTCTGGGATGTCTCTTCTCTTTTTTTGGGCTGTCGTACACTGAAGCCTACACAAAACAAAAGACACTGAAATACTTGCAGCTATAACAGCTTCAACTCTTCTGGGAAGGCTTTCCACAAGGTTTAGGAGTGTGTTTATGGGAATTTTTGACCATTCTTCTAGAAGCGCATTTGTGAGGTTAGGCACTGATGTTGGACGAGAAGGCCTGGCTCGCAGTCTCCGCTCTAATTCATCCCAAAGGTGTTCTATCGGGTTGAGGTCAGGACTCTGTGCAGGCCAGTCAAGTTCCTCCACACCAAACTCACTCATCCATGTCTTTATGGACCTTGCTTTGTGCACTGGTGCGCAGTCATGTTGGAACAGGAAGGGGCCATCCCCAAACTGTTCCCACGAAATTGTCCAAAATCTCTCGGTATGCTGAAGCATTAAGAGTTCCTTTCACTGGAACTAAGGGGGCAAGCCCAACCCCTGAAAAACAACCCCACACCATAATCCCCACTCCACCAAACTTTACACTTGGCACAATGCAGTCAGGCAAGTACCGTTCTCCTGGCAACCGCCAAACCCAGACTCGTCCATCGGATTGCCAGACAGAGAAGCGTGATTCATCCCTCCAGAGAACACGTCTCCACTGCTCTAGAGTCCAGTGGCGACGTGCTTTCCAAGATTTTCCTGACCACTGCATCCAACGCTTTGCATTGCACTTGGTGATGTAAGGCTTGGATGCAGCTGCTCGGCCATGGAAACCCATTCCCATGAAGCTCTCCACACACTGTTCTTGAGCTAATCTGAAGGCCACACGAAGTTTGGAGGTCTGTAGCTATTGACTATTGAAAGTTGGCGACTTCTGCGCACTGTGCGCCTCAGCATGAGCTGACCCCGCTCTGTGATTTTATGTGGACTACCACTTTGTAGCTGAGTTGCTGTTGTTCCCAATTGCTTCCACTCTGTTATAAACCCACTAACAGTTGACCGTGGACTATTTAGTAGTGAGGGAATTTCACGAATGGAATTGCACAGGTGGCAACCTATCACGGTACCATGTTTGAATTCACTGAGCTCCTGAGAGCAACCTGTTCTTTCACAAATGTTTGTAGAAGCATTCTGCATGCCTAGGTGCTTGATTTTATACACCTTTGGCCATGGAAGTGATTGGAACACCTGAATTCAATGATTTAGAGGGGTGTCCCAATACTTTTGGCAATATAGTGTATGTTTTAATATACCAGTATCAATCAATACTGGATATATATTTTGGCCGATGTTGGATATTTCATTTTGCATGCTCATTTCCCCTAATTTTACATTTAGATAAGCTTTGCCGTCATCTAACAATCACTTACAGTTAATCTTTAAAAAAAAAAATAAACATTTAAATTAAATGTAATCTTTAGCGAATCTCAAAATAAATATCCATTTTTCCTACTATACATTATAATTTTGTGATACCTAAATTTACTTGACTGATTTTGGCTAAGTGTTTTATTGGCCATACTGTAAATAAAATTCTATTACAAAATAAGGGTATTAATTCACAACATCTCAAGGGACAAGTTCGTGATTTTCATCCAGCTTTGTATTGTTACAATGTCAGTAGTATATATGTAAATGAATGTGTACTCTCTCCATGTTACCTGCACCCAGATCTCCCTGTTTATTTGTCTGCCAGATGACACAAATTGAAAATATGTGAACTTGTCCTTTAAGTACAGAAATATCCAGAGACAACACTTAAATGTGCAGCAGTTAAAGTAAATAGAAACAGTAATAAAATAAGGTGGCCCATTTGGAAGATGAATAGGACAGCTTTCTGAATAATATCTCATCTGTTATCGCGGTTATGTGGAATAATTTGATTTATTACTGCAAATCTCATCATGGCTATCTTTCTGAACTTCTATCCTTCAGAACGGTGTTATCAACCGAATGATTGTTTGTCAGTTGGGCCGTAGGCAAGAACATTAACCGCATCCACAGGCACAGCTGGACCACTGCCTGAGGGACTAAGATTGGCCTTTTTTGAAGGCAGCCATTTTAAAAGAGTTCTTTCTATTAAACATTTTGAAAAGTTTTCCAAGTAAAACTTTAAATACAGTTATTAAGCCATTTAAAAGGGTGCTAATTTTGTTTTGAAGGTCTCCTACAATAGGTTTACATGCATCCAAGGTCAAAAAACACTTTCATTTTCTCATAATATACGTATTACGTTGCAGCATCACCTCTTTTCTTACGCTGTCTGAAATGGTTCGATCAAGGATTCAGTCTCTCTAAACCCCTACTTTCTGAAAGCCTACTCTGCTCTGATTGGCCAGATGGCCCAGTCTGTTTTGATTGGTCTACTGCTTACAGCACGTGTCGAAAACGAAACTCCCATTACCATATGTGAATTTCAGATCCGGAGGCTTCCTCAGCACTTGAATATACACAGTGATACGAATTGGTTTTACCGTATCAATTCCAGCCCCAGTCCTCATCCTCATCCTGGAAGTGCATGCAAAGTAGATTTGCTTTCACAGCGCAGAAAACAGCGTCTTCTTGACTGACAACACAAACCAAACTCTTCCAGGCCTCAGTTACAACTACAGTGTTTGAGGGCGGGGCAAAGTAAACGTTGTTCACGGGCAGCCAATGAAGATAATAGGCTGTCATTACGCAAATTTGTTACAAACCTACACATAGGTTTATGCACGAAGTAAGACTGGAATTACTGAAGACTCATTTCAGGCAGTTCAGAATTAGTTCTTTCTTTGATCTTTGAAACTTTGCAGACCTTTTACATTCCTAAACAGCTATACACACTACATGAAAGATAATTTATAAAAAAGCATAATAGGGGCACTTTAAAAATATAAAATAATACTAATTCAGCTAAAAACATCCTTACAATTGTTAGATATGTAAAACACTTAAAGGGTTAGTTCACCCAAAAATGAAAAACTAATCCATATGAACTGAGCGGTTTAGTTCCCTTTCAGTCGGTCACGTTCGACGTACGTTGGAACTGACCGACGAATTGGGGATCATTTTCAGAGACCAATCTACTTCGAGTGTATAAAAACGAGCCAATAACGTTGGCATGCGGTCCACGCACCGCCCCGCAGCACGGGTATAAATACGGAAGTGCTTTAAAAGTGCCTCGCTTTCAACTTCGGAGCCGAACGGTCTACAGTCAGTCTGTTGCTTTATAAGAGTGTTCTGTGAAGCGTGCCTTTTTGAGGGAGATCGCTCTCTTGCTGGTGCTGGCGTGACGGTGCAATTCAGCGAGTGGCCGCTGCTACGTATACTGTGTGTGTTGGTTGGCTGGGCATTCCGTTTATTGAGTGCTCACACGCGGGCTTGCACTATCGGACCGCTGTGAGCTGCGGCCATCTCCCTGAGTGCCTCAGCACTCCTAAAAAGAGCATTTCCCTTTCTAAAAGAGCAACACGGTTTGACCCTGCGTCTTTTTCAAGATGTCAGATGCCCTACTGGCCCAACCGGACCTGGTTCCCCGAACTCACACTCCTCTCGACAGCCCCTCCCTGGCCGATTCCCCTGAGGAAGGACCTGCTTTCTCAGGGACGGGGCACTCTATGGCACCCGCGTCCAGACCTTTTTGGTCTGGACGGGACGCGGAGGTTCTAGGTGGCCTGCCACAAGCGGTGGCAGACACCATCGGTTCTGCTAGAGCCCCCTCTACGAGGCGCCTCTATGCCCTGAAGTGGAACCTGTTTGTTGAGTGGTGCTCTTCCCGCCGGTAAGACCCCCGAAGGTGTTCGGTTAGTGTCGTGCTTTCTTTCCTGCAAGATGGGCTGGAGCGAAGGCTGTCTCCCTCCACCCTCAAAGTGTACGTCGCAGCAATAGCGGCGTATCACGACGCAGTTGAAGGTAAGTCCTTAGGGAAGCATGACCTAATCGTCAGGTTCCTCAGAGGTGCGAGGAGGCTAAATCCTCCTCGTCCACACTCGATACCCTCTTGGGATTTAACTCTGGTGCTCAGAGCACTTTAGAGCCCTCCCTTTGAGCCTTTGCAGTCTGTAGAGTTAAAAATTCTGTCCATAAAGACAGTACTCCTGACTGCATTGGCCTCCATCAAGAGGGTAGGGGACCTGCACGCACTTTCGGTCAACGAATCGTGCCCAAGGTTCCCACCACTCCCTTCCGGGACCAGGTGGTGAACCTGCAAGCGCTGCCCTCGGAGGAGGCAGACCCAGCCCTGGCTTTGTTATGTCCCGTCCGCACTCTTCGCGCTTACGTTGACCGGACTCAAAGCTTTAGGACCTCAGAGCAGCTCTTCGTCTGTTACGGAGGCCAGCAGAAGGGAAAGGCTGTCTCCAAGCAGAGGTTAGCCCGCTGGATAGTGGATGCTATCGTCTTAGCGTACCAATCGCAACACGTGCCTTGCCCGTTCGGGTTGCGAGCACACTCAACCAGGAGTGTGGCCTCCTCCTGGGCGCTGGCTCAAGGCGCCTTGCTGACAGATATATGTAGAGCTGCGGGCTGGGCGACACCTAACACGTTCGCTAGATTTTATAGCCTCCGTGTAGAGCCTGTTTCTTCCCGTGTACTCGCCCCCAGTGGCCGGTAGGCGCAAAGTGCCCGTTCTTGTGTCGGCTTGCAACGCCACTCCCGCCCGCTGGACCGGATACGTGCGTCTATTGTCTTCAGTTGTGTTCCCCAGAAATGGCTAACCCTGTCGAGCTCCTCCGACACCCCTTCGGTGTCAGACGTTGTGGCCGCCTGACGCCAGGCCTGCACCCGTATGCTTGTGGAACGTGTGTGTAGGCTGGGTTCCATATGTAGCGGTCCCTTTGGCGACCCCGTATGTGTATTCTCCATGGTACCCGCTACCCTACTCGGCTAGCCCCGTGTCTTTCCCTTGACAGAGCTCGCTCTGTCATCTCTGGTGGTGTTCTTTCCCCCCTGGGACCAGGTTGGATCCACC
Source organism: Coreius guichenoti (assembly GCA_039654105.1). Taxonomy (NCBI): domain Eukaryota; kingdom Metazoa; phylum Chordata; class Actinopteri; order Cypriniformes; family Gobionidae; genus Coreius; species Coreius guichenoti. The sequence goes on along the minus strand of CM077176.1, from coordinate 28,572,352 downwards.
CCAGAGACTGCCATATGTAGCACTACCCTGCTAGGTTAGTCCTTATGAGTATTCCACCTCTCCTCCCCTGGAGGACGTGGCTCCGCAGCGTTCCGTCTCCCTGAGACAGGCACGCTTTCCCAGCGTTATCCAATAGTCACACTGAGTGGGTCTTGCAGAAACAGCAGTGACGGACCTTCCCTGCTTGGAGCCCTGACTCCTGCTCCAACCTAGGAGCACTCCAGCGAGCTCAAGCAGGGCGCTGGAAGGGCCAGCTCCCTGGCGTGTTGGTAGGGATCCCCAATTCGTCGGTCAGTTCCGACGTACGTCGAACGTGACCGACTGAAAGGGAACGTCTCGGTTACGTATGTAACCCTCGTTCCCTGAAGGAGGGAACGGAGACGTACATCCCGTCGCCAGGTGCTGTGCTTCCGCTGAAGGGCCGAGTCACTTTTTCGGCTCCTCAGGTCCGTATTTATACCCACACTGCGGGGCGGTGCGTGGACCGCATGCCAACGTTATTGGCTCGTTTTTATACACTCGAAGTAGATTGGTCTCTGAAAATGATCCCCAATTCGTCGGTCAGTTCCGACGTACGTCTCCGTTCCCTCCTTCAGGGAACAAGGGTTACATACGTAACCGAGACGTTTTCTGAAGAGACATGATCGCTTTATATGATGAACAGATTGAATTTAGGCTTTTATTCACATATAAACATTCATCGATTCACACATCAGTTGTGGTAAACGGAAGCTAAAGCATGTTCGCTTGACGTGCGAGAACCAATGAGGTTCATTCTCGTGTTGCGCGTCACGTTTGAGCTTCCACAAGAACCAATGAGGTTCATTCTCGTGTGTTACGCATCACGTTTGAGCTTCCACAAGAACCAATGAGGTTTGTTCTCACGCATAAAGCAGATTCGGTTGAGCTTCTGTTAATGTTCGCTGATCAATTTTTAAATGTAAATAAAAGCCTACATTCAATCTGTTCATCATATAAGGTGACCATGTCTCTTCAGAAAATTTGGACTAAACCGCTCAATTCATATGGATTATTTTTATGATCTCTTTATGAACTTTTTGAAGCGGCAAAGTGTCAGTTGCGTAGCTTTCAATGGCTGGATAGAAAGCTCTCAGATTTCATCAAAACAATCTTCATTTGTGTTCTGAAGATGAATGAAAGTCTTACGGGTTTGGAAGGTAATGAAATAATGACAGAATTTTGGGTTGAACTATCCCTTTAATCTAACCAAGAACAAATTCTGATATACAGTATGACTTTTGTTAACAAAAAATAAAATACCTTTTTTTTTTAAATAATTAATTATAATTATATTATAATTAATATAATTTTGTGTGTGAATGACATGTAACCTGCAGAGCGTTGATGGCTGGGGCAGAGTAGGTGCGGTGTAACACCTCCATACTTCTTAACAAGTGATTCAATTCCAGGAGCTGAGCCTCACATACCGAGAGTTCTGAGAGAGAGAGAGAAAGAACATTGTGCGGTAAAAAGATGCAGACACAGCATCTTCAGTGTGAGATGGATTCATAAATTGGTGTGTGTGTGTGTGTGTGTGTGTGTGTGTGTGTGTGTGTGTGTGTGTGTGTGTGTGTGTGTGTGTACCTTTGGTGCACCTGTCCATGTCATCAGAAGACTGGAGCCAGGCGGTCACCTTGGCCTGGCTGGTAAAAGATACAGGCGAGTGAAGAGAGGACTGCTTTGCAAGAGAGGCACGCTACATAAAGAGAGAGAGAGAGAGAGAGAGAGAGAGAGAAAGAAAGAGAGAGAGAGAGAGAGAGAGAGAGAGAGAGAGAGAGAGAGAGAGAGAGAGAGAGAGAGAGAGAGAGAGAGAGAAGCATGAAAAGAAAATGATAGGGAGATGACAGAGACAGAAAATTATTGAGAAAAGAGAGAAAGAGAAATAAGGCTAAATGTATTAATACAACTCCAGCTAAGTAAAACAATATTAGTTTCATATCATTCTGGCTGTTTAAAGTTGTCATATATCATATCATATCATATCAAATCAATCAATAATATAATATCATATCACAAACATATATATGCATGCTAGGCTTTCCTTTCTCTCTTTTTTTTGTTATTTGAAGGTTACATTTTTCACATTTTCACATTTTATTCATAGATAAATTATGTTTATAACATAAATCATTTCAATATTTATTTTGTGAAATTGATTTACATCTATTTTGCAAAAACTACAACTGTCCCACAGCTGTGACATCATTTCCACCACACCAAACAATTGCAAATATCACTTTTTATCACTATCTCCACTATTTAAATTGTGCATCATTTCCAATCAATCGGTGATTGTCAAAGTATGCAAAAATGATAACAATGTTATTTAAAGCTGTATTATAAAAGATATTTTGATTAAATATGATTGAATTTCCATTATTGACTGAGTACATAAAATCTGTGTTCAAAGTCTACAAATAATGCTTTAAATTTGTACATTATCATATCGCCAATTTATCTGCAAATTCTTCTTACTGTCAGTGGATCTTGGTGTACTGTATAATAACAGATCCACTCTGATATGGTAATCACTGGTAACCATGGGAATTCCTCAAAGCATCAGATTCATCCGTGCAGAAGAGCATGTAACTGATGTAAGAGCTGTTCTGCAAGTACCATGCGATAGATGTTGATAGAGCGACCAAAGTGTGAACGTGCAGCTTTAATTTAGTGTATTTAGAACTAATACTAGCTATGAAGTTAGCCTAAGCAAGATAAAAGCCAATATATGGCTAAATGTTGAAAAATGCCATTTCCACAATCATCACAGAATGAAATTGAACACAATACATCATTTGAGATGTGGTGGAAATATGGTGGGAATTTTCATTACCTTCAGAAAAAACTTATACTGTGATAAATGTGTATACACTGTTGAATAGTGTTAGTGGACAAAATAAATGAACTAGTTGGAAAAGTGATTTTTGAGAGTTTTGTTCTAAAAGTTAGTGTTACAAATGCTGTAGACATTACAGTACAATAACGTCCTCTCAAAGTTAAAGCATTTCATTTGACATTTATCTTTCCATCTAAACTCTCTACACGTCCCATGGCGTTACCTTTCTGATGGACTGACTGTCGGATATCGTGGGGGAGGAGGTGAGGGGGTAATGAGGGTGGAAGTGTGTTTTCTCATGAGGGAACATGGCAATCTCATTCTGCCTGTAAAGTCTGTGGTGACGGAGCTTAGAGACCCATTCATCAAACAGCTCCTGGGACTTGATCTGCAAGTACAAGGAGACCACAGTTAAAGGTTCAGGATGAAGGAAACCTACTCAATCAGGATTCAGAAGCTGTTTTTCTTGATGCTGTTGACCTCATGACTTTGTATTTGAAGGACTTGCTTCTTATTCCTGCGATCAAGAGTTCAAACTGGAGAAAAACAAACCGAACCTGACGAAACCTAATTAATGCCCTTAATGATTCTCTTTAAAAGAGGATCCACTACATGGGAGCAAAATTTCATTTTAAAATCAATCTCTCTGTTGAGGTTCGTAAAGCTTTCTTATATCAAACTGTTAATCTGTTTTGGGATTGTAATGGTTTTCTAAAAGCTTTGAATATGATAAGCCAGACTATACAACATATAAGATAATATCAGTAAAAACATGGTTGGACAAATTTCAAAATTTAAGAAAATGTTTTTTTTTATTTGTATTTTTTTTATATGTATTCTTATTATTTATAAGTTTATATTAAGCAATTTCATATTGACACCAAATTTTTAATCTAAAATATATTTACTCAGTGCATTCTGGGAAATGTGTTATTCCACCATTGTACATAAAATGAAAGTTCATGAAAATATACAGTATATAAAAATAGATATACTTATATAAATAAAATTATTGAAATATATATGATTTAAATAAGTACACAATGCTATTAATATGTCATTTTATTATTAATATATTATATGAATAATATATATTAATATTATTAATATGATCTGCTGTATCTAAAAATACCCGATATGTTGTGTACATGATGTTTATGGATTTATTTGCGTTGAATTTAATTGTAATTATGTGTAATTATACAATTCTGCATTCTGTTTGCATCTCAACTGAAATTTCATTTAAATTGCATTATACTGCCATTTAAAAAGCATTCTAAATTCATTTCTTGATGTGACATCAAAACTCTTCCTCATATAGCCACAAAACTTTAAAGGCAAAAAAACCTCTAAGTGCTACTTTAATATGAGGCTAAAGCAAATCTACTGTACCATCATAATGTAACATGTTCCAGTAAAACTGCAGCAAAATTACAGTATGCATCAATCTTCAATGCTTCCTGTGACCGCAGAGCATGTTGAGGTCAGCCTAATACTATAATTGTTGTGATACCTTCAAGTGATAAATGTTTTCTTCTGCATCCAGATCAATGCACTTGGCTTTCTTTTTAATGGCCATGACGGACAGTCCTACATCAATGCAGCCATGGAGCTTGCCTTTTTCGACCTGCACACAGCACAAGCAGAAGGTTTGACCTATAAATATTAACGCTACCTCATATATCAATACAACATTATGTTACTCAGTTGCAACACACTCAAACTTCTACTGAGCAAATAAGTTGCTCTTGGTTTGAATATAGATTCAAAGTGAATTCTTGGTTTTGCTTTTCCATAATCAAATTTACTGCATCCTTTACATCAAAAATACAACAGATGGAGTGAGATAGCCCAAGTAATCCCATTTTACTGTGGCTATTTCATAGATTTGCACAAATAACATAAAAGTAGGGATTAGAATTATGAAGAATTTAGGATTAACACAAAACAAAATGTATTATTTATAAGGAATAAATATTTGAAAAATATATATAAAGCGGTTCAAGTGCGAAATAACAAAATAATACATTACTTTTAATAAATTATATTAATAATTTAATTTGATAATAAACCACTTTAATACAATTCTTGCAAAAAACTTTTCACAAATGCAATCCAACAGGAATTAAACGACACATTTACAAACAAACAAAAATGTGGTAACATTTCATTCATTAATTATTATAAATTTAGTACTAATAAAATACATAATGTGTATTTTTAACTACACACTGACATATAAACAATCAGTAAGTAACTACACAGGGTTGCGTTTCCAAAAGCATCGTAAGCCTAAATTGATCGTAGAACAATTGCCACCAATGGTCTCTACGATCAACTTAGACTTACAATGCTTTTGGGAAATGCATCCCTGATTAGTTTGTTGTGAGAGTTTGATTCACTAAAAATACCCTGTGCATAACAATCATTAATTCTGTAATCAGACTAAATGTAATTCAGTTCCAGTATTTTTTCTTGGTTCCCAACCCTGTGTAAGCAACATATTGTGCATTTAAAACGACGAGTTTGCAGCACTGTAAAACACAAAAGGGCTATGGCTAATTTTGCTAATGCATAACCTTGTCAATGATGCATTCTCACAGGCACATTTGACTAATGGCCTTGATTTAGAGGCTAAAAAAGCCCCAGATAAATCTGAAAGATATATGGCAGGTTAATTATGCACTTTCAATACAATTTAATACCCTGGCTATAAGCGTCCACTTCATAATGCTGCTTAAGAGGGCAGATTGGCTCGAGGGAAAGCAGTCGCAGCACAGCGATAGCATAACAGTTTCTGTTATGAAATGTACACATTTGTAAACTATCGGCTGTAGATGATGCTATTAAACCCTGGGGAAATTAGCCTTGATTTTACATTCCCACAGCTTTTATCAGCAGGAAACATGTATTGATGGAAAGAGTGAGGATGAAGACCTCTGAAGATTGCTGGAGCTCTGTAAAGACTTTCATGAAAGAAAGTGACCACTAAAAGTCCTGAGTGCTTTAGTTCAATGGATTGAGTGAGTGTGTGTGTATATACAGTAGTTATATATGTGAGGCCTTTTAGACTCACATCAGCTGCGCATTTGGCGTACTTCAAAATGCCCTTGTCCAAGTAGAAGTATCTCTGTAAAAAAAGAAGCACAAAGAGGAGAGGACAGAGGAGAAACTTGGGTCAGATTTATTCGGTAAATGATGAATGTCCTCTCACGGGACGCTAACACACTCTTGATAAATGAGAGGCTGTATATCACTATGCCTCTTTTCTGTCTATTCTTGTATACACTCTTTTGGTTGAAGGGGAGTATGGGTATTTTCAAGGCAAATAAACCTTTGAATGGCTTACTTAGGGTTGTATCTGCACATTAAATGACATAGGAGAAAGTATTTTTAGCATCAGCAAGATGTGTTTCCGTGCTTAAATTGAAATGATGCACAGGAAGATCATTCATCAAGTGCTTTAACTATCAGCCACCCCAGAGTCCATCAGTGTGAGCACAATGTGTTCAGACAGGTTAGCAAGAATCCACTCAGCTGCTTTGAGACGTACTTCTGGAAATCTCTGCACTTACACTAATTCATCCAATTATTCCACGTTTTCCAAATATTTTGAATAAAACATTGGTAGAGGCATGACAATTTTCCACACATACCTTGTGCCAACCTTTCATGGGCCATTTTCTCTTCTTCAGCATGTAGCCATACTGCTTCTCTGGCTCCTGAACAATGGAAAGACCACCACGCAAGCCCTCGACGATCTCCCAGTTGTCCTGTACAATTCAATTCAATACATATGTACACTGTACAATAAAACCCAAGTATATGAGCTGTCTTAAAAAATATGTGTTATAATAATACAAAATACTGGCTATGAAAAAATGCCAATTAAATAAAGCATGTGACCATAAATGTGTCAACTGGTAGAGATACCATTTATACTGCAGTAAATATAATTGGATGGATCATTAGGCAGGACTGCTTTACATTATTTACATATGAAAATGATGAAAAAAAATGCAGTGTGAAAATATAGGAGTCAACAAGTCAAGATGAGGAAGTCACTTATTACTGCCAAGCTGTCATGGTCTTGGAATCTTATTTTGATATTCTGTTTTGTTTAATTTAGTTCCCGTTTTCCTGCTCTGTTTTCGGTTTCCTTAATTTCTAGTCAAAAAATACTAGAAAAGGCAGTATCCTCAAAACTATGTTCCTTTTAAGAAAGAAATGTTATCTGTGAGGATTTCCAGTCAGGATTTAGATCGTATCATAGGACTGAGACTGCTCTCATTAGAGTTATAATTGATTTGCTCTTATCATCCAATCATGGTTGTATCTCTCTTTTAGTGTTACTAGAATTTAGTGCTGCATTTGATACTATCGACCACAACATTCTTTTGAATAGACTAGAGCCCGATCGATATGGGTTTTTGGGGGCCGGTACCGATACCGATATTAGGGAGTCCGATATCGATATATCGGCCGATATTCTTTGCGTATATTATAGTACAGTACCAGTCAAAAGTCTTTTGACTGGTACTGTATATAGAATGCAGTATATACATAATATACATACATTATACATAAATACAGCAGAGCAAATATACAAATGAAAAACAGTTATTTTCAGGTTTTTTATGTAGGTCTAAACTAGATTTTCAGGTACAGAAATAGTAATCAAATGTAAAATATCACTTCATAATCTTCAGTGTATGAATATACACTCACCTAAAGGATTATTAGGAACACCTGTTCAATTTCTCATTAATGCAATTATCTAATCAACCAATCACATGGCAGTTGCTTCAATGCATTTAGGGGTGTGGTCCTGGTCAAGACAATCTCCTGAACTCCAAACTGAATGTCAGAATGGGAAAGAAAGGTGATTTAAGCAATTCTGAGCGTGGCATGGTTGTTGGTGCCAGACGGGCTGGTCTGAGTATTTCACAATCTGCTCAGTTACTGGGATTTTCATGCACAACCATTTCTAGAGTTTACAAAGAATGGTGTGAAAAGGGAAAAACATCCAGTATGCGGCAGTCCTGTGGGCGAAAATGCCTTGTTGATGCTAGAGGTCAGAGGAGAATGGGCCGACTGATTCAAGCTGATAGAAGAGCAACTTTGACTGAAATAACCACTCGTTACAACCGAGGTATGCAGCAAAGCATTTGTGAAGCCACAACACGCACAACCTTGAGGCGGATGGGCTACAACAGCAGAAGACCCCACCGGGTACCACTCATCTCCACTACAAATAGGAAAAAGAGGCTACAATTTGCACGAGCTCACCAAAATTGGACAGCTGAAGACTGGAAAAATGTTGCCTGGTCTGATGAGTCTCGATTTCTGTTGAGACATTCAGATGGTAGAGTCAGAATTTGGCGTAAACAGAATGAGAACATGGATCCATCATGCCTTGTTACCACTGTGCAGGCTGCTGGTGGTGGTGTAATGGTGTGGGGGATGTTTTCTTGGCACACTTTAGGCCCCTTAGTGCCAATTGGGCATCGTTTAAATGCCACGGCCTACCTGAGCATTGTTTCTGACCATGTCCATCCCTTTATGACCACCATGTACCCATCCTCTGATGGCTACTTCCAGCAGGATAATGCACCATGTCACAAAGCTCGAATCATTTCAAATTGGTTTCTTGAACATGACAATGAGTTCACTGTACTAAAATGGCCCCCACAGTCACCAGATCTCAACCCAATAGAGCATCTTTGGGATGTGGTGGAACGGGAGCTTCGTGCCCTGGATGTGCATCCCACAAATCTCCATCAACTGCAAGATGCTATCCTATCAATATGGGCCAACATTTCTAAAGAACGCTTTCAGCACCTTGTTGAATCAATGCCACGTAGAATTAAGGCAGTTCTGAAGGTGAAAGGGGGTCAAACACAGTATTAGTATGGTGTTCCTAATAATCCTTTAGGTGAGTGTAGATTAACCCTTATTAAAGTTATTCAGTCAAGAGCCGTGAGTGATTTTTTTTTTCTGTCTTTTGTTATCTCATCTTTTATGAGAAAACACTTCCCTGCCATTAACAAGATTTTTCCGTGTTTTCACTGTTATACGGAAGAGGGCACTATTACGCATCTCCTGAACGAGTACAGAATCTGATCAAAACACAGGCGAAGGAGAGGCAGGAACGAGCGATCTCTTTTAAGCAGATGCATATGTAAAATAACGCGATCATCAACATTAAACAGCATATAAATCAAAACTGCCTAATGTTACTGAATGAAATGTAGACCAGGACGAGCTTCTGTGAAGCTTTGGGGGTGTTGATGGACTCCATCTGTGTTTTGATCATCGTTCTGAATCCCATCTGTATGTAAATTAGTCGCGATTTTCTCAGCTTTTTTCTCAAAATGTTGCTTTTTTCATGAAACTTACTCACATTCAAGTGTTGATAAAAAAAGAATGCATGAAGCTAGAATAAAACAGAGGGTCTGTTCTTTCTTTTGATATTATTACATGTTCAGATATTCATACAACAAGATATTCTGTGGGCCATGAAACTTGTGAAAATGACCAAAAACGCTGGCGGTGACTCGCAAATTTCATGTTTACGTTCACTTAAGACATAACCGACTATGTTTACGATGATACTCGACAAGACCGGCATTTTGACATAATTTTGTGTGAATATTCGCGCGCTGTGAGACGCGTGTGCTCCCGTTCATAACGGTGGCATATCGGTGGCATATACGCCGATGCCGATATATCTGCGACAGGCTCATATCGGCCGATAAATCGGTCAGGCTCTAGTATAGACTCGAAAATTATGTTGCCAGTAGTGAAATTGCATTGGCATGGGTCAAATCAGAGGTGTCATACTGATCACAAGTTCAGTATGGAGTACCACAAGGCTCAGTACTAGGACCATTGCTTTTCATCCTGTACATGCTACCCCTGGGAGATCATTAGGAAGCATAGCGTTAGTTTTCACTGTTACTCTGATGATACTCAGCTCTATATTTCTTCGCACTCTGACTAAATATACCAATTCACAAAATTAACAGAATGCATAGTTGATATAAAAAATTGGGTGACTAGTTATTTCCTACTACTTAATTCTGAAAAAAACTAGATTTTAATTATGGGACCAAAAACCTTTGCACGTAGTAACCTAGAATACTCTCTAACACTTCATAGCCTTCGTCGTCAGTTAGGAATCTGGGTGTGCTCTTTGATACCAATCTTTCATTTGAAAGCCACATTTCTAGCATCTGTAAAAAACACATTTTTCCATCTTAAAAAATTATTTAAATTACAACATATGCTCTCAATGACAAATGCAGAGAATTTAATTCATGCATTCATGCCCTCAAGATAATGCTCTACTAGGTGGTTGCCCTGCACGCTTAATAAACAAACTCCAGATGGTCCAAATGCAGAAGCTAGAGTTCTTACCAGAACCAGGAAATATGACCATATTAGTCTGGTTTTGTCAACACTGCATTGGCTCCCCATTAAACATTGCATACATTTTAAAATCTTGCTAATTGCTTACAAAGCACTAAATGCCAATGGTTTAGCTCCTTAGTACTTGAGCGAGCTCTTAACGCATTATCGTCCCTCACATCTACTGTAATTTTAAAATTCTGGCCTGTTGATAATAACTAGAATATCAAAATCAACTGCAGGCGGTAGATCTTTTTCCTATTTAGCACCCAACCTCTGGAACAGTCTTCCTAGCATTGTTCGGGAAGCAGACAAACTCTGTCAGTTTAAATCTAGACTAAATTAAATGTTTGCATCAATGACTCTTTTTTCTGTTATCACTGTAAAGGTGCTTCTGTATAAAGCCCTGTATAAATCTGTAATGTATGCGCTATATAAATATGTGCAAAGTGACTTGACTTGATTATGTTCTTGTTTGTTTGGTTACATATTATCTGCACCTGTCTGTCATTATGTTCACCTAGTATTTATACTCCCTGTAATGTTTTGTACTCCCTAGTCAGTTCTTGTTTATAGTTACGTGGTTGTGTTATTATTTATCTTGTATTTTCCTCTATCTCTGACAAAAAAAAAAAAAAAATCATACAGGTATATAAGTTTTTGTGTCCTTATTTGTACTATAAACAAATGTAGAGATTTTTCGATTTTGATGAAAATGCATAATAAATGTATAGAAAATGTTTTAGGACATAAAGGTAGCAGGCCTAGAAAAACTGGAGTTGCTGCAAGCTATGATTCGTCTCCCCTTCTTTAGGAACACAGAAAGAAAAAAAAAAAATCAATCTACTCATTCCAGTATTCAATTTATTTATAGGTTTAGAACTCCTGCATGCAAGGACTGACATTTCTTTATTTCACAAACTGAAAATATAGTGGAAAAAAAGCAGCGTAAAAACGTCTTCATCCAGAAAATCAGATAAAATTCAGAACCAACAAAAACCATACTATCATTCAAAAGTCTGGCATCTGTACAATTTGCTTAAAGAAATAAATAATTTTATTCTGCAAAGATGCATTAAATTGATCAAAAGTGACATTGTTACAGAAGGTTTCAAATAAATGCTGCTCTTTTGAAAAATCACGGTTTCCACAAAAATTCAGCTTTGCCATCACAGGAATACATTTTAAACCACAGTGAAACAGAAAACAGTTATAAATAATATTATTTCAATATATTACTGTTTTAATGTATTTTTGATTAAAAAAAAATGCAGCCTTAGAGAGCATTAAGAGACTTCTTTCAAAATCATTAAAAAAATCTTGAACATTTGAACTGTAGTGTGTAATATATGACAAATATTAAAAAGGTGTTTAAGTGAAGAATGACTATACAAAGCCCTTATATGGAGATTGTTTAAACATGTATTATGCTAAATACTAACTGTAGGAACAAGGTTACTCATTCACAATACTCTGGATAAATCAACATTAGAATGAGGGTAATAACAAATTTATGTGCATAAACACCTGTTAGCAATGAGATGGGAATTTAGAAAGGAGATATGCTCTCAATTATTTAGAGCCCTGACAGACGGGACAAAAATGTGGGTCTCCATTCTCTTCAGCAAACTCTGTCTCTTCCTCAAGGCAAGAGCTGCACTGCCCAAACACACACTCAGCATTTCACTACATCAAGGACAATTTTCAAAGAGACATCTCTATAGCCAAGGACAAAACCTAAACATGCATTAAGAACCACAGAGTGAGACTAATGAAACCAACTGCTCTTATACAACATTTCAAATCAAAGAGCAAACATAACCTTCAAGGGAGTTTTGACAGTAAAAAAGCCTAGCTGATCAACCAACCCTTGTGACACTTAAGTAGGACTAAAGTACATTTCATAATTAGTTGTATTGTCTTTGAAATATGGTTAATGTCTACTGCAGAATATAAAATTTAAATAATAAAAGTAATATCGAATCACACTACAGTTTATATTGAATCCCACTACAAAATTATAATCAGGTACTTTACATGTGCATGTCAACACAAGTGTACTTCTTTAAAGCACAAAAAAGATTATTAAAACATAATGATTGTACTTTAAAGTAAAACAATTTGTCATTACATTGCACTTTTTAAATGTTCATACTCGTGCTCTTAGTCATGAACGTGTAGTCTTTAAGTACACTTAAGTGGCCTTTTATTTCATTAATATTATATTATCTGCATATACCATTTTTTAAAAATGTACTTTTAAGATATGAAGTACACTACAAGTGCACATTCAATACAAAAGCGCACTACTTTTCCACAAGGGAAAATTGTCGGTTGTTCCCCATGTTGTGACACAAAGTACACAGTTAGTAACTATGCACAAAGTTAACTATATAGCACTCTCAGAAAGTATTTATTTGATAGATCTGTTAATGAAGGCAATTCTCTGATGAAGTGGGCACCAGATCACCTGCTGGGATTTCAACCCTCTTTGCAGTAGTTTAAACTCTACACAACATAATTCCATGATGTTGGTATTGAGAGTAACGTCTGCCACCCGAACAGTGAAACATATCTCCGCTTAGAAGGAGTAATGAGCTTTATAATGCTACCAAATGATGAGATTAGAGATTACAGCCTCATAATCAGGTCAGCGTGTTCATCTGAGGAGAAGGACACCCATCCGCCCTCCGGAGCGCAGAGCATATGAACGCACACACATGCAGGTGTACATATATACACAGATATATTAAGTCTATACACAATATAAATAAACCTGCATGAACAAAGAGTGATTGAAGACATGCAATGACGTCCAAAGGTCTGAGAGAACTTTTGAACCCTGCTATGTTTATCCTTCATTTCCACAGAAGATGATAATTCCTTCACACAAAAGTCTCGGGAAGTGTTTTGGGATTTAAATAAATGAAGAAAAAAAAAGCAAAGGGCTGCTGAGTTTTTATTCATCTGGCATTCAGTGATATTTATATTTCCCACAGTCATCTGACTGAGAAAGAGAGATTAATACTGTGTTTCAGAACAGCGGGTAATGACAAGATAAAGCGGAAAGGAATAGCTGAGAATTTTTTGGACAAAGTCCAAAGAACATTTTGTCCAGACCACTGATTTCTGCTTTCATCTGTCATGTCTGTCAAATTTTCAGAAAATTACAAAAAAGTACTCATTTTGAGCAATGCAAAATATTTATACGGTGTTGTCCAATATCTTTTTAAATCAAGAAAAGTATCAAGAAAAGTTAAGTGAAGCTTGTCATCCTAAGAAGTATGAACAGAACATCAGGCATTTAGAATAAACCACAGCTGTTGAAACTACTAGTTTACCCCAAAATGACTCCCCCTCAAAAATCACTTACTCACCCAAGTTGTTCCAGACCTGTATGAACACAAAAGAAGATATTTTAAAGAATGTTGGTAACTAGACAGTTGACAGTAGTCATTGACTTCCACAGTATGAAAAAAATACTACGGAAGTCAATGGCTACCGTCAACTATCGGGTTACCAACATTCTTTAAAATATCTTCTTTTGTGTTCAACAGAAGTAAGAAACTCATACAGGTTTAGAACAACATGAGGGTAAGTAATTACAAAATTGTCATTTTTGGGTAAACTATCCCTTTAATCTAATGTTTGTGTAGCTGATGCATGTATGCATGGAATTTTTATTTCTTGACATCAAGATTTTAAATTTAAATGAGTATATTTCAGTCATGACAATTGACAACCCTTAGTTTTAGCATGTTAATAGTTATGACCATGTTAATTAATTTAATCTGCTATGCATGCTTCTTCTGCTGCTGCTTTTATTACTGCTGCTACTGCAGAAAAAGTACAGAGACTTACTCTTATCAATACATACACAGATATGCAGCAGCTGCACAAATATACATACATAAAATTTCCTGTATAGCAGATGTAGACAGGTGGTGCTGGGGGAGGTGGAAGTTATCAGAGGAACTCTGATAGTATGCTGATGGACTGGCTTACAGAAAACTCTGAACCAATCTATTTAAATGTTGAGCAAGCAAGCTCATTGGCTGCAGATATAGCTGCGACTAATCAACCAATCATCTTGTGCCATATAGTAAACAATGTGATTGCTAGCAGATTACATGCCAAGATAGAATCAGCCTGTGCCATCTACAGCAGTGTTTCCCAACCACTGTGCCACGGCACACTCGTGTATAATCACACTCGTTATCATTACTAACATCATACTATGACCTTATTGTGTTCCTACCTGACTTAAGCTTAGGTTTCACATGTGAGTACTACTTTTAACATAATATCTAGTTTTAATATGCCATTTGAAGCAATGCATGTTTGTGCAATTTTGTTATATTTTTATGTAGTGGTGTGCGTGGGATTTTTTACTTATCAAAAGTGTTCCGTGGCAAACAAAAGGTTGGGACACTGATCTACAGTTTCATGAATGAACTGGCCATGTCTTATTACCTTTAACTTTTAATTACCCTTTTGCTTTCAAAGTTCATTGTAAATAGTCCTGTGGTGTGGCGAATAAATTTTTAATATTCCACGTAGTCTCTCAATTACTACAAGGGCATAAAAATGCACGCATAATTATTACAAAAGAATGGTAGACACTGATAATGATGTGATTTCGAAAACGTTTTGTCTTTGCACTGTGCAGAGATTTCTTCTATATATTTCTTCTATATAATAAAAAAAAAGATTTCTTCTATATATATTTTTTCCCAAAGAACATTGTGTGCAAGCTTTCATGCTTTTTTACTATGAAAGAATGAGAAAACGTCATCTAAAAAGAATTTCAGATTACGTATTTCATGTCACACCATAGGATGTCAATTTCCCAAAACTATTTCACGCCAACTACCTATTTGCAGTATCAGAAGGACAAATATCGAACCTGGAAAATCAACAGTGCAGTGAGAGTCTTAATTTATATCAGACACACTAATACAAACAGCTGGAAGTCTATGTCTTCTTCATCCTCAGTTCATTTGTATGAGATAGTGCTAGCTTTGTGCTGTTACTAAAATTCTTTTTTTTTTTGCATTTTATCATGAAAATCATTGAAAATCATTCTCTGATAGCTTAGAAAAGTAATAGAACACCTCTCTTCACCATGCCACATGATTTGAGGTTTCTTATCCATCCAAAAGTGCAGGATAAGTTACATACCAAAGTGATACTTCCATAAATGTAGCTCATTAACTGTCAAATCATACAAAAACTCACCTGTCTGCTGTCATGTTTGGAGGAGGAACTGCTATTGCTGTGAGATGGAGAGGAGATCTTCTGGGACATGGTGGAACTTTTCTCCTCTGAACTCATCTCCTGCTCTCAGCAAGAAGGAGAACGCAAAAAGAAGAGGAAGAGGAGGAACTGGAGGAGGGGAAAAGAGGGAGGCGGTTGCTCAGCAGTTGTAAGTCTCCATTTGCTTGTTCTTCCAAAGCTTTGAGCCTGTGGACAGATGAAGAGAGATAGAAAGGGTCGATCAGGAGATGTATGTGAAAGGCAACCTCAACACGATGTCTGGCTTTCATCTGTACAGGTAATGAACACCACTCACCCACCACAGTATATCAAATAGCAGAATTATCTGAAAGCATAAAGGCTTGGTCAGCGTGATACACAATCTGAGGGTTGTGTTGAGGAAAGATGCCAGTGTGAATCACTGGACATACTATAGATGTCATCAACAGATCATCTCCTACTCACTCAGCTTCTTTGAATTATGATTAGAGTTATGAAAGTGTGGGGGCAACACTGAACACACACTGACTCTATGAATCTGTGCTTCATTTATAGCAGAAACAGACGTCAGTGATCGCTGCTCTGTAGTAACTGTCTTTCCTTCCCTGTCTCATCTCGTCCACACTGCTCTGTCTTCCTCTCAGTGTGGTTCTCACATGAATGGAGAACAAAATGCAAATGTCCTCTTGCTTTGTGTCTGGGTTTGTTTGAAGTCATGTGTCACGACAACACCATATGCATACTTGTGTTACAGCACCTGTGCCTAGTGTCAAATAATAGCGCAGGTTATAGGGTGTGGTGTATAAGTCAAACACACACACACGCGCATATATTATGACACAAATTCACAAAACTGTCACATTAAGTTCAAATACACTATGGGTTCTATTTAATCTAAATTTGACATTATGTATGCTGTTATGAAGTATTATCCTCACACATGCTAATATAGATATTTTTTTACTTTTAAGCCTATTAAATGTTAAAAAAAATAATTTTGTGCTTATTTATTTGATTATTCACCAACCTACAGACTGATATATCACCAAGGCTGATATATCTGATATATATATATTTTGTTACTTATCAATAAAAAGTGTCAGAAGCGTACTTTAATTTGACAGCGCCAGAACTTTTATTTTGACAGTGCTGAGAATGCAGACATGCAGCACCTGAGCGGAGACACACATGAGCTCCCATTCTCCGTCTTCATATGCCTACAGTCTTTGTTTAATGTATCTGTCTAATAAATTATTAAATAGAACTGTTAAACAAAGTAAGTGAATGGTATTGTCACATTCTTGTCTTGTTCTGTTCTGTCAAGTCTTAGTTTCCATTGTCATTGTTTGGTTTAGTCCTTGTCAGTCATCTGTTGTCATAGGCCCTGTTTACACTTGCTATTAAGATGCGTTTTGGTTGATCAGATCACAAGTGGACGACACTAAATAGAGGTTTAAACCGGGTCTAAAATGTTTTAAACTTTCCACCACTTCCAGAGGTAGTCCAAAATGCATTCGACCGGATTGCTTTCGTAGTGTAAACGCTCATGTGGTCGAATGTGTTTGAACAGCCACAAAAGACTGCCTACTCTCTGCCTACTGACCTAACGCATAAACATTATGGGAAGTGCGCTAGCCAGACAGGATTTAAACTTTGCCAGCTGAAGACCCAAGTTTGGTTTGAAGACAAAAAAAATACCAAGCACAATGTTCTCTCACCATTCATGATTTCTAACACACACTCATTGCGTTTGTCATGGTCTTGCGGCTGTCAGAGCAGAAACAAATGCTAATGCTCTCTGTATATATTTCACACAGAAAGAGTGCTTGAGCTGACACCTGAGCCATACTTCGCCCTTGAGCCAGAGCCTAACAGTATGTCTGACCAGGTTCGTGAGCCGGCAACATTGTCAGTACCAGTGGGTGTCATCATGGAGTTTGAGGGAATGGAGCCCCACCCATACTCCCATTGCTGAGGGTGAGCTGTGCAAGGTTTCTGTGTTATTGTTTGAGGAAGAGGGATTTCCCCGTAGTCTCCTGTCCCCGCTGGTCCCGCCCAGCTCCAAGTCTCCTGCGTTCCGCTGCTCCCGCCCAGCTGCAAGTCTCCTTCATTATGGATGGTCCATCCCGCCTCCTCTACCTAAGCCAGCCAGTCCTTTGGACCCACCTCAACTGGCTCCCTTCAGTTCCATGGCATCTCCTCTGTTTACTCCACTCTGCTGTGTGGATCTGCCTTGGGTCTTCCGGTCGCCAGCTCCACCTTGGCACGTGGATCCCCTCTCTCCACCTCGACCAAACAACAAGTCGGCAGTACACTGCCGTGTAGTTCTGGGCTGATCCCTCACCTTCCTCATGATCATTGATGCCCCACGAGGTGAGATCTTGCATGGTGCCCCAGACCGAGGGAGATTGACCATCATCTTGAACTTCTTCCATTTTCTAATAATTGCGCCAACAGTTGTTGCCTTCTCACCAAACTGCTTGCCTATTGTCCTGTAGCCCATCCCAGCCTTGTGCAGGTCTACAATTTTAACCCTGATGTCCTTACACAGCTCTCTGGTCTTGGCCATTGTGGAGAGGTTGGAGTCTGTTTGATTGAGTGTGTGGACAGGTGTCTTTTATACAGGTAACGAGTTCAAACAGGTGCAGTTAATACAGGTAATGAGTGGAGAACAGGAGGGCTTCTTAAAGAAAAACTAACAGGTCTGTGAGAGCTGGAATTCTTACTGGTTGGTAGGTGATCAAATACTTATGTCATGCAATAAAATGCAAATTAATTTTTTAAAAATCATACAATGTGATTTTCTGGATTTTTGTTTTAGATTCCGTCTCTCACAGTTGAAGAGTACCTATGATAAAAATGACAGACCTCTACATGCTTTGTAAACCTGCAAAATCGGCAGTGTATCAAATACTTGTTCTCCCCACTGTATGTGCATTTTATATTGTCTGAGATTTGTTTTTTTCTTTTTCAGCAGATTTCTAGTATGTATTGTGTATGTATTTTGATGCCATTTTCAAAAGCATACTCTCTCTCACACACTTTTTCATTATGAGCAGCAGCACAGGTCACAATGTAGGACACAGGAATGCATCAAGGTTAATTAGATTAGTTCTGCACTCCACAATCAAACACCTCTTCATTTCCATCAGCCTGTGGAAGTCAATAGAAACACACATACTTTCTTGCAAATCTCTCTCTCACTCACTCTGTTTTTCGGCCACAGGAAATTGTGAAAATGAGCAGTATGTCACAATATGTTGACTCTTCAGCTAATATTCAGCATCATGTGTCTGCTGCACATCAACATTCTAAGGTTTAATCACTTCCTGTGAGGATGGAGTAATCTGCTTTTTTTAATGCAGAAGTGTGGTGACGTTTCTTTAAAATTTATAACCAGCTTCAGATGCTTTTGTGTAAATTTTAACTGACAAGCTATGACTTGGATGACTGAAAACCTTCATAGACTAGAAAACATGCTGAGAGAGTGATCTGCATTGACCCTGTCCTGTCATAAAAACATCCAAAGTGGATAGCCGAGACAGGTTGGCATTTTCACCTGATATTAACATGCATTCAAAAGGGTCCCCTGTGACCACTTGTGAATTTCGTCAATGGCATTTTAATCAATATATCACTATTGCACATGTTGAAAAACCACAAAATAGTCTGTAACCACAAAATAATGCTGTTGAACTCAATCTGCTCAAAAATGTTGAAATTAAATGCTCATTGTTATTTCAGTACCTGTTGAGTACCTGTATTCAGTGATAAGATCACGAAATCATATACACCTGCAGTTACACAGATGGTGTGTGTTAAGCTAATTACAATTTTTATTATTTACACTTTTACTGGGTGCTGTTGCGACCTTTAAAACACCAAGAGATGTTTGTTTCTAGATGCAACTTCACGTGAAGAAACAGCTGGATATTCTCATTCAACTTTCTCCTTTTTATTGATATTATGTGTTTCTTTTTATCTCAGATAAGTTGATTGTTTGAATTGACAGCAACTTCCTAAACCTCTTACTGAGCAATTGAGGATACAAATATGGCTAATTACGGTCTCAGCATGTGGCCGCTTTAAGTAGTTGTGGAGACTGGTTTGTTCCGGTAAACAGACTCCTGGTTGTGAGTAAACGGCACTCTCCACCGCCGCCCGTCTCACCTCACCCTACGCCACTTCAGAAGCCAACAGAGAGCAGCTGCCTCCGTGTGCCGCCCCTATTACTTATTCATTCACTTTCCACTGATCACACTCAAACACACAAATACTATACATGCGGCCATACATGTAGACACACACACATAAGTAGTTGACATGAAATACTTGTGGGAATTTATATCCTGCAGCTTTAATAACCTAATTTTATTTGGAATATTTGCACTTTTAACTATTTTAAAGACAAAAGGTTGATTGAAAAGGCTAGTCAAAGTACCTATAATATACACTAGATTTTTTAAAAACTTATATTTCAATATAAGTAGCCCATCATCAGCATGACAAATATAAACCCTCTGTCGGACTGTGGTCCTCCAGGAACTGAGTTTGACACCCTGATTGTGTTCAAACTTGTAGTTCGTTCTAGGGGTGTGTTGGCAGGTTTAGTACTGCCGTGGTCAGCTGACTCCTAAAGTTTTTGATATTATTCATATTCTGTGTGGTGGTCATTTCACAGCAGTGACAGAAATCATCTTTTCCAAAACATTTAAATTGATTTTTACCTTTTAAGGGCATTTTTACCTTTTATACATTTATTTTTTAAACCTAATTATATGCATGCATCATCTTTTGTGTCATAAATTTAATAAAATTTAATTAGAATAATAAGACACAACAGGGCTGTTACCAATCAAATTAAATAAGTATCAACAAAAATCATCTTTGCAATGGAGAGGAAACGAAGTGGCATTTAGATGCATTTAGCCTGTTTAACGCAGCTCAGAGGTGACAAATGAATAACCTGCAGTTATACAGAAATAACGTTTTGATGTTTAAAACATAAAACAATGAATATCTGAAATGATTTAAAACATGAAAAGATACGTTCAATGTGAAATTAAAACCGCCAGTAGGTGACAGCAAGTCTCTGTTAATGCGTGAGTCATTGAGATTCAACCGATTCATTCAAACGGCTGATTCATTAAGGAACGAAGCACTTACTCTTAATGAGTGAGTCACTGAATCATTGATTCAATTGATTCGGTCAAAATGCTTATTCATTCAGTAAGGAAAAACCTCCGTGTGTTGCTCAGAGACGCAATTACAGTGCTGTGGCTTTGTTTTGAACTATTTTCGGTGGCGAAATAGAGCAAAAACAGGCAATATGGTGTCTAAAATGTAAGTCACTTAATATTAACTTCTTGTTTAGTAAACTTGTATAAAATCAATATTACATTTGTTATCATGCTGATACCTGGAGAAAAACTGCACTGTTCGTGTGATATTTATTAACTATATTAAATGATATAAATATAGAATAAATCACGCAGTGAAAGCGTGCACTCTAATGCGCACCCGCACTAGTCTAATCTACAAGACTACATCATGCAGTGTATGCGTGCACTCTCTGGGTGTGTGTGAGGGATATACTCGATAATGTCAAATCGCACATCGTTAAAACAACAATAACGATATTAATCGCAGACGATATATATCGCACACCCCTAGTTCGTTCTTTTGGTTCGGACCAAAAAAGAAAATGATAAATTTAGTCCTGGTTCACTTAGCGTTCACACTGTCATTTTTAACACCAAACCTAAAAATACAACAACAAAAAAACCTACTTTTATGACATATATTTTGTGATGGTATTTTTACTCGAGAACTCCTTAAGTGCTTATGACGTGTAAAGAAGACAAAACAGTGCCAGAAACTCCTCCATTACGCACACAAAATAAGATCTGCTGCAAGGAGATGGCAGTTCTGATGCCTGTACCAAACTGTAATAAGGCCAATTCACACTGCACAGACAAATGCCAACAAACACCAACAAACAAGTTGGTCGTTGGATTTAGAATTTTATGAAAAATAACTGTCATGTTCACACACTGCCCCAACAGACACCGACAAACTCGAGCACTCACGGAAATGGTCGAGCACCTCCGGAAAAACTAGATGTTCTCCATTTATTTTAACCAATAAAAATAAAAGATTGCAGCTTTCAGTCACGACTTTCTTCTCGTTTTATAGTTCATTTGAGGCCATTTCTATGGCGTTAAATGTCGAGAGCACATTATTGTAACGCGAGTGCATCCATGTAAAGAATCTCGCCGCTCGCAGGCGGATTTCTTTTACTCTAGCACAAAACTTACTGGATGCGAGCTTTCAAATGCTTTGTCTTGTGATTTGTCAAATTGTCTTCTGATTTGTCCAGAAACCTGCCATTTTCACTACAAGGATAATTTACTAAGCACGTCCAGCAACTACGAGCAGTCTTTTGCGCAGTCGTCGTCATGGCAACGGTTCGTGTCCAGGTCAGGTTACGTCAGAGTTTGTTGGAAAATCATAACACACTGCTCAGATATTCCACAACCCAACAAACGCCGACTGAACATGTTCAGTCGGGTGAAAACAAACTCTGACCAACAGACGCTGACAGGGGTAGTAACACACTGATCCAACAAACTCCGAAAGACTCTGTTTGTTGGCGTTTGTCTGTGCAGTGTGAATTGGCCTTAATGGGCAATGTAGCTAACATAACTATGATGAGAAAAACCAGGTATGCTTGATTAATCTGTACTTTTTAGGGTCACATCTTGTGAAATCACGTCCTGTTTTTGGTTCATTTAGATGTCTTTAGTCCATGTTAAGTTCATATTTCAGTGGAATCGCACCAGACTTCATTTGAAAGCGGGCCGAGACCTATCTTTTCAGGGGTCTTGGTCCACTTGTTTGGTGTGGACCAATGTTCAGATGGCAGCGTTCACACTTATTCGAATGAACCACATTAACAAAGCAATCACACCAGACTTCATTTTAATCGAATCAAACCTGCCAAGTGTGAACAGACTCTTAGACAGTGTTTTTAAGCATTTCACCACAGGCTTTTAATGTTGAAGATTGCATTAAAAGTCTGTTAAGATAAAAATTACAAATTTAAAAAGTGTGTCTCTTGACCCTGCAGACCCTACGGACCCGTTCGCTAAATGCGCTAGCAGTCTGAAGTAAACATTCCTTTAATAGACATCAAATCGGGCTCAATTAAACATGAAACCAGCCTATTTTTACAGCTCAGACAAACTGTGCAACATTAATCATCTTTTACATTAGACTATACAATATTCATCTTAGCTTGACTTGACTTTGGTCAATGATTGACAGCGCTGACTGGCGTTCATACATGAGTCCTTTGTAACACAAGTCGTCACAATAAAAGAAAAGCTCACAGACTTGTTAAAGCAAGATAAAATGCCATGGTTGCTTTAGCAAATGTGTTTTTATCTCACGTTTGCTTTTGATAACACTATCAGCTAGGTTTATGGTAGGGTTTAGTGTAGTTATTTTCAAACGTGATAGAAAATTAAGCTTTTAGTGCCAACCAGCGTAACAAAACATTGCCAGATTCACATTATCGTAGTTTCGGATGAAACTAAACATGCTTTTAATGCCACTTACTGAACATTTCACTTTGAAAGTGTATGTGCAACATAATATCATTTTGCGGAAATGTCGCCACAAGCACATTTTACCAACAAGTCTGGGTTGTAAAATCTACATGTTAATAAAAAAAACCCATGGACATGCATTATCTAACCTTATACACAAGCAGGAGTATGCAAACATACATGTGCACAGAAGCATATAAACCATGCAAACACACACACACACACACACACAATAACCATCTTACAAAGACCAGCAGAAGTGCAAACACATGCACACACGGCATGTAACTAGCTTTATTAAGCAGGCTGTTTATCTGAAGAAAATCTCTGGGCATTGAGTCATGTCCTACTGTCATGCGTACAGTTGAATACAGCACAGGCTATTTTCCAATATGCCAACACAGACAGAGACAGAATGGTTTAAGTTGTAAATACAGACATTGGATATCAGTTAGATATGAGCTATTTATGTTTTTCACATTCTTGAATCTGATGCTTAAATCCGGATTGATCCTTAAATAGCACTTTTGTTGAGTTCATATGTTCATAAAATCCTTTTTCAGTTGCGGCTTGCCGTCTGTAATCAAGGGGCTCGAGTGCTCAACTTGAGCTTCAAAGAAATAGTCCACCCAAAAATAAATATTCTGGCATCATTTACTCCCCCTCATGTCATTTCAAATCCATTTTCATCCAACTTTGTTCCATGAGAAACTGTGAAGAACTTGTTCTCCATGCAATTGCAGTGAACGAAGATTGAAGCTTTCAAGCTTCGAAATTGACATGAAAGCACCATAATAGTATCATAAAATAGTCTATGTGACTCAGAGACCATATTACATGCCTTCTGAAAGAAACTGTTGTCATTATACACTGATGTGATCGGTCCGTGAACAGATCAGCTCAAATCATTCAGACCGGTTTTGTGAACCCGATCAAGTCATTAACTGAAAAGTGCAGCAAGGTGTGCAAGAGCGGATGTCAAGATTTTCAGTAAATAACAAATTGCTGTCTGTTCAGCACAACAAGCTATAGTACAGCTTGAAAAAAAGCATTGGACTAAAGCACACAAGCTGTATGGATTTTTTTTTGGTCAACAATTATTCTAGGGCTATACTGGATTCTAGAGCAGGCATTCTCAAATAGCGGACCTGTTTTAATGACAAATATAGCACCATATAACGTTTCTATAGTTTAAAGTGAGCAGCGTGTCAAAACAATGGACAAGAGCTCAGGGCCGTTTATGGTAATCATTCAGCGCTATATACTCTAATATTTTTATCTAGAGCCAAACTCGCTTTATTCAAGCCCTTTCCGTTCTGTGTGCATTGCTTTTCTCGTAAAAGACATAAAAAAAGATGTAAAGCACTACAAAGAGCTGCAGAAGAAACACGGTGAGCAGCAAAATAACTGACACTTTCACTAAAACGCTTCAGAAAACGAGAATGCAGCAAATATAGTTATTTTTATCTGTCACATATACAGTATATGATCTATGTAAATCCACATGCCATACTAACAAGATACTATGCTTCTAACCACAGGTCGAGAGCTGCAGTTCCAACCACACAACTTTACGATGCTGTTTGCGAATGTTCCTTAGAACTACGGTTTTCAAGAAACACCCGAAGTTCGTTGAACTATGCTGGTAACGATGCAACTTATGACCATAGTTCGCTAATGATGCTTTTGGGAAATACACCCCTGATTGGTGAAATGTGAATCTCTGGTCGTTACATCATAGAAGAGACAGACGGTGACCAGCCGGTACTGAATGAAAGATTCATTAATGCTGTGGGCAATCCAAGACCCTCTCACACTACATCAATTATAGACACAGAAATAACAGGAAAATACTGTATGCAGACTCTTCATTTCACTCTTTAAATCAAAACTCTATTGTGGCAGCTGTTTTTTAGTACTATTTATGACCTATTCATTATTTATTAAGGAAGCAGGCGAAAGGAAAAATGGACCAATAGGCTATCTTAACAGAATCACAAGAGCAATATATATATTAAGTTACTTATACTACCGCTCAAAAGTTTGGGGTCAGTACGTTTTTTTGTTGTTGTTTGTTTTTAAAGAAATTAATACTTTTGTACTTTAATAGGGGGGGTCTAATGCTATTTCATGCCTTCTGACTTGTTTACACTGTTAAAGAGTTGGCCAAAATTTTAAAAAATGAGTTGGATGTATGACAGAGTATTTCTGTGCCAAATACACTCCATCAGGATTCAAACAAGTTTCGGAAAGTTTTTTTCGAGTATGGCTCTTTATGAAGTCATAAAGGGCAGAATTCCTTGTATGGGCACTTCTTCCGGATGAGCGCATGCACACACATCAACCAGAGTGAGAGCAAGAGCACTCCCATCAACGTGCTTTGTTCATGTTACGGAAGCCGTAGGCAGTACTGTCATTTTGTTTTTAGACCACGAGATCAACAATGTCACTAAAGAAGTGTGTTTCTGGTTTTGAGGGAAAGATAATCTTGATCAGCTTCCCAAATAACCCAGTGTTAAGGAAACAGTGGATGCAGTTTGTTTTTCCGGAGCAGCAACAGAGTTCTGCAAGTGTGTTTGTTTGTTCCCAGTCATGAGTCGAAACCGCAGGCGGTGAGTAAAACTGAGTAAAAACATTAAATGTCTGTGTTTTGTTGGCAATCGGTGCATAAGTGCATATAATGTAAACAACACGAATGTAGCCTATAGTGAATCGAAAGTTATCCAGGGATAATGCCATGACGTATTGTGTGTGTGTGTGTGTGTGTGTGTCATAGGTGTGTGTGTGTGTGACTCTTTAGCTCCGCCCACTGCACGCCTTCACGAGTTCGGCTATTTTCGGAAAGAATCAGCGTATCTGTCTTTTATAAATATGATAAAACTAAAGACTCTTCGGAGATATGAAGGATGCAATACTACTCTATAGGTACTCAAGATTAACATGAGATTGGCAGAAACTGTGTGTTATGTGCCCTTTAATCCACTCAAGTATTTGATCAAAAAAGTATAGACATTCATGATGTTACAAAAGATTTCTATTGCAAATATACTTTCTATTCTAGAAACTTTCTATCCATCAAATAATCCTGGGGAAAAATGTATTACAGTTTTTTTCGGTTTATTACTCAGGAGTCATGTTTGCTGAAGAATAAATTATATTTAATTAAATCAAATTACATTGTACAAAGAAAATATATTAAAATAGAAAACAGTTGTTAAGTTCTAATACTATTTTTTAATAATTGTAATGTACTATGTATGTATGTGTGTATGTATATATATATATATAACATTTATATATTTACTAAATATTTATAGTAATATTGTTGTTATTATTAAGATAATGTAATGAGAATACAATTATAAATATAGATGAATACAGAATTTCATTCATACTTATTTTAATTAAAAAAAAACATTTAGCCCCGACGTAGTGATTTTTTTTTATTACTGTATTACAATACAGTATTTTTTGTACTTTATTTATATATATTTTTGGCATTGCAAGAACAAGATTTTTTTTTTTTAATACAGATTGTGCAAAACAAAATGAACTTACTCTCATGAAAATTATGCAATAATGCAAAAATCTAAATAGTCCTATACAGACCATTATTATAAAGACCATAATATAAAAGTAATTAAGTGATTATCATCTATACTATGTGTATCAGCAAAAGCTCTGTACGGCAAGAGAGTGGCAACTCTCTTAACAAATTTTGTTATGTATTATTTATAAGGGGACCAAGTGTAACAGAGAGAATGGGCTGCAACAACAAACCACCTAAACACAAAAAAAACAGGGAGACAAAATTAGGATTATGCTTAGATGCAGCACATCAGAAGGACACCTCTGCGGGTCGAGACCCTGCACTAGTTACCACAGCATCCGCAAAGAAGAGGGAGTGACGTAATATGGGCGAGGTGAGATAGGATGACTGGCAGCTCTCTCTGCGTCTGCGGCCCTGTAATTTAATCTCTCTGTCACAGGGTGCAGCGTATTGTATGTTTCTTTTGAAAGTGAGCACGGCACAGACAATGCCAAAAATAACTAACGCACAAAGCGGTGACGGAAAACGAATGACAGTGACGGTAGTAGCAGGGCGCCGGCGGACGGATGAGGTGCTATAATGTTCCAGAAAATGAGGGTGATGTCAAGGGGTCTCAGTAAATGTAAGATGGCCAAATCTCTCTCACACACATAGAAACACCCCCCCCCCCCCCACACACACACACACAAATACACCTTGAACAATTGCTCTAGTTTGTTCTAATATAAGGTATAAAATTAACCCACAGAACACTTAATTGCAGCAAATGTGAGAGGCGGTTTCAGTCATAGACAGAGGCATAAATGCACTAGAGTGATCGTATTGGCAGATTATCATTAACCCTCAGCCTCTATCATAAGCAAGCGGGATAATCAGAAGGATTTTACAGCAGGCTGGAGTAATTGGCAGTATTACAGGAGCGATCGAGCTTGATTAACAAGGTTTACATCTTACAGCGTTAACAAGATGGTGGTTTAGCCGACTGGAGTACATTTGAGGGGTTTATGACCAGCAGAGCTCATTAGATGAATGGTTACGGTAAGGGGTTTCTCACAACTTCTGCCTGCACAAAGTGTTGGCAAACATATCAAGCAGGCACTTCACTCTTCAGGGAGGGACCTATGGGGATAGAGACATGTTTGAGCTTGATTTATGACACAGGCCTGTACTTCCCTCAGGAGAAGCTGGTTTAATGAAGGAAATTTAGCTGTATTAATACAACCTCTATGACAACTGGTGTTCTTTGGAGACCTCCGGATTAATTGAATTTTAGGTTGATTAAATGTACTAGTGTGAGAGTATAGCAAGGATTTAGTTGTTTTATTTTTCAAGTTCAAAGCAACTCAAAAAGAGTTCAAAATATTAATAACATCTTGTGAAGTTCTAAAGGTTGATCACTCAAAGGTCCCCTGGTAAATGATAAAGAAGAGGAAAAATCTTTTTAAATGACGTCTGCACTCCCCCAAGAAGCCTTGTGTTTCCTCGCAAAAGGAGGTTTCCTTCGGGGGAAAGCTAAATGTTTGCGAGCGAATGCAAACTTTCTCAACAAGATGTGTGACGCAGAATGACGATGCAACAAAAGAACAGTAATAAACAGAAAGCGATAGCACACTACACAAACTAGAATAATGTTAACGTGGAACATTGAACAGAAGAAACTAAGGATTATATATACATAGAGGATGTCAATAAAAGAGACAGGAAACAGGTGTGCACTAATTAGGATGCATGGAAACAAACAACAAACTAGAACTCAGGCAAAACAGTGACAACGACTATGTTCAGACTATGTTTTGCATATCCAGATTTTATCCAGATGGGTTTTTTAAAGTCTAGACAGCAAAAAAAAAACACATGAAATCAGAACTCAGTCTGGGCGCTCTGGCTGCTCAAATTGTATTTCAAATTGTCTTTGAATCACTCTTAATGTGACACACAACGATAACGTAAAAACCAGTGAAGGAAATGCCGGAAGTATCCATATGGAATTCAAACAGCATATCCGAAGATTTCAGCCGTGCCCGTGACTACAGCACGGAACATTACTATATATACCGTCGAGTTTTTCTTGTGCGACGGAGGAGTTGTGACCTGCAAATTGACGGGGCGCTTATTTGGAGAGTAAGATGAAGCACCTCCATTTTTCCTGCATCCGTTCTGAAAGCCTCGTCACAAACGTGAGTACGCCTACGTCGTTACCAAAGCAACCCATGCAGATAGGTTGGCTATGTCTGGAAAAACAAATCTAATTTAATCACTTACAATTAATAGTGCAGACAGTCTGCCTGAAAAGATCTGATTTGAGAAAACATCCGATTTGCCTTCAGTCTGAACTAGGGATGTCAATTTACACAAATTCCCATGATCGATAATCGTTTAAATTAACGATCAATTAATCGATTAATCGTACATGTATTTACAGCAGTGGCTGTAAAAACCATGGGCCCTATTTTAAAGATCTAAGCGCATAGTTTAACGACGGAAAAAACGGTCGGCGCGCCAGGCACATGGTCCAAAAGGGTTGTACGTAGTTTCTTAATGAGTCATGGGTTTGTTTTGGGTGTAACATGCAATAAACCAATCAGAGTCTCATCTCCCATTCCCTTTAAAAGCCAGCTGCACTTGCACCATGGCGGATTCGCTATTTACATGGCGGAATTTGCGAGCGGAAAGACTGAACGCTTCTCCAGAGAGGAATCCTTTTATTTTTAATATTTAAAAATTGTGTGCTGCTGCGTGTCCCTGTTTGTGTAATAAGCAGAGTGTACGCGTGTTGTGCACCCGTCTATAGGCGCATATTACTAACGCGCCCTTTAAATAACACAAAAAATACCGCTCTATTGACTTTAGACCAGGTTTTTGTTAGTCAATGGCGCAGTAGTTTTCAGTTGCCTCAAATTAGCTACGCGCCAACAATGCACCTGAACACACCTCATTTTCAGACCAGCATGCCAATGGGTGAACAGATGGGCGTGAGTGCATGTGCTATTTAAACAACGTGGCGCTGGACGTGAAAATGATAACTGCATCGGCCTGAAACTAGCAAAAAACACTTGTGTCGCGCCTGGCATCACATTGCACCGGATGTATGATAGGGCCCTATGACTTAGAAACTTAAACAGAACATGAAAATAAAACAAAACAGCATGACTATGAATTATTAAGACCTGAACGTGACGGGTTTTGTTTTATTTCAGTTAATGTTTATTTTATTTCAATTAATGAAAATGTTTTTTTATGGTTTTAGTTTTAGTTAACGATAATAACCCAGGTACTATATTTAACAACCTAAAATAACCTTGCCTTGTCATAAAAACGATATTTTAACATTTCTAAAATATATTTTATACAGTGGGGAGAACAAGTATTTGATACACTGGCGATTTTGCAGGTTTGCCCACTTACAAAGCATGTAGAAGTCTGTAATTTTTATCATAGGTACTCTTCAACTGTGAGTGACGGAATCTAAAACAAAAATCCAGAAAATCACATTGTATGATTTTTAAGTAATTCATTTGCATTTTATTGTATGACATAAGTATTTGATACATCAGAAAAGCAGAACTTAATATTTGGTACAGAAACCTTTGTTTGCAATTACAGAGATCATATGTTTCCAGTAGTTCTTGACCAGGTTTGCACACACTGCAGCAGGGATTTTGGCCCACTCCTCCATACAGACCTTCTCCAGATCCTTCAGGTTTAGGGGCTGTCACTGGGCAATACGGACTTTCAGTTCCCTCCAAAGATTTTCTATTGGGTTCAGGTCTGGAGACTGGCTAGGCCACTCCAGGACCTTGAGATGCTTCTTACGGAGCCACTCCTTAGTTGCCCTGGCTGTGTGTTTCGGGTCGTTGTCATGCTGGAAGACCCAGCCACGACCCATCTTCAATGCTCTTACTGAGGGAAGGAGGTTGTTGGCCAAGATCTCGCGATACATGGCCCCATCCATCCTCCCCTCAATACGGTCCAGTCGTCCTGTCCCCATTGCAGAAAAGCATCCCCAAAGAATGATGTTTCCACCTCCATGCTTCACGGTTGGGATGGCGTTCTTGGGGTTGTACTCATCCTTCTTCTTCCTCCAAACACGGCGAGCGGAGTTTAGACCAAAAAGCTCTATTTTTGTCTCATCAGACCACATGACCTTCTCCCATTCCTCCTCTGGATCATCCAGATGGTCATTGGCAAACTTCAGATGGGCCTGGACATGTGCTGGCTTGAGCAGGGGGACCTTGCGTGCGCTGCAGGATTTTAATCCATGACGGCGTAGTGTGTTACTAATGGTTTTCTTTGAGACTGTGGTCCCAGTTCTCTTCAGGTCATTGACCAGGTCCTGCCGTGTAGTTCTGAGCTGATCCCTCACCTTCCTCATGATCACTGATGCCCCACGAGGTGAGATCTTGCATGGTGCCCCAGACCGAGGGAGATTGACCGTCATCTTGAACTTCTTCCATTTTCTAATAATTGCGCCAACAGTTGTTGCCTTCTCACCAAGCTGCTTGCCTATTGTCCTGTAGCCCATCCCAGCCTTGTGCAGGTCTACAATTTTACCCCTGATGTCCTTACACAGCTCTCTGGGCTTGGCCATTGTGGAGAGGTTGGAGTCTGTTTAATTGATTGTGTGGACAGGTGTCTTTTATACAGGTAATGAGTTTAAACAGGTGCAGTTAATACAGGTAATGAGTGGAGAACAGGAGGGCTTCTTTAAGAAAAACGAACAGGTCTGTGAGAGCCGGAATTCTTACTGGTTGGTAGGTGATCAAATACTTATGTCATGCAATAAAATGCAAATTAATTATTTAAAAATCATACAATGTGATTTTCTGGATTTTTGTTTTAGATTCCGTCTCTCACAGTTGAAGTGTACCTATGATAAAAATTACAGACTTCTACATGCTTTGTAAGTGGGCAAACCTGCAAAATCGGCAGTGTATCAAATACTTGCTCTCCCCACTGTATATTTAAAAGGTTAATTGACCGTGCCGCACAGTTAAGAAGGTCTGCAGGAGTCCTCTCTATGATGTCATTTCCTTTTTTACTTCATCATTGCTGTTAGATTAAACACTGACATGAAACTTCACTCTGCAGACTTAATCATTCTCTTCCCCTCAACTATCATGTTTACAGAAATGTTTACAGTGAGAGATATCAGGTCCATCTCCCCTGGTCGGCGAGATCTGGGTCCAAGATGATGTGGAGGCCAACTGGGGCTTTAAATAACTCTCTTGATCTGTGTTTTGGGGTTACATATTTTAATGCCAAGGTGCAACAGTGCAGATTATGTTGCAAAGTACTATGGGTGTCAAAGTCAGACTAGATCTTACTGTTTATGTGAACATCGATACATTTTGAGTACACTGTCAAATGAAACAGTAGATTAATACAACATCTCCTAACAAAATAATAAAGTCTATGCTCTTTGTAGTAGTATTAACTGCCTTGAATTTTTAATTTTACTAATTTTATTTTGGGGTGAAATGAGACCCAGAGATGTTTTTGTAAAATTCACCCTTTAATATCATGACAATTTTCAGTAACAAAATATTAAATAATTACTTAACTTTTTTGTTTTCATGGCTTCCTGTTGGTATTTACAATTTCATGTCAGCTAATCACACTGATAATCTTCCCCTTTGCTGTCTGCACACTTTTAAACACATTGATGATATTTGAGAGTTCTGGCAGAAGGGAAGATTATCAGTGAATAACAGCTTAAATTTCAGTCTTGTTCCGCATATGAAGCGATCATATGGACTTCGAATATAACACACAAGTCATGTGAAAATAATAGTGGGTTGGAACAACATGAGGTTGAGTAAATGCTGACCAAATGTTCATTATTGGTCAACTATTCCTTCAACAGTCCAGCCCCCATAGCATAACAATCCAGTTTACAAAAGATGTCACTCTGAAGTCTGGTCTCTGGTTCCACACGTCAAGTAATATTACATTGGCTGACTTGCAAAAGACCTTGTTTTGAATCAGACAAGGTCTATTATTTTGAGAGAAGATAAAACATATATGACTGCACAACGTTACACTATAATAGAGGGGGTATCTGGGTGAATGAGCACAGACATAGAGGAAAATCGACAGAGACAGAAACACAGAGTGAGAGAGATAGAAACATTCAGAACACACGGAGAGAAAGAGAACGTAAAAGAGAACCAAACAAAGCAAGGGAAAAATGGCCAAGCCAACAAAAATGACATATCGCGATGTTTCCTCCATAACCGCTTAGTAATATATACAAACATAGCCTATATTTTAGCCTAGTTGTGAGCTTGTGAATTGTATGTGAAGAGAGAGAAAGATTGTGCATTTCAAAATAATTGAAACTATTTTCTATTTAACGTACATCAAAATTTGCTGACCAATTTGCAACACTCGATTGGTGTGGTTCTTTTTAATGAATCAGTCAAACTGAATTAGTCCAAATCAAACACAGGAGTCATTTTTCTGAATCAAAGGCCCCATTTACACTAGTGCATTTTCGTTTTAAAATGCATAACTTTTGCTAAGGTTATGCCTATCGTCTACAATACTCCTCGCAAACGGATATTTTTGAAAACGCTGCAGACCCCGTTTCAGTTTGAAAACTCCAGGGTTGCGTTTCAGTGTAAACAGATGAAAACGGATACTTTTGAAAACGATGGCGTGGCTGACCAGGGCTGCGTTTCCCAAAAGCATTGTATGCCTAAGTTGATCATAGAGACCGTTGGTGGCTATTGTTACAATGCTTTTGGGAAACGCAGCCCAGAGCCGTCTCTCTCAACGGCTCAGTAGCATACCAGCCTCGACTACCATGTAAACAATAACACGGAGATGGAACTGCATGCTTTGCTGACTTTGTGGCCCTTTTTAGCAGCCGTTGTGCAGTTAAATGCTGTATTGTATAATACTGCAGCTGTCTACATGCGCAAGAGGCAGCTGTTTACACTTGTACGCACATGCCCAGTGTGACATGCGTTTTCGGTCGTGCAGTGTAGACAGAGATCGTTTCTGAAAAGCAATGGAAACGCCAGTGTAGACGAGGATCATTTTCATTTTAAAACGCCATTTTAAAAAACGCACTAGTGTAAACGGGGCCAAAGTTTGCATCCCTCACTTCCTCAAAAAAACGTTCTAAGAATGTTTTGCTAACATTTCCATTAAGTTATGAAAATGTTATTTCTAAATGTTCTCTAAACAAATCAAAACATCAAATTTTTTTAATGTTTTAAAAACCTTTTGTTTTTGTTTTGAGAACATTAAGGAAACATTCCATTTTATCAGTTTGCAAACAATATGGAAACATTATTTTTAAATGCTCTGAAACTAGTAACATTTAAAAAGCGTTAGACAAACGTCCAACTAAAACATTTCAGAAATAAAAAGATCCATGAATTTGAGAACATTATGGGCCAGATTTACTAAACAGGGCAAATTAGGGTGAGAGCGAAATTCCAAAAAAGCGCAGATGGGAGTGGACAGTTCTGCACGTGATCTACTGATGACGCACAAATTAAAGCACACAGACACAGCCGGATCATTTCCATAATGACCAACGCAATCTACCAGTTAGCGTTTGGTTTAAGACGTGCTTTATTTGGGCGGTAAATAATGCCGCAAACACCAGTAAATTTACGAGCGCAAACCTTTGTAAATCACCTTCATTTAAATACTCTCCTCCCATAAATTTCTGAAAAGGAAACTCCTACAAATGCATATGCAATAAGGTCAGCCGCAAAAATAACTCTGTCCACACCTTTTCAGCGCTAATTTATCACTGCGTGTCTTTATTAAATCCTGACAGTAGTTTTTTAACAGCAAAAGAGGGATTGAGCTGACGCAAGCTGTTAGTAGCAAGCCCTATAACTCATGAACAAACATTCTGTCAACATTACTGGAAGGTTTGCTCATAACTATTAGAGAACCTTGTCAGTACGTTAGCCAAAGTTCTGAACATTCCTTTTGTGTTCAGATAGAATACATAAAATAGCAACATTCATCAATTTAAAAATGATAATCAAAAAGTGAGGCTTACATCTAATGTCTAGTCTAATTAATGAGTAGTTGTTTATATGACAACATCTAGTTAAAGAGTTTTAGATATTTGTTATAATAAATAGCAATTAAAGTAATTAGTAATATTTCCTAAATGGAATTTTTTATAAATGGGAAAAAAAATAAAAAAAAAAAAATCACAAAATATGTTGGAAAAAGGCCCAGTTTTTTGAAGGGGTTTCCTGTAGGAAACACTGCCATAAAGACAAATCTATACAACTCATTGTCTTTTAATGTGTTTTCAATAGATTAAGTCAGGATATCCCTACTTACTCTCCGTTGAAAAAGCCCTGCCAAAAAGAGGCTTATGCACACTGTGCCACCTCCACTTAGCAGTCCTGAGTCAAGCCTGTGGGCAAAGCCTCAATCTAATCAGCTGGTGGGCTTGAATTATGCAGCAGAGCCTGAAGACACTCAAAAACAAAGCGCCGCGTGGCAAACGCATTGCTCTCTGATTCACAATGAATTGCTGGGGATGAGACACTGATAGAGCTTTTATTGATACTTATGTGAGGTCTCAGAGGCATGAATGACTCAGTGTTGTGCAAGAAACATGGGAGCTTCAGCTTTGGAAGTGTTTTATAGGTGTGATGTTTATCTCTGCCTTAACAGCGTTCCTCACACCAACAGATCCAGAGGGTGAAATCTTGCTGTTATCACAACTGTACTCGAGAACTAAACGCAGTAATGATCGAGCACTAAAATACAATAACTGAAATGAAACTTCTGTCTTCTTTTACTTACCTTTATGTTGTTCCAAACCAGTAGCCTATAACTTCTTTCTTCTGTAAAGCACAAAAGATATTTTGTCATTTTTTTTTAATCCATTGCAATGAAATGAAAGTCAATGGGAAACAATATTTTTTGGACCCCATTGACTTTCATTATATGGTCAAAGACAGTTGAAACATTCTTTAAAAAAATCCTTTTTTGTGCTCTGCAGGAGAAAAAAAAATTAATGCAGTTTTGGAATGACATGAGGATGAGTAAATTACGATAATTTATATTTTTGGTGAAATATTCTTTTATTTTCTACCTATTTTCTCATCAAAATGTGCACAATTTTCTGCACGGTATGAGCAAAAAATACCCCCTATCCCACCCAAAGAGTAGTCACAGTTAACTAAAACACACACCCCTAGAAGATGTATGTTGGTTGGAAGCTTGTTTCCACCACAGAATAAAAAATTTTTAACTCACAATTGTGAGTTTACATCTCGCAATTCTGACTTTTTTTCTCAGAATTGTGAGATATAAAGTCAGAATTGCGAGTTATAAAGTCAGAATTACGAGATATAAAGTCATAATTGCGAGATATAAAGTCTAGAATATAAATTGCGAGTTATAAAGTCAAAATTGCAAGATATGTCAGAATTGTGAGATATAAACTCCCAATTCTGACTTTTTTTCTCGCAATTGCGAGTTTATATCTCACAATTCTGAGAAAAGAAGTCAGAATTGCGAGAAAAAAAGTCAGAATTGTGAGATAAAAAGTCGCAATTACTTTTTTTATTTTTTTATTCTGTGGTGGAAACAAGCTACCATAACGTTGGGATTTTCATCTTTGCAGTTAAAAAAAAATAATGCTGCCAATTACATTCTCATGCTTGTTGAGTTTTCTTGCTTCTTCAGGACAGATAAATGTCTTACTGGGATCTGTTAGGGCTCTAATAATGGTATAATGACGTTAGAATCAGTACCATCCCTTATTAAGGCTATGCTGTAATATTGAGCAGGCTTCATTTTAAAGGGATGTTCAGAAGCAGAGAGGTTTCTTTTCTGAGCAAGTTTCTCAGAGGATGTTCTATCTCAGCTGGACATCTGTCTTCATTAACTTTCACTCAAGCATCTTTCATAATAAGAAGTCTGCTCCAGCTTACTGTCCAACATAGAAAATTCAGCTGGTCAAGTCAAGTCACCTTTATTTATATAGCGCTTTATACAATACAGATCAAAGATTTCAAAGCAGCTTTACAGCGATAATGATGCATTTCAGCTGTTGTCCAGCTGAAGTCAGTTCAGTGTTGATTCAGTTCAGAACTAATTTAATCAATTATTCATCTATAAAGCAGTTCTGCAAAAATGACATCAGTTTGGTTCTCATTCAACAGCATCAGTGCAGTCAGATCAATAATATTGTTGAATATTAAGTGTCCCCAGAAGGTGTGTTGATCTGATCCATAACAAACTCCACTTTGCAGCTCCGTCTGCATTTACATTCAAATTCAAATATGCAGGTAAAATGCAAATCTTTACAATAGACAAAAAGTATTTTGCTTTGGTGTTTTGGTGCATTGCACTAAGCAAGCATCTGTCATTTATAGGAGAATGTGTTACCTGTCAACATTCTTTACACATACAAATTAACACTCATTAACACTACATTTCGCTTGTTAAATAAAACAAAACATTATAATGAATAAATTAATAATATTTAATATACTCAGTAATATATAACCTAATCAAAATAATGAAATCTGTGACACTGACCTTGTGAACTCATTTGTAAAAAAGGTCAAATGCTCTTCCACCGAAGCACAAAATACCACAGAGTGTATCTTTGTCAAATCATGCTGGGGAACATGATCATCAGGTTTTAGTTTATTCAGCTCAAGTGCTGCTGTCATAGACATTCTGAAATTGTACATTTTTCAAATCAATCTATCAGGCAAATCGTTATGCTGATAATTCACGAGTTCACATTTAAGTATTTGGTGTGCTGTCCGAGGGGAGGTCTTCAAACTCGGAATGTGGCCCAAACCCAGGGTATCCATCCCACCACATTACCAGCACCCCCCCAGCAATTTTAAAAAAAAAAAAAATTCACGCTCTCTATTTAAAAAACCCTTCAAACTGATGTATGATTTGTTGGAATCAGACAAAAAATGACTGAACTACATCTCTTTGAAGTCAATAGAGTCAGCAAAGTCAATTTTGAGAATAATCGAGGTTCCAAAGGTTCCAAAACAAAATCACCTAGCAACCATACCTTAAAATCCCTGGTAATACCAAATTTGGCACATACCAAGTCATAACCAAATATCTATAGGAAAAATATATATTCGATTTTTTTTTTTCCATGATACCACAATTGTTTGATTAACATTAATGAAACAGACAGTCTATATATTAAGACATACTGTCTAATATATCTAATACTGTCTATACTAAGACATCTAATATAGCCTATAGTTACACATCAGATGTTTTTCTCCAACAGTTAACCAAACATTCACTTAAGACATAACAGATAATGTTTGCGTGAATACTTTCCAAGACAGATATTTTGAAGTACTGTAATTCTGTGTATATGTGTATATTGGGATTGCGCACTGAGGCGTCTTTGTGAGCACGCTTCGTGCAGAGAAATATGGCATTTTTCATGGACAAAGGAAGGGTAGTTCTCTCAGAAAACGTACAAATAAAGATACTTTTAGATGTTTAATTGCAGTTTGGAGCATTGGGATCGCTAGACAAGGGCTTGTCTAACAACAAATTTTTGAGAAAATCTCAAATTCGACCAAAATTGACATCTTTCACTTGTTTTGCCTGTAGCTCGTAATTAGCCCGTGTGCATTCCGACAGATTTTGTCAGCACGGGTCACTTATGCTATCAGACAAACCATGTGCAAAATCATAAGTCAACACCATTGCTGAGTATTTTCTCTTTAAAAGTCCAGCGAACCAAAGACGCGGTTTAAAATTGCTGGTGTTTCTGACATCACAAACTACCTTGTAACCAATCACGTCAATGTGCGGGCGGGTTTTAGCATATCATTAGTGGTCGATGGCCGATGTGTTAGAAGCGGGACTTTTATTTTGACGGCATGTCAGACTTTTATTTTGACAGGTGACGCTGAAAACACCAGTGCCTGATCACACAGCACTTACATTCTTCTCTGTCTTCATTAGTTTACGGCATCTGTTAAACAGTCATATTTAATACGTTATTATATAGACCTGTTAAACAAAGAAAGTAAACGGTTGGCGAAAAAGTATAGCGTTTGCTTTTATATTATTAGCAACGGAAAGGCAAACAATAGGCTATAATACTTTCTCATTTACCGTCAACATTCAGCTAATACGCATCTATATCGTTGAAACAAATCTCTGAATATCCAATAAACATTTAATTTCACAATCCTTTCAGATTCAATCGAATCCAGCCGTGAGATCTTCTGAAGTGCGCATTTGTAGCCTGCATGTGTTGCGAAGTGAATGCGGACAGGAGAGTTCAGCTTCACTGGAGACGCGACAAACTTTAAATCCTTGATTTTAAAATATGCTGCGCTATATTCAGTTGACCACTATGTCATATTAATGTCATTTACACAGTGCTGTATGTAAAATTACTGCTACCTTGTCTGTGTTTGAAACAAATATGATTACCAGTGCGCACAAATTTAAGTGCCGTTAGCCTACAGTGTTTACTTCCTTTTTATTCATATATTTTTAAACAATTACTTTATTTGTGAAAAAATACTGTAATATGATTGCAGTATCAAGAAGTTGCCATCTAAAGCATGTTTATTTTAAAGATTTTTTTTAATTTATTTTCATATTTCTAATTTATTAAATATTAATTAAAATACATATTAAATATATGCTCTCTAAGATATTGGCATCGGCCATCAAAAAAACAATATCGGTCGACCATCATTAGTATGCTGCAAAGCAGGGGAGTCTCAAGAGAAGCCATACCGGTATATTTTTCTGTTGATATAAAATCGCGTACATTTAGCAATATAGCGGGTGAATTATGTATATGATGTTTATTACGATGTTATGATGAAATGTATGCCTTTCTCCACTGACATTCTATGATGTTCAAAGTGTTTCTAAGGATGCTGATTTTCAGAAGGCAGCTGTCTGACTCTGAGATGGCGAACGGGAACATGGTTTTTGTAACATTAGCAACACATTATTAGCTGTTTGATAACATAGTCAAGCCAAAGACTAATCACATTAATTACCGTTATGTGTCCGACGTTGTAAAGAACGATACCTTTGTTCAGCGTTTACTACAGTAACTTGAGTAAAAGTTGAGCGAGTGGATCTCTGAGCTGGTCTGAGTGAGTGGAGGCGGGGCTAATTTGCATATTCATGGTTCCGCGATTACATTCAAGCTATTTTAAGGCATGAAGAAAGTTTTTCTCACGTTTAAAAAATGTTTTATGTTTAAATATGTCATTTTGGTGATCAAAGAGGAGTTTTAATGGATAAAATTATTGACTACAGGGGGACTTTAAAATTTGTATTTCAAAACAAATTTCATATTGCATTCTAAATCACTATCTATGCACTTCACAGCACACACAAGTACTCAGCTAGAGCTTGAGCACAGATACTTCTGGCTAATTTATCATTATAAATTAGTCAGATTGTCTCTCGGCAGCTCTCCTGAAATCAGTGTAGTGTCCTGTTGGTCTATTTCATCTGTCTCCTTGAGGAGAACATTATGGCGTACAACATCAGACACACTAGCTGCTTTACAGACACTTTAAGAAAAGGAAACACACTGTGTAGTGTGTCGGTCAAGCATAAATTGAAGGGCTAAATCTGGGCTACTCAAATTGCATGTGGTTTGTGGCATTGCCTAAATATTATTTTACAGTACAAGAAATTTTATATCAACATAATGGTATCTACTGTATCATAATATAGTTATTTTTATGTAAATTCTATATATTGTATAACTATGTCGCAATTCATATTTGTGATAATCCAGTGAATTCCTAGAAATGCTTTCCAAATGAAAGGTTATTTGGAACTTGATGGATGCAGACAAAACCAAACCAAACTAAAGATAAGATTATTCATAACAAATGAATGATATGTCTGGCATTCGTGCAAAACTACTTGTTTTTAGTATTTGGGCATGTATTTCTGCTACTTCTCACAACAAAGATGGCGACGGAGGAACTCAATGGGCTGGGTATCATCTGCTACTTCATGACATGGTTATATATTGCGATATACCACAAAGCATTATATTATACTATTTACATTATGTGCCGATATGCAGTAATAGGATATACCATATATAGGATATACCAATACTGTGAATAATTCCTTATTACGAGATATTTAGATTTTTAGAATGCATTTTTACAATACTTTTCGATCAACCAGTTAAAATTTACAATAATGTGTGTCAAAGAGGCATGTGCACTCTGATATAAACAACCCCAACACGGATGAGAAGCTTGGTGGAACGAGTGAAGCAGACAGGCTCTAAAAGTTCAGATTTAATTAAATGATAGTTGACACCTATTAAGTAACAAGCCAGTGATTTAAAAAAACTTAACTTAACGTGTTCATCGTCATGTAATGATTTTTGTCAAGCCTTCAAAAAAACTGCACACCACAACACATGTAATGATTCAATACATCATGAATCATCACAATATCATAACTTGATTGTGATTAAAATGCAAAAAATGCACAGAGGCATGGAAGCGGCTCTAAGTCTCACCGCACTGAGAATCGTCAGTCTCAGAGTTAGTGCTTTTTGACATTACCTGCTTCTTCATTATTGAACTATAACCTAAATGCACAAATAAATCAGTATCATGACTACAAATATTGCGATACAGCCCTACAATTAAACTACCTTGAGATAATGAGCATAATGTAGCTAATGGAAACCAGCTAGATATTAATGCATAAAGTTGCATGTTGCTCAGCAATTATAAACAAACTACATTTACACTACCGGTCAAAAGATTGGAATAATTATGATTTTGAAAATGTTTTTGAAAGAAGTCTATCAAGGCTGCATATTTGATCAAAAACACAGTTTCCTGTGATGGCAAAGCTGAATTTTCAGTGGCCATTACTTCAGTCTTCAGTGTCACATGATCCTTCAGAAATCATTCCAATACGGATTTGGTGCCTAATTATTAATAATGGTTCTTACTATCAATGTTTAAAAAAAAAAAAAAAAATGAATGGGAGCATTGTGAAATTTCTGTCATTATAATCAAAGTTGTCTACACAGAAAGCATGACACTGATGTGTATTCGAGGCTGAATTTTCCCTCCAGCATGAGACTGCACAGATGTGCTCTTTTCCTCATGAGATGCTGTAAAGCTCCATCTGGTGCTTCAGTGCCAGCGCGCTCACATTTACAAATGTACTGGCATTAGTCTTGGCGCTCAGTGCAAATGTAGAATATTGAGAACTGTGAAGATAACTTCTAGTTTTTCAAATGGTGTGCAGGTGGGCATTATGGTTGTTGGATTATGGCAAAAATCGCTTGGGTTATCCAAAGATGTCATTTTCTTCGCAGAACTAGCTGAGATGGAAGAGTTATTGGTTATGACAGAATGTGTTACTCTGGATGAAATGGTGAAATGGGGGGGGGAGTCATGGGATTCCTTGTTAATACAGTTCATGAAGTCTAGCGTTGAGAGACACTTTTCCGATTCAATGTTTTTTGAATGCACAAGCGCTGCTTCTTGTGCTTTAACCACTTCCGACCCCCATCCACCCTACAGGCCCCTCCCTTCCTCGTAAATCTTTCGACATGAATAAAGACTGTTTGAAAACCACATGCCCTCCCTTTCTTCAGCTGACGTGATCTGCCAAATACTGACTCATTAGAGCTGAGGGGAAAGACAACAATATTCGAGACGGGGAAAACCATCTTCTTCGACAGAGAGCAAACGGATGTTTGCAAGCAATATTTCATCAGCTACTTTGATCTAGAAAGATCAGATCTTTGCAGAGCCACTGTGAATGGCTATTAGAAGTCATGCATATCTTAAAGAAGAGAATATTTTAGAAATGTCACACTGACTTCAGCGAGAGCAAGACTGTGTAAGAGCAGCAGAAATCTTCCTCTGGCAAAAACGCAAGCAGGGCAGTTCAGTCCCAGCGGACCCTCAGAAGGCCAGCAGGAAAATTCTGCTCATACTGAAGACTCCTTGTGTCAGCTCTGACTGAGGGCCTGACCCAATAAAACTACTGCCTTGCAGAAATGCAATGTCAACAGCAGATACTTTATAACTGCACAACCTTGAATTTATCCTTGGACTTGAAATATTTTTAAGACAAATTCAAATATTACTGCATGTTAGAGGTTGGATCGATACCAATATTTTGGCTTCAATACAATACAAAGTCTTCTACTACAGTATTGAAGTGATAGTTCACCCAAAAATGAACTGATTGCACTTAAAAATTTAAGGCAGCAACCAAACTTAAGTTTGTTGTTGTTGTTTTTACAGTGTATAGTAGTACATAAGTTATACAAACCCAACCACTGGGTTAAAAAATGTAATTTAAAGATTTAAACCAAAAGTGGGGTTTGTCCATATTTGACCCAAACATGGGTTGAAACAACCCAGCATTTTTAGTGTACACTTCACCTTTAAAATAATTAGGGATTCATTTAAAAAGCAGCTCTGATATTAATAGCTCTATTGATTCTCCAAATAGAAATCCACATCATCAAATCATACAAACATCAGCAAAATATAATTTCTTCTTTTAATGATAGATATGATGATGATATAATGATTTATGAAATCACTGATTGTGATTGATAATTGATGGATCTTCTCAATGAGTTGTTTTTAAATGTGCCTGTGTTTTGAATAGTGTGTATATGCCTGATCAAGGTCATGGGACCGAAATGTTGCAAATAAAGCTATTTTTGATACTTTTGTAAGTAGATAGTGTGCGGGACTTTCTTTTGTTTTTTGATTTTTGACCTTTTTTGGTTCTTTCTCCTACGCACATATCCATTACCTGCAGGTGTTCGAGGGTAATTGTTAATTGAATGATATTTGTAGAGAAAATGCAAGAGAGGTGAATCTGGACACCAAAGGTTCTCCTAATTTATGTGTTGTAGGATGGCTAATTATCACATTGTGATAACACATTTCCGAACAAGCAAAGCAATGACAGTGAGCCAAACTTTAGCTATTTATTTTCTGTGTAGGCGTTTTTGTTTTGCAGGGCTAGTGTCTGATTCTTTTGCACAAATAAAGTGCATGTAGTGAGAATACCAATAAAAGGTTTCCATTTTGTTGCTGAAATGGAAAGATACAGGAAAACAAAGGCAAAACGGGCTCACATTTCAGTGGTGCTCTGGAAAAATTTCCACCTCCTGAAATAATGTGTCTAATGTACTATAATTCACATCAGTTACAGAGTGGATTAGCCAATAATGAAGACCAGATAAAAGCTTTATCCAGCCTTCCCATACACCCCCTGCAAACAACAGGCCAAATCTGATGCTTTAAACTCGGTAAAAGCGACATAACATATAGTAATCCGAAGCACTTTAGGAGATGACAGAATATTAAATTGCACTCTTATTGCACTTACAAACTCCAGTGCATCCAGGCAAGCTCAGAGATGCAGAGGAAGGCTAAAACAATACATCTTTTCAATCAGCGTCCATTTGCTAAAACCCAATTCACAGCTTGAATTGAATAAAGCTTTAGACTGCAGTCTTATGCAGAAGAATAGCCTTGTATTTTCAGCAATATGTATTTAATGAGGATTCTTAGACCACACAGGGACCATAGACTCTTATCTCTCCACCAGAGGCCTCATTCCAGAGGTTGCTGGGATGCAGATGTGCTTTGATCGGTTTCTATTTAAGGCAAATGATTTTTTTAGACCACAGCCATTTTGACCGTTTAGTTACAGGCATTTTAAAGAGGCAAGAACAGCAGGGGAACAGTGGAAGAGCATGTTGAAGCTCTTTGTTGTCTTTAATATTTATAAGGCCGAGGAGCCAATTAGTCATGACCTCTGAGCTTGACAACTCATCTGTCTCTGCAAACTGGCTCAGGTCTTTTGATTGTCTGACCTTTTCTGCATTCTATTCACAAGACTTATTAGACCAGAAAACCTGTCCAGGAAGTACTCACTATGACTGCCAGGTTTTTTAATAGTTTCAAATGAGCTTGGGTTAAAAAAAACTTCATCCCTTAAAGGGATAGTTCAACCAAAAATGAAAATTCTGTCATTAATTACTCACCTAAATTTAAAAAAGCCTAAATTAAAGCAATCGAGTCTCTTCAGAAAATTCGGA
Organism: Coreius guichenoti; assembly: GCA_039654105.1. Lineage (NCBI taxonomy): Eukaryota > Metazoa > Chordata > Actinopteri > Cypriniformes > Gobionidae > Coreius > Coreius guichenoti. Next base: position 28,527,572 of record CM077176.1, on the reverse strand, counting down.
ATAAACCGCTCTATTCATATTAGGGGTGGGACAAAATATTGATAGGGCAAAATATCGCTGTCCTTCTCCGTGCGATACGAGAATCGATGCGCTGGCACCAATTATAAATATATTAATTAATAAAATAAGGCACTCTAAACAGATTTCCCTGCTCCCAGCGCCGCTACTTCATGGCTCCTCGAGGTGGCGCTCAACACATGAATGAGGGAAACGTGAACATAAGTTGACTAGCCTAAGAAAAAGAGGATTTTAACAGATGGCGGACAGCAGTGTGAGTAAAATAATAGATTCCCAGCCACATTTAAGTACAAAGTCTGGAAAACCTGCACTTTTCATGGGCATTTTGTTTTCATAGTTAGATATTGTGATGTATCATCATAGGATTGTCTAGCAATATGTTGATTATCGCAGAATTGCTGTATCGTGATATTATCGGTATCGTGAGCCGTGTATCGTATCATATCGCAAGGTACCTTGTGATTCCCACACCTAATTCATATGGATTAGTTTTACAATCTATTTATGAAGTTTTTTAAGCGTCAAAGTGGTAGTTGCGTGGCTGTCAATGGAGGGACAGAAAGCTCTCAGATTTGATCAAAAAGATCTTCATTTGTGTTTCAAAGATGAACAAAAGTCTTACTGGTTTGGAACAACATGAGGGTGAGTAATTAATGTTCATTTTCATTTTTGTCACTTAGTCATTTTTTTGTTAAATGTTGAACTGGATATGCAGCATCATGCAAAAGCTAAATTTTTCACTTTGTAGAAATGCGTTTGCAGTCATGATTCATTTTTTTCTGAATTTTCAGTTATGATTCATTTTTTCTGTTTATAGATTTATAGAGGGTATGCACGTGACGTCACCGTCAGCCGGAGTGACTGCGGTTACGCCCACTGAGTGGCAGCATTGGTTTTCAGCATGAGTGCCGCGAAAAACACACAAAACACATCTAAAACAGAAAAAAGCTTTGAGATTGATTGTACAAATAGATTTAAGAAATCTAAGGTAGGCCTATATTTTTACAGACTTCCGAAAGCTACAGAAAAGAGAAGCAAATGGATTGCTGCAATTCACAGAAACAGCTGGACCCCAGGCAGTGAAACGTGGATTTGCTGTTATCATTTTGTGTCAATATGTTGAATTTTGGGGTAAAATCATACCCTATATATTTTATTGGGAACTCATCAATTAAATATTTACCATCTTATATTCTGGATAATTGGATGTTTTTAAATAAACACTGACATAAGCTATACAAGTTTTAGGGCTGGACGATATGATGATATAACATTGATTTAAGTGATCACCCGGATTTAGATCTACCTATATTTATATAAAGTGTTTGAAAGGCAAATTTGCTTTATGTATTTCCCTGGCGTCGAAATCAGGCACATATAAATGTCAGGAAACACGATTCCTGGCTCCATGTCAATATCCATGGGTCACTGGATCTTTGGTAAGTTGTAAGGAACACTATATAGAGTCCAACCTTTATTTAAAACTGATAATCATTTGTTTTACTCGCGTTTTCGCAGTTTCCCCTATTAGATCCAGTCATGCAGCGGGCTCTTTTGCCACTCAGTCCGATTGAGGGGGCGTGTTCTGGCGGGAAAGTGACGTCAATGCATACCCTCTATTGAGAAAATGCGAATATTCAGCAGGTCATGTGATCACATAAGGCCACCATGTTTCAATAAGGCAACCCACTCAGTGTAAAATAAAACAGCTTTTATTAGGATACTGATATGAGAATCATATCCTCAAAAGTACTGGACATTCATATCCTCAAAAGTACTATACAATTCTTTATTTGTAAAACTTTAACTTTCATAAGAGAATGATAGAATATGGTGGTATGGTTACATATCATGAATATTCTTACAGGATTCAAAAGTATGAGTTGCCTTGACTCAGACATCAATCACGTGTACATTATTTAAAGGGGGGGGTCTAATGCTATTTCATGCATTCTGACTTATTTACATTTACATTTGTTAAAGTTGGATTCTCATGCTAAACATGGCCAAAATTTTAAAAAATGAGAATGTCTCCGTATGACGGAGTATTTCTGTGCCAAATACACTCCTTCAGGATTCAAACAAGTTTCGGAAAGTTTTTTTCAAGTATGGCTCTTTATGAAGTCATAAAGGGCGGAATTGCTTGTATGGGCACTTCTCCCAGATGAGCGTGTGCGCACATCGACCAGAACCAGAGCAAGAGCATCAACAACTAGCTTCGTTTGGGTTACGGAAACCGTCGGCAGCGCTGTCATTTTGTTTTTAGACCACAAAATCAACAATGTCACTAAAGAACTGTGTTTCTGGTTGTGAGGGAAAGATAACCTTGTTCAGCTTCCCAAATAACCCAGCGTTAAGGAAACAGTGGATGCAGTTTGTTTTTCTTTAGCTCCGCCCACTGCACGCCTTCACGAGTTCGGCTATTTTCGGAAAGAATCAGCGTATCTGTCTTTTATAAATATGATAAAACTAAAGACTCTTCGGAGATATGAAGGATGCAATACTACTCTATAGGTACTCAAGATTAACATGAGGTTGGCAGAAACTGTGTGTGTTATGCCCCCTTTAAAATGTTTTGAACTGAAAAGACATTGGAGAATGAATTATTCAGATGAGATGAATTCCCTTTTATGAAACTTTTGTGGTGAGGTAATATCAACTTAAGTCACTTTGTCCTGCCCACAGCCTGTTAGTAGACAATTTAGAATATTGCAAAGGCTAGATCGGGATGAAATTACCAATGTGATTGGCTGCTTACTACATAACTAGAATCATTGGGAATTTAATGTTTCCAGTTCCTTAGCAGTTGATTTAGTACATTTAAAGGGATAGTTCACTCAAAAATGAAAATTCTGTCATAAATTACCCTCACGTCACCACGCACAAGAACAAACCTTGGTGGTTCTTGAGGAAGTATGTGTTAGCAATATATGTGCATGAGAAAAAACCAAATGGGTTATCTGCAATTATTTAATGGCGAAAAATGCTAAATGCTAAAAGATTCTTGTAAGTGGTGTGTTTATATAGACTTTTTAATGATTTTTAGCATAAATATAATAAACTAAATTATGTAATGCAAATTTTTTTTAATTTTTATGTTTTCTGTGAGCGAAGAAGATTTCACTGTGGGAATTGCCCTCTTTCTACAACACAAAGACAGCAATTAAATGACACCAAAGGAAACTTGAACTGAGCTATTGATAGCAGCTGTCTTTAGCCCAGACCGTCTGAACAGACATAATGAGATAATATGTCATTAAGGCTTAAACACGATGTTAAAGATATCAGATTTTGCCTCAACAAAGGTGAATGCAGCATGTAAAAAACAAATTGCTTTAAATAAACAACATATTAATATAGTGAAAACCAGACAGAATGGTGTCTTTCCATCTAGCTGTAACCTCACCCACTTGTTTAGGTTTAGAAATCACATCTTTTATGGATGAGGAAGGTAGACGGCGGCAACACCTGCCACTGCGCTTGAGCAACGATAACATCTGCTCTCAAAGCCCCTATACACACTCTCACTCCATATCCACAGCACATTTTCTTAGAGAGGGTTGAGATCCTAGAGAACTGCCCTTGAGAAACGAATTTTTTAAAAAAACGCAGAATCAAACCACTTTCACCCTCCTGAGGTCTCTTATCAAACTCAACTTATTTCACCTCACACTGTGACTATGGCAACAGCGTGTGTGGTTTTGTAAAACGGTCCTGAGCTCAGGCTGCTGTCCTGGTGTGAAAATAAAGGTGTGTGTTTCCTTGTTAAAGGACACAGCTATGTGCAGCCCCATACTGAGGAAGATTACCTGCATAGCTGCAGTCGCAAGCAGGTGAAACCAAAAAGCCAAACATCTATGGTGGATGTCCTCATATAGAACTTAAAACTTCAACTTCTTCCCAAAAGCTCTGGCCCAGTCATTTTCCCACAGTTAGTTTAAATACATATACTCATCATATATGGTGTATCTAGCAGTGTTTTTCAAACTCACAGCCACTAATCTGAGAGCTGGGCTCCACAGTGGGAAGTGGAAAAGCTGTAGGAAGTACACAAAGAGTTGAAGAAATGGAAAGTGCACCATAATGGCACCATAATACAATATTGATGGAAAAGAAATTACAGCCTCTAATGCATCCTTTAGGTTTGTTCAGTCTGGGACATACCAAGCACAGAAATAGAAGCCAGAATGGATGATATGGAACTTTCTTTTAGGTTATTTTTATGAGAAAGGCTAATGGACACATATAGAGGACTATCACATCCCCTTGCAACTACTATGTACTAACATTTAAATGAATCATTTGATACAATGCACTTATTGTGTACACTTTACATTGTATTTAATAAAAAAAAAAACCTACATGTAATTACATTTTTAAATACATCTATAATGTCGACCCATATTTTCTTACCCTAACCCACCCTTAAGAAGAAAACCAAACCTGTCCCTAACCTTACCCTTATCCCACTTCAGCTGGACAACAGCCGAAATGCATAATTTTCCTGTTACCACTGTAAAGATGCTGTAAAACGATCTGTATTGTATAAAGCGCTATATATATATATATATATATATATATATATAAATATAAAGGTTACTTGACTTAAAGACGCCTAATATAAAGCGTGAGCTATATTTACATTATTACAATGTTATAAACATATTATACCATTATTATACCATTATTGAATTAACATGAATTAACATGAGATGCATATAATAAAATTAAATCACAATTAAATGCATAAATTCATTATTAGATACAAGTCCTTAAAGCTGCAGTCCGTAACTTTTTTTGGTTAAAAATGATCCAAAATCCATTTTTGAGCAAGTACATAACCAGCCAGTGTTCAAAACGATCTCCTCACCTTAGCCCGATTCACAACGGTAAGCTTGTAATAATGTGTTATAATCTGAGTGGTACTGGTGGATTTCCGCGGGAAAATTTTCGTTCATCTTTGCGTCATTACGTCACATCTGTATACATAAAGAAGGAGTCCGGCTAGCAGTAGTATCACGTGTGAGGATGCTGCAGGTGGCAGATCATTTATAGCCTTTCCTCACAGCAGCTGGAATAATTAAATGTATCATTTTGATGGCGGATTGTAATCCAGAAAGATCCAAAAGACAATCATCAGTGACAACTGGAGATTCACCCGTAGTCAAAAGCAAAAGATTAGACTGTACAGAACCTGAAATCTACAGGTAACACTAATACACACTAAATACACATAGTCACGCAATGCTGATATTGTTAACATTAACATTTTGAGAATAAAGTATAACAACAATAATAATAATTTGCACGGTTTGATGTGATATGAGCTAAGCGATCGTTAGATATAATCACCGTTGGTAGCGCGATTTATTGTAATGCTTTTTTTTTCCTCAGTTGGTCAGAACAAAAGTGGTAGACATGTTACTTACTTGTTCAGACGACATTTTCCGGTGAAAATTCTTATTTTGGTCATACTTCCAAGACGTATCCACACCGGTGCGGTGAATGAATGACAGCCACACATACTCCTCAAAACATTCGATTCATCCACACTGAGGAGCCGTGCCGATGCACAACGCACGTAACGATGATAATTCCGCAGATAACTGCAATTGCAGGTTTCAAAACAGAGATGGCGACAAAGAGGCAAAACTTATGGACTGCAGCTTTAAATGAAGATATTTTAAAACATTCCTTTAATTAGGCAGATGAATGAACAGATATTACAAAAAGTGGCAATATATTGTTTAGTTTTTTCCCCAATATCATTGAACTCAGAGCTATCTCTGAAATTATTTTGAGTTTGTCAATATGTCTGAAGTTGACTTTCTTACATTTGCATTCTTGGATTACATCTGTTCATTTTATCAGTCGACATACATATGAAATTTCTTTAATACTTTCAATTTGTAACATTTTTTAAATAATTTATTGAACTAATTAACACATTAGGTTGCAAACTAGGTTAATTTCTCATGACATGGTGGCACTGATCATGAGGCAGGTCTGCCATTCATAATTTTAGATGTTATTGAAGACATTTGCAAGCTGTCAGATTCATTTTAAATCTAGTCTTTTAGAAACAAGCCTTTTCACACATCACTGCAAAAAAATCAACTGGTGTTCAAGCTACACACAGGGCAATTTGACACCCTGTTCCATCCAATCACGTTTCGAAACACTGACACAGGCTAAAGAAATTTACAAACACAATCACTCTGACTCAGCGTAAGTTTGTGTCGTGTACATCAATAAAATATTGGGCTTTGGCTTTCATTACGCATTGAATTTCACAGTCGGATACTGTGTAAAATAATCATTCTAGGAATCTGTGCAGAAATCCTCTGTCCTGCTCAACTGTTGTGTTCGTTTTCCAAGATTGCAATGCATCGAAGTCTGTGTTTCTTGGCGTAGCGTTTATAGAAAGTGACAAATAAAGAAGAGATAGGGAGAGAGAGCATCCTCCTCATAGCTTCTACTCTCAATGGCTGTGAAGGAAGATAAAAGTGAGTCCACCCCCAATATATCTTACTGTGAAAATGTTCACAAATTGGCCACTGAGGCACCTCATTGTCCCTTTAAATAATGTGGTAGCGAGTATAAAAAAAATTACTTCACTGGCATGCAGTTCTGGTTAGGACTAGTACATACATAGAAAAACACATTTCACAATCTGTTACCATGGTGACAGGGAAATGACAAAAGAGTGTATTTCTAATAGATACGGTGCTTCTTGTCACATTCAGATAGTGTTCAGAGCCAGACAACCAGTAGTCCACACACCTAGACCTCTCAAACACATGCTTTGACATTAACTGTTCAAACCATCATCATCACCTTCATCATCTTCACTTCCAAGTACATGCCATTTTACTGAGGCAATTAGATAAGCTTGTAAGTTGTACTTTAGAGTGCTTGTTATTTAATACATGTTGAAGTGCAAGCACCAAATTTCCTACTGCAACTTTAATGAACCTATCTGCATCTAAAGAGATTAAGTCATCAATAGAGAAAGACTCTAATACTGACACATGCGTACTAAGATCTTAATATATTCTAAAATGAAGAAAGATGAAAGAATCACTTTGACAGGCCAACAAAATAAAGATCACGTTTAATGCCTTGTGCATTTAATAAAATAGCCTACCTAAATATAATGCCATGATTGTCATTGTTTATAATGACAGCCAACCCTCAAAATTAAGATAACAATGTAAATGCAGCCATTAAGCATCTCTCAAGCTAAAACACTAATAGAAGACTTTTCTCCTCAAAAGGAAATTTTAGTTATAGCTGTGCATGAATTCCTGTCGTCCACGCCCAAACTAAAATAGTTTCCAAGAAGCATCAGTTATTATAGCGTTTTTACAACGTCTTGACTTGGAAGATACATTGCTTGCAATCATGCATGGACATGTTTTCAGACTGCATGGCATGCAGAACACATACAATTGTGAAAAGAATAAGGAATGACATAGTTAAATGCAGTAGTTACGCATAATTGAGGAAGTTTTTAACTTACCTTTTAAACTGAAGTAACTAGAGTTAAACTGACCGCCACTTCCGGAGGATAAGAAAACTGCGGAGAGAACTACGAAATGTATCCGCGAGGCATCGTGTCGACAACACTGCGTATCAAGCGAAAAATAATAACAAACAAAATAGATTTGTGAGTGGACTGTCGCCTCTTTTGAAGTTTACGTTGGGTATTAACTTAACAAACCTCCAGACAATAAAACTGGATACAGTTAAATATCGAAACGAACCGCTATTAATCGACATGTAGAAATAAAACGATTAAATTAAGTAATCAGAGCTGAGTCAAAAACGAGTCAGAAGATGCGCTGCCCTCGCGCTCACTGAGCATATAAACGGCGCTGTAACTGTTGTGCGCGTGGGTTCCGCGAGCGGTTCACAGACGCAACTGAAAGTGACCTTAACCAATCAGCGGGGGAATTACCACGTACGTCACTTGTAGAGGCAGGGCTACAGCGGGTTGACAGTACCTTTTCCGTGACGTGGCTGCCTTCTCAGAGCTCACTAGCTCTAAGCGTCTAAATAAATGCAACTAAGTGTTTTTAAGCACCCAGTTTTGTTGCTCTTCGGTTACTTTGAGGAATATAAAGTGCTCTTTTTAACACAGTGCCCACATTTCCTCATTTACCAATTCATACTTGCTTAACTGCTTCCCCTGGCAAGCAACTTGACATTTTAAATAAGCTATTTGGTGATGGATGTTGGTCCTTGTTGTGAAGGTCACTTCAGAAGAAAGTCACTTTGTATACAACTTTTATAATATATATCATTATTCTGTTTATTTTCTTAGACTTTCCTTGATTTTTGACACATTTACAGTTGGACAAAAAGACCAGTAGTTACTTGGAAGGATTTTAATGTTGTTGAACCTATAATCGAAATGATTGTGTGAAATATTAGATTAAATATTAATATATAATAATATTACAATTATTCAAAATGTATTTATATAATAAACCTTTGTATATGTAATAAAGCTATGATAATATTAGTGAAAATATGAACATATTTGCAATTATCTTGTGATTTTGAGGAAAGAATATAGCCTAAAGCACATGTACTTTTTGGTTTGGTAATTTTGTATGGATGACACTCGTAGCTGAAAATGTACATCACCAGACAGATTTCAGAAACTCATCTTGGAAGGTACTTCACATGTTTGCTTCTAGAACTGTAAAAAACCTGTGAAAGACAAACAAGCTCAGGTGTCTCATTAGAAGAAAAGGTAAGACATAATTTGATGTATTTGTTTTTCTACTGTAAAAGACTGTTAACTGTAAAAGACTGTACAAATGCTACAGTAAAAAAAATGTTAATTGGTTAACAGTAATAGATGCAATAAACTGTATACATATAACCTTACGTTTCATTTAATTTTACAGTAAAATAAGGTTAAATGTACCCTTTTTGGAAGTAAAAATAAACAAACCATCTTATAATTTACAGTAAAAAGCCTGTTTCATTTTCAGCCTAAGTTTCTTCTTAGTTTTTTTTATGCACATTAGGGTTTTATGTTACATCTTATGTGTTTACACCTTCAGTTACCTCAGCTTTACTCTAAGAAAAAAATAGGGTCCTAAATAGAACCGCAGGGTTTTTGACACAATTTTAAAGAACACTTTATGACAAAAATGTTCTATATATGGAGCAATGTCGTAAATGATTGCATAATACTTTCACATTGAATTTTTCATTTTCTTAAATTTTTGGACCCACTTTATACTTTACTTACTACTAACATTTAAATTAATCATTTGATACAATGCATGTTATTGTGTACATACATGTTTGTACATTGTACTACACATAAAATGTATGATGCTACAGTTTGATTTATGATGTTTCTGTAATGTTTTAAGGTCATTAAGTAAGCAGGCCATATCCTACATCCACTCAGGCACATAAATTATGTACAGGTTGTCACTATGATAACACCAATATGTCGCAATAAGTAAGAAGTGGACAACCCTTCAGAGAATTAATTATCATGATAATTAACCTAAATAGCTGTAGAGCATTCAAGAGTGTTCAAGAGCATCCAAGCCTTCAGTTTGATGTCAAACCCAATCAGCAGCGATAAAGAGAAGCCAAATAATTCATGAGCAGCACTATGTATCTTTCATCAGTTTGGTGTTGCCTGTAATGGAGGAGAAAGTAAAAACAGAGGAGGGATGTTGAGGGTATTGTTAGTCATAGTCGGACATGCTGTGTATTATGGGGGTGTGTTCACCAAGCCATGCATATTTTTAGCACATTCCTGGGGTATTACACACCCTCATCATTGAGAGTGCTTATGTGTGTTAGAGGACAGAATATTCATTCATGTGAAGTGGGTTTGTGCGTGACTGCACTGGAAATGTGTGGGCTTCCACCAGAAAAGATGCAAACAATAATCATATAACAGTTTGCATCCACAATCACCCAAAAACGATGTGAGGATGTTCCCATGGTGAAATGTGGCTTGTGGAGTATCGACGTTTGTCTTTATCTTTTATCTTTGAAATTTATTTTTTTAATATGTACAGCATATTAAACGACACTACATGTTATAATTGTCTCTGTAGTTAAAATAACATGTGTAGGCAAAATAACTCAATGCAGCTATAATCAATACAAACGTGTGGTTCTCAACCAAGGGGCCCGGGGCCACTAGGGGGCCTCAGCAAACTTATTTAAAGAAAACATGACTGGTGCTTGCCTGTGTAAAATCTGCCAGTATATTACTAAGGTGTTGTGTCAAACTATAGGTAGTTGGTTTGTTAAATACTAACCCATGTCTTAACAAATCCACAGTGTCCAAACCAGCCTTTTTGGAGAACTTAAGGAAATCTATAGATTTAACCAGGAATTTAACCCTTTCCATGCAGTGTTCTGTTATATGAACATAATCTTAATTGCTTAAATGCAATGAATGAATGAATGACTTACAACAGAAGAACAGGTATATATCAGCTTAGATAGAAAAGCCTTCGAATATTTTCTTGAACAAAGGGGGTGGAGGTGTTTTAAATAAAACCCACTACTGCACAGGGCTTTGTTTCAGGTGACAGAAGATTTATAAAGAAAGACAATGCTCCCATCTAGTGATGGAATAAAGATACTACATCATTGTTGACATTATTTAGTGGTCAGTTTCCTAAAATTAGAAGCTATGTAGAGAACTTGCCTATTCAGCAATGGCATTTATCACTGTCACCATAACAAAGTATTATATTATATTATATTATATTATATTATATTATATTATATTATATTATATTATATTATATTATATTATATTATGTTATATGTTATGATGTTATATTATTTTTTCTTCCTTTTTCATGAGCTTTGTAATTTTGCAACATTGTCACCAAAATGTGGGGCATGTCTAAATCCAGTTTAAAAACCTGGATTTGTGTAATTATCCAATTTTCTAGCAATAAAAATTATTATATTAATATTATTATATTACAAATACAGCCAAATTAATGCGAAATGTTTATGTGTTTAGCAAAGTTTAATTTTACCTTAGATAATTGTTTAGGTCTATTTAACATATGTGGTTTTCACACCTAAAAACATGGGATTTGCGCCCTCTATTGATTTAATCGAGTCATGGTGATTCGTGGAATGTGCCAAATTAATTGTCTACTGTTATGTAATAATAAACATGAGATAAACATTATGAATTCCTACTATAATAGTTTAGTATATGACAGTAAACTATATACAGAAAATACTCACAGATCAATGTTCTGCATTTATGAAAAATTACTTGGTAATAGGTGACAAGAAAAACATTATGTATGCTAGACTGCCAGTAGAAGGTCATTCAAAAAAATGTCTCTGTTTATAAACCTCCAACAATGGCTGAAATGCAGATTGCCGTCATTCTTTATCTTTCTGTATGCAGAGGTGGCACAGACCCTGCAGTGAAAGGATCTGTGTACCCAAGCGCTCAAGGACAACCAGTGGGCCGACAAACATTGCTGCTGTGAGACATGCTTTTCACTTGTTTGAAAAAGGTCTAGAAGTAGAAATAAAAAGAATAGGGGAAAGTGGGGATGGTTGCCACTTTTTTTATTTTTTGAATTTCTCAGAGACTGTTTGTATTGGAAAGCCAACATTTGAATACAATATACCCACATCTGTCAGCTACCCACACTGCTGCAACATGTATACATATGGTAATATATGTACAATTTATACTTGAATAGACAAAGTCAAATTTGCAACTGACCCCATAACAGGGGGGCGGTTGCAACATTCATTAAAATATAATAAAATCATTCTTTAACATAATTTTCAAATGTATTTATTTTACTTGTGCACAGACAGCATCTTCACTAAGTTAAATTTAATAAAGACAAAGACCAGTAAAAGGGGGGAAAATGTTCAAGTAACAATCAGGTTTTGGTAAATCATTACAATACATTTGAACTAGAAAATATTTTTTAAATCAAAATCAACACACTGAAATTTAATAATACTTCTGTGAATTTCTGTGAAAGCTTACTTAGACACTTAGAACTGTGTGTTTAAGTGAATGTTGGAATATATTATTATATATATTCTTATATATTCTTGCAAGGTTATGTGGCAAATGGGAATGTCTTTAGCCTCAGACCTCAGTGTCCTGCCTGTCACATGTTCCTTTGTTCTGTTTCCCGGCACTTGTTTGTTTCCATGGTCACCATCATTATGAGTTCATTTGTCCCAGCTGTGTCTTGTTAATTAGTGATGTCATTCACCTGTGTCTAGTCAATCACCTTGTTTGCCCTGTGTATTTAGTCTTCAGTTCTCCCTCAGTGTTTGTTGGTCATTATTTATGTTAACTGGTGTGTTTCCCTGCGTGTATCATGAGTATTTGGTCATTAAAGTTCCTATTTCCAGTTTCCAGCGTCTTTGAGAGTTTTGATCACCATAGGCTGTAACACTGCCTTTATTCTTCACTATGTTTGCTGCTAACATCAGAACAGGACACCCCTATCTGTTGTGCATTTCATCTCTTGTGGCATCCTAAACACAGAAGAGATCAAATGTATGCCTAGTCTGATTTTTACTTAAATAAAAACTGATACCTGACAATCAAAAGGTGCTCTTTATTACATACAATTATCATTTGTTATATGTAAAACCTTGTCATATATTATGTTATGACAAGGTTTTATTACCTTATCTACATATCATACATACGTGTTGTGATAAGCTTACATAGCCAGTTTTATCCCTTAACACATGCTAGCTATGCCTTTTAGAAGCTAAGAAAACACTGATTAAAATGACTTTACAATGCTTCATGTTTAGACAGTATGACAAAACATCTGATCATAAAAAAATTACTTTTTTAACTTTATTTTTTTGCAGAAGGAATTGTCACATGTGCAAGATATTGGCACAACTATAGGAAATCAACCTCAAGTGTCTGATGTTACACAGTAGTTTAAATCCTAAGGCAATCCAGTAATTGAATGAGGACATTTGAGTCTAGAACTTTTAAGCCACATATAAACACATACAGCATTACATACAGACACAGACTCTATCATATACTGATTTTTTTTATACTAATGTTTGTAATATATATATTATTGGTTTATTTGCTTTTATCTTATCGTTGTTAGTATTGTGGCATTGTAGAATGAGAGAGGAAAACCATTTCACTACATTGCATCACATGTATATGTATGTGACAAATAAAGAACCTTGAACCTTGTATGGTGTTTATCAGATAGGTGTTAACTATTCAATTTTAATAGAACATGATTCAACATGAAATGCAAATGAATTAGTGAATTAGCCTGAAAATAGTCCCCAGCACGCTGCCTGTGCAAGCAGGTTGTCACGTTGGTTATGTTGACAGAAGTTAGCCTATTTTCAGGCGCTGCGTAATATCATTGCGCCTGCTGTACCCATGGTAAGGCAGCAAAGTTCCTTGATTATTACGCAGGAATGAGAGTATAGTTCTTATAGAGTATAGAAAATCGCAACTTTTGCACGATGTAACTACAGAAGAGTCATGTTTTAAATAGGAAAAATATCGAAAGTCTTTGGTCATTTTTGAGCGAGATGCAAATGGTCTAATCAGATTCAATGATCTATGCTAAGCTATGCTAAAAGTTCTACCGCTAGACCCGGAGATCAGCTGAATGGATTTGAAAACGGTAAAACTCAACTGTTTAACTCTAGGGGAGTTGGAAAATGAGCCTATTTTCAAAAAAAGTGGCGTGTTCCTTTAAAGAGAGTGCCACCCTCTTCTAGAAACTGCAGGCCCAGGCTAATTGGGAGAATTCCCAGTAGTCTGCTCATGAACTGGTACCACGAAACAGTACCACACTTTGGACACAGCAAGGGTCTAGCTCATTTTCAATTCAAGAAATGCAGAAAGCAGCAAATCGCCTGCAGTCTATATGCACAGTCTGTGTGCCACATGACTTCAGTTGACAAAATAAAGACTGTCAAAATTTTCATCTGTACATTGTATAAAGTTAGCCTACTATTCTTTACCTTTGATAACCCCTTTCTGGTCATTAATTTTTCTCCAGAGAGGCAAGTGGTGTTCACTGCAGAGCCAAAGAGAGTTTGCTCAATGCAGAGCCATGGGTGGAGTGTGAAGTCCAGCTCCCCCTCTCTGAATGTAATTTGGGCATAATGGGTGGAGCTAGAATTTTCAAACACACCCTAACCCTACCCATAACTCTATCCCTCCACCCACAGATGTGGAGCTGGATGTCTTTTGGCTCCAAGTGGTGCTCACTGCAGCTTCACCTCTCTGGACGTCATTTGTGGATCTAATGGGTGGAGCTTAACCTAATATGTTTAGGGATAGGGTTATGGGTAGGGTTATGGTCCGGCTGAACCTTTAAGCTCCCCCCATTACATCCAGAGAAGGGGAGCTGGATTTCCTATATCCGACAGTAGATGGTGATTTTCTTACTGCCATTTAAAAAATGCAGACAGATTCTTCTGAGTGGAAATTTGTAGGTCTGTTTATAAGTGGACAGTCAACAGTTTTACTTTAATCTTTGCACAACCCATGCACCACTCTTTTATGAGACCAAAACAGATTTTTATTTTTATTTATTTTTATCTTATGTTTACATATTTTCTTTTCAGCATTGCGAGAAAAACATGCAAATTATGTTGGATTAAGATGAAATTAGGATACTACAAATTTGTCAGGATAGATGGCTGAAATGTATTCAAAAGGTTATAATCATTTTATAATCCCTGTAAATTGTATACAAAAATGTATTGTCAATATGTATTTATAGTCAATTCTTAAAGTCACCATGAAATCAAAATTGACAATTCTTATTTTTTATTGAATATTATAAATGATTTATCTGTGCATAATCTGACACTCCCATGACATCACAGCAAACCACAACAATCCAGCGATCCAATCAATTCCCCATGGACATAATCAAGTCCCACCCTACATTTTTTTCTTTTTTGAGAAGCCGTTTCACTCGAATATATGTCACAATAGGAAAGAAAAGTCTATCGCAACTTCTGTGTCATGTCATAAGGTATATGTTTCCAGGTCCAAACCTCTACTCAATTCAAAAAAATCAATCACCGTCTGGCCATCTAAGATTCAGGATGGAGATAAAGGATAGGAACATTTTTTTTGGTAGACTTATAGCACAACGTGATTGTATATTAGAACCGTTTCTTCTTTGCTTTTGGCATCTGAACCCAGAACTGTGACATGTGAAGTCAGAAGTAACAAGCAGATTATATGACCTATCCTGTAAATTAATTTTGCAATTATACTGCATAGCCTATATATATTTAAAAGCCACAAAACCTACACAAGAACACTATCAATTCTTAAAACTGCAGTTGTGGCACTTGAGGTCAAGAGTCAGTCGTCTCCATGACAACAGGAATAACTTTCCTCATTATTGGCTGACGCTGTTCACGTGATCACCACGACACATGCGTGTGATTCTGACGCAGGAGCCGGCCAATAATGAGCCAGCATTCTGACGTAGATCCCGGAAGCGCTGCACTGTTCACTTACTACGTGAACAGAGTGGGAGAATGATGTTGAAGAGAAGAGATTGTTGAATAAAGTCGTTATTTTTGTTTATTTTTTGAGCTGGACTATTTTAACGATGTCTTTACTACCTTTCTGGGCCTTGAAAGTTGCAATGACGTTGCTGCCTATGGCTGGTTCAGAAACCTCTCAGATTTCATCAAAAATATCTTCATTTGTGTAATGACTTTTCATTTTTGGGTGAACTAACCCTTTAACATTAACCTTCACAGTTTAAGGTTAAATCTCTGTCACATGCAAGTGTCAATTAACATCACGCACAATGTACACGTAAAAACCAAAGTATAGTTTTAGTGTTGGGGAAAGTTACTTTTAAAAGTAACTTCTTAAAAAGTTAACAAACTTAAAAACTTAAAAGTTCTATTTTTGGCAAATGTAAAGGCCCCAAGAAAATGCAAATTCACTCCTGTACAGTAGAGGGCGCAGCTCACACAAACCTCTTAGCTGTGCTGCCATTCTGGATCGCAGAAGAACAAGATGAAGGAGAAGAAAGTTCAACACTCTTACTTCAACAATAAAAACAAAAGAATGAAACACAAATGTGATGTTTATCTAAAGTCATTGTAAAGTCAGTGCTTGAATTAGATAGTTGAATTAGACCATCAAAGGTCATAAAGTGAGATTATATAAAGCATATTTATATTATTTAACATATTTAATTATTGCATGTTTGCGTAATATTCTGAGTTTGCGTTACTTATTTGAAAAAGTAACTAAGATATTTTGCTGTAATATCTGTGTTACCCCCAACACTGCTTAGTATGGAGATAAACTTGGGATGGTATAGCCGCCCAGGAGCAATGGTGTAGCATTGATCATGCACAGTGCCATTTGTTATAATTATAGATAAACATTAATTTATAGATAAATAGTATATGAATACAAAAATTTACGAAGATAACTACAGACATGGTTCACTGAAAGTATCAATAAGACTTCTTTCAACAGTGACAGAAAAAAAAAAATGTCTATGGTAGATTGCCCAGAGAAGGTCACTCTGTTCATTTTTTATATATTTTCTATATATATATATATATACATTGATTCTCCCTCTATCAACCTCCAACAATGGCTAAAATACAGGCTGCTGTAATTCTTCAGCTTTCTGTATGCAGAGGTGGCACAGATGCTAGGAGAATGAAAGAATGTGTGTTTGCAAACATTCAAGGACATTGCTGCTGTGAGGCACGCTTTTCACTTGTTTGAAGAAGAAATAAAATGAAAACCATTCTCAGTGAAGCTAAGGTCATTCTAGCTTCTAAATAGAACCTTTTAAATAGAAAAAGAAAGGACCGACTCAGAATTCAGTGAACTATCTGCACCTAACAGAGCTACAGATAAATTATTTAGTTTATTCTGATGTTTATATTTTGGGGCAGGAGTGCACATATATTTTTGAGGGACTCAATCTTTGAATGAGATGTGTGTTTTTTGTTTGTGAAAGGGGTTGTCTGGATTACAAAATGCAAAACATTTTTAGTTATTCATCTTTTATTTTATGTTTATTTGCACCTTTGATGATGCCGCCACACAACTACAGGAGCAGAAGCACTGAAGGGCTGGACTGGTGGGGATCGGTATGATGGAAATATAGCGGGATACCGGGGGATGTGGGAGCTGTAAGGATGTTCCCTCGGAATATCAACTTTAATCATCTTCTTACTGTAAGAACACACACAGACACAGGATTATAAAATGTAGGATTTTTACAATGAAAAGATTGTGCTTTCACTCTGTCCTTGACCCACTCCCTGACTGACAGCAAAACCAGTTACCCAACAACATGAAAGGAAGAGAGCAAGAAGAGAAGTGAGCATGTGTGTTATTCTAATGTGCAGTTTATCCACACAGTGTAAGAAAAAAAGAACTACAGCATGCAAGGTGTGCAAAAGAAAACGGACAGAAACATATTTCATAATTTTACCTCATGTCAATGTCCGTTGGTTTGGGAACCCTGAAAACAATACATAATAAAATAATAAATAAATCAATAATATAACCTAATGTGAAATTCTGTGAGAGTCTGTGAAAACTTACAGCTGGTCATTCAGTCGGACATTACTCTTCTTGGTTAGGGTGAGGTCATAATATTGCTCAATGATGACAGACCTAAAGGTAAGCACATTCAAATTTTAGTCTGAAAATCTTTTAAGGCATTTAACAGACGTTATCAGCTTTTCATGATCAGTTTTTCAATAAAACAAATACAATGATGTATATAAATAATGTAAATTAAATTAAAAATGCATTAATAAAAGAAAATAATGTAAATTAAATATTAAACAATACTTTAATAATTTTATTGAAATAGTTTAAATTAACAGTAAATTAATAGTTTAATTAATTAAATTAATACAATAACTGTGTCCAATACATATCAGCTATGTCTTAAAAATGAGCAATGCTTACTCAGGCAACACAGATCCTCCGAAGCCGAAGTGTTGATGTCCTTTAATGACTGCAGGGACACGTTCATTCTGATAACTCAAAGTCATCTTTCTATAAGCCTGTTGGCTTTGCTCTTTATGATGCCTTTTTGGGTAGACCCTGTTGTCCCTTGTGTACAATTGAAAGAGTTTAGGTCACATTACACTTCATTTTCTTTATGCTTAAGTCCTTAAAACGTGATAACAAAATACTCCTCTTCATTATGTGAAATTTTAAAGGGATAGTTCACAGAAAAAATGAAAATTCTGTCATCATTTACTCACCCTCAAGCTAAACACATTGGCTTTCATAGTATTTTTCATACTATGGAAGTCAATGGAACCTGTTTGGTTACTCATATTCTTCAGAATATCTTCTTTTGTGTTCAGCTGAAGAAAGAAAGTCATACAGGTTTGGAACAACATGAGGGTGAGTATAAATGATGACATAATTTTCATTTTTTCGGTGAACTATCCCTTTAAATGCAGGATCCTAGAATATTCTCACCTTGGAATATAGAGTCCAGTGATGCTTAACGGTTGCCTCAAGATGGGTGGGAGTCTGAGCGGAGAATCCTCTTTCATGCTTCCCTGACCAATGCTCTGGCACACAGGTTGAAAGGTGCCCAGGTGTTCAGCCTGATTCTGGTGGATCAAAGGACTGCAAATGTTGGGCAGGTGGACGCCGCCGTGAAAATCGCATCTGCTACCGCAGGCTTGGATTCCCACACTGTTCATAGTATTGAATCTACAAACAGCCACATGAAACCACAGAGTGACACTTTATCCAAGTCCGAACACCATCACTATGGAAGCTCAGCTGTGGCCTTTGTTGTGTTTAAGGGATTTGGTGATGCGAGATGCTCATTAGCCCTGCTTCGCTGACAGATCGCACTTAATCCTAATGCTAAGCCCTTAAACTCGCTTATAAATTCCAAATATAATGCAAAAGTCGTCTTTGAACAAATTAGGCTGATGTCAGTTCCCGTCGGTGGGTTTTAACTGTTACACTCAAAGCTAATTATGTAAATTCAAACATAAATGTATTCCTAATGAATAATGCAAGAAATCAATAGCCCCCAGAGAGCAATCGCAGCTCAGAATGTAAAGTCTGCTGTGGCTGGGTCTTTGAGTGCAAAAAGTTTGGTGCTTGTATTCAGTAGATAGGCTGAAACCAGAGCAGGCTATCTGAGAAACAGAGATCTAGGCTACTGCAGAGAATGTAAAAACATCTCTGGTTTCAACTGAATTCATAGCACATGCATCCAATGGAAACTAGTGCAGTTTACACATATAGGAATGTTTATAGGGGTAAACATCTGTCTTCATTTACTCACCCTCATGTTGTTCCCAAACTCATAAATCTTTTATTCATCTTTGGACCACATGAAACTATTTGAAATACTTTCTCATCATTTTCCAGATGTTCAAGCTTCAAAACATTCATAAAGACATATGAATCAGTAATCCATACAAAGCGAGCGGTTTAATCCAAGTCTTCTAGAGATATACGTTTGTTTTATATGATGAAATTGTTTAATTTAGGCTTTTATTCATGTACAACACTGACATGCACAAGCATAGAGCACATCAAATTTAGTAAACAGAAACTTAAAAGTGCGTGCTTGACCCACAAGAATCAATGAAGTTTGTTCTTGTGCATCAAGCAACCAAGGTTGAGCTTCCATTTACCAAATTTGATGTGCTATATGCGTATTTATGTTATGTTCTTTTTTAAAGCTTGAGATTTTTGATTGCGTGCACTTTTAATGGATGGACAAAAATGATATATGAATATTAAAAACATCTGCATTTGTGTTCCGAAGAAGAACCAAAGTCTTGAAGTCTTGGGTTTTGAACAACAACATTTTTGGCTAAGCTAACCCTTTAAGTATCTATGTCGCCATAACAATTTTTACATTGTTTTACATCATGTGTTTAAGCAGATTTAAACAAAAAGTTTCTTTACAGAGACTTAATAAACTGTAGGAATGGATGTAGCTTTGTAAAAATTATTTTACATTTGCCTGAGACTCAAATTTTCTGGTAAGATAGAAAACATTGCCTTCCCCACTCCTTAATTTTCCACTCATTGTGATATCAGCTCTTGAAAAACAGTCAGCTTAATTTATTTTCATGTTTCATACCTGGGCACAATAGTCACACATTGCATGCTGACATCATAATGGAAATTAGAAGCTCCATTGCTCATTCAGTTAGCAAATTCCTTTTAAAGGCTTGTTGTGCTAAAGTAATGACTTGTTTGATATTTCCTTTAGGTTTCTAAATTGATTCCCACCAAGTCATCATCACTGCTGCATCCATTTAAAAAACAGCAGGAGTGCTGTCCGTGGTCCTGAAACGATTCTCTTCCACAATTCAGTCTTATTATGAACAACACTATCTCATTATATACCATATCATAAATTACATTAACCCTTAAATGCATGAATGTTTCATCTCTACCTGTCGTGATAATATAAAACTCTCCTGATATTAGAGTAACAATTGCAGAAGAATAAAATAAAGCATATTTTGTTACCTTTTGGAGCTTGGAAGGGTTCAGTTTGAGCAGATGTTTTATACCATCATCACTGTCGTCAGAGCTCATTTCCCAGTACATTCAGCATCTGGCTCATATTCGCCATCTCAAACATATTCTCAAAACTCATTTTCAACATCTTTAAAATCAATATTTTGATCGCTGACAGCTTCTTCACCAGATCCTTCACCAGATCCACCATCAAGTGACAGTACTTGTTCTGCAGTGAATCGCTGAGCCATTTCAAGTTTTGCTGATGATACTTCCTATTCTTTTGTTTTCCACCTGCGGTAACTATGAGTGAAACGTCACTTCATCATTGTGTATCAGACATTGCCACCTTGTTGAATAAAGGTGAATTTATTCAGTCATCAAAGATTCAATTATTGTTGTGCAGAAAAAATATATACTTACACTGATGCACACCTCGGGTCGTTAGTGACCCTATACAATTTTTTTTTTTTTTTTACAAAAAATGAATGGCATTCTTTTATAATTTTCTTATTTTTTTCTTGTTATATTGTTTATAATGAATTAAATTGAGGATTTCTAAGAAGGTTGATGTCTAACCTTAAAAAATGAATGAAGAGTAGGGTAATGAATGACGTCCCGGATCACTAAAGACCCGAGGTATGCGTTTAGGGGTTAAACATACATTTAATCTACCTAGTTGTTGTTTTTATAAATGCCCACTCCTGAGGAAAAACTCCCACTCACTAACTTAGCATGAACACACCGATCGATATACCAGACCCTGTCCAGTGGCACCGCCAACTGCTTGCCAAGCATTTCCACTGACCGGTCTTATTTATAAGGCTGTGTTGAGCAATATATTCAGTATTACACCTTTAATTGGGATCCTCCAGGGGCCTTGTCAAAGGTTTCAAGAAAAGCTGGGATTTAGCACAGACGCCAAACTAAAGTTCAGTGGCCAATTACCTTCCTCTTCTTTGGAGGGGTTGCTGTATTACATCTCCTACTGTTGTATTATGAATGTAGTGCAGTGATCCCACTCCCATGGTTGCTTGTTAATACTCAACTATGGAGAACAGGTTTCATTAGCCTGTGTCAGAATATGCTGCTGCAGGCCATTAGGGGCGGTTTTAAACGTCAAGGCTGCAGCAGTACCTCATCTTACTAATGAGCATCAACTGGTATGAGCTAAGACGCACACCAGCAACCATTTAAATGTGCTTAAGTGATTAACCTATCAAGCTCAGAGGAGCACCATGGAAGTTCTTTTATGGAGCACAAGATATGAATACTTCAGCAAACATCTCCTCCAATCCCAGAATCTGATAAAATTGTTTATTGAAGACCTGTCTACATTACACATCCATGGATGAAAGATTGATGCTAATTAAAATGTATAACACTCTCTGGGCAGATCCCAGAAATTGATAGAGTTTAAAGGTTAGGAGAAATATTATCTCAAAGCAGAACCAATATACAGTTGCTGTTCCTCTGTGTTAAAAACTTTTTTTTTCTGACAAAGTCAGAAAGAGTTCAGTTGGAATGAAAACTGAACAAATACTGTACACAATGCCTTATTCAGGAGAAGTGAAGGTCTATGCGTCAATGAATGAAATGACGAGTATAGAACATGCAGTGGTGAACTCAAAGAAACCTATAAGTAAAATACAAACCCGATTCCAAAAAAGTTGGGACACTGTACAAATTGTGAGTAAAAACAGAATGCAATGATGTGGAAGTTTCAAATTTCAATATTTTAATTCAGAATACAACATAGATGACATATCAAATGTTTAAACTGAGAAAATGTATCATTTTAAGGGAAAAATAAGTTGATTTTAAATTTCATGGCATCAACACATCTCAAAAAAGTTGGGACAAGGCCATGTTTACCACTGTGTGGCATCCCCTCTTCTTTTTATAACAGTCTGCAAACGTCTGGGGACTGAGGAGACAAGTTGCTCAAGTTTAGGAATAGGAATGTTGTCCCATTCTTGTCTAATACAGGCTTCTAGTTGCTCAACTGTTTTAGGTCTTCCTCTTTATGATGTGCCAAATGTTTTCTATGGGTGAAAGATCTGGACTGCAGGCTGGCCATTTCAGTACCCGGATCCTTCTTCTACGCAGCCATGATGTTGTAATTGATGCAGTATGTGGTCTGGCATTGTCATGTTGGAAAATGCAAGGTCTTCCCTGAAAGAGACGACGTCTGGATGGGAGCATATGTTGTTCTAGAACTTGGATATACCTTTCAGCATTGATGGTGCCTTTCCAGATGTGTAAGCTGCCCATGCCACACGCACTCATGCAACCCCATACCATCAGAGATGCAGGCTTCTGAACTGAGTGCTGATAACAACTTGGGTTGTCCTTGCCCTCTTTAGTCCGGATGACATGGCGTCCCAGTTTTCCAAAAAGAACTTCAAATTTTGATTCGTCTGACCACAGAACAGTTTTCCACTTTGCCACAGTCCATTTTAACTGAGCCTTGGCCCAGAGAAAATGCCTGCGGTTCTGGATCATGTTTAGATATGGCTTCTTTTTTGACCTATAGAGTTTTAGCCAGCAACGGCGAATGGCACGGTGGATTGTGTTCACCGACAATGTTTTCTGGAAGTATTCCTGAGCCCATGTTGTGATTTCCATTACAGTAGCATTCCTGTATGTGATGCAGTGCCGTCTAAGGGCCCGAAGATCACGGGCATCCAGTATGGTTTTGACCTTGACCCTTACGCACAGAGATTGTTCCAGATTCTCTGAATCTTTGGATGATATTATGCACTGTAGATGATGATAACTTCAAACTCTTTGCAATTTTTCTCTGAGAAACTCCTTTCTGATATTGCTCCACTATTTTTCGCCGCAGCATTGGGGGAATTGGTGATCCTCTGCCCATCTTGACTTTTGAGAGACACTGCCACTCTGAGAGGCTCTTTTTATACCCAATCATGTTGCCAATTGACCTAATAAGTTGCAAATTGGTCCTCCAGCTGTTCCTTATATGTACATTTAACTTTTCCGGCCTCTTATTGCTACCTGTCCCAACTTTTTTGGAATGTGTAGCTCTCATGAAATCCAAAATGCGCCAATATTTGGCATGACATTTCAAAATGTCTCACTTTCAACATTTGATATGTTATCTATATTCTATTGTGAATACAATATAAGTTTATGAGATTTGTAAATTATTGCATTCCTTTTTTATTCACAATTTGTGCAGTGTCCCAACTTTTTTGGAATCGGGTTTGTATATATATATATATATATATTGGTTTGACATCATTGCTTTTCAGAACACAGAACAAATAAAACATTTATGGTGGTTTTAAAAGATGATTGGATGGTCACTTTATATATGAAAATTGCTCTAAATATGATATTGTATTATTTAAGCAGCAGATTAATTGCCATAAATAAATTGCTCTCCCACTTTTGCCGATGATCTGTCTAAAAATTCAAGTGAAAAGGGGTGTCTAACTGTGTTCAAAAGTCAGTCATTATCACAGAAATATATTTACTAGGGATGCACCAATATGAAAATTTTGGCCGATACTGATAACGATAATTCATTATATTTGAAAGCCAATAATCGATATATTGGCTGATAAACCTAAATCCAATTTTTTTTTACAATTTTTGTGAGCCTGGTTACAAAAACAAAAGTCTCACCATTAAAAGCCATGTCCCAAACACACAATTATATTCTCATTGTAATTTTATGTAGCCTATATGACGGACTTGCACGTTGCACTTAACTGTATTTTCCTTTTTTGAAGTGATTTTAATCATATTTCAAGCAATTCAAAACCATCGTGGTTTTCGAACAGTTCACATCTGAAGTGTCTAAGCTGAAAGAAATAATCCATTATTTATCGGCTTTAATATATCGGCCAAATTTTCTTATCAGGCTGATAGTGATAACATAAAAAATTAACATATATCGGCCGATACCAATATGGTATGGCCGATACCCTAATATTTACATTTATCAGGGTTGCAGCATCAATCCTCAAGGGCCAAGAAAAAGCTTTATCAGTGCTTCATTGTAAATTTACCAAATAGCTGTTTGCAATAATTCACCCTAATTATTGTTGCGTTAACACTGGGTCGGTACTTCCACGTACGTCACAGACGTGACCTTTCCGACGTGATGACGTCACACGTCGTGAAGAAGCACAACACCGAAGTCGCGCGTTTGTGGTTAAAAAGTATATAAATGTTTTTTTTTTTTTTTTTTTTTTAAATGACCGATGGTTTCACTAGATAAGACCCTATTCCTCAGCTGGATCGTGCAGAGCCTCTGAAGCCCTTCGAAGCCCTTTGAAACTGCATTGATTTGGACCTTCAACCCGTTGGTTGCCATTGTCCATTATGTGGAGAAAAATCCTGGAATGTTTTCCTCAAAAAACTTAATTTATTTTCGACTGAAGAAAGAAAGACATGAACATCTTGGATGATATGGGGGTGAGTAAATTATCAGGAAATTTTCATTTTGAAGTGAATTAATCCTTCAAGGTATTTTAATGATAAGATATTATTTTTATGGTAGGCTAATTATTGTTTTATGGTGTTTTACAATGCATTTTATTTCGTCATTTTTGTAATGATTTTTCAGTATTCCTGTAGTTCAAACAGTAGAGCAATGCCAAGATCATGGGCGTGATTGATTTCCAGTGAATGAATGAACTGATAAAATGTATACCTCGTTGCTATACCGTGTGGCTTTGGCATCTGCCAAATATGTAACTGTGCATGATTACTGCTCTTATTTATATAATGATTTGAAGGAGCATGAGGTATTATGTATTGTATACAGCAATAGAGTCCAAGATAAATTCCCTTCAGCGACAATAAAGCAATACATAAAGTTCAATTCAAAAGTTTTTTTTATTTTATTTAATATTAAATTCATAATGACTGTTCTCTGTGCAAACAGGAAACAATGAGCTATTCATCCTGTTGGATACATATTGGACCGACTTAGATTAAAGGGATTCCTTAAAGACAAATGAAAGCAGTCATGATTTTCAGACTGGGGCTACTTCAAAAGCCTTTAGCTCATTAGTGCTTAATGAAATAAAAAAAAGGTATTGGAAAATAATTTCTCGCTCTCTCTCTCTCTCTCACACACACACACACACACGCGCTAAGCAAGTGTGATGAAGCCACACCACATAAAAAGAGCTTCACAAAACAAAAAACAGAGAGTTCGTTAAACTACCACTAGACACACAGAAGAAACATTCATTTTCAGTCACAGACACATTGAACTCGTTTGCTTTTAAGTTTATTTAAGTCCTTCCCAGAGGAGATCTGCGTCTTACCTGCCAAACTGCTCGAAATTGCTTATTATTTTTCAGCTTTTCGCTTATCAGTCAACTCCACGGACTTCATAAAAGACCGGCGCGAGGAGGAAGGCTGGAGAACAGTGATATGTAAATGACAGATGGATGTGTAATGTGTGTACAGCAGTATACAGTGAGCTGAACGCTACTAGACGATTTCAGATCACTTTGGCAGTGGCATTTTTGGCTATCGACATGACAACTTTTGATTTTTCCGACGTGGAGGCATTTTTGGATTGCCATCCAGAGCTTTTTGAGGAATATCTCGTCAGAAAGGGAAAATGTGACACCCTGAGCAGGTGGATCAAAGAGCATCAGCCGTCCAAAACGTCTCCGGTGGAGGAGAAACGCGGGGTCGCGAGGGAAACATTCTGGCCCACGAACCCCGATGGACTGAAGCGCAGATCGTCCCACATGGAGCTCCGCAGGAACTTCGCCCGGTCCAAAGCGATGACGGCGCACCGGACCTACGACGAGCACGTCAGTCTCACGGCTCACGAGTCCCAGTCAAGTATGCGACGGCGCGCGCTCTTGCGGAAAGCCAGCTCGTTACCGCCGACCACCGCGCACATCTTGAGCGCACTGCTCGAGTCCCGGGTGAACGTGCCCCAATATGCCTCCAGCGCCATTGACTACAAATACAGACTCAAAGAGTCCAACGAGAGGGAGTTCTTCCTCGAGCTGGTTAAGGACATTTCTAACGAACTTGACATGACGAACCTCAGTTACAAGATTCTTATCAATGTGTGCATCATGGTAAACGCAGACAGGTGTTCGCTTTTCCTAGTGGAGGGACCGTCTCATAAGAAGACACTCGTGTCCAAGTTTTTTGACGTGCACTCGGGTACGACGGTGCGACCCTCCTCGAGCACTCTGGACTCAAACGAGGTGCAGGTTCCGTGGGGAAAAGGCATCATAGGTTATGTAGCAGAACACGGAGAAACCGTCAACATCCCGAACGCATATGAGGTAGAATTGCAACTAATAATACAGACAATTCCGACAATAAAAGGTTTAGATTAGCCTACAAGTTAGTCACAGTGCGTATTTTTTGACTGTCGCCAAATAGACGCTAACTAATAGAAGTCCAGTTCGCCAGCGGTAACCATAACAACAGTAAACTCGAGCGACTGCGGTTAGATTTTTTTAAAAACTTTATTATAAACTTACATATCAACAAATACATCATAAAAACCGCAGTGTTTTTATTTATTTATTTTTTAAAGTCATTCAGATTACTGACGTATTGCTAATTGTGCCAGTGGCTCCAAATTAATTTGCGTTGCGCCTGGAAAAATAAATTTAGGCTACATTTCATAATGTAACAAAACTTTTAAAATTTATTTTAATACACTGGCCTACATTAAAAATAAAGCTATGGGAGACTGGGGCTATAATATATGCATATATATAATATATATAAAAAGCATATTAGTACCGGTCAAAAGTTTGGAAACATTACTATTTTTAATGTTTTTGAAAGAAGTCTCTTTTGCTCATCAAGCCTGCATTTATTTGATCAAAAATACAGAAAAAAACAGTAATATTGTGAAATATTATTACAATTTAAAGTAATGGTTTTATATTTTTAAATACTGTAAAATATAATTTATTTCTGTGATACAACACTGAATTTTCATCAGCCATTACTCCAGTCTTCGGTGTCACATGATCCTTGAGAAATCATTCTAATATTATCAATGTTGGAAACAGTTGTGCTGCTTAATATTTTGTTGGAACCTGTGATACTTTTTTCAGGATTCATTGATGAATACAAAAGTTAAAAAGAACAGCATTTATTCAAAATAGAATGGAGAAATAGAATGATAATAAATCACTGTTTTTTCTGTATTTTTAATCAAATAAATGCAGGCTTGATGAGCATAAGAGAAAGCGCTTCTTTCAAAAACATTAAAAAATAGTAATGTTTCCAAACTTTTGACCGATACTATATATATATATATATTGAACATTTCCACCATTCAAACCAATCTACATATTATTGAACTGCCATTAAACAGCCTAGGCTTTAAGCTAAATTTAAAGAGTAAAATATTATGAAACAAAACTATTTATGAAAGTCAAGTCAAGCAAGTATAAGTCAAGTCAAGTCACCTTTATTTATTTAGCGCTTTTTACAATACATTGTAAGAGGTGACACAAAAATATCAAATCATTGTTTTGGCCAACACATAACATTTAAAAGACACGTATTGTAACAGCTTGCCCCAAATTCAATCTTTCATGTAAAATCTCCATGTAGTTTGCCCTTGCCTGGATGTATGTCTGTGTGGTTTTGTGTTCTCTTGTTTACCCAACAGCTACAGCAAAAATATGAAATTTTAATATGGGGGATAGAATAGAATAGTTATGTGAAGAGTGCCTTCAAAGATTTGTTTGATTTCTGCAGTTTCTGCAGCCAAGGCTTGGAATCGCTGTCTGATTATTTTGATTAAGACAAAAGATTCAAGAACCTCAAATCTTCATGTGAAGAAATCTCAATTACAGCGTTGACTGTTTCTCCATCTTTAAATCCACGCTACCAGTTGTGCGTACACATCATTATATCATGGCCACAGGCAAGCCTTCTCCAGTATAAGTCAGAGGAGATCCATTAATGCAGTGCAATGAGTGTGCCACTATCCCATAGCAGTTAGTTGGAAGTGGAATTGCATACTTTTTACTTAAAGGTCGGTGGAAATAAAAGCAGTTTGTTCCCTAAAAGCAAACTACTTAATATGCTAGAAGATTGATCAGAAAGACAACACATAGTTTTTCCTCTTCCTCATTGCTATAAAGCCAAGAGTGAAGATGGAACAATTAGCTTCTTTTTCCAAATCATCTTAAGTTAGATTTAAATTAGCCTAGGTAAAGTCTGTAAGTGTAGTTGGAAATGAAAGAATAAAAAACTTTTCCTTTTTGTAATTTATCAAAAGTATAGTCATTAAAAATGACATAATAAATCAATAATAAATCAAAATACATCACAATTATCAGCAAATTTTCTGATGAATAATTTTCTATGATAATACACTCTTAGGGTACATTTACACAACAACGATGTACTAAAAATGGAAAAGTTTTCCCTTCGCGTTTTTCGCGTACAGTTGACAACGTTGTCAAAACGATCCTAGATCGCGTAGATCCGCAAAAACGACTAAAAATGCTGTATTCTGTTGCCAGGCCAGTAGTTGGCGATGTCACTTTGTAAAGAGACACTACGCACCACATGCGCATGACATCACCGTTTTCGCAAATTAATGTTTTTGTAGTTTAGATTGTAGACCATAACGGTATCATTTTCAAAAACTTTGAAACCCATTTTCAAATGTTTGCGTTTTTAGGCCCCCAAAACGCCATTGTCGCATAAATGAAAGTTTTCCATTTTCAGTCGAAAACGGTGTTGTATAAATGAAGAAAAGGTTCTATATAGAACCTTAGGGTTTGTTTACACAACAACGATGTACTAAAAACAGATGACAACATTGTCAAAATGATCCCTGTTCACATGAATCTGCGAAAATGACAAAAAATATGGGGTTTCATTTGTGCCAAAAATAAGTCGACTGCTTTGTGCTTTGTACTATACATTTGTTCAACAGTCATTGCCTACTTGTTCAGATAAATTAGTATGTTTATGTGTATGCGCTCTGTTTATGTCGTCTGCTATGTTGTCCTTACTGTATTGTCCCTACTTTTTCGGATAAATTAGTATATGTTTATGTGTATGCTCTCTGTTTATGTTGTCTTGCAATGTTGTCTTTATTGTCATCTTGCTATGTTGTCCTTACTGTCGCCTTGCTATGTCGTCTTTACTGTCGTCTTACTATGTCGTCCTTACTATGTCGTCCTTACTGTCATCTTTACTGTCGTCTTGCTATGTCGTCCTTACTGTTGTCTTGCAATGTCGTCTTGCTATGTCGTCTTTACTGTCATCTTGCTATGTCGTCTTTACTGTTGTCTTGCTATGTCGTCTTTACTGTTGTCTTTACTGTCGTCTTGCTATGTCGTCTTGCTATGTCGTCCTTACTGTTGTCTTGCTATGTCGTCTTGCTATGTCGTCTTTACTGTTGTCTTTACTGTCGTCTTGCTATGTCGTCTTTATTGTCGTCTTGCTGTGTCGTCATCACTGTCATCTTGCTATGTCATCCTCACTGTCGTCTTGCTATGTCGTCCTCACTGTCGTCTTGCTATGTCGTCCTTACTGTCGTCTTGCTATGTCATCCTCACTGTCGTCTTGCTATGTCGTCCTCACTGTCGTCTTGCTATGTCGTCCTCACTGTTGTCTTGCTATGTCGTCCTTACTGTCGTCTTGCTATGTCATCCTCACTGTCATCTTGCTGTGTTGTCCTTACTGTCGTCTTGCTATGTCATCCTCACTGTCGTCTTGCTATGTTGTCCTCACTGTCGTCTTGCTATGTCGTCCTCACTGTCGTCTTGCTATGTCTACCTGCTATGTCGTCTTTATTGTCGTCTTGCTATGTCATCCTCACTGTCGTCTTGCTATGTCACGCTTACTGAGCGAGGTAAAGTTAGTTTTAGGTTTTATATTTACCGCATGTCCGCCTAGGCTGCTTTAGGGAGCATCTGCAAATTCACCACACATTGCAAAACGAAGCCCAATAATCCATCAAATTAATGTTTGCAGGGCTATGGAAAGTGCCTAGTGGGCAAACTGACTAATTATATTTTGCCAATATCTTGCTTTAGACAATACCTCCCCTAATGTACATACAGTACACAGATATTTTTAGAACAAAATTACAGTAATTTACGAAAAAACATTTTTGTAGAACCTTCCTAGTGACCAGACTAACTTACTATCTTATCGAAACTTATCGATTTCGATCTTGATTCATTATCAATTCATGTGTATAGCCTAATGTACATATATAAGGAAAACAAGTTTGCCTTTTTAGCACTATTTTAAACTTTTCTTGGGTTAAATTATATTTGCTCACATTCATTAATATTCACTTGTGTGTGCTTATATAAGAATCATTAAAAATATTAGGATGTAAGTTATTAATGTTTTAAAATATAACATTTAAATAAATCTAGTGTCTGATCATGTCTTAATATTTATTCAAATGCAAAACCTAAAAATAAGTACGCAGTTATGATCTGCAATACTTTTTTGAGCAACTAGACTAGATAGGCCTACATGTATATTTATTAAAGAGCCATACAGGCACCTAGTGGTAATGGCATTACAAATGAAAATTATTATTTTTCCAGTCACAAAATGACTCTATTTTGCCTCTTTGCATTGGAATTCTCTATTTTAACCTTAATTACTACACTAATTGTAATATAAATAATACAAATATTAGAAGAAAAATATTTTAAGTGGTCATTAATGGACCATAATTATTGCACAAATAGTATTTAGTACCAAAAGATCTCCTCAAAATATTCAATAAATATTATTGAACTAAAATATAGAACATTTATTTAATTGAAAAATAGTTAAGGTGTATGGTCACATTTGACCACCAATGAGTATGAGTGTGACCAATTAGTAAGGAATACCTGAGGGCTAAATACAAGAAAAACATTAACATTAATGTTAACAATGTTGCATCTTCATCACTCTCCATAATAAAATGATACTGTAAATGTGGTTGACGTAATAATCAATGCACACTATGCTGTACTGTTTACCAAAAATTGCTGCAAATACCTGTATAGTGAAGCTGTTGTCTATTCAAATGTATTGACAGCGCTAGTTTGTTTAGAACTATTGAGAGCTCCATGAACCACGTGACCGCGTGCGCCGCCGGGAGATGAAAGCATGTCGCAATCGGTCGCAACTCTGTTTTTCAACGGCTCTGGCTTTAACTGTTATACCACATTAAGTGCGCCAAAACGGTATTTATTGTTTGAATTTTGTATTAAAACTTAAAAAATGTAAAAGCTTAGACTTTGTTTCATATCAAAAGCAGGTTTGGCAATTTGGCAATTTGGCGTGAGATTTACTTGGGCAGAGTGAGAGCGTGAGACAGAGCCTGAAAGCGTGTGTCTCACGCCAAATGCGTGAGAGTTGGCAACGCTGAAGCAAGACGGCAGTGAGGACGACATAGCAAGACGACAGTGAGGACGACATAGCAAGACGACAGTGAGGACGACATAGCAAGACGGCTGTGAGGACGACACAGCAAGACGACAGTGAGGACGACATAGCAAGACGACATTGAGGACGTCATAGCAAGACAGTGAGGATGACATAGCAAGACGACAGTGAGGACGGCATAGCAAGACGACAGTGAGGACGACATAGCAAGACGGCAGTGAGGACGACATAGCAAGACGACAGTGAGGACGACATAGCAAGACGACAGTGAGGATGACATAGCAAGACGACAATAAAGACGACATAGCAAGACGGCAGTGAGGACGACATAGCAAGACGACAGTGAGGACGACATAGCAAGACGACAGTGAGGATGACATAGCAAGACGACAATAAAGACGACATAGCAGGTAGACATAGCAAGACGACAGTGAGGACGACATAGCAAGACGACAGTGAGGACGACATAGCAAGACGACAGTGAGGATGACATAGCAAGATGACAGTGAGGACGACACAGCAAGACGACAATAAAGACGACATAGCAAGATGACAGTAAAGACAACAGTAAAGACGACATAGCAAGACAACAGTAAAGACGACATAGCAAGACAACAGTAAGGACGACATAGCAAGACGACAGTAAAGGCAACAGTAAAGACGACATAGCAAGACAACAGTAAAGACGACATAGCAAGACAACAGTAAGGACGACATAGCAAGACGACATAGCAAGACGACAGTAAAGGCAACAGTAAAGACGACATAGCAAGACGGCAGTAAAGACGACATAGCAAGACAACAGTAAGGACGACATAGCAAGACGACAGTAAAGGCAACAGTAAAGACGACATAGCAAGACGACAGTAAAGACGACATAGCAAGACGACAGTGAGGACGACATAGCAAGACGACATAGCAAGACGACAGTAAAGGCAACAGTAAAGACGACATAGCAAGACGACAGTAAAGACGACATAGCAAGACGACAGTAAAGACGACATAGCAAGACAACAGTAAAGGCAACAGTAAAGACGACATAGCAAGACAACAGTAAGGACGACATAGCAAGACGACAGTAAAGACCACAGTAAAGACGACATAGCAAGACAACAGTAAGGACGACATAGCAAGATGACATAGCAAGACGACAGTAAAGACCACAGTAAAGACGACATAGCAAGACGACAGTAAAGACGACATAGCAAGACGACATAGCAAGACGACAGTAAGGACGACATAGCAAGACGACATAGCAAGACGACAGTAAAGGCAACAGTAAAGACGACATAGCAAGACAACAGTAAGGACGACATAGCAAGACGACATAGCAAGACGACAGTAAAGACAACAGTAAAGACGACATAGCAAGACGACAGTAAAGACGTCATAGCAAGACAACAGTAAGGACGACATAGCAAGACGACAGTAAAGACGACAGTAAGGACAACATAGCAAGATGACAATAAAGACAACATTGCAAGACGACATAAACAGAGAGCATACACATAAACATATACTAATTTATCCGAAAAAGTAGGGACAATACAGTAAGGACAACATAGCAGACGACATAAACAGAGCGCATACACATAAACATACTAATTTATCTGAACAAGTAGGCAATGACTGTTGACAAGAACAAATGTATAGTACAAAGCACAAAGCAGTCGACTTATTTTTGGCACAAATGGAACCCCATATAAAAAGGCTGTATTATGCATGCCAGGCCAGTAGTTGGCGATGTCACTTGGTCAAGAAACAGCCTGCGAACACGTAATACGCATGCGTGAACATGCAATACGCATGCGCATGATGTCACCGTTTTCACAAATTCACATTTTGTTGTTTACAGGGGGACGGTAAAAGCATTGGTTTCAAAACCTTGCACTTTGAAACATGTTTTCAAAAGCTTGCGTTTTCAGGCTCCCAAAACTATGGGGTTCCATTTGTGCCAAAAATAAGTCGACTGATTTGTGCTTTGTACTATACATTTGTCCTTGTCAACAGTCATTGCCTACTTGTTCAGATAAATAAGTATATGTTTATGTGTATGCTCTCTGTTTATGTTGTCTTGCTATGTCGTCTTTACTGTCATCTTGCTATGTCGTCCTTACTGTCGTCTTGCTATGTCGTCTTTATTGTCGTCTTGCTATGTCGTCTTTACTGTCATCTTGCTATGTTGTCCTTGCTGTCGTCTTGCTATGTCGTCTTGCTATGTCGTTCTACTGTTGTCTTGCTATGTCGTCCTTACTGTCGTCTTCCTATGTTGTCCTTACTGTCGCCTTGCTATGTCATCTTGCCATGTCATCTTGCTATGTCATCTTTGCTATGTCGTCCTTACTGTCATCTTGCTATGTTGTCTTTATTGTCGTCTTGCTATGTCATCTTGCTATGTCGTCCTTACTGTCTTGCTATGTTGTCTTTACTGTCGTCTTGCTATGTCATCTTGCTATGTCGTCCTTACTGTCTTGCTATGTTGTCTTTATTGTCGTCTTGCTATGTCATCCTCACTGTCATCTTGCTATGTCGTCCTCACTGTCGTCTTGCTATGTCTACTTGCTATGTCATGCTTACTGAGCGAGGTAAAGTTAGTTTTAGGTTTGATATTTACCGCATGTCCACCTAGGCTGCTTTAGGGACCGTCTGCAAATTCACCACACAGTGCAAAACAAAGCCCAATAATCCATCAAATTAATGTTTACAGGGCTATGGAAAATGCATAGTGGGCAAACTGACTATTATATTTTGCCAATATCTTTCTTTAGACAATACCTCCCCTAATGTACGTACAGTATACAAATATTTTTAGAACAAAATTACAGTAATTCACCAAAAGGGTTTTTTCATGTTCCAAAGCTTGTAGTACCTTCTTAGTGGCAAGACTGACTAACTACAGGTGAAATTTCGATAATATCTCCCTTGCTGTATGTACAGTACACAAATATGTTTAGAAAAAAATTACAGTAATTCACCAAAAGGGTTTTTTCATGTTCCAAAGCTTGTAGTACCTTCTTAGTGGCAAGACTGACTAACTACAGGTGAAATTTCGATAATATCTCCCTTGCTGTATGTACAGTACACAAATATTTTTAGAAAAAAATTACAGTAATTTACGAAAATGTTTTTTTTTTCATGTTCCAAAGGTTGTAGTACCTTCCTAGTGACAAGACTGATTTACTACAGGTGAAATTATACCAATATCTCTGTTACTGTATGTACAGTACTCAAATTATGTTTAGAATAAAATTACAGTAATTCACCAAAAGGGTTTTTTCATGTTCCAAAGGTTGTATACATTCCTAATTACAAGACTGACTTACTACAGAAAAAAATGACTGTAATTCACCAAAAGTTTTTTGTGTACTGTACGTACAATAAGAAAGAAATTGGCAAAATTTCACCTGTAGTTAGTCAGTATTGTCACTAAGAAGGTATTACAAGCTTTGGAACATGAAAAAACCTTTTTGGTGAATTACTGTAATCTTTTTCTAAAAGTATTTGTGTACTGTACGTACATTAGGGGAGGTATTGTCTAAAGCAAGATATTGGCAAAATATAATAAGTCAGTTTGCCCACTAGGCATTTTCCATAGCCCTGTAAACATTAATTTGAATGGATTATTGGGCTTTGTTTTGCACTGTGTGGTGAATTTGCAGACGGTCCCTAAAGCAGCCTAGACAGACATGCGGTGAATATAAAACCTAAAACTAACTGTACCTCGCTCAGTAAGCATGACATAGCAAGACGACAATAAAGACGACAGTAAGGACGACATAGCAAGACGACAATAAGGACGACATAGCAAGATGACAGTAAGGACGACATAGCAAGACGACACAGCAAGGCGACAGTAAAGATGACATAGCCAATACGACATAGCAAGACGACATAGCCAAGGCGTCATAGCAAGACGACAGTGAGGATGACATAGCAAGACGACAATAAAGCGACAATAAAGACGACACAGCAGGACGTCAATAAAGACGACATAGCAAGACGACATAGCAGGACAACAGTAAGGACGACATAGCAAGACGACATAGTAAGGACGACAATAAAGACGACAATAAAGACGACATAGCAAGATGACACAGCAGGACGACATAGCAAGACGACAATAAAGACAACATAGCAAGGCGACATAGCAAGACGACATAGCAGGACGACAGTAAGGACGACACAGCAAGATGACAGTAAAGATGACATAGCCAAGACGACATAGCAAGACGACAGTAACGACGACATAAACAGAGAGTATACACATTAACATATACTAATTTATCTGAAAAAGTAGGCAGTGACTGTTACAAGAACAAATGTATAGTACAAAAAACAAATCAGTCGACTTATTTTTGGCATTAATGGAACCCCATACAAAACGAGGTTGCCGTGTAAATGAACGGCCAAAAACGCATTAAAAAGTTTTCCGTTTTCATTTGAAAACAATGTTGTAATGTTGTAAACATACCCTTAGAGGGTTCTGTTAGACTCTTTATATATCCACCTTATTTTGCAACATGGAAGTAAGCTATTTTCTGTGAATGTGCGAGACTTCCGATTCATTAGCCACTATAAGGAAATAACTAGAAAAATAACAAAGTACAGTAAATGTTTAAACAATTTGCGCTACAAACCAGTGTGTTTATAATTACGACAATACATTCAAATAATATACCAGTTTGCAATATCAAGCATCATAACGAGCTGTTTTATACAGCTAAAAATAACTGGAAGCGAATGACACCAGAACCCTTTTATTTCCTTATGTGTAGGACCATCGGTTCAGTGATGAAATTGACAAGCTGACGGGCTATAAGACTCAGTCCATTCTGTGCATGGCCATCCGCAACAGTGACGGTGAAGTCATTGGTGTAGTTCAGGCCATCAACAAGAACCCCAGCGGAACTCCATTCACTGAGGACGATGAGAAGGTAAGCCTTGTTCTCCTTTTTACTTTGGCTTCATGCTGATATTATATTTTAAAAATCTGTTCCAACTACTG
The DNA here is from genome assembly GCA_039654105.1 of Coreius guichenoti. Classification (NCBI taxonomy): domain Eukaryota; kingdom Metazoa; phylum Chordata; class Actinopteri; order Cypriniformes; family Gobionidae; genus Coreius; species Coreius guichenoti. Next base: position 28,490,607 of record CM077176.1, on the reverse strand, counting down.
GATTTATAGCCTATTACATTCTCCTGATGCCTATTACTATAGTGCCCAAACTTTTGCTGGTAATGAAACTCCAGAGTGTGAAGATGATTGCTGTGCTAAATCAAGAGATCTATGACCATAGCGAATATCCTGCCATGCTGGAGTAGTGATATATTTAGAAAATGAGTTATTCATATGAGAAGATTTATTCTTTATTTTCATTAGCTTAGAAACCCTGTGGTCATTTTGCACATGTACTAAGCGACTGCATAAATCAAAGCTACATCTGATACTTTGTTGCTCTCCTAATTTCTTAAAATTGTTCACACTCACAAATTAAAGGGTTAGTCCACCCAAAAATGAAAATTCTGTCATTAATTACTCACCCTCATGTCGTTCCCAACCCGTAAGACCTTCGTTCATCTTCGGAACACAAATGAAGATATTTTTGATGAAATCTGAGAGATTTCTGACCCCTCCATAGACAGCAATTTAATTAACACTTTCAAGGCCCAGAAAGGTAGTAAAAACATTGTTAAAATAGTCCATGTGACTCCAGTGGTTCAGCCTTAATTTTATGAAAGAATATGAGAATACTTTTTGTGTGCAAAAAATAAACAAAAATAACTTTATAACGACTTTATTCTACAATTTCTTCACGTCTGTGTCAGACTCTTACACTGTTGATGTGGTGTAAACAGTGCAGCACTTCCAGAACGCTGACTTACCATTGGCCGACGCTGTTCACGTGAGCACCATGATGCGTGCGCATGAGTTGTTCTGCTGTAGAACTAGGAAGCGCTGCACTGTTTACACTACGTCAACAGTGTAAGAGCCTGACACAGGCTAGAAGAAATTGTTGAATAAAGTCGTTATTTTGTTTGTTTTTTTTGCGCACAAAAAGTATTCTTGTCGCTTCATAAAATTAAGGCTGAACCACTGGAGTCACATGGACTATTTTAATTATGTTTTTAATACCTTTCTGGGCCTTGAAAGTGGTAATTAAATTGCTGTCTATGGAGGGGTCAGAGAGCTCTCGGATTTCATCAAAAATATCTTCATTTGTGTTCCGAAGATGAACGAAGGTCTTACGGGTTTGGAACGACATGAGGGTGAGTAATAATGACAGAATTTTCATTTTTGGGTGAACTAACCCTTTAATTACTCACCCTCATGTTGTTCCAAACCCGTAAGACTTTCATTCATCTTCAAAACTCAAATTAAGAAATTTTAAATGAAATCTAAGAGATTTCTGTCCCTCCATTGACAGCTACGCAACTGACACGTTGATGCTCCAAAAAGTTCATATAGAGATTGTAAAACTAATCCATATGAATTGAGCGATTTATTCAAAATTTTCTGAAGAGACACAATCGCTTTATATGATGAACAGATTGAATTTAGGCTTTTATTCACATAAAAACATTCATCAACTCACACATCAGTTATGGTAAATGGAAGCTCAAACATGTTGAGGGAACCAGTGAGGTTCATTCTTGTGTTATGCAGCACGTTTGAGCTTCCGCAAGAACCAATGAGGTTTGTTCTTGTGTGTCAAGCAGGTACAGTTGAGCTTCTCTTTATGTTCACTGATCAATGTTTATATGAGAATAAAACTATATTCAGTCTGTTCAACATAAAAAGCGATCCAGGCTCAGTTCATATGGATTCATTTTAAGATCTTAGTTGTGTGGACTGTCAATGGAGGGACAGAAAGCTCTCAGATTTCATTTAAAATAGCTTAATTTGTGTTTCGAAGATGAACGAAAGTCTTACGTGTTTGGAATGGCATGAGGGTGAGTAATTAATGACATTTTTTTCATTTTGGGGTGAACTAACCCTTTAAGTTGTGAACACAGGTCATTATTGTCATTGACTAAATCAGCACATGAAAATTACATACCTCAGAATCAATACAAAATTTCAGTACAGCAGATCCAGTACTGCAGTCAGTCTGTACCTGTGCATCTCATTCCTTTATTTTCATCGGTGCTTCAAAACATCTCTCTATAGATAGTAATTAATAGCACAGAAATTCTCTTTAGAATTATTTATGCCAAGCAACAATGAAAGCAGAAAGCAAGCTGTGCTGTTATAAATGCCCTAGAAATACAAAGAAGCAGAACTGATGTGATGCCTCCAGTTCTTTTTTTCCCTCTCAATATCTCACTGTCACGCATCAATCCGACTGAAGCTTTAAAGGCATCAAACTTCTCTCTACAGGTCCTGCAAATGTATCTACCATTCTGTGGAATATCGATCTCCAATGCCAAACTCTTCTCTGAATCCCGCAAGGAGTATGAGAGGAGCAGGGTAAGTCAAGATCTGCAGAAATGTTTCTGAATAAAACTCTTCAGAATGATTCAAAATCTGCCTCCAGATTTCTAGATGTCTCAGACAGTGTAGATTGTAAGGTTGTTTACAATCCTCAGGTCTCAAGGTTTAAAATATTTAATAATCCTGTCCAAAAGCTTGAAGGCCTGTGCTATCTGAATACATTTCGAGCTGCTGCTGTTGTTTGTCAAGGCCCTGCTGGAGGTGGTGAATGATCTGTTTGAGGAGCAGACGGACCTGGAGAAGATTGTGAGAAAGATCATGCAGCGTGCACTGACGTTGCTGCAGTGTGAGCGCTGCTCTGTGCTTCTGCTAGAAGACATCCACTCCCCTGTGAGACCACTTTTCAGTCATCCTTTTCTCTTTTCTGTCATGATTTTGGTTTTTCCTTATTTTTTTTGTCTTTTCTCGTTTTTCTTCATACATTCCACCTTTCTTGACTAATTCAGCTGGTCATCCTCTCATTGTAAGCTCTTGCTAAACGGAGCGTCAATATTGCTCATTCTTAGGTTTTTTTTTACATAAGCATTGAAATGTGGCACGTAATACTGTCTGTGCTATGGACATGAATGATACCTCAACTTAGGAGTGTGAAGCTATTATCTGTATTCTGCAATAACAAAATTATGTGTGAATGCGGCTGTGGGCAGGGCTTAAAGTGGGAGTGCGACAAAACGAAAAGCTAATTTTGAAAGTAACTTTTTCAATTGAGCAAATGTGATTTGATTAATCCATTAAATTATCTATTCTATTTTATTACATTTATTTAAAATTAATCTATTTTTTTTTAGTTATTAATCAGTAATATAATGACAGTGGAGTGCTGTAGGGATGACATATCTTTGTTGGCCAAAACCTGGAAAAGAGTTAGCATTTTAGCACTTCCGGTTCCATTGTCCAAGTCAATGGGTTTTTGAATGGGTATTTGGTTAATGTTTAAATGCCTGAAATATTTTCACTATTTATTCTATGACATATAATACATCAGTAATTCCCTCTTGTGATTTTTTAAAGCTTTTACTTGTCTTGAAAAAGGCAATTGCTAACAAGTGACTAAATGGGACTACAGAGGCTGTCTGGGACATTAAAGTCATTACGCCGAACAGTAAAATCTATCTATTCCCTAGTCCGCATTCACAGCTTTGTCGTGTTTATAATCATGCTTTTGCAAACTATTTTAACTCAAATTTTCATGGAAAATGTTTTTTTTTTCCAATAAAGACTGAAAGAGTTGTCAGAAGCTTAGTGATGGTGACATTGAAGTCATGCGACTCCATCATTTATAGCTTAAATTTAAGCCAGCAGCCATATCACCCTGTAGCCCAAGACTGGTTGCCCACTGAAGCTAAGCAGGGTTGGGCCTGGATGGGAGACCTCCTGGGAAAACTTGGTTACTGCTGGAAGAGGTGTTAGTGAGGCCAGCAGGAGGTGCTCGCCCTGTGGTCTGTGTGGGTCCTAACGCCCTAGTATAATGATGGGGACACTATATTGCCAAAAAGCACCATCCTTTGGATGAGACGTTAAACCAAGGTCCTGTCTCTCATTAACTGTCTCTCCTGTCTCTCAATCCCAGGATGTCCTTTGAAAAAGAGTAGGGGTGTAACCCTGGCATCCTGGCCAAATTTGCCCATTGGCCTCCTAATCATCCCCATATACTATATCAACACCGACTGGCTTTATCACTCTAGCTGTGTTCGAAATCGCCCCCTAGACCCTCATTCACTATTCCCTACTTTAGTCCACTAATATAGTCCACTTGAGGGAGTGAATAAAAACGAGTGAGTGAACTCGGACACTGAATATGCCGGAAGGGCTGCCGCTTTTGCATAGTTTGTGCTTGCCGTTTAATAATCATTTGAAACTGGCAGCTCCAGTAGTAAAATGAACAGATTTATCTTGAACTCTGTCATGGAAACTAGCATGTTTAAACCTACCTTATTAAACAATTAATAAATTAAAAAGCCATCTTCTTGCGAGAGCGGGAATTCATTGGGCACGACCCTCACAGTGCAATGTAGGTATTCTCTAACCGTTGAGTGTACATCAGTTGTACACTCAATATTGCGGTGCGTTATGGGATTGAATGAGTGCACTCGATAACGTCCACTATGGTTTTGGACACCACTACAAATGGCTGTTCCCACATGTAGTGCCCTATTTAAGGGTATAGGGGGCGATTTCGGACACAGCCTCTGTCTCCTCTCCACCAATAAACTGGTGTGTGGTGGGCGTCCTGGCGCAATATGGCTGCCATCCCATCAGTCAGGTGGATGCTGCACATTGGTGGTGGTTGAAGAGATTCCACCTTCCATATGTAAAGTGCTTTAAGTTCAGAGAAAAGCAATATATAAATCGAATTAATTATTAATTATTAATTATTATTATTATTATTATTATTATTATTATTAATAATATTACTTTTAGCTTTTTACTTGTGCCGATTGTATTTAAAGGCTTCAAAATTCAAAAAGTTGTGTTCATTTTTTTTATTATCATGATGGACAAAACGTGTAAGAATCATAAACTTTTATTGTTCAGGGTAATGCTAACTTCCATGTTGGGCTACAAAAATGCATCATCACTTTACCGCTCTATAGCATGACTTCTTAAAGGAATAACACTCTGTGTTTTTTCTTTGCAGGTGACTTGTTTTCCATGCAAATTTGTCACTGACTGCATATATCATTCAGCCAGTAGAGGGCACCGTGCTTCAGTACTTGACAGTCCAGAGTTAACGTAGAAGTAAATAGGGATAAAAAGATGATGCTCAGTGCCTGCATATTAAATGTGACATTACAGTGACTGTCTGCTTTGTTTTAGAAACAAAATCGCTCTAATTTGTCCAAAACTTAACCATTTCTTAATTTTATATATGTTCATTATATCACTGTATCATTCTGCTTGTTGGATAATCAGTCTAAGAAACATTTTTAGATTATTTGGTCAAATCCGTTATTCATTTTAAAGTTATTATTTGTGCTTTTTCAAACAGTGTTGTGCCTTTTCAAACAGCATTGATCACACTTCTACCTCAATTCATGTATTTCTAGGCAATTAGATTTACAATACTTGACAAACGATAAAACAGAACCATATGTACCAGAATATCACAATATATCAGACTTCAGACTAGTAAGATATCATCTAGAAACCACTCAGAAGACCTTAGCAATGTCTTGGAAATCACCCTAGCATTGTTGCAGCAAGTTTTGTACAGCAAACACTGCTTACTGCTCACATTTTCTTCAGAGAATGCAAAAATCTAGTCTTTTACTTTGTTCTCAGGTAGTAAAGTTCTCCCAGACATTTGAGCTAATGTCTCCACTGTGCAGTGTCGATCATGATATCAGGTGAGAATAACAGGACTATTAATAATATAACATACTGTTACATGTAAGTTTATAGTGTATGTAATGTGGGCAGCACGTCAATTTAAGTCGGCATGAAACAGAAGTTGCAGTAGTCTTTTCTTCCCTAATGTGACGTATATCAGAGGGAAACGGCTTCTGGACGGAGAAAAATATGTAGGGTGGGACTTGATTTCGTCTTTGGGAATTGATTGGATTGTAGGAAGTTTGGGTGTTGCTAAATGGAGGCATATTTGAAAGTCAGTTTACAGTCAGTTGTGGAGGATATTAATGCTGCCTTCATATGGTATCGAAATTATTTTAAATACGAGTTTCCTAGTTAAAAATTGGACATGAACACCCTCTCAAGTCGTATTTACCACTGGGAAGCTCTGGGATAATTTTGATACCCATGTTCCCAAGTTGGCGTACCATAAACTTTAAACATGGCAGAGGGGAGAACAATTGCTGCTGCGACTGCTATTCTTTATTTTTATTTTTTTTTCTCCACAACAGCTACATCGCCTTGCCTTGTCATTAAAGTAGTGCATATTTATATGAATAATCATTTGAAGCTTATTGTATGTTTTATACACAGCAAAAATAGCCTGTATTTGACCGAAATTCCTTTACTGTCAGCTAGCTGACTATCTAAATAGCACGGTGAATGTTTATATTGTAAATGAATGGGATGCTAAATATCATTTTAGGTTTAATAAGATTTACCCAGTAAATAGGCAAGAATAAACCTCCATGATTCCTGTTCTTTCTGACAACAAAGCATTTGAATGTGACAAGCTCGTAATCACAACTTCAGAAGTGGGAAGTAGGAAATTTCCTATAGCACATGAAGAAAGCATAAGTCCCAGATGAAGAGAGCAGATGCCAAAGAATTATCAATTTTGATTTCATGGTGACTTTAATGTATACCATGCTCAGTATGTGTGTTTGTGTGTATGTGTGTGCATTTGACAAAGTCAGCATGGAGAAGGTGTCTTGTTCGGACTGGCTAATCAATAACAGCATTGCTGAGTTGGTAGCGTCAACCGGACTGCCTGTTAACATTAGTGACGTCTGTCAGGATCCCCGCTTTGATGCTGAGGTGAGTAGAGCACACCCTCTCAGACTCCTTTTGATTGCTTGGCCCACACAAAAGTTTGATTCCACCCCCAACCTGCACGTCTATTCACGTGGTGTCAGTTGGGTCTGAACTAGCATGCTAGCAGCAGCTGTTTACCAATGTAGCTAGGTAAGAACTCAGGTGATGACATTGTGAACTAGTGTGCCCTTGTGAAAAATAAGTACACTTTAGCAAAAAAGAAGAGTACTTTTAAAAAAAAAAAACTTGAATATACTTGTGCAAACTCACTGTCACAAACTCACGCTGAAACGTGTACTTAAGTGTGTTAAAAAACAGTAAGGTGTACTCTCTTACACTTAAGTGGTCTTTTATTCAATTAATATTATCTGCAAGTATTTTTTTTTTTTAAATGTACACTAAGTGTACATTCAAAATTAAGTACACTTCTTTTTCACAAGGATCATCCCTAAGCAAATATATATAAACCCAAGTGTACTCAACCACACACACACACACACACACACACACATGTATCATGCAAGCAATGTGTTTCCTACTCAGGCGGACCAGGCTTCTGGTTTTCATATCAGATCAGTTTTATGCGTTCCCATCTGGAATCGGACACATCAGATTATTGGTGAGTTTCCCTACACAAACGCTTCATTGTTTATACACAAACCCACAAAAACCACTAAAATAACTTCTTACTTTGATTAGGCGTTGCCCAGATTTTGAATCGCTTGGACAGGAAGACATTTAATGATGCAGATCAAAGGTTATTTGAGGTGTGACTTTATTTGAATTTTTGATGTTGGAATAAAATGACAATATTTTAAAAGTGAATTAGAGCCATACTTCCACTACTGATGTTTTCATAAATCATACACATGAGTAATTTTCATTTCCATTGATCCTCACAGGCATTTGTTATTTTCTGTGGTCTGGGCATTAACAACACAATGATGTATAACCAGGTGAAGAAGACTTGGGCCAAGCAGTCTGTGGCTCTAGATGTGAGTAATTTCTCTTATTGGTATTTTCTTCTTCTGTTTTAAACTGCTCATAAACATAACAGCTACAATTTTGCCTGCATATAAATCTCATAAGAACAGATGGTGTGGTTACAATCTGTGTGGGTGCTGAAAAAGATTTTGTGTGCATATGTATTGTTGTTTCTGTCTTTTCCCAGATGCTGTCCTATCATGCTACATGCTCTAAGGCTGAGGTTGATCGACTGAAAGTAAGTCTGGTCAAACTAGAGATAAAATATGGTAATTAAGTCCATACTAACTAGATGCTAGATGTTTTAAATTCAATATTTATATCTAAAACAAAGTTTTAGATGTTCTCGGTGGACGTAAAGTTCAAAAGTGACAGTAAAACATTTATAATGTTACAAAAGATTTCCATTTCAAATAAATTTTGTTCTTTTGAACTTTCTATTCATCATAGAATCCTGAAAAAAGGTATCACAAAAATATTAAGCAGCACAACTGTTTTTTTAACATAAGAAATGTTTCTTGAGCACCAAATCAGAATATTAGAATGATTTCTGAAGGATCATGTGACACTGAAGACTGGAGTAATGATGCTGAACATTCAGCTTTGCCATCACAAGAATAAATAGCATTTTAAAGCATTTTTAGAATTTTCATTATAATAACACTTCACAATATTCACAGTTTTACTGCATAATTTTTTACTGTTTTACTGTATATTTTTAAACAAATTTTAAAAAAGTGTACCAACCCCAAACTTTTGAATGGTAGAGTAAATTTCATGTAAATTAAAAAAATAAAAATGTCAAAGGATCAACAAAATTCTATTATAGAATATTGAATTCTAAAATGATTGTTTATATTGTATTGTATAATTTGTATTTTATCATTTTATATTTTGTTTATTCAATATCTGGGGCCCGTTTCAGAAAGGAGGTTAAGTGAAAACTCTGAGTAAGTTAACCCTGAAATGAGGGAAATTCTGGGTTTTCTGTTTCAGAATGGGAGGTATGTCAAACCCGAGAAAGCAGGGTAAGTCAAGCCTGTTTCTGAAAGAGAGGTAACTTGTACTCAGAGTCAGTTACCATGGTAACTTACTCTGTGAAACTAACCTGGTCAGAAGCAGGTTTTCTTTGGTAAACCCAGAGTTTCTTTCGGTCTCCTCCCCCTTTTTAGAGCATCAGCGGTGTTTAAATACTTCATTCGTTCATTCAGTATTTTTGTCTTATTTCAAGTACAAATATCAAAAAAATTATAAATTAAGTCTAAAATCTAAAGTAAGTGCATTTTACTTAAAACAAGTAAAATCTGCCAGTGGGGTAAGAAAAATAATCCTAATGCAAACGGAAACAAGATTATTTTTCTTACCCCACTGGCAGATAATTTGCAAAATAAGAAAAATGCACTTAAATTAGTTTTTAGTTTTTTTTCCCTCAGGAAACAAGACTAAATACCTTATGTCATTTTTCTTATGTAGAAAATGCATCTTCATTTAAGAATCTTTAGATATTTTGACTGGAAACAACAAGACAAAAATACATTCTTTGCAGTGCAGGTACATTCATTCATTGTGCATATTTTCATCATGAGGACACCATCAAAGTGACAAAAATGGCATGCCCTTTTATACAGGATCCTGACGTTCACTTGATAAACCTCTAGAAGTAATCTAATTAGAATTTCCTTTAGGATTTCCAGTAGTTGGTTGCATTGATGACATGTATATTCCCATCATCACACTTTCCGAAAACGTATTACTGTATGTAATGGAAGGATGTCAGATGGAAGGGTAGTCTGAGATATATGCCGTAACCACCACCATATGGTCATCTTTATTTCCTACAAATATTTTATTCTTTTTCCTGTTGGATGTTAATATTCTTCCTCCATCTCCTCTTCATCTGTCAGTGGTGCTGGTGTTTTGCGAGCCCATGCCTTCTTGCTGTTGGCTGGCCTGAGTAGAAGTCAAATGTTAATTTCATTACCCTAATTCAGAAATGTAACAGGTGGGATCAGAGAACATTTAATTATGTGAAAAGTGCATTAGACTATGTGGGAAAAGCTGCTGCACATTGGAATAGACACTGAATGATATTTATTTAATATGTCAAATGTTTGTAAAGTCATGAAGCCTACACCCATGAACCTTTTATGCTTAAAGTGTTACCTAATTGAATTTTTTAGCTGCTGCCACATTCTTTTTTTTTTTTTTTGCCTGTGGGATACCATGAAAATTAAACTTAATTAAACTGATTAAGAATTAAACTTACGTATTGACTCAGAAGTATGCGGACGTCATTTGTCGGGTGCTGTTGCCATGGTGAATCGTAATTTCGGAGCTCCATTGATCATGGCTTTTCATAGTCATGGTGCACGCGCTTAACTAAGAGTCAGTCTACTCAGAGTTGATTGAACTAACTCAATTCAGCTGTTCTAAAACCCAAAACTCAGAGTTTCCCATCTCAGGGTAAGTCAACTCAGAGTTCAAGTTTAAACTCAGAGTTGGTTGGACCTCCTTATTGAAGCAGGCCCCAGTTCTAGATTCATTGTAAACATTAGAAATTGTGGTAGGCTATCACTTTACAATAAGATTTCATTAGTTAACATGAACTAATAATAAACTGCACTTCTTCAGCATTTATTAATCTTTGTTAATGTTAATTTCAACATTTACTAATACATTATTAAATTCACTAATTTACTAATACATATTAAAATCAAAAGTTGTATTTGTCAACATTAGTTAATGCACTGTGAAGTAAAATGAACTAACAATGAACAGCTGTAACGTTAACAAAGATTAACAAATACAGTAACAAATGTATTGCTCATGCTCATTGCTTTAGTTCATGTTAGTTAATACAATAACTAATGTTAACAAATGAAACCTTATTGTAAAGTGTTACCGAAATGGCTTTGGCAGTACACTGTAATTCCTGTTATGCACATTTTAATTGATTATCAAAAATATAAATCTTACTGTATTGTTTGACCAGTACTATCTTTACAGCATGATAAGATTCTGTAGTGTTGCAAACACACCCTTAAAGGGCCGGTACAAGATTCACAGCTCAGTAGAATATAGAATGTTTAAAACTTTTCACCAGGGAGACATGATGAAAACTTCAAATTAAACTCATACATTAGAGAGATACATGAGTAAAAAAACATTTTAGCCCCCTGCGTTTCCTATAAATTTATAATTGGTGGGTCCTAGACTTGAGAGAGCTAAAGTATGAATAATTGAAATGGCAGAGTATAATATACTCTTTCTGTTTGAGCCCTCAGTGGACCAGGTTCTGCTCTGGTATTTAATTGCCTTGCTACTGGAGTCACTGAGATTGTCCCCTCTCCTCTCTTAGGCTGCTAAGATTCCCCTAAGCAGTGAGCTCGGGATCGATGAGTTCCACTTTAATGACTTTTCTCTGGACAACGACGCCATGATCACTGCCTCCCTGCGGATGTTTTTGGAGCTTGGTGTCGTGCAGAAATTCAAAATTGATTATGAGGTGAGGCAATCACTATGAGAGAGGGGGCGAAACGCCAACCCTACTGACTGGAAGAGTGAAATGCTGCTTGCATATGTATGCAGTGTTGAGCGTGGATCGCTGGGTTATAGATCGGTGAGATACTGTGCTGCAGGCTGGTTCCTGGAACACTAGGGGGTCTGGAGCTACTGTACGGTCTGTGAATACTACAGCGTTCGTTTCTTTTCCTGCTCAGGTACTGTGCCGCTGGCTGCTTACCGTGAGGAAGAACTACCGCACCGTAGCCTACCACAACTGGAGGCATGCCTTCAACGTCTCGCAGTGCATGTTTGTTATGATCACCGTAAGTCACTGAGCACAAATGCTGATCGAAGTGGCCTTCTGGAGCCATTTACTCACCCTCATGTCGGTCTTCCATGGAACACAAAAATAGTAGAATGTCTAAGCTGCTCTTTTCCATACAATGAAAGTGAATGGTGACCAAAAAAGACTTTCAACCTTTGTTAAAAAAGTGTGCTTATCAAATGTGGACTTGAAGTGTACTTTAAGAATCATTTAAAAAAAAGACTGTAGCAGATAATATAATAAGGCCAATTAAGAATGTTTAAAGGACACACTTAAGTACACTTTATTTATCATTACAGTTTCCACAAAAATATTAACTGTTTTCAACATTGATGTTTCTTGAGCACCAGATCAGCATATTAGAATGATTTCTGAAGGATCGTTTTAAAAAAGTCATCATTTATATCACCATCATGTTACTATGATTGTTAACACACTTACTGTAAGTACACTTTTAAAAGTGCACTTTGTAAAAATGTCAAATTAAAAAATTCCTTTAAAGTACATTTTAAATCATTATGTATTTATAATCTTTTGTTGTGCTATATTGATGTGTTGACTAACACAATATTTGATGTACAATATTTGATTACAATTTTAACTGTAGTGTGTTATGCGATATTACATTTAAAGTTAATACATTTTAAATGTACTAAATTGCAACTCCATCATTACAAATGTAAGTACAAATATTTTTAAATACAAATAAAATGGCATTGAAGTGTATTTTAGTTTACCATAAATGCTTGTCAGTACATTCTGCAGTACACCTTAAACATATTTCAAAAACAATAGAAGTAATTATTAAATTACATATACAGATGTATCTAAGTCCTACTTAAGTGGGTTAAAAAGCACTCTAAATTTCAGCTAATTGCATTTTAATTAATAAATAAATTTAAACTATAAAACATTTTTATTAATTGCAATCAACATGCAATTAAGTGTCTGAGTATATATAAAGTATATTATTTCTGTAATAAGTTCTCCTTTTAAAAGCATGCTAAAGTGCACTTTTCCCCTTATAATGGCTTGAATTTGCTAAGCTGTTGTATGACTTAAATATAACACAAAAGAAAGCCATACGAGTTTGGAACAACATGAGTGTCAGTAAATGATGACAGGACTTTTATTTTTGGGTGAACTTTTCCTCTAATGATTTTCTGAGGTAAATCAATCATAGTTTAAATCAATAAATGATCTTTCAAGCCATCATTTAATCAGTGAATTTGAGGATTTGTGTGACTGGGTTGACTGCAGTAGATTTCTCTGGTGTGGATTTCAGACTGCTGGGTTCCAGGAGGTGCTGACAGACACAGAGACTCTCGCACTAATGGTTGGGTGTTTCTGCCATGACCTGGACCATCGTGGCACAAACAACGCCTTTCAGGCAAAGTGAGTCAATGTAATGTCAATGTAGATTGCATCAGATTTTACATTGGACATCAAATCACACCCAACACAGTATCAAATTTGTTTGTCATGTAAAAATAAAGTTGTTCATGGTGTTCAAGGATGAGGCATATCATGCAACCTGTCAATGTTGGCATCTGTTTAATATGACAAGCTTCTAATAATTGACAGATTTGTGCCTATACTGTGGCTTTTGATTAGCTGCAAATCAGCTAAATAAACAACAAAACATATGGGAGTTTTTTCTCCTCCCTTTTAAAAGTTAAGTCTTTTTAATATGCTATCCTAATTATGCATGTTTACATGGTTAGATGCATTTTATTTTTCGTATGTCGTTTACACTTTATTTCTATGGTCCACTTTAGACACTAACAATAAGTAACTTTGCAACTACATGTCAACTAACTCTCAGAATATCAGTAGACTGTTAGTAGACTGTTAGGTTAGGGTTAGGAGAATAAATTGACACGCAGCTGCATAGTTACTTATAGTAGAATGTCTCTTGGGGGAGCATCAAAATAAAGTGTTAGCAGATATTAAGCAGACAGTCTACTAATAATGACGGCTAGTTGACATGCGGTTGCAAAGTTACTTATAGTTAGTAGAATATCTAAAGTGGACCATCGAAATAAAGTGTTACCCATATGTCGTCAGTATTTTTTATTGACTTATAATAAAATTATTACTATAAATCAATTAACAATTAAACATCAATTAAACATTCTTAAAACAAGATACATTTACTACCGTTCAAAAGTTGGTAAGACCTCTTATCAAGGCTGCATTTATTTGATTAAACAGTACAGTAAGAACAGTAATATTGTGAAATTTTATTACAATTTAAAATATCTTTTCTATTTTAATTTTAAAATTTAATTTATTCTTGTGTGGCAAAGCTGAATGTTCAGCATCATTACTCCAGTCTTTGTCACATGATCCTTCAGAAATCATTCTAATATGCTGATTTAATGCTCAAGAAACATTTCTTATTATTATCAATGTTGAAAAAAGTTGTGCTGCTATTTTTTTGGAAACTGTGATACATTTTTTTCAGGATTCTTTGATGATAGAATTAAATAGATTTTTTTTGTAACAATGTACTGTCACTTTTGATCAATTTAATGTCTTAGCTGAATAAAAGTATCAATTTCTTTTATATTCTATATATATATACTGTATAAAGTACTGACCCCCAAACCTTTGAGTGGTATCTGAGAATGAAAATGTGATTTTGTGATTTTCAGAGAATAAATCTTGAATTTCATTTTTTTTTACCCAATTTGCCAATGGGGTATTAAAAAACTTAATTCAAGATATATTCTTTGAAAAGTCTTATTTAACATAATTTGCCTCTTAAGTAAATATATCTTGTTTTGAGATATTTTTACTGGAAAACAAGATACAGTGCTAAATAAGAATTTTTTTTTTTTTTTTTTTCTTAGTGCAGTCCTTATTCATAAATAAGAAATTAGTTCTATTTAGTGTATTTAGTGCTGCACAAACCTGTATGTTTGTATAGCAACACAATGTTCTTATTGTACTGTAGCTTATCTCTGTTGTGCTCCCAAAGGTCTGGGTCAGCACTGGCACTGCTGTACGGAACATCTGCCACACTTGAGCATCATCATTTCAACCACGCAGTCATGATCCTGCAGAGTGAGGTGAGTAATGTTTAAATGACATGAACTAGCAGGTACTGTGACAGTACTGTGAGCAGTGAGCAGTAACAAGATAAAGCACTGAATTTTATTTTTATGAGGATTACAGTTCAAGGTATATACACTGCTTACTTTTTTCATGTACTTTTCAGTAATGACTCTGAGTCATTTTTAAACCTCTAAAAATAAAAGATACCTAATCATATAAAAAGAACAAATATTTCAGATTCCAAACTATTTTCAGCTTCCATTGGAGCACAAGAATCATCTATGTTATGCTTTTTCATATTTTATTATGTGTATAAAACATTCACAAATTTGTGGAGTTCGTGCAGCTCAAATGCTGCTATCATTAAAGCGAATTAAACAAATACTTAGTAATTATGGATCTCAACTTTACACTAAAATTGTTAATCAGACATTTAAACAATGATCTGCAGAACACAATGAACATTGTCAAAGCAATGGACTAATACTTTGTCCCTCTCGCACCTCTCTTGTAATGGATTTGCAGAAATAACCCATTTTACCCCTGTCCGCATTTGCATGTCTCAGTGGATGGAAAGAATGCAAATGGCTGTCAGTATTTGATTAAGTGGCTGATTTAGCTCTGAGCTGTTTAATCATGACCAAGCTCTGTATCGATTTCCTGTAGACGTCCATTGAGCTTTTTTAACCAACACCAATTAACTGTGCTAAGGAGATTCCCCTCTTGGGTCAGCTGCACTGGAGCAAAGAGAGAAAGAAATTGCTTTCTATCGCAGAAACTGAACAAGCATAGAGAACTTTGGAGAGACTCTTTATGAATGATACTCAGGGGTGTGAAGTGATTCCTGGTTGTGTGATTGGCTTTATTTTTTAGAGGAAAAGACAGGGCTTTGTATGAGCAATAGAACTTGGAATGAGGGATGTGCTTTTCTCAAACTTAACTTAGACCTTAAGAGAGTGGGGTAAGCTGTGCCACATTTGACTTAACCCTAAACCTACTTTATCATATTTAATGTGCAAATTTCTAAGGACTCTAATTATCACCATGATCAAAACTTTGCTGAAAAAACAGTTGTAAACAATCTACGACATGCCTTCTTTCCTCTGATTGACAGTTTATACTTTTTTCGGCAAGTAAAAGACATTTCAGTATAATTATAAAAACGGCCCCCTTTAGGTCGTGGTACACACTTCTTTTTGCTGTGAAATCTTTACTGATTTTAAGAATATACTTTATGTTGTTAGTAATATTTCAAGATCAACATTTACTGGACTGAAGCAACCTAGGTTTACTTGATTATCCATACATCATTTTCAGAAAAACATGATAAAATGTGCATTTATTTGTACATCTCTCAATTATATTGCATTGCAATATATGTTTTGCCCCCACAAAAAAAACAAACAAAACAAAACAAAAAAAAAACTACAGAGCTTTGATAATGAAACTCAGCATTTAAATATCTTACTAAGACATATTATTAGGAGACACAGTGTGACGACTAATATTTATATGCATTTTATGTAAGTAGTCATCTATAAAGATGTCACTGATTTACATTACAAGCATCATAATTTAATATATAAATATCAGCAACTTCATCAAACTGTTTTTTCCTCCACAAGTATGAGCCTCAAATGCATATGCAAACTTATTTCAGATTTTTCATTATATATATACACACTCACCTAAAGGATTATTAGGAACACCATACTAATACTGTGTTTGACCCCCTTTCGCCTTCAGAACTGCCTTAATTCTACGTGGCATTGATTCAACAAGGTGCTGAAAGCATTCTTTAGAAATGTTGGCCCATATTGATAGGATAGCATCTTGCAGTTGATGGAGATTTGTGGGATGCACATCCAGGGCACGAAGCTCCCGTTCCACCACATCCCAAAGATGCTCTATTGGGTTGAGATCTGGTGACTGTGGGGGCCATTTTAGTACAGTGAACTCATTGTCATGTTCAAGAAACCAATTTGAAATGATTCGAGCTTTGTGACATGGTGCATTATCCTGCTGGAAGTAGCCATCAGAGGATGGGTACATGGTGGTCATAAAGGGATGGACATGGTCAGAAACAATGCTCAGGTAGGCCGTGGCATTTAAACGATGCCCAATTGGCACTAAGGGGCCTAAAGTGTGCCAAGAAAACATCCCCCACACCATTACACCACCACCACCAGCCTGCACAGTGGTAACAAGGCATGATGGATCCATGTTCTCATTCTGTTTACGCCAAATTCTGACTCTACCATCTGAATGTCTCAACAGAAATCGAGACTCATCAGACCAGGCAACATTTTTCCAGTCTTCAACTGTCCAATTTTGGTGAGCTCGTGCAAATTGTAGCCTCTTTTTCCTATTTGTAGTGGAGATGAGTGGTACCCGGTGGGGTCTTCTGCTGTTGTAGCCCATCCGCCTCAAGGTTGTGCGTGTTGTGGCTTCACAAATGCTTTGCTGCATACCTCGGTTGTAACGAGTGGTTATTTCAGTCAAAGTTGCTCTTCTATCAGCTTGAATCAGTCGGCCCATTCTCCTCTGACCTCTAGCATCAACAAGGCATTTTCGCCCACAGGACTGCCGCATACTGGATGTTTTTCCCTTTTCACACTATTCTTTGTAAACTCTAGAAATGGTTGTGTGTGAAAATCCCAGTAACTGAGCAGTTTGTGAAATACTCAGACCGGCCCGTCTGGCACCAACAACCATGCCACGCTCAAAATTGCTTAAATCACCTTTCTTTCCCATTCTGACATTCAGTTTGGAGTTCAGGAGATTGTCTTGACCAGGACCACATCCCTAAATGCATTGAAGCAACTGCCATGTGATTGGTTGATTAGATAATTGCATTAATGAGAAATTGAACAGGTGTTCCTAATAATCCTTTAGGTGAGTGTATATATATATATATATATATATACATACAGTATACACACAAAAAAAGGTTCTTCAGCGGTTCTTTGGGGAGGTTGAGGTGCTATAAAGCACCACTGTCATATAAAGAACCCGTTAAGCCCCTGTATAATTCTTTAAACGTTCTCTAACTCTCCCTTAGTCTCTTAGTTTAGTTGGGGAAAGGATTAAAACAACAATAAAATACAGTGTATTTCCTGAAGATAACGTGGTTCTCAACCTTTTTGGCCCCTTTAGGAAATATTCCAGGGCCTCCACATGACACTTTTTGACCTCAGAAAATCATAAAAGTGATTCAAAACAGCTTTTGCCATAGATGTAAATTCCCATTCAAAGCAAACATAAGAGAGTGGAGTAACATATCAAAAATCTAAGGAGGAGAATGGGGTGGTGGTGGGATGCATCAAGACAGTTTGGATACTGAGAGCTGTCAGTTGCAGTTTAAATTATGTGGAAGGAGGAATACAATTGAAGGATAAGACATCATGAGTCTTTGAATGACCAATGAACCACTTTTAGTGCTATATAGCACCATTTTTATTTAGAGTGTACTATTATGACTAATATATGACTATTTCATATGTCAGCCTTTATGGGGTTAAGTTCTCAAATACAAATGTAGACATAAATGATTATGAAATATGAAATCTTGCTCCTTCCTTTTATTTGTTATTCATTTGTACTAAATAAAGTGGGCAGTTTACCAGATTACACATCTTGCCCCACTCTCCCCCTATTATTGCAAATAACAATCGTTTTCTCATTGTTTTCTGAATAATGTCTAACCTTCAACAGGGTCACAACATTTTTGCTAATCTATGCTCCAAGGAGTACAGCAACATGATGCAGATACTGAAACAGGCCATTCTGTCCACAGATCTCACCTTGTACTTCAAGTAAGTCATAGTGTCAAGCAGAATATTTGTTTAAATAATTATTAAAAGGGGTGGTGGTCTTCAGCTTCAAACAGCTTTAAATATTCCACCAGGTGCATGTAATTCATGTTTAGGCCACAGAGAGGCGCCCTTTGAATAGAGGCAGAAGAGGTGATATTAAGCTCCCTTTGTGGCTTTTGTTCAGATCCTAAAAGCCTGCAAGATCTTCACCATAAGGAAGATTAAATAAAATTTAAACCTTACATTTTTTGTTTTGTTTTGTTTTCCATTGGCCATAAAAGAAGAAGAACCCAGTTCTTTGAGTGTGTTCTCTCTGGACAGTTCAGTTGGAGTAATGAAGAACATAGAGACATGTTCAGGTGAGTGACTACAGCTTTTAAAAATGATAACAGAAATGCCAGGAGCTGCTTGCTGTAAATGGTCTTAATATTTCAACATACCAGGTCTATGCTGATGACCGCCTGTGACTTGGGTGCAGTGACTCGACCATGGGAGATCTCAAAACAGGTCAGACAGACCTTGCAAAAAACAAACCAAACAAACAAACAAAAAGCATTATGTTTAGTCTTGTCTCCCAGTTCAAATATCTAAACATCCTTAAAACATGATCCATTTATTTGAGAAGCAAAATTGATAGATAGATAGATAGATAGATAGATAGATAGATAGATAGATAGATAGATAGATAGATAGATAGATATTTAACTAAAATTATGTATAAAAATATAGATTTGTGAAGAAAAAACTTTTTCAATAGGCTAAGAAAACTGTACTGTGTATTCTCTGAAATCATTGCAGTGTTTATTGGGATAATACCATCGTGTACATTCAATAATGTTATGTTTCTAATTCCAGGTGGCTGAACTAGTGACCAGTGAATTCTTTGAACAGGGTGACAGGGAGAGATCAGAGCTGAAGCTGACACCAGCTGTACGTATTCTCTCACCAACAGATATCTCTGATTTTGTCTCTGAAATCGATTGCTTAAATTTCAATTTTATTTTGCTCTCGTTAATTTTGTTTTCAGGCCATTTTTGATCGTAATCGTAAAGATGAGCTTCCTGTGCTCCAGTTGGAATGGATTGATGGAATTTGTAAGCCATTATATAAGGTAACAGTTAAGTAAATAAATCAAATGAATTAACTCCAGCTAATTAACTTTTATACACTGATGATAATGTATTTTACAGGCTCTTGTGAAGTTGAATAGGAAGCTTCAACCGATGGCAGATGGAATTGATGCCAACCGAAAGAAGTGGGAGGAGCTTTGCCTGTCCTATCAGCAGACACGGAGAGCCTCTGAGTGTATCTCCAGTCTGAAGGGAGGAGAGACAGAATCCTCTCAGAGTTCAGACTCCACCCACGAGCCAGAATCAAGTCAGAGTGAAGCCACCAATCAGAGCGAAGACTCCACCCACTATGTGGAGCCAAATCATGCCCCAGTAGCCAATTACAAATAAGAGGCGTGCTGTGGCAATTAAAGGACGGCCCACTGAGTAATGAGGACTTTGACAGCTTTACAATGTTTACATACACAAAAAAAAAAACCCTGTTAACCATCTTTTTTTCTTTTTTTAAATGGGTTGCTTTGAGACTGACAATATTTCTATTGAAATTAAAGGGTAGTCCACCCAAAAATGAAATTTCTGTCACCCTCATGTTAGTATGTTAGTAAATTAGTATGACTTCTCATACTCTGAAAATTAGTATGACTTTTCAAAATTAGTCACCACCCTCATGTTGTTCCAAACTTGTATGACTTTTTATGTGGAACATAAAAGAAGATATTTTGAAGAATGTTGGTAACCAGTTTCGGCTCCCATTGACTTCAATTGTATTGACAAAAAAATATAATCAAAACTGTTTGATTGCCAGCATTCTTCACACCATGATTCTTTTGTGTTCCACAGAGGAAAGAAAGACCAGGTTTTTGGAACAACACAAGGGTGAGCAAATGCAGACAGAATTTTCATTTTTGTGTGGACTACCCCTTTAATTCAGGCACTTACAGCACAATTTAAAACATAAAATGACTATCTATGGTTTTAAAACCTTTAAAATGTTTATTGAGAACCCATATTTTTGATATTTTGTCTCAGAAAAAAAATTTATAATGGCATATGTGACAAAACTGTGAAAATCCAGGTGCACAAAAAATTGAATGTCAGAATTTGTAAAGTGTTTAATGCTCAGATGTTGTTCAACGAGTCTGTGCTGCTATTGCAAGTTACATGTTTGGTTTTACAAAGCCTGGAATTACATAAATATAAAACAGAGTTGCTAATAGGATTCTTATGCTTGAGATGCAGAAACTGAGCACTGATTTGATGAATGTATAAATTAATATCACTGTGATTGTTTTGCTGTTGTCTCTTTAGACTTGCATGGAATCACTGTTACAACGGCTGATTGTGTTATAATTTTATATTGAACAGCACTACATACAAATTGTTATTGTTTAATATTTGTGTATGCATACTTTGCCTCATGTACTTGTCAATCATAAAATAGTATAGCTACATTACTACAACTTTCACTGCATAAAAATACTTGCACATGATTGCATACCAACTGAATGATTATCCAGAATGAATGTGAATAAGCCAGCTATCACACCCTTGATAGTTGATTCCTAACCAAAGTCATTTGTCAGAATACTAAAAACCTGAATTTGTTGCATGCAAAACAGACATCTGTTGTTGGCATGTGAGTTTTAGTGTTTACTTTTACATGTTGAAATTTAATGTGAAATTTATTGTATTTAATTATTATTTTTTGAATGCATGCCATGAAATGCATGTTGCATAGATTTGACAAAAGCAACTTTCTGCTTTAAATGAGAGTTAAACTCGCGGGTTGTGTTGCCAGTCTTGCTACTAATGTTTATCAGTGTGCACACAGTCAGATTATGCTCATTCAGTTCAATTCGTCTGCCTTATCAAAATGAAATGTAACTATTTTTGCATTTATTATGATTCGAGAAAGAGAAAGAATGCATTTATATTCATACCGTCAAAAAAGAAGGCCAGAAATAGCTTTTATATTTTATTAGCTATAACATAAAATGTTCATATATCATACTTGGTGCCTCAGCGTGTCTCTTTCAGAGAGATTCTCATACTGTATTCCAATGGATCATATATCCATTGAAATACATGAATGAATATGATATACTGTGCAGTTTGTAAGAGGTACACAGGGTCTTTTCTTGCCAGACTGATTGCAGGTCATTTTCCTCAGGCTGTTTTGTAAATAAAGAACACTGTGATGCAAACGGGTGTGGTGATCCGTGATTGGCTGCATGAAACCTTGCATGAAATGTCTCATAAGTCATATTACCATTCAGAAACATACTATGTGCAAATCTCAAAACTCATTTCCCAGCCTAACCTTTCATGCATATGAGTTTTGCATAACATATAGGCTGTGATTTGTAACAAGCCAAGAACGCAAACAGCAAGCATATAGCTTATGTAAAACAGCATATGCATAAATATTTGGCCTGGGTGAAAGTGTGAGGACTGATGAAAGCGAGTGTTTGAAGTTGTAGCCGCAGAGAGAGATAGGCTTTGTGCCGGACAAGCCAACTGATACAAAAGCAGCGTGGCCGGCTGCATCCAGCTTTGCTCTCTGTAATCTATTATTCAACAGGGACTCAGCTGCCTTCCTGAGGCTTTAAAACCAAGAGAAAACAGGAATGAGGCTCATAACTTCAGTTCTTTGTGTTTCAGTGCACAATCTCTGCCTTAGTAACATATTCAGAACCAGTGCTCTCATTGACCAACTAACAATTCCCATATTGTATTATATATAAAATAACCAAAGCTCAAAACTAAATAAATGTTACATACTTAAAAAAAAAAAAAAAACATTGAACAGCAGAAATATGCTATTTCACACAAAGACATCGTTTATCTATGTGCCAGATTTACAAACTGTCCAGGTGCGATTTTGGACTCTTTATTTTGGTGTGGACATGACTACATTGAAAAAAATTCTGGATTCTGGTTGTTATTATGTTTTTGGCAGCTTCCACTGACCATGTTGAGACACATTCCCATATCCAAATGCTTGGATATTGCTCTCATTCTTTAAATTGTTTTATCTCTCCTTTCTTTTACTCACGGCTATCCTTCAGGCCTGAAAGGTCCCTTAAAACTGTGTTTTATTCTTAAAATGTTATGGTTATTTTAATGATACCCAATTATAGTTCAATCATATAATGCTGACAGAAAATTTCATTTATTTATTTTAATATTTTTTTAATATTATTTCAATATGGTATTGGTTTGTTGTAGATAATATTCTTAAGTAAAATAGTTGAAAGTTTAAATAATTGTAGTATTTATATGTAAACGGTATTTATAATTTAAAAATAATTTTTAAGACTATGTATATTTCATTAAAAATCTAATTTCACCGTTTTACACATAAAAGGCTTCTTCTTTATCATAGTTAATTTACATTAATTTCTGCTACACTGTAAACCCTAACGCTTAAAATAATTTGTTTTATTAGTTTGAGTAGAGCCAACTCAGATTAACAAATTAGTTCAATCAAATTAACTTTTATGAGTATTTAAAATGGTTTTTTTTTTTTCTTTTGAGTTCACAAAACTGACACATCTGAATTGTTTAATTGTTTTGAGTTTTATGAACTTAAATTTAAATGAAACTGGGCTGGGGTTTATATTTCCCAGCATGCTGATGCTATCAAAGCATTGTGTTACCAATTAGCAAGGTAGCATTTATTGAATTAGCTTGTTAAAGCTAGCCAAGTTTCCGCTACTAAAAATATTGTTGATAATTGATAATTTAGTTGATCATTTTAATTTAAATGTATGAATTAGCTTACTCAAATATTTGAAGTTAAGAGCAATTAAAATGTATGAGTACAAAATAAAAATCTGCAAGTTCTGCTTACTTAAACTTTAAATTTCTTAACTTAAAAAATGTTATGTAACCGATTGCCTCAATTTTTTTGAATTTTGCCAACTTATTCGAGTTTACTGTGTAATATACAACACAGAATATCATATCCCAGGCAAAAAAATTAAGATAGATTAGTGGCCACTTGAATATAACATAACAACTAACAGTATGGCAATGCACTCTTTAAAAAGCAAAACTGCTTTGCAGTAATACACAATATCTTCTTTAGTAATCGCAAAGGCCTTCATCACATAGAAAATAACCAATAGAGACTGAGGGAGAGGAAAATTATAATGATATGAGGCTATTTACAAACCCGATTCCAAAAAAGTTGGGACACTGTACAAATTGTGAATAAAAAAGGAATGCAATAATTTACAAATCTCATAAACTTATATTTTATTCACAATAGAATATAGATATATCAAATGTTGAAAGTGAGACATTTTGAAATGTCATGCCAAATATTGGCTCATTTTGGATTTCATGAGAGCTACACATTCCAAAAAAGTTGGGACAGGTAGCAATAAGAGGCCAGAAAAGTTAAATGTACATATAAGGAACAGCTGGAGGACCAATTTGCAACTTATTAGGTCAATTGGCAACATGATTGGGTATAAAAAGAGCCTCTCAGAGTGGCAGTGTCTCTCAGAAGTCAAGATGGGCAGAGGATCACCAATTCCCCCAATGCTGCGGCGAAAAATAATGGAGCAATATCAGAAAGGAGTTTCTCAGAGAAAAATTGCAAAGAGTTTGAAGTTATCATCATCTACAGTGCATAATATCATCCAAAGATTCAGAGAATCTGGAACAATCTCTGTGCGTAAGGGTCAAGGCCGGAAAACCATACTGGATGCCCGTGATCTTCGGGCCCTTAGACGGCACTGCATCACATACAGGAATGCTACTGTAATGGAAATCACAACATGGGCTCAGGAATACTTCCAGAAAACATTGTCGGTGAACACAATCCACCGTGCCATTCGCTGTTGCCGGCTAAAACTCTATAGGTCAAAAAAGAAGCCATATCTAAACATGATCCAGAAGCGCAGGCGTTTTCTCTGGGCCAAGGCTCATTTAAAATGGACTGTGGCAAAGTGGAAAACTGTTCTGTGGTCAGACGAATCAAAATGTGAAGTTCTTTTTGGAAAACTGGGACGCCATGTCATCCGGACTAAAGAGGACAAGGACAACCCAAGTTGTTATCAGCGCTCAGTTCAGAAGCCTGCATCTCTGATGGTATGGGGTTGCATGAGTGTGTGTGGCATGGGCAGCTTACACATCTGGAAAGGCACCATCAATGCTGAAAGGTATATCCAAGTTCTAGAACAACATATGCTCCCATCCAGACGTCGTCTCTTTCAGGGAAGACCTTGCATTTTCCAACATGACAATGCCAGACCACATACTGCATCAATTACAACATCATGGCTGCGTAGAAGGATCCGGGTACTGAAATGGCCAGCCTGCAGTCCAGATCTTTCACCCATAGAAAACATTTGGCGCATCATAAAGAGGAAGATGCGACAAAGAAGACCTAAGACAGTTGAGCAACTAGAAGCCTGTATTAGACAAGAATGGGACAACATTCCTATTCCTAAACTTGAGCAACTTGTCTCCTCAGTCCCCAGACATTTGCAGACTGTTATAAAAAGAAGAGGGGATGCCACACAGCGGTAAACATGGCCTTGTCCCAACTTTTTTGAGATGTGTTGATGCCATGAAATTTAAAATGAACTTATTTTTCCCTTAAAATGATACATTTTCTCAGTTTAAACATTTGATATGTCATCTATGTTGTATTCTGAATAAAATATTGAAATTTGAAACTTCCACATCAGTGCATTCTGTTTTTATTCACAATTTGTACAGTGTCCCAACTTTTTTGGAATCGGGTTTGTATATAATAATAATGCAGGAATAACAATTACATTCAGCAGAAATATAGAAAAAGCTCCAATTTATTTATTATGATACTGAATCAATTTGAAGAACTGAAACCCAACATAGAGGCGGTATGAAATAAATAGGCTATTAACTTTAATGTATGCATATTTGCGGCGGAAACTTGACACTGACAAGTTAATTTTGCATATAAATTGCTCATTTCTATGTCTATAGATTTTTGTCATAATAAATTTGGGCTTTAACACATAATAAAGAATCGTATTATATATTAATTATTCATTTTGTTGTTACAGTGCAACAATGAATAGGAAGGTTGTAGTTTGCACAAATAAATCTTGATGACAATCAAAAGCATATGCAGTCTGCTCATATTTTTAATATTCTTCAAGTAACAATATAATGGATGAGGGTCATGAGTCTGGATTTGAAAACAAATGTGAACAGCACTAAATCCTAAATTTATGAATTAAAATATATTTTGAGTAAACTGTTGTGGTTCAATGTTTTGCTCTTTTTACAATTAATGTGAACACGTGGCTCAGAGTTTGTTTTAAAGAGTGTAGAAGACTATGGATGTATCCAAATAGGTTGTCACATTTCATTTTATGTCATCCTTTGTTGTATTGAAAGTCCAAGAAGCCTATAAGGCCAAACATTTAAATTGAGAGGTCAAAAGTGATTTAATAATTTTATATCTAGAGCCTAGAGGTTTATATTGTTATTCCCAAATCCCATGTGTTTTTATTTCAACATTTTGCCATAAGTGATTAGAAATGTAAAGCAATGCCTCTCTGAGCTCATAAGCCTCTAAAAGTCATTTTTATGTGCATCTTCAAATCCCTGTGGTTTGAAAAAAATACAGTACATCAAATAAATAAAAGCTCTATTTTCACAGTTCAAGCTGAGATTTATACCCGCACACATGAAAGTCAAAAAGCGCACTCTAGAATTCCCAGTAAAGTTCAGCGTGCTACGGCTTCAGCTTGAGTGCTGACAGTGGAGTACGTCCAACCCTGTCTGCTCTTAACCCTCCTGACCGAGAACTCTACATTAATTGGCCCAAGCTGCCAGTGTCAGATTTGAGTTCAATGATTATTTATACAGAAACAATACATCAGATTCTTCTATCTTATATAAGTATGTTGCTCACGTGCTTTTCCCTTGAGGACGAAAACTTACTTTAAACCCAACTCCCTGCTACTCACTCCAGACTCCATGGCTCATTGGCCTTTGTGTTAACGCCAAAACTACTGTAGAAGTTTTTATGAAGATGCTCCAGTCCACAAATCAATTACGGGTGGGAAAAGTGTGTGCGTGGCTATCTCCTATCCTCTTCTGTCTGCATGCATCCCACAATCAAAGAGATCTCAGCGCTTTGACTTGTTGGTGAAAAATTCATGTGAGAGAAGTTACGCAACTCTAGTTCCTATTCGGCTCTTCAGTGCATTTAAAAAAAGGCTTAAACAAAGACCTAGAGAGAAATGGAATTATAGGGACTGGAGACTATACTCCTCTATCTCCCTCTGTCTGTCTTTTTTTTAGGATTGGTTATTAGCGCAATGTTGCATAAGACTTCAGGGGAGAGTATAGGAAATTGTAAACCTTTGAGTTATTTTTGGATAATACACACTACAATGGCTTTAGAACTTCACTGCAGACTCAAGTGAAAGAGTTTTGTTTTATAATTGCCCTTTTCTGCCATGTTTCTTTTTAGCAGATCAGTCAAATCCACAAACAAATGGTGTGTAATAGCCTAATGGCTGGAGTGCTACTAGTCTAGGGTGCTACTACGAGGGCCCTAGGCAACATAGGCTAACTAGTGAGGCTGAGGCCACAGGGCTGGAGCCTCAGCAAAGACAGTCCGGACCACTATTTAGGGGTGCAGGACAATCAAGCGGACAAGATCCGTGCCTGAAGGGCAGGGACATCCAGGTTATAAAACCTAGCGAAGGTAGACGGCGAAGACCAGTCGGCTGCCGCACAAATATCCCCAATGGAAACTCCGCTGGACCAAGCCCAGGAGGAGGCCGTTCCCCTAGTGGAGTGGCAAGCCAGGGCAATAGCATCAACCATCCAGCAGAATAATCTCTGCTTCGTAACTGGCAGCCCTTAAGAGCGGCCTCAGAAGCACACAACGAGCTGCTCTGATTGCTGAAACTGGCTAGAGCTGCTCGTCATCCGAGGCAGGGAGAGCTAACAGATTAATGATTTGCTCTCTAAACGGAGTGGAGAGCACCTTAGGCACATATCCATGCCTGGGTTTGAGGACGACCTTACAGTCGTTAGGCCCAAACTCCAAGCAGGAAGCGCTCAACGAGAGCGCCTGCATTGCGCACACACGCTTGACCAACGCCAAAGCTAGCAGCAGGAGCGGTCTTCAGCGACAGGGGCTGCAATACAGCCGCTTGGAGCGGTTCGAATGGACAGGACAGGTCCCAGATCTGAACAGTATAAGGGCGAGGCAAGTTAAGTCTCCTGGCTCCCCTGAAGAACTTGATGAAGTCGTTCCTTCCTACAGACTGGCCGGCGGTGGCAGCCACATATACCTTGAGGATGGAAGGGTTACGCCTCTTATCCAGCAGCTCCTGTAAGAAAGACAGAAAGGCTGATTGCCCAAGTCCCATCCCACGCCTGCCATCAGGGATGTTTGCGCCTCAGGGTGGACCACCGCTGTGTCACAGCTGTTGCCTCTTGGAAGAACTCCCTATATTGGACTGGCATCCGTTTGGGCAGATCCTTTCGGGAGAAGATCACCGGGAAAACATCTCGCTGAGGGGAGAGTAAGTCGCCGTGCACTAGCTCAAACCCACATGCTCAGTCCTCTGACTCTGCTGTTTCTTCCTCCGAGGCTCCTGGGAGGAGATAAATGGGAGAGCACGAGGGGTAGGGCCGCTTTCATTGAAGCTGCCTCAGCGTGAGCTCGGGCCAGGCAAGCCACGCACTCACTGTACTCGTCTGTGCTCATGCAGGGCACCTCTGCACGAGCCACACTCATGGCGCGGCATTTTGTATCAGACGCCGCCAAAATTTGCTCAATTACGTGTGAAATCTTCTCTTTTGATTGTTGCTGGATGGCCACAGGGGAGAAGCGCTGAGTGAGAGCATCTTTCCTCTGCCGGGGCTCTTCTACGGTGAGTAGCAGGCTCCTTCTATCTTCTTTCATCGGAGTCCAGCGAGGAGATGATCTTCGTGCTGAAGGAGAAAGATTCTGATTAAATGGCATTCGGTGCCGACTTATATAGGCAGTCCACGCCGCCTGTTTTGGCGGGCTGAAATACCATAGGTTTGTGCAGCTGCACAAATGTGAACAAATCAGGCTTCAGTATTCAGAGAAAACGGAGTTTCCACAAAGAGTGTTTCACGCAATGTGAGCGACCGTTTTGAAAGGGGACAGTCAAGCCCAAGGGCTCAGTGTTTACTGCACTTTGATATTTTTTTTCTCATTATTTCCCTATAGCAGCTAATAAATCTGAAGTCTCGCACATTCCGCGTTGAAAACAAGGTGGATACACTGATCGGTCTGCACAGCGCCGCTTCAACTGGCTGCATCCGAAAACTTAAAAATTCCATTAAACTGTTACGCTGCCTCAGATGTCTGCCCGAAATCAGTTTAGTGTGGTACCTTCGTGTGCAAATGCTGTCTGCAGTGTAATTGCCTATAAGGCAGCGAGGCAACAAGTCAGCTACCTAAGTTTTCGGACGCAGCCATACACACCTTAAATCTGCAGTGGTCAGGTGGTACAGCGGCCACGTGGTACAAAGTCGTAGCTCTCAGAAAATTACGAGTTTACACATTGTAATTACAAGTTCTATAAGCATGTGGGGGCTTTTTACAGTTCAGAATCATTACGGTAATTACGACATGGCGTGAACGCAGCACTCCAAAATAAACATGCTGTGGTCGAACATTTGATTACTACAATACTAATTTCTCACTAGAAATGACATCAAATGTGGAAAATGTTGGACAGAAACGTACATTTACACACAAACTGACCACCAACCGCAACTTTCAGATGCCATGTTTATTTTTTAGCTCAACTGTCACGAAATGAAACCCACAGAATTGTGGGATATCAAAGGCAGCGAAGGATACATATATGCTGCCTTCAAAAGCCAATCAGATGAAGGTATCTCAGGAGACAGGAAGGAATGACCATTGGTTTCCGACGTGCCTTAATGCCTTCCTTCCTTGGAATGCATCCTCCGCAGGCAGCATCGGACCCAGCCAACAACTCCACAATTAACTTGTAATTAGAGGTGCCATAGTTTTACACCACCTGTTATTTACACAGCTGGGAATTGGTATACATAAGATGTAATCGCAACTACTTTAATTTGAAACAGATAAATATTGTGTTACAAAAAATGTACAGTTTTTTGATACTGTACCTATCACCAGCAGTGAGCATGTTATGGATGACTATAGAGTGAGATTTATTTCATGGTCCCCAACATACTCAACTTGAGTGTATGAGGCTTACACGTATTGAGCTGCCATCTTCTCATGGATGATGACACCTGAACCATTTTCAATAGAGGGGTATGAAATGATATACCAGATGAAAGAAACACTTCACACATTATCTTTGTAGTGATAATGTAAACATAATTCAGTTCCAAGCCATGCCCTGACCCTAAAGCACCTGCAAAATTAGAGCGCTGCCCTCATTTTGATAGAAATTGCATTATTATTTCCATATGATTCTGAGCAAGCCTCAGCAGAACTCTTCTTATGTTGCTGATGAAACTGCAAGTGCAAGTCTTTTTTACACCAGTAATGAACGACATCACACAGATTCACTAGAACTCTGGGGTATGCTTTTCTCCTAAAATAAAGAAGAAGAAAAAACTCTTTGACTCTTTGAAACGCAAGCTCTATATCTTAAATTCTGAATGTTCACATTCACAGATATGGCTGAATAAGTCACACCCTTTAAATATGATTCTAGCATTTTTTAATAGTACCAGTGTTTTATCAATTATTATAAATGACAAGGCAAGTTTGGCAACTTGCCATATACATGACAGAATAATTGATTTCCCCCATTTGTTACAATTGCATTGGCTGCTACATAAAAAAACTTGCAGTCGCTATATTAAAAAAAATGCCTAAAAAAAGTTGTTTTATCTGCAGTAACCAAAAATAAGCATCATAAAATTATAATTTACAACATCAATAAAGTCTTACTCTCAACATGCATGCAAATAGTGTTCAAAACACCATTTTAGTAGGCTAAGTAATAATAAAATCATTTTCATTTGCTGTACAGTAGTGTCCTCCAGTGGTAAAATTGAGAACATAACCGATTTATGTTCTGTTCTGTTATGTCCTACTCCTCCTTTGTGGCTGAAGAGGAGTAGAAATAAGATGAAGAAGGAGGATGGCCAAATAAAGCAGACAGAAAACCCCTTTCAAACCGACTAACTTCTTACTTTTTAACATTTGTTACAGATAAGAGCAGTGCAACAGTTGAGCTGAGTTTTAAAATGATCACGGGATCTTAGAGTTCTTTCTTTCAGGATAATTTACCGCTGCAGGGCCATGTCACCATGACAGCTGACCCCGCCTCTCTGTCCTGACAGGCTAGTTTTGGATTCTTTCAATAAAAGCCCTTTGATTGCGCACTGGGGCACCTCAGGGTTCCCTGAATGGCTGTCAGAGCTGTCAGAGTGATAGACGGGTGGGTATTTTACCTCAGAAAGTAACAAGCGAGGCGTTAACTCTACAAGTGTAAGACCTCTGCCATTCAAATGGTAACCTCTCTCAGGCAGATACATTCACTGCTTAAAACCAGACAGCTGAACAAAAGTGGATTGAGATATACCCATCTATAGCATCTCTCTAAAACTCGCCATAAATGAACAATTCTTTCATTAGCCATACTCAAAATATTTAAATTCAGATTGGGTAATCTGATTAAGTGATAAGTAAAGAAAAGATACTGCATTATAGCAGTCAGACAGAGATCACGTTTTCTCACTATTTAATGCTGTATAACACTCTGTTATGCAAAAGTCAAGAATCAATTGGAACTGAATTGAGCTGGATAATGACACTAACTTTTGCAACATTGACACCGTTATTGAACTGAATGAATCAACATTGAACTGACTTGAGCTGAATAATGACACTATTGCCTTCTGTAGGGCTGCTGAATTAAACTTGTTTGATTATTGATGAACTATGCAACAACTGACAATTAATTGAAACAACACTGAACTAAATTGAGTTGAATAATGAACTATTATCTGCTATTGAGCTGCTTTACAGCTGAAATTGAATTTGAAAATGAAAATGAATTTTAACACTGTTATTTTCCTGTTTATTAATGTGAAGCTGCTTTGAAACAATCTGTATTGTATAAAGCACTATGTGACTTGATTTGACTATAAAGTGTTGCTTTTAATAAGAATAAACAAGCCATTTGGAGTAAAAAAAAAAACAAAGAGAAAGTAAAGGGCATAAAAGCCAGGGAGTCTCATAGTCTGCAGATGTCCAGTGGGCCGTATTCGAAGCTCAAGCTATATAGACAGTGATTGGCCAGATATAGACCCGGGCTCTGGTGATGGTCTGTTTCCTGTCATCTGTGGAAGACAATCTTTCTGCTGTATATGAATATTTTAACAAGGTCAGAAGACAAAGGGCACTTAATGACCCTAATGCATTTTACTTATCGATCGACACACTTCACAGATGAACATAAGCTGAGCGCTATATTCATCACATGCATAATAACTGATTTGTGAAGAGAGAACATTTTGACAAAGCCTGATAGATTTACCACTGTGGAAGCTATAAAGAAAATGGACCCTGTGTGCTAAAGTATGAAACAGTACCGTTTTTTTTATGTTTTTGAAAGTTTAGTCTCTTAATCTCACCAAAAAGGCTGAATTTATTTGATCAAATATATTTTAAAATGTAATTTATTCCTGTGATGGCAAAGCTGAATTTTCAGCATCATTACTCCAGTCTTCAGTGTTACATGATCCTTCAGAAATCATTCTAATATTCTGATTTGGTGCTAAAGAAACATTTCTTTTTATTATTAATGTTAAACACAGTTGTGCTGCTTAATATTTTTGTGGAAACTGATTTTTTTACAGGATTTTTTGATGAATAGAAAGTTCAAAAGAACAGCATTTACTATAAATAGAACTTTTTTTGTAATATTTATTAATATTATAAATGTCTTTACTGTCTTTTTTGATCAATTTAATGTGCCTTTGCTAAATAAAAGTATTGTTTTCTTTTTCTTACCGACCCCAAACTTTTGAATGGCAGAGTATCATGATTTCCAAATATTACAACAGAAACCAGTTAATTTAAATTGTAATAATATTGTAATAATATTTCACAGTATTACTGTTTTTACTGTATTTTTGATCAAATTAATGCAGCCTTGATGAGATTAAGAGACTACCTTAAAAACCTTAATGTTTCCAGACTTTTGACCGGTAGTGTAATATCTAAATAACATACATATACTGTACGTTGGTGAACGAGTCAGCGGCCAGCTTTATTCCTGCATTGTGCCCAGAGTAATGCCTTCAGTGGAGGTGAAAAGCACCATTTGAATTAGAGTGAACTCACCACAAAAGAGCGAGCTGTTGTGTTTGATTTCCGCCAGCAGCTGCCGTACTGTTTTCAACGCAATGCATGTCTGTTTTGTGTTTCACACAGAGTCGCAGTTCAAGGTAACATGAAGCGGCCCTCGGCTCCCAGCAGCCTCATTAGTTCTCTAATGCTCTAATCTGTATGGTTTTGTGAGACTGGCCACTCAATAAGGCTGATTTATCTGGGTCTAACATATGGCTGTCCCTGTGCTAACATTTGGACAGAGAAGAGACAAAATGTTTTAGTAGTTCATGTGTCGGATCAAAGAACGAAGCTCAGAGGCCTCCAGCCTCAGTGAAGAAAGATCTGACTAACCATGCATGAAAAGGCAGCATTTCTATTCTATGCTGCAATGTACTAGTGTTGCCAAATAACTCTGAATAGAGAACATTAGAAGACCATCTGCATGAAAAGATTTTTTTGACACTGCAATTAAAAAAAAAGACTAATTAAAGAAATATTCTGGGTTCAGCTCAATTGGCATGCATTTGTGGCATAATGTTGATTACCACAAAAATGTATTTCCACTTGTCAAAAGTTGTTTCAAAAGTATAGTCACAAGACACAAATGCAACATGAAAAAGTAACACCTTAAACCCTAAAATGACTGTAAGAATGATTATTTAAATAGCTATACACCTTAAATAATACATAACTTTTAACAGAACAATTATTGTAAAATTATAAACTTCACATTTCTATGTTTAAATCCTCCAAACAGTGGCCTCATTCACTTCTATTGTAAGTACCTGAACAAATTCTTGATATACACTATATTGCCAAAAGTATTGGGACACCCCTCCAGATCATTGAATTCAGGTGTTCCAATCACTTCCATGGCCAAAGGTGTATAAAATCAAGCAACTAGGCATGCAGACTGCTTCTACAAACATTTGTGAAAGAATGGGTCGCTCTCAGGAGCTCAGTGAATTGAAGCGTGGTACCGTGATAGGTGGCCACCTGTGCAGTAAGTCCATTCATGAAATTTCCTCACTACTAAATATTTCACGGTCAACTGTTAGTGGTATTATAACAAAGTGGAAGCAATTGGGAACAACAGCAACTCAGCCACGAAGTGGTAGGCCACGTAAAATCACAGAGCGGGGTCAGCGCATGCTGAGGCGCACAGTGCGCAGAAGTCGCCAACTTTCTGAAGAGTCAATAGATACAGACCTCCAAACTTTGTGTGGCCTTCAGATTAGCTCAAGAACAGTGCATAGAGAGCTTCATGGAATGGGTTTCCATGGCCGAGCAGCTGCATCCAAGCCTTACATCACCAAGTGCAATGCAAAGCGTCGGATGCAGTGGTGTAAAGCACGCTGCCACTGGACTCTAGAGCAGTGTTCTCTGGAGGTGACGAATCCCACTTCTCTGTCTGGCAATCCGATGGACGAATCTGGGTTTGGCGGTTGCCAGGAGAACGGTACTTGCCTGACTGCATTGTGCCAAGTGTAAAGTTTGGTGGAGTGGGGATTATGGTGTGGGGTTGTTTCTCAGGGGTTGGGCTTGGCCCCTTAGTTCCAGTGAAAGGAACTCTTAATGCTTCAGCATACCAAGACATTTTGGACAATTTCATGGTCCAAACTTTGTGGAAACAGTTTGGGGATGCCCCCTTCCTGTTCCAACATGACTTTGCACCAGTGCACAAAGCAAGCTCCATAAAGACAAGGATGAGCGAGTTTGGTGTGGAGGAACTTGACTGGCCCGCACAGAGTCCTGAGCTCAACCCGATAGAACACCTTTGGGATGAATTAGACCGGAGACTGCGAGCCAGGCCTTCTCATCCAACATCAGTGCCTGACCTCACAAATGCGCTTCTAGAAGAATGGTCAAAAAATTCCCATAAACACACTCCTAAACCTTGTGGAAAGCCTTCCCAGAAGAGTTGAAGCTGTTATAGCTGCAAAGGGTGGGCCAACTCCATATTAAACTCTACGTATTAAGAATGGGATGTCATTAAAGTTCATGTACATGTAAAGGCAGGCATCCCAAAACTTTTGGCAATATAGTGTATATGAAAAGAAAGAAAAGGAAAAAATGTTGGTCCCACTTTATATTAGGTGTCCTTAACTACTATGTACTTACATCAAAAAATAAGTACAATGTACTTATTGTGTTCATTTTGTATTGCAAATCACTTTTGCTGATATTGAGATGGGATACGGGTAAAGTTAGGAACAGGTGTGGTGGTATGGGTAGGTTTAAGGGTAGGGTTAGGTGTAAGGGAAGTGTCAACAGTGTAATTATAAATGTAATTACAGAAATTACTTACAGATGTGATTACATGCAGGTAATTTTAAAATATAAGTACAATGTAAAAACATGTATGTACACAATAAGTACATATCAAATGATTAACTTAAATGTTAGTACATAGCAGGTAAGCCCATCTAATATAAAGTGGGACCAATATTTCTTTCTTTCAACCTTTTGCCACTGATTGAGCCTAACTTAACTTAAAAATATTCCTTAAATTAATCTTTCTTTCTTTCCTTTTCTTTTTTTACTTTTTCAGTAAAAAAATATCTAAAAGTCTAAACATCTAAAAACATGATACAATTACATTAGAAGCAATACTGCATAAGATATTAAACTCGTAAAGAAAGAAAACTCATACAGGTTTGGAGGTGAGTAAGTAATGACAACATTTTTGGGTGAACTATCCCTTTAAGACATTTTTTCCTAGACAATATATCATGCATTTTGTCTTACTGCACTGGCAGACTTTTTTAATTTGCTTGTTTAACCTTGTTTATACTTGAAATACATCAAATTAAGCGTACTGTAGTAAGGCATGATTGTATTGCATTACAATTGCATGAAAGATTGTATATTCTCTGTATACTGTATAGGCTATATTATCTGAAAAGAAGTCTTAATACATTATACAGCATAGCAGGTGAATTAATATTAAATGATTTTCAGATATTGTAACTGGAAAATTAGACAAAAGAGTCTGCATTTATTCTACTCTGTGTTTGTACAATAAGGCACAAAGCCCATAAATAACATTAAACAAAAGAATGGTTTGAAAGTTTCCAAAAAAAATGGCCACTTCCTCTGCAAGTGTAGCCTACCATTCTAAATCCTATCTGTACTGTCTTTTTGAACATGAACTGAGGCTTCATCCAAACATTACTTTGAACTGAAAGTATTTCACATGCATTTCATCATCTATCTGCCTGACAAGGAAACGGCGGGAGAAAGGACAAAAAGACGTGTCTTCCTCTAGTAAGGGAGGACCTCCACTCCTCAACTGATGTGTCTATGATTAAGAGCTCACCCCAGCACCTCCTTTTTTGTCAGATGGACATCAACATATAACTCACTTTGCTGGACAAACAAGGACAAGATCTGAGCGGCAACTAGGCAACCTAAAGCATGTCCTCCTCCTCCACTGGGAAGATCTAAAAGATGTTCAGTCGCAGCGTTGGGGTGATTGTGCCCGCAGTGGGAAGATTCAGAGTGATTCATGGGAGGTGAAGAGGCTGGAGAATGTGTGGATAGAGCAGCGTTATTTATATTAGTGCACCATCTGAGGCATTCGGTCGTCGGATCCTCCCTACAATACACTTATCTGACCTCCAACACACATACACAGAGAGAGAGAGAGGGCTGTGTAACAAAAGAAAGATGCCTTCATTCAAATGCCTAGAGGACTCCCTTTACCTCTTTTCACTTCTTTCTTCTGACTCGTCTGTTTACCTAGATATCTACTAAGAAAACGGTGTATCCATTTTTGGGTGTATTATTTAATTTATTTAATTCATTTATTTACTTTTATTAACTAACTTAAAATGTTCATAATTTTAACAGGAAAAGAATGTTACAATGCTACAGCAACCACCTGTTAACCTATTAAAGGGTTAGTTCCAAAAATGAAAATTCTGTCATTAATTACTCACCCTCATGCCGTTCCAAACCCATAAGACTTTTGTTCATCTTCGGAACGCAAATGAAGATCTTTTTGATGAAATCTGAGAGCTTTCTGTCCCTCCTTTGACAGCTACGCAACTACAGCTCTGACGCTTCAAAAAGTTCATAAAGAGATCGTTTAGAGCGGTTTAGTCCAAATTTTCAGAAGAGGCACGATCACATTATATGATGTACAGATTTAATTTAGGCTTTTAGACTCACACATCAGTTGTGGTAAACGGAAGCTCAAGCATGTTCATTTGAAGTGCGAGAACCAATGAGGTTCATTCTTGTGTTACGCAGCACGTTTGAGCTGCAAGAACCACTGAGGTTTGTTCTCGCACGTCAAGCAAGTTCAGTTGAGCTTTTGTTTATTTTTTACTGATCAATGTTTAAATGTGAATAAAAGCTTAAATTAAACCTGTGCATCATATAAAGCGATTGTGTCTCCAGAAAATTTGGACTAAAACGCTCAATTCATATGGATTAGTTTCACAATCTCTTTATTAGATTTCATCAAAAATATCTTCATTTGTGTTCCGAAGATGAACGAAAGTCTTACAGGTTTGGAACGACATGAGGGTGAGTAATTAATGGCAGAATTTTCATT
Organism: Coreius guichenoti; assembly: GCA_039654105.1. Lineage (NCBI taxonomy): Eukaryota > Metazoa > Chordata > Actinopteri > Cypriniformes > Gobionidae > Coreius > Coreius guichenoti. The sequence continues at coordinate 28,453,178 of CM077176.1, read as the reverse complement.
TTTGGGTGAACTAACCCTTTAAAAACTGTTAGATACTATTAGATACAGTATGAAAAATGATTATAAAATTATATTTTTGTGCTAAAATACTGTTAAAAAAACTAAGTATGGTATAAAAAGTATGGTCCACTGTGGTCTATAGCAGTAACCAGCTTGGACCAGATGAAAATGAATTACAGTATCATATAATCTACAGTGGAAATTTATATTATATTTAAAAATATACATGTAGGCCTACTTTTAAAGTTAAATATTATTAAATTATATATGTTGTTGGTAAAATTGATGAATCCCCTATGAATTTATCATGAAAAAAAGGGAAAGTACTGCATAAGTAAAGCGAATTTACAGCTTAACTTTCAGTAATTATAGTGTAACTACAAAGTAAGTGCGTGTAGTTATAAGGGAACAATATGTAATATTTGGGGAATAAAGGGGTAACTATCAGGAAAATTAACAAATTATTTATACTGTAAGTATTTTTTAAATTAAGGGGTAATTATCCATGTAGTTACAGGGTAAGTATGAATCTGCGGGCTGTAAATTAAAGTGGTGCTTGTTCCCCTCTTGTTTCATGTAATTACAGGGTAAGTACAATAAAAACACGTACACAATCTGATATCACTCGGAAATCTTTATTTGAAAAACAACTTTTTTAAAACAGATTTACAACACTTATTCGTTTCTCTTGCTTGGCTTCTCCTCCTCTTGTTCCTCTTCTTATTCGTTCTTGACACAGATGAATCTTAAGAAGGAATCCTATGTCTCTAGCTATTCTGTAGCTATATTATGTATTTAAAGAAAATACAGTGCACGCAGAAATGTCCTCACCGTTTACTCATCTTTTACCCTCATGCCATCCGAGATGTATACGACTTTCTTTCTTCAGATGAACACAGAAAAATAAATAATCTCTGCTAATGAAAACTCATTTGGGTTCCTAAAAGCTGAAGCATCAAACAGCACATACAGCAATAACTACAGCAATCCATACGATCCCAATTGATGATTCAATGTCTTCTGAAGTGAAACGTTAAGTGTTTGTAAGAAAAATACCAATATTTAAAAAAAAAAAAATTAAACCGTAAACTATCGCTTCCGACCAGCAGTCATCTCCGTGAATGAGAGGGTTGAGTTCACGTGACTGGTCACGCGGATGTCGGATGCCGTCTGTTTTTATTTTCATTTTTTTTTTTAATTAATGCTCACAACAGTAAACAAACAATAACATAATATATGATAATAGCAATGAGAAACAAACAAGATTAGAAGACAGAGACGCCAGAGAAACAGAGTCGCCACTCGCGCGAGACCGTCATGAAAGCTTGAAGCTTCTTTACTCACGCACGCGCTGGTGACAGTTGGTCAGATGTGAAAAGATTAGTAAATTATGAGATCATCTCTAGATGTACTTTTTCTTTTAATAAATAATAATACAGAATATCAAAAGACATGGGATTGCTCTTAAGATCCATCAGTGGAAATAACGAAAAAGAAGAAGAGGAACAAGAGGAGGAGAAGCCAATCAAGAGAAACAAAAAAGGGATAAAACGTGCCACTTTCTGTCAGGACGTTATTATTTGAAATGAAAAGTTTATTTTAAAAAAATGAATAAGAAGTGTCATAAATCTGTTTTGAATTAAGTTGTTTTTCAATAAATGTTTCCGAGTGATATCAGATTTTGTACGTGTTTTTTATTGTAGACATGAAACTATTAACACCCCACAGATTCATACTTACCCTGTAACTACATGAAATAAGCACCACTTACCCTGTAACTACATGAAATAAGCACCACTTACCCTGTAACTACATGGATAATTACCCCTTAATTAAAAAATACTTTCAGTAAATCATTTGTTAATTTTCCTGATAGTTACCGCTTTATTCCCCAAATATTACATATTGTTCCCTTATAATTACACGCACTTACTTTATAGTTACACTATAATTACTGAAAGTTACGCTGTAAATTCGCTTTAGTTACACAGTACTTTCCGGGCTGTAATCTAAAGTGTTACCGTAATTTTTTATTCTTATTTTTGTAATCTGTTATGAACATTAGAGTATATTATGTCACATTATTTACATTACGTGGTCTTTCTGTTTGTGTTAGTAACTGATAGTTATTAGTCATTGTAAAGGCCAGTTTTGATGACCCTTTAGTCATTGTGTGGCCTTCTATTTTACCACCTGTATGTATGTTGGTCATCAGCATATTTTTAAGTACAAAGCTTATCTAAGTAGGCTGACATATTATTATTGTAATTTGACGAGAGTTTATGAAATTATGATGCTGAATTTCATTACAGTGAATTTGTGGCAAACACAGCTGTCGGTTTTTTTACTGTATAAATAACAGGATTTTTTAAAAAGTGTATTTATTTATTTTGGGGGGAAAATCATTGTAAGAAACCAGACATATTTCCATCAGCGTTCCTTCAGCACAATACATTCTGCTGGCTGTGGTCAAGGGAGCAGGGATGCCTGAGCTCTCTACATGTTTCTCTGCTCTCTCTCTCTGACCTTAAAACAATCAGAGTAAACACACAGAGGCCCCTGAGAGAGCCCAGACCCCTACTGTGTCCTCAAAACCTGCACTCTCCAGCGTGCAGCCTTAATCAAACATACTGTCATGCTGTTTACTAGAACACGCAGGGGAAACAAAGTGTAGGAGCCCCTAAGTCTCAGCGTTAACCAGGACCATCTGAGCGTGTGTGTGTTTGTGTAAGTGTTTTAGAAGGCAGTGTAGTCTGCTGGGTATTTACTGTGTATGTTTGGTGAAGACATCTCAAATCCTTATATTTGATTTCTTTCCTGTGTTCGATATGTATTGCGTGTTTGAACAAAAACAGAAGTCCGTCTGTGTTCGACTGCTTCATTTCCTTTCCAGAAAGCCTGTTTCCTGCCCAAATGTGGCTCCTCACAGAGGGAATTCAGAAAAGGATCAATTGCACTTGTTACATCTCAGGTTTCCCTCTCCCCACCCCCCTTACTTCACTCACACAGGACTGAATTCTCAGCTGCAAGCAATTACTGCAAGGACTCACTGACTAACAGTTTCCAGATTGCCTCTTGATGGCCCCCAAAATTGAGAAAGACAGTCTGGAGTATGGACAATGTAAATCCATTTCTGGTTTTGTCAGTTCCAGACAGCTGGTCGGGCAGACCAAAGGCTGTGGCTTTGAGAACTCAGTGGCAATCTTAACATGAAGACAAATTTTCATCCCTAACAACCTTTCCATCTCAGAGTAAGGTCATTTTCTCTGAATTGCAAATATTGTGCAGCCAAGAAAATATCTGCCAGTTTCTCGAGACGCTGTGTTCAAGCAGGGGCTGACAAGTGGAACATATAACAGTTTTGGCTCTACTGTGCAAGAGTGTTAATGTGTCATTCACACTGATTGCTTGACGTATTTATGAGTAAACAAATCAGATACACTATTTAAAAGAAACATAGGAAAAAAATCAATTGTTTTGACTTCAAAGGTATAGTGCAAAAAGAGGAAGCTGTGCACTAGAATGTGATTTCCACATTGCTACACATCTTGACTACATATCCAGTGTTGTTTTGTTTCCTAAATCTACTTGAAACAGTTTTACTCCTGATTAGTTTAATCTTTGATGGGATTTTGCAGATGTTGAATTTCTCTATGGACTGTTGAACTGTTATTATTGTTGGCTTGTTTGTTTACAGGCTTCAGAAAGAGCAGAAGTAAGACTATCCATTGACAATATGATGACTGGAGTCCTGCCATATTGCTGGAAGCAGTCGTGAGGACGGAAAGTTTTCTCAAAACGCATGAGAAAAGGAATGGCCTGCAGCCGACGGCTGTCTTGTTCAATTAGTGAGTCAGAGGAGGGACTGTCAGAGGAAAAACATGCCGCTGTGGTTTTGTCATGTGCTTAAGACAAATGAGTGCCAGACAAATGCATGTATTAGTTTTAGCAGAACCCAAATTGACATGTACTCTATAGAGAATCTTTAGAAAAAATATTTGAATTTCCACCTATTCATTATTTATTTTAAAAGGTAAAGTGGTGGATTACCATAGTAGCAAGACTGGAATCAGAAAGAGTAGGGGAGACCGGGGATGGTTGTAACACTTTTTGTTTGAGCATCAGTAACTCAGTGTTTTTTTTGTTCTAGATGTCTCAAATTTTGATACATGGTAGCCACATTTGTCTGCTACATATATAACTCAATTGGACATGTACTACACAATCACAAATTATGTGAGTTAATGTCAAATAAAAAGAGTTCCGTTGTTACAACCTACCCCACTACTGGGGTGAGTTGTAACACTAGCTGGGGATCGATGTAACACTGAGAGGTCATTTGCTGAAATAACACCCACACCATCCAATTTTTGCATAAACATAATTAAAGAAAAAAGAAAAAAACATTTTGAACAACGTGAACAATTTAAACTGACAAAAAAACATTATATTGCATTTTTTTATAACTTTAAATGTAGTGCAAAACAATTGCTGCGTGTTTGTGTGAGTGTGTGTATTCCTGTTACATTAGTGTTCAGTCACTAGCTATATGTTTCTGTGATCCACCTATTTTTATGTGAATTTTGATATATTGCATAAAAAACGCTGGAAACATTAAGATGCGCATAAATTCTAATAATGTGCACAACAAACTTGTGAGTTCAATTGAGGCAGATAATTTTTATCTGGTAAGAAGACATGCGCATAAACTATGATGGAAACACATTTACTGAATAAATCCCTCCATATGCAACAAAAAACCCGACAAAAAACATGACTTTGCCACAACAAAGGATGTGATTGATAATTGGACTCACTGGAATCATCATAGGGGTTGGTTGTAACATTTTTAATAAACTGTTACAACTATCCCCACCCCTAACAGCCATAACTTAGCTAACAGTTTTAGCATGTGGGTTTGAAGTTAGCATAAATACAAAGCATCAAAATAAACTAGAGAAATAGCTACTTCATGTCATGTAAGTTAAATAATTGTACCTACAATTCAATGATTGCTAGGCAAAAAATAATCTTGATGAAAATTTTTACTTTCTTACCTGAAAATCACTTTTTTGGTCATAAAATCTACAAATTTGCTCACAGTCACATGCAATTTCTCCTGTGAGCTCAACAAGAAGATGGGACTGTATGATAATAATGACATTACCACAGCTCTTTTCTGACCTGTCAAGCTTACAGTGTTACAACTGACCCCATGTTACAACCCTCCCCGGTCTCCCCTATATATATATAAACTAAAATAACTGCAGTGTCCACAGTTGATACCTTGCTGGAAAATCCAGTTTAAGATGGTGTTAGCTGTGTTTTGGAATGTGGAACCTGTTTTCTAGCTGATACATGCTGATCATTAACTGGTAGGTAGACCATCGTGGACCGGCAACAAAAAAGGCTAGTCAAGCTAGTTTTAGAAAAAGCACTGGTCAGCTAGCTTAGACTAGCAAATGACCAACTTGGACCAACTAATTACTATTCTTGGACCAGCTAGTGACCAGCTTGAGGCATGTAATAACCAGCTTGGACCAGCTGATGACCAACTTGAATGTGTAGTTTAGATCTAACAACCAATATAGATCAGCTAATAACCAGCTTGCAGCAGCTAACAACCAGTTTAGATCAGTGGATAACCAGCTTGGAGCAACTAACAACCCGTTTAGATCAGTGGATAACCAGCTTGGAGCAGCTAATGACCAGTTTAGACCAGTGTCCCTCAAATCTGATTGGTTGATTGGAATGTTGTTCCAGGATCAACAAAGATGTTTTTCCAGGAACATGTTGCACTTGGTGAAATCAGGTTCTGCTAGTTTACAACAGCTAATGACTAGCTTGGACCAAGCAAATGACCAGCTTGTACTAGAAAATAACCACCTTAGGCCAGTTAAAGGGGACCTATTATGGCCTTTTTCAAAGTTTTGATTTTGTTTCTGGGGTCTACTTGAATAAGTTGTCATGCTTAAAAGTGACATCTCTTCCCAGTCTGTCAGTAACAATCTGTCTAGTTCCAGTCTCTATAAAGCCCCTCCTGAAAAGCGCTATGTGCTCTGATTGGTTCGCTGGACCAGTGTGTTGTGATTGGTCAACTGCTTCAAGCGTGTTTCGGAAATACCACGATTTATGATAAGTTAGTGAGTTAAGGATTTAGCCCTTTATTTTGCATATGCCTTGTGTGGAATTATTAAATGAGGCATATTGTGATGTGTATGTTCCCAGAAGAAACATTAAGACTACAATTAAAGCGTTTCATGGCTTTAAGGGAGAAAAGTGCTTACTGATATAGAGAATAGTGGACTTTATGCTTTGTAACGTTGCATGCATTTTTTATGCAGCAGCAACATTACACACTAAAGAAAGTTGAAAATGTAAAAAAGCATAATAGGACTCAATGACCTGCTTGTACACTAATGATCACTAGCTAATGACCATTTTGGACCAGATAATAACCAGCTTAGACCAACTAATGACCAGCTAATGATCATTGTGGACCAGCTAATGATAGCCTAATTCACCAACATCAGATCAGGTCTTTGCTTTACATTAAATAGAGCTCTATTAGAACATGAAACCCTTTAACAGCTCTGTAAAAAGAACACAGCCAGCTAATGACTAGCTTGGACCAGCTAATAACTATAGTATGATGACAGTTTAAACCAACTAACAGTTTAGACCAACAGCTTTTAGACCAACTAATGCTTGGACCAGCTATTAACTATAGCTTGGACCACCTAATGATTGGTTTAGATGAGTTAATGACCAGCTTGGATCAGCTAATAACCAATTTAAACCAGGTAATAACTAATTTGGATCAGCTAATGACCAGCCAATGGTCATCTTGGACCAGCTATATAACCTGCCTAGACCAGTTAATATCCAGTTTGACCAGCTAATGACCATCTTAGACCAGCAAATAACTGGAGTGGGATTGAGAACCAGTGGTTTGGACTAGCTAATAACCAGCTTAGGCCATCTTAACCACTGCTAAGACCAACTGGTAGTTGGTTTGTTGCTGGTCCATTATGGTCTACCAGCTAATGACCAACTTGGACCAGTTAGAAACTTTCTCGCTGAGCCGTTTCAAGTTTTGCTAATGATACTTCCTATTCTTTTGTTTTCTGCCTGCGGGAACTATGAGTGAAATGTCACTTCATCATTGTGTATCAGATATTGCCTCCTTGTGGAATAAAGGTGAATTGCACTTGTTCAGTCATCAATATTCAATCATTTTGTGCAGATGGGAAACTAAAAAAACTAAAAAACGGGGAAAACATTATATATTATTGTATTGTTTATAATGAATTGATTGTGGAATTCTAAGAAGGTTGATGTCTAAATTTAAAAAATGAATGAGGAGGAGGGTAGTGAATGACGTCCCCGGTCACTAAAGACCCGAAGTATGCGTTTATGGGTTTAAAATATATTACAGTAAAAAGAACATAGTTAGCTAATGACTAGCTTGGACCAGCTAATAACTATAGTATCTAATGACCAGTTTAGACCAATTAATACTTGGACCAGCTAATAACTAGCTTGGACCACGTAATGATCGGTTTAGACCAGTTAATAACCATCTTGGTTTAGCTAATAACCCATTTAGACCTACTAATAACTAAGCTAATGGCCAGCCAATGGCCATCTTTGACCAGCTATAACCAGCCTCGACCAGCTAATGACCATCTTAGACCAGCAAATAACTAGTGTGGGGATGAGAACCACTGGTTTAGACTAGCTAATAACCAGCTTAGGCCAGCTTAACCACTGCTAGGACCAACTGGTAGTTGGTTTGTTGCTGGTCCATTATGGTCTACCAGCTAATGACCAACTTGAACCAGTTAGAAACTTTCCACAATGTTCCAAAACACATCAACTAGCTTAATCTACATTTTACAGTTTGTTACACGACTGTCAAAGCAATTCACCAGCATCAGATCAGTTCTTTGCTTTAAATTAAACAGAGATCTATGAGAAAATGAAACCCTTTAACAGCACAGATTATAAAAGAACACAACCATACAATTTCACATAGGTAGGTTTCCTGTGTAATGACTGTTTCTCTAATTCTTGACCAGCATATCCAATCTCATTGCGCAAAAAGCCTGATCACACAGAACAGCTTGTGAGGCCTGAGGGTGAAAGAACTGAAAACAGAGCTTGGCCCTGATTGCTTCTAACACCGATTTGGGGTTCAAAGCGCACAGCTGTGCGAGAGAAACAGAGCCCCGAGCCTGGAAGGTCAACAGACAGTGTTCGAGGGGCTGGGGCACGAAGCGATCCACCCGGAGACAGCCAGCAGCTGCAGAGTGACAGCGTGAGCTGGCTGGACCGCACTCCTCTCTCACCATACAAAGACATCATGCCACATCGCTGTCATGGCTGTCAGCGCACCGACCAGCTCGTTAACAAAAGAAGAGCCAATCAGAGCTCTGATGCACGAGATATTGACAAGAGTGTGAAGACTTTGAGTCCTTAAGTAGCCAATCAACAAGGCAGACAGGACAGAAGTTAATTAACCAGAATCCTGTGAAAGGGGATAAAGTGATAGCGACATCAACACAAAGGCAAATGAAAGGTTTGGTCGATTGAATACAGGATGTGATTTAGCATTCACACAAAGGAAGTAGCTTATGATGATATACAATGAGCTAAACACGTAACACATTTGTCTAGACATGTGATGTTATTTGTTCATAACTTCATGGAGTAAAAACTCAAACCTAAAAGTTACAGTATGTGTTTCACCATCCCCCATCCTGCCTTGTTTTGACTGTGAGGGCAATGAGAGTTTAAGCATGCAGTCTTTGAAAAAGAATGTTTGTGTGTTTTTCATGCTCTGAGCGTAAATATCGAGTTTTTCTGACATTTGCGCAATATTTATTTGTGGAGGGAAAAGGTTGACATGTTGTGGACATTCAGCTCATAAAAGAGCTCACTCAGGTCCTGTCCCCGAGTGCGGTCCCACCATGCGCTTCTTGACGTAAATTATTCCCGGCAAGTGAAGAAATACTTGAATCATTTCATGTAAAATATTGCCTCTGGCCTCTGGGTTGTGTACAGTAATAAATTCTGTTTGGAGCAGGCAATGTTTTTTATCCAAAATATTGCAGTGACAGTTTAAAGACTCTGAAATTACAGCTAATTAAAGAGACCTCATAGTGAACCTCGATGTGATTGGCAGGAAAAAGCTTGAGCATCATTTGGTGAGCTTCCGCCATGTCAGAAATGTATACAGCGTCAAAATCAGTGCAAAGTCATCTGACAGAACCAACTAAATATATATGTCACAATATTTATGGCACAGGAAAAAAATGTCATGTGGTGTGACCATCAAATAAAAAGTAATAACATATTTTCCTTTTTAATCATTATTTAAAAATAAATAAATAATTAAGTATATTTTTCAAGCTAAAAATCATGACTTTAATTCATTAATATCATTAGATTTTTTGGGGGAAATGTCGCACTATATGACATTTCACAACATGAACTAACCTTGCAATTTCATAAAAATGTCAAATTATTAATATTTTAAGATACTTATTGACCTTGACACACAGTCATAAGGATCTGAATATAATTTCCTATGGGATCATTTGATGTATAATCAAATGTATGATGTATCATGTATCTAATATTAGCCACAATATGTGATCTTGATTTAGTGGGCAAAAGTTTTTCAAATAATAAGCAGTTTTGTTAAAAAATATTTTTCAAAGAAAACTTTATAAGGTTTTATATGTTTAGAATTTCATTCTTTTAACGAGGATTTTTTTGTATATTTCAATTGTTTTTTTAATCTTGAATACATTTATAGATCCGGACCAAAAAATAGTAATTGAACGCTATACATTTATTGAGAATGTAATAAAGTGGAAACTAAATGCCTATTTACAAAAAAATATGAAATGCACAAAGCCATCATTCTGAATAGAACCACAAAAAGAGTATTAAAAAAATGGTAGCAAATTCCTTGGTTGTGATCGGGTGTGTTATCCTCAGTGATGTTTGAGCTTCAGAGTCACGCATGTCTCAGGCTGTGAGGGCACACATCTCTCCCATTCCCAGGGTTTATTATTACAAATAACCACTTCCATCTGCACGCTGACACTCAGTGGGGCACGGAGCCAGAGCAGATGCATACCAGTCTGTCCCTCTCCCAGTGAGAGAAGGTCTGTCAGCAAACCCTCTCCCCAGATCCTCAGTTTAAAACCACCATGGACATGGTGATGAAAAATAAGAAATGGACTGGAGAAATCTGGAGGAATTTAGTTTTTGATGGTCTTGCTTCTCACTTCTCTGTCTCTCTTTCTGTCACTCTGTCCTCTGTTACTAGCCTGACCCTCACCTTCCACCCCGTGCCTCTTTTCTGTCAGTGATCCCTCATTCTCCTGACTGTGATTGGCAGTCTTTAAAGGAAGCTCTCCAACCAGAGTGGAGGAGGTCCCGGTACAAAAGAAAGTCACCACAAAACAAACAATCTGATGAGAATGTGGCGTTTCGCTAACTCACTAATGAGTCCAACAAAGGCATGAGAACCGCGTATAAGAGTGAATGTTAATATGATTTTTACTTAAAGGTGAAGTAACATTTTTTAAATTAAAATACTTACTCCTTTTCCAGTTTAGAGACAATGGTAAGACATTCATAGGTTGCTTACCCCCAAAATGTAAGCAATGTGGATCTTTTTTTTTTTTTGAGCATCACCAGCCAGACATGACAACATTAGCTCAACCAATGGTGTGAGTTTGGGGGCAGGACTATCTGATTGGCCAACCAATGGTAGATGAGGTGAGTATCCAGAAAACATGAGCACAAAAATGCTAGACTTCAAGCACTGGGATGTTTAGCGAAGAAATATATATATATATTTCTTTGTTAAACATCCCAGATGCTTTGTTAAACATCCCAGAAACTGTATTTTTAACATAGGCTACATACAGTACCGGTCAAATGTTTGGAAACATTACTATTTTTAATGTTTTTGAAAGAAGTCTCTTTTTCTCATCAAGCCTGCATTTATTTGATCAAAAATACAGAGAAAAAAAAAAACAGTAATATTGTGAAATATTATTACAATTTAAAATAATGGTTTTCTATTTTAATATACTTTAAAATGTAATATATTTCTGTTATGCAGAGATGAATTTTCATCATCATTACTCCAGTCTTCAGTGTCACATGATCCTTCAGAAATTATTCTAATATGCTGATTTATTATCAATGTTGGAAACAGTTGTTCTGCTTAATTTTTTTATAACCTGTGAGACTTTTTTCAGGATTCACTGATGAATAAAAAGTTTAAAAGAAGAGAATTTATTCAAAATAGTAATCTTTTCAAACAATATAAATATTTACTATAACTTTTTATCAATTTAACACATCCTGAATAAAAATATTAATTTATTTCAAAAAACAGTAATGTTTATTGTTACAAAAGATTTTTATTTTAAATAAATGCTGTTCTATTTTTAAACTTTTTATTCATCAATGACCCTGAAAAAAGTCTCACAGGTTGTAAAAGAATATTAAGCAGAACAACTGTTTCCAATATTGATAATAAATCTGCATATTAGAATGATTTCTGAAGGATCATGTGACACTGAAGACTGGAATAATGGCTGATGAAAAATCAGCTTTGCATTACAGAAATAAAATATATTTTAAAGTATATTAAAATAGAAAACCATTATTTTAAATTGTAATAATATTTCACAATATTACAGTTTTTTCTGTATTTTTGTCAGACAGTTAAGAAAGTGGTCCAGATGACTTGTGTGCTATATTCTTCATGTCCTCTAAAGACATCATGATTTGTTACGAGACACATAAGAGGTATCATGTATAATAACCTTTTCAAATTATGATGCGTAACCTGGCATGGCAAGTAAATATCAACTTGTTATTTTCCTCTTTCAAAGCTATTCAGAAGACTTGGAAAGTCGGATGGATTACTTATATGATGCTTTTCTTCATGTTTTGAGCTTGATAAACCCTGGTCATCATTCACTTTCATTGTATGTAAAAGATATGCGTCAACATTCTGCTACAGAAGACAGAAAAGTCCATACAGCTTTGGAACAACATGAAGGTAACAGAACTTAAAAATCTTTTTAAGTCTTTTCCATATAACATTTCTCTAAACACCTTTATGTTAGTTACTATACTTTCCATATAATTCACTCTTGTAGCTGAATGCTGTATGAGTTATTCTGCTGTGGGGTGAGTATTCAATAACTCATTTCAGCTTTGTGGAATAGTTGTGAGTGGCCTGCCAGTGACCCTTTGCTCTTGAGGTGAGGTCAGGCTCTCCTGTAGGCCTCCCAGCTGTCTCTCTCCCTACACCCACACGTCCCTCTCCGCTTGCCCTCTGATTTCTCTCTCTCCTTCTTCACTCCCCCAGTTTTTCCTCTCCCTCTTCCAGAAGGGTTGACAGCTCCAAACAAAACAGGGCCTGTGAGCTGACTGACACATTCTGCCTCTGAAAGGAGAGCATTTAACACGCCTCACACCCTGCACTGCCCACCACACATACACCCTTAGCCAGCCGAAACAAAACGCCAACATAGAGAAAAGAGTGGATCGGCCAGAGTTTGGGGGGAATCTGCACCTTGAAGAAGAGAAAAGGGGGAGAAAAGATTTGAGAGAGGGAGGAAAAAGAGTTTTTTCAGGTTCAAAGACAGTCTATTCTCCCGCCTGCACCCTGTCACTCATCCTGAGCGGGTTGCCCGGAGGATAGTGCTCCATTTTCATTGGTGTCATTCATCCATCCGTCAGGCTGATGTGCACTCCAATGGGTTTGGTGGAGAGCTGCGGAAACTTCCTGTCAGGGCCTGCCGTGAGATCAACACCTGTTGGAGTGAGACGGAGGAGACACTGAGTCCCGACTGGAGTGCCGCTTTCCAGCCCGCACACTAAAAGACACATATACACAAACACACACTCAACAAACACAAACAAACCATACTATCTACTTCCTCACAACTCTATCAGCTACATTTATGTTAGTGTTAAAGGTGCACTATGTAACATTTTTTCAGTAAAATATCCAAAAACCACCATGCCAGTGTTATATATTTTGTTCAGTTGAGTACTTACAATATCCTAAATGTTTCCAACTATTTGTAAATCGTGAGAAAATTGCTATTTTAACCAAGGAACCGGGACGTGTGAGGGAGTCGCCTGTCAATTGCGTCATATCTGCGTTACCATCGGTTTCCGGTTTTATTTTGCAGAAATGCTTTACTCTTACTGCAGTGTGCAACAAGTGTCATAGCAGCCGCCGAGCGAACGCACAGAGTAACGTCATAACATCATTTTCAACACACTCAAATGTATCTAATATGATAAACAGAGCTGCGTTACCTCATACTCATGACCGGAAAAGCGGAAATGGCGCCGGCGACTGTGGCATAATAAAAGTCCCGCTGCTCGCGAGGCGTGTGTTGCGTTCATCTTATTAACAATCGCTCCAGCGGCCTTGCTCAGCTCCCACAACACTCGGTCCCGCTCTGCTTCATACTACAGTAACGTTAATGATCGCATCCATGAACATGATTTCTGCCCGAGTCCTATCCCGATTCTTTTCCACCGGCTATGAGGTGAAGACCACATGTCCCAAGATTCTGCGCTCAAACTTGGCGTCATCAAGCTACGCCTTTGTTTTGAATAGGCGACCTCTAGCGGACGGAAAAGTTACATAGTGCACCTTTAAAAGCCAAAAATCGACATTTATCAGTATAAAACTGCAGTTATGTTTGGCTTTATGCAGATTTGGTGTTGCGCAGTCTGAATAAAAAAAAAAAAAAGCACAATTTAATTTTGAAAGAGGCTTATATGACTAAAGTATTTTTTTTTTAAGGTTTATTTAAAAAGTTTATTTTATATATTATTTTTCTAAAAAAAAAATTTAAAAACATGTTAAATAAAATATAAAAATAAATTTAATTTGAACAAATCATAATAAATAATATTAAATAAAGAATTTATGATAAAGTGGCAAAAAAACAAGCATATCGATTTAAAAATAAAATCGGACAATAAGTATGAGTATGGTGAGTGTTTGGCTGGCTAATAAAATATTCATATAAAAGCAGTGTTTTGTATCATGATGAAGCAGATATCTGAAGTATTATTAAAAATAAAGAAAAGGAAAAACATGTATGACAATATTTGACAAAATTGCCTTTGAACTCCTTCATACTTGAAATATTTTACAATGTTGTTATATATATATATATATATATGTGTGTGTGTGTGTGTGTGTGTGTATTATATACACATACATAACTAGATTTTTGGTTAACACTTCAATTAGTTAATTTGGTCAAAATCACTTTGAACCATTAAAAAAATTGATCTAGCTATAAAATAAAATAATAAATAAAATATTTCAAGGAGTCCAAAGGCAATTTTGTAAAATTATATACGTTTTCCTTTTCTTTATTTTTAATCAGACGTCAAATGTCTACTTCATCATGATACAAATACTGCATTTACTCATTTCACCAGTTTCTCACAGCAAACCATTACTTAAACTTCACTCTCACGTCTCAGCGCTTTTCCCGGCTGTATGCAGCCAGCAATCTGAGCCATGTATGTTGTCATGAAGCTGGATGCCAGAGGTGCCGTGATGCTAAAAGAACTGACCACAGTCCTGCTATCAGGTACATTCTCATGGAGACCATTAGTGCTGCTGTCCCCTGAGGCAGGCCTTTGAATAATGCATGTGAGAGCTCAGGCTCTCAGTGGCCTGAGGCATATCCACTGCTCTTGTTACCTCTCATGGCATATCCTGTCAGAGTCACAGGTCAACATGTCGTCTGCTGGACTGTGTTACACACGGCTCAAACCACCACAGACAGATTCTGGTTTCAAAAGCAGAGCAGAGCAACGAAAGTAATCACAGGCTTTTATAAAGAACTCTTGGAGAAAACGTAATAGGTGCCGGTGGACAATGGCTGTACTTTTCTTTTTCACTGATTCCGTTCACTTCTTTTTCTTCCAAACCTTATTCTATTTAGCATTACCTGAAGGATGTGAGGATGTGAGGATCTGAGTCACGTATGAGACAGAGATCTGAGAGGTGACTGAGGATATGACCTGTCTGGAGATCCAGCTTCCAGAGAGCAATGCATCTGTGTTGTATATATACTTTATATGTTGTTTCTTTATTTATTCTTAAATATACGTGTGTGTGTGTGTGTGTGTGTACACCTTTCAAAGGTTTCGGGTCAATAAGATTTCTTATGCTCACTAAGGCTGCATTTATTTGATCAAAACACAGTAAAACAGTAATATTATTGTGAAATATTACAATTTAAAACAACTGTTTTTTAAAATGCTATTTATTCCTGTGAAAATGTTTATTTTAAATAGTATGTTTCTAAAAAATAATGAAAAAACATTAAATAAAATATAATAAAATGAATTGTAAAAAATCATAATAAATAATAATGAATAAAGGATTCATGATAAAGTGGCAAATAAAATAAGCATAGCGATTAAAAAAAAAATCGGACAATAATTAATATTACTGAATCTGATGCCAAATAATTGTTTAATAAAAATAAAAACTATTTTTTTTTAGTAAGTGTTTGGCTGATATATATATATATATATATATATATATATATATATATATATATATATAGGCTGCATTTATTTGATCAAAAACACAGTAAAAAAAGCAATATTGTGAAATATTATTACAATTCAAAATAACTGTTTTTTAAATGCCATTTATTCCTGTTATGCAGAGATAAATTTTCAGCATCATTACTCCAGTCTTCAGTGTCACATGATCCTTCAGAAATCATTCTAATATGCTGATTATTATCAATGTTAACAGTTGTGCTGCTAATGTTTTTGTGGAAACGGTGCTACATTTTTTTCAGGATTCTTTAATGAATTGAAAGTTCAAACAAATAGTATTTATTTGAAATATAAAACTTTTGTAATATTATAAATGTCCTTACTGACACTTTTGATCAAATTAATGCATCCTTGCTGAATAAAAGTATTATGTCTTCATTCAATTGTGATCCAGATTTTACACTGGAAAATACAGTGCCATTTTTTTTTTTATTATGCAAACGTCAACAAAAATCACCTTAAAATCAAACATTTATAAAAGTCGCTGTAGGCCCAACAATCCACAATATTATTAACATAACATTTGCTGAATAGGACAACTGACTATTTTGTAAATGCATAAACAACTTTATTGTTTGAGTTGAATTGAATTTTGATGGTTTCATGGTTTCAGACAATAATTAGCACGAAACACTGTGGTTTGTGGTTCTGATTGCAAGCGAACCCGTATTTTATACACCCGTATTTTCTTTTACCTTGCATCGTTTTGTTCATGGTTTTCAAGGATGAAGTCATGTCATGCAAACTGTGCATCTTGGCTTCTGTTTAATTTGGCAAGCCCCTACCAAGTGACAGACGGATTTGTGCCAAAATACAGAGGTTGATTGGACACATGACATACACAAGAAAATATACAGAGTTTTCTCCCTTTTAAATGTTGATAAGCCTATTTATTATTCAATCCTAATTAAACACGATTCCATAGTTGCAGTTAATTGTTTGCAGCTTTTTGCTTTTCTGATCTTCCTAAGATATCTGGTAAGAAATAAACTGAAACTAACACACCTGAATCTTTCTCTTTTCTGATATAGAAACACACGCAGTGTTCAGTCTTAATTAGAGTGAATGAAAGGATTGTGTGTGGGCTGGAGGAGGGAAATGAGTGTAGTGCTCTGCTGAAAGTGATCCCTGTCACACACAGGATGTCTGCTCACTCTCTCAAAAGCCTCCATCACACACACACACACATACACGTCTTGTTCGCTATCTTTGTGGGGACTCTCCATAGACGTAATGGATTTTATACTGTATAAACTGTATATTCTATCCCCTTACACTAACCCTATTTTTACATTTTCAAAAAAACTTTTTCTGCGAGATTTATAAGCTTGTTTCCTCATGGGGACCTCAATTTAGGTCCTCACAGTGACACGAGTCCCCATGAGTCAGTGTGCATTCAGGTTGAAGTCCCGGGATAGAAAAACATGAACAAACACATACACACAATATAAATATTAAGGAACTGAGGACCTAAGAGAGAGACATCAAAATAGAGAGGGTGAGACAGCTGCCGATTCCCACAAAGTCTGTTGTTGCGGGCAGAGCGGACTGGAATTCCCCATTCATGTGTGTAAAGGCACCCGCAGTCCCCGTAATGACTCACATTGACCATGAAGCCTTTATAAGACTTCACTATATCAATAATCTCTCATTGTTGCCATTCTGCACACATTCATGCAAGCCAAGGAGGGATTTCTCTTCTCCAAAAGACAGTTCTCTCAGAACAACACTCATACTCACATATACAAATGGAGAGAATATTAAAGGGATAGTTGACTCAGAAATGAGAATTCTGTCATCATTTACTCACCCTCATGTCATGTATGACTTTCTTTCTTCTGTGGAACCAAAAAGAAGATATTTTCAATCGTTTTTTTTGGGTCCAATTTTGTTTGGACAGTGAACACCAATATTCTTCAAAAAAAAACTCATATATGTAACATGTTTTCGGGGAACTATCCCTTGTCACATTTTTCATTCAATTTAACAAAAATATATTCAAAGAACGCTTTGCTAATGTTATGAAAACATTATTTCTGAGCGTTCTCTGAACGTTCAAAAAGTCACGTTTTTTTTTTTAATGGTTTAAAAACACTGGAATGTGGGAGAAAACATTAAGGGAACGTTATCATTATGCAAACATTAAGGGAGCATTATTTTTGAATGTTCTCTATTGAAAAAAGTCATTTTAAACATGTTAGACAAATATGTAACTAAAACGTTTCAGGAAGGGGAAAAAAACATTCCATGAACAATGTTATTAAAGACAGATAACTTTGAACAAACGTTCTAATAATGTTTACTGAAGAACGTTTGTTCGTAAAGAGAACATGGCCAGAACCTTATAGACCTTATTCACAGCAGCGCCATCTTTGATTTTTAATGGGAATGAAAGCGGGGCTGTGAGGGATAGACATACATCTCTTCAGTGGGTTGTACTGTTTATACAATGTGTTTTTGGATTTTTCTGCTGATGAAACACTGTAAAAATATATTTTTAAGAAATGTAAGTAGGCAAAAAAACTCATGAGCTGTGCATATTATAAGTGATCTAGGAGCTTTATGCAGCTTTTTTACAGTGGATTCCATTAAAAACATGGTAAGTCTATCCCTCACGTCTTCGCTTTCATACCTGTCATGATGCCACTCTGATTAAGGTCTATAGCCAAAGTTCTAAGAACGCACCCTGTTAAGGCCCGTTCACACCAAGGGTGATAACTATAACGAGAAACGACACAGAGAAACAACATTGTTGGATTTACTTTCAGAACATTTCTATCATGCTAAAAAATGGTAAAAACATCAGAATCCATCCTGCTTTAAAGAGCTCGCGCATTTAAAGCAGACGTTGGCTGCATTTGAAATCACATACTTCCCTACTATATAGTACACGAAAAACAGTATGTGACAAGAGTTGTATGTACGAATCCACAGTACTCATAAAAGAGTAGGCAAAAAGTACCCGGATGACCTTCTTCTGCGTATGATGGACACTTTGAAAGGGAATGGGAGATGAGACTCTGATTTATTTATCTGGTTTATTGCACGTTACGCCCAAAACACACCCATTACTCGTTAAGAGAATAAGGACAACGCTTCTAGACCATGCGCCGGGCTAGCAAAAATGGATTCGGACACAGCCTTAGTGCACTTGCACCGTGTGCTTTAGACCATGTGCTTAGATCGTTAAAATAGGGCCCATTATGTTTTATTTAGCAAGCATGTGACCACTTAGATCATGGAAAAGACTATATATGGATTTACAGCCAATACAGGCAATTTACCATAGGAAATATATGGTTTTTAAGGTTTTTTTAACAGTTATCCGCCCACTTTGAACATTTTGGTGCCCCTTAGCGACTGTGAATCAAAATTTCACCTTTTTTTGATCACTATTTATATTCAGACTACAGAGAATCTTTCTGCAATGGTTTGGCTCCAATCGGGCGAAAAGCCTAGGACTAGTTCGCAAAAGACAAAATTCAAAATGGCGGAAAATTTTCGCAGGTGCAAATGAAACGTTTTGTCCGTCTTGATTCCAATGACACTTGAGTCTACGACAAACTGTCTAGGAGTTATGAGAAGTTTTGCATTTTTGATCACTGTAGCACCCCCTATTGGTCGATTGGGGTGATATCATGTCAGTCTCTCCCCAAATTGAGACCTACCATCTGACCATGTTTCAAGTCTATAGGCCTTACGGTTTAGTCTGCACGATCAGTTTTACGGCAGAAGAAAAGTAATAAAAATCCTTACAATTACAATAGGGTTTCAGCACTTCGTGCCTGAATCCCTAATTATAGTTCTTGGTGTGAACAGGCCTTTAGCTGGGATAGCCTTTCAGTATCAGTGATCAATTTTGTGTGCTTTTTAAATTTCATTTTTTTTTTTTTTTTTTTATGAAAGGGATTTGGTGTTTACTGAAGTTATAAAAAATTGGAAAATGATGCTGTAGAATTATTAGGATTATAAAATTAGAAGTTTGTTAGTGAACAATCTGAATCAGCTTAATCAAACTACTAAAACTGAAGCTGTTCACAAAAGTTTTGGCACTGTTTTAGCACTTAGTACAAGACTGTGAAATGGAGCAAGAGGGAGAATATTATTCCAGGGTGTTTTGGCACCAGAGGACAGCTCTATGAAAGGTTACCCAGGTGGTCTTTCCTCAACTCCTCCGTCTCTCCCCCAGCAGAATGTCAGCTTCAATTCCCTGGCTCAATTCCCCAGTCCCTTACCCAAATCATCATGTGAACCTCAGATTGCTTAAATATGGGCCCGTGAATCTGATACTCTGTTGGGTTTCGAGTCTTGACGGAGGTGCTGAGAGCCGGCTGATGAGGGGGCCCAGCCGTCCGCCATATTGCCGCCCAGTATGCCGTGTCATGTTCTCTGAACAATCGCCCGTGTCCCTCTAGTTGGGTAAACAACAGAGGCTGTCAGCCGGTGTCAGGTTTGGGCTTTTCAAAGCAAAAGAAGGAGAATGACAGATGACTGCTCTGAGTGTAGCCGACACTTCGCTGATAATGGTGATCTAAGTGCTGATATGGAGAGGCAGAGTGCGATGGGTGAGCGAGATATACCCGCTAAAACATACAGAACCCACAGTTTTAACAAACACACTGCTGGGAAAGACTGCGAGGCGCTTTCAGTGAGATTCCCTGGCTTGCTCGATTCTCTTATTCATCCGTGGTGGAATTTGACATGTGTTAAGGTTGAATCAAATCCACAATAGTGAGTTAGCAATGAAAAGCTGAATTCAAGGCTCGTTCAACCGCATGAAAATGAGAATAAATAAATGAAAGAAGTAACTGGATAGAATGGATATAAGCCAAAGTAGGGGCGAGCCAATCATAAGTAATAATAATAATAATATTTGTTCAAATAATAAGATGAAAGATACCTTATTCCTGTGTTAAGAAAATTTAATGTGATTCACATAAAGTGTTGATTTACATAATATATAAAAAAAAAATATATATATATATATATATGTTTAATTTTCAGGACTAAACTGTAGAAATTACAGAAAATACTTTGGTGGGAATAAAGTTTTTGGGGGGAAGAATTGTGATTTATTTTGTGCCAGACTAGGTGTGAGCAATAATAAGTAATTTCAAAAATACTATTTAATCAAATAAAAAGATGAAAGATGCTTTTATTTCTGTGTTATTTAATTTTAAAGTGATTCACATAAAGTGCTGATTTACAAAATATTTAAAAAATTTAAAATAAATGTGAATTAATATAGGTAATCATTTTTTTTTGTTCAAATAATAAGGTGAAAGATGTTTTTTATGTGTTATGAAAAATAAATAGTTATTCAATTTTGAACCAAAAATGGTTCACATATTGTACTGGTTTTTAAAAATGAAAAATATTTTTTTCACTCAATTATAGAAATAACAGAATACTTTGGTATTAAATATGTTTTACGAAGAAAAAAAAAGTGTGATAGAAAATCTGGTCAGTGTCAGCTGTGAGATGCACAGATGAAGGGACCCTATTTAATGTCAGCCTTTTGGATTCCTTGGTGTAAATCAGCTGACCCTTTCACAAACTGCTCGATGAATTAAGCTGCACAGAACACTTTCATTAAATTGAACTCAAACTAATCTGTTCAGGGTTCATGGGGTTGACAAGCCACAAAAAAACAACATGTCTGACACGGCCGGCACGAGCGTACCTGTAACCTGAGCCGAGGGACGGTGGCATGCCAAAACTCGGCAACCCACACGCTGAGAAAGAGTCCAGTTAGAGCGGATCCCCACCCCACGCATCAGCTCTCCTCACCCCTCGAGTGCTGGCCAGGCCTGCACAGTGGGGTCCCTCCATCTGGACACATTTCTACCCTGACAGGAGCCATGGCTGCATTAATGAACGTATTCACATACGGCCCACTCAGGACTGTCACTGCTGGAGATGGAGAGCAGACTGGAGGACTGGACTGTGCAAAGAGAGAGAGAGAGAACTGTTATTTCCCTTAAACACTACAGAACTCTCGTTCTATAGCCCATCTGTCAACCATTATGGACCCGGGCCCTCGGATGAATAACGGAGCTCCTCCTACTCATGGAAAGTACAGAGAGGATAGTTTTTGTTCAAAAAAAATAAAACATTATGCAGATGAAATTACTAAAGAACTTATTCTGAATGAATAAACCTGACTAATGTTTATATGACATGAAGCATTTTTCAAATTCATATCATTCTAGGCTACATGTTGCAGGTCCAACTGACAAATTTGAGTTGTAACATAATGGTTTCCTTTACTTAATATGCAATACATGATAAAATGCCATTTTTTATTTGCAGTGATGAATAACAAAAAAGGAGACTGATGATTCTTTGGGCCTAAAAGTCGCTTTAATCGTTAAGTAAGAATCGTTTAGGAAATATTTTTTAAAAACTTGCCTTGCCTTCGTTGCAACTTCATAAAAATGTGCTTTTGAAGAGTCGGAAAGCTATAAATTGCACGTAACGTCAAAGGAGGTATAAAGTTAATAAAGAAGTTATAAAGTAAATAAAGTAAACGTAGTTAAATGTACATTAACAAATGTAATGAAACATTTTACAAGTTTTCTTGTAAAAATAAAACTTTTTATGAGGAACAAATAAACAACCACTGAAAATGGCGATGACAAGAGATTTATGGACGGATAATAGCGACCCCTTGTGGGCCTACTAAGAAATGGCAGGGTTTGGGTTTAACATCAAATATAACATTTAACTTTAAAAAGTCCAGATTTATGTCTTTCATTTTGTAATTTTTTAAAATATGAAATATTAAGTAAATGAAAAAGTAATCATGGTAAAATATAGGAAAATGTTAGTAAAAGGAAAGCTATAAGGAGAAACTTTAATTTCTTATCTATTTCTTTAATTCTATATCTTTAATCCAATTGGGTGAACAACTCAACCAATCCGATTCAACCTTCTCTCTGATTGGAAGGTGGAAACCTGTCAATCAATTCGAAAATGGGAGGGGCTTAAGTTCTACACCGAAACCAATGGTCAGTTACATTAAAGCGTCCTAGAGTAAAGAGCTCCGTATTATTACCAAAAGCTCGCTCAACTACCCCATAACAGACAGGTTTAGATGTAATCCTCGAATAATATTACCATCATTATTAATTGCATATTATAATTTTTTTTTTTTGCATAAAATATTTATAGTCATTTTAGCGCAGTAAATGACCGTAAAAATATTTCTGTGCAATTGTACACTATTTTAACAATAAAAATAAAATTATTCCAAAACATCAATGGTTAGTTCATCTAAAGATACTCATTAATACTAATATTCTATATCCTTATGGTAATTTGAGCCACAATGCAGTTATACCCTATTTATATATTTCATCTATAATTATAGCCTAAACCAGATATTGTGCATACAATGTAAATATTCTTAATAATAATAATCATAATAATCATAATACAGTGTAGCGTAAAACTAAGAGAATGTGCCTAAAAGTGGGCCTTACTTTAATCCTAAAGTAAGAATTGTTTAAGAAATATTTTCAATGTCTTCCAATGAGATTTTACACGGATAAACCACGAATCACTGAACTCGAGTTGTTGGCTTTGTAAATGCACAAAATGAGTGGCGCATGCGCCCTCCAGTGTCCTTCGACTATATTACATTTGTGACGTCAACACAACATAGGTATTTTCGCTATCTACATATTTCCTAAACAAAGACACAAAAGTTTCTATATACAATAAATCACTAACGTTCTTCTTTAACTTACAAAACTCAAACTTTTACCAATATGAGTGCAAATTGATCCAAATATATTATTACCTAGTAGCCTAATTCTAAGGGTAAGACCTCTGAACACGTTTTGCGCTAAATTATCTAGTGTCATATTAAACCCACCCCTAAAAACGTCAGAGAAAAACAGAGAAATTCAGCCAGGTCTTGCTGTCGGGATGCGCCTTTAAGGATTCCTCCCCCGGCTTCCCTGAACTGACCTCTTCCCTTTGAAACCACTTCCTCCCCTTCTCCCAATCGGCCATGTTTAATTTGACTCATTCATGAAAAGTTATGTAAACACAACAGTAAAGCCATGATCGTGAAGGCGACGTAGTAAGCGATGCTAGATTACTGAACAGCACTGTGATCGTCCGTTTGGATGCACCGCGTTGTTTGTACAGAGACTGATCATTTGCACGCGCATTAATCACCAGCAGTGGGAATAAAAGAATAGCGCGTGAACTGCGCGTGAGGCATCGGCAGGTGGGCACGCGCACTTATCAAATTCACACCAGTGGCGTAGAAAGAATATAATTCAATACAACAAACAACCATTCATAATATTAACCTGCTTCGTCAGTGACTGTGAAAGTTTAGCTAGTGGGGAAATGATACGTCATACATATAAGCGGTGACTTCACTGGCAGCGACGTATTGTTGCCATTGTTTATTTAAGAAATTCCTGGTGTTCCTTTATGGCAGGTGCAAAAATACACACGTCTCAAGTGGAAAGTTATTTTTAAAATTCCTCCGACTTTATTGTTGAACGACAATTATAATGTAAGTTTTGTGTAATGTGATATTCTGGGCCTATCAAACAATGTAAATCATCGTCACTGACCAAGAAAGTCTCTTCATGTCAAATGATCCTATTTTATTAGTTATATGTCTGCTAAACCCAATATAAATGCTTTCTAATAGATGTTGAAATGTGTAAGCCTTTGAAAATATTATTAAATGTTGTGTTGTTATAGGAAATCATGAGGAAAAAGCAGAATGTGAAAAACAGGAAAGCAGAAGAGACGACAGTTGTTCAAGAGTTTGCAGTGGAAAAAATCATCCTCAGAAGAGTCAACGATGGAAAAGTTGAATATTATCTAAAGTGGAAAGGCTTTACAGAGTGAGTTTCTGGAACAATGTTGCCTGTGTGTGTCAACTATTTATTTTATAGATATCTACCATTATATGACAGGTCTGTCATACTTTCCTCAGTGCAGAGAATACCTGGGAGCCAGAGGACAACCTGGATTGTCCTGAGCTGATAGAGGAGTTTCTCAGAAATCTAACTGTCTCAGGAGAGACAGATCAAGAGGGGTGTCAATCTATAAACCATGAGGTCCAGCCCAAGCAAGAGTTAACGGAGCTGGATGCCGATATGGTTAGTGTATTTATATACTCTGCAGGGGCATGTGCTGTTCCTTCACTCCTACAGGTATTACTGCACTACAGTGTTTCAAGACAAGCATTAAAAGTTCTGAATATCAATACATTTAAATGCATTAGATAACAAACTGCTAAATACTTACCATAATATGATCTGGCGGACTGCCCGCCCGCCTTCCTGCAGAGTTAAGCTCCAACTAAACACACCTAAACCAGCTAATCAAGGTTTTCAGGATTGTTGGAGCAGGGTGGAGCTAATCTCCGCAGAAGGGTGACTCTCCAGAACCAGGATTGCACACCTTTAGAATAGAGTTTTAGTTATTTCCAAAAACCTAGGTGTATTGCTCTTGCTATGTAATATATTATTTATCCCTCTTGTCAGGCTTTATGATAGTTTGGTTCTGTGTCTGGAATCATGCAGGCTCACCAGCTGCCTCAGGAGGAACTCATTGAGAGAGGTAATGAGGAGGTTGTTGATCACAGCGCTGAGATCCCAGCTGGTCAATCCAGCCACCCAGAACCAGACTGCATCATTGGATGCACAGACCAACAAGGAGAGCTCATGTTCCTCATCAAGTGGTAATATTTCTACACTGGACCATTTGAGGAGATTCTTGTAATTCTGCACTGCTTTGTTCATTTTAAAGGCAATGTAAATCACAAAAAATGTAAATGTAGTAAAGATAATCTATTATACGACTATTTATCTATGATAAATTATTAAATTGTGTAATCAGTGCATTCATCCATATGCATCCATACACACCTCATGTTAACGTAGCTTTTATGCTTCACATCACTTCCTGAATTGGTAAACTGTTTAGGATTGTACTGTGATTAGAATAGAAGCACGTTATTGTCAGGTGATGAAATTTTCACAATATCAGGGTTATTATAGCTAACTAAACGAAAACTTGAAAGTCAAATATTTAAAAAAATATATATATATTTCAGCTAGTTGCCAAAGCAACATTAGGTATTTTGACTTGGTTTAACATGTAGTAAAATAACTAAAACAGAGATAAAAATGAATCAAATCTACTGTATATAGACATATATATATATATATAAAATATTGGCACCATACTGTTTCAATGTTGTTTTAGTATTAATAAAATAATATTATCTACTTTAGATTTTAGTGATTTTGATTCATAATTTTTATTAGTTTTTGTTTTTTATATTAAATATTTATATTAGTGCTGTCAAAACGATTAATCGTGATTAATTGCATCCAAAATAAGTTTGTTTACATAATATATGTGTGTGTATTGTGTATAATTATGATGTATATAAATACACACTCATTGTATATTTAAGAAATATTTGTATGTATATAGATTGTATTTATATATTTTATATATAAATATATAATTTATTTTGGATGCAGTTAACCAATTCACTAATTTATATTGAACTTTAATTCATTTTTAGAAATTTTTGTACAGTTTTATATCAGTTACTTGTCAAGTTTAAGTTTTTCATCTTATTTTTCTATTTAATTTTATTTCAGCTTTATTTAACATTTTTAATCGTTTTAGTTAACAATAACAATACTGTACTGCTTTAAGTTTTAATACTGACCAAGGAATTCCTTTCCTTTCATGTCCATGCTCTTTTTCAACACACAAATGGAGAGGAAGATCAAAAGCACCCTCACAGCAAAAAGACAGCATAGTTTACAATTCTGTTGCCAGTAATCTGCAGCCGGTGATTATGTGCTTTTAATTTGCTGTGTTTGTCCATTAACATTATTTCTTTATTTCATCTCAGGAAAAACACAGATGAGGTAGCTTTACTGTCAGCCGGGGAGGCCAGTAAAAAGTGGCCCCAGATGGTAATCCGCTTTTACGAGGACAAGCTGACCTGGCATGGCGAAGACGAGCAGTGAGAGGGAAATATGTAGCAGTGGATACTACTGTACCTCCTGGCAGCTTTACACATACACAAACACTGTGGCATAAGTTTACTGTTTGACGTACCGTGTGTGAATCCACACCCCAATGTGAAGCTCTTCCTTACACACTAACCTGTAGAAATGTGAGTGGAGTATTAGAGCGCTACTGTAGTGTACAAGTGGTTTATTAATCGAATGTTGTTGTATCCCTTGGTCTGTTGTTTGAAAGTTCACTTGTGATGTTCATCCTTCTGTCCTCTTTGTTACTATGATCTGAACTGTGATTTAACATAGGAGATGATGACAGATGGTACAATACCTGCTCGAGGAGCTGTTTGATGTGTAAATGTACTATAAACCCTCTGGTTACGCACTTACTGAAGATATACTGTGATGGATCCCGAGATCTGTGAGGAAGTATAGTGTGGCTCATGCAGGTATAAATCCGTAGATTTGCACAAAACAGATTCTAGAATGTAGCCTATACAATCACATTTTTGTGAACATCGACACACTTGTTGTTGATCAGTGTCACTTTCATAGCAGTAGTGTGGGAGTAGGCCATTTAGGTTTTGTGTTTAAGGTCTTTGTCTTGTAGTTTCACTCTTCTTGCTTCCTGTTTTCTGTAAAGATCACTGTTAACATTAAATCTCGAGTGAGCGATCTATAGGTGCTTTGAATAAACACAAAATTACCTCAGAAGTGTTGTGATCATTCTTATAAACATGTTAATTTGTTTAAAATTAAATAACCTTTGGTACATTATGGATGAAGAAGCCTTTTCTTACCAGTTTATGCTTTTAAATATCAAAATTCTTAATTAAATTTTAAAATAACCAGTCTGTAAAATCAAGAGGTTTAAAAAAAGCTACAAACAGGACCTAGAACTTTTTTTTTTACCAGCCATTAAACATAGATTAATCCTTATTAAAGTTACAAAAGTTATTCAATCAAGAGCAATGAGTGATTGTTCATTGTCTTTTGTTGTTTGATTAACATTAAAAACACAGACAGCAGCAGGATAATTAGGCTGCTGTCACTTTGAGCATGCACGGATCCAATATACTGTTATGCATGCGTTTTATTTCTCAGCTGTTTACGTTCACTTAAGACATAACTGACTGTGTTGTGTTTACAAGGATACTTGCCAAGACGGGCATTTTGAAAGAGAAAAACAACTCAATTCAGTATTTGTGCGCTGTCTGAGATGCGGATTTCTGGGCGCACACGTCGGATGTTTGCACACAGAAAACTTCCCACACAGCGCGCGAGTAACGAATTAAGCTCATTTTCACGTCTTCTTGCGCTTGAATATTTAAATTGGCAAGGCTTAAACATTGGTAACGATGCAGCGCTGACCCGAGCATTGTTCACGTTTGTTCACATTCATGTTCTAACATATTAGCATTGTTTTATAAAAATTTATAACTGTATAAATTTTATAAATGTTACAATTTATAAAAATGTTACCGACCAACTGGCGTTTGACACCGTTTCATATAATCGCCAACACCGATTTTTACTCGCATTTGGCGCTTGGCAAGTGTTCATTTCAGGCGCTGGCTACAAGTCAACTGTACTTGAATAACTGTTTAAGTACTGCTAGTTGTTTCAAACATGCAGATGTTATGATTATGGCACCATTTTTTCCAGCTGCTTTTTCCTGCTCCTTTTATTTTTTATGACGCTGCTGGTCTGCTATGTCTCTGGTGGCTGGTAAAAATGAAGCACCGTTGTCAGTCAGAGACACAAAATGAGCTCTGATGTTTTTCCCCAGTCTACAGTTCCCATGAATCAGCCCCAGTTGGTCAACAAGACCAATGTCTCATGAAAATACTTCCTTCTTTATTCTTCCCATTTTTTAAACCTCAGTGTACTGGCTATGTGTCACTGTCCAATGTGAGTTTGTGAGCGTGTGCGTGAGGTCTTTTCCACATTTGGACGTATGCAGGAATTCACTGGCGTGTGGGTGAGGGACCCTCGCATCCAGAAGGAAGATTTCTGGCATGCCTACATGGATTATGAAATCTGTATACATGTAAGTGCAATGGAAAAATATATAGGATACAAAGTAGTGAAACAAGAGGGCAGAAACTCCCTGATCATTCTCTATATTTTATATTCACTTAGACAAACAGTTTGGCTTTCACTAAGAAGAGCTCCTGTGTGCGGCGGAGATACAGCGAGTTTGTGTGGCTAAGAAAAAAGCTACAGGAAAATGCCATGCTCATGTATGTAAGCACTGCATTATGTTCCTGTTATTTACTTTGTTCAGTTATTGTAATGGTAATTGATTTATAATAGGGTCAATGATGTATAACAGTGTCCATGATAAAGGAAGCATCTTTTTAAAATCGATTTTAAAATAAGGCACGTTCATATATTTGTATTCATGTTGGTTTCTTGAGGTTTTAATACCATTTTTAAGAAAGACTAAAAATCTCATTATATTCATCTTTTCCTCTCCTTGAATACATGCAACTGTATACAAATTATATATATATATATATATATATACACACTATATTGCCAAAAGTATTGGGACACCCCTCTAAATCATTGAATTCAGGTGTTCCAATCACTTCCATGGCCACAGGTGTATGAAATCAAGCACCTAGGCATGCAGACGCTTCTACAAACATTTGTGAAAGAATGGGTCGCTCTCAGGAGCTCAGTGAATTCAAACGTGGTACCGTGATAGGTGGCCACCTGTGCAATAAGTCCATTCGTGAAATTTCCTCACTACTAAATATTCCACGGTCAACTGTTAGTGGTATTATAACAAAGTGGTAGACCACGTAAAATCACAGAGCGGGGTCAGCGCATGCTGAGCCGCACAGTGCGCAGAAGTCGCCAACCTTCTGCAGAGTCAGTAGCTACAGACCTCCAAACTTCATGTGGCCTTCAGATTAGCTCAAGAACGTAGAGCGTAGAGAGCTTCATGGAATGAGTTTCCATGGCCGAGCAGCTGCATCCAAGCCTTACATCACCAAGTGCAATGCAAAGTCGGATGCAGTGGATGCAGTGTAAAGCATGCCACCACTGGACTCTACAGCAGTGGAGACGTGTTCTCTGGAGTGACGAATCACGCCTCTCTGTCTGGCAATCCGATGAACAAGTCTGAGTTTGGCGGTTGCCAGGAGAACGGTACTTGCCTGACTGCATTGTGCCAAGTGTAAAGTTTGGTGGAGGGGGTATTATGGTGTGGGGTTGTTTTTCAGGGGTTGTGCTTGGCCCCTTAGTTCCAGTGAAAGAAACTCTTAATGCTTCAGCATACCAAGACATTTTGGACAATTTCATGCTCCCAACTTTGTGGGAACAGTTTGGGGATGGCCCCTTCCTGTTACAACATGACTGCGCACCAGTGCACAAAGCAAGGTCCATAAAGACAAGGATGAGCGAGTTTGGTGTGGAGGAACTTGACTGGCCTGCACAACCCGATAGAACACCTTTGGGATGAATTAGAGCGGAGACTGCGAGCCAGGCCTTCTCGTCCAACATCAGTGCCTGACCTCACAAATGCGCTTCTAGAAGAATGGTCAAATATTCCCATAAACACACTCCTAAACCTTGTGGAAAGCCTTCCCAGAAGAGTTGAAGCTGTTATAGATGCAAAGGGTGGGCCAACTCCATATTAAACCCTACGGATTAAGAATGGGATGCCATTAAAGTTATGTAAAGGCAGGCATCCCAAAACTTTTGGCAGTATAGTATGTGTATATATATATATATTCATTCATATTCTTCACTATGATATCAGGAGAGTTATATCACCCTAATGTTTTTTAATTTGCATACGGATATTAAAAACATGATCATCAAGAGGTATATGAAAGTCATTGTATATGTGTGACTTACATGTTTAATGTATTTTTGGAATAAATTACTGAGCGTCACGTCATTGACCCAATATACATCTCAATTCATTCAAATATAATTTAGGTAATTTATGATTATTAACAAATGACTAATTGTTGCTAATTACAAGGGTTATTTTAGTATTATGTATATATTTTAGTATTTATTAATATTTTGAATTAGCTTTCATTTTTATATTTTCAGTTTCATTTTAATTTTAGTGTAAGTTTTAGTAATTTTGTTGTAATTTTAGTACTTCATCTTAAACTTAGACAATTTCAGTTTTTTTAATTTTAGTTTTTATCTAATACTTAAATTTTACTTTAAAATTTTTTCAATAGTTTTAGTTAACAAAAACAATACTGCTAATTACCATAATTAGGCAGCTGTATTGCAGACATATTCAAGTTTTTGTCATTGAGCAACTTTCTGTGTGACACATGTAAACTGAACCTTTGTGGTTGTCTCTGAATTGCAGAACCCATCTTCCCAAACTTCCTCCAAAAAACCCGTTCTTCAGCCTCAACAATGCCAGAGAAATTGGAGCTCGTATGGAGGGTCTACGAAAATTTCTAGAAGCGTAAGTATCAGAATAGCCCTAAAGAACATGTTAAATTAAAACATTAAACCATGACTGAAAGAATGCATTTAGCTTGAGAACTGTGACATATTTCCGGTACTGTATATCTCGAATCATAAAAAATGCAGTAATGGTGATCAGTTATATGCTTACATCCTCCAGCGTGGTACACAGTCCGGTTCTGCTGTCGGACAGTTGCTTGCACCTCTTCCTACAGTCCCATCTGAGTGTGAAACAAATGGAGGCCTGTGCTGAAGGCAGGAGTCGCTACACTGTGTCTGAGGCCATTCACAGTTTCAGCTCAGGAAACAAACGCTTTGATTCTCAATCTGAAGAGAACATGGAAGA
The DNA here is from genome assembly GCA_039654105.1 of Coreius guichenoti. Taxonomy (NCBI): domain Eukaryota; kingdom Metazoa; phylum Chordata; class Actinopteri; order Cypriniformes; family Gobionidae; genus Coreius; species Coreius guichenoti. Next base: position 28,421,696 of record CM077176.1, on the reverse strand, counting down.
GGAGGAAGATATGCACTGTGAATCAGAGTGATTGACTAATTCTTGCCAATAATATGGAGCCAATTTACAGTAGGTAGGCAACAGATTTACAAAGGCATTGCTGAAGAAGATAACATTCAACAGTGAAGATTACAACCCATGCTTCAAGAGGGACATTAAAACATGACATGAAAAAAAGTTACTTTCATTGTTGAGTGAAACAGTATTGTTTTGTCTCTGTACTGATGAATCTGTATTAATAAAGATAACCTAATAAATTAAATTATTTAAACCACAGTAGTGCACACATTAATGTCTTGCTTGGCAATCAAATGAATGTATAAAAGCATAATGTGGCCTGTGTGGGAGACAGCTTGTTGTTAAAACTACAGATGTGTGCACTGAGAGGTTTACGAGAGGGAATTTATGCTTGCGTGTGAAGTCCCTTAAATGCAATAACCCCATCCTAATAAGCAAATACAGAGCATTAGGACATTATGTGATTTAAACCCAACCTCACAGAGCTAAATTCCCAATAATAATCTCTACTCAAACAATTTTACTGCCATACTTAGCCATAAAAGATCATTGTCTGGATGTCATACAAATTGTGCCTTCTCATAAATATTTAACAATCAGGTGAGTCCATACTTGACCGGCAGATGGCGCCGCCGCTCTTCTGTCTTTCCATGACTGTCGGTCTCATCCCTGCAAAATCATAAATATTTAATCACAGAGTAAGCCCTCAAAGCAAGCAGTATTTTCACTTTTCAAATCATCCACTGCTCTCGCAGTCTTTGACTGGGACATCAAATCATCAAGACATTTTAGAACAGGAGGATAAAGGAATTCTATCGCCAAAAGCAAACAGTTCAAAATAAAACCATCAAAAAAGGGCCGCAAGCAATACTATTCAATAAACTAGATTATACCTGAAATCATCAAAGCAAAAAATATATTTTACAAGGGGTGAACGGTTGGCTGGTTTGTATCAGGGCTGCCATTTTTTATATAGTTTAGCTTGTGAGAATTATATATTTTGGGATTTGATTCATTAGATTGCGATTCGATTCTGATCTTGATTCAGTATCGGTTTATTTGACTAAAGATCAGTAAGTTATACAGTAGAGTTGCGTACATATTAATTTTTTCTCAAGGAAACAAATCTCTCTCAGCTGTAAACATAGAGGAAAACCTGTCAGCTGGTATTATTATTAGCATATATTTTAGCAAAACACTTCTTTCTAGAGTTCATTTAACTAACATGCTATTGTTCACAAGCTGTTGTATTCACGTCTTTCCACGGTTGAAACACTCTTGACCAATTACATGAGACATGATACATTTCTGTAAGCTGTATTGTATGTTTCAACATACCTTCTGATGTTGATTCATGTTTATTTGGTGCTAGAACTAGTAATAAAGAGGAGGACAGATCGGTTCAGCCTTGAACTGAAGTGCTACATCATTCTGTCACGCCACATTAAAGGGTAGTCACCAAAAAATTAAAATTCTGTCATTAATTACTCACCCTCATAGTTCCAATCCCGGATGACTTTTGTTCATCTTTGGAACACAAATGAAGGTATTTTTACTAAAATCTGAGCGATATCTGTCCCTCCATTGACAGTCCACACAACTTTTAATCAAAATTTTCTGAAGAGACATGATTGCTGAACAGATTTAATTTAGGCTTTTATTCAGATATAAACATTCATCTACACACAGAAATTATGATTAACGGAAGCTCAAGCATGTTTGCTTGACATGCGAGGACCAATGAGGTTCATTCTCGTGTGTTACGCAGCACGTTTGAGCTTCCACGAGAACCAATGAGATTCATTCTCGTGTGTTACACAGCATGTTTGAGCTTCCGCAAGAACCAGTAAGGTTCATTGTCGTGTGTTACGCATCACGTTTGAGCTTCCACGAGAACCAATGAGGTTCATTCTCGTGTGTTACGCAGCACGTTTGAGCTTCCCCAAGAACCAATGAGGTTCATTCTCGTGTGTTACACAGCACGTTTGAGCTTACATGAGAACCAATGAGGTTCATTCTCGTGTGTTATGCAGCACGTTTGAGCTTCCACGAGAACCAATGAGGTTCATTCTTGTATGTTATGCAGCACGTTTGAGCTTCCACGAGAACCAATGAGATTTATTCTCGTATGTTATGCAGCACGTTTGAGCTTCCATGAGAACCAATGAGGTTCATTCTCGTGTGTTACGCATCACGTTTGAGCTTCCTCAAGAACCAATGAGGTTCATTCTCGTGTTACGCATCACGTTTGAGCTTCCTCAAGAACCAGTGAGGTTCATTCTCGTGTTACGCATCACGTTTGAGCTTCCTCAAGAAGCAATGAGGTTCATTCTCATGTTACGAAGCACGTTGGAGCTTCCACAAGAACCAATGAGTTTCATTCTTGTGTTACGCAGCACATTTGAGCTTCTGCAAAAACCAATGAGGTTTGTTCTCGCGTCTTTTTGAAGTGTCAAAATGGTAGTTGCGTAGCTGTCAATGGACAGTACAGAACTGGCTCAGATTTTAGTAAAATACCTTCATTTGTGTTCCGAAGATGAACGTAGGTCTTTGGAAGGACGTGAGGGTGATTAAATAATGACAGAAATTTCATTTCCGCTATGTTTTTTAACTGCGTGAGAAAATGCATGTGTGGTGTGAGAGTTGGCAGCCCTGTTAGTATGGTCACGTCAGAGACATAAGGTAGGTTACAATCATATCAAATGAGTGAGAGACATTACGTTCAATACGGCACCAATAGTCCTGCCTTACACTTACACACACTACCTGCCTAAGAACTCAATCAAATTTTTGATAGACAAATGGAGGTCCTGTCTTACAAATAAAGGAGGCAAATCGACTGTTTTACATAATCGCCTGTTACTCTTGAGCGCACATGCGCATTTTCAGGACTAGCCTGACAAAAACACTTGATTTGAGTTTAAGCACAATTGATGATATCATTGTTGGAAGGGTTTCTTCAAAATTGCATTGTTGTTGTATTTATTTATTTATTATTATTTTATTATTGTTTATTATTATATTGTAAATATATTTATTTTAAATATGTTATTTAAATTTGACATTGACAAAAGAATTCAGAGACTGCAGCCTTCCCCATTCAAATACATAGGACCTGTACTGAAAATAGCTGAACAAGGGCATTACGGTGTCTGCTGAGTGGACTTTATATTTTATTAAAACAGATGTTTTACCAATAGCCGATTCTATTTTGTAGGACTTTTAAAAGCGTTAATTTATTATTAAATTATTATTTATTATTGTGGACTTTTTTATGGAGATCTGGAAAAATTAATGGTGGGAGTTTGAGGTGGAAAAACCTGTTTAGAAACCATCATTTTTGCAATTCCTTTTGGTGATGCTAGTGGCACAGAAATCACACAATTCAGCTTTAAGTAAGACTGAGATTTTCACTAAAAGGAGATTCCCTTGCTTGCCCCATCTTTTCCTGCCTTGCTTGTACCTTTCAAACTCCAGGCAAAGGTTCATATGTGAAGACTCGCCCAACAGGTTGAAATGTTCCTCTAATCGCCTGCCCACTGAACATCACTCGCCACAGCTCCCTTAAGAACCCTGACGGCCAGCTGCTGCTGTCTCTCTAACGATGGAGACCGTCTTAATAGGCTCTGCACACACTCAGCTGCCTGATAGTGGTGCTGGCAGAACCGGGACTAAGACTCCCACTGGACGCAGAAATACCAGTAAAAGAGACCGGAGGTGTGTATGCGTCAAACAGTCAAGCCGCTGCTACGGTTGTATGGGGGCAATACCACGTTGACAGGCAGAGTCCCAGTGCAGGCTGCTGTGTTGGTTAATGTCAGCGGCCTGTCATTCTGTCCACCTTCCGAGATGACGTGCTTGGCCCTTGCTGTGACATCTTCATGAGGTGTATTATTTATTCAGCAGGCCAGTCAGAACAACTGAAAGGTGACATTTGAATTATACTGTAACATCTAAAGCATCTGTTTTTCCGTGAGCTCCTTCAGCTGTTTAATCCAGTTGTGAATCATACTTGTACACCAGATAAGGACACAAGATGATAACCAAAAATGCCTATCGAGTCAGGTAAAAAAAATATATTTTAATAAGTATTTTAAGAAACAAACTTTATGATTCCATTCATCTCATAATTTATTGCTGATTTGAAATATGTTATTAAAATGTGATTTTGGAAAACAGCTTTTTGAGATTTGGATTTTTCCTCATTTAATTTGACTGGGGCCATAATTGCATGAACGAAAATAGCCCGATTGCATTTTCAAGATGGCCGCCAGGTGTACTGATTTGCCTTTTCCCTTGTAAAGAAGTGTGCCTAAATGCTTTGAATGTGCACTTGTAGTGTACTAAAATACACAAAAAACTGTTCTTGCATATCAAAAATCAGTGAAATAAAATTCCACACAAGTGTACTTAAAGAGAGTAGGCTACATTTTCTTAACACAATTAAGTACACTCAGAGACTTTAGGTATACAAAGACGGTGCACTCATATATGAATAATATAATAGAAAGTGCAACATGCGATATGGCGGAATAAGCCCCGCCTTCTAAATAAAAGAGCCAGTCTCCGACGCACGTGAGCACCACGACACATGCATGTGATGCTGACGCAGGAGCCGGCTAATACTGAGCCGGCGTTCTGACGTAGAACCCGGAAGCGCTGTACTGTGTTTACAGCGTGAACCGCCTCAGAGACTGACACGGAAGAGAAGAAATTGTTGAATAAAGTTGTTATATTTGGGTGTTTTTTACTCACAAAAAGTATTCTCATTGTTTAATACATTAAGGTTGAACCACTGGAGTCACATGGACTATTTTAACAATGTCTTTCTTTCTGGGTCTTGAAAGTGGTAATAACGTTTCAGTCTATGGATGATTCAGAGAGCTCTCGGATTTCATCAAAAATATCTTAATTTGTGTTCCGAAGATGAACGAAGGTCTTACGGGTTTGGAACGACATGAGGGTGAGTAATTATGTTTGGGTGAACTAACCCTTTAATGGGATTTTGGTACACATTTAAAAATACACATTGTAATGTCAAATTAAGTGTTATTTTAAATACATTTTAAATAATATTTTTTAGATATATTTTTGTAAACTTATTTTGATGTGTTGACTAAAATACTAAAGCACAATTTTAACTGTAATGTGTCATTTTATATTACATTTAAAGTGAATATATTTTAAATGTACTAAATTGCAACTTCAACATTACAAATGTGTAATTACAAATATATTCAAATACATGACATAAAAGTTTTAATAGAAATCACATTAAAGTATATTTTAACTTACCATAAATGCTTGTCAGTACAAAATAACAGTAATTATGAAATGTAAAGATGTACTTAAGTCCTATACTTAAAAAACACAAAAGCATTCTAAAGTTCAGCTAATTGCACTAAATATAAATTGAAACTATAATACATTTTCATTGAATTGCACTTAACATGCAATTAAGTGTCCAAAAACATTATATCCAGTTCACATTTAAGTATATTATTACTGTAATAAATACTCTTTTTATAAGGTATGCTAAAGTGCACTTCTTTTTTTACAATGGTGTACACACTGAACATGACAATGTTGTGCGATGCAGCAGACATACTAATTTAAGACATACTGTTTTCCGATAGCATGAAGAAAGTTATCTGTAAGATTCCAGTGTAAGAGTAAGTCTATTTTAAGGCCAGATTGTGTACTAAAATTAGGAAAAAGTGATTCCTAAACCTTGTTCACCATCTGCAAAGACTGCTTATACAGACTGCTAAAGGAAGCTATATGCTATGCTAATGTCATATGCCGTTAGCTAGAACACGTCTGACACATTTGCTACATTAATTAGATTACTGTGTCGTCCAGAGGTGAGGGTGATATTCATTATAAATTCATAATCGGGGAAACAAAGGGCTCTCGGCTGCATGACTGACAGGTAAAGTCACCTTTGGACCTCCTCTACTCAGCATAGACCAGCGAGGGCAGCAGGGAGCACACCAAATTGGGGTTGAGAGGACACACTGCTGAAGCTGTCTTATTAAACCACACAGGGTTTGTTGAGTTGTCTGTGATACGTGAGAGAGAGAGAGAGAAAGAAAGAGAGATTGTGGGTGTATGCGTGTGAAGGCTGAGAGTACACTGGGCATGAGTGTATGCATTACCCCTCCCGTCACATTCACACATGGCGGTAATGAAGCTGTCATGGCCGCCAGCATGTGGACATGGTTGATATTCAAATGAGAGAGCCATTCACCTGCTGAAGACAGACCAGTCCAATTACGGGCTCAGGGCAGAGACCAGGTCCAGGAATAGGGCAGATGCACTGTTCCACTGCAGTTATTTCCAGGCTAGAAAATACATTTCAGGGAAAATCACCTTGCATGGTGTCTAGAACATAAAGTAAGGAATAATTGGCGACGGGCCGTTGAATTATTTGAAAATAATGCATTTATTTTCAAATAATTCAACGGACCGGGGTCAATTATTCCACTTAGGCTATACAACGATTACCACACCTCAAGACATTTTTCAAAAGATGTATTTCAAGACATTTGTCAGGTTTTTGTCCTTAAAATGCTCCTATGTGTAGGACTAATTTCGTACGCATCTCATCCCACACCTCTGTTGCTAATTCCAAAACATCATTTTAGAGCTAGTAACGGAGGTTTGAGCATTGATTGAAGACTGATGCAATTATTAATGCAGTTATTAGAGAGAGAGAGAGAGAGAGAGAGAGAGGGAGAGAGAGAGAGAAAGAGAGAGAGATTAAGTGTGTGTGAATTACCCAAGTCTGTGACTGTGCGTCTCTCAACAGTGTTCGGCAGTAGCGTCTCTACTAATTGCGAGATCAAAAACAGTGCTGTTATTACCTCGCTAGTGAGAAATGTCATGTAGCATTTAAGTTGCTAAACTATTTTACTGATAAAAATGACAACACGCTTCTGTGCGAGTGTGTGTGCTTTTCACTGGGGGAGAGAGCGGGAGAAAGCGAGTATGTGCTTTCCGTACATAATAAAACGGAATTTTGTGGCAAAAAACATGGAAATAATTTGTTGTTTTTATCCTATTGTTTACTATATTTATTTGCTTGGTGAGTGTCGTTGTGGGTTTTGGTCTTTTGCTGTTGTAGGCTGTAAAGACCTTTGAAATAACTGAAATCATTTGGCGTAGTGATGGAAATGTAAGCAGGTTAAGACCTGCCTGGAACTACTTTAGCCGTGCGTTTCCCTGAAAATAACCTTAGAACGTTCATCAACCAATCAGATTCAAGCATTCAACATCACCATAGTATAACTATGGCTAATGCATTGTTCAATTAAAATATCTTGCAGTTGATACTGAATATTCTTTGGTAAAACAGTAAGTTATTCAGTAAGGCACCACTTTTTACATTTGTGAAATTTAAAGGTCCAGGCATTTTTGTTTATGTCGCATATGATGATACAACTGTGATCTCATGCGTTATACTGACACCTAGTGGTGTGGAGTACAGAATCGCCACACAAAAGCAATTGTTTTACAGTACATTTTCTACTCTATTCACAGGCATATTTGTCACCAATGAATGATTCACAGCTGAAAGTTAACAATAACTGGACAGGTTACTGAGATACATGTTAGTAGTATTTATAGCTGGTGATGTGATCTCAACATGGCAGCCTCCGTGAGATGACCTACTACATGGTAATTAAAACCTACTACATGGTAAAGTTATATTATTGATATAACTGGAATCTTTACCTCATCTGAGTGTACATCATGTGTCAAACAAATCATTTTACAAATTTGTCAATTAATTTCTTTAGAACTTTTTAATGAGGAAAAAATGACTGATTGCACCTTTCAGGAATAGTCAATCCCAGACCCGATGGACCTCTTTTGCTGTCTCCTAAATGAGAGGAGTATTGTGACAGTAAATTTATTTTTAGTCATTTCAGATGCTGCTATTGACTTCAGCGGTATACTATAGTGCTCCAGTCTGAGAGAGCTATTGACTAGTCTGTAATTGTCTGTTTCCCTCTTCTACAGACTGTTAACCTTGAGCTGCCACAGGGGGAAGAGGAGCAGGAATGGCCATGGCTGTCAGTCCCGCTCCACTGTCCTGACAGCACTAAAAACTGAACAGACCTTCACCTTCACCAAGTTTGAAGCAAACACTGTCTTATATCTAATGCTAGGGTTTTCAACAAGGGGTCCACCTGGGGCATCTATAAAATTCCTACATTTTCTAAATCATGACATTTCTAAATTCTAATTGATTTTATTCTAACTGAACGTTCTAACTGTTAATCCATTTAGCATTTTACAGTGCAACTATGTTAGTTTATGTTATGTCTGCTGGGTATGAGTATGTTTTACCTTGATACAATAAATTAAGACAAAATCCTTCTAGATCTACAAGTCTGTTTAAATGAAAATCAAGAGCTAATGAGGGTTCAACGCCAGTGAAAGGGACTAAAGGTCTCTGAAAAATCTCAATGTGCTTCTTGCCAAATTATTTCCTGTATTTTTTTTAGACATCAGATATACAGTCAAACCGAAATGTATTACCTTCAACATTTTCTCATATTATCACAGTTTATTCGCCATAGTTTAGAAAATGGTAATAAAATATGACAAGAACTCAGAGTTAAACTGTGTCAGAACAAATTCATGTTGATAATGTCAGATAACTTTGATAGAAAGGTATGTAATGGATTACAATCAACCAATCAGCTGTCAGCTGTTAGATTTAAGTACACAATTAGATAATACCAATTTAGGTCAACCAATCACCAAGCAATGCTTCATTTTGTTCAGTCTGTGGTGTAAAAGGTCGCATTAGCAATTAAAGAAAAAACATTTAAGCAAAACATGGTCAGGTCAAAGTGTCTGAATAATTTTGGTCCCAAAATGTAATAAATTTTACTGGTAGTCCACAATTTTTGGGTATAATATGTCACAGTTTACTTTGTTTTGCTATCCTTACTTGCATAAATGAACTATAGTGTCCTGCACCCACTAGTAAAAAATTATATCTGGTGTCTGAATAATTTTTGGTTTGACTGTATTTCTTAATATTCTATTTCAGGCCTATAGGTGTATTTACTGTATTGTGGCATAAAATATGATTCTGATTTAATTTATTGTTAATAGGTAATAAATTCGTAATCTAATTTATCCAACTGGGAACTTATGTTAACGAATTGATTAGGCCTACATTGAAGTACTTGACATAAAATTATGTTTTTATACGGTTTGAAAAAATGTCCTCATAAAAAAAATGAAAGAAAATCAACCAGGGATCACATTCTCCCTATACACATAAATGTTAATTTCTGACACTGCTGATGATTCTGTTGTGCGTGTGTTTCTGTGCTCATCATAGTGTGTGGAGGTCATCTGTTCATGCTGAATGAGCGGAATGAATTCTCCACAAACAGAAGCTGCAAAAGGTGACAGAGAGGGGAATGACTCCACAGGGGACACCACCATCTGCTTCAGGGCTTGTCAGCACTTTTTATTATACCAACTGCATATTGTCTCACAATATACACGTGTCCACTCACACACAGATTAAAGTCATTTAACATTATTTAGTTTGTATTTGACCCTTTATTGTGCTTATGCATGTAGTGGATCAATATCAAAAGTGACCATTTCCATACAGCCCTGAAATCACATCAACATACATAAGTGATTGTTGTTATTATCCAGTTAACATCTAATGGAGCAAGTGGATGTTCAGAATTGACATTGTACATTTTGAATGCAACTTACCAAAGCTGTATATTTGAAAACTTATATTCCAAATATAATATTGTTTGAAACTCGTATGACAAAGTTGCTCTGTAACAAAGAAAATCCATCATTAGTCGAGCTGTTTAAAATATATAATATCTGTGATATTATATTATTAAATATTAGATTTTAATAAAACAAATGTTTTTTTTTTTTTAAAAATACTATGTCAGAGTTTGAAAATGTGTCTGCTCGCATGCTAAATAAAAACTGTATTACTAGACTAACAAGTCTAACAATTATTTGAAAAACTACTGTTTATTTTTCTTTCTTTTTTGACCCTCTTATAAGAAAAGGTTCTATATAAAACCATAAAGGGTTCTGTCAGGTGCTCCATATATAGAACCTTTTAGGGGTTCCCATGGGATCATTTAGTTTTAATTAATTAATTTTGTTTTAATTTTAATACAAAAGCTCGTAAACATACTTCATCACTAGACAAATTGACATAACCTGTTAAATATTAAAGTAATGTAATCATTTAAGACATTTCTCCTTCTATAGAACCTTTTTGTCATAAAGGGTTGTTTAAAATTGAGTCAAGACCTGTGTTGGGAAAAGTTACTTTTCAAAGTAATGCATTACAATATGCGTTACTTTCTTTAAAAAGTAACTAATTGTGTTACTCAGTTACTTTTTATGGAAAGTAATGCGTAAAGTTACTTTTGCTTTGCTGCTTCTTACCTGGGCTTGCTTGTCTGTTTTTTAATAACAAATATATATATATATATATATATATAGGCAAATGTAAAGGCCCTTTCACACCAAAAGTGAAATGAATAAGTCTCAGACTGAAGGAAATACAAATTTACTCCTGTATAGTAGAGGGCGCAGCTCAAACAAACCTTTCATCTGTGCTGCATTTCTGGATCGCAGAAAAATAGAATGCAGGAAAAGAAAGTTCAACACTCTTACTTCAGCAATAAAAACAAAAATGAAACAAACCTGATGTTATCTAAAGTCATACTTGCTAATTATTATGGTTGAATTGGATCATCAAAGGTCAGCAGCAAAGAAATGTAATCACATATTAAAAGTAAGATTAAATACATAAAGTATGTTTGTATTATTTATATAACATATAACATTAAATGATTGCAGGTTTGCGTAATAATCTGAGTTTGCATTTTACTGTTTGTATTCATTTTTGGGAATACTAAATCTGTTTTTGTGAGATGTGAAATTAGTAAATACCTGCTTACATTTAGTCTAGAACTACAAGAAGTTTACACAGCATACACAACGCTTCTGCACTTGCTCCCGATTGCTCTCAACATGGGGACAGGAGAGGTGTCAGTCAATAAATTGGGAAAACAAAGTAACTTGCAATACGTATTTGAAAAAGTACCTCTGATTTTTTGTTGTAAATATAAAAGTAATGTCTTACTTTACTCGTTATTAGAAAAAGTAATCTGATTATGTAACTCATGTTACTTGTACTGGTCAAGAGTCTTCTATATAGAACCCCATTGAATAGAATAAAAATAGGTGCGATTCCCCTTATGAAAGATAGCAGGTTGTTGGATAAGGTCCTACAAACTGTTGTTATAGGATGCCAACAAACACACGCCAACTTGCTGTGAAATTGAATTACATACATACAGACATGGGTACAGTGATCTACAAGCAAGATCCTCTTCAAAGGCTTCTTGTGTCTTTCATACAATATCTATGCTCTATCACCTTGCAATAACTCATTGTCTTCCATCAGGATCTGGACTGCGGTGAAGGGGAGGGGGCTCGTCTATGTGTCCTGTCTCAACATTAAGCTCCATCTGAAAAACAGCCCTCCATGCCAGCGCTGCCAGTGCCAGACATCTTCCCCGTCACTCACTTGTCGGCAGGGAAATGAATCTGGATGCAGCGTGTCCCCCATTCATCAGCCTTGACAGGCTACCTTTGCCTGGTTCCGCTCGGATGGGGTCCCCGTCACTGCGGGCGGGAGAGCATATTTCTGCTGCAGATGAAGAAATTACTGTGTGTGCAGCGCTGTGAAGTGACTCGTGAGCGGAGTGCCATTTGGCTGGGTATTAAATGGCATCAAGTTGCCCTCATCTCACAAATACTTCTAGAGGGCAAATCCAAAGATACACATTTTATATGGAAATCTTCTTTTTCAAATTCTTTCATATTATAATGGGTTGATATAAACTCTTGAAGATATAACATCCTCCTGAGAGCAACTACATATTATTGTGTGTACCTTAAATGTCTTTGAATGAAAGGTACTGAAGAAATATGTGCTCTGAAAGAGTATCTTCACAGTCACATTTAAACAATAGCACACAAGCAAGTCTGCTGTTGTTCCTGAATATTGGCAGTGCCATAGATACATATAGAACAGCATGATTGTTATATATTGTTTTTATAAAACAGTTCAATAGACAACATGGTTGAGGAATAGACCCCTGACATGAGTGTAAAGCGCTTTGGGTGTACAGTGGTACATATGAAAGCGCTATAAAAATGCCTCATTCATTCAAGAAGTTAATACGAAGTAAATTACATTTTAGACAATATTATCAGTTACTTTGTCTTTGTTTTCACTCTGTCAACGGAATAGTTTCAAAGCAAACATTACACATTTGGTGGATTTTCGTAAATTTGTTCCTGAATGAAACAGCCTTTTTTAACAAAATGGTTGAGTTAATGATTCAATGACTCATTCATTAAGACATCGGCTGCATCCGAAATTGCATACCTTTCAACTATATTGGTGAAAAAGTAGAAATATATGAAAGAGTAGTAGGCCTATGTCTGAATTCACAGTATTCATACACTTTTGATAGGAATGAAAAGGAGGCTCTGAGGGATAGAAGTACAGTGTACTGAAGTACAGTCTTCAACCAATCAGATTTGTGAGCTCACAGTTGTATACATTGTTTAATTAGCACTCAATCACCGGCTTTTAATCATCATAAACTACGGTTTTTGCTTCACACATACAGCTCACATTCATTACAATACATTTTAACTGACTCTTAACCTGTAGCTATTCATCTATGGCCCATTGTATCATAGTTATTGAGACAAAGAGCCCCTTAGAGGGGAAACCAAACCAAAATGGCATCATTGTAACCTGTTCCTGAATGAATGGGCATAACCGATTTCCGCAGACACATTTTAAATAATTGTGTGCAGTGCTTAAAAGCGCAGTTTCACACAGCCCCCCACAACGTGACGGATAATAGTGCCAGAATTGCGCCAATCTAATATCTTGTTAGAGGAAGAAAAGGGAAGTGCCCAATGGGTGAGCTGTGTGTGTGTGTGTGTGTGTGTGTGTGAACGTGGAGCTTTGGGAGGGCGGGCCTGGTCTCTTGAGGGTCCCTTGTATCCATGCCAGACCATATAAATCAGCACGTGGCCCACGGCCGCAATAAGCTAGAAAATAAAAAAAGCATAAAAGTGTCGGAGTGAAATAGAGGAAGGGAGAATTCTTTTATGATGAAACTAAATTCTCCTTACTCTGCAGTAGATCCACTTCCCTCGGTCTGATTGTTTACTCCTGACACCATTCATCATTACGCTGCCACAAATGACTCAAATTACCACACCTGCTACTCGTATAATACCCACACAATCAGGGCTTAACACTCAGGTAATTGTTTCAGAAGGAATTCCTTCAGTAAGGCCTGAAGTGACGTTGCATACATGTGGGAATGAAATTAAATCCACACTGGGGCTGTGGTGTTAAATGTGGCTACAGTGAGATTCATGTTGATGTAGTAATCTAGAGTGGTCACAAATCCAATTGTAGAGAAATGTATTTTAGAATAAGGGTCAGAGGATCTTTATTTAATTCTATTATTCATGTGTTAGTGTCATTATAGATAGATATTGAAGTTCCCTAAATGAAGTGACCACATAGCCAAAATGAAGGCACATGAACCATATAAAGTAAAATTAGAAATACCATGATTTCTAATGAAATGTGAAAATTCTAGCCAATACAGATAAGCTGATAATTATTTTCATGGTATGGCCGACAACAAACAAAATAAAATTCTATACAATTTTGTCTATATAAATTAAAAACAAAACCTAAAAATCAGTAATTTTAGGTTTGGATGTACTTTCCTGTTTGTTGCTGCCACATGGTTTAAGTTTTGTAGCTCCGTCAAGTTGACTCTAAATCCTCTGTCTTCATCTTAAAATCAATTTTATAACCTATCATTCTATGATACGATGAATGATGAACATCTGCTACTAGCTTTAGCCCGTTAGCATCACTAGCGTGTTCCCGGGTATACTGCTTGTTTACACACTTCCACTCAGAAAATTACTGTTTATTTGTTCTAACTAGGAATATATTGGATGTGTGTCTTCCTTTGAGTGCAGGCGATGACACATTCAAGCTGCACACTGTGGGAAAGTGTGTGAAGAAACAGATCCGCGACCTAGTAGAGAAGCAGGCCCATCTGCGCGAGCGGAGAACCGCACTGGAAACATCGCGGGCTGACGCTCACAAGTCCGTGGTAAGTTTGCGGTGTGATATTAATACTTCCACCACCTCTACTCTGTGTGTTTCTCTGCACAGGGCCCGTGCACCCTGGACATGATCATCCCAGGCCTCCTTCACCCCGGGACCAAAGAAACAGCGCTCGTTAACATTTCAAGTGACTTACTTCTAGCTTCTGACCAAGGCTGCATCTCAATACTAGTTTTATTTGATCTTAGTGCTGCATTCAACACTATAGATCAAATACTCTTAGATCGATTACAAAGTTACTCTGGTATTCAGGGACAGGCATTAAGACGGTTTAGATCGTACCTATCTGATGGTTACCATTTTGCTTATTTAAACGGAATTATCCAAGTTAACGCCAGTAAATTATGGAGTTCCACAAGGGTCTGTATTAGGCCCTCTGCTATTTTCAATATACATGCTCCGCCTGGGTAATATTAGAAAACATGGTATTAGTTTCCACTGTTACACTGATGATACTCAGTTATATATTTCATCATGTCCAGATGAAATCCCTAAATTATTCAAGCTGACAGAGTGTGTTAAAGATAAAAAATATTGGATGACCAGCTATTTTCTTCTATTAAATTTGAATTAAACTGAGGTATTACTTATTGGATCAAAAACTTGCACACAGAATCTCTTAAGAATACAATTTGTATCTAGAAGGATGTACTGTTACTTCATCCGCTACAGTTAAAGACATATATATATATTAAACAGCAACTTGTCTTTCAAAAATCATATTTCATGTTACAAAAACAGCCTTCTTCCACGTCAGAAACATTGCTAAGCTATGGAACATGTTATCTGTTTCTGATGCAGAAAAGCTAGTTCATGCATTCATGACCTCTAGATTACTGTAATGCATTACTAGCGGGTTGTCCTGCATCCTCAATAAACAAGCTACAGTCCAAAATGCAGCTGCTAGATTTCTTACCAGGTAAAGAAAATATAATCATATAACACCAATTTTATCATCTCTACACTGGTTACCTATTAAGTTCCATATAGATTACAAAGTATTGCTACTGGTTTAGTTCCTGTGTATTTAACCGATCTTCTATCACGCTCTTTAGGATCACAAAACTGGTAGTACCTAGGATATCTAAGTCCACTAAAGGAGGGAGAGCGTTTTCACATTTGGCTCCTAAACTCTGGAATAGCCTTCTTGATAATGTTCGGGGCTCAGACACACTCTTCCAGTTTAAATCCAGATTAAAGACACATCTCTTTAGCCAAGCATTCACATAATGCATCTTATAACCTTGTACTCAAGTTATATCAGATGAATTATTTTCCATTTGCTTTTCTGTCCCTACTTCGGAATGCCCATCCTTTAGAACTGTACATTTCTGATATATGGACACTATTTGGACACGGTCACCTCTGATAACAAGTTACTCTAAATTGTAATGTAGAAATTTTCTGTAAAGCTGCTTTGAAACAATATGTATTGCTATACAAATAAATGGGAATTGAATTTTAAATGCTACTTACAGTAAAAGTAGATATTTATTTATATATATTTATTTCATGGTGTTATCAAAATTATTAAAGTCCCCCTGTAGTCATATAATTTTATCCCTTAAAACTCATCTTTGATCACCAAAATTACATATTTGAAAGTTTTTCCTTGAAAAAAATTCTTCATGCCTTAAAATAGCTTGAATGTAGCAGTACATGCGGATCCATGAATATGCAAATTATCCCCGCCTCCACTCACTCACACCAGCTCAGAGATCCACTCGTTGATGATCACAATATATCCAGTATCAAGAAGGTTACTTAAATAAAACAAGTAGTTTTCAGCTGGTCATGTGATCTCAACATGGCAGCCACCATGAGCTGACCATCTCCATGTACAATAAAACGCTTTTATTAGGCTACTGATATGAGTCTTCTTCATCTTGTGTGTACAGTATTTTAAATATATTTTTTTATGTGTAAAACATCTCAATGATGGAAAAAATTAAGGAGTGCATACCTTTAAAACATTGCATCTGAATTGCCTCCTTTTCATAATTATATGTTCAGCATCACAAGGAAATGATCTGCGTGACTTCTCCTGACTCAGTCAGACATCTGAGAGGCATTCACAGTGTTATATCAAAGAACGCAACATGTCCATGACCTCTCCGTGGCAGAAGTCACATGCCAGCACCTCTCCAGCAACCCCTGACAGATGTGAGCGCCCTCTTGGGCTTGAGGTACTAAATCACTTCAGGGACACTTTGGCAGGTCCTCAGAGGAACACAACCCAACCATGAATGACCAGTCATTCCTCCGTGACACTTTTAAGCTCAGCATTTCCAACCTGAACAAAATACACAATCCTAACTTATCCTAGACACTCACTTCCTGGACCAAAATCCCAGCTGTACTGTGAATCACAACATTGAGCTTAATAGCTAAAAATGTGTGTGTGTGTGTGTGTGTGTGTGTGTCTGGATGCTGCAACATCGACCAGTCCAAACAGAGTTTGGCAGCTGCCTCTGGTCTCAGATGACTGTAGTATCAGATGGCTGGTTTGTCTTCTCATTGGCTAGCTCACACTAGGAACACACAGGACCATCAGTCATGCACTAACAAGCGTTAGCATGCCAAGCTGGACACTTTTCTGGCAATCAGAGTCAGGTGTGCCATTGCAGTAAACAGGGGAGAAGCCCAGTAAATATTCTGCAACGCTGGGACAGACGAGCGTGTGGGAGAGATGTTTATAGCAGGTGGAAAAATGCTTGTCATGCTGATGGCCCTGATTTATTCTGGGAGAAAATTTGGCACATATATCACCTCTGATGGCCAAGCAAGGCTTCATTCTTACACATGCAGGCATTCGCTCTCAATACTATTTGCTTTCTCTCTCTCTCTCTCTCTCTCTCTCTCTATTAGCTCTCCAAATACTGGGGGGTCTTAAACATGACACCAGGCACTGGGATGATGACACCCACCCTGCTGAGAAGCTTGTGCCGATATTCTTCAAAAAAAAAAAAAAAAAAAAATCTCCAACCACACAGTGTGAATGAGTTTTACTTCATTTTAGATCTAGTTACATGATATTACAGACTGAAAAAAAAGACGATTTGGTGAGAAAGGCCAAGATCTATCCAAATACAGCCAAAAACATTTTCTTAATCAGTATTTTTTATTGTGTTGTTTTCAGGATTTTTACTAGTGTTGTTATTATATTAACTATAATGTTTTCAGTAATTGAAATAAAGCTGAAATAAAAATGAAATAATAAAAACTTAAACAACGGCCTTGGCCTTTTAAATTGGAAAATAAAGCTAGGTAACACTTTATTTTAAGGTGACGTAGTTACATGTTACTACATGTACTTACTATAGTAATAATAGTAATTTATGCATAATTACAATTAACTGACCCTAAACCAAACCCTAATCCTAACCGTAACTCTGTAGTAAGTACATGTAGTTAATTAATATTACTCAGTCCTTATTTGAGTAAGTACAATGTAACTACGTCACCTTAAAATAAAGTGACACCAAAAGTTTAAGTATATAGTCAAACCAAAAATTATTCAGACACCAGATATAATTTTTTACTAGTGGGTGCAGGACACTATAGTTCATGTATGCAAGTGAGGATAGCAAAATAAAATAAACTGTGACATATTATACCCAAACACTATTCATACAGTGGACTACCAGTAAAATTGATAAAAATTTAGGACCAAATTTATTCAGACACTTTGACCTGACCATGTTTTGCTTAAATGTTTTTTCTTTAATTGCTAATGCGATCTTTTACACCACAGACTGAACAAAATGAAGCATTGCTTGGTGATTGGTTGACCTAAATTGGTATTATCTAATTGTGTACTTAAATCTAACAGCTGACAGCTGATTGGTTGATTTTAATCCATTACATACCTTTCTATCAAAGTTTTCTGACATTATCAAGATGAATTTGTTCTGACACAGTTTAACTCTGAGTTCTTGTCATATTTTATTACCATTTTCTAAACTATAGCGAATAAACTGTGATAATGTGAGAAAATGTTGAAGGTGTCTGAATAAATTATGGTTTGACTGTAAGTATAATAAGGTGAAGTATAAAACTACTAAAACTGAAGAAAAAAAAAAAAAAAAACTTTCAACAATACTTAAACTAAAATTAAAATCTGGAAAATTTTAAAATAAAAGCTAATTTAATAAATAAAAAATAGCATATAAATAATGCTAAAATAACACTATACTTACAACAATAATGTATCTTGAATTAAGTTTATATGGACCCTTTTCACATTTCCGGGGTTCTCAGAAGTGGAAGTTGTCATAGTTGGGTAAACTTCTATAGTGGTGCATGGAAACTACAACAAATATCATTTCTGCATTCCCAAATTGTAAAAGAAAAAATTTACAATAGCGTTTTCAATTATTTTACAAAAGAGGAGGGAAATAAAAAATATTGATTACGTTGGTCCGACCAAAGATGTCACATTTGCCATCACTCCCTCAGGCGTTGTATTAGAAACATTCACTCAGCATGCAACGTTAACTATTTTTCTGTAATTTAATGCCAAGGTATAGTATGTACATAAGGTATATAACATTTACGATGTTAATCATTAAACTTATTTATTCCCCTATTTAGTGTTAATGATATTTATTTAAGCTGATCTATCAGAGAACCACATTTTTACAGTAAAAAACCTCATCCCAAGCCATGGTAATGGTTTGAGAGCAGCATTTCAGACGTAAAACTTTGATAGAACCTTTTGAAAAGTCATTGGGGTATCTCTCTGTTCCTCAGATAAATGAGACTTGGCTGTACGCTGCCACCACCACAGCCAAATTAACAAGCAGCATGACAAACAACAATTAATAATGGCCTGCGGTCTGCAGGGCACAGTGCTTTTAATGAATTACCCATCCCTTTCCTCTGCTGTCTGATTTAACTCAAAGCAGCTGATTGCAGACAACACCTCATAAAACGTGTTCCTCAAATCACCCTGATACTGCAAATGGAGGAAGTCAAATTTGACTCTCAATCTTCCAAAGTCACTGTAAATGTTAAAGGAATGGTGGAGTTATATGAGTTGTGAGTGCTAAATAACAGCACTGTCCACATGATAACTGAACATTCACCAGCAACAGGTTCAAAACTAAAGCACTTTACGTTGTGTCCTAACCGAGGAGGTCTAAAATGCGCAGAGAGAGCTATCTGTTAGCATTTCTAATTATCTCAATGGCAGTTGCTCAGCTGGCACATGACCCCTAAGAAATATGTGACCTGGAAGTTTTCATCTCTAGCAGACAGGGAAATGTCTTTTAACAGCCCTCCAAAAATAAAGAGAAATAAGTTTATGCAAGTAGCCTATGATTTTTGCCATCATAATGGTACAGTTACGCATCTACTAGTCTCAGCCTCAGACTTCACACCCACTGACCGTTGGCTGAACACTTGGAAACACTTCAGGTTTCCTGGTCGTCATCTGACTAGTTGAATTCTACAGGATGTCCACGAGACGAGTGTGTTGCGTTCTTTAATGGTCCGCCTAGAAACAAATGGAGTGACGCCAAACTCCCTCGTAGAAAAAGAAGAACGCCGTCTTGTTTACAACTGTGACAATGAGCGCTTACCACAAGCAACTAAATGCTGGATTTTCAAAAGTATGTGAAGTTCGCGGCTCCATTGTTGCAGTAAACTTAAAAAACGTTCATGAAAGAATAATTTGTAGATGCACGCCGGTCTGTTAGTGCAGGGACATCGACTTTAAATTTTCACACCCCTAAACATGATGTAGAACAAAACGAACTGTGATTGGTTGCATTACATGTCAGTCAAATGTCCTCTTGGGTGGTCATTGACCAATGAAAGCTGCGATAGAGTCCAGACCTTCTGCCGTCAGTCTGAAGGTCTGGCTACGCGAGACTACACATCTACCAGCAGGGGATTCAAATTTCGGAGTCTTGACTTCGTTGACGAATAATTTTCGTCATCATTTTCGCCAACAACATTTTTTACCACCAACGAGATGGTAACTAAATAAAAACCAGTTTTGAATGACAAAAATGAGACGATTTGGGAAGGGACGATTTGGGAAGAGATCCAGTCAGCACTGATGTCCTGCGTGGTAGATGCGCACATTTGAATTGTAACGTGCTGATCTACCCGACGGACATAAGTTGGCATACACTTGCTGCATGTCTCATAAAATGTTCAACAATGTAAATGTCTGGTAGAAAGAGAAGAGCAGACATATGGATAAATCTGAGAAAGCGTGACAACGCGAAAGAGAGCCGCCTCTCAGACGTCAGTGCACGAGTACTGATTTGAGCTCTCTTTCGCGCATTTCCACGCTTGAACGGACAAATACACACTAAATTATGTCAAAAGTGAAAGTTATGTTAAAGTGAACATAAACAGTTGGAAGAAAATCGGATGTGTATCAGTGTTTTGGATCCGTGCATTCAGCCTTAAAGTGATAGCTGCTGCTGTTCGTTATTAATGTTAATCAAACAGCAAAAGAAAAAGAGAAAATCACTCAATGTTCTTGACTGAATAACTTTAATACCTTTAATAAGGATTAATCTCTATTTAATTTATACAGATAAAAATGTCTGCTTGAAAGAATGAAGAATGTTGCAAGTTTTTATAAAGAATGCATACATGGTTTTATTTAATTTTAGGATAAATAAAGATGTTATATGTCATAGCAGTTAGATTTGTGTCTGCATTGCATGTTCAAACCTTAATATCATTCATATTAACAGGTTAATAGATGTTTTCTCCAGGAATGAGTTTGGAAATTTTATAGAAATGCTTAATTGATGCATTACAATTTAACTAAACCCATTAGATCATTAGAAATCTTATGATATTTAGTCGACTAAAACTGAAACAATTCAGATAACTAAAATATGACTAAATATGACTCTATTAAAGGCATAATATGTAGTTTTTCGCCGCTAGAGGTCGCCTATTCGAAACAAAGGCGTAGCTTGATGACGCTGAGATTGAGCACGGAATCTTGGGAGTTGTCGTCTTCACCTCACAGCCGGTGGAAAAGAATCGGGACGGGACTCGGGCAGAAATCATGTTGATGGATGAGATTATTAACGTTACTGTAGTATTAAGCAGAGCAGGGCCGAGTGCTGTAGGAGCTGAACAATGAGAGATGAGCACGACACACGCCGCGATATCTATATACACGTTTAAGTAATTTGCGGTGCTTCGTGGGAGGGGGCATTCTTTGTAAGATTTGCTCACTGCGACTGATTGGTGGAGTTTCTGTACAGCATCATGGGTAATGTAGTTTTTCACCACGAATTCCACTGTTAAACATAATTATTTTAAAAATAAGTTGAAATAATGCAAACAAATGGATTCAGCAAAAGCATACCATTGATTAACAACCTTGGAACTCACAGTAAGTCTGTCTTTAAACGTTTATAAGTTATTGTTAAAAATCTATTTCCTTATAGATAAAATGAAGCTTTTACTTCTGGAACCTGACTGTTGCACTCTAAGCTGCAGAAAAGCGATCAACAAAATCCTGGCACTCGTAGTAACTACTTAGGACAAATACTCATTTTACATGGAATTACATGAATTT
The DNA here is from genome assembly GCA_039654105.1 of Coreius guichenoti. Classification (NCBI taxonomy): domain Eukaryota; kingdom Metazoa; phylum Chordata; class Actinopteri; order Cypriniformes; family Gobionidae; genus Coreius; species Coreius guichenoti. The sequence continues at coordinate 28,399,854 of CM077176.1, read as the reverse complement.
ACATGGAACATTTTTTTTATGCTTTTATCGCATGCTGCTTTGGTGGTTGCGTCTGGTTAGGTGGTACAGTCTATTAGGTGAGTAACACAAATGCCCCTTTGTGACTGTGCAACTTAACAATTGGGTCAGTCTGAGGCAGTTACACAGGTCTAAAGCTAAATTCTCTGTGGCACTAGGGTACCATCACAGCATTTCCTTTAATTGATAAAACACTTGCCTGGTAAAATATGAAGGCCAAGCGCTGCGACCATTATGAATCATCGCAGCCATAGCCAGCATACATGGAAAATGTGAGGCGTCAGCACCCTGCTCTGTAATACCACGGCTCCACAAAGGTACTTTACATTAGACGCCTGCATGAGTTGCATCTGCTGCGACTGACCCCAATTAATATTTGCTTACATTTCAGTGGTGTCTGCATCGGATTTAGAGGCGTAAAATGAAGACAGGGCCTTAATGGGATGCTGACAGGAGGCCAGTAGGAAAAGTAGTATATTTCCCAGAGGAACGCCTGGGGATACCACATAAATAAGCCCCTGTTATTTCCAAGAGAGTTAGTGAGGTGTGCCTTTCTCTAAGTGTATGTGTGAATGAAGGAAAGTGAAATAGAGAGAAAAAAAGGGGGCAAGTAATAAAGGTGTGAATAGTTCTGGATAAATGAGCAAAGAGGTCTTAAAACACAACAATGCTCTTCAGTTATATGGTAATAAATCACATGTACACTTAAAAAAGGCAGAAAATATTTAAATTGATATTTAAAAGTATGACTTTTGTATGACTTTATTTATTCTGTAGAACACAAAGAAAGACATTTTGAAAAATGGGGCTCAAAACAACATTTAACATTGCACCCTATGGACTGCAGCTGAAATATTGTTCAAAATATATTTGTGTGTTCCACAGAAGAAAGAAAATACAGGTTAGGAAAGACATTACTGTGAATAAAGAAGTGCGTGTAATTGTATTAAACGTGCAGTTCAAATCTTCAAAGTAATCTTAAATACTGCAAGGACAGTAAAAACTGTATCTGCAGACAATATAATATTAATGAAATAAAAGACACTTAAGTGTACTTAAAGAGAGTAAACATTCATGACTGTTTCTTAACAAGTACACAAGTACATTTTAAATCATTATGATCGTTTTTATGATCTTTTGTTCTGTTTTTGTCATACACTTATTTTGATGTGCTGACTAACATATTAAAAAAGAAAGCAAAGTACTTGATTATAATTTTAACTGTAGTGTGTTATTTGATATTTGATATGAAGTTAATATATTTTAATTGTACTAAATTGCAACTTCATCAAAATGTGTAATTACAAATATATTTAAATTCATGACACAATTTTCAGTAGAAATTACATGAATGTATATTTTAGTTGACATAAATGCTTTTCAGTACATTTGGCAGTGCACTTCAACCATATTTATATAAGACAACAGAAGTAAATGTGAACTTACAAAGTACATGAGTGGGTCAAAAAACACTTCACAAGTTCAGCTAATTGCATTTAATATAAATTTAAACTATAATAAATTTTCACTTAATTGCATTTATCATGCAATTACGTGTCTAAAAACATTGCTTTCAGTTCGCACTAACATATATTCTATGGAAGCATATTATTTCCATAACAAGTACTCTTTTTAAAAGTATGCTAAAGAGTAATTGATTGAAGAATGATTGAAAATTTTCCTTTAAAGGGTTAGTTCACCCAAAAATGAAAATTCTGTCATTAATTACTCACCCTTATGTTGTTCCAAACCCATAAGACGTTCGTTCATCTTCGGAACACAAATAAAGATATTTTATATAAAAAATCTGAGAGATTTCTGTCCCTCCTTTGACAGCTACGCAACTGACACTTTGACGCTTCAAAAAGTTCATAAAGAGATCGTAAAACTAATCCATATGAATTGAGTGGTTTAGTCCAAAATTTTCTGAAGAGACACGATCGCTTTATATGATGAATCAATTGAATTTAGGCTTTTATTCACATATAAACATTTATCAACTCACACATCAACTGTGGTAAACGGAAGCTCAAGCATGTTCACTTGACGTGAGAACCAATGAGGTTCATTCTCATGTGTTACGCATCACGTTTGAACTTCAGCAAGAACCAATGAGGTTCATTCTCGTGTGTTACTCAGCACGTTTGAGCTTCCTCAAGAACCAATGAGGTTCATTCTCGTGTTATGCATCACGTTTGAGCTTCAGCAAGAACCAATGAGGTTCATTCTCGTGTGTTACGCATCACGTTTAAGCTTCCGCGAGAACCAATGAGGTTCATTCTCGTGTGTTACGCATCACGTTTGAGCTTCCTCAAGAACCAATGAGGTTCATTCTCGTGTTATGCATCACGTTTGAGCTTCAGCAAGAACCAATGAGGTTCATTCTCGTGTGTTACGCATCACGTTTAAGCTTCCGCGAGAACCAATGAGGTTCATTCTCGTGTGTTACGCATCACGTTTGAGCTTCCTCAAGAACCAATGAGGTTCATTCTCGTGTTACGCAGCACGTTTGAGCTTCAGCAAGAACCAATGAGGTTCATTCTCGTGTTATGCATCACGTTTGAGCTTCAGCAAGAACCAATGAGGTTCATTCTCATGTGTTACGCATCACGTTTGAGCTTCCGCGAGAACCAATGAGGTTCATTCTCGTATTATGCATCACGTTTGAGCTTCAGCAAGAACCAGTGAGGTTCATTCTCATGTGTTACGCATCACGTTTGAGCTTCCGCGAGAACCAATGAGGTTCATTCTCGTGTTACGCAGCACGTTTGAGCTTCAGCAAGAACCAATGAGGTTCATTCTCGTGTTACGCAGCACGTTTGAGCTTCAGCAAGAACCAATGAGGTTCATTCTCGTGTTATGCATCATGTTTGAGCTTCAGCAAGAACCAATGAGGTTCATTCTCGTGTTACGCATCACGTTTGAGCTTCAGCAAGAACCAATGAGGTTCATTCTCGTGTGTTACGCATCACGTTTGAGCTTCCACGAGAACCAATGAGGTTCATTCTCGTGTTACGCAGCACATTTGAGCTTCCTCAAGAACCAATGAGGTTCATTCTCATGTGTTACGCATCACGTTTGAGCTTCCGCGAGAACCAATGAGGTTCATTCTCGTGTGTTACGCATCACAATTGAGCTTCTGTGAGAACTAATGAGGTTCATTCTCGTGTGTTACGCATCACGTTTGAGCTTCCACGAGAACCAATGAGGTTCATTCTCGTGTTACGCAGCACGTTTGAGTTTCCTCAAGAACCAATGAGGTTCATTCTCGTGTGTTAAGCATCACGTTTGAGCTTCTGTGAGAACTAATGAGGTTCATTCTTGTGTGTTACGCAGCACGTTTGAGCTTCCACAAGAGGTTTGTTCTCGCGCATCAAGCAGGTTCGGTTGAGCTTCTGTTTAAGTTTGCTGATCAATGTTTATATGTGAATAAAAGCCTAAATTAAATCTGTTCATCATGTAAAGCGATCGAGTCTCTTCAGAAAATTTTAGATTAAACCACTCGATTCATATGGATTAGTTTTATAAATACATAAACAAACTCCTGAGCACGTTCTGCAGATGTGTTCAACACAAATAACGACATAATCCATCTGTGAACGGTCATTTTCTTTTACAGTGTTAGCTCATATAAACGGCATCATTTCCGAATTGAGCAGTTAAACGAGAAGGGCACCTGCTCTCCACTTTGCACTCTCTGCACTATTTTCAACTTGACTCATCAAACTTCTTGTCCAGTTGCCCGTTTTAATTATTAGCGTTTTAGCATCATTACTAGAATTTAATGCGCTCCAGATTAATTGTTCTGTGGCATTTACTTATGAAACCTATATTTTTCCAACAAATTGTAATAAAGGATACGCAGCTGTCCGAAGCGGAGCAGGGGAAGGAGTGCAGATCCATTAACCAAATCATTTATTAGCCCATAAAATCAAATGGTAATATTTAGCAAAACGGCCCTCGACGACAGCCAGCACGGTAGCTCTTTCATCACCGGATAAATTTTGCTGAAAGGGAAAAAGATGGCAAGATTGCCCCCTGTCTGCAGGATGTTTGCAAATGATTTTTCGAAGATTACTGGAGTAGAAAATGTGTTGCCGTTTCTTTGTATTTATTTGTGAAATTTCTGAGTGAAAATTGTTTCTACAACCAAAAAAAGTTTTGTTGCCACCAGAATTATGATCTAGGAATCTCTTTAGAGAAAATTTTCGAGAAAAAAAAACATCAGATTATGTGCTAATCACCCTTTTGGGTTTGAAACTTAAAATCAGACAGCAGAACACAACACGTCTGATCTCTGAGGGAAACTTTCAGTGAAATCTCTGCTTTCAACGAACACAGATTTCCGTCCCCCATGATGAACTGCTCCCTGCGGCACACACACCTCCCGTTTAATGTAAAACCGCCTATGACTAATTATGGTAATTCATTACATCTCCAATTAGGTTGTGGGATTTATGGCAAACTGGCCCCATAAAGAGCAGGATTTATGAAGCCTTTGAATGTCACCCAGAGGACAGAGGGTTGGCTTCATATCATTCTGCTCTGAGCCTCCAGCTCACTATATCATCAGCACAAGAGACAAAGACACTCCACCCTGCTTTGTTCAATCACAAATGCTACCCATCACTGTGGTAAAAATCAAGGCCTAGATGTCTCTACAGTCACATGTAGTTTTACTATATAAAACTGTGATTCAAGTGTGACCTCATTAACCTGAGCTTTTATCTTCAAACGTGTGATCAATAGTGACCAGCCTATTTGGACCAGCTTATATAATCAATACTTCAATATCTGCAGTGCAGTCCGCAGAGGCTTTCCACATACGGCCCTGCCATCTGCAGCTCCAGCTTTGATTTTCATGACTATCATCTGCGAGTACACGAGCACAAAGCTTGTAAACACTGACAGCCAGGCAGTCCTAAAACGTGAGGACCCTTTGTGCCCTTGGCTGGGCCCTGCTTTTTTCCTCCGAGCAGAGTCGTGTTCCCTGCAGCAGAGCCGCAGGAAGGCTGATTTGTTCCCTGGCTGGAGCTGACAGGAGCTGGTGATGTTGTTATGAGTCGGCTCCAGCTTCTGTGTTTCAATCAGGCACACAGCGGGACAGCCCATCTGCTGCCGCAAACCTCCCAGCCGCTACAAAACAGGACCTGAATGGAAACGAGTGTTCTTTCAGCGTCCTAAAACACAATCTACATGTAAACAATCTACTGTAGTCTTGCGCTTTTTGTTTTTCACTTAAGTGAGTTGTTTAGTTTTACCTTTGTTGCTGACAGGACTACTTAAAGGGATAGTTCGATCCAAACCAGTATGACTTTCTTTCTTCTGTAGAACACAAAATATGGTATTTTGAAAAATGTCTTTTGTCCATACAGTGAAAGTCATTGGGGTCTAGTGTCATAATTATATACTATTTCGGGGTATGAATCACAAGGTACCTCACGATACCGATAATATCACGTTACAGCAATTCTGTGATAATCAATATATTGCTAGACAATCCTTTCATCTAACTATGAAAACAAAATGCCTGTGAATAAGTTTAAGTGCAGGTTTTCCAGAATTTGGAATTAAATGTGGCTGGGGAATCTATTATTTTACTCACACTGCTGTCTGCCATCCAGTTAAAAACCTCTTTTTCTTAGGCTAGTTAACTTATGTTCACATTTTCCTCATTCATGTGTTGAGTGCCACCCCAAGGAGCCATGAATTTGTGGCGCTGGGAGAAGTATTGCACGGAGAAGGACAACGATATATTGCCCTATCGATATTTTGTCCCAACGCTACTATTATAGTGTTTATTAATATTTTGAAGTTGTTTTTATTTTTATATTTTCATTTTAATTTGTTTTCTTTTTTAGTTTTAATTTTAGTACTTAAACTTATTTTGAGTTAGTTGGCAAGACAACTTTCATTTAAAGTTGCAATTTTTCTGTGCAATATTTATCAATATCAAAATATCTTCATTTGTGTTCTGCAAAAGAAAGAACGGAACAACATGAGGGTAAGTAAATGATGACAGAATTTTCATCTGGGTGAACTAACCCTTAAAGTTCACCAACAGGATGCAGGAAATTCAAAGGCTGCGCCAAAATCTTGTGCTGATTTTTATGCAGTTGGACGCTACATTCGGCCAATCGCCCTTTGCAATTCAGGGGCCCGTTTCAAAGAACATCACTGTTTCTCGGAGACGCCCTCTGTGGATTTGTTTGGAACTACAGTATTTTCGTTGATGAAATGTTCTAAGACTAACTGAAATGAAAGTCACCTATTAACTTCTTGTTTATTGAACTGTTGTATGAAATCAATAGGCTATCACATTTGCAATCGTGCTGATATTCGGGAAAACAGCACTTTATGTCCTGTTTGCAAATATTATAAAGAACTCATACAAGGACATTTTTTCTCCATATATCTTAAATTTTGGGGGCAATTTTTGTATTAATTTTGGTGGCATTTTTGGCCCTAGCCCTCGATCACTTCCGTGATGGCGGGGGGCAGGGCTCTTTTTCGAGTGCAAGCAGACGCCCCTTCTGTTGCGAGGCCCATTTCAAGTGAAACGGGTGAAACACAGCAAAGGCCACTATCAATAACATCACAGTCCTCTCTGTTTCAGCCTTCTCTGTATATCTCTGTGGAGGAGACGGATGGTGCCCCTCCTCTTTCCGCTCTGCTTAGGAACTGGTGGGAAATGTATAATGAATACTAATGAATCCCCACCTCCCTCGACAGGTGTCTTACCTCCACCCCTCTCACAACTAACATCCTGTCCTCTCCTTTCCTCTCTTCTCTCTCCTTCCCTGACAGAGAGGAGTGAGCTGCTGACATGTGATGTGAATTTAACACACACGAGGCTCAGTGGAAACATCCTCTCCACCCTGAGCTCCTTCATTAGTGCTGATTCTTTAACAGACTGGACGAGTTCAATCAGGAAAGTCACTGTGTTCCAGATTTCACCCTTCCAATAAATTATCAGGAAACACAGCTAAAGAGTGAAGAAACAGTACAGCGGAATTTATTCTGCTAATGGAATAAATGTAAATTCTTAATTAACACAGCTTTGTTTTTAATTCATTTCATTATTAGGCTATATGTTAGAAAAGAATAAAAAAATATATAAAAATTATAATATAAAAATTAAAATAATATAAAATAATAATATAATTAGTGCTGTCAAATCGATTAATCGCGATTAATCGCATCCAAAATAAAAGTCTGTGTTTACATAATATGTGTGTACTGTGTATAATTATGTATATATAAATACACACACATGCATGTATATATTTAAGAAAAATGTGTTATTTATATATAAAATATGTAATTTATATATAATATAAATTATATAAATATACACTCACCTAAAGGATTATTAGGAACACCTGTTCAATTTCTCATTAATGCAATTATCTAATCAACCAATCACATGGCAGTTGCTTCAATGCATTTAGGGGTGTGGTCCTGGTCAAGACAATCTCCTGAACTCCAAACTGAATGTCAGAATGGGAAAGAAAGGTGATTTAAGCAATTTTGAGCGTGGCATGGTTGTTGGTGCCAGACGTGCCGGTCTGAGTATTTCACAATCTGCTCAGTTACTGGGATTTTCATGCACAACCATTTCTAGAGTTTATAAAGAATGGTGTGAAAAGGGAAAAACATCCAGTATGCGGCAGTCCTGTGGGCGAAAATGCCTTGTTGATGCTAGAGGTCAGAGGAGAATGGGCCGACTGATTCAAGCTGATAGAAGAGCAACTTTGACTGAAATAACCACTCGTTACAACCGAGGTATGCAGCAAAGCATTTGTGAAGCCACAAAACGCACAACCTTGAGGCGGATGGGCTACAACAGCAGAAAACCCCACCGGGTACCACTCATCTCCACTACAAATAGGAAAAAGAGGCTACAATTTGCACGAGCTCACCAAAATTGGACAGTTGAAGACTGGAAAAATGTTGCCTGGTCTGATGAGTCTCGATTTCTGTTGAGACATTCAGATGGTAGAGTCAGAATTTGGCGTAAACAGAATGAGAACATGGATCCATCATGCCTTGTTACCACTGTGCAGGCTGGTGGTGGTGGTGTAATGGTGTGGGGGATGTTTTCTTGGCACACTTTAGGCCCCTTAGTGCCAATTGGGCATCGTTTAAATGCCACGGCCTACCTGAGCATTGTTTCTGACCATGTCCATCCCTTTATGACCACCATGTACCCATCCTCTGATGGCTACTTCCAGCAGGATAATGCACCATGTCACAAAGCTCGAATCATTTCAAATTGGTTTCTTGAACATGACAATGAGTTAACTGTACTAAAATGGCCCCCACAGTCACCAGATCTCAACCCAATAGAGCATCTTTGGGATGTGGTGGAACGGGAGCTTCGTGCCCTGGATGTGCATCCCACAAATCTCCATCAACTGCAAGATGCTATCCTATCAATATGGGCCAACATTTCTAAAGAATGCTTTCAGCACCTTGTTGAATCAATGCCACGTAGAATTAAGGCAGTTCTGAAGGCGAAAGGGGGTCAAACACAGTATTAGTATGATGTTCCTAATAATCCTTTAGGTGAGTGTATATACAGTATATACATGCGAATATTTCTTAAATATGTACATGAATGAGTGTGTATTTATATATACACATAATATTTATACAAAACACACACACATATATTATGTAAACACAAACTTTTATTTTGGATGCGATTAACTGTTATTAATCGATTTGGCAACACTAAATATAATATAATATAATAGCCTATTTTAGTACCATTAAAATGCATTCTGGCGTATTTATGACAAATAAACCCATCTAACCCACCCAAATTTCATTACTTTAAAGTGGAAAAAAAATATATTTACATTTTTACGTATTTGTAAAGTAATCATTATGGCACTATTTGATATACTTATGATATACTTATTTTTATACTTTTTTTTTACTTTTAAAATGTCTGATAATATAAAAAACAGCTTTTTGCATTTTAGTAAAATGAGAATTTCAGATGAAGATGATATGTAATATAAAATATAATTATTTAATATTTTCTTATGGTTTTGGTATTATGACGAATATTTCATTGTGAGATTCTAGTATTCTCAGATCTTGCTAATGTTAATAAAAACTTTTATAAAAGATTTATTTATCAAACATGGTGTCAACATTTGATTTAAATTCAATTTAAATTACCTTTAACAGCAGGTCCTAGTCTAATTGTTTATAAACTGGTTTATATAATACAGTATTATATAATGATCCAATTAAAATGTCTTTAGTATTTATTGTGTGAAGCTTGACTGAGCAAGTTAATATGCTAATAGTAACACTTCGTTTGGATACATTCTTCCTGGCAGAGAAGATAACGGCCTGACATGTGTTTTAATTAAGTTTCTCACTTCAGTGCCCAGATATTTGTGGATGTCAACGCAGCGGTCCATGAAGATACGATCCGATATGCCAAACAGTTCTCTTACAGCAGATAATTAATTCCACATCTGAATAACTGCTATTTGATTTGTTTGTTATGTTCTGCATAAAAAGGTCAGAGATTTTGTTTCCCATCAGTTCGTTACGTACAGCTACATTGTGATTGTACGTACAAACAGCACTCACATCCTGTGTAGAAACCTGTCTCGTGTTGTCTGTTCCTCTGTAGGGATCAAATGGAGTCGCAAATGAAGACATTTCACATCTGCCCTGAAATATTGTGACGCAAGCGTATTACAAAGAACCTTATACGCTGCTGCCACCTGGTGGCTATAATTCAAACTGCTACAAAAAGACTCCAGAACATTTTGTGATAGCGTTAACATGCAAGCTTTATTTCATTCAGTTTTTGCTTACGACATCATGCATTTCAAAGACAAAAAAAAAGTCACATTCAATCAGTCAGTCCTATTAAATACTACAGCACATTAATTAAATAATTAGCGAAAAGTATCACATCCTTCACTGAACATAGGCTACTTTACAATGAACTGTGCTTTTAAACAGGCAGTTTGCTTTACATATTACATAAAATAATAGAAACACACAGAATGAGATGGCAACTTGTGGAGCATGAAGCTACAACGGCAGGTCATCAGAGGTTCCTAGAAATGAACAAAAATTAAAAATATTTGAGGTAGGATTAGTGTTGAAAAACAAGACATATGGGCTGCCATTCATTTACTCACCTCTGACCCCTTACAGCACATACAGTTCCATAAGATACTCCTTAGGCACGATTCCAATGACCCCTTTCATCTCCCCCACCCACCAGCCAAACATGTCGTACTCCTGTGAAAAAAACAGAAAAAAAAAAAAAAAAACGATAACCGACGTTCATTAAACTCACTCACTGTTAAGGCCAATCAGAGCAGTGACACCATCAGTGAGGTCAAATCTCATAGGTCAACGCTCCTGAGAAAACTGTCAATATATATATAGTTAATTTACCCAGGTTTTGCCTCATTTTCTTCTCATACTGTCTTTATCCGTACATCCCTACCCCCCATTCTTTCCGCACCCCTCCCAATCTCCATTCTGTCTGTCTTTCCAAGGCCAATTCAAGGACACAAGGCCCATAGGACCTATAAAGATTACACAAGAGAATGTGAACGGGCGATATATTTCGTATGAAGCACAACAGATCTGTGAGCCCGAGGACAGAGTCCTTTTCTTTACATACAGAGACAGATCAGCTCTTCTCCAGCTCACGGAAAAGATAACCATAAAGATAAGAAGCAGATAAGATCCGTCCATCTGTCTCTCTTTCTTTATTCCATAATTACAAACAGATCACACGGTGTCATTCACTTCAAAGCTACTAAACCCTGTGTTTTTTTTCCACATTCACGATGCTCTTCTGTTTCTCACAGATGCCTTCTAAACTCTGAGGTTACACTGAGGCGGATCTGTCAGGCCACATCGTGTTCTCTTAAAAAAGGAGAATGTAGGGAGGCAGTGAGAGGAGACTAGGATGGATTTTAGATGCACTGAAAGTGTGTCTGATCTCCACATACAACTCAAGGGAACTCCATTTCCCAGCAGACCTTTGGAAGAGCCGGACAAACTGGGGTCCACGGACCCCAACTGAACTGCAAGGGGGTGCTGGGGGGTCCATGAGCAAAAAAACAAACAAACAAAATGTGTTTTAGGGCTGTCAAAGTTAAGGTGTGCATTGATGCTTGGACTTATTGCAACTATGTTTATTCTACTGACTAGAAGGTCAGTTTTAACAGTGGGAGAAAAATAAATTGTCAAAAATTAATAAAGTAAAAAAAATATATATATATTCTCAGATATTCTGTCAACTTAATAAAACAATTTTAAGATATTTAACCATTTAGATTTAGCCCGACAACAATTAAAAAAAAAATATTTAAAAAAAGAATAATATATATATATATATATATATATAAATAAACAGTAATATTGTGAAATATTTTTACAAATATTTACAAAATAGCATGTTTTCTATTTTAATATATTTTAAAATGTGTTGGTAAAGCTGGATTTTCAGCATCATCACTTGTCTTCAGTGTCACATGATCCTTCAGAAATCATTCTAATATGCTGATTTGCTGCTCAAGAAACGTTTATTATTATTATTATCAATGTTGAAAACAGCTGTGCTGCTTAATACCATGATAGTTTTTTTCAGGATTCTTTGATGAATATGAAGTTCAAATTAGAAATATTTTGTAACATACATGTCTTTACTGTATTCACTTTTGATCAATTTAATGCATCCTTTCTGAATAAAAGTATTCATTCCTTAAAAACAAAATCTTACAGACTGAATAATTTTTGGAATAATTTCAGAAACAGGTATTTTGTTAATATTGTTAAAATCACACTTAATAATGTTTCTCACACAGTATAATCTGGTTTATATGCTTGGAAATATATAGCTACCTTTATATTTTAGAAAGGGGAAAGACATTCAGTGGCATCAAAAAAAAAATGAAAATCCAGAGGTTATACAACTACCTTGCAAAGACAGAACACAGTAACACATTTTGTCATAACTGAGTTAAGACTGAAATGGGGTCTCTTAAACTATGATCTGTCCTGAGACAGATGAGTTTGGCACAGGATAGATCACAGGGTTTGTTCAGATTCTTTTAGTTTTAGTGTAGTTACTGCGCTTTGCCTTTGTAGGGCGGTATAGAGAGGGCCCAGGCTACGAATCTGCAACCTCAACCGTGTTTCTGAAAAAGTTCCCACATAAACACAGTCTCTCGTTTGTTGCTCCTGAAAAGAATGGTCAGCTACAGTGAAACCCTGAGACATCTCAATCCAGGGTCCTCTGACTGACATTTATAACGTTTTTTCTCTCTGACATTCAAGTCTTTGATCTCCCCAAAGCTGACAAGACACTCACTGCTCGTCTACCTTCATCCTTCACCTCGCTGTCGGAGAAAAAAGCCTCTCTCTGTACGGTTCGGAAAGAGCAATGAGGTTTGAATCATACCCATCTGAAGTTAAATATGAAGTTTGTGGGCCCCTACTTGACCCCGGCAGCCTAAGTGATTCCTGCTGTATAATGTATAGTGCTCAGCTCCGGCCAGCAAACCTCTTACTGCCTGCGTCCACGTAACTGTCTATAAAACACAGGTCTGGTTATGCAGCTGCTGACAGCTGCCGCAGACACACGCACTGTAATGGAGAGCGTCTCTCAAACGCCGACTGTCCTCAATGTGCACCGTCCTCCTCTCAAGACTAAAAAGAAAAGGGAAAACTTGCTGAAAGACCATAGAGATCAATAAATCTTTCTTTATCCGTAAAGCTAAAATTGCAGAATATAATTTCAAATATATTACATTTATACATTCTAATTAAGTCAGGTTTAGATCAGTTGTTTTTACACTGCTTGTTTTCAGACTTTTCTATTAACAGAAAATGGGAATGCTGATGAATTAAATCTTGATTTTATGATAATTATGATTAATTCAGAGTTATTATTTTAATATATTAGTAATAATTTATCCATTTAAATAATTTCAAGTCATCCTGGAAGTTTGCTGAGGCCCCCTAGTGGGCCCTGGCTCCGAATAATTAATAATGATTTTTAATTCATACATTTTTTTCATGATCATTTTTTATTCATTAATTCAAATAATTTAAATACTTCATTTTAATTAATGATTTAAATAACATTTTAAAATTAACCAATACATATTTAATGTTTTTTTATATCACACTTTTTATTATATATATATACACACACACACACACACACACAAACACATACATACGTATATATGTGTATACAAAATGACATTTAAATATCATACTATTTTTCACATAGTATAAATTTGTCTTAAAATATATAGCCTTCTTTATATTTTAAAAATAGGGTTTTTTGCAAGTGATATTCAGAGGTCTGTGGCAATAAATCATTTGAAAACTCCTGCTTTACATAATTGCACATTTTTCGCAAGCAGAAATGAAAGTGAAACGTGTTAAAAGTACGAATTTACAAAATCTGCCCAACCCCAAACTGTGTGTAATTTTTGAAACAATTATTTTGTTGTCTTTAAAATAACTTAGAGATGAAAGTGCAATGTGCTAAATAGCAGGATTCACACACCTCATCCCACACAGTCTGCCAAATATAGGGCAGTTGTCCGGGTTGTGTGAAACGAGACAGGAAGTGCACATGTGAAAGGGTGAAGCGGAAGCTTCCTGTAGCCTTCCTTTGATACAGACACACTTCATTGACAGAGCGGCGTCTGGTGCCGTGTGTGTGCGAATATGTGCACGTGCAGGAGGGTCAGATTAGAAGGCGAGTGTGACAAATAAGTCTGCAGCAGGAAAGCAATGCAGACCTCACGCCAACATGCCCACACACACACAGCGGCCATCTAAGGAAGTCGACATGTAAGGTCACATAGACTTGCTAAATTAGCGTTTCTAATTCAGCAGACCAAAATGATCTTTAAAATATTCTTTATGTATAATTTACTTGATGAAAGGTGAATAATTTAAATCCTGCATTATTAAGATAAAGCTATTATTCCACATACAACTGAAATGATGTGGGTCTTTGAGGTTTACAATGCTGCTGGACCCCAGACGGACCATGTGACGCACTATTTTGACCAAGCATCATTTACAGCACACACTGGCCTGCTTTGAAAAGAAGAGAGTGTGGTGTGTGTGATTTAGGGCCCTGACACCTCCCCTTGGTCTGATGGTCAATACCCTTTCAGAGCCACTGAGGGTCTGGACAGGGGGGTAAAATGGAGGGAAGGGGGGGTGTTAGACTTGCAGCTGCTGCATGGCCAAGGGGAAGGAGGTAGGCCACTAATAGCCCCACTGGCTCGTTCCCCAGACTGCTCTGAATGGCCTGTGAGCCACAGCTGGACACTAAACCCACACCAGCTTTACGGTCATCCGTAAGCCTGGCTGAAGGAAGGGGGAAGGGGCTACGCTACAAAAGAGCGCCTGCAATATTCATGGTAAACCAAGCCGTGCAGCACCCATAAAATGGCACAAATACGACACAGCAACACTGGACTGTGTAGAGCAGATCTTTCCCAGCGTCGTTTGGCAATGTGCTGGGTTTATGCTTATCTCTTTTATGGAGTGCAATGCATTTCATGTATGTTTCATATATATATGTAATCAGTGTACAGATGATGCTTTTTACAATTTCAATCCCACCCCAAACAAACCTGGAACTGCCTTAAAAGATAATAATAAAAATGTTACAATCAATAAAAATAAATAAAAAATGAGAACATAAATTAAAAATAAAAAGTAAATTTTATATATATATATATATATATATATATATATATATATATATATATATATATATATATATAAGTAAATAATAAAAACAAAAAAAAATTAAATAAAGTTCAATGAGGTCACTCCACTGTTGGACATCATCAAACCTGAAGCTTTAATGGTGTTTTTAGTTAAATAAAAAGCAAAACAACACAATTATGTCTTCCAAAAGGCAAATTTCCTTTGGTTGACAAAGCATTCCGCCTTACTAACTCTAGGCACAAGATGGCAGACTTGCTCTGAAAACCGCAGTCACCCCTGGATCCCATTCAGACCATATTCTGTCATTTTCTGACAGCCTGCTGACTTTTAACAGAATGAGATAATTTCCCCATTGGCATGCTTTATATATCCATTACAAATTATGGATTTTTAGCCACTGGTGAAATTGAATGTCATCTCTATTTCTCCTGAAGATACATTATCTTGCTACTGCACATTCCTGTGTCTCTAGTAAAATGAATATAAATAAATTGGGTAGAATTATGGAAAGTTGCATTCAGCAGTTCTTTCTGTCAGCTTCTTTCCCGTGTAATCACTTCTGGAGACCTAAACTTTCACCATTACTTAATGGATCGCACTAGATGACATCATATAGTTATTGCTAGGCCATTTTTTGGGGGGCTTCAGACCACGCATTCATCTTCTCAGCCCGCCTAAAATTCTCAGATGAAGCTGTCAGGCCACTTGAAAATCTCATGTTTGCTGCAGAAAATAATTAAAAAAAAAAAAAAAAAAAAAAAAATTACATTAGCTAATGAAAACCTTTGTCGTAGTCTGTGGCAGACAACGGCATATGCGGTAATATTATATTATAATACTATATTTGGTATAGATCGCTATCCCAGTATACAGCCCTCCACTTCTATCACTCTCAGTTCCAATAAAATCCCAAAAATGCAAAACTCAACCAAATACGGCACCATTACTGATATACTTAGCTACAAAAAAGATGCAATTTTGATCTTGGTTTATTTAAAAAACATTGTCAGTCAAGGAACATTTGAAATCGCAATCGCTCACTCTTAAAGCAATAAATATTCCTCTGACCCACATCAGCTCATGTTCCAATAAGAAGTGAGCCTCCATAAGATTTAAATCCTAGAATCAAACTCCCATACGAGGGTCAATGACTTATTTCTTTGTCCTTTCTATTAATTTATTCAAAAATACATTAAAATGTAATTCACACATACACTGACACTTCTTCTATAATGAGTATTTTTAATTCATGTATTAAAATTCATTTTGAAAATATCAGGATGATAAAACTGTCCTGATATCCTAATGAAGAAAAAAAGAATGACATTATTCAAAGAATGAAAACCTTATTGAAGGGAGAGTTCGCCCCAAAATTAAAATTCTGTCAAACCTCCATAACCTTCTGTCCCAAACCTTTATGATATTCTTTCTTCTGTGGAACAAAAGATTATATATTTTAAGAAAGGTATCAATGTCTGTTTTTTTTTTTGTCCATGCAGTGGAAGTTTGGTTACAAACACACTTCAAAATATCTTCTTTTGTGTTCCACAGAAGAAAGAAGGTCAATATAGGTTTTGGAGCAACATGAGGGTCAATTTATTTATAGTTTATTCAAATATTTTAACAAAATAAATAAATAAATAACTGCTTCACGGCTTATTAATATTTTTTGTCTACAAAATCAAGGGCATGTGGTGCAACCAACAAGCAGGAAAGAAAAAAAAAAAAAAAAAAAAACAGGAAATGATATCATAGAGAAGACTCCTGCAGACCTTCATAACTGTGTCAAGGTCAGTCTCTTAAAATATCAAATAGTTTGACTATGACAAGCCATGGTTAGTTCAGGTCGTAAAATGTCATGTGGTGCAACTACTCAAAAACTTTATTAATAATATCTGTAAAACATTTTACCATATTTTATATTTAAAATATATATATATATATATATATATATATATATATATATATTTTTCTCCTGCCAGTCTGTCAAGTGTGACTTGCCTGGTTAAATAAAAGGGGTATTAAAAAAAAATTATGGTTATACCACATGACATTTTTTAGAGTAATTAAATTGATGGTATTTAATACCTTGAAAATGGTATTAAAGTTTTTCAAAACCATATGAAACCAACATGAATGCAAAGAATATATTTATAGGAATTTGGTCTAGATCATGGACACTTATATAGTGCATCACTGTCCCACAAAGGTCTTTACAGTTATTCACTTATCCTGTAAAACAGAGATGATATGCAAACACCACCATAACATCAATACCTCAAAACCTCTCTTTCTGAAATAAGAATGCAGAACATGATTCGAATTTAAGATTTTCCAGTTCCTTCTCTGAAGGGCAACAGTGCTAAGTAGACAAACCGCAAGATAGCGAGTTTGTTTCTGGGAACGAAGCAGCCCGAGCTGTTTTAAGTAGCCCTGAGAGGCATTGACATAATTCTGTTAGCCAGGTACAAACCCCACAGGCGGTACCCAGATCTGCACAGCCTGCCTATGCATCGGAGTTGACAGGTAGGGGAAGTTTTTAACCAAACTCACTTCTACACCACACCTGGTACGAATAGAGAGGTGGATTCAGCGTTTCCTGAGAACACAGACTACTATTACAGCCATAAATAGTGACTGGCTGAGATGTGTATATGCTAAAGGTCTGCGTACAGTTGCCCTTACTGAACATGGCGTTGAGCCGTCTTCCAGTACTGAAATACCCACACACACACACACACACACAAGCTCCGAGATGCACATATGCAGTGGGCAGACATGGAGAGAGGTGACAGAATGCCACTGGCTGCCAGACTGCCCAGCTCAGGGCCAAGAGCACTAAAATGGTTTCCGTAGTGACAGGACTAATCCCATCACCGTGCACAGAGAGAGGGTGTATTAAGCTCCCACACTCAGAAACCCCGCTGCCGAGCACACGAGATGCCGAAACGATCATTCTGCATTTGACTCATATGCGTTAACCAGATGTCAAAGCATATTTATTCAACCATGTTTTTTTTGCAAATTCATGTTTTCCTGCTGACGTCCAACAGGGCAGGATAATAAGCATTTCAATATTATTTCTGTCCTCGATCACGTGGGTCGTGACAACTGCGGCGAGTCTGGAAGTTTCCAGGCTCCTGTCTTACCTTGCTAAGGATGTAGATGGTGTCTCCTCTCTTGAAGGACAGCTCATCGGGGTGGTCGCCAGCACAATCCCACAAGCCCTGGAAGAAGTTTTCATAGTCTGTGCTCTTGTTCACTGCTAAAGGGAATAGAATAATAGAAGATTAAATCACTTGCTACCAAAAAAAATATTTAAATAATGAAGAAAGAATAGAGAGCATTTCTGATGGCCTTTCATCCTTTTAAAGGTGCCGTTCCAAACTCTATATACTCTCAACTTATGCCACACAAAATGTTTATGATAGGTTGTAAAAAATGGTGATTGTAGGTTTGGTATCTGAACACCAAAGAGATCTCATTGTCCTTACATGTACACTGTTCAAAGGTTTGGGGTCAGTAAGATGTTTTTGAATGAATGTTGAAAGTCTCTTATGCTCACTGAGGCTGCATTTATTCAAAATACAGTAAAAACTTTAATATTGCGAAATGTTATTACAATTTAAAATAACTGTTTTCTGTTTTAACTTTAATATATTTGAAAAGGTCATTTATTCCTGTGATGGCAAAGCAGAATTTTCCAGTCTTCAGTGTCACATCATCCTTTGGAAATCATTCTAATATGCTAATTTGGTGCTCAAGAAAGATTTCTTATTATTATCAATGTTGAAAACAGTTGTGCTGCTTAATTTTGTGAAAACTTTTGTGGAAACCATGATGCATCTTTTTCAGAATTTTTTAAAGGGATAGTTTACCCAAAAATGAAAATTCTGTCATCATTTATACTCACCCTCATGTTGTCCAAACCTGTACGAGTTTCTTTCTTTTCTTTTTTTTTCCTGCTATGAAAGTCAATGGCTACTGTCAACTGTATGGTTACCAACATTCTTCAAAATATCTTCTTTTGTGTACAACAGAAGAAAGAAACTCATACAGGTTTGGAACAACTTGAGGGTGAGTAAATGATGACAGAATTTTCATTTTTGGGTAAACTATCCCTTTAATGAACAAAGTTCAAAAGAACAACATTTAGTTGAAATATGAATCTTTTGTAACATTAAAAAAGCCTTTACTATCACTTTTGATCAATTTAATGCATCCTTGCTGAATAAATATATTAATTTCCTTTATATAAAAAATAAAAAATAAAAAAAAAACTCATACTGACCCCAAACTTTTAAATGGTAGTGAATAAATCCAAGCTTTTTTCTACATGCAATAGTGGCTTGGTGTATGTCATTATTTTGGTGTACAATACACATTTATTATATGGCTTAAAGTGTCCCTGCTAAGTTTCTCTATCCACCAAGGGGTCCTTGGTTAAAGACCCCCAATATAAATGTTTTTCTGGCTCAGAAAGTTCCACTAGTGGGCAGCAGAGAGTATAAATTGCTGAGCTGTGGCTCCTGACAGGTGGGATGAAACTAACAAACCCTCAAATGAAAGACCCCTCATTACAGCTGCACCATGTTGTCAGTTAACATGTAATGTTACAGGCCATATTTGTTGAAAGTTAACATTTTTGTTCATCTGAGATGGGCAAAAAAAAAAATGATATACCCTTAAGCTTACGTTTCTTATTTTCTGTCTCAAAACTAAAGCATTGTGGATGAAATATGTTAAACTGTTATTTCAGGTAGATTTGCTCTTGGGTTTACAGTTAACCTGCTCTTGCTCTTGGTGTAGAGCATCATTTATTCATATTTACTAATCTATGTTGTCTGCCCAACGGCAATAAATGTTCTTTCATATAAAGAAATGAAAATACCCCTAAAGGTAAATATCTTGCAACAGACTTTATAGCTAGCTGATTCCCAGCTATGCTGATTTGGCAGATTATTATAATTATTTTCTAAATATAACCATACCCACTGCTGCTTTAAGATTTTATTCAGGGCTGCATCTTAAAACAACCAGGCATTAGTGTTAAACCTGCTGCAGTGGTTACATAAATGCATCCACTTTTCAGGATTTTAAAACATTATGCAAAAAAAAAAAAAAGATGACAAAAAAAAAAAAAGAAAATTCATATGATAATCTTGCTGTCAGGATCCACAAAGCCTGTAGTTTTCCCTCCATTATGGCTCTGTCTAGTGCTTTAGCTGGCCTCCTCCCCTGAGCATCTGTCACAAGATCCTGCCTCAGCCATCGTTTCTGTCAGCAGGACTTCCTGTGCTGTGAGCCTGGAGCAGAGGGCCATGGTGGGCCACAGTGCACCAATGGAGTCAGCTTCCTGCCAGTGCCTACCAACCCCTGCCCAGTGCCCAGCACTCGGCAGGATACATGCTTTCCCCACACAGGGACAGAAAAAAAACACTAAACCATTTTTAAATAAAATGATGATGGCGAGAGTATTGTTTACCGTTTGTCTTACTAATACGCCAAAACTACACTAAACTAAACTAAACTAAATATCAAACAAACAATAAAAAAAAATCAGCAACAATTCCAGGTCTCTTCCTGAAGGCCCTTCCTGTGGTCCAGACAACCTTCCCACTCCTGTCATCAGTGTTACTTCACCATCTAATCTCCCAAATCCATATGTACCTGTAATATCCCCCTCCCCACAATCTTTGTCCTTTTTTATATTAAAATAAAAGTTGGAGAGACAAATGATAGCCACCCAGGCAGATCTGGGAGTGTATGTGGTGTTATGGGACAGCAGGGCAGGTAGGGGATGGACAGGCCTGGTGACCCAGTGGTAATTACCTGTCATAGGGGTGGATGGCAGTGGTAGAGGTTTGTTGGCCAGGGTCACTTTTGTTTTTGCAGGCTGGGGTACTGGGGTATCTTCCTCTGAGAGGGACAGAATAGATATGCCAGTTAAGGCGGAGAGCAATATACCAAATTCACATTTTCTGTAGCCATTTTCCACCACATCCATAGGGGAATCACACTCATTTTTTTACATTAATATTTATGTTGATTATCAACATCAAAATTGAATAAATCATATATAATATTGTAAATAAATATAGATCTGTTTATAATTAATAATATAATATAATAATTATCAGATAAATACACAAACAAATATGAAATTTAGGTGCAAACCAGGAAGTTCTTCATAGATGTCATCATCGATAATTGCGGGCATGGTTGGTTGGGTCACAGTTAAGCAGTCATCATATTCTTCTTCATCTTCAGGAATGATTCCACCCATGTCTGAGAGTGAAAACCAATATACAAAACATTATGCATTTGTGCAAAAGACACCTGCTAGACCAAGTTATGATGCACAGTCCTACCTTTAATCAAAAAGTCAATGTGCTCCACCCACTCTTTAGCATCTTTCTCAGACGCAGCACAGAACTGTAGCAAAAAGGTGTTATAAGAGATAATCATCTGATGATAAGAATAAAAACTGCATGTTTTACATGAAATGAGAGGTGACCAACCTGATATACACGCTTGTCTGGAGCGGAGATCTCAAAGCAGCAATCTCGCTTTGCATCTTTCCGCAGGGTGTTGTTCATTTTGACAGTGTATCCAACAATATTAAACTCTCCCTTCTGCTGTTTATCTAGTGAACATTAGTGCAGATTATTGAATGATCTGATTCAAGAAAAGAAAAATTGAATTCAGTACTACATTTAATTGGTGATGACCAGTGTTGGGAGAATAGACTGTAAAAAAATATGGACGTAGTGTCCGTGACGTCACCCGTAGGTTTCTGAAGAGCATTTTTGAAGCCTAAAGTCGGCCGTTGCCATCTTGGCAGTGCGTCACTCCCGGATAACTGAAAATAGGCAAAGAGGCGGGACGTGGGTGGAGCTGAGGTGCCTGGTTGCTGAAACCACGCCCACCTAGCACAACCATAGTGGCAATCCACCTGTCACTCAAGTGGCCACGCCCTTAATTATGCAGAACTTTAAGGCTTAATATAATTTAAATGGAGGAGTTATAAAAAAAAATTCACCCCCCTCACAGTTGTCATGAAGGGCAAAATTAGCTATATAGACCAAAACCACTTTTTGTACCAGGCTGTAAACATTTTTTTCTGCTGTAAAGTTTGGCATTTTAACATGGGAGAGATACAGATTTGACTCCTTTTTGGTGCCTGTCTCTAGCGGCCAGTCAATGAATTGCAGTTTAAGTCACTTCCGTGTTGGCTTCAAGAGAGACCGCAGGAGGTTGCCGCTTGGTTGGGAGGTAACGCATTACAAGTAATGCAAGTTGCGTAATCAGATCACTATTTTCAAGTAACTAGTAAAGTAATGCATTACTTTTAAATTTACAACAAAATATCTTAGTTACATTTTTCAAATAAGTAACGTAAGTTACTTTGTTTTCCCATTTATTAACTGCTGTCCCCATGTTGTGTGCAGGGTATAAACATGATGTTATTGTAGTTTAGACTAAATGAGATCATCTCACTTGCACAAATCAGTATTCCTTAAAATGAATAATTAAATATGTTAAATTACACAAACATACTTGATGCATTTAATCTCACTTTATAAACCAATATCATTGCTGCTGACCTTCGATGATCCAATTCAACCATACTTATAAGTAAAAATAATTTTAGATAAACCACATTTGTGTTTAATTTTTTTTTATTGCTTAAGTTAGAGGCTGCATCTGAAATCGCATAATTCCCTACTATATATTAGGCTAAAAAAAAAAAGCATGTGACAAGAGTAGTATGTCCGAATTGACAGCACTCATAAAAGAGTAGGCAAAAAGTACTCGGATGACCTACTTCTTCTGGTGAGATTCTGAAGTGTGCATACGATGGACACTTTACTATCCCATGAGGCCACGGGAGAGGATTTGTGAATGGCAGTGAAGTGACGTAACTGACACTGGTAGGTCACATGATAATGACAACATGGAGAATGTAGTACGTCCAGATTATATTCATACTACACACATTCATACTATATAGAACATACTTTTTTTAGTGGTTGTGAAGTAATTACTTATTCAAAATAAGTACCTACTCAAGAGAGTATGCGATTTCGGACGCAGCCAGAGTATTGAACGTCTCGGTTACGTATGTAACCTTAGTTCCCTGAATAGGGAACGAGACGCTGTGTCACCGCTTTGGGAACGCCTCTGCGTGATTG
This sequence comes from Coreius guichenoti, assembly GCA_039654105.1. Taxonomy (NCBI): domain Eukaryota; kingdom Metazoa; phylum Chordata; class Actinopteri; order Cypriniformes; family Gobionidae; genus Coreius; species Coreius guichenoti. Next base: position 28,376,875 of record CM077176.1, on the reverse strand, counting down.
CGTCGTGAAGCACGTGTGTAATCAGTCCAATGGAGAGACGGAATGTCATAGGCGGGTGACGTCATAGACCAGGAAGGTATAAAGCATACCGGCAAACAAACGCCGCTAGCTTCTGAAAAAGGCTGAAGCAAGACGCTTGCAGGCATGCGGGGAGTATGGCAGGGGGACGCAGCGTCTCGTTCCCTATTCAGGAAACTAAGGTTACATACGTAACCGAGACGTTCCCTTTCAAGGGAACTCGCGCTGCGTCACCGCTTTGGGAACGAGAATACCCACGTCCCCATAGGAGCCGGATGCCCGCCTGTAACATTGTCTGGGAGGCGAGCACCCGAGCCCCGAGGTAGCATAAAGTCGAGTTCGCAGAACCTGACAAAGTCTTGCAGGGAGGCCCCTGCCAAAAATGCCCGGAGGCAGCCATACTCCTAGCTGAGTGGGCCCGGACAGCCAAAGGGGAGGCTGCCCAGCTGCCACATAAGCAAGTGGAGTAGCCTCGACCACCCACTTGCTCATCCTCTGCTTGAAGCCAGACCCCCTCTCGAGGGTGGCCCGTAACAGAAATAACTGTTCTAAACCTCCTCACCATGCCGGCACTGAGGACATAAGCTTCTAATGCGCTGAACAGGCAAGCAGAAGTTTCCGGTCTGACGTCAGAAGGAGGAGGACAAAGGCCTGAAGTACTAAGGGTCTCACAGGATAGTGGGGACCTAAGGAACATACCCCGGCCTACTCGTAGAAAGGCCTCTGCCAACCGGGAGTAAGTTCCAAGCACGAGGGTGCCACAAAGGGGGGTGCAAACCCCGAAGCTTTCAGAGTGATAGAGCGAGAAAGAAGACATCTTTAGGAGTGAGAGACTTCGCAGGACTTCTTCAAGCGGCCCGAAGGGAGCCTAGAAAGGCCTTGGAGGACAGAGTCCCAGGCTGGCACCCTGGCGTGTACTACAGGTCTTAACCTCAAAGTGCCACAGAGGAAACGAGTAACTGGAGGGTGTAGCCCAAATGAAACACCACCAAAAGGAGTGTGGTAAGCTGCTAAGGCCGCCACAGCACCTTTAATGTGGAGGGAGTTAACCTAGCGGAGAACCTCTCCTGCAGGAATTCCAGCACCGCGCTCTCAGGGCAGTTAACTGGATCCCACAGGTGATCTCAGCACCATGAGGTGGAGAGTCTCCACTTCAGCGTACAGTTTCCCCGTGGAGGGAGTTCTAGAGTGTAGAATGGTCTCCACAACCTTGGTTGAGAGACTAGAACTTATGAGCTGGGCCCCCTCAGAGGCCAAGCCCACAGTTCTCCACAGCTCTGAGCGAGGGTGCAGGATGGCACCGCCCGCCTGAGAGAGAAGGTCCCTCCTGAACAGAATCTCCAGGGGAGAGCCGTCGAGGAGCGACACAATGTCCGAGAAGCATACTCGGGCTGGCCAGAACGGAGCTACTAACAGAAGACGGGCCCCGTCCCGGCGCACTCTCTCTAGAACTCCCGGAAGCAGAGCGATCGGGGGGAATGCGTACAGAGGCAGCCTCGGCCACTCTTGTACCATGGCGTCCAGTCCAGGAGGAGCTGGAGGTGTTAGGGAGAACACAGTCGACAGTGGGTGTTTGCTTGTGTGGCAAAACAGGTCCACTTCGGTCCTGCCGAATCTCTCCCAAAGGAACTCCACCACCTCGGTGTGGAGTCTCCACTCCCCGGGCCTCGGCCCCTGTCTCGACAGGATGTCTGCTCCACAAATGGGCCCTGGGACGCGCGACCACTCATGGTCGCCCCTCAGCCCGTGACGGAAGCGACCGTGACTAGAGATACTCGCTGGCACGGCGCCCCCAGTGACGGGCTTGGGCCAAAGTCTTGCAGGGAGGCCCCTGCCAAAAATGCCCGGAGGCAGCCATACTCCTAGCTGAGTGGGCCCGGACAGCCAAAGGGGAGGCTGCCCAGCTGCCACATAAGCAAGTGGAGTAGCCTCGACCACCCACTTGCTCATCCTCTGCTTGAAGCCAGACCCCCTCTCGAGGGTGGCCCGTAACAGAAATAACTGTTCTAAACCTCCTCACCATGCCGGCACTGAGGACATAAGCTTCTAATGCGCTGAACAGGCAAGCAGAAGTTTCCGGTCTGACGTCAGAAGGAGGAGGACAAAGGCCTGAAGTACTAAGGGTCTCACAGGATAGTGGGGACCTAAGGAACATACCCCGGCCTACTCGTAGAAAGGCCTCTGCCAACCGGGAGTAAGTTCCAAGCACGAGGGTGCCACAAAGGGGGGTGCAAACCCCGAAGCTTTCAGAGTGATAGAGCGAGAAAGAAGACATCTTTAGGAGTGAGAGACTTCGCAGGACTTCTTCAAGCGGCCCGAAGGGAGCCTAGAAAGGCCTTGGAGGACAGAGTCCCAGGCTGGCACCCTGGCGTGTACTACAGGTCTTAACCTCAAAGTGCCACAGAGGAAACGAGTAACTGGAGGGTGTAGCCCAAATGAAACACCACCAAAAGGAGTGTGGTAAGCTGCTAAGGCCGCCACAGCACCTTTAATGTGGAGGGAGTTAACCTAGCGGAGAACCTCTCCTGCAGGAATTCCAGCACCGCGCTCTCAGGGCAGTTAACTGGATCCCACAGGTGATCTCAGCACCATGAGGTGGAGAGTCTCCACTTCAGCGTACAGTTTCCCCGTGGAGGGAGTTCTAGAGTGTAGAATGGTCTCCACAACCTTGGTTGAGAGACTAGAACTTATGAGCTGGGCCCCCTCAGAGGCCAAGCCCACAGTTCTCCACAGCTCTGAGCGAGGGTGCAGGATGGCACCGGCCGCCTGAGAGAGAAGGTCCCTCCTGAACAGAATCTCCAGGGGAGAGCCGTCGAGGAGCGACACAATGTCCGAGAAGCATACTCGGGCTGGCCAGAACGGAGCTACTAACAGAAGACGGGCCCCGTCCCGGCGCACTCTCTCTAGAACTCCCGGAAGCAGAGCGATCGGGGGGAATGCGTACAGAGGCAGCCTCGGCCACTCTTGTACCATGGCGTCCAGTCCAGGAGGAGCTGGAGGTGTTAGGGAGAACACAGTCGACAGTGGGTGTTTGCTTGTGTGGCAAAACAGGTCCACTTCGGTCCTGCCGAATCTCTCCCAAAGGAACTCCACCACCTCGGTGTGGAGTCTCCACTCCCCGGGCCTCGGCCCCTGTCTCGACAGGATGTCTGCTCCACAAATGGGCCCTGGGACGCGCGACCACTCATGGTCGCCCCTCAGCCCGTGACGGAAGCGACCGTGACTAGAGATACTCGCTGGCACGGCGCCCCCAGTGACGGGCTTGGGCCAGAAAGGAAGGATCCTCCCACATAGCCAAGGAGCGGAAGCACCGTCGGGGAAACCATCCTCTCCTTTTTTTTTTTTTTTTTTTTTTTTTTTTTGCCACCACTGCGACGGCCACATATAGATTCTGGCCAGCCGTGAGGCACGGCAGGAAGTGTTTCAGCATTTCCAGGCAATATGAGCCACGAATGATGACAGTCCTGCCATAAACCCTGGGCTGAGCGACCACTCGCCGACACGATGCTCCCAGTGACGGGCCTTGGGCCAGGAACCAAGGACCTTTTCACATAGCCAAGATGCGGAGACACCGCCGCATTGCCTTGACTACGCGAGAAAGGGTTTCCCCTCGGGGAAATCCCTTGGTCTTGGGCCACCACTGTCTCAGATACTGTTAGACAGTGAGTGACTGGTCTAGCACCAACCCTTAAACTGCCGAGAGGATCGACCCCATGCGAGGCTCTAATAAGCGGGCCTGCATAGGGACCGAATTCCAACTCATGCATACAGTGGGGAGAACAAGTATTTGATACACTGCCGATTTTGCAGGTTTGCCCACGTACAAAGCATGTAGAAGTCTGTAATTTTTATCATAGGTACACTTCAACTGTGAGAGACGGAATCTAAAACAAAAATCGAGAAAATCACATTGTATGATTTTTAAACTTCAGAATAATTAATTTGCATTTTATTGCATGACAGTATAAATATCACCTACCAACCAGTAAGAATTCCGGCTCTCACAGACCTGTTAGTTTTTCTTTAAGAAGCCCTCCTGTTCTCCACTCATTACCTGTATTAACTGCACCTGTCCACACACTCAATCAAACAGACTCCAACCTCTCCACAATGGCCAAGACCAGAGAGCTGTGTAAGGACATCAGGGATAATATTGTAGACCTGCACAAGGCTGGGGTGGGCTACAGGACAATAGGCAAGCAGCTTGGTGAGAAGGCAACAACTGTTGGCGCAATTATTAGAAAATAGAAGAAGTTCAAGATGACGGTCAATCTCCCTCGGTCTGGGGCACCATGCAAGATCTCACCTCGTGTTGCATCAATGATCATGAGGAAGGTGAGGGATCAGCCCAGAACTACACGGCAGGACCTGGTCAATGACCTGAAGAGAGCTGGGACCACAGTCTCAAAGAAAACCATTAGTGTAACACTACGCCGTCATGGATTAAAATCCTGCAGCGCACGCAAGGTCCCCCTGCTCAAGCCAGCGCATGTCCAGGCCCGTCTGAAGTTTGCCAATGACCATCTGGATGATCCAGAGGAGGAATGGGAGAAGGTCATGTGGTCTGATGAGACAAAAATAGAGCTTTTTGGTCTAAACTCCACTCGCTGTGTTTGGAGGAAGAAGAAGGATGAGTACAACCCCAAGAACACCATCCCAACCGTGAAGCATGGAGGTGGAAACATCATTCTTTGGGGATGCTTTTCTGCAATGGGGACAGGACGACTGCACCGTATTGAGGGGAGGATGGATGGGGCCATTTATCACGAGATCTTGGCCAACAACCTCCTTCCGTCAGTAAGCGCATTGAAGATGGGTCGTGGCTGGGTCTTCCAGCATGACAACGACCCGAAACACACAGCCAGGGCAATTAAGGAGTGGCTCCGTAAGAAGCATCTCAAGGTCCTGCAGTAGCCTAGCCAGTCTCCAGACCTGAATCCAATAGAAAATCTTTGGAGGGAGCTGAAAGTCCGTATTGCCCAGCGACAGCCCCGAAACCTGAAGGATCTGGAGAAGGTCTGTATGGAGGAGTGGGCCAAAATCCCTGCTGCAGTGTGTGCAAACCTGGTCAAGAACTACAGGAAACGTATGATCTCTGTAATTGCAAACAAAGGTTTCTGTACCAAATATTAAGTTCTGCTTTTCTGATGTATCAAATACTTATGTCATGCAATAAAATGCAAATTAATTACTTAAAAATCATACAATGTGATTTTCTGGATTTTTGTTTTAGATTCCGTCACTCACAGTTGAAGAGTACCTATGATAAAAATGACAGACTTCTACATGCTTTGTAAGTGGGCAAACCTGCAAAATCGGCAGTGTATCAAATACTTGTTCTCCCCACTGTAGATACGTTATTCTCTGAACTGGAGAAAGAACGGTCTTCTTGAAGTTGAGCCTCCCCCCCTGCAGGGGTTGAGGACTCGCCACTTCAAACCCCTGCTAGTGAGGAGCTCTTGGAGGTTCTGAACAGAGCTGTGGCCACCAGTCCTCCTCGAAACGCGAGCCGCGGCGCCCTCCTCGAAGAGCGCCCGGCGGGATTGCAGCTCTCTCAGAGGCAGAGCCTCACGATGCTCGCAGCCGACCCCCTCAAGAGCCGACTGAGCGTGCTGCTTTCCCAAACAAACAACGCACATCAAATGTGTATCCCCACTCGTGGTGTAACGAAAGCAGGGAGGAACACACTTTCTGTAACACTGTTCGCTCGCCATAGTGTCTCTATTTTAGTGTGTCAGTATGTGTTGCAAACTTGTTATATGAAAACAAAAAACTCAGACACAAACACAGAGCTGACAAAGGACAATGTTACACAGAACGCTTGTTGAAGACAACAGAAGCTAGCGGTGTTTGTTTGCCGGTATGCTTTATACCTTCCGGGTCTATGACGTCACCCGCCTATGACATTCCATCTCTCCATTGGACTGATTACACACGTGCTTCACGACGCAATCACGCAGAGGCGTTCCCAAAGCAGTGACGCAGCGCGAGTTCCCTTGAAAGGGAACTATCTTTTCCTGCATCCTATTTTTCTGTGATCCAGAATGGCAGCACAGCTGAGAGGTTTGTTTGAGCTGCGCCCTCTACTGTACAGGCGTGAATTTGCATTTCCTTCAGCCTGAGGCTTATTCATTTCACTTTTGGTTTGAAAGGGCCTTTACATTTGCCAAAAATAATAATTTTTTGTTATTAAAAAACAAACAAGCAAGCCCAACCCAAGTGAGAAAAAGTAATGCAAAAGTAACAAAACATTACTTATAGCAATTAGTTACTTTTTTTAGGGAGTAACGCAATATTGTAATGCATTACTTTTAAAAGTAACTTTCTCCAACACTGGTAATTACACATAGATATTAATACTACTATTAAGATCATAATAGTAGCTTTCCAACCTTTCTCACTGCCATAGTAGTAGAATATGTTGTTACTTAAGGCGCACCATCTCTTCTGCCACTCATTGCCAAAGAAGCTGTGATCTATAAGATGAATGGAGGTTATTTTTTCCATATTTTTTTTTCCTCTCACAAACAACCTGTTTGTGAACATAGTAACCTACCCTTTCGGCGCTTCTCCAGGTAGCCACTCTTTAAAACAGATTGAAGTTCTTGAGCTGCCACCGGAGGAGACTGTTGAACACCTGATTTCAACAAACAGACGGAAACAGAAAATCATTAAATCTTACTTCAGCTTTTTTATGACTAGCAGTGAGGAATCCACAAAGAGGAGCACCTGTCTTCACAACAAAATACATTTGCTAAAGGCAACCAGAAAGCTACTTCCACCCCCTTCAGGTTTAAAAATCAAAGGTCGATGTCAAGCGAGACTAAAGTTAGCAGGGATTCAAACCCGGATGGACTGGATAGAGTTTCATGCACTGATCTGTCAGGTACAGCAGTATGTGAAACAGATGCATGGTCTGTTTTCAAAGCAAACCTCCCCTCTCGTTTACACTGCCCTCCCCTCTCTTGTGTACACACTACCATCGCATTGCTGAATGAGTGTGAGTGAGCAGAGCAGTGTTATGAATGACACCAGCAATTGTGGAATGTTTGCAATTATGTATAAAGTGCTGTCAAGGAAGCATGACACACGCTGACTGTGAAAAGTAAACTAAACACCCTCAGTGCTAGAGCTGATTTCTGTTAAATCTGCTAGAAAAATGTCTAACAGAACAACTGCTAAAGAAAACATAAATCATGTGGTCTTTTAGAGCAAACCAATGGCAAAAACACTCAAAAAAAAGATAGCATTTTGGATAATATGATCATGATTCTTATAAAAAAATCATTTTAATATGCTGATTTGATAATAAAGAAACCGTTCTTATTATTTGAAAATGATTGTGTTGCTGAATGAAGTGTGGTACTGGCAATTGAGTGTCTTTTTCAGGATTTTATGATTAATAGAAAGTTTGAAGAACAGCATTTGTTTGAAATCTTCTGTAACATCATAAATGCATTTACTATCATTTTTGATCAGTTGAATGTGTCTTTGAAAATCCCAAACATTTGATCCCAAACATTTGAATGGTGATGTGACAGAAAACAACCCCTAACCATAAACCATAACTTAAAGGGTTAATTCACACAAAAATAAAATTTCTAAGGTATTCTGTTAAGGTAGTAAAGACATCATTAAAATAGTCCATGTGACTACAGTGGTTCAACCTTAATTTTATGAAGCGACGAGAATAGGCTACTTTTTGTGCACAAAAAAAACAAAAAAAAATAACGACTTTATCCAACAATCTCTTCTCTTCAACGTCATTCTCCTACACTGTTCATGTAGTAACCACAGTACAGCGCTTCCGGGATCTACGTCAGAACGCTGGCTCATTACTGGCCAACTCCTGCGTCAGCATCACACGCATGTGTCGTGGTGATCACGTGAACAGCATCAGCCAGTAATGAGCCAGCGTTCTGAAGTAGAACCTGGAACCGCTGCACTGTGGTTACTACATGAACAGTGTAGGAGAATGACGTTGAAGAGAAGAGATTGTTGGATAAAGTCGTTATTTTTGGGGGGGTTTGCGCACAAAAAGTATTCTCGTTGCTTCATAACATTAAGGTTGAACCACTGTAGTCACATGGACTATTTTAACAATGTCTTTACTACCTTTCTGGGACTTCTGCCTATGGGTGGTTCAGAAACCTCTCGGATTTCATCAAAAATATCTTAATTTGTGTTCCAAAGATGAACGAAGGTCTTACAGGTTTGGAACTACATGACGGTGAATAATTAATGACAGAAATTTCATTTTTGGGTGAACTAACACTAAAACATTTAGGCCTGGTTTCATAGACAGTGCTTAGATTATTTCAATTAGGACATTTAAGTAGTTTTTATAACGTGCCCTAAAAAACACATGGCTGGTGTGCATCTTGAGACAAAACAATGGCACTGACATATTTTAAGATATGCATGTGCAAGTTTAAAAAGCTCAAACATGCATTTTAGTCTGGACTAGGCTAAAGCCTTGTCTGTGAAACCGGGGGTTAATACGAACACCCTTTGACTGAACTTTATCCATGTTACAATGCTAACTTCAAAAGCAGCAAATGCAGCTGCTAAAGGCTGCAAATAAATAGTGGTGACACGCTTTGCCTTCATCTTCAGCTATAAAAAGAGCTTCCTTTTTATGGGCTACATGTATAAAGAGAGTAAAAACTTGCAGCTCTCAAACAAGTTACAGAGGTGAAGCTCTGACTCTCAATAAATAAAGCCTGAGATGTGTGTGTTTTGGCATGTCGTTCTTTTTTTATGAAAAGAAATTTCACATAAAATGACAAACTCCCTGCCTTTACCCAAATAGCGGCATTATCCGTTGCATGAGCTCATAAATTGACTTGCTTTAGTACATTTGTCCAAAATAAACAGGGTCAAATAACTTTTTGGTCAATCTCTTTTGATTCGTATTGAATCTGCAGTGTGCACTAAGAGGCTTCGGCCCCATCTTTGAGCTGAACAGCTGCTCTCTCTGGCAAGCATAGGGCGAAAGGACACATAAAACACATGAGTGCACTAGAGCTGTAAACCTCTTCCTACCATATACATACAAACAACTCACTCCCAGCCTGCATCCTACCCTCTTGATTCTGTGAGTTTCAGAATGCAATAATCGGATATGCGGCATGACTCAAAATGAGTCGGATGAATTAGAATCCTTGAATGTAAATTCTACCAACAGCGTTCATTTAGCAGAAGCTAATAAAACAGAAGCCTGGATTGACATTGGATGTGGGCGGCATTGTCTGAGCTGCAGACCATAAACCATTTGCTCAGAGACAAAAGAGAGCTAAACCCTTGACGTCTGTGCCTTCAAACCGTTCCTGAGACTGTTGCCGGGTTACATCAGTCTTTCAAGCACCACATTCAGCTTTTGTGTTCTTCTACCACTACTAAAAAATCCTAGACAGGACATGACAAAGGACTGCCACAATGATACTGTGTTATGACAGCTGAGGCTGCAGAAAAGATGATAAGTGATTCATTCATAACCGGAAAGAGATAGGTTTTTTGTTTCTTAATTTATGTTAATTCTGTACATGCAATCTGTGTACAGAATAAACTGCCATGATTCTTTTATAATACTCACAATTACAGCATTCTTCAATGAGAGAATTCAAAGGGTACAGTAGCTCAGCCACATGATATTCCTGTCTCAACAGTTTTTTCAGATGCTCCATGCTCCTCTTCTCTTGTAACACTTTCAATATTGCAACAAATCCCACAATTTTCCACTCACCATCATAAGCGTTTTCGTCATCCCTGTCAGTCTGCTCTGAGTGCAGCGATCCTCCGTCGTTGGTGTCCGTTTCTTCAGGCTCTGGGAACTCTTCATCTCCTATACAACAGAGTCTTCATCAGCATTCCCATAGAGGCAGCTAGGAGGCCACATTTTCAATCCTCCACCAGAAAAAGACACATTAAGATGATCTAATTCAGATATTATATGTTGCTTGCAGGTACATGGTGCCTGGGAGGTGAAGCATGTTTGAACCAGTTATCTCCAGTTGCATGCAGCATTGAGTGACCATGTTGTCTAGATATTCACTAGAGACTCACTTTGCATAGATTTGTGATATTAATATGGAAGATCTCTTATAACACTAGCCTGTTTGAATCACATTTTCTGATAATTTCATGTATATTAAATGGCATACTGATGACAATGTGTGATTCTATAATTGGAGATACATTTTGCATTTCAAAAAGTTAAGTAAAAAAAACTGTTCACTAACAGAAATTCTTTCCAGTCGCTAATTGAAAACATGCTTGCCAAACACAAGTTACTTCCTTTTTTACTTTTAACGGGGAAAAAAATGTCTTTATAGTGTTGTTTGTCAAATCTGTTACTTGTCAACTCTGTTAAATACTGTCAACATTGTTACTCTACCTTGGTAACAGAGTTTGACGGTAACAGAATTGACCAACTTTTTAGCCAAAACTCCACTTGCTACCATAATGCTTAGAGAACATGGCACTTAAAATACTTTTACACAACCCACTGCGTGATCATCAGTGATAAATTCTGTTTTCCTTTTGATATTGTGGTAACAATTTTGACGTTTTACAAAATAACTCTTAACTTTTTAGATTAAAATATTTTCTCAGAGAGCGCACACATACCTTTCAGTGCTCCAGATCTTATCAGTGAGAGAAAGTGACATAATTTCCTGTATCTTACATAGTTGTGGGAGATAATTCCACCAATCTGAATGCAAAGTATGGTATGGTAACAGAAATTACGCAAAATTTATGGACACATTTTTATAAGATAAAAGTTATTTTTAATTTCAGTTTCAGGAAAATGACTATTTAGGGCTATTATAAATAACAAATGAAATACTACCAAAAGAAAAGTAAAATAAAATATTTTGATTACACATTGATACATGATGGAAAAAATACACTGACTAATTCGACTAAAACTAAAACAATAAATTATGATTTTTACAGAACATATTATATTGTTATGGCCTGTAACATCTTGTGATCCATGACAAAGAGTAACAAATTATTAAAATAATTAAAAATATAACCATTTGGGGGAAAAAAATTACTTTGGACATTAAACGTACCTGCAATTATAGAAACACCCACTATGTTTGTGGTATAATGTTGAACATGAGCATAGAACTTCCTGGTCACATTGTAATGGTGGTAATAGTGCAGCTGTAAAGTGCATGTGTTTCCTTGCCCACAAGTGCTAGACCATACCCACATCTCAACCGTAAATTCATGATAGGAAACACAAAAATGATCAGGGAACAGTCTTTATGTGCTGGCTTAAAACTTTTTTAAAGCACTCTTCTCATATGTTCCCACCAGGAGAGAAAAAAATGTAATTCAAAGATGTTTACATATCATGAATATGTAAACAAACTCACAAATTCAATGAATGCTAACTGTATGGTGCAGCACATAGTGGGGAAGTACTAGCTAATTTCACCAAGCTTGTATTTTAGCCCCTCCCTTATAGACACACACACACACACACACACACATTCGCAAACATACAAGCACATCAAAACTTACGTTTGTCCTTGAAATCTTGAGAGTAGCTGGAACAGAAATAATGAGATTTTTTGAATACTATAGCCTCTCTGATCAGCATAGGGTCAAAATATATTAATGTCAACAGTTATTACATAAATATACCTCGTACCTCGTTTTCACATCTTTAATGCGCTTGATAAAGGCATCCTTTTTCTCTTTTGCTTTCTTGCTTAAATTCTCCCCTTTAAGGACTTCCGTCAAAAAGTTTTCCAGATCTGAAAACAGACACGGTTTACGCGTAGCCTCTTGTCATTTTGCACCCTTGAATTCCTCAGCAGGATTGCGACTCTTACAAACAAATAATAATTTGACTGGTTTACTAGCAAGTAGGCTTTGTGTTACATCCTTGCTGGACAATTCATCTTAAATAGGCTACACGTCAGAAGCAGCACAGTCAACCTGCTTTAGTGGATGATCAACCAGCATAAACAACAACCTTGCACCATCTGATAACGAGCGTAAACCAGAAACCATCTAGCATTTTCAAAAACATCGCTAGCATCATAAGCTGGACTTTCCAACAGGTATATCATCGACTCAAACTTTACACAAAAAAATGACTTTACTTTAATAACTGATTACTTAGTAATAAAAACAACACGTTAAAAAATAAATAAATCTATCCGCGCCAGAAAAAAAATAAACAAAGACTACTTTATGCTCAAACTAAAGGGAAATATTGACCACGTCTATCGGTAGACTAAACTTCCTCTTTTCAGCCAAGTATGAACAGAAATAAAAGTAAACATAAAAAAAAAACATTCTAATCTGCTTTCTCGAGACCTAAACGTTCGCTTTATCAACTGTTGTTTTATCCAGATATTGCGATAGTACCTGAAATGAGCGTTGTTAAGTCTTCCGGGATGGACCTCATTGTGATAAACCGCTTGACCCAGTAAAATAGCCTTCGAAACACGGAAGTTACAAGTGGACTGTGTGAAATACGGAAGAGGCAATAGCCTACCCCGCAGAAACCACTAGCTATTCAAATTAGACAGTATTATTTATCACGTCTGCTCCTGCAGAAACATTTAGGTATCTCAAACAGTGCACTGGGGAATCACACGCTTTCTCGTCCACTTTTACTTGCTCGGTTTGACAGGACACTTTACAATCACTGCATTTATTGCATTATTCATTATATTGACATTCATTGAATTATGAGGCGGTGATAATATTTACCTTTGGTGTTTCATTAGCATGAGAACGGAAAACAGATGAGAAATATAATCTAATCTAATCTGAATCCTTCACTACTTTCATAGCTAAAGTGGAAATCCTCGTTTTGTGACTTTGGGTAAGTACCTGAATTTGAACTGTATCTTTGTATACATTCACTGCTGGTGCATTAGAGGATGTTAGTGAGAGGATCTAAGAACCTTTCAGAGATATAGGCCTGCTGTTTGGAGTGAGGCCCACTTATGCTGAGGAGGGAGACAGGTGAAGAATGGGGGTGATGCACAGCTTTCATAGGAAAACACATAGCTATCCATCTCCATCTGGCTCTGTGTGCTCTCTCTCTCTTTCTCTGTGCTCCTCTGCTGCTTCACAGAGATTACTGCAGAGAGCAGATCCTTGCCAGGAGACCTCCACTCTGTCACCTTTTCAAAGTACTTCTCTTAGAGGATGATAAGGAGAGGAATTTGGTTTTTGAGGGGGTTTATTTTTAATACTTTTCAAAACTTTTGTTATGTATAATTGTGGGGGGGTGGATACTGTTTTTGCAGACAAGCCTATGATATATGTAATGCAAAATACTACAAATGATAGACTAAAATGAAAGATCTTATAAAAGTATTGGCTGGAATTCAAGACTGACATCCTGCATGCTTGTTCACTCGGCTTGAGCGCTGCTTGAACCTCATTTGACCTGGCCACAGATCCATCTGGTGTGGAGGGGGAAAGAGAGGTGAAGTGCCCTTTGACCTTTTGAAGGACAGGGAAGCTTCATATCTCATGCTCCTCGGCCGTGCCTGTTTGATCTGGACTCACCTCAGTTCACACGTCCAAGCTTCTGGCCCACGAGTGGAGGAATGTGTGTGTGAGTGTTTTAATGGAGTTAACATGCTACATTAATATCATCATCTTTATTAAATTAGGCATATTGTACTTCTCTTCATCCCAAAATTCTAGCATAATACTTTGTTGTTTTCTCCAGGGTAAGAACAGTGTTTTAATCATTTTTGTTCGACATGACTCTGTGGTAGTCAGCACTGTCATGCTAGTTCATATGGAAACCACAGACTGCCAGATTCTGATTTATTCATTTTTTTCGTGCCAGCCTTGTGACTTGAGTCTGTAACATTTGCTTTTGCTTTGGTTTTGTTTCAGAATAATTCATTTATTGGAAGAACTCAAACAGCGCTAAATAGAAAGTTTTATGGCAGCCGATTGAAGACATGCTATAGCCTTGGAAACATACCTGAGATGAATGAGGTCACCAGCAAATACTATGACATGTGACAGGTAAGTCATATCTGAATCAGACCACCTGAACAGCCCCCGAACATGAAGGAAGAACATCTGAGGGCACGCTCTTGCCACTGTAATTCACACTGCCTGTAGGGTGCAGGGGTATCTGTGAAGTTCAACTTTGTGATGGATGAGATGGTGTTTTTGCCCCTTGGCCTCTGAGGGATTAGGCTGCTCAGGTGTTGTTTTTAAAAGACTTAGAATTAGCTTACATTTAAACATTTAAACTGTCTTTTGACACCACTTTCACCACCTGTTTTCTGGAGAGAGAAAAAAAGTCTGGGCCCCCTGGATTGAACCTCGAGTTTACGTTTAATGTTTCATGTCAACAAATGAATTCATGCAGCAATCATAAGTCATATCTGAAATGTACATTTGTAACTGCTGTAAATGTGTGACTCTTTGGCAGGGCTTTGACTCTTTGATTATTAATTACTCTAGATATATTCATGATGCTTTTGCAGTGACTCAGTTCCACTGGTCTTTTGATTCAGCAGAACACACTTGCAGCCTTAGGAAGAAAAACACTTTTATGTTCGATGAAAAGAGATGTTTGAGAAGCAGACCACGTAAGTGCAACTAGAAGAAGAATAATTGCATACTTCAGGAATTCCATAAATATGATCTATGAGATAACATCATGCTTCATAGAGCTAATTTGTTCATTTGTATTCTGTGGTGTTGCTGTGGTTGGCCTTGGATCTTCTACTTGAGCCAGCTCTGATTCAGACCCTTAAACCAGGGATATTTCACTCAAATCTGAAAATAATTTATGAACCCATATTTCGCAAACCTTTATGGCTTTTTTTATCTGTGGAACACACAAAAAAAAGATATTTTGTTTAGCTGTTTTTGTCCATACATTGAAAATCAATGGATTCCAAAACAGCATTTTTCAAAAACAAAAAATCTTCGTGTTCCACAGAGGAAAGAAAGTCCTAAATGTTGTGAGTAAATGAAGACAGATGAATAATTCCTTTGTGGTATAAACTTTACATAACTGCACACTCAAAATTCATATATACGGTTTGCAGCTATGTGTGTCTTACTGTTTATATTTGGTGGTTCTGCTCTAATTTTGCTCCACCCTCAGAAGCACACCTGCATAGGAATGACAAAAGGGACCACCAAGCTTAAATGCATGTTTCCATGGAAACCAGCTGAAGGCTGACTGCACTGACTTTAAATGCCTGCATAGACATTACAGCCTGAGTTAGTGGACTAGCAGTGTATGGACCTTTCCTCTTTAGGCATTAGCTGTCGGACAGGAATCGTACTTCGCACAGATGGTTCATCGTTCCTGGGATGCTGGGATGACCAAAAATATGTCAGAATCCCTAACCAAAGCCATAAACTTAGGCTGCAAAACACTTGAGAAAATAACATTGTTGCAGAAGCCTCAAGCATGGTTTCACATCAGTTTGCATTAAGAAACAGTTGATTGTTCAGTTTGGGTGGGATTGTGGAAATGATGTGACTGTCAAACTTTATGGCAGTTTTTAATAATTATACTTACAGTATCCTTGCAATACCTTATTTAACACATGTATCTGCAGTGATACCCAGGTCAGGGGCTCATGTGAGTTATTGTGATGCATTATCACTATAGAAAGGGAAATTTGGTTTTCTATTTTACAACCTCAGCAATGAATGGGGTTCTCACAATAGTTGTGAAAAAAAATCTAAACTAAACTGTCTAAACCTAAAAACATTTATATTTCAAATATTAGTATGTACAAAGTTGTCTCAAAGAGAGGGTTACAATGACATTTTATGAGCAATATGTTATTTTTTCATTCAGTGCATTTTGAAAAAAAAAAACATTTCTTTGTTAAATCAACTTATATTTTGAGTTTCTGTTGATCTTCATTGGATTAACTCAAATTTTTAATTTCAATGAACTCAAAATTTTAAGGCAACCAGGTTACTTTAAGTTAAATCAACAATATTTTTACTGTATCAGTGTCTGAAATGATTAATATAAAAGAATATAAATAGCCTAATAAAAATGTAAAAAAAAAAAAAAAAATGCTTATGCACATTCTAAGCCCTTCCCTGCATGCAAAAAAAAAAAAGTCTCTCTTGGGTAGCTAGCTGGACTTGGCTCACTTGTGCCAAATCTTAACTCAGTCTTTAACCTGGTAAAAGAATGCCGGTCACGTGTTTGGTTTCGTCAAAGGACGTCAGTCAAACTGTTTGTTCAGCCTCGATTTGGCGCTAAGCACTTAGAGCTACGAATACGTTTTTGTAGCCTACACATCCTTTTGTGTATGCTTAAACTTTTTAAATAATAGTTTAGAGATCACAATCTTCATTTTATTAAACCAACTGGAAGATTATAGGATTTAAAACCTACTTTGATAATATCTGAAAAGCCCTCAGCCCACGATTGAAGACATAATATGCCGATATGTCCACCGTGGTGATAGTATCATATCAGCCCTACACTGCATCAGTCCTGTGTGATGTAAATTAGCCAGACCTAATACTAGGACTCGGATCATTCTGCGTCTCTAACAAATGCCTCTGTGCGGTGTGAGCTGTTGGCTGCTAGGCCTCATTTCCATTTCAACACTTGCGCTGCGATTGCAACGTGGCGTCAGATGTTTGGAAATATTCCTAGCTAGATTTCACTAAACACATATAACTCACTTACGTATCATATAAATGCAGTTTTGTATTGGTATCCTCACAATTGAATTTCCTACAGGAACGGAACTTGCACTTCAACGTGTAGGCCTGTATATATCATTAAAAAGAACTCGAGTCACCCTAATTATTAAACATGATACACCAGCCACGGATAACTAATCGTGGTTAAACTATTTATTTGTTTAAAAATAAATTATAGGCTACCTAAATGTGTTAAGCTATAGGACCGGAGTTGACAGCCTTTTTATTGTGCAAATAGTGAAAAGCGTTTGCCAAGATCCTCCCTTGTTGATAAAGATTAAAAGTGAGTTATTTTAAGGCTGTAACAACGAGCGGATATCAATCGACTTAGTCCAAGAGGACACGTACAGGCCTATAGAGTTCACAGAGATCTCAGGAGACGTAGCAGAGAAGTATTCAGATGAGATCGTTTATTAGCTATTTATTTAGATAGTAGGTTATTTGGAATTAAAAAGAATAAATATTATAATAAATATTAATAAAAAACGAGCAGGCCTAGTCTATCCTATTGTCAGATCTTGCGGCGTTGCCTGTTGATAAAACGATACTTTTTTGATAACTCTTGTTATTAGCATTGGTCTGATTTGGGACACATTTAGCCTACATTAATCACATCCCAATCTATACAATGTATATAATTATTATAAATTATGTAAGCTAAATAATTTTAAATGTGGTTTGACTGTTGAATTCCGTTCTCGTTCTCAGCGGCGGATTGAATTACGCGGAGTGCTGCCTCAACACCAACCCCCTGTCGAAGGTTTAATAGGCAATAAAATTTAATTGCTGAACTCCAAAACGTTATAGCTCTTGGCCAGGAGATTCCCTGTGTCGTCAGATACAGTAAAGGGCTTATTTGTGTACGCAGCATCAAAACATCAATCTCTTTCTTGGTATAGCCTATTCTGTTTTAGTCTAGAAATTTGATGGCATCTAAAACTTCCCATTGGGTTACTTTTATACAGTTAAAAATCTAGGCTAAATTCAACGCCAACTACTCTACTGGGAAATTAAGAAAGATTAATAAAAAGAATGTAACACGCAATTAACTGCGTATTAATTTTGTGCACAAATAGTTTCCAAGATTTGATTAGCGGTTATAAACATACATTTGGCATCCTTATAAAGATTTAATTTTGTCCCTCAAAAAATGATGCTCGCGTAACAGGTAAATACACAAAACTTTATCATAATAAATCAGCAAAAATAGTTAATAAAATAGATATACTTTGAATCTTACCTCATGTTTAATAACAAAACTATTATTTCTTAATCTGAATAGTGAAGAAATAAATAACACCGCTGTTATTTTCAATAACAAGTACAAATTTATTCTATGAAAATATGGCGCTTTGCCGGCGGGCGATACAAAAATAAAACGTGAAAAATATCACTTTTTTTTTCCTGCCATATTTTCTCTGTACACAAAAATTATCACTCGATTATTGGAAAAACTTACCTCATTGATTAATGGTCTAGGCCTATTTTTAAAGTCACAATTAAACACACAGACCATCAATGTGAGAAAATATTGACGTCCCTATAATGAAACTTCAGTTAGAGTTAGTAGCTCAAGTGTTGCAGGTCGATTGTTGTAAGCGTCTCAGAGAAGAAATCAAAGGCCTCCGTAGTTAAACCGATGGGACTGTCTACAGATTCTGACAAACTTGGGGACACGGCATCTGAGAGGTGTAAGCAGGAATCATTGGAGAAAACGTTGAAGTCCTGTAAAGAGACGTCCAGGGCCGAGGGACTGCCATTGTCCTGAGCAGATGCACAATCCGGGGCCATTGTTGAGGCGCAGATAGGAACAGTGGGTGACGGGTTGGGAAAATGTTTCAGATGTTTGTCATTGCTACCTAAAGGCGAGACAGTTGCGCTTTGGGAATCACTATTGTGTCCATTCTGTGACTGTTGAGAAGTTAAGGTATTCTGCTGGAATGGATACCCTTCTCTTTCCAAAAGCGCCCCAGATACATTGTTTGCCACTTGTTCGAAAAAAGATTTCCCATCACCCCGTCCGCCTGCCTCCTCCAGGCTCGGTGGTTTTCCATCGCCGTTGTGGTTTTCTTTACACTGCGTTTGCCGTTTGTGTTTCATTCTCCGGTTTTGAAACCAAACTTTGACTTGCCGCTCGGTGAGATCCAGCAGAGCGGCGATTTCCACACGCCTTGGTCGGCAGAGATACTTGTTGAAGTGGAACTCCTTCTCCAGCTCCAGCAGCTGAGTGTTCGTGTACGCCGTTCTGAGTCGGCGAGTTGCCCCATTGCCACCATCAGAAATCTCGGGCGAGCCTATGAAGGGATTATAGCATTATACATTATTGATAGGCCACTAATTATAACTCTTGATTTTTACAACGCCGCTGTGGGGCTTAAAGCTGACCTCACAAACTTGTCAAATATATTGCGTTTCTTGGGGAGCATAAATTGTTTGTGGGAATGGAGCCACGGCACTTGAATAATTTGTGTCCTCATCCCCTATGCCAGAATATACTGATGTGTCTGGTGTGAGTGCGGAGAGGTCCGAGTGAAGATTAATGAACACGCCAGCTGCCGAGTTGAGTAATGGCAATCTATCATTCTTCATTACTGTCAAATATTAAAATTCATGTCCTGCACTACAAGTAGCTAACACACAGTTTAAGAGTTGTCCAGGACAGATTCTCCGTATCCAAAAACTAACAAAAAACTTTTAGATATTAACTTGTTCGTATTCGGTTCACATGACCCATGAGGATAACAAAGTATCGTGCACTTTCAGCAGCATGGCCTTGCGCAACACAGCTACTGAAAATACTACTAAAAAAAATTGCATTTCGTTTACAATGAACACAATAAAATTGCATTAAATCCAAATACCTTGAGGGGAGAAGTATAGTGGACCGGGGTCGGTGGTTGTTGCTGTCGAAGTTGTCTGGTTTTTCTTGGATGCTTTTTTCTCCTTCATCCAAGGGTACTCTGGGGGTAAGGATGCGGCAGGCAGCGGGCATGAGCCATTAGGGTTCTGCTTGGGCCGGCTATGGCGAGGGTGGCTGCCGGGGTTCAGGCTTGGAATGGTCTGCTCAAAAGGAGGAGGAATCAGTGTCGAGTGTGAAAGCGTCGAGCTCTTGATTGATGAACTTTGAAATGCATCACCGACAGGGGGAAAAGATGTCAGGCACTCAGCGAGCGACGGCTGACTATTGATAAAACCCGTCTCTCGCTCGAATTCGTAATTCATCTCCTCCAAGTCTTGCAAATTCGCCGCTCACAAATTTGTGACCCAAGGAAGATATAATGAAATATCGTGCCGGGTTAAAAAAAAAAACTATTTTGCTGATTACGGCCGTATGGGGACCGCGGTGCCATTAAACTATTGCTTTCATGGAGACAAGGTTGAAATTGGACCGTATTGCTTGTCACATGATTACCTCTGTCCAATGACAATTTGGGGTTTAATCAAAAGAAGCCACTGTCTGTGTGATTGATCGAAAAAAGTCAGAGAGGAACGCCTCACTCTCTGGGACGGGCTAGTTTATTTACGCATTTATGGTCAGTTTGCCCACTGCTCCGTAGATTAGAAGTATAGCTAGCCAGTACCTGAAACAGAGTGACAGTCTGCTGTTTTTCCCTTATTGTTTGACCGGCTCTCGGCTGAAGATCCCTCAACACAGCAACTGGGCACATAAAACACACCAATAGCCACGATCGAGGAAACCCATTAATCCTGAGTCTGGGTTTTTACTACTTTCTTAGTGAATGCGCGCTCTCGTTTGTGAATGCACGAGCAAAAGCGCGCGAGAGAGTACGCGCGCACACATTGCGCGCATGCAGGCAAATTCTTTGAAAGCCCTGACGCGTCCGCGTACTCACACGCGCACTGACGCATTACGCTTTCATGTTAGTGTTGTTTTAGTTTGAGACATTAGTTATTTTTTAAATGACTGAACTTACAAAACTACATAAATTCCGATTTTTTTTATTACATTCTTCTACTAGTATAGTGCATCTAACATCGTTGATATTCAATGATAATACATTCAGTTGAAATAGAATACATTTTGTAGTATGTAAATAATAACACACTATACATTTTACCTGAATTGAGCTCCATAAATTGTTTGAACGGCGCTAAACCGTCTAACAGGCAAACACATGCAAAGTTATTAATGTAAAATAAAAGTGTAAATCCAATAGTTTTTTACGTTCATGAATGTGTCTTCTATGTTGCCCTCAGAAGTCTTTAGCTAAGTAGGTGTAGGCCTCGAGCACTTTATTGCTTATATTCCAAACAAAGAGCCCTGGAAGCCTGCACGCTATCAATCTTACACGCCAAAAGGTCTGACAGCTTAGTGCCCTAAGAACACATTTAAACCATCTAACACTCTCTTAGATCATATGTGGCCAGGAAGAAGAGAACAACGTAGTACTCACGGTTGAGAGTTTCTCCATTTTATAAATTAAAATGACAAATGTGATATTTTCAGATGAAAGGACTGGCCTTGATCATAATTTCATACCGGATGTGCTTCGAATGGACCAGCGTTATTTCGGACCTAAACTCGTTTGTTTTTATATTTTCGTTTCTGGAAAGTCAGCCTTTATCGAAGGGTTGGGAATGAATAGGATTACATATTGATTGTAAGAGAAAAAACGTTGTGTTTTTGCAGCTACACAGGAGCTATTGTGTGTAGAAGAACGTGGGTGTCGGCATTCTTCAAAAATACCCACTCCTTCCTACACATTTCCACCACGAACGAAAAATCTTCATCTTTTCCCACGAGCTGAACATCGAAATCTTTCAAGGATGTATCTTTACGGATACTGTTATATGTAATATTAATTATATGTTAATCTATCTGTTGAAATATTAAATCATATTGACATTGCATTGTGTTTATTCTAATTAGATAGGCCTGGCAGAATGGAAATGTGAGTATATCAAATTATATTGCAGCGCTTTAAATGAAGCATATTTTTGTTTTTGCAAATTGACAATCGAACTATAAATTTAATGTATTTGCAAATGTATTAATGCATGTAGATACATGAATGCTAAATGTATTTGAATTATATGTGCTTAGTATCTGAAATGTGTTTTAATATTTATCAAATTCGAAATTAATTCCAACAACACAATCTTTGTCTTGGATTTAATAAAATTCTCAAGGTCGAGATAATGTTGTTGACTATGTGAGTTACCTT
The DNA here is from genome assembly GCA_039654105.1 of Coreius guichenoti. Classification (NCBI taxonomy): domain Eukaryota; kingdom Metazoa; phylum Chordata; class Actinopteri; order Cypriniformes; family Gobionidae; genus Coreius; species Coreius guichenoti. Next base: position 28,354,967 of record CM077176.1, on the reverse strand, counting down.
AATTTAAATGAATGTAGCCTATAAAAATGCTTCAGTGTGTGCAATTGAAAAATAACATTTCGACATTTTAATTCACGTTCATGACTGGCAAATGAAATATTAATAAGAAACAATTCTGTTTATTACGTTTTAAAGCTGGTGTTTCTAAAATGGCAAATCAGAGTATTTATTAAAATAGGCTAGTGTTGATATATTTAAAATAGATATTAAATTATTATTTGATTATTTGGCAGTTTGCATGATTTTCGTCCACGTGCTTTAGATGTTCCAGCACCAGTCTTTTTTGGATGCGTCTGGCACGATGGACAGCCCCGCTGACCGTCTGTTAGACTAAATAATGAATCCTGACGGTCATAAAACACAAGTTAAGAGTGAAAACTTGGCTCGAAGGATCACCAAACAAATGAAGCGATCAATGTGCTATTCAAGGCTAATGCATTAATAGATAGGATATATATAACATATCTTTACGCATTCATGTAGCTAACCAGTATAATGGTTACATATTGAAATGCGTAAATGTATTTTATCCTAATGTGTTGAGGTTTTAAAACCTTTTCTTTAAAAACAATATAAGATGCATTTTAATTTTTCATTGGTAAAAAGTATTACTGACCGTATTTCTCAGATTTTCTCATGCAATTAAATATTTTTGTTTTTCTTTTCTTGGGTTTGTATTGTCTATTTAAGCGAATTAATTCGTTTGTTCTTCACATAGAGTTATGGTGATTTATTTAGATTAAGATGCCTGTTTAATAACACATTGGTCTGAATAATGAATGGAGTTAAGGTAAATAACACTGTTATTAGCCTATAAGATATTTCAGAATACAGACAGTGTGTGAATGAGATATGGTCAGCTGAATGGAGTTCTTCGGTCAACCACATTTCCAAATCTATTCGCTTGTGTAAAAATCCAGGGTTTGATTCGTCTGTATCCTTCTCGGTGAGCTTTGTAAATTAGTGCGAGTGAGGCGTATATGGGGTGTTTGGTGTTTATGATGTCTGCGAAGGCAGTAGCGGCAGTAGCTCTAACAACAGTGGCGTTTGATGGATGACCCTCTACCCACACACATTGCACTGGGTCGTAAACGAGCTCCAAGCTCCTATTGTTGTGCTGGAGGTGTATGTCATTTCCGGGCATATGCACTATACCCCTGCTCGACAAGAGAATCATGCAGTTTTATTTAGGATATGACGTTGTGAGAGTGCACCATGAAGATTAGCTCCTTTGACTTACCGGCGTTAACAAAAATGTAACAATTTTATAGTTAGAACTTCTTGATGCTAAAACAAGACATTAAAGCAGGATAACTTTGTAACCAACGTCTATGTTTTTGCAAATGATTAGCTATATCTACTATATCGGGCTTCTTTTCATCAATACTTACCTTTTGCGAACAAAAATAAGGAGACCAAACGCATATGCAGAGGTGTATGACACCTCATTTACCTGCCTGGAAAATTGTGGGTCAGCTGACTGTAAATAATCAGAGTAATGTGATCAAATGGACCAACAGCTCTAGTATTACGTTGACCATTTCACTGGCTAATCTTGGGGGCACGTCATGAGTCTCTTGCACCAGGAAACGAAAATGCCTTCTTGTACGCAAGGTAATTGGATTAGCCTATAACGGAGTAGCAACAATAAGCTTTTATTGTAAATGTTTTGGAAAAGCATATCTTATGCCTTCAATAGCTTTTATATTTATAGGTCTATGATATTGTACGATTCATTATCCTGTTTTAGGATTGTTTGCCTAAAATGAATAGAAGTAAAAATCGTTTATTGCTATAAACAATAGCGTGTAGGCCTATAGGATAGGTGGAGGCTCAACATCGCCCTCTTTCTGCTAACCACCCTGCTTCTATAAACGCGTAAAGCTGTTTCCCTGTAACGTCACGAATATTAACTTAGACGAGTAAAAAGCCTACTTCTAATGTACACTATATTGTACAATGGACTAACGCCTGTTTTCTAAACTAACACCAACCAAAGGAGCACCACTCTACCCAGATAGCACAAATACGTTGCAGAGACGTCTGATTTGCGCGTTTTCATCTGGAAGACGTATTTTTAGGGCGTTTGCTCATCTGGAATACGTTGTCAGACGTTCAAATGACGTTAAGAATTAGAATCTTACATCTGTGAGACATCTGATTTATGTAGCATAGATGTCGTTTTTAATTAGACATTTTAGACGTTCCCTCACATGTTGATAACTAGTTACTGCAGAGTCCCTTATAATAATGTGAACAGTTATATTAGGCTACATGAATTTATCTTTAATTAATCACTGTGAGGCTGAGTATGAATATTTTTCAAAACCAATAATATGAATAAGTATGAATATTTTTGAAAAGTCATAATTTAGAAGATAAAGTTATGTTTCGATGTTTCTTTGACGCATTGGCGAAAGTTCCAGCCTTAGTTCCTGACCTGACAGTTTTCGTAACTATGCACTTAAGTTTTAATAAGTAACTACTAGCGATTTATGTCCTGGTTTGGGAAACCGGCGTTACTTTATCGTAAAATACCGTATGACGTTATTAAAGATGTTCCAAAATGCATGTGTTGTAGCATCATCGGGAAATCCAGCTCTTAGCAACATAATATGTTCTTTATCTTTACATATTGCTTCCGATGCATGTGACATAGCTATAGACAGCAAAGTTATACGATTGGATTTGACCCTTTTTAGTGAAAGAGGAAAATGACTATAAACAACTGTCTGGTTTCCTGAAACACTGGGCTAATTGGGACCCAAGTTCGTAAGTGCTACTTTATCACTGCGGCCTCTTTCCCAAATGCGTCGTTAGCCTATATATGTAGGATACCAGGTAGTAACGCTTGTGGATTAACAAGGGCCCCAGACCACTCGTAAGACAGTAAGGTGCTTCTTCTTAAATAGCTCTTCCCCTTCACCTTGATCTACGACACAATATAAACAACATGAAAGCATAGGAGATGTTAAAATTAAACTATCAATTACTTTTTAAATGATACACTGAAATTTGCAAGTGTGGACTGAAATCTTCACCTGTCATGTAATATTAACAGTTGCAATATAATTCCCATGCATAGGTCGTGCATAGCCAAGAGATTTCCAGTGAAGTATTAATTTATTCTTGCATATTTAAGAAATAAGCATGTCATGTTTTTGAGGTTTTTAGGAGATTGTGTCTCTGTCTACCTGGTGCACTTACTCTCCTTCTCTTAAATTTAAGGGATTGTTCTTAGGTCATATAATGAACGTCCAGTGTTGTTTGAACTAAAATGTTCTTCTGAAAGAAGTCATACAGGATTGGAATGACGAGGGTGAGTAAATGATGACATTATTTCATTTTGGGTGATCCCTTTAACTGCTTTAACCCCAACCTGACACTCCACCGTCCCTCAAAGCCCACGCTCACCTCAGCAAGCCCATCTTAGTGTGTTGTGCATGATTATGTACACAACTAATAATAGGTACAAAGGTCAAAGCTACAAAGTTTATCCTTGCTTCAGTACACCCCATAAAGAACCTTTTGTCCAGTGGAAAGGTTCCATGGATGTTAAAGGTTCTTCATGGAACCATAGATGCCAATAAATATAAATATGCATATAATATATATATGCATATAAATCAAAAGGTAACATAGCCTTTAATGAAGCATTTGCAATATTATCATTATCAGTTAAACTTGAAAGTCTTGCATTTAGGCTGATACTAATAACTAAATCAAATGAAACTTAAATCTGACTTTGTACACAGGCCTTTTTAAACCAAAAAATACCTTGTTTCGCCCATTTTCTAATGGACAGTTGTTGAAATATTTGCATCAATAAATAGGTCTTGTTCGTGGCTGGCCCTTATTAAGTTAGGTTGCTGTAAGGCAGAATCTGTTTTGTCACTTGATAGTTTGAAACAAACCGCTGTCTCCACCTGCTGGATACTAATGGTAGTGGGCTCATTTAATGGCAGTGGCTCATTTAATGGCATTGGCTCATTTGGCCAGTGTGTTTGTTAAAATACAAAATAAAATGTTTCCCAATTCTGTCCAAGGAGGCCCCACAACACTTCCAAATTTTGGCGTCTCACTCATCAGACACACCAAATATAGATCATGAAGCACTTTATTAATGAGCTGATTCACTGATGAATCAGGTGCGGTAAATGAGTGAGACATCCAAAATGGGAAGCTTTGGGGGGTTGTCTTTACCAAAACGGAAATATTTAGAATTCCCATAGTTATGCCATTTAGCAAAAACGAATGCATCTTTGTGACTCATCTTTAAAAACACAAGAGTTCATAAAATAAATAAATAAATAAAGTTTTAAAAAAAGTAAATTTATTTGATATGCTTAAGTTTAAATGACCAAAATGCAAAATAGCAAATATACTGGACACAGCGAGAAAAAGTACAATGCGTCAATAGGTTTGTTTCCGCTGTCACTTCATGCATGACGAGGCAACAAATGGGTGATCAGTTCTGCAACGTTTTAATTGTTGCTGAGGAGTAATAAAGTAATTAGCGGAGGAAAAACAGACAGTGTGCTGAGCTCCATTTTACGATGCTGTCTGGGTTAGAGCCTTTGAAGATTGTTCTGCAACCAAGGTATATAGCCTATTTGCTATATATATATATATTTCTGTTTTCCTTTATTTTGTATAAAAATAAATTTAATACAGATAATAATAATAATAATAATAGCATAATAATAATAGGAATACAATGAAAAGTAATACTAAATAAATAATAAAAAAATTAAATTAAAATTTTATATAATATATATCTCGTGTTACTGTAATTGTATTGATGTAGGCGTCACGCCTCCAAAAAGTCGTTCTAGTTCCGCCCTCAATCGCTTTGCACCCCATAAACAGTTAAGACTGTGATTGTGGTTTATTGCCGCACAGCCACTAATATCGCTTGCAGGGGCAAGGCACAAATAGAATGAGCAGGCCTGTCTACGAGCATCAAACTAAGCTTTATTTATTCGGATAAACGGCATCCGGGCCGTTAACAGGACACTAAACAGTGGGTTGCAAGATAACGGTAGAATGAGCTCGCGCATGAGAAGTGTAAAACTGTTTGGAGGGCGGTAAAATATTTCTCGAGTAAAAATAGCATGGGATTGCAGTCATTGTCAATCTCGTTCAGGGAAGATTTATTAATGTCGAGTCTTTCATGATTCTGGAACTTTATGTGCTGTATAGCACACAAACACTTGACTGCAATTATTAGTGACAACTTATTGCACTATCGATGCAGATTTGCACTTCATTAGCAATGATTGTAACCCATGAAACCCAAGAAAAAGTATTATTTTGTTATGATGTATTTGCCCAGACCTTTGGTATAGAGAGTCTTAACGAAATATCAGAAATTAATTTTTTATGTACACATTTAATTTGAAAAAGACTAACACTGTTGATTTGAGGTATTGGCGTATGCAATTTTCACATAACATTACAAGCACGTAAATGTTACAAAATTCACTGAAATATTTCAATGACGAACAACACAACATAAATAACTGAATCTTAATACATAGGTAGTTCAAATACATCTAGGTAGTCACATTAAACATTGATACATTACGCTACAAGATATTTTTGAATAAAAAAAAAAAACAGTCATGCATATCATCAGCATTTCATATCGCAGAAACTATTTCCCTGAAATCATTTACTGGCTACTAAAAAAACAAAATTTAACATATTTAAAATGTACACAATGCGAAATGCTAAACTTACAACAGGCATACCAAATAAGAGAACTATCACCAACAAGCTGTATACAAAGACACAATCATATCAAGCTTAGATCAAAGGTTTGTGCAATGTACATCTAACATTACAAAATGTAGGCTATTAATTATAATCTACTGTGGTTGTGCATGAGGGAAAATACAGGCTAATTCACAAACACCTTCAAATAACTCATCTGCAGTGCGCATTTACAGCTTTCCATTTTTTAAATGTCTTTTGGACGATCTTTATTGCATTTCTTCATCTTCATCCTACGGTTTTGGAACCAAATTTTGACTTGTCTCTCGGTGAGATTTAGGAGTCTTGCCACTTCATATCTACGGTCGCGTGACAGGTACATATTAAACAGAAATTCTTTCTCCAGCTCGAGAGTTTGATGCTTAGTGTATGGACAGCGCTTTTTCCTAGTGGACTTCGCATGCAGCCAGTTGGACGCAGGGTTATCTGCAAGAAGGGTCGGAGAGAGAGAGCTAGTCATGTTGCCACTTGAAAAATACTGCGGCCATTTTATGGCCAGCGCGCGAGAAGAAAGAAGAGTCTAATATAAAGGCTACTTGGCTACAAATTTGAGTATGCTGAGAATTTGGAAAGCAAAATCACGGTTTACATGTTTCTGGGCTGCGGGAATATTTTATATGATCGAAAATCTTTATAATTTTCCTCCTACTGACAGTTTTGGCATCCTTGAATGAAGGATAAACAAAGGCCTTACTGTCTATTAGAAAATAGTGCTTAAAAATGTCTAATGACAACAATTGTGCATTTTACTATGCCATTTAATAACATAATGTGTCTAAAACCACACTCTACATTTAGGGCAGCACTTCAAAGAAGTCTTCAAATTATGACATGATGTGGTTTATATAATCTATTACATCCTAATGTAAATATGTGGTATTTTTAATTACTGGACACTTTCCAATTGAAACAGACATATATACTGTCAAATGCAAATGCTGATTATAGCCACCCACAGAACAAAAGAAGAAATAAAGGCCTAGTTAGAAGACCTTTAGCCTTATAAACTACTAGAAAATGCTGTATAATACATAAATACATAGCTATCTACAATACATCTCATTAGATATATATATATATATATATATATATATATATATATATATATATATATATATATATATATATATATATATATATATATATAAAATCGACGCCTATACTGGATTCATCTGTTAAAGCCTGTCCTAATCAAAGTACATTCTGATAGTTGCACTTACTTGGGTCTATATCTAGCTTCGTCTCTGCTGGAGTTTTCTCATCCTGTGATCCTTTGGAAACCGCATCGTCAGGTACCTTCCTCTCTGCTTGGGTCGTATTGTTGTCAGTCTCGGCCACAAGCAGTGTATGCGTGGTGCACTCACCACTCCCAACCAGTGGTTCTAGTTTTATATCGTGGTGCGTATCTGTGGATAATCCCGTGAAAGGCAGTGCAGGAAGCGGTTCTAACGCCCAGGAACGCACGGATGCTCCATCGGGTTCTCCTGTTGAACATGGGTGATGAATGTACGGGTGGTAGGCGATAGATGCGCCTGGGGGCTGCACGGGCACGGGACTCCACGACGCACCGAAAATTGATGATTTGGCCTGGAAAGTGTACGGCTCCTGCTCGCCATATTCAAGTAGCGTCAGTTCTCGAGCCTGCTGCTGGACCACGGGTCCAGATGAGAACCTCGGTGCCAAATGATCGTCATTCTCGTGTGGAATGTGTGAGTCAGCGTAGTAACTCAGTGTCCCCAAAGTCGACATAACAAAAAACAAGCAAAGAGAGAGCAGCCGGACGGATACACCCCACAATGAAACTGCCACAAAAGCAGAATCCGTTGAAATCAAGTAACTAACTACTTGACTTCGCGGTGAACTACAGACCTCTGATAAGTTGAATCACTGCAGAGATTGGATTGGATGTGCTAGACACGTGACTGTGGGAGAGAACGTGGGAGATAAAGGGGAAAGCCTAACCAGTGCGCACGGTTAAATGGCCTCCATTTTACAAGTCATATTTTTAATGGTATATAGCCATATGCTTTTATGAAGGTGGATTTGATTTTATTCGTGTTGTTAAACTTCAGCATCTAATAACCAAGCGTAACAAAAATGGTTATTTGATATGCGTCATTGTAGAATTTCGTATCCAACTTTTAATGGAGTGGGCCTACTGTTTGCAATAATAAAATAAATCCCTAAACGCGTAAATACTTTGTCATGCAATTGTATATCTTAATCACTGACGTCCAGTTCAACATAATCCACCTTGTTTTAGACAGAAAGTTTATTTTTCACACATTTTGCAGACAAATATATGATGGATACACGTATTGCGCAAGGCCTAGTCGAGCACAAGAAGACATAAAATAGTCCAGACATAAAAATGATCTTTACGTGAGCCATATGTATACTTTATATGGCAATAAGTGCCACTTGGATGGTTGAGATATGACCTGCTAAGTGACCAGTCATTTAGTAACGCGCTCAAACCTTCAGTCTGCTCCTTAGCAAGGCACACTGTGATGTGCAGATAAGTTAAACGAAATTTGAACTAAATCTAACTGAGAAAAAAATAATACAAAAAGCTTAATCGGACTCTATGCAACTTCTACAAAATAGAGAGTTTGTTTTATGTTTAAAATTAGGCTACGCTTAACGCATCAAAACTAAATCTTACAACAGCTGTGAAATTAGGCTATAAAAATTAAAACAGTGCAAATTAATAAATGTTTTTGGTCAACACTGCAAAAAAAAAAAAAAAAGATAAAATCATGATTTTTATTATCTATCAATATGGCACAGTCACATTATTGTGATAGCTATTTACTTTTCTTGTTTGCGTGATTAAGCTAAAAATATAGCAGAAAATGTTTTTTTACAATAATCCAAATATTAATAACTTGTTTTGTAGAATTGTAAATGTATTCGTATTTTTGCAGTGGTTAAAACATAAATGTAGCATCTAGCGTTGGACGGCTAAGCACTTAGAATATAAACAATAGCCTATAGGTGTTTGAAAATCAGAAACGTCGTAACTCTGACGTAAAGTATGAGAATATACAGCGTTGTTATAATGGGAAATTGTTTAATGTAATGCTTATAACAGTAAAATCTTTTTCGCCTTAGCCATGAAAGCATTGACAATAGAGGACAACCATTGGCGACCCAGAAGCAAATTCTCTCCCTCTGGTCAATGAGCATTGCTGTGATCTTGTCCTCGGAAGAGTGGATCTCTGGGCACTTCAACAGACTCTGTTTATAAGGGGGGCTATTACTCTGTTTTTCTTCGGGTTGTAACTTGGCTGTCTGGCCTGAATATGGCCAATAAAGCTTTTGTGTTTTTTTCCTCCGGCCCAGCAGACGCATCCGGCAATGTGGGCGTGCTCTCAGTCTCTGATGCGCACGCGGCTTTGGCCAAAGTGCATTGATCGTAACCGAGGCCTTGCTATCTACACCTGCACTCTACCATTTACTTTTTATATTGATCTAAAGATTACAGTTCAACAGTGCAGTTCATGCATTAAAATAATGTCGTCGATATATAAAATGTTGTTTAGAATTGCATGCTGGTCTTTTTGTTTTAGCTAGAATAGTACAAAATTCTTCTTCAGACTTCGCCGCAACATATTTGTCTTGTTGTTGTGCTGAATCTCACTGCGAGGCAATTAAGACAGTTTCGTGTTGTGGGGATGTAAAATAGAGCCCAACAACATAAAACTACCTAAATCACTTAGCAGTTGTCTTTGTTTCTTGCTTGAGAAGATAAGAAGGCAACGCCGTATTTGTATCTATTTATTTTATCGATGTTGTGTGTTGCACAAGCAAACAAGTGCAATCAAATATGTGGGTTTTTTTCCCACACTGCTGTGATTTTTACCAATGCTACCCCCAAAAGGTGACTTTTCATGGAATATTTAATTTAAATTAGATTAAATCATCTGAATGTTGACAGGAATAGGAATGATTGGAATAATTTTTTTTGTGTGACTAACTATACACGGGACCAGTACTGTGTAGAGAGAAGAATATAAATCATTTAATTTTATAGTCAGTAAAATGACATGCTCCATTACAAATCTCCGTTATAAAGAAAGCTCGGAAAACTATACAAGAATTGTTTAAAAGTAGGCTAAGATGACTTTCACTTACATGCCTTTATTTATTTTCTGCCACGTATGAATAATTAATTTACATCTGAATCCGGCTTGTGTTTTCAGAAAGATTGTAGGCCTACCTTTGAATGCTGTTACAATAATAATATCGGAAGTCCCGTCATGTTTATAACTATACAAGTTTCTAAGAACTGGACTTATGCCTAGAACAGCAAATAGGTTACATGACAAGGTCGTACTTAAGAAGAAGAAACGTATTGTTATTATTTAAAATGGTTTCATAATAGTAATTATTATTACAACATGCAAATATCGCAGTTATATACAATAAATGTACAATATCGTCTGAATGCTATGTACAAAGAACACCTTCAGCATTCGATATTTTCCTCTCTTGCTTTTACAGTGAAGTCTTGACAGTTTATAAATAACCATGACATGTTATGACGACTGGGATGTCAAATAAAATTATACATAAACAGATAAAAACGTCAACAGTATACGACACACAATAAGTTATCAATAGTATCTTGCACAAGTCCTATATGCACGCGCGCACACACACACCTACGGAGACGGTTTAGTTGTAGGCTACCACTGCAGCTGATGGAGGAGGAGGGCGCCAGAGATCTATAAAGCGAGGAGGCTTCATGTAAAACTGAAGTTGGTCGACAACTCTCGGATTCTGTTTTCTCGACTCATTTTCTTCAGCTTCATCCGTCGGTTCTGAAACCAGATTTTGACTTGTCTGTCCGTGAGGTGAACACTGCGGCTGATCTCGAGGCGACGCTCTCGTGTCAAGTACATGTTGAAGAGGAACTCTTTCTCCAGCTCTAGTGTCTGATGTTTGGTGTAGGGGCAACGCTTCTTACGGCCACTCTTCGCAGTCAGCCAGTTAGCTGTATTCTCACTTTTGGAATCTCCTGCTGAAAATGTGAAGAAAATAGTAGTTCAGTTATAGCCCCCCATTTCACAACACTTTATAATAGGCTACAATACGCCTAATTATAGCCTACCAATTTAAGTCTAAAGGGTAACACTTTATTTTACAGTGCCATTCTTACATATGTTACATGTAGTTACTATAGTAATAACTATAAATTATGTATAATTACATGCAACTAACCCTATAGTAAGTACATGTTGTTACTTAATATTACTCCGTACTTAATTGTATAATTACAGTGTAAAAAAGACACCTTAAAATAAAGTGTAACCGACTAACAACATAACAAAATACATCAAATAATTACACATCAAATAAGCAGAATTAGTACTTGCGTAAATACGTTCTTCTAACATTTACGTTTTAATGCAAATTGTGAGACTATTGTGTGTAGCCATATTAATAATATTGGCGTACGATTTATTAATTCAGTTTTTTGACTATTATCTGAAAGTTAACTAAGATTTTTTTTTTTTAAATCAATATTTCGTTTTTGTCAGAGCAGTTGCCTTATAAAGGCACTGACGACGCTTTATCGGTCGTTTTATGTGGAAAGATTAAAAGTAGCCTATACATTTTTTTTTTTTCTTTTCTTTTTTTTTTTTTTTCACGGGCAGTGTAGCTAAACAAACTTGCCACATGTGCATCTAGAAAGAAAAAGTCACATTAAGTGATTACAGATTTGTCATAAATAGCATAATAAAAAAACAGGCTTGCTAAATACATATGTATCCCCATGTGAAAATGAGGATAGTCCATGGTCGTGATTTGTGAGCAATAGGCCTTGTTTGCTTTTTGAACATTTTATGTGATCATTTGACAAAAATGAATATTTTGCTGTGAATGTTTGTTTGAACATATCGATCAAATTAGGGTTATTACTGTGCGCTTTTGTTAAATTAGATATTTTGAGCAATGTGTTTAAATGGTCTGTGTGCTATTATTAAAAACGTGAGCTTTAGGAACTAGAAATAAAGGAACTAGAAATAAAATCAATGCACATTGCATTTGGCTCGAATAAATGCTGTGTTATATGTAAAGGTTTACATACACAAAGACTTAAGCTGAATTGGTTTGGGCGTGCTCAACGCAATTATTTATACATTAGAAGAATCTCGCACATGATTATGCTTGCTAAACCTGCCTTAAGGGGTGTTTAAAATAAAATTAGAAACATTACTGTAATGCTATATGCAATATACAAAAAACGAATCCAAATATTTATCGCGCGTAAAGGCGTTAATGTTTCTACGCGCCCAAAAGACGTCCAAATCCTTTGGACTTTAAGACTGGGCAACAAAACTAACCTTTAGTAACGGTGACCGCCTTCTCCGGGCTGTCCGGTGGCTCCGGAGATGAAGCGGTGCCAGTAGATCCCCTTAGCTCCTTGTTTCTTCCCGGGGCACATGGTGCGCATGCAAGGGGTTCGTCGCTCTCTTCCCTGCTCGCTTCTGCTGCTATGGCTGAAAGAGAGCTGTCAAATCGGGTCGAGCGTTGAGCAGCAGCAGCAGCAGCAAGATGAGTAGATATAGACTGGCTGTCTGGAAAACCTTTAGATGTGGTGCACGTCTGAGATAGACGGAAGTAACCGGGCACCGGAACACAGCCGTTATTGTTGCTAGATGGACATGAGTTTGGTGTCAGCCGCGAGTACGATATATCCTCTGTAATGGTGTCTTTTGGACACTTCTCAGACTCGTATAAGCAGTAAGAGTTCTCCTCTTTTATGGTGGGCGAGAACGACCGTGGGGTAATTTGGTTGTTAGGCTGTTCAATGCGACAGGACCTCGACGTCTCCAGCCATGTTTCCATGCCTTGATATGGCCCACATGTAGGCACTACATTTTGCGAATTGCTCTCGTTCCGTTTGAGTCCAGAAAAATAGCCACAGTTCGACAGTCCATAAGAATACTCGGAGGTCGGCTGCAAGTAGACTCCGCTGTTTTGGTAGTAGTGTCCACTTCCCTCGGCCCTTCCGTGGATCAAGGAGTCTACCAGAAACGAATTTCCAGATGGACTATCGGAGCATGACATCTTTGTGGTATAATTTGACGGTGGAAGAAGATTGCCCTTTCTGGATGACATTTCTTGTGCAAAACATGCTGAATATAATTACTGATAACTATACAACTCAGTGTGAGCTAACAGCCAATTAAATCGCAACGAGCACCAATGACTCCTCCCTCTGTGCGCACGTAACCCTTGTGTCCCATATCTTTTTCAAGCTACTAGATTTTTTAAAGTCAAATCTACATAAACCTGATCAGTCCTTTTTAAAAGTATAAACGAATAAAAAGCAGAATTTAACTTGAACAGCAATATGTTTACGACCACTGACTTCGTTAACACTGACATTGCAGCTGAGCCTTGTGAGCCACGTAGCCTATATAAAACCAAAAAGCAACAAGGTATCGAAAAGGAGATCAAGTGCTAAAATTGTAAACCTTTATGATACACTGTAATTGCCCCAACAGCCCTTTAAGCACATAAACAGTGAGTTACAGACTGCTCTTCTGGTTTTCGTGCATGCGGTGGGTCAAAACAATTTATTTACACTCAAGTTCAAAACGAGAGGCGGCTTTCGGTCTGCTTTTCACAAACACTCAATGTGGATTTCCACAGAATATGATCAACTTTTAGCATGTGATAATCTTAAAGCTGCTTATAGGCCTATTTGAGCTTTATAATTACAGTACTGAGTTATGGGTCAATTGTAAAATAATTTAAAAGCTATTATAACCTTCATAAACGACAAATCTAACCACAAACCCGCATGGCCTTTAAATTATTTACCGATAGCAATTTTAACGCAATTGTTGAATGTTATTAAATTCAACTTTGCCTATTTTTGAGGATATTTTCATCTGAAAAGCAGACTGTGTGCATGATGTTCTCCGTTGTAGGCTATGTAATTTTATTTGTATTTAATTACAGGAAATATAATTCCAAATATTTCTCTCAGATTTGGGTTACTTTTCTTTTTTTTCGGTCTATGTAGCTGAAAAATGTGATTCTGTAAATGATCATGCATTGCTTTATCTCTGAACTTTCTTTCCAACGGGTTTTAAATACTCTAATATTTCCAGAGATCCACAAATAGGCCTATTCATACGTCAATAGCAATAATCGTCCTATAGCTGAAATTAACATATTTCTGATAAAAAAAAATATATCAAAAGTAGATGGCCATTAACATGCGCTTTATAGCGACTAAATAGAACTAATTAGAGGACTCGGGTCGAAATAACCATTGAAAAAACAATGGTACACCAATATAAAGAAGTAAACTAATTAAACTAACTAATTTTATTTATAGCTATAGTTAATTTGTCCCTGCTCCAATAATACAATAATAATGTTTTGATTCACATTGTGGAATCTTAACGAGTGACAACGTCATCATAAGAGACAAGCTTTTTATCGTCTAAAAAAATAAATAACTATTATTTGAAAGTTAATATTTTCGGCTACGTTGAGAAATGAATTTTAATGATTGGAATAGGCTAAATTTATTTAGATTACATTTATTTAGGCTATACTTTCTGCATGCAGAGAATCTACGGGTATTGTTTTAAAAGTCTTTGGAATATTATATTAATTAGCCAATAAAGACTACAGAATTTTCAATAATAAACAATAATTCGCAGAAGACGTCTTTTTTAATACTATAGTTTAGGACACATTTTTTAAATAATAATAAAAAAAACTATAGTCCATCAAAGTTAGGCCATCAAGAATCAAAACAAGCCTACAATTTCTCACAATTAGCCTATATACAAAGCTCTGATAAATGTCAGGAATAAACAAACTCTTGGACTAATACAACTGTTACCCGTGGTACTGCTTTTTTAAATGAAGTTTTTTTTTAATCATTAAACTTTACATGTGCTACGTGCTCAATGTGCTATTGTTGTCTAAAAAAATTGTAATAAATAAATGCAATGCTGACAAAAAAATGATCTAAATGGTAGCTTGGCTATATTTACCTGAAACAGTGCCTTGTATAGTCACGAAGACGTTGTCCTTTGCCCGTACACAAAGTAAACATGTTTCAGCAGGGATTTTAGATACCCGGCAATGACATTGATCTAAAGTGCGCCACCCAGTGGACATGGAATGTATCGTCGGAGCTGCGAAACACTGAGCAATCCAGTCGTGGTGCCATGATGGGACACTGAGACAAATGATGGCGGAAAAGTCCGTGAACACAAGCTTTCAATGGTTCCAGCCGTTGTTTTCTAGCTCTTAGTCACAGTTAATAACCTTGGTTCTCAGACGGTTTATGGCACCTCACTCCAATTCTACAAATGCTCCAGACTAAGACTGGTTTTATGACCGAGTTGCTGCAGCAACGGGGGGATGTGCCGTAATTAGGGCGAAATTCCATCGAGCCTCAAAGGATGCGCAAACCGTCAGGGTCATCACGTAAAACAGTCGTTATTATCTTATATGGTCGCCCAGACTCGCCCTTATTTATTAGACTTCTGAGTGGCATAAGCCATATCAGATTTGTGACCCTCTCGCACTGTATCATCGATATATTGATACAGGAAAACTGTAAAATTACACGAAGTAACAAGAGACTTTTTCATGCTCGAGACAAAATAACTTTCCTTAGAGTTTAAGATGCTTAATAGATTCTTAGCAACATGCCACTTTCAAAACAACAGTAGGCTATAATATGAAGACTTATCTATAAGGTCGACATAGAACAATTTGCTGAAAGGCCATTTGATTCATGGAAACATACACAGCCATGTTTTGGGCAGTTCCGTAATGGATACTAGGCATTAATAACGGCAAACACTTGATCCTTGAATCAAAGAAAACGCGTGGAGGCAATATAACGCAAGATCCATCAAACATTTGATCCTGCTCCAGGAAAAAGAGAGAAAACACCAGATATTTCAAGAGACTGATTTATATAACACTGTAGAGACGTCATAAACATGAGAGATTATCATGAACACGAATGAGCTCCTGCAACATTGATATATATTTTGTACACACGTTTTAAAGAAAAGGTGGAGAAAACACAGAACTCATAAAGAAAATACAATTAAGGTTTCAGAGGAGTGTCCATGCTGGTTCAGTTATTGCTTTTGCCTTAAATGTCCAATGTCTGTTTAAAAATAAATAAGAATTTTGCTCTTTTTTTGGACACAATTATTAAGTGACCCGATTTTACTGGAGAATGCGCAGTAAAGACGCATAATATAAAATATACACTTTAAGTCCACACAATTCAAGAGAATATAGCGCGCATGATGCATTTAATTCCCAGTAAGATCATGAAATATGCGTCATTCAATAAGAAAAAATTGTCTAATAATATAAAACACAAATATTTAACAGATTGAAAACACCTTTTTGTCCACTAGTATTTATATCTCGCCCTCCCCAACATTTTTTCCATCTAAATAGATTTTAAGCATAGCCTATACTTACTGCTATATGACACATATGCGAAAACTACAGATCTTGGTCAGATGATAATAATAATAATAATAATAATAATAATAATAACAAAAACAAAATCCCTGTAAACTGAATAGTCACTTAACTGAATAAAATGAAAAATCATAATAATAGTTTTAATTTCAAACGGTAAAGATTACAGAGAATATACATTTATGTTTATATCGATGAAAAAGTCTGTCAGAGGAATAAAGGTCGCATATCCTCTAGGAGCCGGAATGTCCATCCACGAACTTGAAATGAACCATCTCGCCTAGATGATTTCGATCTAAAGCAAAGGGTTCGTGGTGTAATACTGTAAACGGTCTCTGTTTAGTTTTTTTTCTTTCATTCTTCTGTTTTGAAACCATATTTTGACCTGACGGTCGGTGAGGTTGAGCATTCTGGAAAGCTGTAGCCTTTTTTCTTTGTTGATGTAAACACTGAAGAAAAATTCTCTCTCCAGCTCTCTGATCTGATATTTTGTGTAAGGACACCTCTTTTTCCGTGTCTTCTGTCCATCTGAAATGTAGAGAAGAAAGACAGTCAGTGCATTTGACTTTTAACTTTAAATAATTGCATAGAAATAATATAGTAATGCATGCAGAAGAGACAATTGCCGTTTTCCCAAAATTATTTACAAAAGTGTTGCGGTTATCTAAATTTGACTGTAATAGGCTAATTAAACGATAAATTATGTAAAAACCTAACACATTACACATTTAGCCCTTAAAATCCAATTTTAATGAAAAATCGAGTTCTGCAACAACACACTCGATAATGGAGGCTTAACATTTCATCTTTTATTTCTTTTCATTCACCACAAAAGTAAAAAAATCACCACATCTGATAATATTTACTCTTTAATATTTAACAGGAACTCTAGTCAGAACAATAGCCTACCTAACAAAAAAATAGTCTGATGTAAAACGTGGCGATAAATAAGCTCAGGATCTCTTAAATATGGTTGCATTAACAAATAGCCCGACTGTAATGAAGTCTGGAAAGCATGTTTTTGAAGACTCGAAGGGAAATGGCCTATCATTCACGGCCAATTTCAATTTCGAGCACGTGATCTCGCGTTTATAACAAAGTTTTGTTAGGGTAAATATACAGGGCCCTCTGTAAACCTTATATGCTTATAAAACAGCATATAAAACCTTTAACAACAGCACGTTACATCAGAAACTTTCTCGCGCAACTGCTTCAATACGTACTGCTGCCGCCGCTGAATTTCTCTTCGTTGTTACCGGAAGATGGCTCCGGGCTGCTGGTTTCCTCACACCGCTCTGTCTCCTCTGTTCCCCGACAACTCTCGCTGGCTGATTCCGCGGACGGAGGAGGCGCCTTGCCGGTCGCTCTGTCCACCGGGTGCTCGCTCGGCTGGTTTTCCACGTTCCCGTACGCTGTCTCGAAAAACTGGTCAAATGCCTGGGGAAGCACTCCGTTCCTCCCTACGCTGCCATACACGTTGGACGTGTGGCTCGCGTTGGAGTGGTAAAGAACCGAGTTATTTTTCGAGAGCATGTCCCCCAAAGTTCCAGGATTGGACAGGCAGTCCCTGTGCACCATGTCTTCGGTCGCGTAGCAGTGTGGCAGATTGCCCCTGGAGTGCCATTTACTGGACGTGTCAATGGCATAGTCCCTGAAAGATACCTCTCTAACGCTCTGAACTTGTGGCAAACTGGACGTGGAGTATGAGTATGTCATGGGGCAAGAAGACGGGGTCTGGGGCAGAAAAGGAGGAAGGCTGGAAAATTCCGTTCCAGACACGTAATAAGTACAGCCGGGCAAATACATGTTAGACCCAACGGGTACCCGCTCATCAAAATCCATCATGACACTTGGTTGGGCACGCCACAACCATAGTACTGCCTCGCATCGTAGTACAGAGCTGCTTCAGCTTCAGTGGCTTTGAAGCAGATCCGCCGAGCAGAAATTTTGAGACGTGAGCTGACGTGGAGATCCATCTCCATCCATTCCAGAGAGCGCCAGTCATGTGACCAAGGGCAGAAATTGACATGTACCTCTTAGAATATTGTATGCCAACATGTGCAAATGTTCAAGTCGAGGAGCGAGCGATACTTTCATTGATGAACGTGCGCATGCAGTGGACCACAGTTGGTTATGTTGACACTTTGGATTGCTGGAGAAACCCACCCGCACGCTCAACAGCCAACGCGCCTTACTAACATCACCATGGCTTCTCATGTTTATGGATTTGTTCTATTAAGTCTCAGATATCTCATGTCGCTGTAACTCTCTTACCCATTTTTTTCGCCGTATAGGCTCTTAAAAATAAATGTGCCAGGAAGGCACAAATAAGATATTTCGCAGTGATACAATTTGAATTCCCAAGTGATGTTCTTGTTAATTGAGAGTTGCATGTAATCAACTAAATCGAACATAATGGTATGGCTGTGTATGGCGTTTTGTGTTTCATATATTTGCCTTTCACAATAATCAGTTAAGCGCCATTGGCGCAAGAATAGCTACATTACGCTTTTACTAATTTTAAGCGCTTCTGGTGTTTTACTCTACTGAGAAATGTACATGATAGTTTATTTGAAAACGTTATTTCAATGTGTGTTTATGCCTAAAATAAAGCATTGAGAGTGTGAACTGTGGTCACAAATTGTAGCCTAAATGTTGAAGCAATATAAAAATGGATATTTACAAAAGGCGTAGTTGGATGAGCATGAGCTAGTATATTAGCTATATATAATTACATAAAATGCTATTCATTTAGATAGTTTTAGTATTAATATGAGTGTTAATTTTGACAGAATTATTTAATTACAGAATATGAATATAGTACACGTGTTTCAACAAGTCTTGTTTTGAGCGCCATTTGGTTCAAACAGATATTATAGATTAGCTTTTTTTTTTTTTCACATACAGCATTTATTCAAGAACACAATTTACTATGAGGGTATTTATATTTGCGTTCTTCTGCAGAATTCATTAAAGCGTTTTACGCTTGCCAATAATCTTTTAAGGTAGGCTGTGTATAAGGCAAGACAAAGGCAGAATTTGCCCGGGTTGGGCACTAGAGTCATGCAGTGAAGCGGCTTGAAAACACAGTTGAGGCCCATTAAGTTTTAGCTTGGACTATGGCCCCCATAGAATTACTTTGGATTAAACCATGATCAATGGCCGAAAATCTCCAAATACACACATTTATGAAGAAATAAAAAAGAGAGAAAATAAAAAGAGAAGTTTGGACAAAGCCTGTAAAACGGTTGCTATATGTTCAACAACGAAAATGCACTCTTTGTGAGATTAGAACGGTTTGCGTTTTCCCTTATTGCCAACGCTGATTTCGTTGGTATTATGGCTTTTAATGAGTAATCTTGTGCTGGGAGGCAACAAAAACTAAAACCAGTCCAAGACAGACGTGGTTTTATGGTGCTCTTGGTATCTTCCTCCAGCCATTGTCAGCTCAGACAAGCCATGGCCGTCGGAGAGTGATCATGAGACGCCACCTACTTGGAATTCGTGAACTTCAATGAGACCTGAAGTCACGGGTAACAGTATATTAAAGGGAGACAACGGCCCCGTGCGTTGTATCGGGTGAGAGTCATGTTTTTAGCTTCTTCCAGGCTTAAATCCACAAAGATCAAATGCACGTGTTCATAGAAGATTATCATGCATGTTTCGGTCACTAACAATAATCTTGCTATTATTAGAGTTGTAGGTTAAAATAGAAGGTGTCGTTCAGTTTAGCGTTACTGAGCAGGCCCACGCCTGGATCAATATGACTCCACAAAGAAATAGTTTAAACGTTACATTTCGTTTTGGCATATTTAAAAGTGTGTGAGCAAGACCTCAAAGGTGATGGTCACTTGCACATATAAGTGGTAGTGTACAAATAGCCCAAACAGCGCCCCGGGTGAGGTTTAAGGGTTTCCACGAGTAGCTACTAATTGTATTGCACGGAACTTTGGCATTTTCTTCAGTATTGTTTTTGACTCATCCGAATTAGGGAAGGCAAATTATACAAATGACCGATAACTTTTCGCACTGGATCAAGTTAGCACTTCTTTCTTGAGAAGCACAGTAATTGGTACAGTCCAAGCCAATTTGTCATCACTTCTACTAAGAACAAATTAAATTTGTCAATCCACTTTGAAAAGCTGTGGTTTTGGATTTTTTAACAACCCAAGTCTCCTCTGAAATTGTAAATCGTTCAATTGTCGTGTAAAAGCGGTAAAGCTCGCGCAAAATCCTATTTGGCGTATACAATGCATTTCACAACAATAATTTCAATTCATTTAAACACATTTAGATTTAGCTTTTTAAATTACAAGGGTGTTTAAATTTGAACAATTAAATGATGTTCTTATATGTTCAATGACGTCTAGAAACTTTGAGAATGCGAAGATTAGCCTATAGCTAAATAGCACTTTTAATTTAATTAATTTAATGCTATATAGAAATAAACGTGCCATCATATAACACAATAATTTTAAATCTTGTTAGTAGCAAGAGTCTATTAAAAAAGAATGCATTCATCGAATAGAATCCACTTTTCATTTTCATTTAATTTTCAATGTCATTTTGATGTAAAAAATGTGATATTACTGTCTGGGTGTCCTTACACTTTGGTGCATTTAATTAGCACTGATTATCTTTTCACTGCATGTTTTGTCGCAGTGCAGTTGAGGGCCCACTTTTAATATTGCCATAGGAATGACGTAAGATAAAGGCTCTTTGAAAATGTAGATTTAGACATGTCCTGTGTCTTTATACGTTTTTACTCTGTAACCACCTATTAGTAGGTGATTTGTGTGAAACATTAAAAATATAGAAAATAATATTCCCCTGCTTTAGTTTTCTGATTCCCGACATATTTGCTGGAGAAGGACAGCGGGGTTGAGTGAAGCTAACCTTTGCCTTGCACTTGCTCGGTAAAGTTTGGTGAGTATCGATGTTGATGCCACGATGACCTGTACAAACAGTTTTACAGGGGACCACATTTATCAGAAGTGCAGACCTGCATATAACAAGTGAAGTAAAACTGTAGATATTATGTTGATATGAACGGTTTATCCGCCCTTCACTGGAAGGAAAATGCGATCAAATGCCTTAAAAAAAGTATTAAAACATTTTAATAGCACGCTTTCGTCGAATTTATGTTATTGAAACGTATCTAAATGTTAAGTAGGGAAAATGCACGTTTAATAAATTAATGTTAGTATCAATAGGAATATCTAAGGGGTTTTTTTTTGTTTTTGTTTAGGCTACTAAACGCCTTCTTTGGTCATCATCATTTTTATTTAAAAAAAAAACAACAACACTTAAGACATTGCCTACTTTGCGTCTGTAAACAAAAGTGTACAAATTATGAAACTTTCAAAGCTGATTTACAATTTATAATCTTGTGTGCACCAAAGAGTTGCTTATATAAATCAGACATTAAATGCATATCAAAATAATTCATTTATAATTTATTTGTGGATATTGTCTGCAGTTGCTTACAGAAATTACTTATATCCTAAAAGATGAACAACTAATGTTGAAAATGTTGCTTTTTGTATGAGCAATGGAAGAAATGGATTTGTTGTCGTTGTTGCTTGTTATTTCAGTAAAGTAATGAGACACTAATAGCATCTTACGATTTCATATCCATCTAACGTTCTGGCATCAGCATTATCCTATATATTTGTACAACGAATATAGCCTTCATATCCGACAGTAGGCTATATAAACATCAGCAATTTTCTTTTGACCGATTAGCTGAAGTTTATAATATTTAGCGATGTTATAAACTCAAAAAAGCACACAAGCATCTGAATTCAATTTACTCAGACCATCCCTAATGTTGAGAACTGCGCTGGTTTACTAAAATGCCATTTCTTTTAGTGCCTTTGGGTGGCAGCACAGTCCAGATTGAAATGCCCTTTGATACACTGAAACGCAAACTGCGAATCCCGTCCATATGTAGCTACTTCTCCCCACACTTTCCGTCTGCTCAGACGTTTTTCAAGACCCCAGCTCATAGGCTGCTTTCAGATCCCACAAATAGATTCTGATCATTTATTTGTGACTATTCAGAAGCCTTCATACAGTGATATAGGCTACGAATTACCTGTACCATAACGACAAATTCTGCAAAGACTCTAAATGTAAAGGTTTTGTTATTCATTTATTGAAGAGAATACACTCTTAAAAATAAAGGTTCCAAAAGGTGTTTTATCACAATGACGACATAGAAGAAGCATTTTTGGTACCCCAAAGAACCTTTCAGTGACCAGTTCTTAAAAAAAAAAAAAAAAAAATCTTAGTAAAAAGAACATTTTAAAAATCTAAAGAACCTCTTTCTACTATAAAGAATCTTTTGCGGAATGGAAAGGTTCCATGGATATTAAAGGTTCTTCATGGAACCATAGATGCCAATAAAGAACCTTTATTTTTAAGAGTATAGAATAGAATAGAATAGAATAGAATCAATGATCAATTGTTAATGAAACATACTAACGATAAAAATGTATCAGCTTATTTGAAATGCAATTGTCAGCTCTGTAATAAGCACAAAAAAGTTAATGAAAAGTAAAAGTCTTTCTGATTTTTTAAATAATAAAAAAGTTAACTGCTGGTACCGTTTTCCAGAATAAAAACGTTGGCGGTGAATCGTTGTTACACGATGTGACTTAATTAATTTTGAAAATGCAAAAATAAAAAGCCAAGTAGACAAAATTAACTGGGTTATTTGTTATTTGCATTTAATTTCTGGTGCGTGTTTGTATTGTATTCTTAAAACTACAAACTGATGTCTTGGTGGCTTTGGTTTGCATTTAACTTGAGCAATTGGCATGTACACCGAGAGTTTGTATTTGAAAATGCATTTGTTGGGTAAGTAAACTATAATATGACTAATAGTTCAAAGTTTCTAAAATATAATTTGAATAGACTGTCAGTAGACAAATGAATACATTTGAAACGGTAGCTAAATATTATGTCACAGTTCACACATTTTATTGGAAATACATTGTACGTCTGTTTATTAATTTTCCATTTTATTTTTCAGGTGTAATTTGGTTTTCTCTAATTTGTGGAAGCTGATTTCAACAAAACCTTTTGTTTGTATTTATTATTTACGTATTGATTTATTTGTTTGTTTTAATGTTCGTTTGCTTGTTTATTGGTTTGTTTTAAAATATGGTCTATATAGCATTGTACGTAAATATTTGTTAGTTGAAATTCAGTAAACAGTTAAAACCTTATTTTGTAATTTTGTTGTGGAAATGCAAAACGCCTACCTCAGAGTGACTCCAAACCAAAAGTAAATTGGGAGTCTTTTTTTAGCTGTATTTGGCTAAATTGAGCAATGTGTGAATCATGCTGAGAAGAAAATATACATACCACCAATATCAGTCATACTGTCTCCTGCCTTTCACTCTTTTCTTTCTCCTTCAGATTTGTATTTTTGACTATATTATTCCGATTAGAGTATTAACTTGTATAGTATTGTATAGTAAGGAAAAACACACAAAACACCGACACAAACACACTGTGACATTACCTCTATTTACCTGTTTTTGGAATCTGAGTCACTGATCTTCAAGTTCTAAGAAAATGTTAATTGGTTTTCTATATAGAACCCTAAGGTTCTTGACTCGATTTTAAAGAACGCTTTACACCCAAAAAGTTCTATATAAGGAGAAATGTCCTAAATGACTGCATAATACTTTCATGTTTAACGGGTTATTTTAATTTTTTCTAGTGATAAAAAGATGTTTACGAGCGGTTCAATTCATAAAATTAAATTAAAACAAAATTAATTTATTAATTTATTAAAACTAAATCCATAAAAAGATGCCATGATGGGAGCCACTAAAAGGTTTGAAGCGCCTGACAGAATCGTTTAAGATTCTATAGAACCTTTTCTTCAAAGAGTGTAGAATCAGAGGACTGAAAATACGGAAAATGATTATTATAACTTTTTGGTGCTTTACTAACTATTAAAGAAAACACATTAACCTCGTATTCGTAGATTTCAGATCTCTAATAGCCTATTTCTATGAGGAACTGTAACCCAATTGCAGGAAGTCAAGGCAAATGCATATTTGTGCCACTAGATGGCAGCACTGTTACGCTCATGGAAAATGATAATTGTAGAACAATTGTTCTTTAAAAAATTTGGAGAAAGACAACATCACAGACACTATTCACTCATTCGTATTAGCAGCTGATCCTTCTATTTTACTCATTAGCCTACTTTTTGGAAATAAAAAAAATTTGACATTCGGAATAAATATAAAGATACAAATATTGAAATGCATCACTTAATATGGGGAGTTTTATTTGCATACTGTCTGCAGTAACACATGCGAATTTGTATATTTCGCAGGTGCCTGAAAGCGACTTTGTATTTACAAATGTGCGTATGGGGTTAAAAAAGAAAAGAAAAGCTCGAAACAGTCTTGGGGTAATTTTAGTGTACAGTTAGCGTAGCATGCAAATCCACAGTCTGAAAGGTACAGTTGTTTTTATGGAAACGTGATGTGTAAAAAAACAAAACACAAAAACAACAAAAAAACACGAATTTTTAGTTTAGTTCACTGATTTTCTTGTTGAAAGTTGAATTTACATTCCTCCCACGTCTTTCTGTCAAAGACATTATAGATTGTGAATATGGGCACATTGTTCTTGAGCAGTATCTTCGCTTTTATCAATGTCAGTGTTGGCAAAATGTACACAGCTACATTTTCCCTCCTGCGCATAGTCTCGTGACGTGGAACAGATGATGGAATGGATTTCAGAATAAATAATGTTGAAGGTCCTTCCATTTATACCCCTTTGGTATTTCAGTTTTACTTTTACATTTTTTTTTTTTTTTTTTTTTTTTTTTTTTTTTTTTTTTTCAGACCTTAACTGATGGCCTTATATTTGTTGACCACTTTCTTCTCTTTCACCCGCCTGTTTTGAAACCAGATGGTCACTTGTCGCTCGGTCAGGTTTGTGTGAGCAGATATCCTTCTTCGTTTGTCCTTAGTGATGAATTTATTTGTGGCATATTCTCGTTCTAGTTCCTTCAATTGAACCTTGGTGTAGGGAACCCGCTTCTTTCTCCCTCGACGCACTGACGCTCCATCGGTACCTGACACAGGATCTAGGGGTCAGAATCAGATCAAAACCAAAAATAAGGTTGCTTGCAAAAGCCGTATATGAAATGTCAAATAATACACCATACGATAAAAAGACATTGTAAAAGGCAGTGCAACCAAAAAATGCCTCAAGTAAAACACAAATAATAAAAAACATAAATGATCATAAAATAAAAAAGGTAGGTCCAATTCTCACTATTAACTAGTTGCATATCAGCATGGATATTACTAGGACATTGGCTGTTTATTAGTACTTATAAAGCACATATTAATGCCTTATTCTGCATGACCACATTCTACATCCCTTAATCCCTAATACCTAAACTTAACAACTATTAACTATTAATAAGCAGTAATTAGGAGTTTGAGGCAAAAGTCGAGAATTGGTCCCTAATCTAAAGTGTGACCCAAAAAAACTATTTGCAGTCACGAAAAGTGGTGAGAATAGCCTATACAAATTGTAGACCATGTGTACTTTTTAGATGTACTTTCTTCGTTTTTAAATCAGTTTCAGTGATAAAAGTTTTGCTATTCGTAGGCCTAGTAAAGCTCAATTTTACGCGCACTGAAACCCTATTTTTTCCCTCTCATAGTAAAGCAGAAATACTGCATTTTACCTTGAATAGAGGATTTCCATAAGGTGTTTGACTGTGTTTGATCTTTCGGGCAGTACACCGGACTACTCCACCCGTTCGTGATTGCCCAGGGCTGGTAGGTTTCAACGGGCAGAAGAGACTCGTGTCTTGGTTCCGCAGGCGCGCTCAGCGCAGGTACGACTGGCACGTCGAGATAACTCGGTACAGGCTGGTAAGGGCCAGACGAGTAGCCCTGGTAGAAGGCAAATTCCTTAGCACGAGAAGGGAACTCCTCTCCAGAAACAGACGTGTCCATGTATTTTTCCCCATACGAGGTGGGCTGCGGGCAGGACTTAGGCATCCTACACGGGTAGTAGCTGCCGCCAAAATATCCATAAGGCAAAGAAGCACTGGGAGAATTCTGCACGGCTGAACACGGACTGCATTGTTTGACAGGTTCTCCCATGCCCGACCCTGGCACCTCACTCGACGAGTAGGCTGTGCTCGGAGCCAAAGAAGACGGGTGGGCAATAAGATTCCTGCACTGATTAGCAGCAAAATTGCCTCCCACAAATCCTTCCATGTTTTTGCTCATATCATCCAGGCCGTTGTCATAGAGAAACATCACCGGGTCAATCCAGCGGGAATGGAGGAGTAAAGACGCTGTCATAGCACGCCCTACATGGAGCCTACCAGCTCTTTTAGAATTCCCCAAGACTGAAAGGGAAGCAGTGGATCAGTGGAGTAACAGATACCCATGCGTCCCGTGTGCGTCAAGATCCAACTATTATTGGACGAGCGGAGGCACGTGACATGCAAAGAGGCTGATAAACGTCTAAACTGGAGATAACGCCGATCTAGCAAGACAAACATACGGCACTGAAGTGAAACAAAGTGGAGGGATTTGGTCAAAAATACCTATAAAGATTCTGGTGATAAGTTGTATCCTAAAGAGGAAACCAAGTGGCATTCCATTGCGCAATGGGACTGCATTTTACGTACCGTATACAATTTTAACAGTAAGATTATTGCAAATTCGTAAATATCACATTTTCATATCGGCTACTATTAAAATACAGTTAACAGTCATGAAAAATATAACGTATTTTAGTTGGTGCGTTTCAAGCACCATATTTTGTATTAACATGTTGAAACTGTTTTGGTTTATTATTATTGTTTTAGAACAGCAGTCATTTCTTCATCCTCATTTTTTGTCTAACCAAAAAAAAATTATCATGCAAATTAAACAAAGAACAGAAAAAAAGTCTCAAAGTGGCTATTTTCTTTCTTTCTTCTTTTTTTGCAGAGCTACAGTGAACCATCTCTGTAATACCATCGACCATTTCGAGCCCATGAAATTGTCAAATAACAAATCACACTTTATGAAAATGACCACCAGTTTATTACTCTATACGGCTAGAAATCCAGCCCACAATTTGGCAAGACTCGTTTACATATGAGTTACACACGGCTGGAGGCCAAGGTCAAGTTGAAAGTTGCAGTCTAGCCAGGGCCCTTGTTGTCACTGAAGGCTAGACCGTCTGGCAGGAAACGACCACACATCTCCGGGTACATTGTAAACAGGAGCACAAAGGTATTATACTGCTTGTGATGCCACAGATTCAGCATGAGTGTCTCTTGATCAATGTTTCATTACAGTTCTGGTTATTTGATGTGTTGGCACAGAGGTCTGGCACTGCTGGAATTAAATAGCGAGAAGCTAGAGTAAAGAGAGCCAATATTCAGGCTTCCTATTAATTAGTAGCCTAGTAATAGGCATATTATTGTTATTATTATCATAGTAGGAGACTATTATTATTATTATTATTATATGTTGTTATATCAGCCTAAAGTTATATAAAAATCCCATAGGATTCATTGCCAGTCTTATTTAATTTATTTAAGTCTCTTTTCAAATCGGTTTTCTTAAATTAGCACACAGTCTGAGTGACTAGGCTAAAATTGCATAGTCTAAAATTTTAATTTTAAACGTGACACATTTAAACTGAAATTTGTAAGTTTCTTGTTGCAATTAAATTAATAAAGTCCCTTAATGTTGGAACGATCCTTTAAAATAGTTAACAGGCTAATAACCTATATTTTTACCCTTATCTGAGAAACAGATACAATAGCTCACAAACTGTCACTTTCATGAATAATATCAGCCTCAAGAATCTATTGAGTACAATTACGATAAATAATAGGTACATTCAAAAGTACTATTATAGATGCATAGCTGTTTATTAGATGCACATATGAAGGATAAACAAAAAAAATCAGGTCATTTTAGTTAGGCTACCGAGGGGCAGCCGTTTGTATACGCTCGCTACAGCAAAGTACACAGGAAATAAGCTCGCTGGTGGCGTGGAAACACGGGCATGTTAGGCGCCAAGTCCCTATTTGATCTTTTTAAGGTTTCTTGAGCTATTAGCGTTCAGCGTTGTCCGACCCTCTCACAATAGCTGAACTGCGTAAAGACGGAGTCAACATGTAAACAGGCGGATGTGAGAATTGCTGGTGCACTGACTAGACCCACAGAAGATTCAATGCACAGCTACATTTACCTCGAAGATATAGACAACCGGTAATGGGCTACACATTATTCCTCAACTTAAAAAAATCAATTGTTTCCTCAAGATTTGACGTATAAACCACAGCCGTCGTGTTTGTTGGTCCTTTAGCCCTGTCAGTGGAGTAATGTAGGCCTATACATGCTATTTTTTTTAGGCTACCAATCACATGGCATATTAAGGCCTTAAGATGATGTTTTTTTTTAAATATAGTTTGTGAGATGCTGAAGACAATGGTAGCCTATAAGATTTGGGATCATTTAAATCATTCTGTTTGTAATTTGAATAGACTGAAATAAGTCTTTATGTAACAATTTCAACCAAACATATCACTTGGATCTAATTTCCTCTCATATGAGCAAAGACCTGGAACTGAGTGAACTGTATTTAAGAGAGTGCAAATGTACAAATGTTAATTTCAGATTATAAACGAGGTACTTTTATTCCTCTTCTGCAAATACATTCACGAAAACCAATATAGGCAAAGGCTGCTGTAGATATATTAAAAGTAAATATTTGAAAGGCACGAAGCCTAGAGTCCTTATTTTGTAGCCTACACTATACGTTAGAAAACCGTAGACTTAAAATCTCACCTGGTAATGTTACCTGCACTAGCCTACATATTTTAGACACATTGATATTGCAAACATGCAGCCTATTTAATTAATAATAGCCTAATATAGGCTATATATATATATATAAAAAAATCACTTTCCAATCAAATTTTCGTTCAGCGCGGTTTGACACAGTTTTACATGACCTGATGACGCGTAAATAATCGTTTAAAATGTGTTTGAGGTATTGAAAATGTTCAAAATGTCTTTTATAAAAAAAAAACTGCATTGGTCTTGTTGAATACTTACAACACCGTGCAAACTGAATAGCCTAATTAATTATTAATTATCTTAATTATTAATTTACTTACGGATTTAATATTAGGAATTTTTTGTTTTTCTGACGCTATTGTTGCATTGGAATTAAATTATATATTAACATAAATGTAACATTTTCATAAACGTCACAACTTCGATGCTTTAAAAGCAGAAACCTGATGTCCAGTTTATTTTGAGATTGTGGAATCATTGCTCCTTGATAAAATATCGCCAACCACCTTTATTATGCAATAATAGGCTACATGAAATGTTACCTCAACGAATAAAAAAAAGAAAATGTATATTTTAGTAATCTATTTTGTATGTTTTCCCTAAGCAAAAATCGCATTACCTTAGTTAATGTTTTAATGGAATATCAAAGAAATTGTTTTATTGGCACATCATGATTCAAAGTCCAAACATCCGTCACAGGTATAATTCTCTTTCTCTGAAACCAAACAGTTTGACTTAGGCTACAAGTTTTGTTTGTGTGTGTGTGTGTGTGTGTGTGTGTGTGTGTGTGTGTGCACGTGTTATATAGCTCGAGATATAGCAGCGAAAACAGTTCACTAAATATCTTCATTTTTACTCTTTTAAGGTCCAGACTATTATAGGCTACAATTAAATTATATACAGGCGTAAATAAATAATTAATGATTATTATAAAACGTGTTTAATAAATTGGTCAATGGAAAAACTCACTCAAAAAGTAGAGTTTACAGTCAAGTTTAGCATTTTTTTGTCCCAAAGTATATGAAGCTCAATATTCAATTAACATGTAAAATTATTTTTGATGGAACAACACAATATGCGTGAAACTAAATGTAGGCTAAATATAAAGGCAACGAGTCATCTTGTAAACACACCGGACTTCTCAGCTAAATGGCTGTTTTGTGTTTCTGTAGTGGAAATAAAGATAGTGAAGTCTCACTTGGCATGTATTTTTTCAAGTAGTTAAACCTAACAACTTCACATTACACCTATTCAAAATCCAAATAGCCTATACACATATCATATTTCTACCACACCTGGAGCTCATATCAAGGTCCATACAATTAGTCTAAATAAAATATATTAACCCTAGTGTACTAATTTCTGCCACATGAAAAAGAAAATTAAATCAAACAATTTGTTAAATGGGGAGTTTTCAGGTCATTCAACACGGAGCATGACGCAACTTTTGAAGGATGTCTTATCTGTGTATTGTCGTAATTAGTCATTTCAGAAAGCATAATTTAAAAAAAAAAAAGTGTTACCTATGTGTTTCATTGAACCCACCTCCTGAAAACAAATGCTTTCGTGTAGTTAAAATTAAGACTACATAAAGAATGCACACACTTAACGATTAAATTTATCAGAGATCATACAGCCATTGCATCTTCTATAGCCTAGAAGAGTTTCCACCTATTGGATATATTTTAGAAACATGTTTTATGCAATCAATACACCTTTAAAAGATAGCTATAGGATACCAATTTTTTTTAAAAAATCACAAAAATAACGAAATATGAATTGAGATGTTACAGCCGACGCAGAATTTGTCATCTGAATGTGTGTTATTCACCACGTGGTCAGCTGAGGATGATTGTCCACATTTGCCAAAAATAATCCGAATCTGAAGTGGCTGCATCCGCCCGGCGACTAGCAAATGACAGAAGAGAAAACTAGACAATGAACAACAGTTAGAAGATAAATGTTGCAGTTTAGAAAATCTTTACCGCTGAGAAAAGACTGAGAGATAATTTTCAGGTGTTTCAGTGACCAGAGAATGTCATGCGTTAAATGGTTCAAACCGGAATGGGTTACCAGGTTTTGGGCTGTCTGAAGTCTAACTACCCCATGGTCCTCTGTTTGTAAGACCTGCCAACTAGATAACAACACAGCACTTAGGCCTCCATGCTTAATGGACTTTTTATGGGTTTGTCCTGTGATCATGTGACCTCTAGCATTATGTCCTCTCTGTGCCTCTTTAGTGGGTAGATCAGAAACATACCGACGACTGCATTTTCCCTAGTTTTGGAAACCAGGAGTGCAAAAGTGAGTGTGACAAGAAGAGGCAAAAGACAATGAGAGAATATGAGGCGGCAAAGAAAAGTTCTGAGGGTGGGAGAAAACAGTGAGCAAGAGTGAAAGGTCCTGTATCTTGACTTTATCATTAGCTTCATGGAACTGTGGCCGAAGGGGCACAGAAACAAATTAAATTACACATTTATAATTTTTCAAATATTTTTTACTGGGTTCCCAATCTTGAAATTCTCAAACCGGTATGCATATCTTCTTTGAAACACAAGATGATATTTTTCTGTCCACTCAGTGAAAGTCAGTGGGGTCTAATGTGGTTTTATTGTACGGACAAAAACAGCTTCAAAACTTTCTTTAAAATATCTTCTTTTGTGTTTTACAAGAAAAAAAAAAAAAAACGCAGGTTTGGAACAACATGATAGAATGTTTATTTTTTTAACCCTTAAACGCATACCTCGGATAGTGACCCAGGACGTCATTCACTATTCTCCTCCTCGTTCATTCTTTAAAGTTAGACATCAACCTTCTTAGTATTCCTCAATCAATTAATTATAAACAACATAACAAGAAGAAAAAAATTATAAAAGAATGCCCGTTTTCCCATTCATTTTTTTGTAAAAATTGTATAGGGTCGCTAACGACCCGAGGTGTGTAACAGTGCAAGTATATTTTCTGCACAACAATAATGGAATCTTTGATGACTAAATAAGTGCAATTAACCTTTATTCCACGAGGTGGCAATGTCTGATACACCATGATGAAGTGACGTTTCAACAAAAGAATAGGAAGTATCATCAGCAAAACTTTAAATGGCTCAGTGATTTACTGCAGAGCAAGTACTGAACGCAATCAAATATTAGTGTCACTGTCACTTGGTGGATCTGGTGAAGAAGCTGTCAGCGATCAAAATATTAATTTTGAAGATGTTGAAAATGATAGTTTTGAGAATATGTTTGAGATTGCTAATATAAGCTAATGTACTGGGAAATGAGAGTGATGTTATAAAACATCTGCTCAAATTGAACCCTTCCAAGCTCCAAAAGGTAACAAAATGTTTGTGTTATTCTTCTATAATTGTTACTCTAATATCAGGAGTTTTATATTATTGCGTCAGGTAGATATCCATCCGTGTTAGATATAGACCCGGGTCGCCACCTGAATATGTAATGATTGGCGAAATATTCACGCATTTAAGAGTTAACGTGCACTATCCCCTCAATTCCAACAATGAGAACACGAGACTAAAATATTACAATTTCCTTGATGTGCAAAAGATCCCTAGTGTTGATGACTCATTTTTATTGTGCAATGTGCCGGTTACGTGCCACTGAATTCAGGGTGAGGCTTCATAAAGAAGCATCAAAAGACATTTCACTGTGCATGACCTTGAGGAGAGGGAGGAGACCAGATACAATATGTGCAGTGTTGCATCACTTTCAGCTGGTTAGCTACATTCATTAAGATTACCTGTACAATTGTAAACCTGGCTTAGATTTTATGTACATATGAAACATTGGTGTTATATGAATGTGTATTCATGTATCAACACGCCACTTAACTTCAAATCAACAGATATTTCCTGCTTTAATTTCCAGGTGTTTAAATTTACATAAACACGACTAACCAACACCACTAACACATACCAAGAGTAGCCAATCCCAAATATGACACACAAAAGACACATTAAGAACATAAAAACTAAAATTAGACATATGCAAACCTGTTTACTATCAGAAAGCTTTAAGGAGTGTAATGGCTGATCTGAGTCTTGTGAGTGTTTGAGAATGAAGTGATAAGATTTAAAATCTTTCTTTAGCCTACAGAACAGCCACAAAGGCAAGAAAAAGTCAGAACAAAACTTCAATTCACAGCATCTCATCAATTGATTGGTGGATTACTAATTGTACATGGGTAGGATCACATGAGTAACATGATTCCAACAGGAACTTACAGCCTTCATTCATTCACTCACTCACTCACTCGTTCGTTCATTCATGGCTCCCAGCACATGCATGTCAAATGAAATCACATAGTTGGGTCAAAGTTTTGCAAATCAGATCATGTGCAAGGCAGGTAGTGCTGGGTAAGGCTGTGGCAGGGGCAGAGAGTGATGCCATCTACTGGCCCTCCTCTTCTCTAAGAAACTGGAAGACAGATGAGAAGTCTTTGCTGGCGTAGCCACGTGCACACATCATACGGTAGATCTGATGGGCCAGAGAGCCCAATGGCACTGGGGTCTTTGTGTTGGTTGCTGTATTCTGAGCAAGTCCCAGATCCTGAGGATAAATGTCAGCAAAAGTCAATGAAGGATGTGAAATAACTACACATTTTAAAAATTAACTAGTAAATATGGTGAATCCAATTGAGCCAACCTAAGACACATTCTCGCCTGTGAGCAGAATATAGCATCTCGACAATTTAAAAAAAAAAAGTAGACCATCTTTAACTCAACATGCCATGTTAAAAAACAACAATGCTTAGACAGCCTTAGATGTCTGATAAATATGGCACACAAAATTGGAAACATTTGGATGTTGCGTTCAATGGTCCATCTGGAAACAAATCCATTGTGATGCCAAACCCCCTCATGGAAGAAGAAAAGCAGTTGAGTCTGCAGCTTAGACGCTTTAATATACGTCCAAGAGTCTGACATGCCGGTCTGTTATTGTAGGGACATCCATTTTACATTTTCTTGCCCCTAAAACTAACTGTGATTGGTTGCTTTACATGTCAGTCAGACAGCCTCTGGGTGGTCCTTGGCCAATGAAAGCTGCTATGGAGTCCAGACCTTCTGCCGTCAGTCTGAAGGTCTGGCTACGTGAGACGACACAATGCTCAACAACATTGGGAAACATGATAAAATAGCATGAACGTGTACGAATATAGAAGTGATACTATAAAGCAAATGAATTTAAAAGGTGCAAATTTCCCTAGTTTTGACAGTGAAAACAATACACAGCACGCAAACAGAACCACCTCTAAAACGATCACAAAAAGGTAATAAATATTTTTATATGACAAAGCAAACCTTGGCCATTAGTGTAGTTCCAAAGCCACCCTGGTAGTTGTTTGCTGAGGGCACTCCCTCCATCACTCCCGGGACAGGGTTGTATGTGTCACTTGACCAGCAGCGGCCAGAGCTCATGTTCAAGATCTTTGCAAGAAGCTTTGGGTCAAGCCCTAATCTGTTAGTGCACAAAATAATCTCCAATAAAAAAATTAAAAAAAAACAGGGTAGAAAATAGTAGAATACAATCCGTAACAAAAGTAAAAGCATCAAGCGGTTTTATTGAAGTAATTTACTGAATCAAATAATTCAACTAAACTGCACCTGATTCCCAAGTTCATGGTCTCTGCTGTTCCAATCATCCCAATGGCCAGCAGCATATTGTTGCAGATTTTAGCTGCCTACAAACAAGGAAGAGAGATTACAATAAGGGATAAATCAGCACCTTTCCAAGAATGCCACTATATTCTTAAATCACATCCTGTTCGTACCTGTCCAGTGCCAACTTGGCCGCAGTACACCACATTAGCACCCATACAGGTCAGAAGCTCCTTGGCTGCATTGAACTCCTCCTCTGGCCCACCCACCATAAAGGTGAGCTTACCTGAATTGGCAGCACCAACACCTGAGAAAAATTTAGAAAACAATGCAAATCATACATATTACAACTAGGCCTGGTTTCACACACAGGGCTTAGATTAAGCCTTAGTTCAATTAGGGCATTTAAGCAGCTTTTATAAACTTGCCGTAGGAAAAAATTACTCGTGTGGATCTTGAGACAAAACCCAATGACACACTGACATATTTTAAGATATGCAAGTTGCTTTCAGTTAAAACAGCTCAAACATGCATTAGTCTGGGACTAGGCTTAAGCCTTGTCTGTGAAACCAGGGGCTAAATTACATACATTACAAGGATAGTTCACCCAAAAATAAAAACTGTCATTCACTCACCCTCATGTTGTTCCAAACCAGTATGACTGACTTAATGCAAAATAAGGTACTTTGAAGAACGTTGGTGCCGTTTTTGTCCAAGATGTACAGATTTAAATGTACAGAATTAAGCCTTTATTCACTCTGAAATAACACTGAACACTGATTACTTCAAATATGGCAACACACACCTCAAACATCATGCTTGGTCATGTGACATCCAAGAACCAATTAGGTTTGATGTTAGCTGACATTTGAGGTTTGTGTCTGTTTTGATGTGATTGTCTTCGTTGTTTAGATTTTTTTGAGCTAATTAAGGATTAATTTGGATTTGTTCATCAGACAAAGTAATTCTAAATCATTTCAGAAGACGTTGTATGGATTAATGTTCTTTTTGGAGCTTGAAAGTCAATGGCGTCTAATATTTTCATTATAAGATCAAAAACAGCTGAAACATTCTTCAAAACAGCTCGTGAAAGAAAAAGTCTGTACGAGTTTAGAAAGACTTGAGGGTAAGTAAATGATGCCAGAATTGTCATTTTTGGGTGAACTATCCCTTTAAACTGACATTCAAGTTCCACAGAAGAGCATTGCAACAAATACAAATGGAAGTGGAGATTTGACTAGTCAGCTAAATTACCAATTAGAGAATGATCAAAGCTTAAAAGTTTGAGAGGATGGGTCTTCAAAATGTAGCACCATCGAAGTGCCATAATTACTCTTAGAGAGGAAAGTTCTATAAATACACAAGCACTTCGCCATCTGCTGTGAACACAGACGCGCATGACGTCAGGGACAGTTTGTTGTGGCTCACGTTTCATTAAGCCTCCTTCACAGGCGCTAACACGGAGCTGAGAATAATGTCTGGAGGGTCTAAGTAAAGAGAACGAGCAGGTCTGTGGATTTCTTATGACTGTTTCACAAACCAAGAGCGGGTCCAACAGTATGTTAGCCAAACCCCACTGACGCATATGAATTGGGAGAGGCAACAATTTAAGGAAAGCAAACTAGAAGCACATTGTTTTTATGTGCCCAAAGACCAGAGGCAACAACTTCCTGATTAAAAAGGAGGATTGCCATAAAGCACAAACTAGCTGTTGACTGAGTTAAACATTTCTTGTTACGTGACAACACATGCAGTTTTCACACCTCAGTCAAGTTTATAAGAGGCACACAGAATTGAACACTGAGAAAAGTATGTGTACAGTACACTTTACAGTCAATTCTGATTGCTATTTAAAGTTCACGGCTTTTAATGTGCGCTTCGGATGAGTGCACACACAAATCTTCTTACAGCGCACCTGAGTTCTCCTTTGCGTCTTCTTGCGCTTGAATGTTTAAATTGGCAAGGCTTAAATGAGTTTAAACACAGATAGCAACGTGTGCTGTTCAGGGGGGTATTCCAGAAAGCAGATTATGTGACATACCTGGGTATGTTTAAGGGTAAGTAAGCGGATAAGCTCAACTTTCGGTTCCAAAAACAGAGGTAACTTTCAGAGTATGCAAGTAGCCATAGCAACTCACTCTCTGAACATAACCTGCTCCGGAGCAGGTTATGTTCCAGGGTTAGTTTGCTTAAGAGGTATTCAGATGTGTTATATTAATATAACTATATTAATTGTATAACTTAATTTGTTATATAGTTACATTTATATAATATACAATATTATATATTAATTCTAAAGCACTATTATAACAAGGTAATGTTGTAAATATCTTTCCTGCTTCTAACACCAACTTTGAGGACAAAATGTTCACTTGCTATCTAATATATCCCACCCACTAACAGGTGCCGTGATGAAGAGATAATCAGTGTTATTCACTTCACCTGTCAGTGGTCATAATGTTATTATATTATATTCTGTTAAAAGAATGTCTTTTGTTTTTCACAACCATTTTGCTCACTCTCTCTGAGCCTTACACTGTTCCATTTTGCTGCTGCACCTTTAAGAAATTTTCGGGTCCTAATGGTATTTCATGCATTCTGGCTTGTTTACACTGTTAAAGAGTTGGATTCTCATACTAAACATGGCCAAAATGTAAAAAAAATTACGTATGACAGTATTTCTGTGCCAAATACACTCCTTCAGGATTCAAACAAGTTTCGGAACGTTTTTTTTCGAGTATGGCTCTGTATGAAGTCACAAAGGGCAGAATTGCTTGTATGGGCACTTCTTCCGGATGAGCATGTGCGCACATCAACCAGAGTGAGAGCACGCCCATCAACGAGCTTCGTTCGGGTTACAGGAGCCGTTGGCAACGCTGGCATTTTGTTTTTAGACCACGAA
Source organism: Coreius guichenoti (assembly GCA_039654105.1). Taxonomy (NCBI): domain Eukaryota; kingdom Metazoa; phylum Chordata; class Actinopteri; order Cypriniformes; family Gobionidae; genus Coreius; species Coreius guichenoti. Next base: position 28,317,313 of record CM077176.1, on the reverse strand, counting down.
ATCAACAATGTCACTAAAGAAGTGTGTTTCTGGTTGTGAGGGAAAGATAACCTTGTTCAGCTTCCCAAATAACCCAGCGTTAAGGAAACTGGATGCAGTTTGTTTTCCCAGAGCAGCAACGGAGTTCTGCAAGTGTGTTTGTTCCTGGTGTAACGTCTGTCAGAGGGCTTGAAGTCTGCCCAGATGAAAAACAGAAAACAGGAGACGAGAAGGAAAACACGAGGCAAATGAACTGGTAGTCCCACGAGTCTTTATAGATGGTTCGCACAAATAAGCACACTCTTCACGTACATGTAAAAGAGCGACGATAAACAGGAAAAGAAAGCACTCTGATAAACGCTACGAATCAAAGTGGAAAAGTAACATTATTACGCTGGAACAGCAGTCGTCTCTCTCATCACGCGAGCATTCTCTCGCCCACTCTGTGTGTGCGCATTCACATGAGAACAGCGTGCACGCTACAACGTACGCCATAGAAGAGGTTATCTTAAAAGGCACATTAACATTAACGTCATGAACAGTATTCAACATAATTTAGGTGGCCGTTACACCAGTCATGAGTCGAAACCGCAGCCGGTGAGTGAAACTGCATCAAATGTCTGTTTTGTTGGCAATTGGTGCACAAGTAAATATAATGTAAACAACACGAACGTATAGTGAATCGAAAATTATTCAGGGATAATGCCATGATGTATTGTGTATGTGTGTCATAGGTGTGTGTGTGCTCGTGACTCTTTAACTCCGCCCACTGCACGCCGCCACGAGTTCGGCTGTTTTCGAAAAGAATTGGTACAGCATATCTGTCTTTTATAAATATTATAAAACTAAAGACTCTTCAGAGATATGAAGGATGCAATACTACTCTATAGGTACTCAAGATTAACATGAGATTGGCAGAAACTGTGTGTGTTATTTCCCCCTTAAATCTTAACACAATGGGCCTTTTTATATACACACACACACATTTTCTGTTTATGCCGAGCTGTACAATATTTTTTGGGTAGAAATTGAAATAGTAAAACATTTTTTTAAAAAGTATCCTTAAAATCATACAACAACAACAACAAACTAGGAAAGTAATGGGGACTTTGAATATTATTGGACTATAATATTATGGGAATATTATCGGACTCAATGGACTGTATATACCCAATGGGTAAAATATTGGTTAAATAAAAGTAGGACTTTTTATACTTGAAATAGTTAACTCTGGATCAATGAATGGGTTATCTTGTGTCACGTTTCACATTGCTCGTAATTTTCCCGGAGTTAACAATTAATCCTGGGTATTCATATGCTGCCATTTTACACTTTGCATTCCTAAACACTGGGGTAACATTGTTATTTGCGGCTTCAGTGTCATTGATTAGACGAACGCAGCACGCAACCGGTTCACATAGGCTCTAGCATTGTGAATCCTCATAGTACATATTGTCGACTGTATCAAGTTTATACTGAATGGACTTTTAGACTATGAAGTTAAGATTGAAACCATTTCTTCACTCAAATTGTTGCATGTTCTGTCACCATTTGTCATATTTCCCCTCAAACGCTATAACATAACCTAATGTTTATAACACGCAGTGTTTCTATGACTGTTCAAAGCATGCGAATATGATGCATGCGATTGGCTGTCGGTTGCCAAGAATCTAGTCGTAACATTCTAACACTTCATTTCACACTGTACAAGTTTGGCACCACAATGCGGGGTCAACACCGCAAAAGTAGTGCCAACCCTGCTTCTGAGCAGGGTTTCATAATCCCAGGTAAAATGTGGTGCTAACTCTGTTTCTGAATTATAAGTGTGAAACGATCCCAGGGTTAAAAGCGGGGGCTTAGAACGACAATGATCCGGGGATAAGCACAGTGTAAAAAGTCCTACTGATGTCTAAGCATTCAGTTCATATAAACGCGTCTAAAACTACAGAACTGGTGGGTGTCCAAGCTTTGCCCTGTTTAAAGTCTCAATTGTGATATCAAAATCACTGCTATAGTGCCAGTGAAGGCCTCAATGACACCAACAACAAAGTCAGCAACAGAATAACTTAATTTTCAAATACTGAGTAAGAAAAATAAGAAAAGATAAAAGGACAACTACTTGTGCATTATAAAAACAACTGAATATGATAACCGAACTGTAAAAGCAACACAGTAGTTCAGGAACGACTGGAGGAACAGTTCTTTCCAAATACCGTTGAGCTTAAAACTGCCCCAACCAGGTTGAGTGTAGAAATGGATCTCTTCAATCCAGCGCAGTAGGAAAGAAAGCAAAGGCATAAATCTCAGTTAAGCAACAAGACTAGGTCTCAAGACACATCCAAGATGCTCAAAGAAAGTGGGCCTTATGAGCCTCCAAAGTGGACAGAGATAAAACTATATGGCTTGAATCATTCTTCGTCCATTTCATTTCCCCCAGTGTTTGCAAACCTCACTGCTGCCCATATTAATCAAGACCTCTCTTTATGAAACTCAGTCTACATGTCTTGGTAAGAACATAGGACAAAACCTTTGTTCGCACAAAATTATTCACGTCGAAATTCTTATATTGAATATTGAAGAATGTAGCTCTGCACAGATTCAGGCAGTGCATAAAAATGTCATACTTCGCTGTATTCTTCGCTATCTTATAGTATAAATAGTGCGAGTAGGGTGTGGAAAATTCCCCCCCAAAAAAAAAAAAATAAAAAAAAAAAAATGCACTTCATAAGCAAAAACAAAGAACGTTGAACTCTCGGTCATAGCTTTCCTTGTGTAGCAGAAGGGGAGGGGCTATCAGACGCCAATGCTTGAGGACAAACTAACCTTATAAAATTCATACACAGATAATAGAGTATACAGTGCATAGTGTATAATGTCATTTGGGACACAACTGGAGTCTATCCTTCCCATGTCAGGTCAGAAATACAAGCACATACAAATCAGAAAAAAAACAGAAGACAACATTTTATCTTAAATGTGTTTGTTCAAAATTCAGACTTCAGATATATCTACTGCAATCTTATCCTATATATAGGTTTCTAAAAGAAGGGTTACATGAGAGATTACAGCATTAGTGTCACTGATTTTCAGCACTTGTCTCCATCTCCACCATAAGTTGAGGTCATGGGATCAATTCCCAGATGCTGGCTTTTGATTTAGTCTATAATTCAAGGAGTCCACACCAATGGCTGGATTAAGAAAATGGGCAAGATGAGGCAGGTGATAAAACTCTTTCCTATCAACAAACCTGCAAATCACCCACCGCACACTGAAACAGAGGACAGAAAGAAAAACTCGGGTGTAACTGGTGTCCTGAAATTTGACTTTGTGAACCTAGATTTTCATTTCAATGTCTCTGTTAGCATAAATTCTGATGTTTAAAAGTAAATGTATCTTTGGCAATTATCTTTAGCAAACTATACTATTGTACCATTCAACACAGCAAGGACAGATAAAAGCCAGAGGACGGTTACGATCAGGCTTGGTCGTTAATGTGAAACTTGAATTCCACTATTAACACAAACCTGTAATTGCAAAAACCAAATGCTTGAACTGGGGCCAAAGATTCTTTAAGAAACGTGTCTTCCCAGACAGTGACTAGTTTCATAACTGTGACTATGGTTGTGTGATTTATGACACCTTTAAAACATGCATTAACAACATTGTCTACACTTGCATATGTGGTTTGTGTGCAGTCAGGTTTCAGATCACGGTTACAGCATACTATGCGAGTTACTGCATCTATGTCTGCCCTTCGTATCGAGTTGGAAAGGAAGTGAGAGTTTTTGTCATCTCACCTCCAGACACTGGGGCATCCATGAAAACAGCTCCCAGTTTCTCTGCAGCAACTGCGATTTCCTTGGAGACGGCTGGATCAATAGTGCTGGAATCAATGAGTAGGGATCCCTTCTTCACTTTCCTGTTGAGTAAAGATTTTTGTGACATATCTTTAAATGATGAAAAAAAGAAAGTTTAAAAACATCACCACAATCAATTCAGCTAAAATGCAATTTAATCTGGATATTATAGGGCCCTATGAATTTTTGTTTTGTCTATTTAATTCAAATCATTTTCTGGATTTATGATTTAATACAAATCCATTTAAAATGGTGGTAATCAAATGAAGGCATAAAACATTAACAATTTAACTAATCTTTTAAAATAGAATGAAAGGAAAATGAATTTGACAGTGCTGCACAACAGGTTTACTGTTAAAATGGAAGAAAAAAAGTGTGTGATATTCCTCAAATAATGTTAATTTTATTATTATTATTATTATTATTATGTACATTCTACTGTACAATAGTAATATATTTCTGTCAATTCACAGTAAACTGAACATTTATTTTTGCCATAATGAAGACTTTTGAGTATCTACGTGTATATAATATGACGATAGTTATCAAATGAAATGGTGAAATCCTGGTGAAGTGACTCTCAGAGCAGCTCTGGATATAAAGTTCTTGTCCTCATACAGTATAGTGAGATGGCAGACAATGAAAACACGCGTCACGTGTGCTTGAGTATGTGTAGTTGACAGACATGCAGACTTCATGTGTCATTTTACATATTAAAAGCAGTCCTTTCATGCTTTAACATTTACAGACACTAGCCCATCTCGCAATTTGTTTAAGTATAGAGCTCTACTTTTGATTTATTGATCCAAAATTTGCCAAATCTCGTGACATTCCACATTATACTGTAAATTACATTTTTCTGACTGGATTCTATGACTCGGTCCATGTTTTTGGCATTGCGGAAATCATAGGGCCCTGATATTATTATCTATATTTAAAGGAATGGTTCACCCAAAAATGAAAATTATCCTGTAAATTTACTCACCCTCAAGCCATCCTAGGTGTACATGACTTTCTTCTTTCAGCCATACACATATAAATAATATCCTGGTTCTTCCTTCTTTTGTAAGAAAGATATCTATATTTAAAATTTTATAAACTATAATCGAGACTGTCAATTTCCGGCAGAAGGGTGACCTCTGACCCAACGTAGGATGTAGGCGTAGCATAAGCTCAGGTGAGAATTGACAAACGCGGAAGCACAGAGCAAAACAAAATGCCAGTCATGAATTAGAAGTCTAAAAAACGTTTTAAAGAAAATGTCAGAGGATTTTGATATGAGAGAAGAGGAGCTATGTCCTACGTCGGGTCAGAGGTCACTTCCGCCGGAACTCGACACTCTTGTGAACGTGTGTACGGCCGTATGGATTACATTTATCATGGATGGATGCGCTTTTTGGAACTATTCACTCCCATTATAAAGCTGGGAGAGCCAGGATATTTTTTTTTAATATAAATCAGATTGCATTTGGCTGAAAGAAGAAAATCATATACACCTAGGATTGCTTGAGAGTGAGTTAATTATAGGATAATTTTCATTTTTTGGTGAAATATTCCTTTAAGTATGGCTGAATACATGTTGGATTTGACTTTTTTTTTAAACTCAGGAATTAAGTTAGTTTTCTAATTAAACTGATGTTCAAATGTTGATTATTTAGCCTGTACAGGAAAGATGTTCTTACCTCAGAATACCATTTGCGCCTGTATACACTTCTGTAACATTGGGGCTGGAGGGAAGCATTGTGATGATACGATCTGCCTTGTCCGCCACATCCGCAGGGTTATCCAGGATCTGAGAACAGAGCATGAACAGTCAGAGAGCCTCATTCAAAGGAACAACTAAGATGTAATCAATCATACAAAGCATGTACATCATGGTGTTTAATGCAAGTCAGATGTGACCAAGTTAAGTTTTATGTCCGTTATCCTGACCTGAGCGCCAAGCTCCTGTAGCTCTTTGCAGGACTCTGGAAATACATCTGAGGCTATCACTGGATATCCATGTTTTATGAGGTTCTTTGCCATTGGGTTTCCCATGTTCCCCAGGCCAATGAAGCCCACCTGGGTTTTAGAGGCCATGGACCTGATGGAGACTAAGAAGAGACATGAATTGTGTCAAATTTAGAATTTCAAATGGGATATTTTGGAATTTAACATTTGACTGTAGCAGACTAAAATAATCAAAATAAGATGTGCAGTCTGTGCATGTTGACCTTGAGGCAGATGTCAAAATTAAAGATTTTATATTACACATTACCTGTTTAGTATATCAAACAGTAAAACTAAAATTAATTTGTGAAAACAGATCATAAGAGCTCAATTTAAAATGTTTGTTTACTACTTAAATCCCAATAATGCTTTGTCCTTTTATATTTATTATGACATATCTGAAAAGACTTGTTAGCAAATGCAACAACTGTCCATAATTGATTCTGGTGACATTAAGTATTAATTGTCTTCTTGTGTTTTAGTGACTTACACACGCCTGTGACTTTAGCCTAACAGCTATTACCGAGCGCTCCCAGTGCACTGCATTATATCAGATGCTTGCTGCACGGAAGATATGCATGGAAATTCACAGTAGCAAAAAAAACATAAATTTTAGGATAACAGTGCAAACACATTACCCTGCACGGCGTTGACATGGTTATGACACTTTCCTACTAGACACCGCGAGCCCCTTAACAGAGCGGCCATGCTGCTTCGCTCTTGACCTTCGACTTACAATGACGCAATTGGATAATCGATGATTGACACATGTGCCGCCATACGTTTTATTCCTCTCGGATCTCTTCATCCAATGGCATTCGAGGGAAGGCGGGACATCCTAAGAATCTCATAATAGATTTATTTAGAACATAAATAAATGACTTTAAATTGCCTTTATTTAGTCTGTTATTGAATTAATCCCAGAAAACGTTTATTATTTGTATTTAATAAAATTATTTTTTTGCTTGTATATGCAAACAGATAGAGAAATATTTGTCTTAATGTTCCACTACTCACTCTTGGGACATTTAACTCGTATGGAATTTAATTTAACGATATATATAACGCGAGAAATAACTAAATATGTTATGGTTACTTAATCAATATGAATATGTAGAGTTTGAGTACATCATATGTTGACAGTCTATGTAAAACAATAACGCAGGCCTATAGCTAATTTCACATTTCTATGTGCCAGTGTTAATTTATTAGTGACAAATTAGCCTCACGAAAGTTATAACTAAAGAGCATCAATAAATGTAGTTTTGTTGTTTTTGTTATTTGTAAAAAAACATGAAACATTTGTACATCTAAATGCGTTTATCCTACACAATAAACATACATCGTTTGAATTTTACCTTCTAAGTTTTTTCTAATCGCAGTATCATACGTGTCGTTAGTCATAGCCTGGTGATGGTGATTGTAAACTACATTAGGATATGTGCGGTGTGTTGTTATTGTGTTGTTCCGGGAAACCACTGACACGGACAGGGGGATGTACTTGCGCTGAGACTGGAAAGTGCGTCAAACCTATCGCTGGGTTTTTTTTTGTGATACTTCAGCCTGAAAATGAGGTATTGTACCGTCTTTTTATTTACTTCTATTATATGTCTATATGCGTATTAGTCTTTCCTGTCTACTATGATTTTATTTGACTTGTAATATAATTTTGAGATCTGTTTTGGTGAAATACAGTTGGTCGTGGGCATGATAAGGGTTAGTCTTTAACTATCGGCCTTACACTTTGACTTGACTTAAGATATTAACTTATCTATTTTTATAGAGAAATAACGAGCAAATAAGATGTTGGTTTGGGATGGTTGAACACTGATGAAATGACAAAAGCTAATAAGCTGTAATTGTCTTGACGTTATGGTTTGTTATTGTTTAGCCAGACGGCTAAGACGCTAAAACCTGCTAGCAAGCTACATCGCTACCACTAGCTTAGCTAATATAGACTATATTTGGTGTAAATATGTATATAATATACATATATATATATATACTGTGCGGTGTAATAAATAATTTATTAAACTAAACGAATTTTTTCTCGTCATGATAAACACTGGAATGAAGTTGTAAGTGTCCGTGCTAGTAACTTAGGCCTATTAGAAACACATTAATGTATATAAAACGTGAATATTGAGGTACATCGTTTTGTGACAGTCATTTAAGCGTATAAATGATTAATTTGTGGCTAAATTATCTAATGTCATACTTTTGTTTGTGTTGTGTCAATAATCTGTGTTGTGACGACCTTTGGATTGCCAGGCAAATTAGTTTCACGGAAGTTATAACTAAATTGCCGCAATAAATGTAGTTTTGCTGTTACAGGGTTAAATGATTGTGTAAACGTGAAAACGTGAAGCGTTTTTTACAGTTCAAGTTTGTAAACACGTCATGTGTGACGTCACTACTCGGACTCGGATAAAGGTAATACTATTTTTGATTTGAGAGGATGTTGTTATTTTTGTTGTGCTATTGTCGGAAGTTTTCTCCTTCGCATGCTGAAGTGTGTCGTGTGAAAAAAATAAGACAGCTTTGTTTTTTTGTAGAGCTCAGCTGTTTCTGAAAGCATGACAGAGTCTCTTTAGTGTCAGCAAATCCATGCTCTACTGCTGTACTTGCAGCTCTCTTATCCTACATAAGATGATGTTGCGTTTCTTTAGATTAAGTAAGAACAAATTATGTGACAGTTTAGTGAAGTATATGAAAAGAAGGTTTTTATGTACATCACGTGTTCCTCAAATAATTTGCCAAATGCCTACAAACTAGTCAGGTAAACCACTACACACAACTCCGCCACTGAAATATTATTTAGGGATAACCATGATTACAAAACAAATGACTCTCTGTCTTATCAGTGTGGCTAGTGTTGACTGTTCACAACCACACAGAAAAAAACCCCTTGACAATCAGCAGACTTTGTTCATTCCTTACTGAGTCATCACCATATGAGCGTGAGACATAGCGAACATTTCAGTCAAACCATAAAAAAATTGTACGTTTCCTAGAATTTGATAGATGTGGTAAGTAATAATTGTATAATAATTTGACCCAGTTACCTTGGTTACAATAAATGCAGTTTCCATTAATAAATTATTATATCGAAATGCTTTAAAGGGTCAGTTCACCCAAAAATGAAAATTACCCCATACTCACCCTCAAGCCATCCTAGGTATATATGACTTTCTTCTTTCAGCCAAACACAATCGGAGTTAAAAAATATCCTGGTTCTTCCAAGCTTTATAATGGGAGTGAATGGTACCCTAGATTTTGAAGCCCAAAAAAGCGTATACATCCATCCTAAAAGTAATCCATACAGCTCCAGGGTGTTAATAAAGGCCTTCTCAAGCGAAGTGATGCGTTTTTGTAAGAAAAATATACATATTTATAACTGTATAAACTATAATAACTGGCTTCCAGTAATGGCCGTACGCAAGTCGAGTTCCAGCGGAAGAGTGACCTCTGACCCGACGTAGGATGTGGGAGTACCGTAAGCTTAGGTGAGAATAGACACCTCTCGCGGTTAATACAAATAGGGCTGATCAACAAACTCAAGCTCTTCTTCTCTTATATCGAAATCCTTCGTCATTTCTCTTTAAAAATTCTCATTTTAGACTTCTATTTTGTGACCGGTGTTTTGTTTTGCTCTATCCTCTGTGCTTCCGTGTGCATCGATATGTCATGCGTCGGGTCAGAGGTCACTCTTCCACCGAAACTAGACTTGCGTACGGCCGTTACAGACAGATTCTTTTCTTTTAGATTATTTTCCTGACTGGAAATGGAGACGGTAGAAAGCACATCGTATCTGGCGATACGATATGTATCACGATGCAGGGGTTACAATACAATATATTGCAATTCTGTGCTTTATTTCTTGTTTTTTTTATTTAATAAAAAAAAACAACTCGAATACACCACCATATGCATAAAACCTGAGAAAAAAAAAAGTGCTTCCGCATTCGTCAATGCGTCATGCAGAGGTCAGAGGTCACTCTTCCGCCGGAACTAGACTCACGTACAGCCATTACCGGCTGTTTCTTTTCTTTTAGATTATTTTCCTGACCAGAAACTGAGATGACAGAAAGCGCATCGTATTTGTTTTCTTTATTTCTTTATCTTATTAAATTAAATGCCCACCGCCCCACCAAACACATTTTGGATGAATTACACATTTTCAAGGATTATGTTTTATGTGGATAATGAAACGCGAGTGAAGTAGGGCTGTGTATCACTAAGAATCTGGTGATATGATACAGGCAGGGGTTACAATACGATATATTGCGATTATATTGCAATTATGTAAGAAAGGTGATATATTGTGTTATTTCTTGTTTTTTTTTTTAGAAAGATTTCATTTAAAAAAAAAAAAACTGTCATGAACACACCACCATATGCATAAAACCTGAGCAAAAAAAAACAAAACTATTATTTAATCAAAACAGTGGGATCTGCATTTATATCACTATTTTTTGTGCAATCCAAGTAAAGGAAAAAGTGTAAAGTGCTTGCAGGATTCTTTAGGTATATACACATACATATACACTCACCTAAAGGATTATTAGGAACACCATACTAATACTGTGTTTGACCCCCTTTCGCCTTCAGAACTGCCTTAATTCTACGTGGCATTGATTCAACAAGGTGCTGAAAGCATTCTTTAGAAATGTTGGCCCATATTGATAGAATAGCATCTTGCAGTTGATGGAGATTTGTGGGATGCACATCCAGGGCACGAAGCTCCCGTTCCACCACATCCCAAAGATGCTCTATTGGGTTGAGATCTGGTGACTGTGGGGGCCATTTTAGTACAGTGAACTCATTGTCATGTTCAAGAAACCAATTTGAAATGATTCGAGCTTTGTGACATGGTGCATTATCCTGCTGGAAGTAGCCATCAGAGGATGGGTACATGGTGGTCATAAAGGGATGGACATGGTCAGAAACAATGCTCAGGTAGGCCGTGGCATTTAAACGATGCCCAATTGGCACTAAGGGGCCTAAAGTGTGCCAAGAAAACATCCCCCACACCATTACACCACCACCACCAGCCTGCACAGTGGTAACAAGGCATGATGGATCCATGTTCTCATTCTGTTTACGCCAAATTCTGACTCTACCATCTGAATGTCTCAACAGAAATCGAGACTCATCAGACCAGGCAACATTTTTCCAGTCTTCAACTGTCCAATTTTGGTGAGCTCGTGCAAATTGTAGCCTCTTTTTCCTATTTGTAGTGGAGATGAGTGGTACCCGGTGGGGTCTTCTGCTGTTGTAGCCCATCCGCCTCAAGGTTGTGCGTGTTGTGGCTTCACAAATGCTTTGCTGCATACCTCGGTTGTAACGAGTGGTTATTTCAGTCAAAGTTGCTCTTCTATCAGCTTGAATCAGTCGGCCCATTCTCCTCTGACCTCTAGCATCAACAAGGCATTTTCGCCCACAGGACTGCCGCATACTGGATGTTTTTCCCTTTTCACACCATTCTTTGTAAACTCTAGAAATGGTTGTGCGTGAAAATCCCAGTAACTGAGCAGATTGTGAAATACTCAGACCGGCCCGTCTGGCACCAACAACCATGCCACGCTCAAAATTGCTTAAATCACCTTTCTTTCCCATTCTGACATTCAGTTTGGAGTTCAGGAGATTGTCTTGACCAGGACCACACCCCTAAATGCATTGAAGCAACTGCCATGTGATTGGTTGATTAGATAGTTGCATTAATGAGAAACTGAACAGGTGTTCCTAATAATCCTTTAGGTGAGTGTATATTCACAGTTTTATGTTACAGAAAGTTTATAGTCCAGTTTATATTTAATACTGTAAAGCTGCAAAATGAGTCCACACTTCAGCTCTGAACACTGCGGCGGGAGCTGGTATAATTCTATCAGCGATGCACCCATAAGCTTTCAGGGCAAAACCGTGAATTTTTAGGGGCGTGATATTCAAATGACGATTGTTTTGAGTCGCCACATTGATTTATCAACATACAATCATTCATATTATGGGATTGGCAGCATATGAATGTTTCATAAATCACACATGAACCCTGTCGTAAGATGATTTCTGGGCTCATTTCTACTTTAGATTGATAAATGAGGCCAATAACTTTATTTGTCATGCACTTTCTTTAAAAAAAACTTTCTTTCTTTAAAACTATGCAGACCTATTATATTCACAAACTATATTACACACTGCATGAAAGGTAATATTTGAAAAAGCATAATAGGGGACTTCTGAGTTTTATAGATTTTAAATATATAATTTTAGGTAATTGTACATTAGGGAGCCTATTATTAAGCCTACTTGATTTATTTTGAAATATAAAGACACTGTAAGCATTAATTATAGAGAAATTACTTGTTTTATCTCAGATGCAAAGGTGTGTTTCTGTTATTTTTCTATTCGGCGTCTATCAGATGTTTAGTTGTTGATTTGGAATAATCTCTTGTATTCATAGATATCAAATCAAAACTTTGCTCTTTGAGCAACCCTCCAAAGACACACATTTTTAAAATGTGGTGATGAAACTAGTTGAGTATTGATAAGCAACCCTGCTTATGCGAGGAAATCACTTGCATATGAGACAAAATTTTCATGCTAGGCGACTAAATATTGGATAATAAATTGTCCCTTGCCAGTGTTTGAGTTAGAGGCTAAAGTATACGTTTAGCACAGATATATTTTCACTCGCCTTCACTCATCTTGAACACTCTGACTGAGTGCTTGAGTTCAGTTCTTTATTTGGTAATGAGTGGGCTTATGTACAGTCAATACATATCAAGTTGTGTCTGCATCAGGATGATTTTGCAATAATATCCGGATGACTGTTAATTACTTGTGTGATTTTGAAAATGTTAATTGTACAGCAATTATCAGAAGATTTAACAACATGTAATTTAGTACGAAAATAGACAGAAGGTGTGAGTTCTGCTACTGGCATTGATTGATTCATAATGTTACGTAAAGACATTCACCCTAGATTACTGTAGAATCTGACACAGAATATTATTAGGTGTCTCTTCTCTGTTTCACTTCTCTAATGGGTCCTGTCTTCCCACAGACACAGCTGCTGATAGACAGATGGCTTTATTCCTGGAGGGGACAGTAGCAAGCAGCACCATGGAAACGTCCAATTTTGCCCATGTCATCTTCCAGAATGTGGGGAAAAGTTACCTCCCTCATGCAGCATTAGAATGCCATTACACCCTCACGCAGTTCATTAAACCAAATCCCAAGGATTGGGTCGGCATATTCAAGGTGACACTCACTTTCATTTTGCCTCTTTTTTTACCTCGCTTTTCTGCCATGTTCTGTACAATTCTTGGATATGAAGTATCTACCAAGAGAAGTATAGATAAGAGATTGCAACTTCACTTGGCTTCTTCTGTTTCATTTCATCAGCATTTCACCTTTAAACAAGGCACTTACAGTTAAGATTCTCCAATAAATCTCTCTCTCTCTCTCTCTCTCTCTCTCTCTCTCTCTCTCACACACACACACACACACACTCTCTTCACGCTTTAATTCAAGCTTCAATTCTGTGCTTAGTTTTCATACACATTTTCTAGTGGAAGTTGTGGTAGCCACTGAGACTAAATGTGAAATTGTCCATGCATAGAGTTCATTCTATCATTTAATCAGCCAAAATTTTCTGTAAATAACAAATTCAGTTTCAGTCTGTTCCTCACACAAAGCTATCATAGACGACTTGGAAAATAATGTATAAGTCTGTCTGAGTATGTCTACACATTATATTCCAACTATGGCCTACTTTTATGTTTTTTTTTGCACCTGGAAGCCAATGTTTACTGTAGTCTTGTAAGTTACTTAACAAATTACACCAACTACTGTCATGTGGCAAATACAGACTTTGTTCTATTTTCTATTTGAACTGCAGTCTAGTTTTCCTTTCCTTCCTTTCTTTTCCTTCAGGTTACAGTTTTAATAAAACATAATATTTGATATCCAACTATCCCATTATGTTCTACTGAATTATATAATGGAACAGCTATTAAAATTAAATATTAGAATTCAAGTATTCCAGTCAACCCAATGTTAACCTGTTGGGCTTTCTGGCCCTGCTTGTTTTACGGCAGATCTACCTTCGTCACTTATTTCACAACAATGTTCAAATCAGCCAAGTTGGTTTCCTACCATTTTATAGGAATCATGTGCGATGTTACTGCAACTCTAACGTCTTGATTCCATTTTCCTATCTTCCGTTTCCACAGTATGGAAATTACAAGACCCTGCCGTCATATTTGGCAGTGTGACATTTGGGGAGCCACCATTACTGGTGGTTAACGTAATATTGGATTCACTGCTGGTCACTTAAATGTTTCCTGCTGTAAAAGATTTTCAGAACCATATTTCACTTTAGTCTGACCCAGAGAGACTGTTTTTTTGTAGGTATCATTTCAGAACATGTAACTGATGTTATATATAGAGTAACCTAAATGGTATGTGCTTGATGCATACTAGATTCCGGTTCCGAAGTAGGCTATACAGCCAGATCACTTCTCTTTTCCCCGCAAGCCATTAAGTTACTCATCTGCTATGGTTTTTTGAGATAATTTTTTTTATTGAGAACTCATTAGGAAATCAATCTTTTTAAATCTGGATAAATGTGTTGCGACTCCCTGAACTCATGGGGTATGTATGTCTTGTTCACATTATTCGGGAAAAACTGTGAATCATATCCAGGAAAATCTCAGTCACAACTGTTTCCCCTTCTAACAAGGTTTTCAAAAAGTGAGCATGAACATTTACTACCCGCTTGTATAACAGAATGCGGTTTGAGTATTTGTGAAAGATCTTGGCAGTTTGCTTGGCAGAGAGAAAAAAAAACTATATAAAATATTACAACTCACTGGTAGTTTGAAAATTCCACTATGTTGGCACAAAGCAGTGAGTCAGGCTGGAGTGTAGTTGAACGCGAATGTGGTCATGACGGTGTGCATGGGAATGAAATATGTGGGTTGGCAGAATAAGTGGGGTGTTTTGGCTCCGTCTCCGCTTTCTGGAGTTCCCCAGCTACTGCTGGATGAGTGAACATAAAAAAAACTGTATTTACAACATTATGGATGAGAGGAAATAAAAGAGAACATCTGACTGCTGTAGGTTAGTGGAAGGGGAGTTGAGTGTGGTCACTGTCAGGATTTAATATCTGGGTTTGAATCCGACCAGATCAAAGTGGTGTTTTAGAAGTTTTCTTTGCGTGTGATATAGCAAGTCTGATGAAGCTGTTTTATGGCTGGCTGTCAGGAAGGCTTTTGCTTCTCAGCAGCTCTTTCACATTGTGGCCAATGTTCTTGATTTAAAAGGGACAACCCCCCACCCCCCATGAGAAACAGGTACAGCTTTTAATTTTTTGGAAGATGGGTTAAAATCTCCAAAGTCCACAGGCCATCTGATGCATATCACACAGAAAAATGGGCAGATTTGTCCGAAATCACCAGTTTTGTTCTGATTAACTTTTTGATTTTGTCAGGTACATGCCATTTAAATCTTAAAAAGATATTTAAAGTTTTGTTCAAGTAATAAAAAACAAGATATCCTTGAGCACAAAGTGGTATATCTGATTTCAAATGTATTGTGTATCAATACATATTTCCTGATTCAATTCAATTCTGATTCACAAGCTGTAGAATCGATTCCAATTTAGATTTGATTGGATTCAATTCTGAATCATTTTGGCATATTCAGTTATAATGTGGAAATAAAAAGAGAACCTTCTAATGTGGTGCATTACAACAATATTAAATATTATTTTCACACATCTATATTCCCTTCTTAGGGGTTCTTAGTTGGAAGAAGCTACCAGACTTTATGGCGATTTTCAGATATCTGTGTTTGAGAGGCTTATGCCAAGTTTACACTGCACGATTTTAGACCCGATTTTCACTCGGCGACAGGTTTTGCGAAATGCAGACAAATGCCTGAAATTTGAGGCAAATTGGTGCTTTATTTAATTCAGTGAATTATCAAAGACGTGATCTGAGAGAATTGCTGATGAGTTGCCAAAGCCTGTGAGATATTTGGCATGCTAAATATCTGGACCTGACCTGATTCAAAATCCTGCTGTGTGAAATGTGTTCTGACTAAAAATTACATCGTCGATGACCTACAGCCAATGAGAGAGCAAGATACAAGGCAGCGGGAAGTTCGGGGAGGAGTTATAGACCAGAATATCAGTATTACACATAAGCTTTACAATTACATTAAACAAACAAAGCACAAACATTTGCTTGACCAGCCGCAACAGCAGCACATTGCAAAATTATTTATTTACCTCCAACTCTCTTTGCAGAACACACAATCCTTGCTCCCCGCTTCTCCCCAACCATAATCTTTTTTTTTTTTTTCTTTTCTTTTCTTTTTCTCCTTTTTGTTGCAAATCAGTGCACAGACCATTTGGATCGCAAGCTTCTTGCGGGCTATCATTTTCAATAACAGTTCCAGTCTCGCGCAAGCACTCCGGTCTATCTCGCGTTATTTCCTTATCACTTCTCGCGTGTGTTTGGTTGTGAAACGTAGTTTGCGGACCAGACAGAGTTGTCGGTGATTCTTCCTATTGCTGCACACAGCAGCAACTGAATGCTACCCCCGATAGTCGTGCAGTGTTAAAGAGCAGTGATATGATGACTTTGAAAATCGTGCAGTGTGAACTCGGCATTAGGCTACGTTCACACTGTCAGTTTTTACTTACAGGTGTGAGTCTCAATGTCCCATTCACACAGCAACTTACAGTAGTGTCGAATACTTTTTGTATGGGCAACGGTAACAGTAACCAAAGTAATATCAAATATTGCAACATCTATAAAACTGGAAAGACTTGTCAGCTTTGACTCAGCAAGAGTCCAATCAAGCCACGAGTTCAGCCGTCAAATGGTCATTAACCGACAGTAGCTTTTATATCTTGGAGGAAAGGGGAGCATTTGAGTCGCACGTAGAACGCAAAACTGATTGAAGCAGCTCCGGTAGAGAACAGTAACTGGGTCTAAAACCTTCAGATGATACACAGCTCATATCTCCGTCACTGTAAGTTACCGAAACCACACATGAAAACCCGCAACGCACGGTAGACACACGTTTGTGCAGCACAGAGCAGCTCTCTTGCACTATATGGCATGACAGATAACTAGTTGTCCAGTCTGGTTCCGTTCACACAGCAAGGGATTTCCGAGCATGCGTTTGTGAGCAGGGCTTAAGAACGGAAAAAAATCAAGCAAGCAGAATCAGTATTTTAACGTTTCTTGTGACTAAACCTCGGAACTCCAGTAGGTCCTCAAACTGTCGGCACATATTTTGGAGACCGTCTTTGCTTGTTTGCAGTGCAAGGGTATATAAAGAACTGGTTCGAATAAATACAGCATTATCTTTACTTGAAAAAAACCCACAATGTTTGTAAAGGCTATTTTATGTATTTGAGCGCCCACGTAGCCACAATAAACTTTGTAACCTGTAAGTTGATGAAAACATAATGCGATGCGCTTACTGTCTCAGATGCGTCTGTTCTAATGACTACAAATCTCCAACATTCACTGGTGAAAAACCTTGTAACTTCATTTGAGCTTGATTTTGGTAAAATGCTATTAATGACACATGTATGTCTGACCATACGTAAAGTCACAATACTTATTTGACAACATGGTGTTTAATTATAAAGAAAACAAAAAAAAGTATATCCTGAATAGTAGCGTTCTACACTAGCCTGAAATTTTCGCTGATTTCAAAACACACACCATGCTAGATATTATCTGGCATTCATTAAATGTAATGCTTTATCCTTGGAAAAACTGAGATCCAAAAGCTAATGTCAGTGCATTGCCACTTACCTATGATGATTAGACACCTGAGCGCAGGCATTTCACTCACGTTGGATGCATCACCGTCACATTTGCATAGGCCGTACTTTTTGAATTCATGATTGGTTGACTGCCAAATTAAAATATTAAACAGAACGATAAAATAACGTTATTAACTGGTTAATGGTAATTTCAAATGAACGTTTCTGTTCAGAAACTTGATTTTGTTTTTGTTTGTTCCTGTTAAATTTTGTCCCTTTCCGTTTTTTGTCTTCGTTCCTTGAACCGGTTCAGAAACCTGGCTGTGAGTCCTGAAAATTTGAGTGCTAGTTTGGTTATAGAATGCGGTTGTCACTCCTGTAAAGAACTGAACTGAACTGTGTGTGAATGTAACCATATTAAGGACTCAAATACAGTAACACGACTGACAGCCGTATTCTGCTGCTGTGTGAACGTGGCTTTAGACTGTATCAAGGAAGCTCCTACTTTTGAGTTGGGCAATCATTGTTATTATTATGACACATGTGATGACATAAGATTACATGTAGGGAAGTTTTAAAGGCTCTGAAGGAGAAATCCACTAACCTCATTCTGCCATGTTTATTATGCTTGAAACTCGGAAAGCCAATATATTTTCGACTTCACTTGAAGGCCACATTATATATCAAATACTGATGCAATTCATGGCAGTTGGTCCTTGAGGACAATGGTTCTACATAATTGTTCTTACTTCCCAATGGCAATCTTTGTTTATGTTCTCAATTATGATGGAACTTCATTATGTAGTCTGATGTGCCATTGGATAGCAGTGTCTTCGTATACCCTGAAGGGAAGGCATGTTCCTCCAAACAGAGCTGACTGACTGACGCACATTTGTCTGCACCCAGAGAGACAGAATAACCTCTGGCTATGAAGGGCACGAGATCATAAATCTTAACATGGCTATGTCTGTGTTGACAGACAAAAGGCAGCTGTGCCAAACGCCAGAAAATTGCAAGACCTGTTCCATGAGTCACTTGCCTGGAGCGGCAGGTAGTCGCAAAGCTATCATTGCCACCTAGTGTTCAGGAGATTAACTGGTCTTACCTGAATGCCAGCTTTATGAAAGTTTGGGTACGTTTCTTGAAATCAGAAAATCCTAATACAGTGTAATTCTGATTCAAACAATGGAAAACGACAACTACTTCCCCCTCTTAGTCAGTTATATCCGAGTCATAGCATTGTCTGTGATGACATAAGATTACATGTAGGGATATTATAAAGGCTCTGAAGGAGAAATCCACTCAGTGTCATTGAATTTGCCTTTTGCCTATTGTTTCTTGTTTGAGCAGGCATGCTGCCTGTGGCCCTCTTGAAGTTGGAATGGTTACAGAGAGAGTCTAGTTGAAAAACTTGTGAGCGTCATGTTGGATTGTCAGAACACGCTATCAGACTCACCATGGAGAAGGTGAACACTGCTTTATAATTATCCTGTCAGCGCAGTAGTTGTTCTCTGTACTGCATCCTGATATATAGACCCGCTGTACCCAATGCAGCCAGCGCAGACAGAGTCATGGGCCAAGTCTGTGCGTCATTACGAGTCAGGGAATTGGGTACTTTCTCACAAACACTGGTATGTTCTGTTGTTCTCTATGGAGTTTTATTCATTTATTATATGCATAACACACATACAAGTTTTTTTATTGCACTAGGTACCCTATACTGTGATAAAAGTATATTCTTTTTTTTTAACGTATTGCTTCAAAAGTGTGCTTGTTTGATAATTTGGTATCTAATGCAATGATATAAATGTTTAGGTCTGTGTGAAGTATCCAAATACGTTTTGAAGTCAGTATATACGTTTACCTTTTTTCTTGCAGTTTATTTGATTTATTTAAAGGGTTAGTTCACCCAAAAATGAAAATTCTGTCATTAATTACTCACCCTCATGTCGTTTCAAACCCTTAAGACCTTCGTTCATCTTCGGAACACAAATGAAGATATTTTTGATGAAATCCGAGAGCTCTCTGACCCCTCCATAGATAGCAATGTAATTAATGACAGAATTTTCAGTTCTAACCCTTTAATGGTATATGGGTCATTGACAAATAAAGCAAGTTCAGTTAAATAACATTTCAAACTGTTTAAATTCATTTTCAAATTCATTTCATTTTTTGACTTTTTATGTAAGGCGGTACAACCAAATATATGTATATACTGTAGTTGTAACACCTGACATGGAAAGTGTACCAACCTAGCCGTACTTGAAATTGGCCGTTTTTACCAGTATTTGAGAGAGGTCTACAAACTTTTTCACTCTGCCACAAGGATCAGTTGGGCTCCTCTGGATTATGCATTATCATGTTTACTGTTATTACCTTGTCAATTCATAATAAAAGAGCCATGTTTGC
The DNA here is from genome assembly GCA_039654105.1 of Coreius guichenoti. Classification (NCBI taxonomy): domain Eukaryota; kingdom Metazoa; phylum Chordata; class Actinopteri; order Cypriniformes; family Gobionidae; genus Coreius; species Coreius guichenoti. The sequence continues at coordinate 28,297,288 of CM077176.1, read as the reverse complement.
AGTTGTGCCACCCTGACGTTTGAGAATATACAAATTGCTGGACAAAAGTTTTTCAATTGTCTTAACCGCTTTAAAACTACTGATATTTATAAAATTTGTTTATATGAAAGGTTTCAAACCTAAAATGATGCTATATTATTTAGTTTTTAGTTTTTATTATTTAGACACCATTTTAAATAGTTGTCTTAGTCTGTTCATTTGTTCGGACACTTGCACCACCTGACATTTTGAGGGTTTAAGACAAAACATAAAATAATATGTATTATTTAAATGTACATAAAATGAATTCAAACTAAATGGGTTTTATATAATAAAGTGAAATATTTTATGAATTTATCAGATTATGCACTTGGTCATGTCATTGACCCATTTATTTATAAGATGATATAATTTATTATAATATAATATTCTGTACTATGTTTTTAGTCGTTTTATTAAATGTAAGTTATTTTCAGAGACTGATGTTGCACCACATCATGTGAAATTAGTTTACATTGCTCTAATTTTAGCTAAAAAGACTATTCTCCAACATTGGAAAACGAAGCAGTCTTTGAATATCAACCATTGGTTAAATGTATTATTAGAACATATGGCGATGGAAAGGATGGCTTCTGTAGCAAGGAAGAGCATTAGGTCTTACACGGAAATGTGGTCTCCTTTTATTAGTTTTTTTGGAGTGGAGTAGTGATTATCTTTATTAGAGCGATTATCCTGTGTTTTTTTTTTCTTTTTCTCCTGTTTGTGAAAATAATAGGCTACATACATACATTCTTAATATATTAGGTTTACAGAACAACTACTTTAAGGTATGATTATATATATGGGTTAATTTATGTTTTTTTATTATAGCTGTGAATTATACTGAGTAATTGGCATGTTATTGTTTTTTTCTCATTTGTTTGTCTGATTGTTTTGTTATTGTTTTTGTATGATTTTTTTTTTTTGTGTGCATTGGAATAACATTTTTTTTAAAAAAAATGTAAGTACTAATAAAGTAAGTAGCCTACTAAAAATGTTTTTCCTAAAGATGATTTTTGTGCCGTTCTATTTTGTTTTTCCCCCACCGAAATGGTAATCCAGGAAATTAAAGTAATCATCCTAATTAGTCATTTTCCTCTGTGTATTTTTAATTAAAACAAAATTCTAGTCTATTTTTATTTGTGCATTATCATTCATTATTGTCAAATGCTACTGGAGCTGCTCTCATTTTGGAAATGTTCTTGTGTAGTTTCTCATGCCATTCTCATTCTCATCCATCTTTTCTCCATTTGGTTACCACTCCGCAGACCTAAATGTGACACACAGTGGCTTAATTTTCGCACTCCTTCCCCCTCCAAACGTCTCTAATGAGTGGAGTTTGGTCCAGGCAGTAATGACGCTCTGTATGGGCCATGCCTTTAATGGCTTCCTGCTCTTTACAGCTCCAGCACCTCAGGCAACTTTCTTGTACAATCAGGGGATTTCTGCAACACTAATGTTATTGTGGACATAGAGGTCAGCTGTATGGTCAAACAAGCTGCACAGCTTTCTAACATGACTGAGCTGTAGTGAGTTTGCATTTTTTTTTAGTGTGTGTGTGTCTCTGTGTGTTACTTCCAGGATACTATAGAGTTCCCACGTAGATGCCAATAGCAGGTACTAGGCTTGTGCGTTTGCATGTTCACAAACACAGCCAGCCCTATGTGAGTCTGATTTTGTTTGACAGTTTTATGACAGAGGGCTGAAATTATGGATGTATTTTCTGTACTCCCCCCTCATCAACCATCAGTTAACAACACATAAAATTCATATAATTACATCTTGGTTTCCATTCTGAAGTATGTATAAAATTTTCACCTATTTTCTTCTTCCTGTTAAGGCTGAGTTGTAGCCGCGCTCCCTCAACCGAACATATTCACGAGGGTTTGGCGAGAAACACGTGGCAGACAGGCTGAGTTTCACTTGCCCCTGTAAAACGCAGCCGAGTCCATGCTTTTATGCTCCCATCTCAAAGGCTTTCTACTAGGCCTCATGGAGATGAGAAAAATGCACAATGTGCCAAAGAATTTTGCATCATGACGTGAATCAGGCAATGGTCAAAGACCATGACAGCCTGACGAAGCATTTACAGTCTTCCTATTAATGTATGTGAGAGAAATCGCATGAACACTTAGCGACATTATAGCTTCAGATTTGCCAAATTCTGCACTATTATTTATTTGTATGTGTTTTGACTTTAGAGGCATATGGATAAGTGTTTTAATATATTGTTATTATAATGTTTTATTTAGGGCTGCGACTAACAATTATTTTGATAATCGATTATTTTTTCGAATAATCGGATAAAAAGCCAATTGTTTTTTTTTTTTTTTTTTTTTTTTTTTTTTTTTTTTTTAATTGACAAAACACACTATTCCACATCCTGCCCAATGCTGTCCTTCAAACAAACGTGTCAGCTGAGGGCTATGAAAACATACATAGTGAATATATCCACCATTACATAAATTGGTTTTACAATGAACAAAACAAACAAAAATAATAATAATAATAATAATAATAATAAATAAATAACAGGGTTATTGTAGTTATTCAATGGTAACCACGAGTTAACCATGGTTTTGCTTCAAATCCATAGTCTAACTATGGTATTTGTGTGGTTATACAAATGGTAATCAATATGCCAAAAAAAATGGTTAATGTTTGTTAGGGTATGTTTGTGCTACATTATGTGCAAAAAAGTTACTAAGCAAAAGGACAGTTTAAATCCCTACATTAAAATGATATAAAAAACAAACAAACTCAGTGTTACCAGATTAGAGGAATGTTCTGCAGGAATACACACACATTCGCTATGGACACAGTAACCTGTTACAGGCTAAAGTGTTTGTGGATAGTGACTATTCATTTATTTATTTGCCAGGTTATACAAGTACTAAACAGTTCTCATTTTCTTCTACTGTACATTTTGTAATGTTTTTATCTAAGATTTAACAGGAAAATTTCTGGAATTCTACAATGGAGATTCTATATTTTAGATGTATATAATATCTTATACCAAAGTGCTGTGAATGCTTGATTCTAATCGGTTGACAGATGTTCAGAGGTGATGACTACTTTTCAGTAACTACACAGCTAAGAAGTGTTGCAAGTCTTAAACGTGTGGCAGTTCCACATCACTTTGCCATATTATTTTGGTTATTTCAAAGTGGCTTACAGTCTACCACAGCAAAAGAGCCGCAAAAAACAAATACACTGGCCAAGCATATAAATATGACAAACAATAGGATAAAAATGTTGAACAACTTTATTTCTGAAATAATTTTCAAAGCTCTGTCTGTCTTTCTTTCTTTCTCTCTCTCCTACACACATATACGCATACACGCACAGAAGCTCTCATGCACACACTGGACCTTGTTTTCTGCACTACCCCTCTACTTAATCAGTAAAACATTTTCACTATTTAAAAGTTACTCGTTCAGAAATGGTGACATTTTCACCCTGGTGGCTTAAGGCTGTTTGTAAGCAAGCAAAAAAAGTTGCGCACACACAAGTGTTTTGGTAACGAAAACCTAATGATGAGTTCACTGTGGAGTCGTAATATTTATTTGCATCACAATTGTATCTGAATTATTACTTTGGCGTCACCAAACAGGATTTTCAAACAATTTTCCCACCTGCCTGCCATTGGTTGAGCCAGTGTTAAGCATATTACTCTAGGAAAGGAAAAAGTATTTCAACATTTAGCTTTAAGACAAATATGCTAACCCTTTTAAAATCCCTCTCTCTTTCTGACAGGTTGGCTGGAGCACCGCTCGTGACTACTACACTTTCCTGTGGTCACCTCTTCCAGACAGCTACACCGAGGGAACCGCAATCAACAGATCTGTGGTCTTCCAAGGTAAAATAACATTGTCAAAAATGGGGTTTTATGCAACCATTTCTTCGATGAATGTCGTGCCAGAGAGAAGGCCCCTCAAAGGTGCGTTCTGGGTAGTGACGGATGCAATAAAATAGGAAACACTGAGGCCTCCTATTAGAAGGCTGAAGTGTTGATGGGCCAGTTTTACTGGAGTGGTTCAGGTCACATACTGGAATCTTTGTGAGGGATTACAGGGTTTTTGTGGCATGAGTCCGGATTCCTTATGGCAACTAAGAAAAAAACCCAAAAAACGGAATGGGTCTATCATAAAACTGCAGTAGAACTGTAAATTTATGATGTAAATGATGGACTTCAGGCTATTCATTAGTCTTAGCTATCGTTCATTAGAGTCATTTGCTTTAATACCTATGGGAAAGACAAACGGGTTTGTTGTAAATGCATTCCTACTTTAACGATAGGGTTGTTATCTAAACCTCTGCTTGTTTCTGGGGTATTTTGCAGGTTACTACGTACCAAATGACGATGGTGAGTTCTACCAGTTCTGCTATGTGACACATAAGGGAGAGATCCGCGGGGCCAGCACTCCATTCCAGTTCCGTGCCAACAGCCCCACAGAGGAGGAACTGCTGACAGTGGAGGATGAAGGAGGATCCGATATTCTTGTGGTCACCACTAAGGCCAGTTACCTGGAGGTGAGGAGATTTGTTTACTCTCAATTCAAACTACTCAATTCAAAATGATAGATTTCTTGTCAGTTTTCCCATGCCAGGGTTGACGCTTTTTGTTCTTTTTCCAGCAAAAGATGGAACAAATTCAACAGGAAAAAAAGAAGCTTTTGGAAAACCTAGACCTGTTTCAGAAAGAGAGGGATGAACTGATTGATGAGAAGAACAGACTACAGAAAGAATATGAACAGGAGAGAGAGAGCAGCTCTCAGCTCAGGAAAGATGTGCAGGTGAGACAAGAGAGAGAGAGAGAGAGAGAGAGAGAACCAAAATGTTGTGAGTTAAAAAGAGGAAAGGGTTTTTTTTCCAGACTTTTTGCCCTGACTTGATTTTGGAAATATAAATGCTTTCCCCCTGTTTTATTGAAGTGGTAAAAGATAGTATGTTTTTATATAGTCACAGTATTTTCCCTCTCAAATATGACATGAACTGTGCAAAAAAGTCAGCAATTTTTCTTTTATATGTCATATACATTTGACATCTAAATGGTTTTAGAATATAAAGTTCACAGGCTGTCAGCACCCCCTAGTGAGAGCCTCTCTTCAGACTCTTTACATGAAAAATATATAAAATATAATAATAATAATTTACATCTTTACAGACATGACAATCATCAGCACCATTTGTTGCTTTTTAAGTGGCAATTTTCATAAAGTATAAATGTATCAGCTCTGAGGCAGAGCTGGTTTAAAGATGAAAACAAGCACACCCATTTCTGGCTGTTAATTTTATGGCCGCACTTTTATATGTTGTTTTATGTGCTGCTAAAATAATTCTAAAAATTCTGCACATGAAATGGTACTGCAGAAGAGACTGGAGTGGGATTTGGAGACCTGCTTTCCCATTAGTCATGTTTGCAGATTCTTAGAGACCACACACAAACATAACTCAAGAGCCAACACTTTATTCTGCAATAACTCCCATCCTTTCTGCAGCAGCTGGACAGACAACATATTTATGACAAAGAAAATAACTATATTTGGCTCATGTGTTTGTGTTTGTGTTTGTACACAGGAGTTGCAGTTGTCTGCCCAGAGCTTGCAGGAGGAGAGAGAGGAGGTGAAAAGGAGAATGGAGGAGAGTACAGCACGTCTGTTGCAGTTAGAGGAGGATCTGATCGGAGTCACCCAGAAAGGCCTGATGAAGGAGACTGAACTAGACTGGTGCGTTTCTTTTAACCATATTGAAGTAGCCATGATCAGCTAATCAGAGAAAACTATAGCAATCTCTTTGATTATATTAACAAACTAGGGTTGTTGATACCAGCATTTCCATAGTCAATTCCAGTTAAATTTTGGGATTCTCAATGGCCACGTACACACTGTAAGGTTTCAGGAGACTCCTAAATTATCGTTCTGTACCATGATTGACCATGTTAACCATAGCAACGTTCTGGCATCTCGCATGTTTGGTATCCGCAATTCTGACCAAAGAAATATTACAGCGACAAAAGACTTAAGTTCTGCGATTTTAACTAAAGCATAGTCGACGGAGGCATTGTGTTTTGCTTATGCTTGTAAAGGCTGCTTCACAGAGCGCGCTCACACTGTTGCTATGTCCACTTATTATAATAAGGCTCATAAAGCCAAGTTTACGGAGTTATTAAAGTGAGCAGGTGCGGGTCGTGATATTTTGGTCTTATTTTCAGTATAAAGCATTTGGATTTATTTCGGTTTATTAGGGGCTTGTTCTTGTTCGCTGTTTTTCTAGCAAGATCTGGCAACACGAATATGAGTCAAGGCTTGTACCGCTTTCCCTGTGATTTCTTGCACCGTACATACAAAAGAGAGAAACATTTCTGATGCACATTAAAATACGTCATGAACAACTAGTTGTTCAGTTCGGTTCCGTACACACTGCATAGAATTTTGTAGAATGCAGTTGTCACTCCTGTAAATTACTGAACTGTGTGTGTACAGAACAGGACAACCGAATTTAGTTGCACTGTGTACGTGGCCAATTTTAATACCATAGCTAACACAATATACTATTGGTCCACATCTTCATTTAAAAAAAAAAAAAAAATTATATAACAAAGGCATGTGGCCTTCAAGTATTTTTCAGTGAAGTTCTCCGTAAACTGTTACCAACAACTACTAATACTAGCCATACTGTAGAAAAACTGGTATTGTTACATGTTAGTATCGACTTTGGTATCAAAGTACCAGTAGGTTTGACATCCCTATAACAAACCATGTAACAGTTATGACATCTTATGATCCTATGTAAAACAGTCGATTAGATGTTAGATTCATATCTTCAGAAGATCTACTGCTGGATTTGAGAACTTTGACGAGAAAGAGTTTATTTAACGTATCCTAGATATGTTCCTTGTGTGGCTTGATGATTGATAATGGCTCTGATTTGACAGCCTGAAGGATCGAGTGAAGAAGTTAACCCAGGAGAAAGAGGCTCTTGAGTGTCAGCTGAAGAATGAGAAAGATGAGAAGGAGCTCTATAAGGTAATGCCACTTGCTCACTACCTCACACACGTCCCTGATAGTATATACTTTTTTTGGTTAAAAATGATCCAAAATCAAAGTACACAACAAGCCAGTATTCAAAACTATCTCCTTACCTTAGCCCGATTCACAAAGGTAAGCTTGTAATAATGTGTTATAATTAGAGTGGTATGGTGGATTTCCGCAGGAAATTCAAGCATGTCTTTGCGTCATTACGTCATGTCTATATACATAAAGAAAGAGTCCGGCTAGTAGTAGTAACGCACGTGAGGAGCGGATCGCATATTCCTCACAGCAGCTGGAATAATTAAATTTATCATTTTGATGGCGGATTGTAATCCAGAAAGATCAAAAGACAATCATCAGTGACAACTGGAGATTCCCCCGTAGTCAAAAGCAAAAGATTAGACTGTACAGAACCTGAAATCTACAGGTAACACTAATACACACTAAATACACGTAGTCATGCAATGCTGATGCTGTTAACATTAACAATTTGCGAACAAAGTATAACAACAATAATAATAATTTGCACGGTTTGATGTTATATGAGCGATCGTTAGATTTAATTGCCATTGGTAGCGCGATTTTTATTATAATGTTTTGTTCCCAAAAGTGGCAGACATGTTACTTACTTTTTCAGATGACATTTTCCGGTGAAAATTCTTATTTAGGTTATACTCCAAGAGGTAGAATCTGTGATCCTGAAGTACAGTATCCACACCGGTGCGGTGAATGAATGACAGCCACACACACTCCTCAAAACATTAGACTCATCCGCGCTGAGGAGCCGCCGATGCACAACTCACGTACAGATGATAACTCCGCAAATAACTCTAATTGCAGGTTTCAAACAGAGATGGCGACACAGAGGCAAAACTTACGGACTGCAGCTTTAAGTATTATTTTATGGAATTTGTACTTTACTACTACTGAAACTGAATACTTGTGGAGTCAAAATCTGCTAAGGGGTATAATGAAACAACAGTTTTAAAAAGTGATTTTTCACTATTATTTACAACAGGATCTGCATTTTCATGGGTTTAAATAAAATATTTTTGTTATTTTATATAGTAAGAGACAATAAAAACAACTTTGTGCATCAAAACCGCTCCTTTCCTGGTAAAAACAAATTAACTTGATTTTTAAGTCAACGAATTTGCGACAGCTGAATGTAAAATTTTTGACAAGTCAAACAGGTCAGTCTCTGAGTAACATAATTTAAGCCACGAATTAAACTTCATTTTGTAAAATAACTACGCAAAAAGCATTTTGAACGTCGTTGGAATATTAGGGCTAGAAACATTGACGTAACACACTCATGGGCATCAATCAATTCACTGAATACTTGCCGGCTAAGAAATAAATAATTACGATCCATCTGTTTCAAATCCACACGATTTGAATATCACAACATCGATGTCTGTCAAAAAATAACATGCACAATACACGGTAGTATTTACAAGAAGCAGAGGTCCAGGGAGTATACGCATTACCTGAAAAACCCACACTACCAGATGTTTTGACTGTCATCATTTTCCTAGAAGAGGGTGAAAATTGCAGCCTGAGCAGCATCAACATGCTGTCTGTCAGAGACGATAACGTACCTAATAAATAATACATAATTGACTCCCATAAGAAGAGATTCGGAAACTTGAAAGGTGATTTTTATAAGATGTAGTTATCACTATCTTCTCAGTTATTTAAAATATTATGGCAATTATTAAAGTTTGATAAAATGTTTAATTTTCCATTGGTATATATTTGGTATATATTTCCTATGGTATAGTCTTTGAAATACTCTATTCTGATCGTCTGAAAGGTGTACAGTAAAGCCGTTTAATGCACAGATAGTTTAATCACCGTTCTATTAATATTAATAAAATAGCTTTGCTACTGATTCGCTACATTATATTTCTCAGCAAGGAGGGGGTAAGATCACTGGTTTTGAAGTAATTCAACTCACAGCTTCATTGTTAATAGAAAGAGATGCTGAGACCAGTTAATTCACACACGCATCTCTCATCTCGCTCTCTCGCTCTCTCGATAATTAATTCAAATAAATGCTATAATTCATTCATTCAAATAAATGTAATCTTACGCACTACTTAATCTCTGTGTCTTATTCAAAGCGGTCAGAATGCTAGATCTAACGAGCCGTAACCGATGAGTCATTTTTACCCTTCTGGTCAAATATTGCACTGCAAACTTCAATAACAGCTTTAACTTGTCAATGCTGGGAAATGAACATGGTATAAGTGGGGTAATTCACGGCTAGCTGTGCATTAAACGATTTGAATGCACTCCACAGAGGCAACTACTGGTTCTTTGCCTCCGAGTTGTGCATTAAAATCGTTTATTGCACAGCTAGCCGTGGATTATTCCTTACTTATAACACATCATTCTTACAGCGCTAACAATGTGTCAAACAACTATAAAACCAGATTCTCTTGCATTTATTGTTTAAGAGTTTCAGGTAAAAAAAAATACAGTTGCAAATTGCTTTACACAAAAGCTAAAAAAGTGGTAAATGTTTAACTTTTGAATACTCAAATGCAAATAAATGTGGAAACTTGTTTATCTCCACTCGGGTATTTTTGGTTAAATACTTTGACTTTTAAATAATAAAAGTGAAAGTAAAATCTATTTAATTTACCTAAAACCAACAAACTGACATTTTTATCCATGGAGAAGTGTAATACAGGCCCTCATTCTTTTCCTAATTACTCTGACTCACACTTTGTAATTCTCACTCTCCATCACTCACTTTGTCTCACCCTCTGTCCCCACTTTCTTGTGGCGGGGACAGGAACTGGGCGTTAACGCTGGGCTGTAGCCACGGAAACACAGCCGGCCCTCACTTCACAGCAGCTGCCTGAGGCACAGACAGAGAAGGGTGGGGGTGGAGCAGAGTTGCTGCTCTCTGACTGCTGCATTATAATTAGGTCTAGCTCACATACTTCCTTACCAGGCGGAAATACACCTCATTGTAGAGATTGTGTGGATAATTGGGGGCTCGTCCAGGATCTGGACTGGCTTTGGTACACTGCTAGTTTTATGTGCCATGTGCCCAGGTTATTGCACAGCAGATGTGCAAAGAGAAAGTCAAACAGTCTACTTGAATGAAGTATCTGTGTGTGTTTGACACAGATTCACCTGAAGAACCGGGAGCTTGAGAACACTAAGCTAAGTGCTGAGCTGCAGATGCTGAAATCTGTGGATGTGAATAAGGAGAACACCATTGCTCAGCTGAAGGAGGAACTCACAAGAGTCAAATCCTGCCTGGCAGAGAAAGAAAAACAGCACCGCCAGCTACTGGCCAACAGTTCACCCTCGGTACACACACAAAAAGATTCTGATTAACCTACATTTCGTATAGAGTGCTGTAGGAATGAATCCTAAAACCCGGAAATTAGTTACAATTTTTCCACTTCTGGTTGCATTGTCCTGAAATGCCTGAAATAAGGTCTGTGCTTAAAACAAGCTTATTTTTCATGTTTTATTCTACAACATAAAATGCATCAGTACTCCACTTTTTAAGCTTTTACATGTTTTGAAAAAGTTCTTGCAATCAAGTGGCTAAATGGGACGAATGGGTGAACAGGAAAACTCATCTACTCACTAGTCCATTTTTACCATCTCATTGTGTTTGTACTCACACTGTACACACACTCTATTCAACTCAAACTTTCCAACTTGTAGATTTTAAATCAAAATAGAAAGAGCTGTCGGACACTTTGGTGACGTTGAACGCGTCCATGGTGTAGTTTGTTTATAGCCTAACTTTAGTTACTTCTTCCGATTGTATTTAGACTTTACAATTCATAAAAATTGTGAAGATTATCTTTATGAACAAAACGTGTAAGTATCATAAACTTTTGATGATCACAGACTTCTTTTCTACATCCAAGAGCCAGTGGAAGAATCCTATTGGAATTTTGTCAAAGGAACCAGGGTGATGCCAACTTCCTGGTTGGCCTACAAAAATAATCATCCCTGAAGCACTCTATATTGTAGGGATATTGCTCCGTTAAAAATATTGTTATGGTCGGACCTGTGGGCTAGTTGTTAACACATTGAACCATTGTGCTCGTGAATAACTTGAGTTCAGATTTGGCTCCATGATCCCGTTTCCGCCTCTTGATAATTTCTTGTACATATCAATAAAATTGGCAAAAAGGCCAACATTCAGAAAACACATCAGTATGGAAAACAGATTAGGGCTGTATTTGTTTGCTGTTAGCTTTATCAGCAATAGATACAGTGGAAACGTGTGCGGAAATGTATGCATATTTGTGTATGTTTGTATTCACATGAGTGTTATTTTTGTTCTCGTCAGGGGGAAAGTAAGGCTCTTAAGGAGCAGCTCAGGCAGAAAGAGGAGCAGTTGCAGGCTACCCAGCAGCAGGCAAACATGCTAAAAGCTGAGCTGCGCGATTCCTCCAATGCCCGTGACCGAAGCATGGCCGACCTGTACCGTGTCCGCCTGGAGGCAGAGTCATTAAAGAAGGGACAGACAGAGGCCCGGGCTGAGTGCAGCCGCCTGGAAAAGCAGCTGGAGGAGATTAAAAACTCAACCCAGCAGGAGGCGGTAAAGAGATGCCCACCTGTTTGACCGTTTTATCATGTCTGTGGTAAAATGGAACAAACTTCTGAATTCTGTAAAACTGGTCGCAATGCTTCTGGTTCAGGTCTTTTGTATGTGCTTCATTAAATAAAGAGAAGATACCTTCAAAGTAGCGAGCAAAGATGAGCATAACTGCTGTCCATTGATTGATATCTAAAAGTTTTTATTTTTTATTTTTAACACTTTCGTCTAGATGCAATGAGACCTGTTTTCCTGTTTGTCTATTTGATGTTCGGCATGAAGCCTATTGACCAGGCCACAATTACCCTTTAAATAATCACCTGAGTCCACTACGCCTTAGTCAAGATAGCCCGCAGCTTTCCTGGAATAAATCTACTCTATACCGTAGTTTGCATACTGTATTCACCATTTATAACTAACTGAAGAATGTTAGGAACTGTTTTTGTTTTCATGGTGTAACGGAATAATCTCTCAGCAGTGTAAGGAGACAGAAGGGTTAGCTGTTGTCGAACTGCAGAGAGAAGTTGAAGATTTACGGCTCAGGCTGCAGATGGCTGCTGAACACTATAAAGACAAATATAAGGAATGCCAGAAGTTCCAGAAACAAGTGGCCAAGCTTTCTGAACAGCAAGGAGTGAGTAAACCCTCACTTTGCAATTATATAGCTATACCACCTGCCTTGTGTCTTGTGTTTTGAGTTTAGCAGTTTGCTTTTTAAAGTAGGCCAACCTTTGTGTTTTACTCAGGTGAAGAGAAGTCCAGGGTCTGAAGCAGCAGCTGGTCCTTTGTCTGCCAGTCCAGAGGCATCTGCACCAGGTAAGTTCATACTAAGCAATACAAACTACAACTTCCATGTTTTTAGGATGTGTGGGGACATTGTATGGACAGGCTGTTGTGCTCTCTGGACCTCTAACAGGAAGCCCAGGTACTTCAGATGCTGTGCTAGATGCCATCATTCAGGGCAAGCTGAAAAGTGCAAGCAAGGAGCCAGACAAAAATGACAGATACAAGAAATGCAAACAGATGCTTAGTGTAAGTTCATCTTTTTTCTTTTCTGTCTCTGACATACTGGATCTGTTTGATATACTAAAGTACTTAGTGTGCTCCCCTGCAGGAGGAGAGAGAGCGGTGCAGCATGATAACCGATGAACTCACAAAGATGGAGGTGAAGCTAAGGGAGCAGATGAAAACCAACGAGGGCCTGCGAATGCAGCTGGCTGCTGAGGAGGATCGCTACAAGGTCAGCATCACCTACTGGTCCAGAGTTTAAACTAAAAATTAATTATATACTATGCTAGAGGACATTTGGGATTAACATACTAGTATGTTAACATAGATAACATTAAAGGTAGGGTAGGCAATTTCGAAGGCTAGCTTTGAAGGCTAGCTGTCTGTCTACAACTCTGCATAGCTTACGGAATGCGCTGATGACGTGTGATGTCAAATACATATGTTGACTGGCAGGTAGGCCATTGGACGAACATTTTTTGGTCCTGAGACTTCCACAGAAGATATATGTACGTGTTTTAATATTTAGACCACTTCTATTATTGATTGCTATTAGGATGTGAAGAGAGTATTAACCAGTATAACAAAAAGTGTTTATTAAAAAAATTGCCTACCTTTAATTCACGCTTCCAGACTTAAAGGGTTGTGTGCAACCGCACAGGGCCGATGTAAAGCCAGTAGTTAAAGTTCATGTTTTTGTCCTTCGAAATACTTAAATAGTTCAAAGACATAGCCAAAAGGGAGACTATGTATATTGTGATGCTGTATTATTCTGCTTGTTAAAAATTTATTATGCAGTAATTTACAATATTGCTCTGCGCATACATGTCAGTCAGCACGGCATCGCACGTCAAGTTCATAGAGAACTTTATTCAGTCCATTTTAAATTCTGATTTTGGCCACCTCTGAAATGGGTCAAACCAAAGTTCAAGTAACGCTAGAAATCTGTGCTCATTCAAGAATGTGCATTTATTGCATGGACGGAGAAAGCATGGACGCCTGCAGGATTTCATCTGACAGTACGCACAAAGGGGTTTTTATTTAACACTAAAGAGTTAAATAAGCATATATAGCCTAACTATTACGCACCCTTCGGACCGTCAGAGAGAGCAACGGTACTGCAGAACGAGTGTAGCCTTTTTAAATCTGAAAACTCCAAAAAGCGAAATTGTCAGACATCCATTTAGCGCATGTTCACAGAGGAAAACAACTGAAAAACAGCGCTGGTTGTTCTCTAAATACTATCTGTTTGTTTTGCTGACTGGGAAATCGCTTCAGATGATTCAGTGAGAGAGCAGTCCAAACTAAAGCGTTTGATCAATTCATAATTTAGAAAAATGTAAGCGTCAAAAATATATGTGTGCAGTTCAGTTACATAGCTGTTAAACTGAATATATGAAGCGAAGCAAACTTTTTTCTTAAATATCCACAACACAAACAATAAATTGTTCATCACTATAGCAACAGTAGACCCCCGTTACTATAGGATAATCCCCATCCACTGATTTGGCTCTATCACTCTCTCCTCTCCACCTATAGCTGGTGTGTGGTGAGCGTTACACTGTTGTTCTGTGGCTGCTGTCGCAACATCTAGGTTGATGCTGCACACTGGTGGTTGGTGAGGAAAGACCCCTGATATAATTGGAAAGCGCTTTGGGTGTAAAATAGCACATAATAAAGCGCTATATAAATGCTTCATTTATTCATTTGTTTATTCATCACGGCACTGTGCAAGTTATTTTCAAATCCAGTTGAGAAAATAGTTGGGTTCAAGCATTTACATGCTTAATTTTTTCTTGTTGAGGCCACCTTATCTCCACTTCTCCTAATATCACAGTGTAGTTTCTTTCTGCTATAGGAAGTATCTAAAACATCTAAGAGCTCAACAAAGGGAAGCTGTGCTGTTTTTTTTCCCTTTTGTACAGCTTAGAACCAAATGACTCAGATCAGGGGGAAATGTGATCACAGATAAGCAGACCTTCAGATGTTCTGATAAGAGATCCAGGACGACCTTAGTACAGTTTCTCCTCCACACTGTTTACGGCTGCTCTGAGTCAAGCCCGGTATCGTTGCATTAGCACAAATACACTGACAGTGCTGGTTTATGAGTGTGTCACCGAGGAGACTGACTTTTACTGCTGTTTACATGAGACATGGAGACAGTGGAGGAAGGACAGTTGGGAGTCCTGGGATCAAGACAGGATAATGCATCTGCTGGCTGCCTCCCTACGCAGCAGGAGACAGAGCGAGGGACTAAGTTCTGTTTAAGTAGTAAGGTCATGTGCAGATCAGTGGTAGACTTCAGGTGAAGTTGACTTTTTCTCTGTGTGACTTGTATGGAGTCATTCAAAGACGGATGTAAATGAGTAGTAGAGAAGCCAGTCAGAAAGCATTTTCAAGACCATTTTCTTTTATTATAATTTTTTATTTCTCACGTTTTTAGTGAATAAATTATTGGCTGTTATTGCAAAATAAACCCTTTAGGTGGATTCAAGATCTCGACCCTGTCTGCAAGGCCAAAAGCTTAAGAAGTTGCATCACTTATTATTTTAATAATATAACATTTCTATCGTAACACAGTTGTCAAATATTAATTGTTTAGGTTCTTCTTACCTCATACTCTTTCACCCTAAAAACTAAAGCGATGTGCTGGAATTCATACTTTGCTTCTCTGAAGAATAAAGCCCGTCTTTGATTTGATTGGCCATCTCAAAATTTTGACATTAACGAGTGCTGTTTTGTCATCCTAACAACATACAGAGCGGTGCACACCCCCCCCCCCCCCCCGTCTGGGTTTATAATGACTGCTGACTGTACATTTATTTCTCACATATTAACTGATAATATGTGCCTATGCTAAATTCAAGGTTTTTATCAAAATAACTTTTTCTCATTCCAGAGCCAGGTGGCAGAGAAGGGCAGAGAACTCAAGGAGCTGAAGGACAGTCTTTTTGCATTGACCAAAGAAAAAGAGAAACTGGAGGGGGTGCGTGCTTTCGTTTTCATTTTCCGCAGGCCTCTCTGCCAATCTAAAAATGCAGTTTGCTTGCTTGTTTTATTCTCAGGATCTGGTTTGGGTTTAACATATCTCTCTAATTGGACCAACAGTGCAAGTGAGTCCTTATTTTCCATTCAATTACCCTGGACCACAGAGAGGGACACGTAGTCGAGGTATAACACAAAACTCAACGCTCGAGAAGCAAAATGGCCCAATTTGAGGTTCAGACTAAATGAAATTGGCGCCTGCCGAAGACTTCAATAAAAGGCAGAGCTCTGCCTCCCTTTGAACAGGCAGAGGAGTTTTAATGAAGGGCCTAATTAAACTGTTTGTGTGAGGGTGGCGAGTTGCTCTACGCCGCTGCCACTGCTCACTGTGGTGAGTGATGTATTGTCTGGACTCAAAGATAGAGGGAAGAAGGAAGAGGAGGATGGAAAAATGGGACCTGACTCTTAATTATTGTCAATACATCATGCCTGGCCTCAAATTAGACTTTGCGTTCAGTTTTGTCACTTTTAGGCCAATTTCACCCAGTTTAGCTTTTCATTTGCATTAAAGTTTCAGTTGGAATGTATGAATCAATTAATTAGCTATTGATTTCAGCCATTGTTCTTGAAGCCAACCAAAACTTAACAAGCATGGTGTTTCCTGTGTCCCATCAGGAGTTCCAAAGGAGTGTCAGCAGGGAAGAAGAACACGGAAAGAAAGATGGCAGTATGGATGTGCAGTCAGTTTTCTTGCAGTACCCAATGCCGTACCTTCAAGATGACCCATCTCCTCTGCTGGTGCCCCAGCGCCCCAATGATCTGATGTTTGGAAACCCATACTCTTCTACTGATTCCAGGGGTATCTATGATACTATCTCATCATGTGTTTCAGTTAAATAAGGGATAAAATGTAAAAACGAAGGAAGACACATCAGTGAGTGCACCATAGGATGTAGGTGTGGTCGCATTTAGCGTTCAGGTTTTTTTGCTGGCAAAAGTCAACCATTTCAATAGGAACCTACACAACTGAGAATTTTGCAAAAAGAGCGAAAGATTTCTCAGCGTAGATTTCGCAACGGGTTCAAGTTTATCATGCAGATTTGCGTTGTTGACCAATATAAAGCTGCTTAGTTTGAAAGTGACTTGAATATTGCTGTGCTTTATATCACTACACTACTGACAGTAGACAATGGAGCCTATGATATCTCACCAAAATTTCACTAATATTATTGCACCTTAGGACATTTTGCCACGAATCTTAATTATTTAATAGAGTGTAACAGTTGGGTTCCAGAAGTAAAAAACATTTTCTTCATATGGAAATTGTTTTTGAATGATAACTTATAAACCTTTAAAGACAGACCTACTGTGAGCTATGAGGTTGTTAATCCATGGTATTTGCTTCTGCTGAAACTACATTGTCCATGATTCTGTACAGAAAATGACACCAGAGAGTTGAAAAAAGCACTCCAAAAAATCTCCGCCCACTCCCATGAAGCACTGCGAATGACAGAGTCGCTGTCCCTAGGCTCTCAAATTACTGAAATGTTTGTATATACATGCACATTTTGCAATTAACTTAAATATATTGTTTTTATACATATAATCAACATTTGTAAATGAGTAGTTTTACATTTCTCCATCGTTTTATGCTGTTCACAGCGCTTCATGGGATTGTTGTTCTTTCCCTCACTAAAGCCGTTAGGTACACAGTCTTGTATCTTTGTCTTTTTGTATGATTTTCAAAAACATTTTTGCTTCAAATCAAAGTTTGTAGTGTTGTGATTCACCCTGTAGCTGATTGGCTTGGTTCATGGCTCCATGACTAACTATTTTAAAATTCCAATGGGAAAAATTAATGACAAAAATACTTCTGGAACCGGCAGAGCTGGAAAATGGGGAAGGTACTGTTGCGCTCTATTGTTTTAAATATAATTTTAATTTTTAATAACACTGACAACTAGAATTGCTATGTACTATTTTTCATAAAATCCATTTGGTTTGATATTTTGTATCTAATGTAATGACAGTAAACATGTTTGACCTAAGGCTTTAAATAGTTTTTGTGGCCACTGTACATGCTTATATTTGTTTGAGCTATGGGGGTTTTCTCGAGGTATAAATCTAGATATTAAGGCATTAAAACGTTTCCTTTCCTGACAGATGGAGCCGATGGAGAGTTCTCTGATGACCAGATGCCCCGACTGCCCCCAGTTGGGCCTCCATCCTGGGACAGCAATGTGGTGTGCATACAGCCTGCCCGAAACCTCAGTCGCCCTGATGGACTGGAGGAACCAGAGGAGCCGCAGAGCACTGTGAGTTCATTAGGGCTGCCTCCACGTTCAGCCATTAGAAATGATATAGAGGTGGGATTAAGGTTTTAATCAAGTCAGAACTACAGATGGGTTTAAATTCTTCCCAAATCTCTCTCTTTCTTTTATCTGCACTTCTCTCTCCACTGCGCTGGCCTCCGGCAGGGCTTAGCTAAGCTGGCATTATTAAAGCCCTGGTAACCCAGAGCAGACCCATTAAGAAAGTGCTCATGCTTACAACTAATTGAGCTCATTAGCCTTGCATGGATAATGGTGAATATACCTAACTAAACATGGAAGAGCTTCAGTCAGTTGCTGTAAAAGTCACTTTTCCTCTGAACTAGACTTAAATGGATAGTTCACCCCAAAATGAAAATTGTCGTCATTACCAAGCCTGTATGACGTACTTTCTTCTGCAGAACAGAAAAAAAGGATATTTTTGTGCACACGATGAATGCCCAAAACTGACTTTGCATACAAAAATTCTAAATATAATTTTGGGTGAACCATTTTAATTTATTTTTTTCTTACAAAAGCAGATTAAAATGGTATAGTCATATGTAGCACACTACTAAAATGTGTGGGGGTTTTTTTTGTTAGTTTTTTTAAAATGGAAGCTCATATACAGTATATATTCCATTCCTTAAATCCTGAGTAAAATGTTCAATATTTATCTGAGCTGCCCAGGGGTGTGTTTCCTATTCAGTGACACAACTCACTGGTTAACCACATGGAATGATGCATTGTTTGAGAAACTGACTAGCTAGTCATGACTGTTTCCCAAAACTGTAGTAACATGGTCACACCTCTGGTGTTTGAACCACATTGGTTCAACAATATAGGACTGTCATTAATGACGTCACATGAAGGTGGTGGAGTAATAACTTCTGTTAATTAATTAATTGATTCTAGATCACAATTCAGGATTATTCTTCATTTACACAAACAACAGAAAGCCATTAATTAAAAAAAAAATCCCAAGCAGTATATAATTTGTATAGACTTTACTCCCGTATGCAAGTGGTTCATTTAGTCAGCGTCTTTCTCTGTACTTTCTATGGCACCTTAGGACTTTGATTTGTTTTTGATCCCCATCTTTTCACTTCATTTGATGTTTGATTGATCGCAGGATCCCTCACATTTTTGCACGTGCACTGTTCAGATACTCATTAACATGCTAAAATGTGTTGATTGAAATGTGTGTATATATATATATATATATATATATATATATATATATATATATATATATATATATATATATATATATATATATATATTTAAATGGAATAAAAGATATATAATGTACAGTAGTGATGCGCCGATCGTGGTTATATCTACTGACACTGGGTCGGGCGGGTCAAATAATAAAAAATAACATTCCAAAATTGGGGGTGGTTCATGGGTGGATTAAGATCATTACTGTGTTGATTTAAAGAAAGAGACAGAACTCTCACTTCACGGTAAAATGCAACGAACGTGGGTCACCGCTTTACTTTCATTTTCAACAACATACAGACCTTATGTAGCCCCGCCCCTTTTCAGCGCTGCGGTTGTTTTTTGACTTACGGTTTGTATTTCCACAGTGATCTTACGTATTTATGAATGATCAACGCTTCAAAAACGTGGTAAATAGACATCTTTGATGCTCTTCACTGAGCGCTTACACAGATAGACGCCTACTTTCAAACGCTCCCGTGTGTATCTGTGCAAGCGCTGTTTTTGAAGCGTTGATCATTGTAGTCAATCACAGACATATCTGTTGAGCACATGAACACAATGGCCAATCAGAGGTGTTTAAGTTAGTCAGAATCCGCTCAACAGTGTTCAAAATGCTAGGGGGAAATCCTGGTGTCGTCACATTTTTAAAATTTCAGTTTTGACAACCCTACCAAAATTATGCCAAAATGCCTGTAACGATGGAACTTGTGACCATATTTGGCTAACGATTCTTTTGGGAAACGCACTCCAGTTCATTAACTAATACACTGTGATTTCCTCCTACGTAATTGCATATGTTTAGAAACCGACAAGATTTCTCGCAATATTAATCATTCACGTCTAATATAGGTTTTTAGGTGGTTTACGGTTCCTGCTTTTGCTGACAGGAAATGTTTTTCTTCTCTCCCCAGCAAACTAATGATCAGCCTACAGCCACTGACCCTGCAGAATTCCTCAATGATGGACAGATACCGTTCTGCTTTGAACCAAGGTAAGAACGCACACACACATAAACCTCACGGCTGTTACCTATCATGTGGTTGAGCTTTGGTTGTGGTGTGAATATGTGCGTTAGCTCAACGGCCCACCCACATCGCCTTCACACAGATGCTGTTTTACTGCCGTTTACTCTCCTGTTGGTCCAGCAACTTATTCACAAACAAACATCTCACCACTCTTTGTTATCCTCATTCAAGCTTTTGTTTTGTATTTTTATTAGCCTGCTTTCACACAGTTTATTTTAATTTCTCTCTTGCAGTGGGGAGCAGAAGCGCTGTCCGCTGTGTGAAGTGATCTTCCCTCCTCATTACGACCAGTCAAAGTTTGAGGAGCACGTGGAGAGCCACTGGAAGATCTGCCCCATGTGCAGCGAACAGTTCCCTCTCGACTGCGACCAGCAGCTCTTCGAGAAGCACGTCCTCACCCACTTCGACAGTAACGTGCTCAACTTCTAGTCGAGAAACAGAATACTTGCCTCCACTTCACATTCACATTTGTGTTGCAGTTAACAGCCACTTTAAACAGCATGTTTAGCTTCGAGCATTCATCTGTAGAGAACTGATTCTTTATTTAAACACAGTCAAGGTGAGGTTTGGATACTGTTAATGAATTTCAAATGACTGGGTGGCGTTTTAGGATCTTTTATTTATGTCCATTTTATTTGGGGATTAATTCTGTTTATAGGACCGTACTGTTTATTATAGCTCACTTTAACGCCTCTCATATCAAGATAGCAGGGCAGGTGGTGAAGAATACTTTAAGAACACTGAGCAAATGTCATATTAAAGCATTCTGTGGAGAACCGTCCCCAGGTTCCATAGTTTAAGTCAGGTATCGCCTACTATTCTCTGTGCAGGCAGAGCAAAGCTTTTTCTGTCAGGGCATATATGTGACCAGCTAAGAGGGTGATTCTATATTATAAAATTATTTTAGAATAAGCTTTTAAAGATAAACCTTGATAATCAAGTTATTTGAGTTAGTGTTTTTCCTTTCTCTATTTAAATCACATTTTAATTGAGTTGCATGCTCGCATTTCCTGTGCACTGAAATCACAAATCTCTTTTATTTTTGTCTCTTTAGTTAAATACATTGGGTCTCTTACTGCGTGAGTGTGTCTTACATGATCTAAACTAATAAAGATTTACTGAAGCAATATTTATTCTGGTCATGTGGAGTTAATATTTCAAACATTTACCTTGGCTTACCAAAACTGCATTGTTTATTAATTTATTATTAATAATAAACATTTATAACAGTATTATTATTATTATTTTAATGTTTATACAATAATAATAAGTTTGAAAGGAACACTACTTTTTGGGAATTTAAGTTTTTGGAAGTTGTCCCACCAGAACGTTGACAATATTGCTAAGACAAAAAAACAATATGTGTACTTGTTCCAAAATATGTTATTATTATTATTATTATTAACTATTATTTTTGAATACTCATACTAAATGGGTTACATAAATACAACAGTGTAAAAGTTAGGAATGTAACAATACATCGATATAGATTGATACATCGATCTAATGTCTAACAATACAATGCATCGATGCAACGCGTTAAAAATCGATACCTGTAGGCTTTTATATATTTATATATTTAAGAGGCACATTTGTTTTAACACTCCTCACATTTTTACACAACGTAAGTCTATGTATTCTAGCCAACGCGTGCATTCTTTTTTTATTTTATCGTTTAAATGAACTTTCAGAGCTTGTGAAAGACGCTCGAGACAGTCGATGGAACTGTCACTGTTCCCGATCCGGCCAGTGCTGAATCTTCACGAAAGTTTATTATTTGCTCGTGTTTAAAGCCTTGCAAAAAGCAGCGCGCACTCATCTCAAACAGAGCACAAATAGGCCACTGAATTGATTCTTTTACTTATTTTGTGCTTCAGATAAAGGTCTATGGTTTTGGATATAAGGAGAATAGAGCGCTATGAATCGTTCTTCACACTGAAATTCAAAACTGTTAAAAGAAAATGCTCAATAACCTGCTGCATAGGAGCGCTGCCAACTCTGTGTTGCTTCAAGCGCATCATTCTGCACACGAAATGCGCATAAGTGCTTTGTGCCGCACTGTATTGGAGCCTTTCATATTATAATACTTTTGCACAATTCAATAATATTAATAGCATATCTTGTTCTGACCTACCTATAATATGTTGTTGCTTCATTAGAAATATGCGCTATACATTTAAAAGAAATGTCTTTTAATTTTATAGTATATATGTATATATATATATATATATAATTTTTTTTTTTTTTTCCTTGTTTATCAGTTTTTTGACATTACACATTTTAGCACAGAAGCCTAAAATACGTTCTTGACTGTTGTCATGTCGTAAGCTGTCATTAGATTACTATGTGAATTTTTTTTTATATGTGGATGTCCCAATCAGGGTGCAGGATGTGAAATTTTGAAATAAATGTTTGTGTTATATATTTTGGTTGCAGCTGAGTTAATAAAAATGTAACTGGTTGTGTAAAATAGGCACATAATATAATATCGAAATATTGATATACCCCTGAATCGAATCGTATCGTAATTGTATCGCAGAACTTTTTGAGGTATCGGAAAATATCGTATCGCTGGCTATGAGAATCGATATCGTATCGAATTGTAATGAACCGTCCGATTTACACCCCTACTAAAAGTGGCCTGAAACAATTATTTTTTTTAAACTCTGTTACATATATTATAATTATACATATATGTACACAGTACACACACACACACACACACACACACATATATATATATATATATATATATATATATATATATATATATATATATATATATATATATATATATATATATATATATAATGCCTTTTTGTATTGTTTAATTTGCGTTATTGGTTCATTTTAGATGCCTACGAACAGAGAGAGTTGAAAGGCACTGTAAAATGCCAAAAAGCCAAAAAGTAAATGCAGACCCAATAGCTTGGACGGCACTCTTAAAGCCCATTCACACCAAGAACAATAACTATTATGATAATTATAATGGTAACTATATCAGCGTCCACACGATAAGTGTTAATTCTAAGCATGTACTGTAGTTTTGTCGCCTACTGCTTTAAATGCTGGAGCTCTTTAAAGCAGAATGGATTCTGATTGGCTGTCAATGTTTTTATCGTTCATCAGCTGGATAAAATCGTTCTGAAAGTGATTTCACAATATCGTTTCTCTGTGCCGTTATAGTTCTGGTGTGGACTCTACTGTTCTTTTATATTTAGAATGATTTTTTTTTTTTTAACTATATCATTATCATACTTGGTGTGAACAGGCCTTTAGCAAGGAAAAGAGAAAGGTATTCAGGATTGTGATTGTCAGAATAATAGCTTACCAATATTTCTGAACAGAGAGTTCCCCCTCACTACGGTATGTCACAAGTTCAAAAGAGACCATTGAGGGGATTCTCCACCCAAAATACCCATCCTGCTAACGTCATTTATGTTGGCAAACATAAAGTATTCATATATATAGCTGCAAGGAGTAATTTTTGGAGCAGAGCAAGACGGAAACAAAGTGACAAGCTAAGCAAGCATGGCAGAGAGCATCTGAACAGTAGAATAAAAATCTGCTTCTGCCATCATTTACTCAGGAATATTATTAAAACTAATTTAATGATACGGACTTATACTAAAAACATTGCAATTATGGGAACAATGGCAATATTATCTCCCTTTTTGGAAAATGTCATTCAGAGTAACAAACCATGGTCATTCAGTGTAACAGAAATATTTATGTAAAAATGAAACAATATACTTATTCTGACCTGTAATTATTAAAATATATAAAATAATATGTGCTCATACTAAATTGTATTATATTTTAAATGATTTTCCCTTCCTTACAAAAACTTTTTGCTGACAAATGGGTAAAACCCAGTGGTTTGAAGGATAGTGGCAAAGATTTAAAAATTAAAATTAATTAGCATTTGTGGCTGCACTGTGATCCTTAAATAGAGTATTTTAATAATGATTCCTGTTTTAAATATGCCTAATAAGATTTTATGATACATAAATATCGTTACACTGAATGACATTTTAGTGGATGTCTTCTGTAAATCATGGTAAAAAATGTATGATAGAATTTTTTTTTGCTCAGAAAAAATATAAAATTAAACAGGACACATTCTAATGTACAGGAGAAAATTTTTTTTTTTTTAAAGCTTTATTGCACATTTATTTTTTGATGCTTGAAACCCCCGTTTCGTCTTTGACCCGTGTGCGTGTGAATAAAATGTGTATAATAAATATTAAATCCACATTTTAAACCTGATATTTAAACAAATCATGGAGGGAATAAATAAAGAAAATTCATGAAACAGATCAAAGGCCATTTTAATATTTAAAATGTAACCAGGTTTACATTTACGAAGCAGCTTTTTTTTTTTCTTTTTGAATTTTGTTGCAGAAAATGTCACCAGTTTCAAAACAACCACTGGTGTCTGACTTCATTACATGTAGGAACATTGTTGTCCAGAAACTTAAGAAAATATAATTTAAATCACTCACATTGAGACAATACATTAAGTACACAATATATCAAATACTTCCCTCTATACTGGCAGTGTAATACTGTTACAATGTTGCATCTAAACCGACACTGCAATTCCAACAACATTAACGTCCATGCAGTGATGTCATAATGAGTGATTGGCAGGCCCTGATCTGGCTGCGATCTCTGGAGGGTCTGGCGACTCTTTATTTATACCACCCACAAGTCCAAAAGCAAATCAAATCAAGTACCTTTCTGATTCAAGGTATGATTCCACACTTGAATATCTTTGGGTTGGCTGTGTCTATACATCTTCCCACTGAAAGGTCACAGGGACGACACTAGAGACGAGCCAGAATCAGGGTGAATAGACGATCTGAATCACTTGGCTACACATATACTGTACTGGAATGCTGTGGTGTACCACAATTCAAGGCAACCAGTTTCAATAATCTCACAACTAACAAGCACACCGGAGGTATAGCAAAAGAATGAATTCCCTTAGCTAGAAGAAAAAGAAGAAAAACCTTAGAAGCAGAAACCTCCAAAGTGCTGTATTAGTCCTTTGAACTTCGCAGCTGATTTGCAGACGACATTCTGCAACATCAGACATGTTGGCAATACAAAATGCCCTAAACAGGTTGGCAACTGGTCACTACAAAGTGCTTTATGTTCTTCACCAGATCGCCTAAAGATCACTGTGGAGTTCTAGAACGCTCCAGAGGCTCTAGAACACTCCGGCCACAGCGGACCCGGGAAGCGTGTAACAGCTTACTCTAAAATATGGATAAGTCGGGCAGGATGATGGTCATGAAATGCTGGCGATTTGTCACCTGAGAGTCATTTGGTGCTTTTCTGAGATTAACAGGAAGGGTGAAAGCACTACCGAAAAACTGCACATCCATAATCGATCTCAATCTCTGAAGTTCGGATGAAAATATACAAAATAAAACTTGTCATCTGACTATGAAAGCTTATAGAATATAATTATATACACTATCTGTAGCTATGAATGTTGCTTATCCAGGGGTAGATATTGTTACATTACAAACATTCAGACTTTTCAAGGCTTTCCTATCTTACGGTTTCTCACAAAGTGACCGACGTCACGCTGAGTCCTTTTCTTCCATTCGTGTGAGGCTGGTTATCTAGTCACGATCCTCTCCTTTCCAAACATATCATCGGTCTTTTACAACAAGCACCTTGCATAAAAAAATAAGACAAGGAAAAAAAAAGAATAGCGAATGTGCAAAAATACAAAACTGTCTAATAATAAGATATAGAAATAATACAAAATGAACAAAAAAGTAAAGCATGCAATTCAGAGTGTAGTGTTTTGAAGGATGGTTGAATCAAATCCTCCTCATGGAGGTACGGAATGACAGGGATTCAGGGAGTCTTCCTTGAGGAAGAGGAATATAAAAAGATTAAAGTTTCCTCCTCATGAGGAGTGGAATGAAAAGGGAAAATGAGTCTTACTCTTAAAAGAGTAAAATACAGACAAAAACGTCCTCCAGACAAATATTTTTTGGATGTCCTCCAAAAATCTGAGGACGAGACGGATCAAAGTTAATGGACAGCCACGGATGCTGGTGCGGATGGATATGGAGCTGTTCAGTATATACATGTATTGGCATGTGTGGATGCGTTGTGTATTTTGTGTGTGTGGGATGTTGGCACTCTCTACTGCTGCATCTTGCGGATGATGTCGGCAGAGACGGGCGGGTGGAAGTTGATGGTGTGGTGTCGAAGCCCCTGAGAGCTTTTGTAACTTTTACCACACCGGCACTTAAAGGGCTTGCGAACGCGGATCTGAGTGCGGTGGCCATTCTTGGCATGGTACTTGATACCATTCACATTCTGAAAAAGAGAAAAGCAGAAAACAGAGAATCATCTAGTGTCCACACCAGGTATTTATGATAACTGACTACAGGAAAATTAAACAATTCACTGATGCATTTTGATACATTTTGAATTCATTCTTGATTGACCCACAAAACTGTATTTGAAATTTTAAATGAATTAACAACTGTTCAGAAAAATATTTATAATATGTACACTACCATTGAAAAGTTTGAGGTCAGTAAGATTGTTTAAATAAATTAATACTTCTTGATCAAAAGTGACAGTAGACATTTATAATGTTACAAAAGATTTCTAATTCAAATAAATGTTTTTTAAACTTTCTATTCATCAATGAATACTGAAAAAAATTTATCAGCTTCCATAAAAGTATTAATCAGCACAACTGTTTTTAACATTGATAATAAGAAATGTTTATTGAGCACCAAATTAGCATTTTAGAATGATTTGTGAAGGATCATGTGACAACTGAAAATGTATATTAACATTATATATATATATAGATAGATATAGATAGATAGATAGATAGATAGATAGATATAGATAGATAGATAGATAGATAGATAGATAGTACCAGTCTTGAAAGAAGTCTCTTATGCTCATAAAGTCTGCATTTATTTAATACAAAAATGAATTGAAATTTTATTGGAATAGAAATACAGAAAAAAAAAAAAAAAAAACAGTAATATTGTGAAATATTATTACAGTTTAAAATAATGGTTTTCTATTTTAATATACTTTAAAATGTAATTTATTTGCTGAATTTTCAGCATCATTACTCCAGACTTCAGTGTCACATGATCCTTCAGAAATCATTCTAATATGATACTCAGTTAAGTTATTATCAGTGTTGGAAACAGTTGTGCTGCTTAATATTTTTTTGGAACCTGTGATATTTTTTTCAAGATTCATTGATGAATAAAAAGTTAAAAAGAACAGCATTTATTCAAAATAGAAATCTTTTTTAACAATATAAATCTTTACTATCACTTTTTATTAATTTAACACGTCCTTGCTGAAAAAAGGTATATTAACATCTTTCAAAAAAATGAAAGAAAAAAAATTACTCTTCCCAAACTTTTGAACGGTAGTGTATATTGTAACAAAAGATTTCTATTTTAAATGAATGCTGTTTTTTTCTGTATCAAAGGTTATAAAAATATTAAGCAGCACAACTGTTTCCAACATTGATAAATCAGCATATTAGAATTATTTCTGATGGATCATGTGACACTGAAGACTGGAGTCATTTTAAATTGTAATATTTCACAATATACATTTTCTTTCTGTATTTTTGATCAAATAAATGCATATATAAACTTTGTTTGATACGATTAATCATGATTAATCGATTTGACAGCACTAATTAAAATAGAAAACAGTTATTCTAATTTGTAACAATATTACTGTTTTTACTGTATTCAGCCTTGGTGAGCATAAGAGACTTCTTTAAAAAAACAAAAAAATCTTACCATCCCCAAATTTTTGAACATTAGTGTATAAAAACATAATTGAACATTAGCATAGGGTTTAGGCTAAGCTAGCAAGCTAATTGGTTAGCAGCATGCTAAGCTACAGTATTATGCTGGGTGTTTAGCTCGCAACACGTTAGAACGGCTAAAAAAAGAGAGGTTTCACACAATCTATTGCTTCAGTTATATATATTAGTATATGTAACAATTTACAGACATTAATGGTTGTAATAACAGTTCAAATGACAAACATCAAGAAGTAATTTTGCAGAATTTCTAATCAGGAAGGGAAAAGAGTACCCATTAAAAGTTCTTTCAGCCAGTGGAATAGTTTTGAGGTCCTAGGCGGACTCAATTCCAGAGAGGGACTGACAGAATTGTTCATGAATATGGCACAGAGTTTTACAATCCAATTCGATTATCACCAATTTTAAATTCTGAATTGACATTATAACATAATTTATCAATAATATGATGTCAAGCAAAATGATCCATGACTAAAAAATGCCCTTTAATAATTCCAGATATAAAACATCCAGTGTTGTGTGAAATCATGAAGAAAACCGTCAGCTGTTTGACAGAGGTGGAGACTGAACCCAAATAAAGCCACATCTAACAGTACATCTGAACATGCAGAGACACCCTCATGGCTGTCATCATCCATTTCCTCTCCCTCTTATTGCATGCAGCTCTCACAGGCTGCACATCATTTATCTCAGCAGCCAGAACCAGATGGCAGTGGAAAACCTCATAAAACACACAGGCCTTGCAGTGGACTGCATGTATGTCTTTAAAAATGTACGTCAAGCTACCAGTCTTGTCCATATTACAGCTCTTAGTGTTAATAAACTCTTTGACGGCTGAACAATGAGTGGCCAGCATTCACTGTTTGATCATATTTGTGCCACTGGTGATTGGTATTGTTTATGGATACACATGTGTGTTGTAAACTTGCTTTTTAGGGAATGAAAACCTCAATAAACAGGTTAAAATAATGGTGGTAATACATTTATCTTCATATATATACACAAATACTTTATATTCATTAATATAAATAAAGTATATTAAATAAATAACATTTTAAAAATAATTTAAATAAAATTGTAATAAATAATTATAACACATATTTACTTATTTTTCTATAAAAAAAAAATAAAATTATATATATATATATATATATTAAATCAGTGGTTCCCAAACTTTTTTCTGTCAGGCATACTTGTCAGAAGCTAATATTTTGAGGCACAACACACTGTGGTCTCTCTTCATTACCCACCGATGAACTGGTGAAACCGAGGGCGAGATATGCCTCGTCATATTTTCTTGTCTCGAGGCTGTCTACACTGGACGCGACAAAACGAATGTTGAAAATCCATTTGTCCTTTGTGCACTTGGAGCACTTGGAGCACTTGGAGAATGTCAGAAATAGAACGGGGCATCAGTTTACTGCAGGAAATTTGCTGTTACGTCACATCCTTTGTAGACAGCATTACTGATTATGTTAGCTTTTGACACGTTGTTTTGGAATTTGTGACGTTTGAAGTAGATTCATTGTCTGTTTTACATTTACCTGCAGTCCTTTCACAAACTCCATGCTTAGGGCAGAAGCATGCATTGTTCAGTTTATATTTTTACATGGCTTCCTGCAATACGCAATTCTGATTCTTCAATTGCGCCATCTAGTGGTCTGTTATTCCATGACAACAACCGCTACAACTGATAACAGCTGGATCAAGCGGGTACTGCGAGTCATCTTGAGGTATTAAAATGTCAAATTAATAGTTTGTGTTTAATTATTTGCTTTTGTGGCAAGTAGCTGCATAATTTCGCTGTGGGGTATCACCCTGAAGAGGTGTTTGACTGTACACTATCCCTTAGCCTTGCCAAGCCCCCTTTTATAACTTCAGGGGTCAACTTTAGGGGTCGTGCCCCCCAGTTTGGGAGCCACTGATTTAAATGATTTTTGTCCTGCATGTTTTTCCAAGTTATTAGGATTTCTCTAGTCTTGAGGATCATTCACAATTATACAGTGAACAGACCAACCCTCTACGCACACCTTGGCAATAGAATCGCCATTGGCTAGTATATTTTTTAGTTTACTCGCCAGCAGTGTTGGGGGTAACGCATTACAAGTAACTTGAGTTACGTAATCAGATTACTTTTTCAAGTAACTAGTAAAGTAACGCATTACTTTTAAATTTACAACAAAATAACTGAGTTACTTTTTCAAATACGTAACGCAAGTTACTTTGTTTTTCCATTTATTGACTGAAAGCTCTCCTGTACACATGTTGAGAAAAATTGTAAGTGCAGAGGCCCTGTGTAAACATGATGGATGTAGTTCTACACTAAATGCGAGCATGCATTTACTAATCTCACTTGCACTAAAAAAGATTCAGTCTTCCTCAAAATGAATAAAATCAGTGAAATGCAAAAATATTTTTATGCATTTAATCTCACTTTATTGACCAATGTATGTGCTGCTGACCTTCGATGATTCAGTTAAACCATAAGCAAAATTACTTTTAGATTTTTTGTTTAAAAAGTAACTAAATAACGTAATTAGTTACTTTTTAAGGGAGTAACGCAATATTGTAATGCATTACTTTTCAAAGTAACTTTCCCCAACACTGCTCGCCACACTGATATACTATACACTCACCTAAAGGATTATTAGGAACACCTGTTCAATTTCTCATTAATGCAATTATCTAATCAACCAATCACATGGCAGTTTTCTTGAACATGACAATGAGTTCACTGTACTAAAATGGCCCCCACAGTCACCAGATCTCAACCCAATAGAGCATCTTTGGGATGTGGTGGAACGGGAGCTTCGTGCCCTGGATGTGCATCCCACAAATCTCCATCAACTGCAAGATGCTATCCTATCAATATGGGCCAACATTTCTAAAGAATGCTTTCAGCACCTTGTTGAATCAATGCCACGTAGAATTAAGGCAGTTCTGAAGGCGAAAGGGGGTCAAACACAGTATTAGTATGGTGTTCCTAATAATCCTTTAGGTGAGTGTATATACACTGAACAAAATTATAAATGCAACACTTTTGTTTTTGCCCCCATTTTTCATGAGCTGAACTCAAAGATCTAAGACTTTTTCTATGTACACAAAAGGCCTATTTCTCTCAGATATTGTTCACAAATCTGTCTAAATCTGTGTTAGTGAGCACTTCTCCTTTGCCGAATCCATCCACCTCACAGGTGTGGCATATCAAGATGCTGATTAGACAGCATGATTATTGCACAGGTGTGCCTTAGGCTGGCCACAATAAAAGGCCACTCTAAAATGTGCAGTTTTACTGTATTGGGGGGGTCCCGGGGGATCCAAAAAAGTCAATATCTGGTACGACCACCATTTGCCTCACGCAGTGCAACACATTTCCTTCGCATAGAGTTGATCAGGTTGTTGATTGTGGCCTGTGGAATGTTGGTCCACTCCTCTTCAATGGCTGTGCGAAGTTGCTGGATATTGGCAGGAACTGGAACACGCTGTTGTATACGCTGATCCAGAGCATCCCAAACATGCTCAATGGGTGACATGTCCGGTGAGTATGCTGGCCATGCAAGAACTGGGATGTTTTCAGCTTCCAGGAACTGTGTACAGATCCTTGCAACATGGGGCCGTGCATTATCATGAATGGCACAACAATGGGCCTCAGGATCTCATCACGGTATCTCTGTGCATTCAAAATGCCATCAATAAAATGCACCTGTGTTCGTTGTCCATAACATACGCCTACCCATACCATAACCCCACCGCCACCATGGGCCACTCGATCCACAACGTTGACATCAGCAAACCGCTCACTCACACGACGCCATACACGCTGTCTGCCACCTGCCCTGTACAGTGAAAATCGGGATTCATCCGTGAAGAGAACACCTCTCCAAAGTGCCAGACGCCATCGAATGTCAGCATTTGCCCACTCAAGTCGGTTACGATGACGAACTGCTGTCAGGTCGAGACCCCGATGAGGACGACGAGCATGCAGATGAGCTACCCTGAGACGGTTTCTGACAGTTTGTGCAGAAATTCTTTGGTTATGCAAACCGACAGTTGCAGCATGATAATGCACGGCCCCATGTTGCAAGGATCTGTACGCAATTCCTGGAAGCTGAAAACATCCCAGTTCTTGCATGGCCAGCATACTCACCGGACATGTCACCCATTGAGCATGTTTGGGATGCTCTGGATCAGCGTATAGAACAGCGTGTTCCAGTTCCTGCCAATATCCAGCAACTTCGCACAGCCATTGAAAAGGAGTGGACCAACATTCCACAGGCCATAATCAACAACCTGATCAACTCTATGCGAAGGAGATGTGTTGCACTGCGTGAGGCAAATGGTGGTCGCACCAGATATTGACTTTTTTTTTTGGACCCCCCGGGACCCCCCCGGACCCCCCATTTTGGATCCACCCCTACACATTTTAGAGTGGCCTTTTATTGTGGCCAGCCTAAGGCACACCTGTGCAATAATCATGCTGTCTAATCAGCATCTTGATATGCCACACCTGTGAGGTGGATGGATTATCTCGACAAAGGAGAAGTGCTCACTAACACAGATTTAGACAGATTTGTGAACAATATTTGAGAGAAATAGGCCTTTTGTGTACATAGAAAAAGTCTTAGATCTTTGAGTTGGGGGCAAAAACAAAAGTGTTGCATTTATAATTTTGTTCAGTGTGTATATATATATATATATATATATATATATATATATATATATATATATATGAATGAATGCATATTTGTGGTGGTGCTGCTTAAGATATTGGTCATTCAGTGTTTCAGTAAAAAAAATAGATAATATTAATAGATTAATAGTAATTATTATTAAAAGATACTACTACTACTACTATTACTAATACTACTACAACTAATAACAATAAACAACGCACTGATTGATGAGCTGCTGGTTTCATGAATATTAATCACGTTGTCCGCGTTTGCTTGAAATGATTTGCTGAAATTAAAACAGGGACAGTAATCGATGAGCACTAGCCAATGAGATTGCCATTTGCGCATTAGTTCCGCCCACTACCGGAGAAACTGGCATATCTTCTGCTTGTTCTTAAAAGCTGAATAATTCCAAATGACAGGAAAATATTTTGACAGGAAAATACAACAAAGAATATTGTTTATATGTAGCGTGTCAATTCTGCGTGGTATGTAAGACTCTCTCTCTCTCTTTGCGTGTGTGTGAGAAACACGGCACTCTCAGCAAAGCGTCGGTGAGTTGTGCGCCTTCACGCTATAGTTTACGGTATGTCAAATACATGCACGCTGCGCATCCATTGAGATGAACTGAAATGGTACAGATCGCTTGACGGAGAGCGAAACTCTCAAGCGCTCAGTCAGAGTGTTCACCAAGTAAAAATATATCTATGCTAAACTTCGCCCAGATTGAAGATTTGGTGGCATATGCAAGTGATTTACTCGCATTGCAGAGGGTTACAGACACTTGAAACTTAAGTCCTTTTACCTTGTATCTCTTTTTGCATCCAGGCACGGGACATGCGAAAGGTTTCTCATCACCGCCATTCATGCACATGGAACTGAGGATGGATTCAGAACTAATGGCACTTTCGGTGGTCCATGACTCATCACTGTCGGACTCTTCGTATTCTGCTTCCTCCTCATCGTACTCACTGCCTGAGAGGACATAGCAAGGAATCATTTAGTAATTGATCATGTTATGGAACAGTCAGTCTTTCAAAACTTATTGGGCCACATATTTAACCACTACACCACAAGAAAACAGCATTTCCCATCAGCCACCACAGCAGAGATACAAAAGCTTTAAAGTCGCCATGAAACAGAAGTTGTCTTCTCTTCTCTATTGTGACGTATATCCGAGTGAAACGGTTTCTACGAGAAAAAATGTAGGACGGGACTTGATTTTATCCATCAAGAATTGACTGGATGGTTGTGGGGTGCTATTGCTGTGATCTCATGTGAGTGACAGGATGTCCCACCCTCGTGCCAGTAAACATGTGATTTCATTTTTTTGATGGTGGCTTTAAGGCAAACTGGTACAGTAATCTTTCTCACAGTCCTCATCGGAATACTGTGCCCAGCCAGCAAAGCATTTGCATTTTATGAGAAAGAATCTGGAAGGCATAAGAAGGTCTAAGAAGGTTAATGCACAGTAATAGTATGATACCAGCAATTTGGAGACGATTTAGTTTGTGTTCCAAACCCACACAAATAAAATGCCTAAAACATCTAATTGTGGGAGAGAGAGAGCACATGTTGCTCTAGAGAAGGCCATGGGAAACAGCAGCTATGAAAAAAACAGTGTGTGACTCAGATTGTGATTATTTTATTATCTATTACAACAGAACATTAAACAATCACAGCAGGTTTAATGCATTTATTAACCAAAATTCATCTTTCTAGGAAATATAATAAGCATAAAACAAACAGTGCACATAAAAGCCGTTACAGATGATGTACGTGTGTAAGTACCTGTACGGACACATAGCCAGAATAAAAAGCAGGAGCGTGTGTTTGATGGGACTACCTGTGGGGGTGCTGCTCCTGAATGAAGATGAGGGTGTGATGGGCGGGGTCACGGGTGGGGTGAGGTTGCCGCTATTGTGGCGGGGGGGCGTGGCCACGCTATTGCGTGAAAGGCTGCCCGTCAGCGAGAGTGATAGCTTTGGCTGAACTTTCTTCTTCAGAGATTCATGCTCCCGCCGTGCTGCATCTGTCATAAACCTAGAGAGAGAAGTCAACTTTATTAGATGAAACTCTTGACCTGATTTAGAAAAAAAAGAAAGTAGTACTTAACTTTCACTCACTACAAAAAGTTCAATATTTCTAGCCATGTATCTGTCCACTCTAACAGAAAGAAAAATACAGACACAGTGAACACAATGTAACAATGAAAATGAGCTGTCTCAGGAATACATGGCTGTTAATGGAAAAAGCTTTGGGAGCACATTTGCACTTGTATTACACATGCATCAGGTTCAACAAAACCCAAGAAAAGTATTTTAACCAATAAATAAGCCAATATATATTAAAATTTGACCGTATACAAAAAACAACAACTTCCAACTACTAGAACAACACAGGTTAATCATCAAGGTTTCATTAATTTTTTTTTTTTTTTTTTAATATGTTAATACATTTCATTAATACATAAATTCACATTTTTATCAATAAATAAATAAGCCAAGAACTCGAGTATTAGTGGTGGAAAGTTGGGCGATGGAGTCCTTTCTGCATTTTTTTTTTTGTAAATGTTGATCAATGTACTCTACTTAAACTATGCAGGAATAAATTACATTTTAAATATATTAAAATATGAAATAGTTGTTTTACAAACCCGATTCCAAAAAAGTTGGGACACTGTACAAATTGTGAATAAAAACAGAATGCAATGATGTGGAAGTTTCAAATTTCAATATTTTATTCAGAATACAACATAGATGACATATCAAATGTTTAAACTGAGAAAATGTATCATTTTAAGGGAAAAATAAGTTGATTTTAAATTTCATGGCATCAACACATCTCAAAAAAGTTGGGACAAGGCCATGTTTACCACTGTGTGGCATCCCCTCTTCTTTTTATAACAGTCTGAAAACGTCTGGGGACTGAGGAGACAAGTTGCTCAAGTTTAGGAATAGGAATGTTGTCCCATTCTTGTCTAATACAGGCTTCTAGTTGCTCAACTGTCTTAGGTCTTCTTTGTCGCATCTTCCTCTTTATGATGCGCCAAATGTTTTCTATGGGTGAAAGATCTGGACTGCAGGCTGGCCATTTCAGTACCCGGATCCTTCTACGCAGCCATGATGTTGTAATTGATGCAGTATGTGGTCTGGCATTGTCATGTTGGAAAATGCAAGGTCTTCCCTGAAAGAGACGACGTCTGGATGGGAGCATATGTTGTTCTAGAACTTGGATATACCTTTCAGCATTGATGGTGCCTTTCCAGATGTGTAAGCTGCCCATGCCACACGCACTCATGCAACCCCATACCATCAGAGATGCAGGCTTCTGAACTGAGCGCTGATAACAACTTGGGTTGTCCTTGTCCTCTTTAGTCCGGATGACATGGCGTCCCAGTTTTCCAAAAAGAACTTCAAATTTTGATTCGTCTGACCACAGAACAGTTTTCCATTTTGCCACAGTCCATTTTAAATGAGCCTTGGCCCAGAGAAAACGCCTGCACTTCTGGATCATGTTTAGATATGGCTTCTTTTTTGACCTATAGAGTTTTAGCCGGCAATGGCGAATGGCACGGTGGATTGTGTTCACCGACAATGCTTTCTGGAAGTATTCCTGAGCCCATGTTGTGATTTCCATTACAGTAGCATTCCTGTATGTGAAGTAGTGCCGTCTAAGGGCCCGAAGATCACGGGCATCCAGTATGGTTTTCCGGCCTTGACCCTTACGCACAGAGATTGTTCCAGATTCTCTGAATCTTTGGATGATATTATGCACTGTAGATGATGATAACTTCAAACTCTTTGCAATTTTTCTCTGAGAAACTCCTTTCTGATATTGCTCCACTATTTTTCGCCGCAGCATTGGGGGAATTGGTGATCCTCTGCCCATCTTGACTTCTGAGAGACACTGCCACTCTGAGAGGCTCTTTTTATACCCAATCATGTTGCCAATTGACCTAATAAGTTGCAAATTGGTCCTCCAGCTGTTCCTTATATGTACATTTAACTTTTCTGGCCTCTTATTGCTACCTGTCCCAACTTTTTTGGAATGTGTAGCTCTCATGAAATCCAAAATGAGCCAATATTTGGCATGACATTTCAAAATGTCTCACTTTCAACATTTGATATGTTATCTATATTCTATTGTGAATAAAATATAAGTTTATGAGATTTGTAAATTATTGCATTCCTTTTTTATTCACAATTTGTACAGTGTCCCAACTTTTTTGGAATCGGGTTTGTAAAATGTAATAATATTACTGTTTTTACTAGGGGTGTGACGATACACAGCTCATGAAACAAGACGATACACGATATTAGGTTCACGAGAATGAGGCAAGATGATATTTTAACACTATTTTTAAGAAATCTTCAACCACAAATTATATGACTGGAAAAATAGTCTTTCATTTGACAAAGTCACAAAATGCAAAACAATGCAGGTGCTCTTTGATACCAGTCTTTCATTTGAAAGCCACATTTCTAGCATTTGTAAAACCGGCTTCCATCTTAAAAATATATCTAAAATACGACATATGCTCTCAATGACAAATGTGGAAAGTTAGTTCATGCGTTCATGACCTCAAGGCTAGATTATTGTAATGCTCTACTGAGTGGCTGCCCTGCACGCTTAATAAACAAACTCCAGCTGGTCCAAACGCAGCAGTTAAAGTTCTTACTAGAGCCAGGAAGTATGACTATATTAGCCTGGTTCTGTCAACAATGCATTGGCTCCCTATTAAACATTGCATACATTTTAAAATCTTGCTAATTACTTACAAAGCACTAAACGGTTTAGCTCCTTAGTACTTGAGCGAGCTCTTAACGCATTATCCACACATGTAATGTGTAAAACATGTAAAATGTGTTTCCAAATAAAAATGTGTTTTGCTGTTGTAAAAGTCTTTCATAAACATACATTGCGCTCAGTTCCAAAAAACTGGGCCAACCTGCTACAGCTTCCTTCAAAGCAAATGAACCATCTGTAATATAAGTCTAGATATTGTGATTCAGCTGACTCAGTGGTGTCTAAAAATCCACCTCATAACAACACGTTTGCTCCAAGTTATTTTGTTGTATTATAAGACTGTCAGTAAATGTATGCAATAAAGCATAAATGTTCACACAGACATTATTAAGGCTTTTGCGGAATTAACAGATTACCAGCAGAAGCCACATAAAGCAGTAATACAAGGACAAAAGTGTCTCCTCTTCGTTACGGAAGAATTTCCACCACCATTCAGCCTATTAAAGCTGTTTTTAACACTGGAGCACAGAGTATTCCTACACAAACCACATTCAACAGAGTCAAGTGGAAGTGAGTGTATATGAAGAGAACTTGGGTGCTGGTTTGAAGTTCATTATAGCTTCATAAACTGACCAGATCCCTTAGAGGATGTAGAGGAGACTTGACCACACACGGCCATTTTCCAGAAAATACAGAATCTCATTTCCAAAAAGGAAAGTGCTAGACTGCTCTCATATATCATGAAGAGAATCATCTTTGTTATTTGGTTGCTTAACAGTTTCAAGGTTGAAACAAGTTTCAAACTTAATGCAACCTAAATTACTGACCCAAGTCTATTAATTACCAGATTAATAAAAAAAATAAATGTGTATAATGCATAGCCAACCACTCAGGGTTATGTATTTTTTCATTTTAGTTTTTAGTTTTACTGTAATATTTTAATGTATACCATGTTTTATCTTTATGTTTGTATTTTGCTTATAAAACATCTTTGTGGTTTCCCATAATAATCTTTCTAAATTGTGGACAATAAAGGGCCGTAAAATCGACTAATCACGATTAAACGCATGTAACATAAAAGTCTGTGTTTACATAATATATGTGGATATATATATATATCTGTGTGTGTGTATGTCTCTCTCTCTCTCTCTATATATATATATATATATATATATAAATAAAAGTATAATAATATATATATATATATATATATACACATATATATATTATGTAAACAACAGACTTTTATGTTAGATGCAATATATAACGTGTGTGTATAATGTATATATGTACATTTATATGTATAACACTCTCTCTCTCTATATATATATATATATATATATATATAAATAAATAAATTCATAATACCATATAGTATTGTACCTGTTAATGTAGCTGAGGGCGACGTATGTGGGCTGCTGCAGTTCCTGTTTCTCCAACACACGAGGATCTGTATCTAAACGAAACAGAGAGATGAATAATTCACTAGACTGACATGGATAAAAACAAACACACCACAACAGAACAACCAAGAGCACTTTGAGGCTTTTTGGTTTTCAATTCTATGACAATATATTCTGAACAACAATCACAAAAAGCATATTATAAAACTCTTCGGGTGACAGCAGCGTTGTTTACCTGTTTGAATCTGTGTCACCCCAGAGTCATTTTGTGGCACCAGAGTCAGTGAGTTTGTGGAAGCTTACGTCTCATTGCCAGAATGAAGCTATTACTCACTTTATTGTTAAAGTCATTGACTTTCAAACTCAATACTAGATTCTGCCACACAACATGTCCACAATCACTTGCAGATGGCAATTAACTCCATTAATCAAGTTTTTTTCATTAAACTCTACTTAACGGCAGAATAAATCAGCACGTCTTAGAGTGTCTGCATGAGAGACAGACTGGACTGGGCTATGGAGAGCGTATCCAATAGCTGTTTGGTAAAACTTAAGACAGCCATTTGGTTAGTGTCACACCACACTCAACGAGCTCTCTGCCTGCCATTCCTCCCAGATGTGCTCATTTTCTGCACTCCAGGGCCACCCAGATCAGCCTCGAACTGAATCCAAATGCCCGCACGCCATGGCAAAGATGGATTTTGTCTTGTTTTTAGTTGTGCATATAAAAGAGTCGACTTCAAAAATGATATCTGTTTTGGGTCTGTTCTGTCAAAACGGCTATGCGGTCAATGCTGTCACGAAGCGTCCCTGCTGCATCACTCTGGACTACACTGCCACCTTGTGGCGAATGTGTATATTTTAAAATTCTTTCTTTAAACATTCTAGGTGTTGGCTCACTCACTCGCTTATGTTATTTTAAGATTCCATTCGAACACAAACCAGCTAACACGTCTCTAAACTGCGTTCCATTGCCTAGGAGCGCAAAAATCCGCTTAACGTCCCAGCAACTGTAACGTCCCTTCTGTGGTCGGCGGTGCCCGCATACCAGCGGCTCTGCCAGGGTAATGTTTTTCAGATGCCTGTCTCTCAGGGCATTCTCCAACACCATTAACACAAGCACTACCAAAACACGGTTTCATCTAATGAGCCTTTTTCTGTGCACCCCCCGTGATGCGTCTCAATGCCTCTTTTTATGCTTCTGCTGTGAGTAAACACATTTCTTTCTGCCCCGTTTAACCCAAACCATATTTGTCTCAGCTCTCCGAAACCACGAGGAACCCCAGCGTGCGAGACCTGCAATCCCGGCCAGCGTGGCATCACACACTCATGGCTCTGCCACCTCATAATTACGCAGGCACGCAGACGCTGCCACCTGGTTGTTACCATGGCGACACATGGTAATTCGAAACTATTTCATGTTTTGGAGAATTGGCGGGTAAAGGTTCGGTCACAACAACACAAATGTTCGGCAGGAATATTCGATCAGATTTTCGCATTCGATTAATCTGTTAATTTCAGTTATGTGCACTTGTAATCTTTATTCTAAATAACTTCCCCTCCCTCTTGCAGCGACATCTCTTCTCCGATGACGTATTTAATGGCGTGAGGGCGGGGCAACCTGTCACTCACATGACATCACAGCAATAGAGTGCAACAGTGCCCACCCCCTTTTTCAGCATGCTGATTATTTAAAAAAAATAAGCTGAAATAAAGTGGGCTGATGGCTTCAGCAGAATCAAATACCATCGATTAACAACCTTGTAGCTCACAGTACGGCTTTAAAGGTTTACAAGTTATAGTTCAAAATCAATTTCCTTATGGAGAAAATGAATAGCGTTTTCATTTCCGGAACCAACTGTTACATTCTATAGCAAACCACAGCTATCCAACTATGAACCATCCAATCAATTTCCGACAAATTCCACCCTACAATTTTTTCTTGTTTGAGAAGCCGTTTCATTTTCAAATTCATAAAATTCCATTCATATGTTTTTGTACTCTCTGTTTATGCCATTTTTTTTTCCTAAAAATTTTATGAATTCAAACATAATCATCACCTTGTAAAATTGTTTTTTTTCATGAGATTGAGAATTGGATGACCTTCTGATCAGGAAAACACATGAGGTGGTCATTTCATAATTCATTCAATGTGAATCGTACAAAAAAGGAAGCATGAAGGCTCATGTCTAACCCCACCATCACTGGTAAGTAGATCGTACAAAAATGCACGAATGAGATTGTACGAATTCATACAAATTAGCCACCAATTCACAAAAACGTAATATAGTTAGGAATTGCCATGAAATTGTGTTGGTGACGCACACACGCTTCACAGTACAGCACCGACCATGGCCTTATATGGGCCAGTGTGGGGTTGGTTTCAGTCGCCATCTGAACACCGGAGTTCTTGAAGAGCAGGTAGGATGTAGGTGTGTTGTCCTGTGTCGGTTCATTGTTTAAAGCTTTCAGCTCGGTCTGCACCTCAGCTAAAGTGTTTCATTAGCATTGATTTAACTACTGTGAGAAAGACCCCACAACTTTCTGCCACACACACACACACACACACACACACACACACACACACAAATCATTAGGCACTGCGCTGTTCCTATGCCAAGAAAAAGGAGTTTTTGTACGTGTGCATATGACCCGTGCAGGGAAAAAGTCCCAAAAGAGGAGAAACAAGAAGTGCTGCATACAGTCACACACACATGGATCAATCCGCACACACACTCCGTAAATCACACATAGGATTGCCAAGGTTCCTTAGGGCCTAAAGTCACTAAGGGGCCCCAGAGCTGCTGCCTACCAGGACCCCATTATAGGGAGAGGTGGTCCACAAACAGGTGGTCTACCATGGTGGTCTCTCTCTCACACACACACATATACACATTATTTCACTACTGCTCAAGACCAGGAACACTTTCAGAGGTTGAATAGATCAACAGACAGGCAATTGGTTTGGCCAATTAGGCTAACAATTATCTGCATCATCTGATACTCTCAAATTTGTTTTGAGTTTCAATTTGTATGAATTATAAAATCAATTGACAACATTGATCACAGATAAGCATTTGTTTACAATAGTGAATTTAAAGGGATAGATCACCCAAAAATTTAAATTCTGTCATCATTTAGTCACCATCATATCGTTCCAACCTGTATGATTTACTTTCTTCTGTGGAACAAGAAAGAAGATATTTTAAAGAATGAGTGTAACTAAACCATTTTGGCTACCATTGACTTCTAACGTTGGGCATTAAAAAACACGTTTGGAACAACAGGAAAGAAAATTATGACAGAATCTTCATTTTTGGGTGAACTATCCCTTTAATTGTACATAAAATTGCTTAATACTTACTTTACACATCTCATTTGTCATCATGAATTTGTATTATATAGATCTGCATTATATATCAGTATTAAATCGGCCATTGTTCACCCTGCTCTCTAGATATCGGTATACTGGCCATTAAAAAACATATTTGTCAACTATTAAAAAAAAAACATACTGTCAGCAATAAGATAATCGAGTGCACTCATTCAATCCCACAATGCACCGCAATAACAAGTGTACAACCGATGTACACTCAACGGCTAGAGAATACCCATAATGCACTGTGAGTTGTGCGCCAAATGAATTCCCGTGTCTGACCAGAAGATGGAACCCGCACCCATCGTTAAATCATCCATTTTCCAAAACGTGGCTACAGCATAATATCACACTGGCATAAATTCCTTTTTAATTGATTATTAAATTGTTTACTAAGGTTTATACATGCTAGTTTCCATGACAGAGTTCTAGATAAATCTTTTCATTACTACTGGAGCTGCCACAGCAAGCTAAACAGCAAGCACAAACCATAAGCGGCAGCCCTTCCGGCGCACTCAAGAGTCCAAATTCACTCACTCGTTTTCATTCACTCCTTCAAGTGAACTATATTAGTGGAGTAATGTAGGAAATAGTGCATGAGGGTATAGGGGGTGAATTCGGACATTAGTGTATTCTCCACACTCTCACTCTTTTTTCCCACCCACAATCCTCTTTTTACTCTACCAGACACATTAGGAGAAAAAAACTCCACCTATTTTTTTTTCTCTCTCAAAGCATTATAGGAAACCATGATGTTGTCAATATTGTGATATATTTATAACAGGCGGAGTGGTTGCATCCTATGTGACTAAGAGAGGATGATTATTACCTTCAAAAAACTGTGGAAAGATAAATCATGGTGGATTACATCAGTAGAAAAACTCCAAGAACCAAACCGCACTAGTAGTTGCCGCTGTGTAACCTGTTGTCAATCAGAAGATACAATATTTAGCTGCTCCTCTGTGCATGGGTGGTCTTGTACGTGTGAAGATCACAACAAACACACATCCAAAACACACAGACACACACGTTCTACATCAGCGGCAGCCCCCTGCCACGGTTAATCCAGGTAATATCAGCTCTTCCTGTCATTAACTGGCCTGTGCTGGGTTTGGATGGAGGGCTGGGAAGGAACAGGGGGTGTTGGTTTGAGGTAATTAGGTTCACCAGGTGCAGCTCTGGGGACACCAGTCACCGCAGCTCAAATTTATTATTTCCGTTGAGATTTTTTTTTCCGTGGGCCATTCCAGGAGCCCTCAGTGTAGTGAAGCTCAGAGACTCTCATTGTTCAGAGGCCTGCAGATCACTCCTGTAGAGCTGACATCTTGAAAGCAGAAGGCCTCCGTAGGGTTACTAGTTAACCAAAACTAGTTAAACTTTTTAACTTTTTTAAAAAAAAACGTAATAATAATAAGAGTATCTCACTGATAGGCTACTTAAAAAAAACACTGTACCTCTGTCCAACAAGATGAAGCTAAAGTTTTAAAAGCCAGACGTTTCAGAAACAGTGTCATAGTCAGGGTATGTTAAAAAAAGAGCTTCAGCATATGGTGTAAACTGTATTTTTTATGATAGTCTCCGATCAACAGGAGGATTTAAACTAGCTAAACACTGTAGTCGCAACCAAAATAATTCTGAGCGCTGTTACCCTTTCAACTTCCTAAATCATCTCAACGTCATATTAACACTTTTAATGTGAAACCCTCAGAGGCCACGGCCTGCCAGTTTTAAATTCACAATTTTAAGAGCTGGAAGTCGAAAAAATTGTCACATCCAGCGAGACTCTCGGAGGAATCTTTTGAAGGACACGTTGCTTACAGAACCCACACACACGCACAAGTACGAACAGTAAAAGCACACCCCTTCTTCTCTTCCCCCCAGTATTTACATCGTTGCCTTCGTAACATATAACAATCAAACCCTAGAGAGCGTGGTAACCACAAACTAGAATTTGCTTGAAGACAGATGAAAATTCGAAGGTGATAAAATATTACAACCTTAAAACTTCACAAGCTCATTTGCTGTAAGCAATGAGGCCTATCGGCAACATTTCTCCACCCGACCTCGCAAATCTCCATGCAATTCCTCTGATAGCGTGCCATCGCCCCCTAATGGACGCAAGAGCGCCTGTCAATGAACCCACCTCACCCGCTAGAATGTGAGCTTTGTTTAGCCGGGCGTTAATTAAAGCAGAGAATGTTTTTAGCAGCAGGTCCCCAGATGAAAAGGAAGAGAGGCCAAAATCCACCATCCCACTTTGTAATTAGGCTTGTTCCAGGCCTATGTGGGGCCATGCCAGATTTCACACCTCGCCAGGAGCAGGGCTGTGGGTGAGGGAGGGGTTTCATGGGACACTAATTGCCTCATTACTGCGCAATAAGTCACTTTAGCCACACTCTCCTTCAACTAACACCCCGGACACATGCGAGACGTGCGAT
The DNA here is from genome assembly GCA_039654105.1 of Coreius guichenoti. NCBI lineage: Eukaryota > Metazoa > Chordata > Actinopteri > Cypriniformes > Gobionidae > Coreius > Coreius guichenoti. Next base: position 28,252,615 of record CM077176.1, on the reverse strand, counting down.
CAGAGAGCAGAAGAGGTATTAAAATAAGCTCAGCTCAGGTCAGCTGCCTGGAGTTGATCAACCTCCATCTCATCCGATCAGAGAATGGGGCACCACAGTGTGTTGACACATTTAGTTTAGATGTAAACATGATGGTCCTGAGGGCAATTTAACTTAGGGCAATTTAACTTAGCACATAAATCATTCAGTGAAAATAAGCTAAACAAAGGCAGGCAGGCTAAGGCTATCAGTTTTCAGAACGACAGGTTTAAGAGTGCTGAGTGGAGTGGCAATGTTTTTCTAGGTCACTTTATTTTGTTAGAGCGCTGCTCTTTTGTGTTGCCATTGTGGCAACTAGGCCTCTATTTTGTGCGTCTCTGTAAAACAAGCCTGCGCTCAAACATTCAGCCATAGAAATACCACAGAAAACACAAAAATGCAAATCAATCACAGTGGAATTTAAAGGTGCACACAATAATATTTGCTACTTAAAAAAAGCTTTACACATAAAGGAATGAACAACACCTTTGAGAAATATCATTAAAATTTACATAAGGAGATACTGTTTTCTATAAAATCCGTTTTTCCTACATGAGGCTGGTCTCCCAACATGGAAGCCGCCATGTTGATAACATAACACAACTTTCTACTACTACTAATAATAGCACTATATGAAGTAAATATACTTTTAATTTTGCTTTCAGACATAAGCAAACCAAATAATATAACAACAAAAACAATATACTTATTAAAGGCACAGTATATAAGTTTCGCCGCTAGAGGTTGCTTATTCAAAACAAAGGCGTAGCTTGATAACGCTGTGAATGAGTGTTAAATCATGGGAGTTGTAGGCCCCGTTTACATGAGTGTATTTTCATTTTAAAATGCATAACTTTTGCTATGGTTATGCCTGTCGTCTACACTACTCCGGCGTTTTCGAACCTCGAAAATGGATACTTTTGAAAAACGCTGCAGACCCCATTTTAGTTTGAAAACTCCGGGGTTGTGTTTCAGTGTAAACGGACCAAAACGGACACTTTTGAAAATTATGGCGTGGCTGCCCACATTACGCTACTTGAACACGACAATATCAGACCAGAGCCGCGTTTCCCAAAAGCATTGTACGCCTAAGTTGATTGTAGAGACCGTTGGAGGCTATTATATTACATTAGCCGCGTTTCCACTGTCGGGCCAAAAGCGTGCGTGCTAGTGCGTACCAGGGCCAGTCGCAGGCTCATCGTTGACACGGGGGACGGGGGGTCATGACCCCCGCAGTTTTGATAAGGGAAAATAGCCTGCGCGATTCGGTAACTGAAACTTCCGACAGGGTGTGCGATATATCATCTGCGATAATATCACAATTGTTGTTTGTTTTAACGATGTGCGATCTGACATTATCGAGTATCCCTCACACACACCCTGAGAGTGCATGCATACACTACGTGATGTAGTCTTGTAGATTAGACTGGTGCGCATTTACAGTGCATGCTTTCACTGCGTGATTTACTCTATATCATTTAATATAGTTAATACATTCCACACGAAGAGTGCAGTTTTTCTCCAGGTATCAGCATGATAACAAATGTGATATTCATTTCATACAAGTTTACTAAACAAGAAGTGACTTACATTTTAGACACCATATTGACATTTTTTGCTCTATTTCACCAACGAAAATAGTTCAAAACAAAGCACTGTAATTGCGTCTCTGAGCAACACACGGAGGTGATTCCTTACTGAATGAATCAGCTTTTTGAACGAATCAACTGAATCAATGATTCGATGACTAAGATAGTCAAATGCTTCGTTCCTGAATGAATCATCGTTTGAATGAATCGGTTGAATCTCAATGATTCACTCATTAACAGTGACTTGCTGCCACCTACTGGCGGTTTTAATTTCACATTTAAAGTCATTTCAAATATCAATTTTCAACGTTTTATGTTTGAAACATCAAAACATTATTCATGCATTTGTAACAGCAGGTTATTCATTTGTCACCTCTGAGCTGCATTAAACAGTCTAAATGCATCTAAATGCCACTTCAGATGCAGCTTCTGTGTTTCCTCTCCATTGCAAAGATGAATTTTGTTAATTTGATTGGTAACAGCCCTATTGTGTCTTATTATTATAATAAAATTTGATTAAATTATGAAATTGACACAAAAGATGATGCATGCAAACAATTAGGTTTAAAAAATTAAATTATAAAATGTAAAAATGCCCATAAAAAGGTAAAAAATCAATTAAACGTATTGGAAACAATCATTTCTGTCACTGCTGTGAAATGACCACCACACAGAATATGAAGAATATCAAAAACTTTGGGAGTCAGCTGACCACGGCGGTCCTAAACCTGCCAAGGTACCAGCACAATAACACACTCAGCAAAATATAGTTTAATTATCATTATTGATAAAATCCTAGAAAATATCGAGATCATTTTTTGTCAATATATCACACACCCCTAATCAAAATTTATCAAAGTAGAATTGTGCAAGGTTGAAGTTCAGACATCCCACATAAAGGCTGGTCTACAGGGGACAGATTTGACATTCTGCAGGCATTTTGCTCATCCCTAAATTTTGATCATTCATATGTAGGCTACTTCTTATTTCACTTACTTCGTATTGTAATAATAATCAATATTATTCTATTAATGATCAGGCAAATTTAATGTATGGTGGTGATCCAACAGTGAGTCTGAAGTGGTCCGATATCTGGAAATCTGATTTTACTATCTGCGCTTTTGCTTACAGTTTGGTCCCCCCCACTTTGAAAATGTCTCCTGCGCCCCTGGCCAGTCGTGTTTCCACTGTCACTTCCAGTGGGGCTTCGTTGGGGCTTCTTTGGGGCCAACGGCCAGGGTTTTTTGGCCCGCCGAATACCTTGGTCCAAAGCAGGCCAGCTTGGGCTTAAGGAGTGGTTACGAACAAAGGCGGAGTTTACCTGAGTTTGGAGACGGCAGCGCCGGCGCCGCGGGTGATTTCATATACCACAGCATCAGCATTAAAGTAATTTTAAAACCATTTTAGCTGAAAACTCATTTTCAGACAGCAGCGAGTGTTTAAAATAACTTCTGTTTGTGATCCGATGTGGATTACTGATCACTGTATAAAGCAGACACAATGCAAAAGACCAATGCAAAACCATTAGGGGAGACCGGGGAGGGTTGTAACACAGGGTCAGTTGTAACAACCTGTAAGTTTGACAGTTCAGAAAAGAGCTGTGGTAATGTAATCAATATCATATACTCCCATCTTCTTTTTGAGCTCACAGGAGAAATTGCATGTGACTGTGAGCAAATTTATTGATTTTATGTCCAAAAAACTGATTTTCAGGTAAGATTATGTTTTGCCTAGCAATCATTGAATTGTAGGTACAATTATTTAACTTACATGACATGAAGTAACTATTTCTCTAGTTTATTTTGATGCTTTGTATTTATGCTAACTTCAAACCCACATGCTAAAACTGTTAGCTAAGTTATGGCTGTTAGGGGTGGGGATAGTTGTAACAGTTTATTAAAAATGTTACAACCGACACCTATGATGATTCCAATGAGTCCAGTTAATCACATCCTCTGTTGAGGCAAAGTCACATGAGTTTTTTTTTTTGTTGCGTAGCGATGGATTTATCGAGGGATTTATCGAGGGAAATATTTCCATCATAGTTTATGCGCATGTCTTCTTACCAGCTAAAAATTATCTGCCTCAATTGAATTATTAGAATGTATGCGCATCTTGATGTTTCCATCCAGCGTATTTTATGCAATTTCTCAAAACTCAAATAAAAATAGGTGGATCTTGGAAACATAGCTGGTGACTGAACCCTTATGTGACAGGAATACAATCACAGTGCACATACACGCACACACACAAATGCGCAGCAATTATTTTGCCCTACATTTAAAATTGTAAAAAAAAATACAATATAATGTTTTTTTGTAAGTTTAAATTGTTCACGTTGTTCAAAACTGTTTTTTCTTTTTTCTTCAATGATGTTTATACAAAAATTGGATGGTGTGGGTGTTATTTCAGCAAATGACCTCTCAGTGTTAAATCTATCCCCAACTTGTATTACAACTCACCCCAGTAGTGGGGTAGGTTGTAACAACGGAACTCTTTTTATTTGACATTAACTCACATAATCTGTGATTGTGTAGTACATGTCCAAGTGAGATATATTTGTAGCAGACAAATGTGGCTACCATGTATCAAAATTTGAGACATCTAGAACAAAAAACCACTGAGTTACTGATGCTCAAACAAAAAGTGTTACAACCATCTCCGATCTCCCCTACCATAGTAAAAGAATCACAATCATGTATTTATTTCATCTGTCAGTAGGTCTTGTCTCTTTATACCAGACTGTCTGATATCCATATTTAGCTCCACATGTCATAAAATAATTAAAGCAACTATGGTTTTTCGAGAGCTTCCTCTGTTTCTCTGACTGAAAATATAACTATTGGGACTGTCTCTGGAGAGAGTACTAAAGCTCCTCAGGTCGTATTTTTGTTGGAAAATTTGTCAAAATGATCGTTCTTTCTAAATGTGATGTAAACATACTGTCCTGACAAATAAACAGAAACAGACACGACAGAATAAGTACGCGTGTCATCTTTCTTTTGTGAAATAATGGTAAATACCACTTTATTTCTGTGTGACTAATGTGCAATCTCGACACAAATTAATTCATTATGATCAATGTATCACTTATTATTGTAAAACTGTGATAAAACATTGATGCTTGGGTATTAAATATTTTAGTAAATAACAAGAATGCCAACAAACGGCTTCTTTTATCATGTTCGTTTTGCTAGTTTCCAGTGATTTCATCTTCCAACAGGACAACAACCCTAAGCACACAGCCAAGATAACAAAGGAGTGGCTACAGGACAACTCTGTGAATGTCCCTGAGTGGCCCAGCCAGAGCCTAGACTTGAACCCGATTGAACATTTCTGGAGAGATCTGAAAATGGCTGTGCACCGACGCTCCCCATCCAACCTGATGGAGCTTGAGAGGTCCTGCAAAGAAGAATGGGAGAAACTGCCGAAAAATAGGTGTGCCAAGCTTGTAGCATCATACTCAAAAAGACTTGAGGCTGTAATTGGTGCCAAAGCTGCTTCAACAAAGTATCGAGCAAAGGCTGTGAATGCTTATGTACATTTGATTTTTTGCGTTTTTTATTTTTAATAAATGTGCAAAGATTTCAAACAAACTTCTTTCACATTGTCATTATGGGGTATTGTTTGTAGAATTGAGGAAAAAAATAATGAATTTAATCCATTTTGGAATAAAGATGTAACATAACAAAATGTGGAAAACGTGAAGCGTTGTGAATACTTTCCGGATGCACCGTATATGATGGAGAAAGCTCTCTCTGATTATGCTATGTTAGCCACTTGACAAAATAGTGTTGTTTCTGAGGCATGGTAAAAACGTAACTCACGGTGAATCAAGAAAACAAGAGATTCAAACAAAAAGACTAATCGCGCTGTATAACAATGATACGTTTTCTGTTGATGAATATCCAAACAGTGGCTCAACCTGTCTAATAAAATACATTCTATATTAAAGCATCTTTGGTGTTTCCATGGTTTCTACAGAAATCAAGGGTAGCGCGGATATGACGTCATTGACAGGTGACGCATTGTTCTAGTGGTTTTTGGATATTTTAATCTAAAAATCTTACATATTGTGCCTTTAAAAACACTGAAGTGGAGCCACAGTAACGCATTTTGGGATCCAACAGAACATCCTCATTACAAAACAAACCACCAACAACACACAAACATTTTTGAGACTGAATCCAAGAATGTCCATGGACGAAAAGGAACTTAAACAAAACAACCAAAAAGACTGCTCTGAAGCAGTTAATAAACTAATTTAATGCATCCAGGCCAATAGGTGTCAGTATAAAGTCCAAGACTGCTGACACTATTATAACTAATAAGAGCCAGTATACTTACTTATTACATTATACTTTATACCAGTATACTTACTGATACATTAATCTCTCCCTGTGCACATCCACATTGGTTGTTATCATAGTGATGACTATGTGTGGAGGTTCAGCACATCTGTGATTTTTTTTTAGCAATGAAAGTTTCGCAGATTTAACTTCATATATAAAAAGTAAACATATAATTTCCAAATATTAGACCCTTCAGATTTTAACACTTTATCATACAGCAACTCTTTGGCAATCATCACCCAACACATTATTTTGCAGACGCATTCATTTTAAAAATTACATAATTTCAATATAAACTATATCTGATTAAAGTCTTTTTGATAGCATTTTTAAAAAATTCTGTTGTATACAAATATTCATTTGCTTAAACGTACTTAACATAACATTTTTCCCCCCCCCCGCTGAACACAAAAGAAGATATTTAAAGAATGTCGGTAACCAGACAGTTGATGGCAGCCACTGACTTCCATAGTATTTTTTTCCTACTATGGAAGTCAATGGCTACCGTCAACTATTTGATTACCAAAATTCTTTAAAATATCTTCTTCTGTGTTCAACAGAAGAAAGAAACTCATACAGGTTTGGAACAACTTGAGTAAGTGATGATAAAATTTTCATTTTTAGGTGAATGTTTTAATGTTAACGTTACCACTGACATTGGGCCGCTCATTGGTGCTTTTCAGCTATTATGTCAATTAATGGCCCTGATCACTAAATAAAACCTTCAGTCACTTTGTTATTCCACTTCAGATTAATGTCGCATGGCTGAACGTAGGTTGCGTGGACCTTAACATTGGTTGGTCCTAGTAGAGGAATTCAAAATATTACATAGCAGTGTAAAGGTGAATATAAATTGTGAACTTCACTGCGTCCTATGAACTGGGTCAACTGCAGATGATTTTGAAAATTATATATGCAGGATTTAGTATGCAAATGTTCCCTGACTATATCTTCTGTACAATCTTTATGACCTACTTGCATGTAAAATATCTCATTTAAAAACAAGCCTTTAGCACCTGACATTTCAAACTACAGGAAGGCCTAGTTCAGATCAGAAACAAAAATCACATGTAACAATCATTTATAACATTAAAGACCACATTAGGGATGCACCATTATTAACATTATATACTATTTTAATTCTACACAGATTTATCTAAATAAATTAAAATGTATTAGTAATAAATTAGTAATAAAAATGAATCAAATAATACAAATTAATTAATAAATAATAATATAAATGAAATAAGGAAAATTATATACAAATATGGACTGATACTTATAAATTAAATTAATCTCTAATATCTATAGCTGATACTGATATATTTTGCACCATTAGATCAAATAATTCTGCAAATACTTCTGCCTAACTTTAAAATTGGCATGAAACAGAAGTTGTAACAGTCTTTTGTTCTCTATTGTGATGTATATGAATTCGTAAATGGCTTCTCGAACAAGAACAAATGTGGGGCGGGACTTGATTTTTTCGGTCAGGAATTGATGGGATGGTTGTGGTTTGCTACTGCTGCACTGTAAACCCTAACGCTCAAAATACTTAATTGGTTTGAGTAGGACAAACTTAAATGAAACAAATTAGTTGAGTTAAATTAACTGTTATGAGTATTTAGAACTTTCTTTTTCTTTCGAGTTCACAACACTGACATATTTCAAGTAAACTAAAGTGTTTCATTGTTTTGAGTTGTATGAACTCATTTCCTTTAATTTAGACTAACTTAAGTTTAACTGAAACTGGGCTGGGATTTTTTATTTCCCAGCATGCTTTGCCCGTGGCATTCGAAAGGGAGAGTAAATGCTAAAATTAAGTGTTATATAATGTATTTTTTGCAAGATTAATGGTAAGTGAGATTTAGTAGTGATTGATGTTTTGTTATGCTAATTTAGAAGATTTTTTGTTAATGTGGGTTTTTGGAGAGTTACAATCATGGTGACAAGTGGCGCATGCTGCTTTGTTTGAGAGCAGGTAAGTTACATGTTTTAAGTTGCTGTACTCATTCAGTGATATAGTGCTATACCATGCTATTGTTAACATGTTAGCAAATTAGCAAGTTGGCATTTTCTGAATTAGTTTGTTATAGCAAAATATTTATGTTGAGATAACCTGATAATTTTAAGTTAAATGTATAAATGAAGTGTACTCAAATATTTCAAGTTAAGAACAATAAAAATGTATGAGTACAAAATAAAAATCTTACTTAACTTAAAAAAATTCTCATTCAACTTTTTTAAGTTCTGACAACTTATTAGGGTTTACAGTGTGTGATGTCATATGAGTGACAGTTTGTCCCGCCCTCGCGTCAGTAAGCACATCATCAGAGAAGAGATGTTGTTACGAGAGGGAGGGGAAGTAATTTTTGGATATTAACACTGATGTCTATGGTAGCGATCAAATGAGCAGATCTCCTTTAAGGCCAAAGTATACGTCACTTTTTACGTGTACGCGAGGGTCAGCGTACAGTGCGCGTGACGCACTTCTGACAACTTATTAGGGTTTACAGTGTGTGATGTCATGTGAGTGACAGGTTGTCCCGCCGTCACGTCAGTAAACACATTATCAGAGAAGAAGTGTTGTTACGAGAGGGAGGGGATGTTATTTTGATTAAAGGGCACATGAACTGAAAAATTATGATGTGCATGAATATATAATTTATAATAAATACTGCAATATTCCATAAAAAATAAGAATCGTCAATTTTGATTTGACAAACTCTTTTGAGCCAGCACACTAAACTTTCAAAGAGTGATGCACACATGGCAAAATTCATTCAACTGCAGAGTCTCTGAGCTGTAGAGTGTGTATGGATGGCAGAAAGCACCTCAGGCTAAAACGGTTGACTGGACTGATGATTTCCACCAGTTCTCCAGTCTGATCTCCCTCTCGCAGACCAGCTGAGCTAACAGTGAAAGTCAGTCAGCAGGGAAATGGAGGGGAGGGGGGCGCTTTGTCTCTAGAAATCAGGTTTCTCCTTACAAATCCACCCCATACAGGCTCTTGCTAGAGTCTACTGGACAGGTAGTTCAACGGTGTTAAATTACATCAGCAGAATCCAGATCCAGCCCCCTTGGCTGAGACATTCATCAGCACTATAGAGACTAGATCACAAAAAATGAAAGAGATATCATGAGAGCATGTATTATTATGACAGACAGGTATGTAATACCCTTTTTCAGCTGTGCTCAAAGCAAACCAGCATTCCATCTCATGCTATGCTTACATTTTCGAACTTCACTTAGAGGCCCTCAGTCATTTCATGTTTACTTTCACTCTATTTCTGTGTATCTAACAGCCCAGAAAACCAGCGAGCACTGTCGATTTTGTGCAAAACCTTAAGAACCCATTTCATTTATCACACATTTACAAGCACACATCTATACAGTTATTTCTGCATTAAGATAACCATAACACTATAGTGATTCAGCAAGGCAATACAGGCCATAAAAGGGCTTTGACCCTACACATCTGTTCTACTGGATAAGAGCTCTGCAGGCTGGGATTCAAAGGGATTCCTGACCCCAGTCCGACCCCTGAATGACAACAAATCAGACCCTGATAGGCTCCAAGGCAAACTTATGACCGAGATCTGCACTTGCTGCACGCTTAATCTCGATTCAAACACCCACACAATCTTACTCCTAAATGACAACAATCCACCTGTCTATTAAATCTTTTGACAAAATCACACCGGAACATTCAAATTTGCGTTGGCGCTGCAGCTGAGCCAGAGAGACCAGTTGTCATGCATAGGTATGAAACAGCTTCACAAACAGTCTTTTCAATCACAAAGTACTGTTATTTCTGTCTTACAAATATTCATACCCATATCACAGAAGTATTGGAATAAAAGTTTATAGCTCGGATATAAACACTGATGTCTACAGTAGCTATCAAATGAGCAGATCTCCTTTAGAAAGTAACTTGGCGCTTCAAATAACGATTGTATCTATTACATTGTTACACCAGTAGGTGGCGACAAGTGACTGTTAAAAAATGTATATCATTGAATCATTCATTCAAGAGATTCCTTCAAAAATGCTCATTCATCTAGTAAAGTGAAGTCTTTATGAGTGAGCCATTGAATCATTCATTAACCCATTTTTTTTAAATAATTCATCCTAATAAATTAAACATTTTTAAATAGACTGCAGCAATTAATATTTTGTCAGACTTTATTTCTCATAATTATGACTTTTTATTTTACAGTGTGACTTATTTTAACCTTAAAACCACAATTACTTTTATTTTTTACTCTAAGAAAATGTGTGATACTGGAATGTTTGACGAGACATTTGAGATCTTATAGCACTGAAATTCAAGCCATCAAAGTGTTATATTTCATACAGGACATTGTAATACATCATTAATACATAAACCATAATACATACTCATCCTCATCTGTGTATGATTCAATAAGTTAACACTTACTCGCATAGTCATCTGATGTTGATATGCCACTGCTTTGTAGTTTGTGCATATGGTCGTTTAGCCTAATAATGCATTAGATGTGTGTCTATCATGATCACTGCACATCATTATTATGACGCATAAGGATCATGACCATCCACACGTACCCGTTACCTTTTAGCCATATTAAGGAAGCTCTAATGGTGTATTAGCTAACATGTATTTAATCACTTCTAGGGGACTTTAATCCGCATTATCCATGCATTTAGTGTTTATGAGCTGCTCTGAGCGGGTGAGATGGATACATCTCAGCAGCAGCTCCGTGTCTGGGGGCCTCGCGCAGAAAATAACATTCACTATGCAATACTACCGCTTGTGTTTACATGTTCAGATCATGTACCACTTTGAAGGGGCTTAACGAACCCCAAATGAGTTCAGAACTTGTGCTATCGATACCTAAAAGCGTCACGAAACCGAGCAAAACGCAGTGAAGTCCCATCGCTTCACCACACCTAGCAACAGCGCCGCTGCGACGCAGGAAGTGAGTGTGACTGTGTTGCGCGTGAGCCGGCCATTGCTGCGCGCGCTGCAGCGGCACAGATTCTGTTTCCGCGAGCGCACTTACCGATGTGATTATCCTCGATGTGCACGATGAGCTCGGCCAGCGACTCGAAGTGCAGTCCGCAGCCCCCGAACTGGCAAATGTTGGAGAAGAAAGAGGCGGCGGCGATGCCTGTCATGGTCTTTGCTACATTGAAGAGCAGCAGCACGGGGCGAGCGGAAAGGAGATCGCACGCACTCGCACGCACGCACGCACGCACCGTCAGGCAGGCAGCAGCGGCAGCTGGAGCAGCGAGCGCAGGACGAGAGCGCGCGACGCAGCAGGAGAGAGAGGAGGGCCAACCCGACACACGTCATACCTGTTGATATTAAATACTGCACACTAGTCCTGCTCCATAAGACACTGTGCGTGTTTTTATTGGTGATTCTTCGTTTAGGGGCACTATTTCAAATCTTAAAAAAAAAATTAAAAAAAAAGACACTTCAAAGCTGTCAAACTTTTGTGTGAGATGTGCTCCCCTGTCACGTTTAATTTCCAACAAAATTCATACATAGGCTAGAGATGCATAGCTACGTACATCATAAATACACTCACTTCCATGTTTTATGTGGACTTTCTATAGGCATAATGATTTTTATACTGTACAACAATTCTATACCCTAAACCTACTCACAGAAAACGTTCTGCCTTTATACATTTTCAAAAAAAAAACATAATTCTGTATGATTTATAAGCTGTTTTCCTCATGAAAATATGTCCCCACAAGGTCAAAGATTTCTGGTATTGCCATCATTCTGGGGACATTCATTTTTGTTACCCAGGGCCACACACACACGTCTGGTTCACTATCTTTGTGAGCACTCTCCATAGACGCAATGGTTTTTATACTGTACAAACTGTATATTCTATCCCCTTACACTAACCCTACCCATCACAGAAAACTTTCTGCATTTTAAATTTATTTATTTATTTATTTATTTTTACATTCTGTATGATTTATAAGCTGGTTTCCTCATGAGGACCTCAATTTAGGTCCCCTTGGTGACACAAGTCCCCATGAGTCAGTGTGCATTCAGGTTGAAGTCCCCACTGGGATAGAAAAACATGAACACACACACACACACATACAGCCTATATATTTCTATAATAAACATTCTATTTTTTCTAATAAAAGTATACATTCAACACTTTATGAAAACCATATGAAAAAGTAATTGAAGAAAAAATAGGCCTATATGTAATTTAAAACTATAATTGTCATTTTTTATTATAAGTTTATTATATCAGTTTATTAATTTATTAAATACATTTTCTATCCCTATAGGGAATTGAAAAGTTCCACAGTTGAACCCAAATTGAAGAATCGCTATTATTCGTAATGAGTGTACTTTTCTTCATTACCCATTCATCTTTACATAATTTTTTTTTCATTGACAATGTGGAGTTTGCAAAGCACGAAACTGACTTTATTTGCTTTGCAAATACACAAAAAAACTCCATGCTCTGCGGTTGACTGAGGTATTTTAACATAGTCTTGCAATAACTTGCATGTATCTTATCAACATTAGTAATTAGTAACTGTAAATAACGGTTCATAGGAAGTCAAATGCAGTGCAGTAGAAATCCACATGGTGGCAGTGTGAAATTACAAACAGAACTGTTCCTTTCTACAGGTACGACAGTTCAGATCCGTATTACTGTAACTCCATATTATAGGCAAAACAACCGATAAATAAACATTGTAGCACCACTGTACCATGTCCAAAACATTCTAGTACCATAGCATTTTTTTTTTTTTTTTTTTTTTTTGTAAAATTAAATAAAATAAAATAAATAAACTTAAAACCTTATAGGGTATGTAAAGGTTGTAGGTCCTAGTTGTATACTGCTTCTAAAACTACTTTTTTGTGATTTATATTAATATAGAAGGTGGTCATATATTTCATATCATATATGAAATCATATATTTCTTTAATAAATATTTGAATGATTTTGAGCTTCTGTATATTATCATAAAGCTCCTAAGGTTTCATCACTGTTGGTTTGTATAATCAAGCTTCTCATTTCTAAGCATTCCCCCATTTGGCGTGTTTGCATGATGTTTGCATACAGTATGTTCACATTTAGCCACATATAAATTAACTTCTTGATCTTGAGGCAGAAAGGCCATAAAAGGCCGTGTGGTCACACAGATGACTCGATCACTGTAGCGTTTCTCCGTCAGTAATAGAGAGCCCCAGTGGTGTGGACTACATTATGGCTGTTTTCTTTCCTCTTACTCGCGTTCACATCCATGTGCTTCATCCCTCTCTCCCGCTCTCTAGCCGCCTCTGTTTTTCCATGATTTCCTGTTCACGTTTGTTGGCAGAAGTTGTTGGTGCTGGTGTTGTGCCCGGTACTGTGTAATGGGGACCTTGTTGGGTTGGGCCCCATTTACTCACCACAGCAGAGAGCAGCACGGGCAGCTGTGCACCCTGATCGGCCTGCTTTTTCCAGGAGCGCTGGAGCTCGCTACGGGACATGTCTGTGAAAGCATTACATCATTGACTCACTCTGTTTTGAGGCTTTCCAGGCCTTTAATTTTGCTTTCAATTCTGCAAATAGTCAAATTTGATTGGATGGCCAGTTGTCAACCTCAGACTTTGCAATTGTTGATGAGATTCAGATTCTATTGCTCAAGGCCACATTTTTTGGGTGAAAGTTGAATCTCAGAAACCATTTAATGTATCCTTTGTGCCTATGATGTTAACCGGAAATAGATGTCCTAACATTGCTAATGGTGCAAATATTAAAAAAATAATAATAATGTTTTTTTAGTTTAACCCTATAAAGTCTACTGTATCATATTTCATACATTCATTTCAAAGCCCTCTAAATGATCAAAACTTTGCTGTAAAACCTGTTGTACACAATCTATATGGCTTCTGTCATCTGATTCATATATAGTTTACATTTTTTAGCAAGTAAAAGACCTTGTGGTACACGCATCTTTTTGCTGGGAAATTTTATTGATTTGATAATCCCCACGTGCATCATTGAGCCTTGGCTGCCCATGACCCTGTCGCCGGTTCACATATATTAGGCAGCAAGTGAACATTCTGTACTCAAGTTGATGTGTAAGAAGTAGGAAAAATAGGCAAGCGTAAGGATTTGAACGAGTTTGACAAGGCCAGATTGTGATGGCTAGACGACTGGGTCAGAGCATCTCCAAAACTGCAGCTCTTGTGGGGTGTTCCCGGTCTGCAGTGGTCAGTATCTGTCAAAAGTGGTCCAAGGAAGGAACAGTGGTGAGCCGGCTCTTTCAGCAGGATAATGCCACAAAGCAAAAATGGTTCAGGAATGGTTTGAGGAGCACAACAACGAGTTTGAGGTGTTAACTTGGCCTCCAAATTCCCCAGATCTCAATCCAATTGAGCATCTGTGGGATGTGCTGAACAAGTCCGATCCATGGAGGCCCCACCTCACAACTTACAGGACTTAAAGGATCTGCTGCTAACATCTTGGTGCCAGATACCACAGCACACCTTCAGGGGTCTAGTGGAGTCCATGCCTCAACGGGTCAGGGCTGTTTTCGCAGCAAAAGGGGGACCAACACAATATTAGGACATAATGTTAGATTATGCCTGATCAGTGTGTATATATATATACGTATATATATATATATATATATATATAATCATGTTAAAATGTGAGTGTAAAATATGATACATCAGGCTTTTGAGTAACATTTATTTATCTCTCAATAATCATTGCATTGCATTATATATTTTGACCACACAATCATAAAACTAAACATTTAAATATTATCTTACTAAGACATATTATTGGGAGATATAGATTGGCAACTGATATTTATATGTATTTTATATAAGTAGTCTGCTATAATGTTAATTACAAGCAGAATTTCATCTTTTTGGCCATCAGCAAATGCACCACATTGCATATTTTTTTGCTCAGTTTGGGCCTCTGATTAAAATTAAGGTGTATTTTTGTCCTCCTTGAGTGTGAGCTTCATATTCTCACTTTTTTAAAACTTGTAATTTTATCTAAAGGTTCAGTAAACTGTTCCATTTAAAAAAAGAAGAAAAAAAAGAAAGAAGTGAAAACATATAAAACGTATGAGTTACGATCAACTGTTCACCTTCATTTACAGCTGTTCTCTCTACCATATTGTCTTAAATCGGTTTCAAGACCACACAAATAGAAGCTATTCTGTCATGACTGATATGGTAAAGACACTGGCCTTGAATATTTTGGTATTTCATAGGTCCACAAAGTGTAATTCGGTCTCCTAATGTTACCAAATGTAAACCCCCAGACCTCATTAAGGAAGTTAATGACATAATGTTCAGACACATAACTATTACAAATACTGGCCTTCCCTTGTTGGCAACGGAAAATGCAGAACTCAGACGCACATGGCATCATGCCCTCACCACTGCAGTCATACTGTATAAACTACTCAGAAATGCTGTCGTTCATTATGTAATGGCTACATTGTTCCACTTCAAACGTTTCCAGTGCACTTTTTGTTGGTAATAGTATTATAATGCACTGCGTGGTTTATAAATGCTTGAGTGTGGTACAGTGGGCCTATGTACAGTATTTGTCTAATGGTTGCCAGGATTTGAGATCACAAGCAAGTCCTAAGCTTTTTGGTTTTATTTTACCTGATGGCTTATTATACATCTCTAATAGGCATTCTACACTTCTCTTAAGCCTAGGTTATTGTCTTTTTAAACCTGCTTTAAACATGTTAAAACATTTCACACTTGTTTAGCACTTGTTTAGCACTGTTTTTTTCTGTTTCTTTCTTTGTTTTAGAATGTAAGGAAGGGCCAGTTGTTCAGTAGCAAAAGCACATTAAATATTCATGTGCTTTACACAATTACAGAAACATTCACGCACTATATGTTTGTTTCAGCATTTGAAAAATGCATTAATTGGAGTGAAAGAGAGACTGTTTTAATTTTACAGTTATGGCCCAAAAAATCTATTTAGGACAAACTGGATGGTATACAGACAGAAATAAGCCCAACATATGTATAATACTGAGAGTTATTTCAAAGTTATTTAAAGTTATTGAAGTACATCTTTTATTCAATATTGTGACATCTGAATGAAACAGATAATCAAAAAAGAAAAATTGAAGGACGAGACTTGGTTCCATTCATTGTTTATTGGATGGAGGCATTTAGATCTGAATTTAAGCTTGCAGTCGATCATAAGAAAGGAGCAGGTTTTAAGTGGACTAAATGATTATAGAAGTCCTGCATATGTCATCAGAGAGTCATTTTCACTGGACAAAAATAAAAAAAGAAGAAACATATAAATAGATGAATAGTTCACAATAAGATCTTTAACATGCATCAAGAAAATATATAGCGTGAATTTTTATTTCATGCCGACTTTAAACAGGTCACATGCTGTGTTTGTCCAATAAATGAAACTGACATTGCAAATACACTATATTGCCAAAAGTATTGGGACACCCCTCCAAATCATTGAATTCAGGTGTTCCAATCACTTCCATGGCCACAGGTGTATGAAATCAAGCACCCAGACATGCAGAATGCTTCTACAAACACTTGTGAAAGAATGGGTCGCTCTCAGGAGCTCAATAAATTCAAGCGTGGTACCGTGATATGTTGCCACCTACGCAATAAGTCCATTCGTGAAATTTCCGAGTCTGGGTTTGGCAGTTGCCAGGAGAACGGTACTTGCCTGACTGCATTGTGCCACGTGTAAAGTTTGGTGGAGGGGGGATTATGATGTGGGGTTGTTTTTCAGGGGTTGGGCTTGGCCCCTTAGTTCCAGTGAATGGAACTCTTAATGCTTCAGCATACCAAAACATTTTGGACAATTTCATGCTCCCACCTGTTCCAACATGACTGTGCACAAGTGCACAAAACAAGGTCCATAAAGACATGGATGAGCGAGTTTGGTGTGGAGGAACTTGACTGGCCTGCACAGAGTCCTGACCTCAACCCGATAGAATACCTTTGGGATGAATTAGAGCGGAGACTGTGAGCCAGGCCTTCTCGTCCAACATCAGTGCCTGACCTCACAAATGCGCTTTTAGAAGAATGGTCAAAAATTCCCATAAACACACTCCTAAACCTTGTGGAAAGCCTTCCCAGAAGAGTTGAAGTTGTTATAGCTGCAAAGGGTGGGCCAACTCCATATTAAACCCTACGGATTAAGAATGGGATGTCATTAAAGTTCATGTGCATGTAAAGGCAGGCACCACAGCTTTTAGCAATATGCAGATGAGAACATTAATCTCAATATCTAAACAGAATAATTCTTAACACTGGGTCAAAATAAACCCACAATTTTTTTTTTTTAAGTCTAGATGACCTCTTATAATAGTGAGTAGTGCAATTTCATCATGACATCACTTCCTCTGACATCAGAATCAAGTGCAGGGCATCTTTCCATATCAAATAATGAGTTTCTTTCTAAAAGCGTTTTCCTGTGGTAGACCACCACTTTGAGCAAAACAATGAGCTTTGTTGGGAGAGAAAGCATGTGTTATTATTATACAAAGCTGTATATACTTCAACATTTCCATCCCTGCAGGCACTTCAAGACATGGAGAAGCTGGAACATTTTGTTAAGAAGATCAAACAGCCAATCCACTTCCTTGCTCTATCTAATGGTCATTCTTAGAATCATTCAAACATCTTTGAGATATGCATTTGACTTTTAGTTGCATTCATGTAAGTGTAAAATACATCTTGAATTATGACATAATACTGGATTCAAGCAACTATCAAAATCAGATACAGTTCTTACGATACATCTGTTTATATGTCATGGTCAGACACACACACACACACACACATTGGATTTTTAAGTTTTAATGGGGACTTTCCATATACTGTACAAACTGTATATTCTATTCCCTAACCCTACCCCTACCTATCACAGAAAACTTTCTGCATTTTTACATTTTCAAAAAACATCACTTAATATGATTTATAAGCAATTGTCCTCATGGTGATCAAAAAATGTCCCCACAAGGACAAGGATTTTGGATATTGCCATTTTTGTGGGGATATTTTGTCCCTACAGTGTTGGGTTTACAAGGAGAACACTCACACACACACACACACACACACACACACACACACACACACACACACACACACACACTGATCAGCTGCATCTGAATGGGTTTGTTTTGACTCACTAATTCCTGAACAGACTCCTTAAATATAAACAAAATAATTTATTTTTCAATTTTAGTTCTTGCCCAACAAGGCCTCCACTATGCCAGTGACATTTCATACTTTAATCAATTTGATCAACTGTTTTGTTTGTTTGTTTTACATCTCCAGTGTTGTAACTTTAGTTGAATGCAGTGTTGATTATTGTGTGCTATTGGACTGATATAAATATGTGGATACATTTAGAATGCAATAATAAACAAACAAACAAATAATTAACAAGTAGGTAAAACCCTTCGTATAAATATGTGGATCCACTTAAAAGAATGCAATGAATAAATGAACGAATGAATGATAATAGATAGACAGAAGCAGTATGTAGGCCTATGTAAAGTGTCTGTGAAGTGTCTGTGAGTCACCTGTATTGATGTTCTCCCTGTAACAATTCCAATCTTATGAATGCAATTCAACTGTTGTGGGTCATGTTCAGAATTAAAGGTGAATCTAGTTTAGTCCAAGGTCAATTTAAGTCAAAGAGCTGATTACAGTAAACATATCTCTTGCTTGTGTTTGTTGACAATGAACCTCATCTTTGGGTGAGGTTTTCTGAAGTCTTCTGTCTAATGTGAATCAACGCTCTGATGTCAAATTGCAATCAGGTTTCAGCTGTCTTGTTCTCCAATTGCAGTTCCTGGGATCGGACATCTTACGTGCGAATTTGTTATCATTTCAGGTAAATTGAGTATAATCTGCAGTAATGACTGATTATATGGCACATGAAGGATAAGACTCGTGTAAAACTGTTTTATTGGTTGATTTCACAAAATAAAAAATACATATTATAATAAATGTAATATATAATAAACAATTAACTATTTAAATAAAACTGTTAAATAATAAAAAATAGTATTTTCTAAAAATACTGAAAAGAGAAAAATATATTTATTTAGATAGATACCTTTAAGATTTTAAAATGACTTTGGGAAAATGACTGACTGTACACTACTGGTCAAAAAAAAATTAAATACATTAATATTGTGAAATATTATTACAATTTCAAATAACTAATTCTATATGAACATATTTTAAAATATAATCCTGTGATGGCAAAGCTGAATTTTCAGCAGCAATTTCTTCAGTCTTTAGTATTGAAAACAGTTCATTTAGATTGTAATAATATTTCACAATATTACTGCTTGTATTTTTGATCAAATAAATCCAGCCGTAGTGAGCATATTCTTTCAAAAACATAAAAAAAAATTATTCCAAACTTTTGAACGGTATATAGTGTAAATCAAGTGTTTAATTTGAGAAGAAAAAAATCTAACCCAATTAGACCTGACATTAAAATGACACTGTTTCACCTCTTCCTAAATTCAGCCCTGCAAGACGTTTGGGGACAGTCTAACCTGCCATGCATTAGAGATAAAATCCTTTAAAGTGTGGGGTCAGTGACCCATCACTGACTGTGCACTTATGCCACTTACTGCACAGCTCTCCCACGGGATGATGTCTGGATCGCTGGGAGAAATATATAGACCATAAAGGAACAAAAACTGTCATAAAGCTTTGATTAAGGCCCAGGTTAAAAGACACAGGCAAGGGAAACGGCTGAGTTATGACGGCAGTTGAGGCTAGCGTTATTGTTCCCGTGACAGAGCTCTTAGCACGGGTGGATCATTGTAAACAGCTTCTTTCCGAAGAGCAGACAGTCATTAATCGCCGAAGCAATCCCAGACTCCTTCAGTGTACCCTCTGCATCAGAAATCACACTGCTGCCACCAGCACATTCACTAAAGCTTGAAAGGTTGTGACTCTGTCTACTCTCAGCTGCATGTGACTCTTTTTATTTTTACCCTATAATGGCTGATATGTCAGTTTAACAGCTATGATGAACCTCATGACCATTTTCTTTGCTATACTGTCTTTTGCAGGTAAAAATATACTCATAAAATGACATTACATTCGATTAATAGTTCTTGAACAGTTTTAATAGCTCTGTTACTGTTTTTTGGATGTTATACAGAAGGTTCATTTGTCAGTATGTTTCTGAAAGTCATGCTATGGGAATTAACCTATTTTACAAGGTGGTAATTTTGTATCAGATCATACTTTTTCATACAATTTTTTAGAAAAAAAGGTCCTCCTCTAACCCCACCCCAAACCCTAAAACCCGTTACTGGGCCGTAAGCAGATTGTACGAAAACGTATGAATGAGATCGTACGAATCATGCGAATTTGCCACCATTTGGCCAAAACGTAAAATAGTTATGAATAGCCATGCATGTTGAAATTGGAGCACTACTTTGATTTGTTTCACATTTTTTCCTTTTAAAATCTTATATGACTTTAATTCTATTTTTTTATTTATTATATTTTTTAAACATCAACTTGGATGTTTAAGTCATTTGAACTTGTAAAAAGTGATCAGTTGATTTAACTTAAAAAAGTGAGTAAACCCGTTGCCTTAAAATTAAGTAAATAAACTTCATGCGTAGTTGAAAAAATTAAGTTGTGAACTTGACAATTCCACATAACTTATTTTTTTCAATTATACATGAAGTTTATTTACTTTCCTCACTTTTTTTAAGTTAAGTCAACTGATCACTTTTTACACTGTACATTAAAATGGCTTAAACAAATAGTTGAATCTTATATAACTAATAAAAAAGTTGAAAATTGCTTAAAAGCAATGTAAAAACATATGTTGTCATAACTTATTGATCATATAATTTTTTACAGTGTAGCCTACATATGTTATTCTATTTGGCAACATTTGACTGCACACCTTGTGAATTCTTTAATAGCATGCACATATAGGCCTATGTTTTGTAATACTAGCACCTGCTCACAGATTGAATTAATAGAAAGTATTGTCACAGAAATAAACAAAGGTATTAGTTTGTTTGTCCTTTGATGCCACCTGCATCGCATTACATCTGCCTGGCAATTATCTGCAGACAAAGGAGTCAGAGCTTTGATTCTGTAACACCATCTTCTAAATTCAACACTTGCAGGCAGACATAATCCAGCCGATAATTTATTTACCCATGACACTTTCATTATTTAGTAAGCAGAGGCACCGGCAAGATGTGCACAATTAACAGACCTGGATAACTGAGCTGAGATGTTCAGACTGTGCATGTCATCTCTCCTATCCAAAACATGTAAATCAAATCATTTATTAACGTCATGAGAAGTCATCAGCAGTATATAATGCTTATATATATATATATGAGCACAATATATGTAAATGAAAAATTAAGAATTAAAGTTATTATATTGATCTTTTAAACATGTAGTAATAATATAATAGTGTTCAAAATTCAAAATTAGCCTACACTTTTTTTTATTAACAGCAGTTTATGACTCTAACTCACACTGCTGCGAACAACAATAACAACTTGAAATCAGACAGATGTTGGTGTTGCCGTCCGGCCGCCACACCCACTGGTCCTGACCCCGCCCCGCCTGCCCCTCTCGCCCCGCCTCTACGAGGGACCGCAATGATTTAGAAGTTCAGGAATCCCACGTGACGTCACCAAAGGGTGATGTAATGCGTCTCTAAATAGATCGTATTGTAATCTTTCCTCAGTCCAACGTGGTTCCTTCAGAAAGTGTGCTGCATCTTCTCCAGACTTCTGCGGTGAGTTGTTTGAGTTGTTTTTCATGCCGATACATCCATTCCTTCGCATTCACATGCACTTGCCGAGTCGGTGCCATTGAAATAGTCATTCTCTTGAGCCTGAAGAAGTGACAAGTTGTTAGAGATTCACATTTAACAGATTTCAAGTACTTTTACAGACTCTGTCTGGACGCGTGAAGTCGTTCACGTTTCATGCAGAAAAGTAAACACACTGAACATGATTGATTATTTTCGGATCTCCAGGGATTGTTTGCATGTAACAGCTTTGCGCAATGTCTTTGCTTTGAATAGCCAAATTGCCCGTTAAGGGATCGTGTCGCATTAAACAGCTAGCTTAATCTTGATTCTGTTCTCAAACTTGAGTCGTTGTATTGTGCAAAACTTTACCCGGAGTCGGTAGTTGTTAGTTTGCGCGCATGAAGCTGTCAAACACGATGCGTTTCTACAGTTTTTACTTGTGCGTGCATGTGTTTGTATGTGCATGTGTGTGGCAAGCTGTTTTAACACTTATTCCTCTAACTAACTCGTTTTCATGTTATCTGTACTTATTTCTAATTACTGGTAAGTAGCCTAATATATTCGGCCCTAGTATAATTTTTCAATTTCACTAATAGGCTAACTATTCATTGATAGCTACGCCTACTTTTAGTTATTAGTAACTTTTCAAATGGTAGCCTATCTGTTCCAGTTTTCATTGTATCTGTAATTAAACAGACGCATTCATTATTGACTAGTGTTTTTTATACAGTAGACATTCAGACTATGCATTAGCAAATATGAGTAAAATACAGTTCTAAACAGTAAATTAAGAAATGATACTAGTAACTATTGAGATCCGTAGCCTACTAGTGTGTCATAAATATGTACTTGGTACTAATAAATAAGTACTAATAAAACTGGAATAGTAGCTATTGTTAGATTTTTTAGTAACTTTAGTAATAATTTGTTAGATTCTTAGTAACAAATATTAAAAATATATAGTTACTGGAAACAGTAATACTTACAGTAAAACTAGAATAGGCCTACCAGCAACAATTGGAATACATAATAGTCTGAAGTGAATAGTTGATACTTGAACCAGATCCAGAAGAATACAGTGGCAAAACAATGCAGTTTGTTTCCAGTAACAATGGAATAGTTATTCAAATTAGCAAGGAATGTACTTGTGAATAACTTAAAAAGATTCGCTATTGGACTCACTATAAAGTAGGCTAGTCGCTATTGGATTAGAAATAAGAACTAATAACACACACACACACACACACACACACACACATATATATTAGTTGATTCAAATGAATAAGTGTTAAAATGGCTTGCCACAGCGCATATGTTGGGTCCCTTTCGCGCTGTGACACAAGTGTTCTGCATTGTTCCTCTGAAGCGGTCCGTCCGCGAGAATTAGTTTGTAGCATTGAACCTGTTTTGTTTCATTCATCAACACGTAGAAACTGAGGAACTTCTTTCGTCTCTGAAAACTACTGCACCTCTGTATTTTCCAGTTTGGACAAGAGCTACCGCGAGTGTCAGAGGTGTCCCAGTCCGCTCTTTTATAAAGGTTGAGTTAAAGCATGCACGGTATGAATCTTTGCACTGAATCACACGTTTTTATTTTCTAACACTGTAACAAGAAAGCAATGCATCGACGCATGACGTCATAATGCAGGCCAGTCAGACTTTGATTAACCGTCCAGATATTGAGGGTTTAGCGGTTTGTGCTGACGGGGCAAACTCTCTTCTAAAAGCCTAAATGCTTAGAAGATTTGAATCCACTGACACGTTTGTCTGGGTACTTTTCTTTACAACACAAATACATATTTATTTGTAAGAAAGTACAGCAAACAATTGTCGTAAATAGTATATTATTTACAGATCAACTTCATGCAGGGAGGAAAATTAAAATATGAAGTTAATTCTATCACATTATCTAGGTTGGAGATTAAACGAGTTCACCTGAAAATGTAAAGTCTGCATCATTTACTCACTTTCATGTTGATACAAACCTGTGTTAGTTTCTGTGGAACGCAAAAAGAGAATGGCATTTTTATTGCATGGAAAAAATCAATGAAAGTGAATGGCAGCTGAGGCATTCTGTCTACACTTCTCCTTTTATGTTCCATGGAAGAAAGAAAGTCATAAAAGTTCGGAATAACATGAGAGTGAGCAAATTACTGGACATTCAACTTATAGCTTGATTTATGAGAACCTGATTAGAAACATTTAAAACATTTATTACCTGTAAAATACACCATATTGTCAAAAAAATGTCTATATGACTATTATAAATATTCCTTCCCTCTCCGGTTTAATTCATCTGGCTGATTGAGTGAATTACAATGAATGGAAAATTTTATAACATTCTAAATGCTTTATAATATGTGGTGTATGATAACATAGCATTTTAATTTTAATCACAAATGGCATGCTTTGCCATCACTTTTGTTCACTAAACAACAGCAACGTTCCGATACAACATTCATATTTCAAATATTTGTACCTCTGGAATCAAAGTCAGCCTGAAGTTCTCTGTGAGTTTATGTTTGAGAAGATGTGATGACTGACAGTGATTGAAGGTTGCTTTTGTGAGGCCCCTTCGTCTGTTCATTATGAGAGGTTTATGGCATCCTTTGCATTGTCTGTATGTTTCTTATTCCTTGCCCCGGGCCCTGTGCTGATCCTACCTTGAACCTTTGCTGCCGAAGGCCTGCGGAGGACGGGGGAGGTTGGATTTGTATTGCGGTGCAAGTTTGTGCTTGTTGTAACCTTCACCACCCTCCTTCTCCCCTCGGCCTGTGCACCATACTGTTTGAATTCAAATGTATAGCAGAGGAGAAAGTTCCTCATCGGTTCCCTGTGAAACTGTACTCCGGTCCCCTAATCCTCCTCGGCTGCCACATCGGGCCATTCTAAATTTGAAGTGTAACGAAATTTCCTGTGTTAAATGAAAACACCGGTGAAATAAAAGCCAAGGAGTGTATGACCACCGGTGAGCAAACATCTCACACCTGGCCTTGTGTCACATGGGGATATGGAGCAGTTTAGGTGGCTAAAAGACTTGCTGGAGGGTGGAAATGATATGGTAATATTTTTCATAATAATGAATGAAGTGCATAATCCTATGTTTAAATGAACAGATTTGATGACAGTCTTTGTAGTGCGGATTTCGCATGTTGGAGAACATACATAGTGGAAATGTGGAATATTGCTGCAGGCGTCTGATTATGTTGCACTGTTGGTTTTGCTTTTGGTATTAGGCCAGATGATATCACAAGACAGCATATCTCAGGTCTTGTAACACTTGAGAACACAGCATAGTTTGTAAAGTTTAAGGCTAGATAAGGACACAGCAACATGTTTTTCACTATAAAGGTGAATTGCTAAAGTCAACATGAAATCAAAACTGACCATATTTATTATGAATGATTCATCTGTGCACCTTATTCCAAAGAAAAAAAGGTTTGGGCTTTACCATCCTGTAGCTTAAAAATGAAAGCATTGCACTGGCAACCCGAAGGTCACGGGTTCAATTTCCAGTGAAAGCAGGAACTGATCAAACAGTTTTTTTTATCAGATATGTCTTGTTTCACAGGTGACAATATGATGCATTTCACAGATCATTATATGAAATGTTTTAAATGATCACATAAATCAAGCTAAAAATTGAATATCCAATAATTTGCTCAATCTCATGTTATTTAGAACTTGTATGACTCTAGTGCAAGTCGCTTTGGATAAATATGAAAAATATCATGACTTACTTCACCTCTGAAACGTCTTTCCTTTTCAGCTGAGCGAAGAATAAAATAGAGATGATTCAATTAATTTCTGATGGATAAAATCAAGTCCCATCCAACATTTCTATCTCGTTGAATATCCTATTTCACTCAAAAAATATATCACATTATGGAAAATACAATATTAAATAAATTTACTCTCTGTAAATGAATATTCTGTCATCATTTACTCACTCTCATGTTGTTCCAAACACTTAAAGGGATAATTCACCCAAAAATGAAAATTCTGCCATCATTTACTCACCCTCAAGTTGTTCTAAACCTGTATGAGTTTCTTTGTTCTGTTGAACACAAAAGAAGATATTTTGAAGAATGTTGGGAAAGTTGCTGGTCCCCATTGACTTCCATAGTAGGAAAAAAAATACTATGGAAGTCAATTGGGGCCAGAACCCAAATTTTTTTTAAATATCTTCTTTTGTGATCAACATAGAAACTCATACAGGTTCAAAACAACATGAGCATTAGTAAATGATGACAGAATTTTCATTTTTGGGGGAACTATCCCTTTAAGAAGATGTTTTGAGAAATGTCTCAGTGTTTTCTTGTCCATACAATGAAAGTCAATGGTAACCAAATTTGTTTACCAAGATTCTTCAAAATATCTTCTTTTGTGTTCTGTGAAAGAAAGTATTAAAACAGGTTTGCAGTGACGTGGGTGAGTAAATGATGACAATTTTTAAATGAACTGTCCCTTTATTTGAACAAAAATAGTTCTGGAAAAAGTGTTCAATCTCATCTAGTGACAGAGACGCTTGCAAGGTTGAATATTAAACAGCCAAAATGACCATTTTGAGAAGAATTAAGCAAGATTGAGAAAAAAGTGAGAGCGGAATAAGACAGATGCGGTATAGACTTGGAGACGCAACTTTCTGAGAGCTGTGTGTTAGTGACTTGTCATTTAGCAGACGTGTTCTTGATGTCAGTTCGCTTACAGAAACACCCTGTCCAGACCCTGTGTCCCAGAGGACCTCGTGTCAGAAGCCGCCTGGAGGTGCTCTGCCCCAAGGCCGGACTGTAAGGAAAAAGATGTCTGGTTAACATAACGGCAAATTTGCATGTTTTGACTGCATGGGAGGAAACAGTCGACTAGACCAATTGGACAGGGAAAAAAATGCACATGCAAATCGTGTATGAAAGCGTTCACACAGCAGGGCTCATGCATATCCAAGCCTGAAGCATTTGAATTCATGTTTTTCTCTTCATGTTTTCATCTTTCAAAGTTTCAAACGTGTTTATTTTCCACACATTTGGAAAGTGTTTGTTGTCTAGCTGTCTAAGCAGCTTGTCCGTATGTAGCCACAGTCATTAGTCTGTTTTGCTGCTGTATATGAAGGGGACTCGACTCTGGCTGTCATGGACTATTACAGCTGTGTCTCATTAGGCTGTTGTAGACCCTAATACTGTTACTCTTTCACACAAAACTTACATAAGGGTGCTGTAAAATTGCCCAAAACAGGTGTTAGAAACATTGGTCAAGTTTATGATCACCTGTGTTGCACGACACACAGCCAGTGTTTTGCAGCACAGTGTTTTCACTGTTGCGATAAAATGTTCATAAGCATTTGCTGCCATCTTATAATCAGGCCCACACAGAATCTGCATCCACTGACCTTCTGAGGCCTGGCAAGGGGCGTGACATTTTTTCAAAACACGCTTGAAGTGATTGACCAATCACAACATGCGGCTCCAGTTGACTAATCTGAGCATTTGCGCTTTTCAGAAGTAGGGGCTTCATATAATGTAAAATATGTGAGCACAAAAACCTATTGTAGTAAACAAAATGAAGATTTAATGGCATAATTTGGCCTCTTTAAATATTTTGGTAAATTTGGTAATGCTTTTAGCTACCAAAAATTGTTTAATGTAGTTCACACATATAAATTTATTACACAGAATTCCAATGATCCAACGCAAAAGCGTCCATAGATTTCGTCTTGGCCTGCTTTTTACATTCTTATAGATTTATTTTAAGAATGCAGGGGTGGAAAGAGGGACGTACAGTCAGAATCACACACCCAGACACCCTATAGATCATCACCCGTTGAATAGAATGAGACTGAAGCACAATTGGTGCCTGATATATTCCACAGAATCGCACTCTGATCCCCATGGCGACAGTAGTAGAGGGCTCAGCGTGGGCCCACATATGAAAACCATGGCAAACTACGTCCCATCAGCATCAGAGGAGCAGCCCGATTACACTCCATGTGCGTTAAACTGAATGACTGGCATACCATTCCATTGTCAGTCTTTCATCCATGGCATTTAGCAGCATCATGGCACTGAACAAGGGATTCCAGGGCTCATGGTGAGCTGTAATGGAGAGAGAGATTTGTCATTGAAATGTAATCGCCACTTGTGAAATGGACACTAGAAATAGTTCAGAGTTTTGTCATTGTAATGAAACATTTTTACACTTTATTGCCCTCTCTGCAATTTGTCACCCTGTCACTTTGCTGTGTTGCCACACATTATCACCCTGCTGGACAGAGGCATATATATATTAGTATTAAGTTAAAAAAGATAAAAAATATCAGTGTTGTAAATATCAGTGTTGTACAGCTGTCCTGATATTTATAATGAAGAAAAAATTATTATTGAAAGGATGAAGAAACTTTGGTCCCACTTTATATTAGGTGGCCTTAACTACTATGTACTTACATAAAAAAATAAGTACAATGCACTTATTGTGTTCATATTGTATTGCAAAACACTTTTGCTGATACTGAGATGGGATACGGGTAAAGTTAGGGACAGGTGTGGTGGTATGGGTAGGTTTAAGGTGTAAGGGAAGTGTCAACAGTGTAATTATGAATGTAACTACAGAAATTAATTACAGATGTAATTACATGCAGGTAATTTTTAAAATGTAATTACAATGTAAAAGCATGTATGTACACAATAAGTACATATCAAATGATTAATTTAAATGTTAGTACATAGAAGTTAAGGCCACCTAATAAAAAATGGGTCCGAAACTTTGTGTAGCTTAACATAATTTATTATTATTTCTATAAAAAAAGCACAATTTAAATATTTGACAAACTTAATATAAGTATAATAAATATAACACAGAAAAAGATAATTATATTTTAAAGATAAATTATATCATAATATAGTAAATTAGATCATACCTCTGAAAACCCTCACGACCATGTGTCAAGGTCAATAAGTCTTTTAAAATTCTACAATTCTAAATAAAAAGATAATTTGACTTTTGACATGGCCAGGTTAGTTCAGGTGGTAAAATATCAAAAGGAGGTAAAATCCCCCCAAAAAACGTAATATTTAATGATTTTTATATACAGTTGTAAGAAAAAGTATGTGAACCACTTGCAGAATCTGTGAAAATGTGAATAATTTTAACAAAATAAAAGAGATCATACAAAATGCATTATTTTTTATTTAGTACTGTCCTGAATAAGATATTTTACATAAAAAAAATGTTTACATATAGTCCACGACAAAAAAATTGCTGAATTTATTAAAATGACCCATTCAAAAGTTTATGAACCATTGATTCTCAATACTGTGTGTCATTACATGGATGATCCACAGCTGTTTTTTTGTTTTGTGATGGTTGTTCTTGAGTCAACTGTTTGTCCTGAGCAGTTAAACTACCCAATGTTCATCAGAAAAATCCTCCAGGCCCTGCAAAGTCTTCAGTTTTCCAGCATCTTTTGCATATTTGAACCCTCTCCAGCAGTGACTGTATGATTTTGAGATCCATCTTTTCACACTGAGGACAGTTGAGGGACTCAATCACAACTATTAAAAAAGGTTCAAACATTCACTGATGCTCCAGAAGGAAACATGATGTATTAAGAGCCGGGGTGTGAAAACTTTTGACCAGGATGAAGATGTCCAATTTTTTCTTATTTTGTTTAAATATCAGTTTTTTTCATTTAGTACTACCCTACGGAAGCAACAGAAGATACTTACATGTTTCCCAGAAGTCAAATTAAGTACAATTTACCTTGATCTTCAAAATCAATAAGTTATTTACAGCTATTTTTTTTGTCTTGTGGACTATATGTAAACATCTTTTATGTAAAATATCTTATTCAGGACAGTACTAAATAAAAAATAACATGTATTTTGTATGATCTCTCTTATTTAGTTAAAATTATTCACATTTTCACAGATTCTGGAAGCGGTTCACATACTTTTTCTTGCAACTGTGTGTATATATATATATATATATATATATATAATTTATTTATTTTAAATAATTTTTTTATCCTTTTGTGATTGTGAAACTTATCGTGAAATTAAGCATACATGATTTATCTTGTTTAATGTGTTTATTTTTTCATAATTTGGCATATCCAGCAAAGTATTGAAGATTGATCAGATTGAAGAATGATTCTCACAAAACTGTATTTTCTGCAAGCTTTTTTCAAGGTAAATGTAGGTGTCTTTCCAAGAGCAAACTTGGAGACTCCAAAAGTACACCTAATAATCAAATGATATAACGAGTCCATATAATTCATCATCAAAGCACACACAAAAAAAACAAAAAACAGAATAAACTTTTCAGAATTCACAGTGTACAGTGCAACAGCAAAGAGCTTGTTTATATATACAGTATATACAGTGGGGAGAACAAGTATTTGATACACTGCCGATTTTGCAGGTTTGCCCACTTACAAAGCATGTAGAAGTCTGTAATTTTTATCATAGGTACTCTTCAACTGTGAGTGACGGAATCTAAAACAAAAATCCAGAAAATCACATTGTATGATTTTTAAGTAATTAATTTGCATTTTATTGCATGACATAAGTATTTGATACATCAGAAAAGCAGAACTTAATATTTGGTACAGAAACCTTTGTTTGCAATTACAGAGATCATACGTTTCCTGTAGTTCTTGACCAGGTTTGCACACACTGCAGCAGGGATTTTGGCCCACTCCTCCATACAGACCTTCGCCAGATCCTTCAGGTTTCGGGGCTGTCACTGGGCAATACGGACTTTCAGCTCCCTCCAAAGATTTTCTATTGGGTTCAGGTCTGGAGACTGGCTAGGCCACTCCAGGACCTTGAGATGCTTCTTATGGAGCCACTCCTTAGTTGCCCTGGCTGTGTGTTTCCGGTCGTTGTCATGCTGGAAGACCCAGCCACGACCCATCTTCAATGCTCTTACTGAGGGAAGGAGGTTGTTGGGCCTCGACATGCGCTGGCTTGAGCAGGGGGACCTTGCGTGCGCTGCAGGATTTTAATCCATTACGGCGTAGTGTGTTACTAATGGTTTTCTTTGAGACTGTGGTCCCAGCTCTCTTCAGGTCATTGACCAGGTCCTGCTGTGTAGTTGTGGGCTGATCCCTCACCTTCCTCATGATCATTGATGCCCCACGAGGTGAGATCTTGCATGGTGCCCCACACCGAGGGAGATTGACCGTCATCTTGAACTTCTTCCATTTTCTAATAATTGCGCCAACAGTTGTTGCCTTCTCACCAAGCTGCTTGCCTATTGTCCTGTAGCCCATCCCAGCCCTTTGCAGGTCTACAATTTTATCCCTGATGTCCTTACACAGCTATCTGGTCTTGGCCATTGTGGAGAGGTTGGAGTCTGTTTGATTGAGTGTGTGGACAGGTGTCTTTTATACAGGTAACGAGTTCAAACAGGTGCAGTTAATACAGGTAATGAGTGGAGAACAGGAGAGCTTCTTGAAGAAAAACTAACAGGTCTGTGAGAGCCGGAATTCTTACTGGTTGTTAGGTGATCAAATACTTATGTCATGCAATAAAATGCAAATTAATTATTTAAAAATCATACAATGTGATTTTCTGGATTTTTGTTTTAGATTCCGTCTCTCACAGTTGAAGTGATTAAATTACATGATATGATAGAAATTACAGACCTCTACATGCTTTGTAAGTAGGAAAACCTGCAAAATCGGCAGTGTATCAAATACTTGTTCTCCCTACTGTATATATATATATATAAAAATACAAAATAAAATAAAGGTGTAAGGAAATTATGTTATTGCATACATATGTGATGCTTACACTACATGCCATTTTTAAAGTTAATAAATTCAAACTTGTTAAATTGTATAAAATTTTTCAAAACAACGTGAAGCCAACATGAATACAAAGAATACATTTCTAAATTTTTCTTTATCTTGGACGTGCTTATTTGTCATCGACCCACCTAACACAAACTGCTAAAGTCATGGCTGGTGAAGTATTAAAAGGGCAGTTTAGGTGTCAAAAGAGTTGCTAATGACTGGCAGTTCACTGATACGTTGACCTCGGTGCCGTGTGTCTGGGTTAGCCACAGACTTGCGTGCACAACACGGAGAGGATAGTTTACACCTTACCCTGTGGTCAGCGACGGCTCCATGGCAACGAAGGGGCAGGGTGACACTTTAGGGGTCAGTTTTAGGCACTCAAGCCTCCCTCCCTGAGTTTAGACTAAACCTTTATTACTCCTAATGCCCTCTCCCAGGGCGTAAGACACCGAATACTCACTGAGATTCCGTCAAAGCCTCTTCAGGAGCCACAGAGTTGGCTATCACTGGCACACGATACATTAGTGACATAATGTGAGCGAGTCTTTATGCTGCTGAGTCCTGGAGGCGCCCCTGATTTGAATTTCTCCCCTTTGCTTTGTGTTCAGGTATATGAGGAGCCAGTGACAGTGATGAACTCCGAGCAGGAAAGGCCGTTCGTGTGCAGCGCCCCGGGCTGCTCTCAGGTGAGTCTGATAAGACAATGGCAAAGACGAACGGTCCTGTAACTCGAGAAAGCTCCTTCTCAATGTGAAACTGCAGCACAGACAACAACAGTGAAATGGTATCTTGTTGAGGCAAATGAAATCCACTGGGTCTTTATAAGATTCTTGGCTTTGTATTTCTTTGAATGAGGTGGAATCCTCATAGATATGGTAAATAATCTCTCTCTTAATGCATGTTTTCTTCTAACGCCACCATTACACTGGTTCTCAATGGGGTTATTATAGTTAACTAAAAGTGAAACTAAAATAAAATAAACTTTAACTGAAATAAAATAAAGGCAATATTTCTCATTTTCATTTGGGTGTGTTCACACTTGTAGTTCAGTTCGCTTGGTCCGGACCAAAAAAACCCCAAAACATTTAGTCCTGGTCCGCTAGCGTTCACGTTGACATTTTAACACTGAACCTAAAGATAACGAACCTAAAGGCATAGGGATATGTTCACAACCTGATTGGTCGGCTTTTATTACGTATATTTCGCAAAGGAACATCCAAAACAATGCTGTGTGCTGGGCTAAATGCGCTTGTTGTATGTGCGTATGATGGTATTTTTACCAGCTGTGAACTCGTGAAGAGCTTATAAAATGTGTAAAGGAGTCAAAATAGCGGCAGGAATCCCTCCGTCACACACACAAACGAAGATCTGCTGCGAGGAGACGCGGTTCTGATGCCTGTACCCAACTGTGATGGGCAACATCACGACTATGACGAGTAAAAACAGGTGTGCTTGAGCATTCTGTCCTTTTTAGGGTCTCATCTTGTGACGTGATGTCCGGTTTTTGGTTTTTGCATGTCTTTGGTCCGTGTTGAATTCATATTTCATTCGAACCGCACCGAGTTTGTTTGAAAGCAGGCCGAGACCCCTGAAAAACTTGTTTGGTGCGCACCAGTGTTCGAATGGCAGCATTACTTATTCAAACGAACCGCACTAACAGAGCAATCGCACCAGGGTTTGTTTTTGTTCACACTTGGCCAAACCTGCCAAGAACCCTTAGTTTAACTTGATGTACTAAAATAACTAAAACGAAAATTGAAATAAAAATGTATCAAACTATATAGACATGTTTTTTAAAACAATAAATAAAAATAACAAAAATGACAAAACCACACAATACAATGACCAAAACTTTAAAATTGAAATAAAAACAGAAAATATAAAAATAAAAACCTTTATTTTATTTTATTTTATATTATTAAAAATTATAATAGTATCTCAATGATACTAAACCAGTTCTAAACCAGTTTTGCTTCAGGACCCACACTTTATAATAGCAACCCAAAACAATAACAAAATTACTTGAATTAAAAAACCATTACTTTAAAAAAAAATTATACTTTGAAATGTATTAATATTACCATGTACTGCATAGGTCTAACAATATGTACAAATATTGATAAATGTACAAATATGACAAATTGACAAAAATAGACTTTTTTTTATGCTGCAAAGTACAGATTTTGATTGGATAGACAGCATATGATGTCATCAACCAAAGATATTTCCCTGCCTTTTTAAAAGTTTACATTTTCTATCCTGTATCCTATAAAGTATTTTTTCTTTCTATATTTATTTTTTAATTTGCATTATTTTTGCTAAATGCAAAACACACCTGCAACACACACATTTGGGCCACAATCCACCTGTTTTGAACCACTGCACAATTAGACTAGGCCTGTCACAATCTGTCTAAGCACGTTGGTTCATGTGGACCATTTACAGATACAATATACCTTTCAGGTGCTCTTAAACAGCAATTAAGATAATGTAATTACAATAATGAGAAGGTATTTTCAATCAAAAGGTTGTTATTCTAATCGGTTCAGAGTCAGACAGTTTATGCCTAGGGCTCAGTCCTGTTGTACAAGTTGGTAAGTATAGCACTGGCAAAATAACTTCACTTGACAGAGTCACTAATTGTAAGATTCTGTTTTTCAAGAACACAGAATGGAAAGAAAACAAGCCTCTGCTTTTTATTGTGTTTAGTGTAATTAAATCGCAACCGGTTGTTTCCATGTTCTCCAGAGATTCCCTACGGAGGATCATCTAATGATTCATCGGCACAAGCATGAGATGACCCTCAAATTCCCCTCCATCAAAAATGACAACATGCTGTCAGGTGAGACAGACCTCACACACACACACACACACACTCTTAGACAGCTCATGTGTGAGTCTCCTCTTAGCGTCTGTCTTTGATTAGGTGTATTAGGCAGGACGCATGACTTGGCAAATGCGTAGGTGTAGTTTTAAGTGCAGAGCCATGTGGCTAAAATAATATTTGTGCTGTGCTCTGCCTTACTCCCCTAATCCCAGTCATCAACCCGTACCATGAGCTTCATATCAATTAGACCGCTGGCCCTCTCAGGGGACGAGGAGAAAGGGGAACAGTGGAGGGAAGAAAAGAAAATAAGTCTCAACAACTATGATGAAAATTCCAGGGTGCATATTTAGAGATTGTACAATAACTAACCAAAGTTGTTTATTCAGCCTTGGTTGAAAAAGGCAGCCTTTTTTGTGTACCTGACTTAAATCTGTTAATGAACACCAATAAACACATCTACTCAAAACCAAAACAAGAAACAAAACAATTTTTTTTAGTTTACATACATAAAACAAAAAAAATCTATAGTACCAAATTCTCAATACAAAATCTATCTATCTATCTATCTATCTATCTATCTATCTATCTATCTATCTATCTATCTATCTATCTATCTATCTATCTATCTATCTATCTATCTATCTATCTATCTATCTATCTATCCGTCTTTCTGTCGGTCCATCCATCTATCCATCCATCCATCTGTCTTTCTGTCGGTCCATCCATCCATCCATCCATCCATCCATCCATCCATCCATCCATCCATCCATCCAGTGTGGTTTGAAATCCAATTAAAATCTGATTTCTGTAAATGACTTGCATCTGCATGGTCAGATCAGATGTCATGTATTTTGTCATTTGAGATGCTCACTCTTGCCCCAGATTTTGAACTGTGTGTCATTCACTAGTGAATTAGAATGAGGGAACTAATGAGCAGTTTCAGACACAAAATTGACTATTTACAAATATGTTTTACAGTTTTTCTCAACTGCTTTGGCACATTTTTCGAAACAGTCTTAACATTCTGTAAGTGCAAATGTCACAACTGTTTTCTGGAACATCAGAACTCTATTGCATGTCTGCGAAATGTAGTTACTCACCCAAAACATTTAATTCATGCTTCAAAACATAGTTATTGCGTCAGTAAATTGGCCAATGCCACCAAAATAAAAAGTGTTTTTGTCATGGTGTGAGCCACACTGGTCAAAATGTTGTTTGTATGTTAGGGGTGTGACGAGACACTTAGCTCACGAGACGAGACATGAGATTGGGTTCACGAGAACGACATGAGACGAGATTTGCACAGTATTTTTAAGAAATCTTCAATGACAAAATTCATGACTGGAAAAATAGTCTGCAGGTGCATTTTCAAAACAGAAATGTTTTAACTAATCATTTTGTAATGAATGTCGTTTCAGTTCTGCTTTCTGAGTATAAATTATCATATGCATTGAAAGACAACAATATACAAGCACTGTAAAAGGTTTTGCCACAAACTCAACTCTCTTCAGACCTTACTGTACATGAAGTATGAGCTTCCAGAACTTCTGATTGAGGGATTGAATTATTTTCCACAAACTGAACAGCAATAAAAACAGTATAAATAACAAAAAATAAATCACAGTTTTTTCTTAGTCTTTTCTTAGTCTGCAAACAAGAAGTGCAACAATAATCAAAGTACTCTTTCAATATTAAAAATGCAAAACAGAGACCAAAACAGAGCTAAGAAGTGGTTACAACTACACAGCCCAGGCTAAGATAGCTTTAATATTGGGAGACAGGCTATTGTATGTATGTAGCCTAATTTGCGCGCATCAGGGAGCTTGCGTTTTACTTTTGGATTTGCGATCGCACATACTCTGTGTATAGGGAGCGGCAGGTGCTGAGTGCGCATTCTACAAGATAAGACATTTTGTTGTGCAACGAATCCTCCGCCATGGTCTTGTCAATCATCTTGCCTTACTTTCGTCATGTGATCAGTGAACTATGATTCCTGCTGCACTGTGTGTGACTCTGCAGCTTGTGCTAGATGAGCAGAGCAGAAGTTTACAATAGTAACAGACCATTTTCCAACTGAATTAAAAGGTTTTTATTTCTACAAAAAAAGCAAAACGACAGTGGAGACAATTTCACCCTCATGCTCCGTCATGGCCATATCGTGAGACAGCTTTTCACCTCAACGAGAAATCTCGTCATATTTTAATATCGCGAGATCTTGTGGCACGAGATCTCGTCACACCCCTATTTATGGGTAGGTTTAAGGGTGGTTTAAGGGGTAAGGGAAGGGTCAACAGATTTAATTACAGCTGTAATTACATGCAGGTATTTTTTTAAATTTAAGTACAATGTAAAAATTTACACCTGTAAGTGCATTGTATCAAATGATTAACTTAAACAAACTACATATAGTCTACTGTTACTTTATTGGTTGACTGGTAAGATTGTGATTTCATTACAATGGCAGGCCATTTGCCAATTTGGCAGACATTACAAACATTCCATGCCATAGGTATTTATGGAATATACATGCATGCCGGACAGATTTTGATAATTAAATGGATCATTTTGCATGTGAACACTCACACGATGAAAGAATGTTTAGAATTTGTGAGGAGTTTAACAATTTCACTAAGAATCAACAAGCCATGTGTGTTATTGGTCAAATAGTAGACTTTTTTTGCACACGTGCCAAAACACATGCAATTTATTTAAATCAATAAGACATTCGAATCTGATGTGAATAAGAAACTAACTGTTCAGAGATCTGAACTTATTGTTTTGAGAATTGAGTCAAAGCGATTGAGAAAAACTACAATACATGAATTACTTATGTTTTCTCATGCACTGTAAATGTCAAAAGCAAAGGCAATATTTTTTAGTTTTCAGTCCTCCCTTTCTGCAACTCCTGAAAGTATCTTGGCATTGTGCTGATGCTTATATCATTACCATAGCAACTGATGTAGATACTCTGAATATTGACTACACTGTCCGAACAAACGGATCACATTTCAGCACTTGCAAACTCGCAAGTCCTTTAGATTGGATTTGAAAAATGAATCGGAACTGTGTGATATTCAAGTGGTTCTTATTTTATTATATAATTAATTGAGTTAATTGAGATATAAATAGCTATATTTTGAAAATAGTTTTACTTTTTAATTGATGGTTACACCACATGACATATTATTTTATTTCAGTAAATTAAACTGAAAATATTATTGAAAAATGTTATGAAAAATGAAGAAAGGAACTTCTTGGCACATGCGTTTTAAACTGCATGTTTATAGACTTTTTTTTTTTTTTTGGACATGCTTATTTTTATAATATATGTATTTCATTCATCCTCTTCTATCAAGATACTGCAGACACTAACAGTGATCCTGAAATTAAACCAATAATGGGATTCTACGAGTCCTGGATGTGCGGTTCAGTCTAGACTGTAATATTCATTGTGGGTTTGATAAAGTACAAGATAATGAGTTACTATGTGGTTCCAGTAGCGGCTAGAAATTATCGTCCCACCACAAACTCAATAAGAGGTGTGTGTGATTTCTCAGTGGAGTGTGTTTGAGACTGAGCAAACGAGAGGTAGTGAGTGAAGGAACGCATGTGCACCTTCGTTAGCAAGTGAGTTACTGAAAGAAGGGCCTGCATGTAAAAGAATGCGGAGCGAGTGAGAAACCCAAAGCTGATTCCAGAAATCTGATCTGCCACTCTGACAAGGGTAAATAATGAAAAGGACAGAATCACAGCCTGAGTGGAGAGAGACACGGCATGCAGCTAGAAATGCATCCTAGTGCCGAGGACCACATGGTCCCGCCAGAAGCTTTTATTTAGCTGTTTGGGTTGGGTTCAACTTGCATAGGGAATTTACCGCAAACTTGTGTTGAGTGTACAGCGATGCAGAGCCGTCGTCAAGGAAACCACATTCATAATTTTGTTCATGCAGTATATTTATTTAGCTTCATGTCTTTTTTTCTTAAAATATCTTTTCAAGTTGGGTAAAATCAATGGGATAAATTATAAAAAAAATATTTAAAATACATGTATTAAAAAGTTTTTTTTATACAAATATTAAAAATTATGGTAACACTTTACAATAAGGTTTCATTAGTTAACATTAGTTAATGCATTAGTTAACATGAACTAACCATGAGCAGTACATTTGTTACTGTATTTGTGTTAACGTTAGTTAATAAAAATACAGCTGATCATGGTTTGTTCATGTTAGTTCACAGTGCATTAACTAATGTTAACAAGATTTTAATAAAGTATTAGTAAATGTTGAAATTAACATTAACAAAGATAAATAAATGCTTTATAAGTGCAATTTATTATTAGCTCATGTTAACTAATGTAGTTAACTAATGTTAACTAATGAACCTTATTGTAAAGTGTTACCAAAATTATTAATTAATATATTTTTTTTTTTTTTGGTGGGGAGTGGATGTTGTATCACAATAGATTTCTACAACCTGATTTGACCTGAACAAAACTAACTGATATTTTAAGACCTTGAGATACAGTCATGGGGGTCTTCAGCATTCCTTTCTATGATATCACTTCCTGTTTTCTTATTGGTTGCTCCACATGACTTTGATTTGGTGACAAATATTTTAACAAAACTGCTTCAAAACTGCTTAATTTAAAATACTAATAAAAGATAATGCCAAACTACTAAATACGTTTTTTTCATGGTAACAATTTACGATAAGGTCCCGTTAGTTAATGCATTAACTAACATTAACTAACAACGAGCAATACATTTGTTATAGTATTGTTTATTAATCGTATACAATTGATCATTGTTAGTTCATGCTAGCTCAGGTCCATTTATTGTTAGTTTATGTTAACTAATGTTAACAAATGAAACCTTAGTGTAAAGTGTTATCTTTTTCATTAGGAAGTTCATACTTTTAATCAAGATTTTATTCTGCATTATGATATCAGGACAGTTTTATCACCATATTTTTTATTTTATGACCTCCAAAAATATCAAAATGAATTTGAGTTCAGAAATTAAAAAATGTGCATCATATAAGGCTTGGATTCATGTCATTGCATGTGTGAATTGCATGGTCAATGTAGTTATGAATAAATTATTAGATCTAGACCAAAAGGACGCTTACCTTGCTAATCGAACCCATTAGGCCTGTGTTAAGCTTATTATGTCCTGCTAAATTTTGATGTATTTTCTGCTTGAATGCTTCCAGACCAGACGCCGACCCCAACGCGCTTCTTGAAGAACTGTGAGGAGGTGGGTCTCTTCAGCGAGCTGGACTGCTCCATCGAGCAGGAGTTTTGCAAGGCTCAGGAGGAGGAGGACAGCAAACAGGTGAGGTTATGGTGTGAGTCTCGCTGTGATCCCCAATGCTAACAGCGGCTGTCACAATTACCCCATGCCCCATAACATTAATCCACTGAAGACTCCCAGCTTTGGACAGATAACACACATACACATCAACTCCATAGCTGAAGCAGGTAAAGATACACCCAGAGATCAGATTTGGCACCTGAGCTTCAGATTGACAGTTGTGTTCATAAAGAGCGCTGTTTGTCTGGATATCACATATCACCCAGACAATCACACATTCTTGATCTTTTTCAATTCCACGTGAGCTGACCACGGCAGCAGTATTTTAAGGCATCCTAGTCTTGCTTCTGATGTGAGGTGCTTTTCCAAAATGTAGGAAACTTTATGGTAATGTAATGTCTTCTAAGATATCTTGATTTAAGCCAGTTCTAAAACCAGAAACATACTTTATGTAAGTATGCAACCATATCGATTTTAACTATCTTTAAGCAACTTTCAACTTAACTTAGCAAAAATCTCTCTAAACTGTTCTGCCTCGTCACATCGCTGAGAATGCAATACATCAGTAGAGTCTGCATATTGTTAAAAAATAGTTCAGTGCAATAAAAAATTTATTAATATACCCTATATTTGTGTGTGCTACTGAATATATTTTATACTAATTAGAGTTTTGTGCTGTTAGCTTAGCAACATGTCAGACTCTATTGAAAGCGTCTCAGGCCCTGTTTACACCTGGTATTAAGATGCGTTTTGGTCAATCGGATCACAAATGGACGAGGGGACACATACCCGTTTACACCTGGGGCCCTATTTTAACGATCTGAGCGCATGGTCTGAAGCGCATGGTGCAGGTGCACTTAGGGCGTGTCCGAATCCACTTTTGCTAGTTTAACGATGGAAAAAACAGTCAGCGCGCCAGGCACATGGTCCAAAAGGGTTGTACCTAGTCTCTTAATGAGTCATGGGTGTTTTTTGGGCGTAACATGCAGTAAACCAATCAGAGTCTCATCTCCCATTCCCTTTAAAAGCCAGTTGCTCTTGCACCATGTAGGATTAGCTATTTACATGGAGGAATTTGCGAGCAGAAAGACTGAACGCTTCTCCAGAGAGGAATCCTTTTATTTTTAATATTTAAAAATGTTTGTGTGCTGCTACGCGTCCCTGTGTGTGTAATAAGCAGAGTGTATGCATGTTGTGCACCCACCTATAGGCTCATATTTTTATTTATTATTTATTAACCTTTATTTAACCAGAAAAGACTCTCTGAGATTAAAAATCTCTTTCACAGGAGTGTCCTGGCCAAAATGGGCAGCAATACATCAGTTTCATCACAAAATATTACAACACAAAGAGACTAAAAACACTTAAAAACATTTACATATTGTTGAGTCAGTGTCCATTTGTCGAATAACTGTTTTAAAATGATCCAAAGACAGCAAATTATGTCATTTCAATTGCGATTGCAGAAGATTCCAGTCAGTAGGAGCTGCATACATAAAAGCCTTTTTACCTACTTCAGATCGAACAAAAGGAACCAAGAGAATATAACAATTTTGTGAGCGAAGAAAGTATTTCTCAACAATTTTCTGTTTTATAAGACAGCAAAGATAAGATGGCAACATCCCCAAAATGGCCTTATAAATAATTAAACACCAGTGCATTTTTCTTCTGATAAGCAAAGAAGACCAACCAACTCTGTTATACAGTATACAGTGATGAGTTGAGGATTTACAATCTGATATAAATCTTAAAGCACCATGATAAACGGCATTTAAAGAGGATAGAAGATATGATGGTGCGAACTGATACACTACGTCACCATAGTCAAGCACGGGTAGAAAAGTAGCAGTAATAAATTTCTTTTGTACATTGAATAAAAAACAAAACTTGTTCCTAAAATAAAACCCAAGCTTAATTTTCAATTTGTTCTTCAGTTGAGTAATATGAGAGCTAAAAGATAGAACATCGTCAACAATGATGCCAAGATACTTTTTTTTTTTTTTTTTTTTTTTTTACTCTTTTACACGCCTCAATGTCCACGTTCAACCACTTCTGTCCTGATTTCTTCTATGAGCGGGTAAATGTTTGGGTTTTTTCACATCTTTTGATTTAATGGACAAAATAAGCTTGTGCAATAATGAACGCTCCCAGAGACAACGAAAAAACACGGAGAGCATCAGCTTTCGTTTCTGCTCTGACAGCCGCAAGATCACGCCGAACACTGTGAGTGCGTGTTATAAATCATGAATGGTGGGAGAACATTGTTCTTGGTGCGTTTATCGTCTTCAAACCAAACATGGGGGTCTTCAGCTGGCAAAGTTTAAATCCCGTCTGGCTAGCGCACTTACCATAATGTTTACTCATTAAGTCAGTAGGCAGAGAGTAGGCGGTATTTTGCGGCTGTTCGAACGCATTTAACCACATGAGCATTTACACTACGAAAGTAGTGTAAAGGAGTAGGAAAGTGGACAAGCTCAAAACGTTTTAGACCCCGTTCTGCACCACTAGCAACACCAAACAAAATTAAAAAAATAAAGGCTTTTTCCAAACATCCCTCCCCCATCTTTTTTTATTTGGACAAATAGGCAGCCCTACCCCAAAGTTCACGCAAATGGTTGACCAGTGTTGTTATATTGAACAAATTGTGCTGCTTTTTTATGTTTCCCTCCACAATCATGTGACATATGATGAGACTGCCAATTAATTTATGACACCAGGAGAAAAATTAGATCAGTTTGTGTACAGCAAGCCAATCATGGCAAGTCACATGTGTTTTTACCCATCTAGAAGTTTAAAGAAACTTTCTCAAGTTTTTTATAGGCATATTTCAAAGTGATAACAGGGATGATAATCGTGAAGCCATTGTGATAACTATTGCGGGTGTTTTTATCATGCTTCGTCAGGGTCTGACAATGACGCATGCAAACAACTTTGACCCTAATGACTGTTTTACCACTTGCACCACGACTGTGTCACTGTGTCACATAAACTAATGGTGTCTGTTAATCTGGGGAGTTAACACTTGAGGCTTAGGGTTAGTACACCATGCCAAGTCAGCAAGCAGCAGGTTGTAGCAGGACTTTTGCTGAGCTCAGGCAAAGACAGGTGAGAGGGAGATATTGCCCAGAGCATTTCCAGAGAATTCTACTGCGCTTGTCTTAAAGCAAGTGTACTAAAATCAAATGTGGAAGCTGGTTTATCTGTTTAGAATCTCATGTGCTTAAAGGATGTGCCTTTTTAGGCAAGCTAGATTCTGTGTGTCAAAGTGAGCTATAATACACAGTTCAGTTTAACCAAATGTTAAATGTGCTAAAATATTGTTGCACTGTAAGTATTCATATTAAAGTCATAGAGTGCTGCAGGGATGATATATTTTTGTAAGCCAGAACTCGGAAACAAGTTAGCATTTTGGCACTTCTGGTCCCATCGACCTGATGGCAGTGGGTTATTTGAATGGGTTTTTGTTTGGAAAAGTCATCTACTCACTAGTCCGCTGCAGCCTCATTGTGTTTGTAATCACATTCTTGCAAACTATTCTAACTTAAAGTTTCAGGGATATTTTTTTTTAAAATAAAGTCTTAGTGATGGTGACAGTCAAAGAATTAATCCAAAAGCGCAGGCCTCAGGTTCGCCACACATGCCGAACGAATGACCGTGGTGTAGTTTGTTTATAGCCTATGTTTAGCTTTTTACTTCTGGCGATTGTATTTAGGCTTCAAAATTCATTAAAGGTGTGTTCTTTTGTGAAGATTATCATGATGAACAAAATGTGTCATCATAGACATTAGTTGGTCACAGAGCTTATTTTCTGAAATAATCCAAAAGCCAAGCGACAAGTCCTATTGGAGGAAACAAGTGTGATGCTAACTTCCGGGTTAGCCTACAAAAACATTTCAACTGCAGCACTTCCACCTTGACTTGGGTTTAAAAACTTTAAATTGTGCCTTCAAGCAGTGGCCCTCAACAGATATTTCCCTTCTTCATCTCAGACATACTCCATCTGCTATAGGAAATGCATGCATAAATCAAATAAAAATCAAATCAAATCACCTTTATTTATATAGCGCTTTTTACAATGGCAATTGTTTCAAAGCAGCTTCACAGTGGTAACAGGAAAATAATGCAATGGAATTTGATTCGGCTCTGGTGAAAACGGTGATGTCATCCAGCTCATTTCAATTATCATATAGTGTCAATGCGGGCAGATCAGTAATATAGTTGAAATTTAAGTGTCCCCAACTGAGCAAGCCAAAGCCAAAGGCGATGGTGGCAAGGAACCAAAACTCCTTCAGGGCCAGAATGGAGAAAAAAACCTTGGGAGAAACCAGGCTCAGTCGGGGTGCCAGTTCTCCTCTGGCCGACGAACAAATAGTGTATGATTATGATTCTGGCACATTACAGGTCAGAAGTCATATTAGATCAATAGATATTCGTAGGATTATTCGAAAGATTGGAGTCGTCACGCCGGGGACGGGTTTAATGAGGATGTCGTGTCGATGCGGCATTTACAGGGGGGAGTTTAATTGACACGGTCTCTACAGACACTTCAGGGATGCGTTCGTCATGTCCAGGCTAAGGTCCACCATCTGGTTTGGATATGGCCCGGATCCGGCCGACTGCAGTAAACCTCGGGATAAACAGAGAGACTAACATTAGCGTAGATGCCATTCTTCTTATGATGTAACGAGTACATCAGGTGTTATTGGAAGTGTTCCCGGTTCCGGCTGACCTAGTTAATGCAGCCTAAAACAATCATTTAACTGATTTGAATAATAGAAATTAAAAATGTTTTATGTGTATGCCATAGTAAAGAGATGTGTTTTTAGTCTAGATTTAAACTGACAGAGTGTGTCTGCTTCCCGAACAATGCTAGGAAGAATGTTCCAGAGTTTAGGTGCTAAATAGGAAAAGGATCGACCGCCTGCAGTTGATTTTGATATTCTAGGTATTATCAACTGGCCAGAATTTTGAGACCGCAATAGACGTGATGGAGTATAATGCGTTAAGAGCTCGCTCAAGTACTGGGGAGCTAAACCATTTAGTGCTTTGTAAGTAATCAGCAAGATTTTAAAATGTATACGACGTTTAATAGGGAGCCAATGCAGTGTTGCCAGAACCGGGCTAATATGGTCATACTTCCTGGTTCTAGTAAGAACTCTAGCTGCTGCGTTTTGGACAAGCTGCAGTTATTTATTAAGCGAGCAGGGCAACCACCCAGTAGAGCATTACAATAATCTAGCCT
Organism: Coreius guichenoti; assembly: GCA_039654105.1. Taxonomy (NCBI): domain Eukaryota; kingdom Metazoa; phylum Chordata; class Actinopteri; order Cypriniformes; family Gobionidae; genus Coreius; species Coreius guichenoti. The sequence continues at coordinate 28,207,662 of CM077176.1, read as the reverse complement.
TGAGGTCATGAACGCATGAACTAACTGTTCAGCATTTTGCATTGAAAGCATGTGCCGTAATTTAGATATATTTTTAAGATGGTAGAATGCAGTTTTACAGATGCTAGAAACGTGGCTTTCAAATGAGAGATTGGTATCAAAGAGCACACCCAGGTTCCTAACTGACGACGAGGACTTAACAGAGCAGCCATCGAGTGTTAGACAGTATTCTAGGTTACTACTTGTGGAGTTTTTTTGTCCAATGATTAAAAATTCAGTTTTTTCTGAATTAAGTTGCAGGAAATTACTAGTCATCCAATTTTTTTTTTTTTATATCAGCTATGCATTCTGTTAATCTTGTGAATTGGTAAGTTTCGTCAGGGCGTGAAGAAATATAGAGCTGAGTATCGTCAGCATAACAATGAAAATTAACGCCATGCTTCCTAATAATATCTCCCAGTGGTAGCATGTACAGGGTGAAAAGCAACGGTCCTAGCACTGAGCCCTGCGGTACTCCATACTGAACTTGTGTTCGGTGTGACATCTCTTCATTTACTGCTACAAACTGATAACGGTCAGATAAGTATGATTTAAACCATGCCAATGAAATTCCACTAATAATTTTCGAGTCTTTTCAAAAGAATGTTGTGGTCGATAGTATCGAATACAGTGCTAAGATCGAGTAACACTAACAGAGAGATACAACCACGATCGGATGATAAGAGTAAATCATTTGTAACTCTAATGAGAGCAGTCTCAGTACTATGATGCGGTCTAAATCCTGACTGGAAATCCTCACAGATACCATTTCTTTCTAAAAAGGAGCATAATTGTGAGGACACTGCCTTTTCTAGTATTTTTGACAGAAAGGGTAGATTTGAGATTGGCCTGTAATTGACTAATTTTGTAGGATCAAGTTGCGTTTTTTTAATAAGTGGTTTAATAATAGCCAACTTAAAAGTTTTCGGTACATATCCTAATGTCAAGGATGAATTAATGATATTAAGAAGAGGATCTATGACCTCTGGAAGCATCTCTTTTAGTAGTTTAGTTGGTATGGGGTCGAGCATACATGTTGTTGATTTTGATGATTTAACGAGTTTAGCCAATTCTTCTTCTCCTATAGCAGTGAATGAATGTAATTTTTCCTCAGTGACACTACAATGCACTGTCTGATGTGATACTGTAGTAGACGGCTGCATGGTTGTAATTTTTTTCCTAATATCAATCTTACAAGTAAAGAAGTTCATAAAGTCATTACTGCTGTGCTGTTTACAAACATCAGAAGGTGAAGCTTTGTCTTTGGTTAATTTAGCCACTGTATCGAATAAATACCTAGGGTTGTGTTTGTTTTCTTCTAAGAGAGTCGAGAAATAAGCAGATCTAGCAGTTTTTAGGGCCTTTCTGTATGCAATCATGCTCTCTTTCCACGAAATGCGAAAAACTTCTAGTTTTGTTTTCTTCCAGCTGCGCTCCATTTTTCTGGCTGCTGTTTTAAGGGCCCGGGTGTGCTCGTTGTACCACGGCGTTGGACTATTTTCTTTAATCTTCTTTAAGCGCCGGGGAGCAACTGTGTCTAAAGTGCTGGAAAAGAGAGAGTCAAGTGTTTCTGTTGCAACATCGAGTTCCTCTAGGCTATCTGGGATGCTGAGGAGATGAAACTGATGAGGAAGATTATTTACAAAGAAATCTTTAGTCGCAGCAGTGATAGTCCTGCCATATTTGAAGCGAGGGGACGGCTTTGCAGCCTTTGCTAAATTAAGTGTACATGATACTAGGTAATGATCTGAGATGTCATCGCTCTGCTGCAGAATTTCAATGGTATCAACATTTATTCCATGTGACAGTATTAGGTCTAACGTATGATTACGGCGATGAGTGGGTCCTGACACGTGTTGCCTTACTCCAATAGAGTTTAGAATGTCTCTAAATGCCAATCCCAATGTGTCTTTTTCATTGTCTACATGGATATTAAAATCACCAACAATTAGGACTTTATCTGCAGCCAGTACTAACTCTGATAGAAAATCAGCAAATTCTCTGGTAAAGTCTGTATGGTGCCTTGGTGGCCTGTATACAGTAGCCAGCACAAATGTCAAACGGGATTTATCAATTTCACTACATAACGTTACATAAAGCACCAAAACTTCAAAGGAATTATATTTGAATCTAGACTTCTGAGTAATACCGAAGATATTATTATAAATTACAGCAACACCTCCCCCTTTACCTTTCAGACGCGGCTCGTGTTTATAACAATAATCTTGGGGGGTGGACTCATTTAAAGTAATGTAATCGTCAGGTTTCTGTCAAACACAGCACATCTAGGTTATGATCTGTAATCATATCATTAACAATAAGCGCTTTTGAGGAAAGGGATCGAATATTCAGCAGCCCGAGCTTTATCATTTGATCATCTGTATTATATCTGTTGTTTATTTGTTGGACATCAATTACATTTTTACCGTTGAATGGTTTTGATGGTTTTTTGTATTTACTAATTCGTGGAACAGACACAGTCTCTATGTGATAATATCTAGGTTAAAGAGTCTCTATGTGCTGGGATTTATCTGACTTCTGTGACGTGAGACAGCTAGCAGGCGGTTGGTCGGGTAAGCCAGTCCGTCTGCTTCCTGACCTGGGCCCCAGTTAGTCAATGTTTAGCTCTAAGACTATGTGCCAAATTACTAGAGAGAAGAGCGGCACCATCCCAGGAAAGATGAATACCATCTTTTTTCAACAGGTCAGGTCTGCCCCAAAAGCTTTTCCAATTGTCTATGAACCCTATGTTATTTTGCGGACACCACTTAGACAACCAGCCATTGAGTGATGATAGTCTGCTAAGTATCTCATCACTCCTTTTAACGGGGAGGGGACCAGAGCAAAAAACGTCATCTGCCATCGTACTTGCGAGTTTACACACCTCTTTAATGTTAATTTTGGTGATCTCCGACTGGCGAAGTCGAACATCATTTGTGCCGACGTGAATAATAATCTTAGAGAATTTACGATTAGCATTAGCCAGCACTTTTAAATTTGCTTTGATGTCAGGCGCTCTGGCTCCCGGTAAACATGTGACTATGGTGGCTGGTGTCTCTATTTTCACGTTCCGTGTAATAGAATCGCCAATAACTAGGGCACTTTCAACAGGATTCTCAGTGGGTGCATCACTGAATGGGGAGAACCTGTTTGATGTTCTAATCGGAACGGAAGAGTGGTTTTTTGATCCGCGACTATGCCGTCTCACCGTCACCCAGTTGCCCTGCTGCACGGGCTCTACAGCCGGAACCGAACAATGTACAGAGTTCACTAAGCTATTCGCATCCAAAGCAGTGTCTAAAGCTGTTACATTCTCACTACTCTCAAATAAAGTCTGGATGCGTGTCTCTAATTCTGAAATCTTTTCCGTCAGCCTGACTATCTCCTTACATTTATCACATGTGAAGCCCTGTTCGCCAACGGAGAAAGATATACTAAACATGAAACATGCAGTGCAAGTGACAATAACAGGAGAAGACATGGCTTACCGTATTTGTTGATTAATCCAACTTACCACAGTTGTTTGATGGAGTCTATTAACTAATCCAACTCACCACAGTTGTTTAATGAACTCAGAAAACAAGAGACCCGAGTGCAGAGATGGCAAGCTAACAGGCTAGCGAAGTACTAACGCGTGATAGTGATTTAGATTGAAAGCTAGCGGTGTCAGATTTAATGTGGTAGGCAATATTAGACAATATATGGTGATGGGTAAATTATATTTAGCAGTTTAAACAACAGGGAATGATATCAAATAAAGATTCAAAAGCAAGCCCAGCAGACCCATTCATAAGCTCGGGTTCACAGAGATGTCACACCTAAACGAGTACAGAGTGCATTTCTGACAGATAAACTCCTTTCTCACACATCACGTAAATGTGTGGTTTGTGTCCTAAACCAAAGAAGCTGCTATATGTTCAGTCAGTGCTTCCCACACTCTAAAAAAAATACTGGGTTAAAAGCAACCATTTCTGGGTTATTTGGCAACCCAGCGCTGGGTAAATATTGGACAGAACACATGCTGGGTTATTTTTACCCAGCTTGTTGGGTTTTATACATTAACCCATTTGCTGGGTTGTTTATTGAAAGTGCTGGGTCAGTCAATTTGATATTGAAGGTTTTTAATTTTAAATAATAAAAATACACTCCAAAATCTGTTTTATATATAGGACAGGAACAGTTCATATACAGTATTTTTTATTCAATGGCAAGTCAGTCTTTTACAGTCATAAAATACTTTAGTTAATTAATTTAGTTATTTAATTTCATTCAGGAATTTTCCCCTCAGGAGGTTTTCTCTCAGAACAGAACACAAAATGACCATTGACAAAATATCCATGTATTTTAACAGGCACAGACTACCCATCATTGGGTTACATTGACCCAGCGTTGGGTAGGTATGTGATGACCCAGCAGCTGAGTTACAGAAAAACTACCCAGTACTGGGAAAAATAACCCAATGAAATGACCCAGCAGAAATGACCCAAACATTATTAAGACCAGATAACATTGAATGAACGTTCTATTAACGGTACTGGAATAATGTTTGTTCATTACTTTGAGAGAATCTTGCCAGAATATTAGCCAAAGATCTGAGAACGTTCCTTTAGCTGTGTTCATGCCTTGTTTTCTAGTTTTAGTTCTACATTCTTGAGGTGCAATCACATTTACCGCTATTTGACGAATTTTCATGTCCGAAATCAAATCACTTGAACAGGAATCACACGATTGTGAATTTCGCATAAGTGTGAAAGATTTCCCCACACAGATTTCACAAAGGATCCAAATTGGTCTCACATGTATATGAAAAGCTGTTCAATTTGAAAGTAACTTCTGTTAAAAACTTCTAAAACTTCTAAAATATTGACAATAGACAACGAATCTTTCTGAATCTTTTTTGCTTTTGATCGCACCTAATAGTTGGGTGTTGACTTATATTTTAGTTATTTTAATACATTGACCGTTTATATTTTACCCCTGTGCTCATGACCCCCACCCCACCCTTTGTGTTTCTGAACAGAATATCACTCTTCATGGGCAGGGGGGCCCTAACCAGCACCAGCAGACCCATTCGAGAATGGCCAACCACGACAGCAGTATAGTGATCCAGCAGGCACTGCCCTCACCCCAGTCCAGCTCTGTCATCACTCAAGCCCCTTCCACCAACAGACAGATTGGGTAAGTCGCCCTCTCATCACCGCAGTTGCATGGGCCCGAATAAATATTGTTAGTTGCATGTCATCTCTACAGCATTCACTAGACGGAGGCTGGTAGTTTGATATTAGTCCAAGGTCCAAGCTGCTGTTTGCATACCTCCTATCAGAATACAGCAGTCGGCTTGCACAAGGCGGAGAAGTAGTGATTATATTCTTCAAAAAAAAAAGTGTTTGAGTCTAAGTCATATTTGTGTGTCCTGTCATGTGGACAGCAGTGGACAACAGCTGGATTCTTGGATTTGGAAGGGAGTTTTTATAAGCATCTGTTACTTCATAGCTCTTTGCTTGCTTTGAAATGTTTTGAAATGTTTCTGTAAGTAAGCTGTGCATAGGGATGTGAAGTGGTAACTGATCCCACTAACTAAACACCCTTAATGGGACAGTTCATCCAAAAATAAAAAGTTATCATTTACTAAGCCTTATGTGGTTCCAAACTTGTATGACTTTTAAAACAAGGGCTTGACATTAGGTTTTATGCTCACCAGCCACTGTGGCTAGTGGTTTTCCAAAGTTACTAGCCACTCAGCATTTTCACTGGCCACAATTTTGACATCAGTACTGTGGAGAAAAACTGCCATATAGATGTTTTTAATATTATCTCAATTTGGCAGCAGGTATATTAGGCTGCTGTCACTTTAAGGCCTGACACATGGATCCATTATACTGTTACACATGCGTTTTCTTTCTCACCTGTTTACGTGAATATAAGTCCGGCATTTTGACATTACTTTGTGTGTATTTGACTGTTTAAGTGCAATAAGCAGCAAAAAAGAACTAAATTTAGTACTGAGAGGCGCTTTAGGTGTAAACACAAATGAGAATGAGTAAAATTATGCACAATACGCGCAATCCCACGCTGAAATTCAAGCCCTGTAACACCAACAATATTCATCCGGAGCAAATGAAATGAGTGAGTGAGGGGAAAGGGGGTCAGAGAGATGAGAGAGCGAGAAAGTGCAGCTGGTATCGCGTATCTATTCTGCGGAAATTGAGTATTGGAAGCGTTTCAGATATTTCAGTATCGATATGTATTGAAAAATCACTACAGTTGAGTGGATATCACTACAGTTGATATGTTTTGACAACAGTACATTGTACTTAGTTTATTATTTCAGATGCCTTTTTAAAAGACTGCAAATGAAAAAAATTATACACCGATCAGGCATAGCATTATGACCACTGACAGGTGAAGTGAATAACACTTCTTATCTCTTCATCACCGTACCTGTTAGTGGGTGGGATATATTAGGCAGCAAGTGAACATTTTGTCCTCAAAGTTGATGTGTTAGAAGCAGGAAAAATGGGCAAGCGTAAGGATTTGAGAAAGTTTGACAAGGGCCAAATTGTGATGGCTAGACGACTGGGTCAGAGCATCTCCAAAACTGCAGCTCTTATGGGGTGTTCCCGGTCTGCAGTGGTCAGTATCTATCAAAAGTGGTCCAAGGAAGGAACAGTGGTGAACTGGCGACAGGGTCATGGCTCATCGATGCACGTGGGGAGCAAAGGCTGGCCCATGTGGTCCGATCAAACAGACGAGCTACTGTAGCTCAAATTGCTCAAGAAGTTAGGGCTGATTCTGATAGAAAGGTGTCAAAATACACAGTGCATCGCAGTTAGTTGCGTATGGGGCTGCATAGCCGCAGACCAGTCAGGGTGCCCATTCAGACCCCTGTCCAGGTGCGTGTGCGTTGCTTACCTGGGGATGCACCAGGATGCACTATGGGAAGAAGGCAAGCCAATGGAGGCAGTGTGATGTTTTGGGCAATGTTCTGCTGGGAAACCTTGGGTCCTGCCATCCATGTGGATGTTACTTTGACATGTACCACCTACCTAAGCATTGTTGCAGACCATGTACACCCTTTCATGGAAACGGTATTCCCTGGTGGCTGTGGCCTCTTTCAGAAGGATAATGCACCCTGCCACAAAGCAAAAATGGTTCAGGAATGGTTTGAGGAGCACAAAAACGAGTTTTTAGGTGTTGACTTGGCCTCCAAATTCCCCAGATCTCAATACAATCGTGCATCTGTGGGATGTGCTGAACAAACAAGTCCGATCCATTGAGGCCCCACCTCGCAACTTATAGGACTTAAAGGAACTGCTGCTAACATCTTGGTGCCAGATACCACAGCTCACCCTCAGGGGTCTAGTGGAGGTCAGGGCTGTTTTGGCAGCAAAATGGGGACCAACACAATATTAGGAAGGTGTATATTATAGCCAAAGTGGCTAGTAGGAGTGACTGCATTACACGTCACTGCTGAAATCCACCTGCGTTTGGTGGGTGATAATGTCAAGCCCTGAATATTAGACCCAGAGACTAGATTAGGTCAAAGTGAAGATTGTTGAAGTTTTGCACTTCACACATTCACAGTTTTGGTGTTTCACATGCACTCTCCAACACTCTCACACACTTTTACCCAATTAAAAAAGTACAATGCTGACTATATGATAGAAATGCTTCTCAAGAATATTCATTGAAAGAGCTGGCATTTGATCAGCAAACTATTATTTAATGCTAAAACAGTTCTTATAATTAGGGCAAGCAAATTTGCAATCAGCAAACAAAGTGTCCTTGAAAGGGCACATTCTCACATTCCTAGGCAGATTGTAGCACTCTTTGGATGTTCTGTGCATTTCGTGTGTGTTTGTGAATCTTTCCAGTTGTCCCTGCAGTGACTCTTAAAGTTCTCTGTGTCATGTAGCCAGCTTGGGTGTGTCCCACAGTGATGACATCAGTGGTGCAGCTCTGGTGGGGATATCAGCTTTTTGGGAGGACGCCCCTCTTACGCAAACACATCCCACTACTGACCTGTCTTTCTTTTTTCCCCAACAGTCTTATTCCCTTTTTCTTACTGTCTTTCTCTCTCTGTCTCTTTGTTGCATCAGAATGCACCCTGTCTGCAGTATAATCACCACCCGAAACACTCTCTCAAACACATGATGGGCCACAGGGAGAGGACGGTATCATTTTCAGAAGTGGTAGAGATTTAGGATGAAGATTAGAGGCTCTCTCTCCAAAATCACAGATTTATTGCACATAACACCAGATTTTCATAAACAAGATGTTTCATGATAAAACTGTCACTTAGCAAGTTGATATATGGGTGCTTTTTTCAGAATCTACCGTCTTATTGGTAGGCGGCAAATCAATAACACACACTTTACTTAATGTCTGCACAAAATCTCATGCATTTGATTATTTTTGTGAAGTGTATGAAGGCATACTGCATATCTATATGCCAGTGGTGAGACAGGATAGGTGGGGTAGGTGCCCAGATTAGACAGTTTGTGAATATTGGATGGAAAGCCTGTCAATCAAGTTGATTGACGGTCTGACAGTCCATTTGTTCTGGAAAAGGGATGGAGTTACAGTCGAAGAAAGAGAGAGAAGATAAGAGACAGAGAGAAACTAGTTAGTTCTCCTTTCTTTGCTGCATTAACTTTCCTTAGTAGACACTCAAAGATTGTTAAACAATCAAAATAATGTGCAGTAAATCTGTAAATGAGCTTTGTAACAAGGGTTTCTGGAGGGTCAACGGCAGTAATGCTGAAGGCTGCTGTGAATGCTCTGCTGTGTTTCAGACTGTAGAAATGAGAGGTGAATATAAATTCATGCTGAGCATATGCAATGTCCATGCTGTTTTTGTGTTGGAACGTGGGTGTGCATGTGCTAAAGCTGTAAAGAAACAGTTTATAGCGTTCATTATGGATGGACACTCATGCAGCTCAGATATTATAAAGACCTTGGTCTTTTATGGAAACGGTATATTTTATAGGGAGAAGCTGTGTTAGTCTTAAAGTAATTGGTGAATCTCATGAAACCTGTTAAGAACTAATAGGTCACATTTCAGCCCAAAATCAAACAAAAGAAATATGAAATTCTATTTTTTTGTTAATATTTTGAATTAGATTTTATTTTTATATTTTCTGTTTTCACTTTCATTTTAGTAAAACTTTTAGTAATTTTAATGTGTGCTTTTGTCATTTTTATAAATTTTTGGTTTTTAATTTTAATTATATTTTTTCTTAATTTTAATTTTTTTTTAGTTTGAGTTATTTTAGTATTTCAAGTAAAACTAAACGAAAACTTTTAATATTTTATTTAAATTAAAGTTTTTAGTTTACACTAATAACCCTGGGTAGTATTTGTTGTACTGCCTTTGATGTATGATGCTTTAAATAATAAAAAAAGATTAACTGTAATAAAGAACATAAAGAATTAGTGACACTCTTGAGGACAATGTGCTCAACTGTCATGAAAGTAATGATGTGTTGGGTGACCTGGACATGTGAGATTTATCCAGTCTTGCATTAATGTTCTAAAGTCTTTCTGGTTATTCCTGGAAGATCTTCTTATAATGCATTTTTTAACTGTCCTTTTGTTACATCTTCGTTGATGTCCATTGAAATCTGCAACACCCTAGGACTCCACAAGTGTGAGAGTGATTGTTTTGTTACGGGGACTGTGGAGGTCAGGGGTCAGCCTATGGAAGCGTGTATCAGTATGTTTGGAAATGTCCACCTCAGCAGGAAAAAAAGGCTTTCAATCCCCTCAGCACAGCAACTCCACTTCCCGCAGGAAGCCATCGAGGCCAGTTAGTGCCTCTGTCCACAAACCATTTAATCTTCTCTTCCTGCTGCGCTGAACTGAAGAATCATGCCACGATTTAACCAAAAATCCTGAGTGATGCAGTATTGACGTGCATGATTTAGAAATACTCTGCTGTTGTGAAATGTTAATGTCTAAATATTACACTATTCCTAGAAAAGGGAGGTGAATCATAACTTTGGCTTAAAAACTGGTGTATTGAATGGCAGGCTTACATCACAGTAGCCGGAATGTTACTATTTTCTATGGCAAATTGACGTCACCTATATACGACATGGCTCCATCAATGAGAGAACATCTGAGAAGACTCACTATTTAGAGGCTATTGTAGGTAGCACTTATGATTTTACAGTCATAAGTATGCATGTCATAAGTACACGTACTGTAAAATAAAGTTGAACCCTATTGTATGAACGCCATAAGAGGTTCATTCATTTAGTACACAATCCACTCAGCTACTCTTATATGTTGTATTTTCTCTGTGGCGATTACTCAGCTCCTCTGCTTTCTAAGAATGCATTGTTCCCATTTTTGAGAGAAATATGGTTAAATTATCAGAATCAGAATGAGCAACATTCTCTCTCTCTCCCTCTCTCCCTCTCCCTCTCTCCCTCTCTCTCTCTCTCTCTCTCTCTCTCTCTCTCTCTCTCTCTCTCTCTCTCTCTCTCTCTTCTTTCTCTCTCTCACACACGCGCACATGCACACACACAATGTTGGGTTTTCATGTTTTATGGAGACTTTCCATAGACATAATGATTTTTATACTGTACAAACTGTATATTCTATACCCTAACTCTACCCTTACCTCTAAACCTACCCATCACAGAAAACTTTCTGCATTTTTACATTTTCAAAAAACCACTTAGTCTGATTTATAAGCTGTTTTCCTCATGGGGACCAAAAAATGTCCACACAACAACAAGGATTTCGGATATTGCCATATTTGTGGGGAAATGTTGTCCCCATAACGTAGAGTTTAACAGGACCACACACACACACACACACACACACACACACACACACACACACACATCTCTACAAATGTAATTAACTGTACAGTGATTGTGAATGACTGCAGTAAGCTTAATCCAGGGTCCATCTGCTTTCTTCGTTTTTCGGGATGTGAAGATTGAAGGAGTTATACAGCGTCCATTGAATTAGGATAACAAGTCATTTTCATTGCTCCGCCATGTTTGCTGAAGAGCTTTGGAGGCTTGGAATCAATTAAGATTGGCTTTCCTCAAGTCTGCCTTCTTAACAGGGCTCAGGCGGGGGCCCACAGCTGTGAAACCCAAGGACCCTCAACCCCCAACTTTTCCTGTGATTCTCCCAGTGTTCCTTTTGCTTTTTTTCCCTTTATTCACACCAGTCCCGCTAAAAAGGCCGGCATATGTTGTGTTTTGAATGCTAGTCCCCAGGATTGGATCCTAATATAAGGGATAGTTAAGGGATAGTTCAAAATTTAAAATTCTGTCATCTTTTACTCACCCTCTTGTCATTCCAAACTTGTATGACTTATTTTCCTCTATGAAACACAAAGATATTTTGAAGAATGTTCCAACTGTTTTTTTTTTTTGGACCCCATTGACTGTCATTTGTATTGACAAAAAATATCTGAGTTCTATGTGTTGAATGAACTATCCCTTTAACTAGATTAACCTTGGTCAACAAGGTTTTTTATCAGAAAGATCATGCTCTTCAACTAGCTATAAGTTTTGCATGGCTACAGTGTGCCAGTTCACATTGTAGACTAGCACTAACCAGCATTAACCAGCTGGTCTTTTCAGGAGGGAATACAGTCCATCAGAGAGGTATAAAGGGGTTGGACACCCTCAGAGAGGCAGTTTGACAAAAAAAAGTTTAAAGACCCTTCTGGACTAACAGGAAAAATGAAAAGACAGAGCACAGGGAATCTAAATGTCATGGCTATTCAAAGGGGAAAGGGTGATCTAAATGATTTGAATGCTTGCTGCATGTGAATTACTAACATCTGTTCCTGAGTCATGTCAGTGTTAAATATGTTAGACATAGTCAGTCGCTTGAGATAAAACATTGTGAGGGGTCTCAACCACTTTGACTGAGTGATAAGAGAGTCCAGGGGTTGGAGAACATTACTGGTGAATACTAAATGTAACTAGTGTCTGAATGGTGGCCGTACACATTGAAGGAGAGACGGATATGGGAGAACAATAGTTCTTTTCTTCCTGAGCTCTGGTGATTGACACAGACAGTTTTAGTTGAAACACACTTGCGACAGCCGATATAATAGATACAAAATGGATGGCAAGGCAAACTGTCATTCGTGCCATATAAATATGATTATCAGGAACAGCTCAGTGTAATTTCCTTAGCAACATTTCCTGTATTGCATCCACAGTGAAACATTTGCAGGCAATATATAAAAAAAATTCTTAACTCTCAGCTTTAGCCACTGTATAACAAGCATGCTAACTTCATAACTAACTTAAGAACTTCATAAAATCAAAATAACTCCTTTGTATAGCACACTTCCTTTTCTGTTACTAAAGAATCAGGCAAAAATTCCCCAAGCTGACATAAGGAAAAGCCTATTTTATTTTTCTCCATCAGAGTTTCCCCACCACAATCAGTTTCTTCCTCTCATATATACATATAATACGTATAATTATATATATATATATATATATACACACACTATATACTATATACTCTATATATATATATATATATATATATATATATATATATATACACACTGTATATACACTCACCTAAAGGATTATTAGGAACACCATACTAATACTGTGTTTGACCCCCTTTCGCCTTCAGAACTGCCTTAATTCTACGTGGCATTGATTCAACAAGGTGCTGAAAGCATTCTTTAGAAATGTTGGCCCATATTGATAGGATAGCATCTTGCAGTTGATGGAGATTTGTGGGATGCACATCCAGGGCACGAAGCTCCCGTTCCACCACATCCCAAAGATGCTCTATTGGGTTGAGATCTGGTGACTGTGGTGGCCATTTTAGTACAGTGAACTCATTGTCATGTTCAAGAAACCAATTTGAAATGATTCGAGCTTTGTGACATGGTGCATTATCCTGCTGGAAGTAGCCATCAGAGGATGGGTACATGGTGGTCATAAAGGGATGGACATGGTCAGAAACAGTGCTCAGGTAGGCCGTGGCATTTAAACGATGCCCAATTGGCACTAAGGGGCCTAAAGTGTGCCAAGAAAACATCCCCCACACCATTACACCACCACCACCAGCCTGCACAGTGGTAACAAGGCATGATGGATCCATGTTCTCATTCTGTTTACGCCAAATTCTGACTCTACCATCTGAATGTCTCAACAGAAATCGAGACTCATCAGACCAGGCAACATTTTTCCAGTCTTCAACTGTTCAATTTTGGTGAGCTCGTGCAAATTGTAGCCTCTTTTTCCTATTTGTAGTGGAGATGAGTGGTACCCGGTGGGGTCTTCTGCTGTTGTAGCCCATCCGCCTCAAGGTTGTGCGTGTTGTGGCTTCACAAATGCTTTGCTGCATACCTCGGTTGTAACGAGTGGTTATTTCAGTCAAAGTTGCTCTTCTATCAGCTTGAATCAGTCGGCCCATTCTCCTCTGACCTCTAGCATCAACAAGGCATTTTCGCACACAGGACTGCCGCATACTGGATGTTTTTCCCTTTTCACACCATTCTTTGTAAACTCTAGAAATGGTTGTGCGTGAAAATCCCAGTAACTGAGCAGATTGTGAAATACTCAGACCGGCCCGTCTGGCACCAACAACCATGCCACGCTCAAAATTGCTTAAATCACCTTTCTTTCCCATTCTGACATTCAGTTTGGTGTTCAGGAGATTGTCTTGACCAGGACCACACCCCTAAATGCATTGAAGCAACTGCCATGTGATTGGTTGATTAGATAATTGCATTAATGAGAAATTGAACAGGTGTTCCTAATAATCCTTTAGGTGAGTGTATACTGTATATACACTATATTGCCAAAAGTTTTGGGACGTCTGCCTTTACATGCACATGAACTTTAATGACATCCCATTCTTACTCCGTAGGGTTTAATATGGAGTTGGCCCACCCTTTGCAGCTATAACAGCTTCAACTCTTCTGGGAAAGCTTTCCACAAGGTTTAGGAGTGTGTTTATGGGAATTTTTGACCATTCTTCTAGAAACGCATTTGTGAGGTCAGGCACTGATGTTGGACGAGAAGGCCTGGCTCGCAGTCTCCGCTCTAATTCATCCCAAAGGTATTCTATCGGGTTGAGGTCAGGACTCTGTGCAGGCCAGTCAAGTTCCTCCACACCAAACTCGCTCATCCTTGTCTTTATGGACCTTGCTTTGTGCACTGGTGTGCAGTCATGTTGGAACAGGAAGGGGCCATCCCCAAACTATTCCCACAAAGTTTGAAATTGTCCAAAATGTATTGGTATGCTGAAGCATTAAGATTTCCTTTCACTGGAACTAAGTGGCCAAGCCCAACCCCTGAAAAACAACCCCACACCATAATCCCCCCTCCACCAAACTTTACACTTGGCACAATGCAGTCAGGCAAGTACCGTTCTCCTGGCAACCGCCAAACCCAGACTCGTCCATCAGATTGCCAGACAGAGAAGCGTGATTCGTCACTCCAGAGAACACGTCTCCACTGCTCTAGAGTCCAGTGGTGGCCACTGCATCCGATGCTTTGCATTGCACTTGGTGATGTAAGGCTTGGATGCAGCTGCTCGGCCATGGAAACCCATTCCATGAAGCTCTCTACACACTGTGCGCCTCAACATGCGTTGACCTCGCTCTGTGATTTTATGTGGCCTACCACTTTGTGGCTGAGTTGCTGTTGTTCCCAATTGCTTCCAATTTGTTATAATACCACTAACAGTTGACCGTGGAATATTTGGTTGTGAAGAAATTTCACGAATGGACAGGTGTCAACCTATCACGGTACCACACTTGAATTCACTGAGCTCCTGTGAGCGACCCATTCTTTCACAAATGTTTGTAGAAGCAGTCTGCATGCCTAGGTGCTTGATTTTATACACCTGTGGCCAAGTGATTGGAACACCTGAATTCAATGATTTGGAGGGGTGTCCCAATACTTTTGGCAATATAGTATATATTGCATTACCATAATTTATTGACATTTGTAAAACAAATAGTGCTGGCATATTTTATGCATTTTGCACTATTACCATGGGCCTGCAGGAAGTTCTTGTTTTCCACTGCGAATTTGATGCCATTTGAAAGTTATAACAAACAGCCAAGCAAACCCAGACCACTCACTTCACTGCAGTGCATGCAGTTTGCGTGCATGTGTTTTCACACCTCTAAACTTAAGAGGAGCTGGTTTTCACACCCCTAATGCACACGAAGATTGTAAGGTATTTTGGTGATTGAAAAGGAAGCGTGCCCTGCAGCACAACAGCATGAGATGCAGTGACTCAGTGAACATTCAGTGTTTCAACCGTTAGAGAGGTTGTGTCCGAATTTCTTTGAATTTGATGAGAACTTATCGACAATTGATGAGGTACATTTTGTAGGTATATAGTTGTATAGTATAAATACATTCACAGAAATGCTTCACCTGCCATGTTAGCATTGTCCTTTGGCCTGTATGTTCTTTGACCCTATGACTTACTAACAGCAACTGTGAAAATAATTTACTTGGGTGTAACACAAATACTAAATACGTTGTTTTGAATATCAATCCTGCTGATCACTTTCTTTATTCCACTCCGCTCATGTTAATATTAAAATATTCACCCAGGAACACTCAGGTAAGATGACGTAAAATTAGAACAGCCTTCTATCTGTACCGTTTTGACTTCTTTGCTTGGTGTTTTGCTATTATTCTCATGCACTGATTGTTCACTAAGCTGAACAGCGAATCAGAGTTCTCTCTCTCACCGATGTTCTCTCTCTCACCGATTCTACATGCTAAATCAGCCCCCCCAAAAAAACCAGACAGCGTCCAACTACAGCCAACTGTGTGGAACACACCAAAAAAACTATGTAGGCCGACGCTCAAAAACGTTGCCCGACGGCCCATCGCCAGCCTGGTGTGTCCCGGGCTAAAGTTTCAGAACTAAAAACCTCCTTGTTAGTCCAAAAACAGCTTTTATTGTAAAAAAAAGCCCAGATAAAGACTCATTGTGGAATCTGCCTTTAGATATGTGAAAGGCCGCCTCTGCAGATGAAAATCAACGCCTACTTCATCATTGCAACTTTGGCCCCGCCTACTGGCGTGTTAGTGAGATGACGAGGAGAGACTACAAATAAAATTACCTTCCAAAGGATCCTAATGCTCGGAATGTGGTTATTTATTTTTAACAATGTGAATGTCTCAGCTGAGCATTGTTTATTTGTATTCGGTACATTTCACTGTGGATTCTTTGGTAAATCAGTTGGAATTACGGCGCAGGCTCTGCAAACAGACTTTTACGGTATGGACTCGACAGTAATGCGACAACATGTAAGTAACCATGTTAATTCTAATGCCTGATCTGTGACCAGTGGTTTCTGATATATAAGAGTCAGATGTTATTTGTCTATGTGTCAGTAAATCAAACCAGTAAATCAAACCATATTTAAACAGTCAACTTCATATTGTTTCTCTTAGCATGATGAAAATAATAAACGGTGATTAAATTATATATAGAAAGCGATCAAAGAACGCTCCCTTTGCAATCGCTGGAGCTGTCAATCAAACAGCGCAAGTTTATCAGTGACTGAGTTCTGGATTCTCGCCAAAACTCCCGTTATAATCAACGAATCTCTTATTTACATTGTGTTTGCACTGTTAGTTATGATGAAAGCATGCGTGAAAGTGCAGAAATCGAGTTGCAATGACGAGATCACTGTCTGTGATCGGCTACAACGCTCATCACTGCAACCTTTCATGCCATGATCTAAATATAATGCAATAGATCTAAATATAATGCTATAATCAACACTTTTCACACTTTTAACCTTGAGAGCTGTAATAGTAAATACGTGCTAAAAGTTTTCGAGAGTTCAACATGTAATACTTAGCTATTTCATATGCAAAGATGTCAGCCAATCACAGCAGACACGCCCCTTCAAACAAAGAGTTCAATTTAGAGGGCTAAAACCAGGGAAAAATGCCTTTTATTTCTAAATTTACAATTTTTTTATGTAAAAATCATACTAACATTATAAGTGCACAACAGGAAACATTATAAAACAATAAAACAATGCAGTTCATGACCCCATTAGCCATATTTTATTTTACTAGACTTTACATATCTCACAATATGACTTTATGTCTGATTTTAAACTTTATCCCAAAAGGGATGTTCGGAGGGGATATTTGTTTTTAACGACCCTACAAGTTTGATTAAATCATCATTTAATATTTTAAATATGAGGGAAGAACAAAACACTAAACTTGGTTAAGTGGCAAAAGTATTTGGCTAATAAAAGCAATCAACTATAGCTTCAGGTTTTATTTTACTATGCAAAAAAATGCATATAAAAACAAAGCTCACAGGAAAAAGCATACTTTGACTACAACATAATCAATTATTAATATTTAGTTGTTTTTGTAATATCTCTTGTTTTTGGATGTTTCATTGCATTACCACAAATAAAACAATGTGACTCCGAGCACAACTACACGATATGCTTTCACATTCTTTTACAAATTTTAACAATATTTGAATAAATGTTGATGTCAATTTTCCTAGGCTGGACATCACTTTTGGCCACCACTGTATATCCCCAAATTTGATATAAATATAAAATAAATCATAAAAATATCTCACTTTATACTTTGCATGTGACTATACTTTGAAATTGTGAATTTATTTCTTATAATTTTTACTTTATATCTTACAATTGTGACATTTCTCATATCTTACAATATGACTGATTTTAAACTTTATCTCTATCTTTTATTTTCATATAAAAGGCAAGAAAGACAACTTAACCTTCTTGTTTCCTCGATTATCGTTCTCTTAGGACATTGTCGAATTGAAATGCTCACGTACTGCACAGTTTTATGCCTCCAACCTGTCAAAACTTGATACTTGCTCTTTGGGACTCTGATTCACCCTATCCGAGGCAGCGTGCAGTGTTGTTTTTGTACGGGGCTGCATAAGAGGGCCCTCTCATATCCTCACCCACCCCCCTCCAATTCCTCTTGTGGGCCAAAACACAGACGTCATCGATTTCTTCACAGACTGCTTTCAATCACATTGATCAAAAACGCAGAACCTCATTGTTAGGATTTAAACTCTGCGACCCCTCTGATGGAAAAACAAACTATGGTTGATGTTTTAGCTTATTATGTCATACAGAGAAAGCCAAAACTTGTGGTCGTCCACTCTAAGATGATCTTTCCATGTAGGGTGGCATCTTCTGGGTACGCAGTGAGTGTGTATGTCTTGTGCATGTCTGAAAGAGAAAGAATTTCAGAGGACAGAAGGAAACAGAAAGAGAGAGAAGACAGACGGGCAGGATGTACATCTGAGCTGAATTAGAGTGAGCTCATTGTGTACGGCGTAGGGTTTAATAGTGCGTTTGGAGAGGAACGCCCAGGCCCTGCTCCTCTCATTCCAGCACCACTGTGTCATCCTCGTCCGACACACACACATGCAGAAACGCACACATACTCCTGCAAAGAGAGAGAGGGAGAGTGAGAGATATGCCCTCAGAGCAGACAACAGGAAGACAGGAAGAGAGGGATCAGAAGACAGGGGTCCTTGATTGAGAATATGAAAGGATGGAGAAGGGGAAGAGGAAAGAATCTGGTGTGCTGGATAGACAAGAGAAAATCAAGTGATCAGGTGGACATGAAAGACTTTAATAAAGTATTTTATATGGATATAAATAACAGGGACAGCTGTACTTTGGGGTCCATAAGTTTGAAATCACAGAAAATTTGGGATTCAAAATCTAATTGAATTAAACCTTAAAAAAAAGTAAAACAAAGAAATGTTATAAAATATTGAATTATTTACTATACTGCACAACTAACAAATGCAATTTAGAAACAAGGATATCTTTATTGGATAATCTTCACAATCACAGTTCTTTACTGTTTTTATTTTCAACTTTTAAAATCTGATGGATTCTCAGCTTTTGTGGCATTATGGGATTGCATTTGCATACTGCCCACTGGTTGCAATCACGCATTGCACACATGAATGTTCTTTTTTGCATTGAAGCATAAGATGCTTTTTGGATTCCCGAATGATTAGCAGGTTTTACACAAACTTGCCCAAATTTATGCTGATAATTTGTAGTGTAATTTGCAAAAAAGGGAAACATAATTAAAAACTTAGAGCTCTTGGTCTATTGGACACCACTGTAGGTCATTATAAAACACACTGTTGTGGTACCATGATTGTTCATGATGGTATGCGATTGTAATACCATGGTATTTTGATGTATGCCATGGCACTGTAAGATTATCATATGCACATACCATGGTATTATAGTTCAAAAAGACATACAATATCTTCATGGCATATTTGTAATGGTAATATCATTATACATTCTTTTAAGAATGTTAAGGAGCATAAGGTAGACATTACACATTCTGTTTGATGAACAAGTGACACATTAAAGTCAGCATGAAACCGCATTTGAAACAACACCAGTTTTTTCTCCATAATTTGACATATTTCCAAATTAAACTGGATATTCAGTGAGAAAAAATTGAAATATAACAATAACAATATAACAATAACTATATTAGCGTCCACACCAACACACCATAATGTTCTAAAACATTATTATAAGCGCATACTGCAGTTATGTCATCGGCTTCTTTAAATGATCAAGCTCTTTAAGGTTAGGTGGTTTCTGATCAATTTCTGGCTGTCAGTGTTTTTAAAGGTGCTGTATGTAAGAATGACAGCTAGTGGTTGAAATGGTTACTGCAGTACAAATTCAAAATATTGTTTGCCCCGCCACCTCCTCCTCAGACTCGACACGCACGCAGGTTGCCAGTTTGAGGACACGCAAGAGGAATGAGCGCAATTGGAAATGGAAGGCGAGGAGACTTACACACTGTAAGTTGATGAGTTGATTTATCCGTGTTTTAATGTGCTTTTTAGATGGATGCTGAGCCTCTTTAGGTCGGGTAGAATCTGCGGTCTATGACCCAGTTTGTTCGCTGGCTTCCATGGCAGCAATACACTTACACAAATACTATTGGGTAAACTGGCAACGTGCGTTATCACACAGACTAAAACAAAAACAGACATTCCGACACGGAACGCACATTTCAAAGTAAAATATCTGGCTGTAGGATTGTATTTCAGAGAAACAAGTATGTGAACTCAGCATTTTCCTAAATATCTGCAAACATATTATGGTATTTTTATGCTTTAGCACAATCAAAAACGTACATACAGCACCTTTAATTAGCAGCTGGGAAAAAACGTTCTGAAAGTGATCCCAACAAAATCTTTCTTCTGTGTCATTACCTTTATAGTTGTGGTGTGGACTTCCATATTCACATAAAATTAGAATGATTATTAAAACCTCATAGTTACAGTTATTGTTACAAGTATCGTCCTTGGTGTGAACGGACCTTAATTACAAAGGATGCTGGTAGAGTATGTTTTACAATAAAATACTATTTCAGTCTTCTCCAAAATTTTATGTTTAATTCAATGTGCTACTTGCTGTTTCTTACTAATTATTTGTGAAATTTACTAGCAATTTCTGAGTAAAAATTGTTTTAAAGTTAATCCAGTTTTTTGTCAGTGTATGTGCCTTTGCCTTTCCACGGCTAAAGGCCTGTTCACACCAAGAACGCTAACTATAAAGATAACTATAAATATATATATTGTTTTATATAACTATAAAACTATATTAGCGTCCACACCAGCGGACGATATCATTTTGTTTATTCTAAGCGCATACTTGTCTGTCACTTTAAATGCTCAAGCTCATTACAGCAGGATGGATTCTGATTGGCTGTTTTTATCGTTCATCAGCTGGATAAAATCATTCTAAAAGTGATTCCAACGATATTGTTTCTCTGCACCGTTATTGTTATAGCTGTGATGTGAACTCTGCTATCTTTAACATTGAGAACGATTTTTAGAACTATATAGTTATCTTTATAGTTATCGTCCTTGGTGTGAACGGGCCTTAAAGGGGTCATAACACACACAGTTTTCATCTCATGTTAATCTTGAGTACCTATAGAGTAGTATTGCATCCTTCATATCTCCGAAGAGTGTTTAGTTTTATTATATTTATAAAAGACAGATACGCTGTACCGATTCTTTCCGAAAATAGCCGAACTCGTGAAGGCGTGCAGTGGGCGGAGCTAAAGAGTCACTCACAAGCACACACACATACACACACACACACACACACAATACATCATCGCATTATCCTTGGATAACTTTCGATTCACTATAGGCTACGTTCGTGTTGTTTACATTATATGCACTTGCGTGCCAACAAAACACAGACATTTGATGCAGTTTCACTCACCGCCTGCTGTTCCGACTCATGACCGGGAACAAACAAACACACCTGCTGCACTGGAAAAACAAACTGCATCCACTGTTTCCTTATTATGGGAAGCTGAACAAGGTTATCTTTCCCTCACAACCAGAAACACACTTCTTTAGTGACATTGTTGATTTCGTGGTCTAAATGACAGCGCTGTCGAAGGCTCCCGTAACCCAAAACGAAGCACGTTGATGTGTGCGCATGCGCTCATCTGGGAGAATTGACCATACAAACAATTCCGCCCTTTATGAAGTCATACAGGGCCATACTCTAAAAAATTTTTCCGAAACTTGTTCGAATCCTGAAGGAGTGTATTTGGAACAGAAATACTCTGTCATACGTCCAACTCATTTTTTGAAATTTTGGCCATGTTTAGCATGAGAATCCAACTCTTTAACAGTGTAAACAAGTCAGAATGCATGAAATAGCATTAGACCCCCCCTTTAAGAGTGTTATCGATAAGCCATGGGAAGGATTCAAATTATGCTGCTCTCAGTGTGATGAATTTGACGGACAGGTGGGGGCGGAGCCTGAAACCTCCCTCATTCAGTCATGCTGGAAAGCTCTCAGCATAGTTTCACTCATGGGAAGAAACAACTGGCTGGCCCTGAGCCAAACCACTCTCTGTTTGTCTGTCTCTCTCTCTCTTTCCCCCTCACACTGTCTTTCTCTCTTAGCCGGCAGCGATGAGAGATGTATCCGTACATAACTGGGGCTTTGTGGTGAGTCGTGCCATGCTTGCTTGCCCTGAGGTATTCCAAGATAAGTCTCTCGCCGTTGTTCTCATTGACAGACTTTGACTTTACGCAGGCCTTCAATCTATGTCACCGCGCAGCCTGTCAATGAAGTCCCTCCTTCGAATGCCGCTTTTTCATCGCCCCATCCCCACTGGTCTTTAATGAGACTCAGGCCCTCACGGCCCTTCTCAGCTTGATTTATTTGATCAGATTCATATGATTCTACCCACTCGGCAGTCCTTGGGCCTGTGGCAAGCCCATTCTCTCTCTCTCTCACTCTTTCTCTCTGAGTATGATTAAAGTGGTAAATCAGGGGCAGGTCCTGTACTGTGTTTACTCGGAGCGCCAGGCAGCTGCAAGCTGTTTGGCCTCTCTCTGTTTCTCCCGCTGTTTAGGCCCATTGCCATGGAGACCGCACCACCGTCTCCCAGCGGCTGGAACCATGCCCTGGGCTGTTTTGGTTACATTCACACAGCGAATGTAAAAAAAAAAATTAAAAAAAAAGAGAAACGTTTTTGCACCATCGCTGCTGCAGTGTCTGCTCAAGTTAGTGTGGTGCAATAAGTAAGAGAGAGAGAGAAAAAGAGAGAACATGGTATTCAGAGAGAGATGGTGAGAGAGTATAGACTTAAAAAGAGAGATAGATGGGGAGAGGGTTGGGTTGGGGGGGGGGGTGCAAGAAGCCAAGAGCATTACATCATTGTTGGAATGGAGTCAGAAGGGAAGGATATGAGTCAGTGGGCTGACTGTGCCTGGCTCTCTCTCTCTCTCTCTCTCTCTCTCTCTCTCTCTCTCTCTCTCTCTCTCTCTCTCTCTCTCTCTTTCTGGCTCTCGTCTCTCTCCCTCACTGAAGTGCATGGTAGTCAAGACTCTTACACTGAAGTCACTTCAGTTGGGTATGTAGAGATGGATGAATGTGCTTATAGTGGCGTTTAAACAGCGTTACACATTATAATTTCTCCTACTTACTAGAATTATAAAATATGCTTAGGACAGCAGTCGAAAGGTTGAATGCAACATGTATTGTTTATGTAAAGATTTTGATTATGTGTAGAATCTAATTTTCTTGAATTCTTGGAATTCCCCAGATTGTGTTCAAGAATGCATTGAATGTTACTATCCAGAACTGAGAGTCTTAGTAGAATTTTTCAATTTTTTTTTTCTATATTATGTTATGTATTGAATGTATGTTAGATTATGTATTGAATATTAATATCCAGAATATTTTTTTTCCCCAGGTTATGTCTAGAATGCATTGAATATCTTTATCCAGAATCTATAATCTTTTATAATTATAAGAGTTGACTTTTAGATTGTATTCTAGAACTTACTGTGATTATGCTTATACTTACTATGATTATGAAATATTATGTTTAGAACAGCCGTTGAATGCAACTTATAAAGGTTTGAATTATGTGTAGAATCTGTAATTTTGTAGAATTCTTGGAATTCCCCTCTAGATTGTATTTAAGAATGCACTGAATGTCACTCTCCAGAATAAAGAAACTTCTAGAATTTTTCTCTGTTTTTTATGTCTAGAATGGGTTGAATATAACTATCAAAAATTCACAATATTTTATCTTTTAGATTGTATTCTAGAATTCTTTGAATTTCATTATCTAAAATCTATAAACTTTAAGGATCCTCCAAACTTTAGGATGTTCTTTTTAAGATTATGTTCTAAAATGGGTTGAATATGTCACTAGCCAGAAACTATCATCTTCAAGAATTCTTTAAGAAGCTTCTTTTCAGTTCTGTTCTAGAATGTGTTTGTGTGTCTATGTGTCTATATTTACACCTATAGAACTCTTCTGGAATTCCCTGCTATATTTAATTCTAGAATGCTTCTAAACCTCCAAAGAATTCTTCAAGAATTTTAGAATACATTGCATATGTCATCTACAATTTACAAACTTCTAGAAGTCTCTTCAATTAGTCATTATCTAGCATCTACAAACTTCAAGGATCCTAGAAATATTATAGAGTTCCTTTTTGTATTATTTTCTAAAATGCATTGAACATGTCACCAGCCAGAAACTATAATCTTCTAAAATTCATTAAGTTCCCTCCTTCCTTCCTTCCTTCCTTCCTTCCTTCCTTCCTTCCTTCCTTCCTTCCTTCCTTCCTTCCTTCCTTCCTTCCTTCCTTCCTTCCTTCCTTCCTTCCTTCCTTCCTTCCTTCCTTCCTTCCTTCCTTCCTTCCTTGCTTCCTTGCTTGCTTCCTTCCTTCCTAAATTATTCTTTAGAAAAGAAGAATCTAGAACTCTTCTAAAATTCTTCAATAATTTTATTTTAGATTCTTTTTTAGAATGCAGTGAACATAACTTCCTAAAATGTTTGATGTAAAATCTTGCATTCTTCAAGAATTTTCTCTGATTCTTTCTGAAATACATTGCATATATCGTCTAGAATTTACAATCTTCTAGAATTAGGCCTCGTTCATTAAAAACAAGCTGAATGAGCAAATCATTCTCAAAACTATTCTTGCATGAATGGCTGCACTGGATTGTATGTGACAATTCATATAACAGTCGTTTTACAAAAGATTTAAACAGAAATTCTGCTTGTGTTTCAAGATTAATGCCCCTATATTCTGTACTAGAATTCATTATGTACTTCTTGTAAATGCTTGAACAAATCACTATGAGACTTTAGATTGTCCTGTGATGCTATAACCCTATACGCAAGGAGAGTATGAAGTAAACTCTCTAGACTTGAGGCTGTCAGTGATGTTGGGTCTGATGTCTATATAGCTCAGAGAGAGAAAGGTAGTGGAAGATTCTGCTGAAATAGAGAGAGAAAAAGAGAAAAGACGGTGAGGAATAGAAAGGGAGGAGTGATGTCATGTTGGAACAGGGAGACAGTGTGTGTAATGTGAGAGGAGAGGGTCAGGATTGCACTGTGTATGTGTGTGTGTGTGTGTGTGTGTGTGTGTGTGTGTGTGTGTTTTTGAGTGTGTCCGTATGCCCACCCCTCACCCTCCGGGGGTCTTATTATCCCCTCTGAAATGACAGCCTGTCATTAATGCATAATATACAGTACACCACCAACACACACTAACACACACAATCACAGACAGTCATGCACTTGATGTACACCCACATGAGCAGTATTTCTGGGAGTATGGAAAGTTTTTGTCTGTTCTGATATTTTGCTACATTCATAACAGGTTTATTCTTTTCTCTGTTGACACACTCTTTATTTCTCTCTCGCTGAGGAGCAGGTGAACGAGTTTGGCAGGGAACCTGTATAGTATCTAAAGCGCCTTTCTTCCCGTTGGCCAGGTTGAGCTCTTAATTAGGACTGTTTCCTGTTCGTTGAGTTTTAATGTGCAGCGGGACTGGCCCGTAGAGAGTTGCCCCGCTTTCTGTTTCCCACTCGCTGAATGGCGGCTCAGAGCTGAGCTGTGGCTGTTCTCCACCACAATAATGTAAATCCATTTTTACCAACTAAATTCCCTTATATTTTATTATTACACTAGAAAAATAAGTGTAATAATAAAATGTAAAGTAAGTATTTATTCAAAAGTTCACTCAGGTAGTATGTGATTTTTCAGTCTCTGTGTTTTGTGGCGGTTAATAAATCCTGGTTTTCTATTATTAGCGGAATGCTAATGTTGTTAGCATCTTTTTTTGCTAAATATGCTAGAGTGAAGGAATAGTTCACTGCAAAATTAAACTTCTCCCATTTTATACTCACCTTCATGTCATTTATTTATACTTTCTTTTATCGTGGAACACAAAAAGAGTAATTTTGCAGGATATCATATCCTTCTTTTCCATATAATGAAAGTGAATGAGATTGGGGCTGTCAAGCTCCAAGTATGACAAAAAAGTCCCAAAAAGTAGTTCATATAACCTGTGAACTATTCCAGGCATTGTGAACCTGAATATAAGATAATGCAAATTAGGTTTGAGAGGCGAGGTGAATATTTCTAGCAGATAACAATTTTAGTTTGGGTCTGTTACTCACAAAGCTATTGGATGGACTTGTAAAACAAACATGAGGAAATGGAAGATTATTGTTGGTTGATGTAGTTGTTTTTTGTCAATTTTGGAGCTTCATTGTATGGAAAAGAGTTTCTACCCACAATAAAGCAAATGTGAGTTTCATTTAGGGGTGAACTATTCCTTTAAAAAATGAGCCAAATCTCAGCTGGGTGTGTATATGTGTGTTTCAGAGATGTGAGGTTGTTAAGCATGTGATGGATTGGTGTGTTAGACACAAATGACAATATGTCAGAATGTTAATGACCGTATGTGCTTGTGTGTGTGTGTGTGTGTGTGTGTGTGTGTGTATACGTACACAGTAATCATGCAGTGTAAATGCTGCTATTTAGGCCGGATAAATACAGGTATTTGTTCAGGTGGGGACCCCCTCCTTTCCCTTTTAGCTGTCCGTCAGCCCTCCAATCAGAACCAAATAATGCTTGTCATCTGAGGCTAAAGGTTATTCAGACAAGCTGCGTTTCTCCACGCTGTGGTGGTCCAAGCCTATAGGACGGCATAATGGTGAAGTTAGTGAGTGCTATATCTGACACATTCTACCTAAATATCAGTGCTGTCAGGGGAAGTGTAATGCTGGCAGCTTTATGCCAACCCAGAGAGGAAGTTTTGTGGTTGGTGTTTTGAAACTGCACATTGTGTGTCACACCTGAGGTTGTGTAGTGTATCGCCTGTATTAGAAAACATTTTGTAGATGTTTATTGTATTATGCTATTAAACTCTCATGTGTTTGCAGACTTTACTAACTGTGAGAGAGATTTGCAACAGGCTGATATGTCAAATTCATCTTGGCGTCTTTTTGTATTCATCCATACCCACGTTTTTATCGAAGCACACAGACTTTGATCAGCCTTAAGGAAAGAGCCAGCAAACATCCATTGAAAGCTTCCAGCAGAACGTCTCTTGCTGGGAAAGCCATTCTGCCTCTCTGTGCATGCCTCTGTGTGATTACTTCTTAAAGAGATAGTTCACCCAAAATTTTAAATTCTGTTATTGGGTTAATGACATGACACTTAATTATTGTCCTAAAAAAAACAAACCTGCAGAATCTCATGAACGTGTTTCAAGGTCAGTGAGACTCTTAAAATATCAGATACTGTAAATAAATAAATTTCAGTCATTTTTATGTCAAGGCAAGGTTAGTTCAGGTTGTAAAAAAGTAATGTGGTGTGACTCCCTGTGCAATCCACAGTGATATTTTAAAAGGCAGCGGCTATTTACATTAAGTGAAAATAGCATATTTTCTTTGCAATAGATGCTATTTAATTTTAAATAGCAATAGATTCTATTTACACTATGTAAAAATAGCAGTATTTTCTTTGCAAAGTATAAAAAAAAGTAGTTAGATGCTATTTGCACCTCAGTGTTGTACGTTAAACGCTATGCAATAATAACATAGACTGTAAATGATTATATTTATTAAAATTATGAAATGGATGCCACATTATTGGGACAATAAAGCCCTCCCTACACCTTCCCCTAACCCTAACCGATAAACACTTTATTATTAAACACACGTTAGACACTTTATTTCCACTTTTCAAATATTTTCTTCATTTTTATTGAAAATAAATTCCTTTCCGATCTGATATGTGATGGGAAAAGGAAGTAGAGCGAGTTGGGCAAAAGGCAGATTCGAACTCGGGTCGATTTGCGTCAAAACTTTTTGCCACGCACTTTACCCCTACACTAATGCTATTGTAAACAGTCTAGCGTCTTTTATAATTTTGTCTGGCCCAACCAGAAGTCAGTGGGCAGAATTAGTGTAAACAACATTTGCCAACAAGGCGGGCTATTTGCACTTAGTGTAAATAGACACTCCGATTAAAAAATTCATGATGTTTGTGAAAAAATAACAGTAATTATGAAAATATGTACATTCTCACACACACACACACACACACACACACATATTTGAAGTGTAAGGAAAATACATATTTGCATAATGGTTACACCACATTACAATTTTAGAGCCGTTTTAGCCATTAGGATGTAAACTTTTCTGTAAAGGGCATAAAAGTTTTTAAAAAATAGTATGAAACATGAATACAAAGGGAGTACTTTTCTAAAAACTGGGCACGATTTTTAAACTAGATTTTCAAAAAAATAATTTTCCTCATCATAGACACTGTTATAGATGATGTATGTTATACATGATATATTGTATGGAAAAGAGCAATTTGGACATTCTGCTAAATATCACCTAAATATCTCATAAGAAAAAAAAAAGGCTCATGGAACAACATGAGGATGAGTAAACACTAACAGAATTTTAATTTTTCGTTACTATGCCTTTAAGTAAGACAGAAAGAGGCACTGAAAATTCTTAGGAACAAACCGCAACGAGAACTGAATTTACTAACTGTACGATACAAATTCCTAATAATTGCGAATGTTTAGTGTTTGTGAAGTCAGTTTCCACAGAAGTTTCATCTGAGGAAATAGGTTTATCTCACTAATTTTTCTTTCTCTTTTGGTTCTTTATTAGGCCAGTGCCTGGTTCTCTTTCCTCATTGCTGCACCTGAGGAACAGACAGCGACAGCCACTGCCGGCCTCCATGCCTGGCACACTGCCTGACCCCACTATGCAAGGATCGTCTGCTGTTCTGATGCCTGTGAGATCATAAATACACACACAATGCATTTGCACTTCCCAGTCGTGGTTTTTCGATGCTTCTGACAACCGAAACACATTAATACACACACAAACTCATCTTTCATGCACCATTCTCATGCTTTTCTCAGCAGTCTGCTTTAAATTAATGCCTTTTCCAGTGCCATGGCCCATATCAGTGGCTGTTTTATCAGGAAGCCCATCAGCAGAGGTGTAATTTTCCAAAGCTCGATCTGTTTTAATTCTATTTCAGAAATGTCAATAGGAACCTGAATGCAGGCTGTGGAAGGAGTGTGTGTATGTGTGTGTGTGTGTGTGTGTTTGAGCGAGCCACACATATCAGGGTTCTAATGACACAACACATGTTCTCATTGTAACATAAGCCAGTCCATGTTGGCTATAGAGGTAAAAGCACAGAGTTGATTAAATTAAAGTAGGACACTTTTTTTCTCTCGATTGACATCCCAAGAAAGGGGTGCAGGGTGGGGTGATATTTTTAAACAAAATATTCTTCCAATAATTACAGCGGACTGCTGCGCTTTCACCCTGCAATAGGTCATCAGGGGGTTGGAAAGGGGGGGGGTCGGAGGGAGATCTTGGAGGTCTTGGGTTTTAGTAACAGGACCCCCAGTCTCTCAATCACACGCACACACACACACACACATTGAAAGTACCATTTTACAGTTTCCCTCACCTTAAACTGAACATAAATCACCAGCGCACTCTTTGTATGAGTGCAAACATCTAGAACCTCGATTTCAGCCTTTTAGTCACATTTAATTGAGACTTTGTGAATTAAGATATTCTGTCGTTCTCACAGAACTGAGCTTTAGTTGAGTTTGTGGTCTTGTTAATAGCCCTATTTTAAGCTTCACACTTCTGCAGTATTCAGCTTCCTCTCTTAGCTTCTCTTTGACTGCTGCTTTTCCTGCAGAGTTGCTGAATATGCATAAATACACACATAAAACCACATGCACATATTTACCTAGCTATCTAAATGTGATGTTTAACCATTAACTTTTACATATAAAGCTTTTTTTAATCAATCAAAAAAAATCAATCAAAATAAATACTAAAGTGTGACCCTAAACCTAAAATAACTTATAATTATAAAGACCTATACTCAAAAAAAAAAGTAAGCCTTTTTTTAAGATTTACGCTGTCAAACGATTAATCGCGATTAATCATGATTAATCGCATCCAAACTAAAAGTTTGTGTTTACATAATATATGTGTGTGTACTGTATATAATTATTATGTATATTTGAATACACACACTCATGTATATATTTAAGAACTATTTGCATGTATATACTGTATATATTTATATCATTTATAAATATAAATATTTTATATATAAATATAACACATTTTTCTTAAGTATATACATGCATGTGTGTATTCAAATATACATAGTAATTATATACAGTACACACACATATATTATGTAAACACAAATTTTTATTTTGGATGCGATTAATCGCGATTAATCATTTGACAGCACTAATTAATAGAAATATTCCATCAAATAATCCTCACATATTTTATCCTTATTTTATATTTCATCCATATCCTTACAATTGAATAACTGATTAAGGATTGTTCAGTTATTCCATTAAAATATGTAAGGATTATTCTATTTAATTTGATGGAATTTTACTATTAATTGAAATGTGTAAATCTTAAAAAAATTTGTACTTTTTTTGAGTGTACTAATATAATAGTATTAGTATTAATTAATATTTAGGGTTTCTAGAATAAAGAAAATGTATATTGAAATATTTTAACCTACTTCTCCCCTTGATGAAGGTTAAAGCTGCTTTTTTATTATTACATATTGACAAATTGATTCTAAGCCATACAAACACTTATAAATACAAATTAATTTATTAATAATATTTAATAATAAATACTTACATTATAACCATATAAATAAATATTACATTTTGTGTTTTTAGACTAAAAACATATATGAAAATATTATAAACCAAATTTCTCCATGAGGATGTTCCCAAGAGAAGATTTAGTCATTTAACTAGACAGACTAGTTAGATTTAACTAATTGTAGTGATGCTTTTTAGCAATTTTGTCCCCCAAAGTAATGTTAAAAACGTACACACTTACATTGTAGCTTCCTGTGTAATTGCTTTGTTTTTAACATTTTCAAAATAACTTTGAAAATGTTACAACAATTTTTTTATTCAATCTGTTTCGTGCATTGATGTGTTTAATTCTAAAGTATTATATTCACGTTTGTGGGCACAGATGGAGAGGCAAATGTCTATGAGCTCCAACATGATGGGCATGCAAGGCCCCGCTCACAGCAACTCCTGCTCCTCCCCTCATGTTCCATCCATGCACTCAGAGGCAAAGCTGGTGAGTCAGTCAGCGCACACACATCAACACACACACATACATGCATATTTTCCTGCTTGCCTGGCCTGTATGTTCATTTTTATCTTCTGTTATTGTTACGGAACTAGTCAACTGTATAAGATGCACAACACAAGCACGTATAAGCATAAAAAAAACTTCTTTCTTTCTGTTGCTCATATACATATGCACGCAGCCACACACACACATACACACACACTCATGTCTTTCTCTCTTTTACTGCAATGTATGCCAGCTTGTCCGATGTATATCTTGATGCCCTGACATACACTTGTGCCTGTGCTGCTTGTTAGCACTAGTTCGGCATGGTGGTGATCTCATCAGAAACAAAGCAGCCAGTCAGAGCTCATGGAGACAGGGAGAACGAGAAAAAGAGGAAGAGAAAGAAACAGACTGGTGGAGAAAGCCTGAAGGAGGGTCTATAGTTTTCTAAAGGAATTGAAAGAAAAGGAATATTTGTTTTTTTACACATTACATCAATTTGTCCATATGACAAGACAAACTGATTTATAGTTCTCTAGTAGCTACAAGAATGTACTAAACTTACACCACACCAAGCTGTTAGTGGCTTTGACTACTAAAGAATCATTTTACCCTGTCATTCCAATCCCTTTATTTCTTTTATTTTCAGAGTGTTCTCTCCATACAGTGAAGGTAATGGTGATGGGAGCTCAAAAAATGTCAAAAATTATTTTCTTTTTTTCTTTTTCATTTTATACATGTAAAATTTAAAGTAAAAAAAAAAGGTAGCAGTGGTTGCCAGAACTTTACCATAAAAAACAGAGTAGCAACATTTTAAGTTTTATGAATAGAACTTAAATTTACTGTAAACATTTATTTCATTAACTGATATAGTGTTAATATACCAAAGTACTAAAATTGTTTTGCAATTTTATAATATACTGACCACAGATTATATATATATAGATGCCTCATTAATGGCTGTTTCTATGGACCACTATACTGTACCTAAGCCGTCCGCCATATTGGAATGGTCAAAGCCGGTCCGTGAACACCTGAGTGCAAGTTGACTGTACGTCTGCAACCATATACAAGTATATGTATAAATATCTATTATCTGCAATAGACTTCAGCAGATGATTTTCATAGTATTTATTTTATCATTAAAGTCCCACTGAAGTGCCTTAAAACGTGCAGCATTATTCAATGTGTTTACGTAATTTCCACTGAAACAGGAAGACAGGGCGGGACATATTGAGCAGCTTCTCCCCTTTTTTTTTAAATAGCCAATAGCGTTTAGTTTATGTCACAGCTCAGCCAGAGTCGTTGAGCTTGGCCGCAGTTTCCTCCTAATTTCTAAACGTTTTTCCTCCTAATCTCCTCCATTATCACTTTAAAATACGTATAGCAT
Organism: Coreius guichenoti; assembly: GCA_039654105.1. NCBI lineage: Eukaryota > Metazoa > Chordata > Actinopteri > Cypriniformes > Gobionidae > Coreius > Coreius guichenoti. The sequence continues at coordinate 28,175,208 of CM077176.1, read as the reverse complement.
TCTGTGCAGAATTCAAATGGGTCTGATATGTTTTCTGGTCTGCGCCGACTTGCTCATATGATCTGTGTGCGCGCTGCGACGGTTTGCGTGACATTAATGTGAAACCAGACTTCATTCACCCCAATGGAAAGCATATTTGAATCTTTCCCTATCCCCTATATAGTGCACTATGTGCCATTCACCATGTAGAAAATAGTAAATGTGTGAACAAGTGACCGATTTTAACCACAGATTCAGCGTCTATTTGGGGGCGGGACACTTTAGATTCAAGAGAGCATTTGATTGGACAAAAAATCTGATGAGAAGCTGAAGTGCAGAGTGATGTCATCAAAATCATTGATCCATACTGGCAGAAGTGAGGGACTGTAAGTTTTGAATGCTTATATCTTCTAAATGCGAATTTTGTCATTGTTTTGGAGCACACTACCTTTATAGATAACATTAAGGCTAACATATTCATACTAAAAGCCAAAACAATTCAATTTTGATTTCATGGAGACTTTAATGTTAGATAAGACTAAGGTGTTAGCTAACACGACATTAAACAGTTACCATAGTTTAAAAACCTGTAATTTTTCAGTTAATACATATAAAAATAAACTAACACACTCTCACCTGTGAAAGGTTATCCCATTCTCTTCTGGAATTTAAATCTCAGCGGTTTTTGCAACCAGAGACTGCGCAGTGTTGTGGCATCTTGGAAAAACTCATTGATTTTACTGTAAGTGACGAGAGCATCTGAGATGTTGACCATCCAAGATGGCGGACTGGTCGACATGTCTGGAGTGGATGATGTGGCATCTACGTAAACATATCTATGATACTGACAACCACCTTAAAAACAGAGAAAACCACATGATGAATCAAAGTTCATCATAAGTAGCTTTTATACAAGCTGAGGGAAATATTATATATTATATATCATACATACCATCACTAAGATAATGCAAGAACCATTCATTTAACAACATAAGCTAAAACATAAATGTTTATAAGTCATGACAAAAAAAAGAAAAAAAGAAATTAAAAAATTAAAAAAAAAAATACTGATTACGCAGGGAATTCTGGGAAAGTCAGAACGATTTTTCAGTGTGAATTATAAGATGATGTGCTATTTTTCACTTACAAAAACTATTTTACTAAAACAATTTTTTACCATATACAGTAAAATAACACCATTTGCTGTAGCATTTTTACAGTCTTATACCATGAAAATGAATGGTAACGGTTTTTATAGTTTGGATAACCGATCTGATCAATCAAGATGCATGAAGTATCATAAATGTAGTTTATATGACTTATGCACTATATTCCAAGTTGTCTGAAACTACAGCGTATCCGGAAAGTACTCACAGCATTCACTTTTCCCACATTTTGTTATGTTACAGCCTTATTCCAAAATGGATTAAATTCATATTTTTTTTCCTCAATTCTACAAACAATACCCCATAAAGTTTGTTTGAAATCTTTGCAAATTTATTACAAATAAAAAACAAAAAAAATCAAATGCACATAAGTATTCACAGCCTTTGCTCGATACTTTGTTGAAGCACCTTTGGCAACAATTACAGCCTCAAGTCTTTTTGAGTATGATGCTACAAGCTTGGCACCCCTTTTTTTGGGCAGTTTCTCCCATTCTTCTTTGCAGGACCTCTCAAGCTCCATCAGGTTGGATGGGGAGCGTCGGTGCACAGCCATTTTCAGATCTCTCCAGAGACGTTCAATCGGGTTTAAGTCTGGGCTCTGGCTGGGCCACTCAAGGACATTCACAGAGTTGTCCCGTAGCCACTCCTTTGTTACCTTGGCTTTGTGCTTTGGGTCGTTGTCCTGTTGGAAGATGAACCTTCGCCCCAGTCTGAGGTTCAGAGCGCTCTGGAGCAGGTTTTCATCAAGGATGTCTCTGTACATTGCTGCATTCATCTTTCCCTCGATCCTGACTAGTCTCCCTGTTCCTGCCATTGAAAAACATCCCCACAGCATGATGCTGCCACCACCATACTTCACTGTAGGGATGGTTTTGGCCAGGTGATGAGCGGTGCCTGGTTTCCTCCAGACATGACGCTTGCCGTTCAGGCCAAAGAGTTCAATCTTTGTTTCATCAGACCAGAGAATTTTGTTTCTCATGGTCTGAGAGTCCTTCAGGTGCCTTTTGGCAAACTCCAGGCGGGCTGTCATGTGCCGTCTGGCCACTATACCATACAGGCTTGATTGGTGGAGTGCTGCAGAGATGGTTGTTCTTCTGGAAAGTTCTCCTCTCTACACAGAGAAACGCTGGAGCTCTGTCAGAGTGACCATTGGGTTCTTGGTCACCTCCCTGACTATGGCCCTTCTCCCCCGATCGCTCAGTTTGGCCGAACGGCCAGCTCTAGGAAGAGTCCTAGTGGTTCCAAACTTCTTCCATGTATGGATGATTTACGGACTGTGCTCATTGTGACCTTCAATGCTGCAGAAATGTTTCTGTACCCTTCCCCAGATCCGTGCCTTGATACAATCCTGTCTCAGAGGTCTGCAGACAATTCCTTGGACTTCATGGCTTGGTTTGTGCTCTGACATGCACTGTTAACGGTGGGACCTTATATAGACAAGTGTGTGCCTTACCAAATCATGTCCAATCAACTGAATTTATCACAGGTGGACTCCAATCAAGTTGTAGAATCATCTCAAGGATGATCAGTGGAAACAGGATGCACCTGAGCTCAATTTTGAGTGTCATGGCAAAGGCTGTAAATACTTATGTACTTTTTTTCATTTTTTATTTTTTTTCATTTTTTATTTTTAACAAATTTGCAAAGATTTCAAACAAACTTCTTTCACTTTGCCATTATGGGGTATTGTTTGTAGAATTGAGGAAAAAAATAATGAATTTAATGCATTTTGGAATAAGGCTGTAACATAACAAAATGTGGAAAATGTGAAGCGCTGTGAATACTTTCCGGATGCACTGTATATTATTGCTTTGTGTTTTAAAAAGACTAAAATTTGAATGGTTGAAAATCATCCAGAAAGCTAATTTGCATTTATGTACATTTAAATTTGACATTAAAATCATACATGTTTGGAACTACATAAGGATGAGTAAATGATGACTGTGAACTATTCCAGGACGGTTACATCCATCTGCCTGTATTTGTACAGTTACCATAGATCCCATTTAAGTATGTGGCTGCTCACACGCTTTATTTGAGCTTCATAGCGGTGGCAAGAGGATCAGCAAGACAGATTTGGTAATTAGATTAAAATCCACTAATTATACCATGTAATAATCCGGTATTTGTGGATTTGGAATTGGACTCAGGAGGGAGTTAATTATTTTGCTCTGAGAAAAGGGGGAGCGCAGACATTTCGAGAAAGGAGGCAGCTGAGATGAATAGAGAAAAACAATACAAGATAAAAGACAGAAAAGGAGGGAGAGTGTCTGTATGTCAAAGCATGAGTGATGATTCTGATGGTGGAAAGAGCGTTCGAAGAGCACTTAACTCTCTCTCCTTCTCTCTGTCCCGCTGGAGATTGATCGTCGTGTGTATTTTTTAATCCTTTCGTTTGTTGTCATGGGAACGGGCAGGGGGAGCATAATATTACTTTAATGTGCAGTCTTATCTGTCCCCTGGCTGGACTCCAGGCACATCCCCCCCATCCCTGCCTCTCTCTCGGCCCTGATTGTAATTGAATTATAAATTCCTTTTTTTTTTCTCTTTTGCTCCGACACATGAAACCATTTGTTTTAAGCTTTCAAGAGCCACTAAAACAATCGTATAGGAAGAATTAAACATGGGTCATTCTGCCTTTGAACGCTAGATAATTAAATTATCTCTAAGAATGTAAACATGTATAAATATAAAAATTGAAGTTCACGTACTGTAAATGAAATATTAAAGTGATGAAAAGAAAACTGCTAGTGTTCCATCAGTCACTCATCAAAATTTTTTTTTTAAATATGATTAGTATTATATATAGGTTATAACATATTACGTAACAATATTTATTAATTTGATTATTATTCATTATTATTAATGATATCAATTATATATTAAAGGATAATTATAAAACATGATACATTAAATGTAATATAATTTAATATAATCACACACACACACACATATATAATATAATATAATATAATATAATATAATATAATATAATATAATATAATATAATATAATATAATATAATATGTAGACCTTTATAATTTTCTTTAGTTTTTTCTTACATTTTTTCTTATTTTTTCTTATTTATTTTGATTAATGGTAAAACAAACAAACAAACAAATGATTTATCTGTTTGGTAATAAAATAAAACAAACATAAAAAAAAAAAATCAAGATACATTCTCCATAAGCAAGTCTTAATATCTTACACAATTCTGATTCTCTTGTTTTAATGATTTTTAGATATTTTATTATATAACAACACAAATATTGTTTCCAGCGCAAGATCTTTTTTTAATTCCTTCTTTGTTGTAATTACTATGGCATCGGCGCCTCTGCAGCTGGGATAATGGTAACCGTTGCTGTCAGGTGACCTGTTCTGGGGTGATCGGAGCCATGTGTCCCCCACACGGCCTGGCCCGGCCCAGCACAACCCCAGTGTGGAGATCCAGCCCTAATCTCATTATACAGAGATGTTGACTTATTCCAAATGGGAAATATCTCCCCCAACTGTAACCTCATACCCAACCCTCAGCCACAAGAGAGAGAGAGAGAGGGCCGAACTAGAGAACATGAAGAAAGCGAGAGACAGAGGAAAGTGAAAGACTGTGTATGTGAGAAAGACAGTGAGAGAGTGTGTGAGTAGATAGTATGTTAGATGGTGGATCAGTGTGCAGATGTGTGCGTGTGTGTCTGTGCTCTTTGGCCGATGAAGCCAAATTGATTTTGTGGTGGGCCAGGGGGTCTCCGGTGAAAAAAAACCCTGCTAAAAGTGCTTTTGTTCCCACGGGACCGCTGTCAGATCTTCTCACACACGCACACGCGCACACACACACACACAGCGCTGTATAGCAGAGTGCCTTGCTGTCTTCATACTCTGTGGTTAAGGTGTCATTTATCTCAGGCCAGATGTGGATGAGCAGGCTCTTGTGTTTGTGGCTGTTTTGCTCTTGGGTTGAGCAGTAGAATATTTATTATTAATGAAGTCACTGATTATACGTTTCAGATATCCTGTTGTTCGATGTGCTGGGCAGATGTAGTTTCTCTCTCGGTTTCCTCTTTTTCCCAATATGATATATTTTCATAGACATATACTCAAAAACGTACCATTTATCAACCAAACCCTTCACATGCTGTGTTTTGATACATGAAAGCTCTGGTGTCTGTGGAAAGGGAAGCACAAATGCTCTTATCAGAGAGAGGAAAATGCCTGTGTATGTGCCAGCTGAACCCTGTCAAACTCAGTGCGGATCCACTTTCAGTTCCACCACTGTTTTGGCTTGTGCAGGGTTTTGAAAAGAAAAGTCCCTATGAGTTTTTGGCAGTTATATACTGTATACAGCTTACAACTTCCTTTGAAACATTAGTATGTAAATATTTGCTTAGAGCTATAAACTATTATATAAAGGGACCTTTGAAATGCAGAAAATGAGAGTATCCTATTCTTAATCAGTATTTTTGTCTTGTTTTTGAGAAAAAATACAATGCAGGGCTCGACACTAAGAATTTTTTCTACTGGCCCACCACAAAAAAAGTAATAAATAAATTAAATAAAATAGGCCTAGGCATTGTTTTTGTTGTTTTTGACCCATGTAACCTTAATACATAAGGTTATGACACCAAAAATTCAATGACTCAATTCAGCATTCACGCGCTGTCTGAAACGCGGCAAAACTTCTCAAACAGCGTGAGTACCAAATTGAGTTCTCTTTCGCGTCATCTTGCACTTGAATATTTAAAGTAGTGAGGCTTAAAAAAAGTGCAAATTATAAACTTTTGTGACGATGCAGCTCTGCCCCGATCGGGAAAGTGACAGTTCCGTCAACTGTCCCGAGCGAGTCCTTATTGTCGAGCCCTGTAATATATAACTGAAAGTAAGTGGACATCCTTTTGTAACTAAAAGGTTTGACAAAGCCATGTTATTCCAGTGAAGACAATTTTTAATTTTTGAATATATGAAATGTAATTATTGATAAGCACATATGGTGTGCGTATTACTTTTGGCCATATTGTGTCTACACATTTTGAAATAATCTGAATTGCCATTCGTATCTCATTTTACTTCTGTTATGTCGTTCTGAAGGAAACAGGGTGTGAGAAAAAATGTGAAGCGGGACTGGATTGAAATGTGAAAAAATACCATTCTATAGAGTCAAACCGAGTTAAACTATTAGTAAAAATTATCCAATGGTCTAAGTGACCTGTATCAGCTGTAAAGGAAAGTTGTTTAAAAGGAAGAGCACGTTTTATTTATTATTATTAATGATTACAAAGACAAACAAACAAGGCCAGGAATGCACATTTAGAATGTACATAGAGATTATTTTTACTGGATGTTTAAAGCTAAATGTACCAGAGAAGCAAATTGTACAACATATTAAGTTTACAGTTTTGAATATACAGTAAGTGGATTTTTTTTTCACTATATGTATTATTTCACATTTTCTAGAAGTCATTTTGTACATTGGAAGAAATTAAAGAAAGAAAGAAATTAAAATGATTCAACTCTAATCTCAGAGTTCAGAAAGTCACAAAATACAAAATAATCTAATTATTCAAAGAATCAGCCAAATGCATTGCTTAATATTTACAAGGGCATTTGCTTATAGCTGCTTCACACAAGTTCTCTTGACCAAGAGCTGAAAAATCTACGCCTTCTGGTTGGAATGTTAGTCTCACTATTCATGCCAATGACAGTTAAAAACAATCCGTGGTTCTTTGTTTTATCAGGGGGTAATTATCTATTGTTTACATTGTTACCAAGATGATAAATTTGTGACTAAGCGTCAGGCTAGGTGGTGAGGTTTTTTTTATGAGATAAACAATACTATATGTTCCTGCTCTGTTTCTCCGGGGCCCTTGCGCTGGCACACGACACTCAGATGACATAATCCTTGGCATGCTCTAAATGTACTCGTTTTTTTTTTTTTTACTTGAGCAGTGGAAAAAAGGAACCTTTCTTAAAGAAACATTTCACTGAGGGATACAGCTATCAAAGTAATGTAAAGTTTTTATGTGAGCGCTTTTCAGGTTTATGTAATCGCACCCTCATTCTGTAACTGTAAGTACTGAACGCAAAAGTGTTCAGATGCAGACATAATTTAAGCAAAAAGTTACACTTTGTTAAATTTATATTTAAAAAAAAAAAAAAAACAGATGCATAAGATATCCAAAAAGGGTTTCTGTAATTCTATATTATAAAAAATCTCTATATTATAAAAATGTTTTATGGATTAATTATTAAAACAATAAATTCTTGAAAAGAAAACCTGAAAAGAGAAGTTGTTTGGTATAATATTCTATTATTATTTCTTAGAAAAATAGCGGTGAGTCTCCCCAAAAACGTCATCAATGAATTAATAATTCATGATACCTGAAAAAAAAATACTTTCACCGTAACAAATATATGATATATACACCGATCAGGCATAACATTATAACAGGTGAAGTGAATAACACTGATTATCTCTTCATCACGGCACCTGTTAGTGGGCGGGATATATTAGGCAGCAAGTGAACATTTTGTCCTCAAAGTTGATGTGTTAGAAGCAGGAAAAATAGGCAAGCGTAAGGATTTGAGCGAGTTTGACAAGGCCAGATTGTGATGGCTAGACAACTGGGTCAGAGCATCTCCAAAACTGCAGCTCTTGTTGGGTGTTCCCGGTCTGCAGTGGTCAGTATATATCAAAAGTGGTCCAAGGAAGGAACAGTGGTGAACCGGCGACAGGGTCATGGGTGGCCAAGGCTCACTGATGCACGTGGGGAGCGAAGGTTGGCCCGTGTGGTCCGATCAAACAGACGAGCTTCTGTAGCTCAAATTGCTCAAGAAGTTAATGCTGGTTCTGATAGAAAGGTGTCCGAATACACAGTGCATCATAGTTTGTTGCCGCAGACCAGTCAGGGTGCCCATGCTGACCCCTGTCCACTGCCGAAAACGCCAACAGTGGGCACGTGAGCATCAGAACTGGACCACAGAGCAATGGAAGAAGGTGGCCTGGTCTGATAAATCACGTTTTCTTTTACATCACGTGGATGGCTCACTTACCTGGGGAACACATGGCACCAGGATGCACTATGGGAAGAAGGCAAGCCGGCGGAGGCAGTGTGATGCTTTGGGCAATGTTCTGCTTAGAAAACTTGGGTCCTGCCATCCATGTGGATTTTACTTTGACATGTACCACTTACCTAAGCCTTATTGCAGACCATGTACACCCTTTCATGGAAACGGTATTCCCTGGTGGCTGTGGCCTCTTTCAGCAGGATAATGCGCCCTGCCGCAAAGCAAAAATGGCTCAGGAATGGTTTGAGGAGCACAACAACAGGTTTGAGGTGTTGACTTGGCCTCCAAATTCCCCAGATCTCAATACAATCGAGCATCTGTGGGATGTGCTGAACAAACAAGTCTGATCCATGGAGGCCCCACCTCGAAACTTACAGGACTTAAAGGATCTGCTGCTAACATCTTGGTGACAGATACCACAGCACACCTTCAGGGGTCTAGTGGAGTCCATGCCTTGACGAGTCAGGGCTGTTTTGGCAGCAAAAGGGGGACCAACACAATATTAGGAAATATCCTAATGTTATGCCTGATCGGTGTATGTATATGTGAAACTTTTGTTTGAAAATGATTGGGAAGTATACACACATGTATTCAAGGTTTAAGATTTTTCCTTTTCTTTATTATAGATCTCCATTATGTAACGTCCCCATTATTATATATGTATGTATTATGTCTACATGGAAACTGTAGTATTTGATTAGTCATACCTTGTGCTGTAAATGTGGGATATACAATTATGTAACTTGATTTTAAATGTCATGTGTAACTTCAGACGGTTTCAATGACTCAGTATTTCTACTTCATTTTATACAATGAATTATGTCATTTCACACAGTCTCTATCAGCCACATTAAGTTGTGAGTCCTTTACTGAAGAGACACCTGCAGCTGGTGCACAGGTTGTGTGTGAAGCTCTGTTTGCACAACAACAATCTAAAGTCACGTTTTGTAGCCACATCTGTATGAATGGTGGCATTGTCAGGGAATGATGTCATAGGAGAGGGGTGATGAGCTAACGCACAGCTGAACCGAGCAACACTGCATAACTCATATATATGAGTTAACTACTATATACTCATAACATATGGTAACATACAGAGAAAGAGGGAGGGAGAGACTAAATCCATCATGTTTGTGAGAAAATGTTATGAAACTTTAACCATTTACAATGAGTTTAATGCTCATCAAAATGACTCACTACACTATTTACTAACTACTCAGAGCATATCATGTAGGCTATGGCCCTGTTTACACCTGGTATTAAGATGCATTTTGGTCGATCTGATCACAAGTAGATGAGGGAGACACATTCCCGTTTACACCTGGTGTTTTAATTTGTCTCTTTTGTCCACTTTCAACCACTTCTGTCCTGATTTCTTCAAGGGGAGGGTCTATGGACGGGTAAATGCATGGTTTTTTTTTCAGATCTTACAATCTAATGGAAGAAATAAGCTTGCGCAATTTACAATGCTCCCGGAGACAGATACGGATAGCAGGAGCTTTCGTTTCTGCTCTGATAGCCACAAGACCATGACAAATGCAATGAGTGCGTGTTAGAAATCAGGATTGGTGAGAGAACATTGTGCTTGGTACTTTCTTCAAACCAAACTTGGGTCTTCAGCTGGCAAAGTTTAAATCCCGTCTGGCTAGTGCGCTTCCCATAATGTTTACTTATTAAGTCAGTAGGTGGAGAGTAGGTGGTCTTTTGTGGCTGTTTGACCATGTGCGTTTACACTACGAAAGCAATCCAGTCGAATGCGTTTTCGACTATGGAAGTGGTGGAAATTGGACAAGCTTAAAACATTTTAAACCCTGTTTACACCTGTATTTAGCGTCGACCACTTGTGATGATCGACCAAAACGCATCTTAATCCAAGTTAGTTTCAGAATAGACATCTTGTAGTTTCATTGTGCATTTCAGTCTTTCCTTGTGAATGCAACAAAAGGATTATCTCATTCAGCCAATGCATTTACAATGCACAATTGTGTTTTTTCATTGAGTGGATGGGGGGATGGAGAACATCAAGTGTGCATTTGTGTTCTAATGACAGTGTGTTGTTATAGATGTATGGTCGTCCAGCCTTTTTTGTTCAGAGGCCACTAGTGGGTCCGCATGAGCCTAGCTGTGTAAACCTGTGACATGTGTTGAGATGACCACCAATACATGCTGTTTAAGGCCCGGTTTATGCATACAAATGCAAGAAAGTTCCCTGCTTTGGCTGAGAGAAGCATATTAGTGATGTGTATGGTTGCCAACCATCACATGTACTGTAATATGGAATTGTCCTGTATTTAGGAGGAAACCGAATTACGGTCATAACAACTCTCAGAGTGTTTGGCATACTAAAGGATATGACAATGTTGATATGTTTGGTCTTGGTGGAATAGATCTGCTATGCTGCTGCTGCTGTTATTGCTGCTGCGGAGCAAGTACAGGACTTGCTACTGCCAATACATACACGACATGCTGCTGTGAGCAAGTAAGACATGCTGCTGCTGGAAAATATAGCATACATGAATTACCCGTAGCAGATCTATACAGGTGGAGCTGGGGAAGGTGGAGGATTTCTGAAAGTGTGCTGCAACTGCTACAGCAAATGCTGACCGAGTATTTGAAGGTTGAGCAGCAAGCTCATTGGTTACTTATGCAGCAGGAACCAATCAGCTGTGCCCTATGAATAATGATGTGATTGCAAACAGATTGAGTTCAGCCTGCACCATCTAGAGTTTCATGACAGAACTTGTATTACTTTACGTACTACATCCATAAGGATTTTTAACATCGTAGCATTTGAGTTTGAATTGCAGTTTTGTTTTGAAGTGTCAATTGGTAAAAACATTACACATTATAGTGAAATATAAATATAAACACTTTTTTTGTGAAAGTTGGAGAGCTCTATCATTGGTTGTTTGTATTACATGGAGGCTACTTCTTAATAACAAGGAAAACATCAGCTAGCTACTAGCATACATTGTGACTGTAGTATCCCCTTGTGAAAAAGAAGTACACATCAGCATATACTTTTTAAAAAGAGTACTTATTACAGAAATAGTATTCTTTTAAATAATATACTAATATAAAGTGTGAACTGAATGTAATGTTTTCAGACACTTAACTGCACTTAAGTAAGACTTCATCTTTTTATGTATTTTCATTATTAATTGTCTTTGAAATATGTTTAAAGTGCACTGCTGAATGTATTGACAAGCATTTATGGTAACTAAAATATACTTGAATGTCATTTCTATTGAAATTTGTTTATCATGTATTTAAATGCAGTTACACATTTGAAAAGATGAAGCTGCAATTTAGCACATTTCAAGTATATATTCACTTTAAATGTACAGTAATATTGGAAAAACACATTACAGTTAAAATTATAATCAATTACATGTGCTTTAGTATGTTAGTCAACACATCAAAATAAGTGTACTTTAAAATGCTACAAAATATTAAAACATAATGATTTAAAACTTTTAATGTGACATTATTACAAAGTGCGCTTTTTAGAAGTGTGTGTTAAACCAAATTAAGTGCACTTCTTTTTCACAAGAGTTTAGTTTTATAGTGTGGTCAGTTGTCACCACAGCTGCAGTTAATAGTTTATTTATCAATTAAATGGCATAAGTGGTATAAAGAAAAGGAGCAATGTCCCTTATTTTCAAAGAAAGAACCTGAGAGTGATGCTGGTTTTAAGAATCTAAATTTGTACACAAGGCTTGAATAGCAAAGCATGAGGCTGATGGTAACCAATCTCACACCATCTGTGCGCCCTAATGTATATGGCTATTTATATTTACTTTGTAACTAATTTGACATTTCCTCAACTACATTTACAGGCACCTGAGATAAACTTTCTTTTACTACATCACTGCGGTTAAATATGCCACGTTAGCCTTTACCTGAAATGAGTGCTTTTTGTAATTTACACTTTGATTCTGCGATTGTATTACTAAATATGTAAGATTAAGATTTGCTAAAATGATGTTCCTCTTCAAAAGACCAAAACTTAATTGAGAAATCTGCAGCTGATACTTTTGTTTGTCTAAATGCAATAGATACTAATACGTTTCAATGTTAAAGACATTAACTAACTGTCTCTTTCTCTTTGAAGTTAAGGACCCTTGGTGCTCACAGATCCATGCCTGAGTGCAATCAGCTCTGTTTTTACAACTGTTTGACCCTGACATGTTTCAAATGGTGTTTGTTGAATGCACCCTGTACATAATACAGGTTAATTGGGAAGGCTAGGGCCTATTTCATTTCATGCTGTGCTGTATTTACATGGTAAAGTGATGGATGTCTGTGTCGGCAGTTGCACTCGCATTGATTAGCTCGTCTGCGGAGCTGATTGTCTGCTTTTGTTAGGTGATCCTGATTGGGTTCTGTAGCTATTTCCCAGCCTGTCATTCAGGGGCGGCTTTAAGGGGGAAGTATAAGTATTTCTTTGCTCAGCTCCTGCCTCAGAGCCCCATTGGGTTGTTCTGGTGCTGAGACACTTTATGTTGTTCACATTCAATATTTGAAGAGCATGTGTCCTTAAAACAGTAAACTGGAAAAACATTTGATGTAGGATTTACTTTAAGACAGTTTTCAAATCCCACAACTGAAGTGTCCCTGAGCAAGACACCCAAACCCCCTCCCTGGGTGCCGCAGCGAATGGCTGCCCACTGCTCTGGGTGTGTGTGTCCACGGTTTGCAGTGTGTGTGTGTGTGTGTTAACTACTCACTGCTCCTAATGTGTGTGCACTAACTTGAATGGGTTAAATGCAGAGGACAAATTCTGAGTATGGGTTACCATATTTGCCCTTTACGTCACTTCATTTTACGTCACGTCACGTCACTTCACTTCGCTTCGCTTCACCTCACTTTACTTCACTTCACTTCACTTCGCTTCACTTCACTTCACCTCACTTTGCTTCGCTTCACTTCACTTCACCTCACTTTGCTTCACTTCACTTCACGTCACATCACTTCGCTTTACTTCACGTCACGTCACTTCGCTTCACTTCGCTTCGCTTCACCTCATTTTACTTCACTTCGCTTCACTTCACATCACCTCACTTCACTTTGCTTCACTTTACTTCACGTCACTTCACTTCACATCACATCACATCACTTCACCTCACTTTACTTCACTTCGCTTTACTTCACTTCAATTCACTTCACTTCACTTCACTTCACTTCACCTCAACTCACTTATAAATTGCTTGTAAATTTTACAAATACTTACAAAGAAACAGCAAATAACACATTAATTAATACACATATAAAAGTACAAAAACTGAAATAGTATTTTCTTGAAAAATGTACTCCAATAATCTTAAATCGTTGCACTTTGAAAAATATATTTTTTTTTTAGTGCATGACATTAAAATCTACACTTTGTTCTTACAGTTTTTCTGAATTGCTAAAACACTAAACCCCATTCTCTGAACCAAATTCTCAATAGCCTAAACCAATTTGTCAAATAAATCACTCTTTCTTCAAAACCTTAAACAAGTTCATGCAGTTAGACACTGTTTGCAAATCTCATGCACTCTTTTTGCTAAACTCTAAACACATTCTCACTCACTAAAACACATTTCACACTGATACATTTGAGTCACAAAACACTAACACAAGAGGCAAAAGTTAAACACAACTAAAACACAGTTGTCATCGTTTACACACAACAACTCAAAATTGTTCACACTTATTTCTAATGATGTGATTAAGCCAACTGTACAAAATATAGGCCTGTTCAGGTGCACGGGTGACATAGGTGCACTGAATGTTGATAGAGGGAAACAGTCTGAGAGGGAGAGGAGGAAGAGTACGTGTAAGAGATGGTGGACGAGGAGGAAGAGGCTGAGGATGAGAAAGAGCAAGGTGTGGAGAATGTTGTCAAGACTGGATCTGGCACAACAGAGGGTTTTTCCCTTTGCCTGGCAAGAGACAACATTTGCCTGTGATGTGGAGTCCTCAACAGTATTCAATAATATTCAACAATATGATTGATCTGACTGCACTGACACTATTGAATGAGAACTGAACTGAGCTGGATGTTGACATCACTGTTTTCTCCAGACCTGCTTTATAGATGAAATAAACTAATTTGATAATTACACTTTTTTCCAATTGCTAACACACTAAAATGAAATGCACAGCACAATTATTTAAACTGACACTCAAGGAGCAAAACCTCAGCCCAGATCTGCACAGCTATAAGCACATTCTCAGCCTCACACTTTTTGCAAAACACTACACACAGTGTTTTGCAAAAAACACTAAACACACTTACTCTACATTAGACACAGAAATCTAACCTGATGTCACTTCTTTGCCATTTCAAGGCACTGCTTTCCAAAATACCACCCCTATAAACCAATTGATCAAACACAGCCATCAGGTGTGTAGACACTTAGGTGCTTAATTGTAAACTCAACAATCAGGGGTAAACACTATAAAAAGGCAACAGGTAAGTTTACCTGTCTTCAACAAAAATGGAAGGCAACGTCGCAGTAAGAGGAAGAGTGAGGATGAGAGGGGGAGCCCATGGAGGAAGAGGGGTAGAGAGGGGAAGAGAGGGGAAGAGGGGGGGAAGAGAGGGGAAGAGAGGGGAAGAGAGGGGAAGAGAGGGGAAGAGGGGGGGAAGAGAGGGGAAGAGGGGGGGAAGAGGGGGGAAGAGGGGGGGAAGAGGGGGGGAAGAGAGGGGAAGAGGGGGGGAAGAGAGGGGAAGAGAGGGGAAGAGGGGGGGAAGAGAGGGGAAGAGAGGGGAAGAGAGGGGAAGAGGGGGAAAGAGGGGGGAAGAGAGGGGAAGAGAGGGGAAGAGAGGGAGAAGAGAGGGGAAGAGAGGGGAAGAGGGGGGGAAGAGGGGGGGAAGAGGGGGGGAAGAGGGGGGGAAGAGGGGGGGAAGAGGGGGGGAAGAGGGGGGGAAGAGGAGGGGAAGAGGGGGGGAAGAGGGGGGGAAGAGGGGGGGAAGAGAGGGGAAGAGGGGGGGAAGAGAGGGGAAGAGAGGGGAAGGGGGGAAGGGGGGAAGGGGGGAAGAGGGGAAGGGGGGAAAAGAGGGGAAGAGAGGGGAAGGGGGGAAGGGGGGAAGAGGGGAAGGGGGGAAAAGAGGGGAAGAGAGGGGAAGGGGGGAAGGGGGGAAGGGGGGAAGAGGGGAAGGGGGGAAAAGAGGGGAAGAGAGGGGAAGAGAGGGGAAGAGGGGGGAAGAGAGGGGAAGAGGGGGGAAGAGGGGGGAAGAGGGGGGAAGAGGGGAAGGGGGTAGAGAGGGGGAGAGGGGGAGAGGGGAAGGGGGGTAAAGGGGGGTAGAGAGGGGAAGGGGGTAGAGAGGGGGAGAGGGGGAGAGGGGGAGAGGGGAAGGGGGGTAAAGGGGGGTAGGAAGAGGTAGACCTGGAGTAGGACGTGGACAAAGAAGACGGGGACCAAATTTATCAGATGCGATTCACGCAACCTTGGTTGACCATGAGTACTGAGTACCCATGGGTTGACATTGAGAGAGGCTGGACAGAGAGTTCAGCCCAACCTCAGCAGATATAAAAAACAAACCTTTGAAAATGCATGAATGAATCGAATGATTTTACAATGTGGAGAGAAATAAATATTTTCATCAATATGCAGTACTGGTCTTGTGTGTACTGTTTGGTCAATATATTCATATACTTTACTCTAACAATATCTCTGAAAAAATCAAACCCAGATTATATCATTAGAAAAGTAGAAATTTTACAAGTGTTTAAGATTGAGAACAGCAGTGTGTAAATGAATCAAACAGAATCAGATTGTATGAACCATGTGTGTGCCATACGGTGTCAAAATTGGGTTTTGTTAAATTATTTTGAAATTTTGAAAGAAGTGTTTCATTTTGCAAAAGAACTGAGGTGTTCTGCTACTTGTGTGTGTGGATGTGTGAATTGTGTGTAGTGTTTTGACAAAATGAGCCTTGTTTTTAAAATCGTGCTTAAGCAATCGTAAAAAACTGTAATAATTAATGATCTTTACAACGGAACTGAATCAACACTGAACTGACTTCAGCTAAACAATGACACTATTTTCTTTTAGAGCTGCTGTACAGCCGAAATGAACTCTCTTTGCATCACTGATCATCTTTTTCCTGTTATCACTGTAAAGCTGCTTTGAAACAATCTGTATTGTATGAAGCGCTATATACATAAAGGGGACTTGACTTGACTCAGGTCAGGCCCAACATGAATACATGATGCTGAGGCAGAATCAAGGTCTCAATATACATACATTCAATACCATACAATATTCAATACAATACTGTACTTGCAGTATACAATATATTCACCATACTTGGCTTTTGATTACTATACTTTTTTTTATGTAATTGCAACATTTTTTACTGCATGCAATATACATTTTTTCAGTAACCTCATGTTCTGGATGCTGTGTTCTCCATTTTCTGATGTAGTGTCTGATGAATGAACTGTAGTGCTTATATTATTGACTCGTGTGTGTATGATCTGAAAGCTTTGTTTGATTTCGAGAACAGGTGAAATAGTTTTGAGGCAATTGTTTGATTTTCCCAGAATAATCAGGGGTTTTGTGAATGTAGTTTGAAGATTTGGATTTGGACATGAGTTAATACATTAGGTATGAACAATGAATGAACAACAATTTTTTACAGCATTATTAATGTAGGTTAATGATAATTTATAAATATACTATATTTCTTTGTTTATTCATGTTCATTTATAAGACATTAATTTATAAAACTTAAAATGTAAAAAATGTATTAGTATATGTAGAAATTAACATTATCCAGATAAATTAAAGATGCAGAAGTATTATTCATTGTTAGTTCATGATACCTAACACATAAATTACTGTTTTTAATTTCCATTACAACAACTTTTCTCAGCTAATTGCAGAACCTAGTGGATAAAACCCATCCTACATTATTTCCAACTCAGTTTTCTGCTTCACGGTGAACTATGTCACATCATGGAAGTTAAATGCATTTCAAATTCAGTTTTGTGTTATTTTTTAACCCTTTAAACTATTTTGACATCCTTTTTTTACAAGAATGAATATCTTTATTTTCTCTGCCACATGTGCCAGCTTGTAGGTTTTTGACTTCCCGCTGTCATTCTTCCCATTAACTGCATCATATATGAAATTCCTGCTCTGTGACAAAATGCAATGTAAAGCCAAATTAAATTGGTTCCAAATGATTAGCCTGGCAAAGCTGACACAGACCCACAGTTGTGCCAAACAGCTCAGTCTGACGGCAGCGCTCCCACCAAACGGATTGCCTCTCCCGGCTCAGAAACCCTCCCATAAGAAATCAGTTAAGTGGTCCCCAGCTCGCAGCCGCTGGCAGGGTCTTGCTTTAGGGGGTGAAAGTGGAGTGGGGGTGGGGGTTGTTAAAAATGAGCTAATGGGCGGTGTGGTGGAGGGATCGGGCATGCGCAGCGAGGCACAGCAGGGCCTGGACTCAAAGAGATGAGGGCAAGACCCTTATTGAGTCTGGCATCAGTATTCAGGGGGAACTGGGAGAAATAGATGGGCGTCTCATACCTTGAAGCCCACAGAGAGCAGGAACCAGTGCCAGGAAAATTACAGCTCAGATTTATGCAATGAGGGAGAGTGAACATAAAGCACAGTACAGATCCAGAGGGCTGAAGGACGCAAGAGTTAGTGGCTGAGACGTTAAATCTATGGGACTCTGGTGCAGGATACTTTATACCTGATTTCAGCCTCCTCTGTGGTTTGAAACGATTGTAAAATAGCACAGCCATGACTAGCATGAATAGTAAGGATAAAATCCAATTTTGCTGTTACGTTTTGCTATATTATGCTGTCAATTTAACACTTTTATTTATTTTTAATTAAATATGTTAATTTTATTAATCATTAATTTCATGAATACATTCAGTAATATTTCAATATATTTTAAAATGTAATGTAATGTCAAAGCTACATTTTTTTTAAGTATCCTTACTCCAGTCTTCAGTGTCACACGATCCTTCAGAAATCATTCTAATATTATAATTTGGTGCTCAAGAAATATTTCTTATTATTATCAAGGTTGAAAACTTCATTTTTTATGAAATAGAAAGTTCAAAAAAAAGCATTTATTTGAAATATACATTTTTGTAACACTATAAAAGTCTTCACTGTCGCTTGATCTTGACTTTTGAATGTAATGCATCCTTGCTGCAATAAAAGCATTTATTTCTTTAAAAGCCGTGGCCAAAAATATTGTCAGTGACATAAATTTTGTGTTTTGTAATGTTTGCTGCTTCAATATTTTGTTTACATGATTCTGTGATATACTGGAAAACAGTGATGAACATGTCACAAGTTTTAAAGGCTTTTATTGGCAAAAACATTCAATGTATGCAAATCTATTCCTGCCTTATTAGTGCTCGGAGTTGATCACAAATTATGGACTTCTGCTTGTCCACTCGCTGAGGATTGAGGATTGAGGATTGACCACAGGTTCTCTATAGGATAAAGATTCAGGGAGGTCCCTGGCCACGGATCCAAAATTTCAATGTAATGATCTCTGAGCCACTTCATTATCACTCTTGCCTTGTGACATAGTGCTCCATCATGCTTGAAAATGCATGGATCATCACCAAATTGCTCCTGGGTCGTTGGGAGAAGTTGCCCAACTGTTGTAAGGGGGCTTCATCAGAGAAAATAACTTCTGCTGTCCAATCCTTCCTGCAGAACTTAAGTCTGTCCTTAATGTTTTTCCTGGAGAGAAGTGGCTTCATTGCTGTTCTTCTTGACATCCCAAAATCTTTATCTCTTCTTGATGTCCCAAAATCTTCACCTCACTGTGCATCCAGATTTACCCACACCCATTTGCTGCTAATACTGAGCAAGCTCTGCACTGGTGGGGACATGATTTCGTAGCTGACTACTACGAACTACGCTTACTACTACGCTTGCTGGACACTCTGGGACGTCCTGAAGCCTTCTTCTCTGCAGTTGAACCTCTCTCCTTGAAGTTCTTGATCATCCAGTAAATTATTCTTTGCAGTAATTTCCTTGCATGTGAGGCCATTTTAATGCAAAGTGATGATAGCTGCAAGTCTTTCATTGGTAACAGTAGATTTGGAAGCAATGATTGGAAGCACTTCCCTCCTTTTATAGCAATCAGTCAGCTCTTATAATCCAGTGATTTCACCTGACTAGTACTTGTTCACACTTGTTCACACTCGTGTGCTAATGATATGATTAGTGAAATAGCTGGTAATTTCGTGCCAGTGCCAGAAAAATGTGTGTTTTTGTGATAAAGTACATTTTTTTGACCAATGAAGCTTTTTGCAATTATTTAAAAAGCATCTGATCACTCTTCACAAGCATCTAGAAACAATGTGAATCAACACCACAACAACTGAAGCAGCAAACTTTGCGAAACAGAACATTTATGTCACTAGAAAATTTTACAGATTTTCATGAAACCAAGGACTCCGACTTTCTCAGTTGGTTCATGTTGGAAGTAGAGAACAGTCTCACGGTTCATAAAGTGTAAGCGTTACAGGTAGGGAATAGAAGAGAGATGAAAGGATATAAAGAAGAAAAGGAACAACACAGAACGAGATTGACAGAACGAGTATTAGACAGGTAGAGCTGTCACTGATACGGTTCAGAGTGAGTTTAGTTGGCAGTAAGTCTGGCAGACAGCAGACAAGCTCTTTCTGGCAAGACACACACACACACACACACACACACACACACTGTCCTGCTCCACTTCTACCCAGGGGCTCCCTCTTGCCTCTGACCTCATTCACTTTGATTTACTCCTTCAGCAGCAGGTGTGGCCCTCCCTCTCTCCTTACACTCTTTTATTGATATGAAGTCATCCCTCCGTCTTCAGAAAGCTGAGGCTGTTGTCAAGATGCACCTTGATGCATCCGCGATGATATCACTCAAACACGAGTGTCACAAAGGAAGAGGCAATTAATAAATACCATTAATGTGCAATTACCCATCATGCCTCAGGCTTTGTGAAAGACATGACTGAGTGAGAGAAATGAGAGGTCAGAAAGGAGAGGCTAAAGATCAGCGATGAAACGGAAAAGGATTTTAAACGATCGCTGCTCTTATGACTGTGGACAGACGGACATGGCAGGATTTCTGTGTGGATATCACATGAACGAAACCTGATAGATCATCGTCTGGGCTCTATTGAGCTATATTATGTTTTATATTGCTTAAAATATCTGATGATTGATTGGTAGAAGGAAAGGAACAGGATGAGAAGGATTGTGGGTTATTCATCCAGGTCCAGACACATCCCCCTTAGTCTCATGTTGCCACATTTTTCACTGTACAGTTTAGTCCAATGTGCAGCTTGTTGTGGCTTTTAGGTGCGGGATCACCTGAAATGTAATATATTTTCATATTAAATAAAAATGAATTCAAACAGTTTCCACAAACATTCCAGCCTTAAAAGACTTAATTAAAACATTCTATATATCACATATTCTTGTTTTTTTATATTGCTGTGTGTGTGTGTGCGTGTGTGTGTGTGTGTGTGTGTGTGTGTGTGTGTGTGTGTGTGTGTGTGTGTGTGTGTGTTTGGATTTAAATGGGAAACATCTATTGCTAAAATCTCACACATGGAGACACATCTGACATGAATCTCTCACATCTTTTCTACATATAACTTGCAGCTTAAACAGTCAGTCCAATTTGCGAGTTTGCGAGAAAAAAAAGACTTCCATCTCATATTGAACAAATTTACTATGATCGAATTTTATGGGCCATCTGATAATTTCACAGAAATAACTCAGGCATAATATACATTCTACAAGTGGATATCTACTTAACTTTAAGTATCTTTTTAAAAAATTTAACTTGGCAAACGTTGGCAAATCCAGTGCTGTACTTTTCCACAAAAGTTTTCCACGATTACCATTTCTTAAACTTTTACATTCACTCCCCACCTGTCTTGAATATTTGGTTACATCTCACACACACACAGGTGCTTCACACACTTCTCTCTGTTGTGAATCACTTCAGGAGAGTTTGCTTCTCAACAGGCCAACACTTGTGTTACAGTAATGACTGTTTTCCTCAGGTTTTGCAGTGCCAGCATCCAAGACAGCACTATCATTACAGGTTAATACAGCTGCTGTTTCAGCTCTGAGGGCTCGACTTTAATGTCTGTTTACACCTCATTACGAAAGGCAGATGAGACCTAGTCAGTGACACACATCAGCACTGATCTGGGTTCTCAGCTAACGTCATAAGAGATTATGGACACCTAACATAAATACAGTAGGTTATATTACAAGCCTCCCTGCACCGTTCATTTCTACCTGCCAGATTTGGAAGAGAAAGTTTTCCTTGAAGTACTTGGGTGAGAGTACTTTTATTCTTATTTCTTGCTTGCTTTTGCTACACTCTTAAAAATAAAGGTTATTTATTGGCTTCTAATGGTTCCATGAAGAACATTTGACATCCATGGAACCTTTCCATTGCTCAAAAGGTTCTTTAGATTATTAAAATGTTCTTTTAAGAACTAATCATTGAGGAACCCAAATGGTTCTTCTGTGGCATCCTTGCGAAAAAACCCCATCTGGAACCTTTATTTTTAAGGGTGTACATTATACAAGTCCAGTTTGTGGTAGGAAGTGTAAACGATGAGAAATCCTAGTGAAGTAATTGCTTAAAAAATGTGATCTGAACTTTCTGGTTTTGATATGTCAGATTTTTGTCCCGTCGAGTGACTAATGGTTTCATGTTTATTCTGGGTTTCTGCCAGCAGGAGAGCAGGTTTCAGCGGTTTGTTTGATGTTTCCAAAAGCTCAAAGAACGAATGTCTGTCTGATAAGTGTGTCTTTTGTTCTTTTATGGTATTTTGTAGCCGATTATCTGCTCTCGAAGTTGTAAATAAAACAAAGCTTATTTTTTCTACTTAAAAATTGTGTGTTTCTTGCCGTTTTGTAATTGTTTGTGAAATCTACTAGTTTCTCTACACCATTTTTTTTTTCAGTGTATATCCCAATTCAGACTTCTTTCTCTCACGTGTGTGGTCAAGTGTTTCAGCACATAGCTTGTGTATTCCATATCAGTAGTGTGTTTAGTGGTTACTAGGTATCTGTTAAGTGTGCACTTCCTGCTTTGTGCCGTCTCTCTCTCTTTCAGCCTGTTGTGGCTCATTTGGCCTCTGACCCCGTGTGGCACTCTGGGGCCCTGCTCAGAGCCAGACTGATTACATTAGAGCACTGATAGCAGACACTCTCCCTACACCCCACAAATGATGGATGAATGTCTCTTCCTGTGGAAGAGAAAGAGCGAGAGATACTCCAATACCCCCCTTCTCGCTTCCTTCCTCCATCAACTGTTGGCTCACTGCCAAGCTGAGCTTTATAGGACGAGGCCCTGTGCTTGTTTTCTCTCTTAGTGTGGTGCGGCCCCAGACAGTGGCATTCCACCGTGTGGGAACTCAGCACAATCTGGCCCGGACCAAGAGGGAGGGAGAGATAGGTGCACAGCTGCCCAGGTCCAATCAAAGTGAGAGTGTTGATGGACAGGTGGCGCAATCAGTCAGAGGTGTTTCTGTGCACTGTGACCCTAGTATGTCAAGTATGTTAATGGATGAAAGATGGTCCCTTGGCTCCTGTGATTCTCATAGACTCCATCTTTGTACACACATTAGAACCTAATATAGACGTCTCATTTTTTTAGATGAGCGAAGAGAGTGAGATGGTATGGTATGTCTTATTGCATCTGAAAGGTTTTGAACAGTTTAACATTTCTTGTTGTATCATTTAAACCATTAATTGTGGTGGAAAAGTGCAGAATTTCAAAATTCCATAAAAATATTTGGAAAAATATATTTTACAGTGTCAGATTGGGTAACACTTTATTTTACAGTATCCTTGTTACACGTTACATGTAGTTACTATAGTAATAACAGTAAATTATGCATAACCAAACCCTAATCTTAACCCTAACCCTATAGTAAGTACATGTAGTTAATTAATATTACTCAGTACTTAAATATATAATTACATTGTAACAAAGACACCTTAAAATAAAGTGTAACCTCAGATTGTTACATGTAGTTACTATAGTAATACCTAAAACCATAGTAAAACCAAACCAAACCCTAATCCTAACCCTATAGTAAGTACATGTAGTTACTTAATATAACTCAGGTCTCAAATGCATAAGTAAAACAAAGACACCTTAAAATAAAGTGTAACCAAATATTTAAATATTAAGGTGTCCAAAAATTATTAAATATCATTTACATTTTATATAAATATTAAATTATTCAAAATATTTTATAATTTAAAAAAATATAAATTTAATTGCATTAGATAACAAAATATCAAAACAAGTGGTACAGTCAAGCAAAATTTCTTAGTATTTTTTAGATTATTTTTTTTAACATAAATCATTGCATATAAAAGTTTGGGATTGGTATGTTATTTTCATGCTTTTCAAAGAAGTGTCTTATGCTCATCAGGACTGCATTTATTAAATACAATAAAAACAGTAATATTGTGAAATATTATTACAATTTAAATGAACTGTTCTATTTTAATACATTTTAAAATGTAATTTATTCCTGTGATGGCAAAGCTGAATTTTCAGCATCATTACTCCAGTTTTCAGTGTCACACGATCCTTCAGAAATCATTCTAATATGATGATTTGTTTCTCAAGAAACATTTCTTATTATTATCAATGCTGAAACGCAGTTAATATGTTAATGTTTTTGTGGAAACCGTGATACATTTTGTTCAGAATTCTTTGATGAATAGAAAGTTCAAAAGAACAGTATTTATTTGAATTTGTCTGTAACATTGTAAAAGTCTTTACTGTCACTTTTGATCAATGTAATGCATGTTTGCTGAATAACAGTATTAATTTCTTTCAAACTACAGCAGCAACAAAAATCGTATGATTGACCCCAAACCTTTGAACGGCAGTGTGTGTATATATTCAAACTGCATCCATTAAAATGTTTGATATACACTCACCTAAAGGATTATTAGGAACACCATACTAATACTGTGTTTGACCCCCTTTCGCCTTCAGAACTGCCTTAATTCTACGTGGCATTGATTCAACAAGGTGCTGAAAGCATTCTTTAGAAATGTTGGCCCATATTGATAGGATAGCATCTTGCAGTTGATGGAGATTTGTGGGATGCACATCCAGGGCACGAAGGTCCCGTTCCACCACATCCCAAAGATGCTCTATTGGGTTGAGATCTGGTGACTGTGGGGGCCGTTTTAGTACAGTGAACTCATTGTCATGTTCAAGAAACCAATTTGAAATGATTCGAGCTTTGTGACATGGTGCATTATCCTGCTGGAAGTAGCCATCAGAGGATGGGTACATGGTGGTCATAAAGGGATGGACATGGTCAGAAACAATGCTCAGGTAGGCCGTGGCATTTAAACGATGCCCAATTGGCACTAAGGGGCCTAAAGTGTGCCAAGAAAACATCCCCCACACCATTACACCACCACCACCAGCCTGCACAGTGGTAACAAGGCACGATGGATCCATGTTCTCATTCTGTTTACGCCAAATTCTGACTCTACCTTCTGAATGTCTCAACAGAAATCGAGACTCATCAGACCAGGCAACATTTTTCCAGTCTTCAACTGTCCAATTTTGGTGAGCTCGTGCAAATTGTAGCCTCTTTTTCCTATTTGTAGTGGAGATGAGTGGTACCCGGTGGGGTCTTCTGCTGTTGTAGCCCATCCGCCTCAAGGTTGTGCGTGTTGTGGCTTCACAAATGCTTTGCTGCATACCTCGGTTGTAACGAGTGGTTATTTCAGTCAAAGTTGCTCTTCTATCAGCTTGAATCAGTCGGCCCATTCTCCTCTGACCTCTAGCATCAACAAGGCATTTTCGCCCACAGGACTGCCGCATACTGGATGTTTTTCCCTTTTCACACCATTCTTTGTAAACTCTAGAAATGGTTGTGCGTGAAAATCCCAGTAACTGAGCAGATTGTGAAATACTCAGACCGGCCCGTCTGGCACCAACAACCATGCCACGCTCAAAATTGCTTAAATCACCTTTCTTTCCCATTCTGACATTCAGTTTGGAGTTCAGGAGATTGTCTTGACCAGGACCACACCCCTAAATGCATTGAAGCAACTGCCATGTGATTGGTTGATTAGATAATTGCATTAATGAGAAATTGAACAGGTGTTCCTAATAATCCTTTAGGTGAGTGTATTTTATGTAGTGTCCAATTACTTTATTGGACAGTGTGTTAATGTTATGTTATAAAAATCAAAACCAGCTACTTTTGGTCCTTTTTCAATACAACATTAAAATCCAGACATATCAGTCATACACACAATCATGCACTAGACATATACACAGATATCAGACTGGCGAGAACAGAAAATAGAAAGTTTAGGTGCCTCACTGTGGCTGGCAGTGTTTTTTTTTTTAAAATGGGAAATGTTTTGCATGCTGCAGCAGAAATGTTGATAAAGGCAATGGTGGGTTGTTATTATTGCTGTGTTGGCAAGGGTTAGAGTGGATTAAGATGCAGCGGGTGGGTGAAAACAGCATTAATGGCAGTTATGGGCAGCAGTAAGGGTGGGTAAGTTAGCGCTTGTGCATTTGGCAGCCAGTGTGTGAAGGCAGAAAGCACTGGCAGCTCCAGGAGTCAGGGAGGGACGGTATGGCTTTGCTTGGCTTGGAGAGCTGAAGAGCCAGTAACTTATCAAATAAATTTGGGTTTTGTTTTGGTAAATAGCAACTAGGATGATTCAGAGAATAAAGACATCTTGAAAAAAAAAGACATCTCACAGGTTCACCAGCTTGAGAAGAAAGGGATGCTGTGCTCTGGTCTGTGCCTTGGCACTCACATACGGTCCAGCTGGCTGTGACTCTCAGAGAGTGAATGTGCTGCCTGTTACAAACACACAACTCTGGACACTGGCCTCTCTGACCCACAGCATCTGGAGCGCCTGGGAGAACAGGAGCATGGCAGGGACATGTCTGATTTTTTTCTGTCATTCTTCTGGATCTGTTTGTGGAAGCTTATGAGATTTAAATGACATTAAGGTGTGCTTTAGTAAAATATGTGTAAAATTATGTACATTCACATGAGCTGAAGCCTCTATTTGTATTGGTAGCCTGTTTTATTTTACATGGAGTAGGTTGCCTTATGAAGGCAGAAATCAATGAATCAATTGAATTATTAGAACAATAATGCACACCCGGGGTGGTAATGTGGTCAGTTATTCTGCTTATAGAATAGAATGGTCACCAGGCCTCTAGACATTGGTCAGACATTTTATTTCAAGACATTTGTCAGTTTTTTTGTACTTAAAATGCTCTTGTGTGCAGAACTTATTTCTTATGCATCTCATTCCAAGCCTCAGTTGCTAATTCCAGAATGTCATTTTAGAGCCAGTAACAGAGGCTTGAGCCATTGATAAGCAGACTATTAATGCAGTTAATACAGAGAGACAGAGGCAGAGAGATTGATTGATTAAGGGTGTGTTCACACTTGGTTGGTTCGATTAAAACGAACCCTGATGCGACTGCTCTTATAGTGCGGTTCATTTGAATAATTAATGCTGCCATTCGAACACTGGTGCGCACCAAACAAGCGGACCGAGACCGCTGAAAAGATGGGTCTCGGTTCGCTTCCAAACGAACTCTGGTGTGGTTCGAATGAAATGTGAATGCAACACGGACCAAAGACATGTAAACGAACCAAAAACGGGACATGATGTCACAAGATGCGACCCTAAAAAGGACAGAATGCTCAAGAATACCTGTTTTTTCTCATCATAGTCGTGATGTTGCCCATCACAGTTAGGTACAGGCATCAGAACCGCGTCTCCTTGCAGCAGATCTTCGTTTGTGTGTGTGACAGAGGGATTCCTGCCGCTGTTTTGACTCCTTTACATATTTTATAAGCTCTTCACGAGTTCACAGCTGAAATTTACGTAATAAAAGCCGACGAATCAGGTTGTGAACATATCCCTATGCCTTTAGGTTCTGTATCTTTAGGTTCGGTGTTAAAATGCCAATCTGAACGCTAAGCGGATCAGGACTAAATGTTTTTTTTTGGTTCGGACCAAACGAACCAAGAGAACCGAACTAAGTGTGTGTGAATTACTTCAGTCTATGCGTCTCTCAATCGTCTTCGACAGCAGCGTCTCTAGCAAAGCTGTAAGTTTAACTGCTTCAAAAACATTGATGTTACCACTTTGATACTAGGAAATGTTGTGTGGCTTTTCAGTTGTGAAACTATTTTACTGATAAAGTCGTAGGGCAACGCTGGCAACAAGTTGCGTGCGCATGTATGTATCAGTGTGTGTGTGTGTGTGTGTGTGTGTGTGAGAGACAGTGAGTGTGTGTCTGTGCTGTATGTGAGAGAGGATGTGCTTTTCATAGATAATAAACTGTAATTTTGTGGGAAAAATATAGAAATAGTGTGTCATTTTTATCCTATCGTTTGTTACATTTATTTGTTTGGTCAATGTCTTTGTGGGTCTTAGTTTTTTTGCTGTTGTAGGCTGAGAGGACCTTTGACATAACTGAAATCATTTGGCGAAGTATGAAACTGTAATGCGTTCAAGACCTGCCTGGAACTACTTTAGATGTGCGTTTACTGGAAAATAACTACACACATTAGAACAATTATCTGCCAATCAGAATCAAGCATTCAACAGCCCCGTAGTGTAAAGTAGTAGTAGTAGTAACCTCTCATTTTATTGGATTCTAACAGTATTCATGGCTGACTAAAAGTTGTGTGTTTTCTACAATGGCATTTGAGACAGAATATTTTTGCTTTTGCATGATGTTGCATCCACACCACTAGGTGTCAATATAAGTCCAAGAGGGCATATTGGCCAGTGCAACAAAAAAAAAACTACTGAGTGCACCTTTGTGTCATTTTGTTTGATTTTTTTTAAGTCTTACTTTCCATGAAGAGATTATCCTTGCTTGACTTCATTTCATGTTTTTTTTTTATTTATTTGAATAATTTTTGTGTGTGTTTGGTTTGTTTTTTCGATCCTCAGACCCATTTCTTATAAAGTCAGTCTACCTGCTCAGCTCTTGTGGAAATATATACTGTAGACTCAACACTCTCTAAAAATACTTCTCCGGGTTTTTTGCCTTGGCTCAAGTTTAAAAAAGTCAAACTGAATGGACACAGACATATAAGTATATATGCACATGCTTATGTACTTTTTCATTTTTTTTTTTTCATTTTGTCTACATGTGTCGTCAACAGATCAAACCATCGGACATATTTTGGCGGGAGGTATGTTTATACTTGTGGCTTTTTTCAGACCCCTAAGTTGTCTTTTTGAGCTGCCCAGAAAAAACAGTTCTGTGAGAAAGAGAGCAGTCAGGTAAACATATTCCAAACACAGACGCGCTTTGAGCGTCTCTAGAGTCATAGACTCCAAGACCAGCCCTGGGTGAAAGCTTAAGTAGACCACACGGTTGAAGCAACAGTGCGTAGGCCGAAAGGGAAATGGGCAAATCGGGGGAGAGAGTCCTCAGGGGCCTCTCGCTGCCAGACCTGCACCACGCTGGGCTCGATCTTCAGATGAAGCTCTTAGACAGTGACGACAGAAAGTAGAATAGTGTGTTTGGGTGTGTAAGAGGGTGTGTAGGTGTGTGGGTGAGAGGGTAAATGGGAGTGACAGGCTTAACTCGGACATTCATGTACGTCACAAAGTGGGCGAGCGGTCACATGTAATCTATCGGAAAAATAGAATTGCTCACTTGTCGACTCAATAGACAGCCATGTTTTGTCATGTTAACAGAAATTTAAATGAATCAGAATTTTGGTCTTGTTTTCCAGGTAAATATCCTCAAAAAATAAAAATATATTTTCTTGGGTAGCAAAATTCTATATTTATATTATTATTTATATATCTAATTGCTAAATAATTTTTTTTAAATAACTTATTTTATTATTGCATTTTTTATTTAATTTTTATTTTTTTATTTTTTTTTATTTATTTCATTTTTATTGCATGCTTAAAAGTAGGGAGAAATTGCCAATAGGGTAAAAATAGGGTTTTACAGAATATATCTAATTGCCAAATAAATTTTGTAATAATTATTTCATTTCATTTCATTATTTATTCCGTTTAATTTAATTTAATTTTTTCATTAATTTAATTTGATTTAATTTCATTCATTTCATTCATTTCACTATTTCATTTAGTTTTTTTTTTATTTTATATTTTTAATGTAATCATTTCATTTAATCTATCTATCTATCTTCACTGGAAAATAAAAATACTCATTATAAAAGCATTTAATGCAGTGTTCACATTCACAACATGCCCCACAGGTGCTAATCGTAGAGACATGTTCCTTTAGTTTTTGTACAATGGACCGCATATGTAAAATGTAAAATTTAAATTTAATGTAAAATCTGAAACTTGCTAGTCATAATGCTAATATATATACCATTTCCCCCCATGTTTCTACTCAGAGACTGAAAGCTGCCCTTGCCCATCATCCAGGGGGCATGGCGAATGGCAGCATGAACTCCATGGGTCATATGATGGAGATGATGCCATCACGGCAGGATCAGGCCGGTCATCACCACCTTCACTCTCACCCTCACCAGCACATGCAGGGCCCACCCCACGGATACCCTCACCATGCCCACCACCACCACCCCAGCCACGCACAGAGCGCCCATCACCACCCACAGAGCCACGGGCACCACAACTCCCACCCGCCCCACCTGCACCCTGCACACGGACACCAGACCTCTCCACACCAACCCATGCACTCTGCTGCTTCACAGGTACTGAACTGGGTCGAAATACATTCCTTGAGGGTTTTAATTCTGTAATATTTGCAAGTACAAGTGATGTGGGGATTAATGAGTTCAGCTGAATTTAACTTACTTGAGTTTACTTGAGTTGAGTTGGGATGAACTGATATCAGTGGAGTCATGTTAATAAATTATTATATAAAAAAAAGTTAAACTAGGATCAAGTTGTGAACATCTGGCATAAAAAAAAAAAGGGTTTTTTTTCCCCCAGATTTTATTCAATAATACTGTACATTAAAAATACCATTACTTGAGTACACCTCTTTTGTAAAAAGTGTTATAATTATAATAACACTATATATTATATTATTATATTATAATTATAAATTTCAGAGTGGTACAACTGTCTTGATATCATAATAAATAAAAAGCCTCATTGAAAGGAAGTAACTTTTTAAAAATGTATTTATTAAAAAGAATAAATAAGTTTTCTTGAAGGGTTATTAATATTTAGAAAACAAAAACTTTTTTCTGCCAAATCGAAGTCATGTGGTGCGACCAACATACAGACTGCATCCAAAATCGCATACTTCCCTACTATATAGTAGGCGAAAAACAGTGTGTGACAAAAGTATGTCCGAATTCACAGCACTCATAAAAGAGTAGGCATGACACACTACTTCCGGTGAGATTTTGAAGTGTGCATACGATGGACACTTTACTATCCCATGAGGCCACGGGAGAGGATTTGTGAATGGAAATGAAGCGACGTAACTGACGCTGGTAGGTCACATGATAATGACAACATGGCCAATGTAGTACGTCCAGATTACATTCATACAACACACATTCATACTATATAGAACGTATTTTTTAGCAGTCGTGAAGTAATTACTTATTCAAAATAAGTACCTACTCAAGAGAGTATGCGATTTTGTATGCAGACACACAGAAAAAACATAAAACAGGAAATTATATCATAGAGAGAACCCCTGCAGACTCATGACTGTGCGTCAAGGTCAATAAACCTTTTAAAATATCAGATAATTTGACCTCATTATGAAAACTCAGGGTTAGTTTAGGTTGTAAATGTCATATAAAGGTGCGACTCCTCAAAAACTTATAAATTAATAATTTATGATGTTTTAAAAAAGTATCTTTACCTTGGAAAATGTATTTAAAAACATTTCTAATAATAAAAAATAATAATATATGTGTACACTCACATATGTACATATGTGTGTTGTAAAGTAAATGTAATTTAAAACAGTATGTTATTATGTTTTACTTGCACCACATGACATTTTTGTTTAAAATGGTGCAGTTTTTCAAAAATCATATCAAATTAAGAGTACATTTCTAAAAACATGGAACGTGTTTACACTAGATTTCTAAAAGATTGTGGAGACTCTTATTTGTATGAACCTTCAGGTCTTGCCACTTAAACTCTTTAGATAATCTCCCGAAAAGATAATCGGGGTGCTTTTGGGCCGATTTCTCCCTTCTGACAATCCTAGTTAAAGTCCCGATTATCTTGATGGTTCTACAGATGATCTTATCAGATTTTCCTGTGGTGTGAGGTGTGTTAAGAGTGATTGAACCTGATCAGAAGAACGTCGGAGCTGGCCCGATCTCGAATCATGTTGAATATTTATGATCAGAAATCCTGACGTGTGGGGGGAACCCCGAGGACGCAAGCATGCGCGCTCTGGAGATTATCACATGAAACGAAACAATACCCAATCAGAAAGCAAGCTGACGGAAGACTCACCTCCAGCTCACGCTGTAACATGTAAAGTTCTTTTTCACACTGTCTCCATGACTTCATTTAAACATTTTCCTTTTTCCCCCGCAAATTTTCTGTAAAAAGCAGTCCATACATTATAAGCCCAATTTCTTCTTGCCGGTCGACCGCCATGTTTGTTTACTTTAAAGTCACGTTTGAGGTTGATGCGAGAGATTTTGCGAGATTTCCCGTGTTCACAGGCGGGACTCTGTTATTTGTGAATGGAATCTGTTTGTGTGTGGTGTGCTTTCCTGGTCACATCGCGGCACTCCACACACTAGAGGAACAAAACGGTTAAATCTTTGATTTCTTATCGTCGTGTTTGTGGTCTCTCACATTTTGAAACTTTCGTGTGTACCCAGCATAAGATGACTGAAAACATCTTTTTGTGATTCAGAAATTCTGCCTTAATGTATTATTAAGTCAGAGAAGGGGCCCTGTATACATACAAACCATCAAAGCCACTGCATTTTCCATCGCCTCCAGAAACCTGTAATGATCTAAAGACGGCAAACATGGCAACTGCCAAGCATATGTCAAAGAAGCTTTTTGTGGGCCTTAAGTGCTGGTAGTGGCCCTGGTTCTCAGGGTGTCGTGTAGAGTATTGGTCCGAGTGGACGTGTGCAGTGGAAAACTGGGCCCTGACACCTCTTTATGAGGGTGGGGCAGCCTGTAAATCAGACTGCTGTTTCTCACACCCAGACGTCCATCATAGGGACGTAGGGCCACGTGTACAGGGCACATGTTGTTTTAAAGAAAACTCCCAGACAGGAAGTTTCTGGATGGAGAGGTCTGAATGAGGAGATGTTTGACAGGTGATTGGCCGGGAGCCAAGTCTATGAATATGAATATGATGCCTCAATAGAGAATGTAACTTCAGACTTTTTGGTTGTCCCGTATTTTTACAGTTATCTCCGGCAGCGCAACAAATGCAGCCGACGCAGACCCTTCAGTCCCCGCCACCCAGCGGAGGTCGCCGCAGACGTGTCGTGGATGAAGACCCCGACGAGCGCAGACGGAAATTTCTGGAGAGGAATCGCGCAGCCGCCACACGCTGCAGACAGAAAAGGAAAGTGTGGGTGATGTCGCTAGAAAAGAAAGCGGAGGAGCTCACCCAAACCAACATGCAGTTGCAGGTCAGAATCACTCATTTGCACACTTCTCCTCAGCTGAAGGCCTCGGTTCTTAAGCGTTAAAACGCACTTCAATTTGGAACACACACTGAGATGTATTTCACGCAGGGCGTCATATTTCACTCGGTATTAGCTTACTCTAGACCACAGAAGCTCATAAACACCCTTCATTTGACAGCTGAAGCTACTGTAGATGGAGAGCAGACGGGGACGGCTGTGAGGAGGGAAGGGTCAATGGGTTATTGAGGTCTACAGAGTAACCAGAGCACAGCCAGCTGCAGCTGAATGTGTGGTTTGTAGGCCAGTAAAACCTCTGAGCATCACGGCACATTTTGAGGTTTCCATCTGAACGCATCCATTTAGGCTCTCAATAGACCTTGAATTTGCATTTTTTTACCTGAAAGATTGATGCCGTGTGGATATTCATGTAAGTCTATTTTTGGAGGATGTGTTGAGTATATCCTGCATTGCCCACAACTTAAACCAGCCTAAACTGGTTTTCAGCATGTATGTTTCAGGTGGTTTAACTGGTCGGCCAGACGGTCTCCCACTCTAACCATATGACACGTGTCCAAAGCCCCTCTAAAAACAGGAAACCAGAACAGCCTGACCATCTTTGGGTGGTCTTCCCCATTGTGCCACATCATTCACTCTCTGCTCTTCTCCGACCTGAGCAAACTGAGGTTAACCTGTCTTGCTCTGGGACACAATAGTGGTTGTACTTTGTGTGGTTTGAGCCTTTCAATTACCACCACCAGCCTATATTTTTAACCACTAGGCAACACCACCCTCTTATCAAAAGTTCCTACTAGGGCTAGGCAATCTAACTTTGTAAATATTGCAAAGATTTTAATTAGTTTTTAATTACGTTTTATGATTCCTCTTTATATCATGACTCAAAACAATTCAAACTGTCTGTTTCAGAGAATCAGTTCAAGACACAGAATCATTGGCATAGTGACTCAGAAATGTTCATTGGCAATTTACATATATTTACATATTAATACCATTTTACAGTTTGTGCCAGGTAAGATTATGCTCTTATGCTCACAAAAGTTTGCATTTATTTGACTGAAAATACAGTAAAAACAGTCATGCTGTGAAGTATGCTGAATTTTCAGCAGTCATTATTTTGGACTTTTTTCCGGATTTTTGGATGTACGAATAAAAAGTTCAAAAGAACCACATTTATTTAAAATAGAAATATTTTGTAACATTATAAATATATTTTGTAACATGTATGCTTGCTGAATAAAAGCTTTAATTGATTTAAAAAAAGAAAATAGTTGAATGACATTTAGCAAAAAATATGTTGGCAAATAATATGTGACCCTGGACCACAAAACCAGTCATAAGGGTCAATTTTTTGAAATTGAGATTTATACATCATATGAAAGCTGAATAAATAAGCTTTTTGAAAATCTTGAATCTGAGGGTGCAAAAAAATCTTAATTTTGAAAAAATCACCTTTAAAGTTGTCCAAATGAAGTCCTTAGCAAGGCATATTACTACTACTAATAATTTTTTTATATATTTACGGTAGGTAATTTACAAAATATCTTCATGGAACATGATCTTTACTTAATATCCTAATGATTTTTTGCATAAAAGAAAAATGGATAATTTTGACCCATACAATGTATTGTTGACTATTGCCACAAATATACCTGTGCGACTTATGACTGGTTTTGTGGTCCAGGGTCACATATTGTTTATTCTGATGTATTGCTGTACTGGTGCATATAAATGAAAACATAAAATCATATTCTCTTTTCCATTTAGTAAACAAATGTGTAAAAACATGCCTTTATTGTTACAATTTTTACAGTATTTTTCATCTTGCATTAAACATTACAAATTAAATTAGCTTTAGTTGAAATAAAGATTGAAAAAAACATTTTTAATTCAATTAAATACATAAATATCAAGTTATATATTTTATATAGTCAAAAAGTGTAATTTCACTCAGCCCTAGTTCCCACCAACAATAGAACAAAACATGTTAAATGTGTTTGTTTTTCTTTGTTATTGCATAGTTTGACGAGGTGGGACAGAAACCTCATAGACACCCTGGCACTCCCATAGTCCCACTGTTCAGGCTTGTTTTGCCTTTTGGGAAATATTCACCCCACAGTCACAAACATGGTACCTGTCAACGTGGGGATTCTTCTCCACCAAGCATCCCTGAAACGCTGCCATGTTTTCATATTGGTTCTGCTAAATCGTTTAATCAGATTCAAGAACTCTGTGTGATCAGACGCTCGTGTTTCCCACAACGGTAATTGCAGAGAATTCACCGCCTGTTCATTATGAGGTTTTCTAATGAGACCCAGACTTGTCTGGCCTTTAATTCAGTGTGTCTGCTGGGAGGTTTAATGTGAAGCTGCCAATACATCCACCAGAGACCTTTTTCCAACATGTTTGTCATAATTATGTTAAGTATTGTATGGTTTATGACAAAAACAAAACATCATAAACATGTGTGCCTTTGTTTAGATTTGTTTGCATACTAAGGAAGGAACAAATAGGGGTTAGCTCTCACAAACTTGATTTCCCAAATATGGCTTAAATTTAATTTTAAACTACGAAGGCATTTCAATGGACAATAACTCTTAAGCAGTCAAATCCAGGCCAGACTGTATCCAGGAAACTTGTGCTTTGCGAAATATACATGTTTTTAATCTGTAAAATAATGAGAGACATTTAGTTTTGCTTTAACTTTATGTTGCTACACACCAGAAAAAAATGTTTTGTTTTATGTCTGTTGCCAATGTTTATGATTGGATTTTTCACTAGCAACAAGTTATTCAATTCCTGTAAACACAGAGGGACTTTTTGTGAGTGTTTCATATTATCATTGTGTTTGTTGGCAGAACGAGGTCACCATGCTAAAGAATGAGGTGACACAACTGAAACAGCTTTTATTGACACATAAGGACTGTCCCATCACCGCCATGCAGAAAGAGTCTCAAGGTTACCTCAGTGAGTACTATCACGCACCCACACGGCTAGGGGTGACATTACGTAACGGATGTATAGTGTTTGTAGGACACACCCACTGATATAGATACTTGTGACATTTTTGAAATGTATGGAGGCTGCCACTCCCTGGTTATAGGGAAGGAGAAAACACACTCATTTTTTTCAGTCACTGAACAACCTGTTGCGGTTTATAATGCAGGAAATAGAAATATTGTTTCCATTTTCACTTTGAAGTACAGTAAATGTCTTCAGGTAATGTGTGCTGCCTATCTTTCTAAACTTCCAAATTCATCAGTAATCCAAGATGTGAATATTTAAATATTCATCAAAGTGTGGTGATTTTTATCTTTACAATATTCTTCAGTTTTCTCATAGGAAAGAAAAAATCACAAATTAGATCTCTTTAATATCTGTTGTATTTCTAGACAGCAAATAGACAGACATACAGATGGATGGATGGATGGATGGATGGATAGACAGACAGACATGTGAATGGATGGATGGATGGATGGATGGATGGATGGATGGATGGATGGATAGGCATATGGGTGGATGGACAGATAGACATACGGGTGGATGGATGGATGGATGGAATGATGGATGGACAGATAGACATGGATGGAGGGATGGATGGATGGATGGATGGATTGATGGACATACAGGTTGATGGATGGATGGATGGATGGATGGATGGATGGATGGATGGATGGATGGACAGATAGACATTATCAGATTATGAAAGAAAAATGACAAATGAGATCTCTTTAATATCTGTTGTATTTTCTAGACAGCAAATAGACAGACATACAGATGGATGGATGGATAGACATATGGATGGATTGAATGGATGGATAGACATACGAATGGATGGACACACTTGGATGGATGGATGGATGGATGGATGGATGGATGGATGGATTTATGGATGGATGGATGACAGATAGGCATACGGGTGGATGGATGGATGGATGGATGGATGGGATGATGGATGGACAGATAGACATGGATGGAGGGATGGATGGATGGATTGATGGACATACAGGTTGATGGATGGATGGATGGATGGATGGATGGATGGATGGACAGATAGACATGATTAGATTAGGAAAGAAAAATGACAAATGAGATCTCTTTAATATCTGTTGTATTTTCTAGACAGCAAATAGACAGACATACAGATGGATGGATGGATAGACAGACATATGGATGGATTGAATGGATGGATAGACATACGAATGGATGGACACACTTGGATGGATGGAT
Organism: Coreius guichenoti; assembly: GCA_039654105.1. NCBI lineage: Eukaryota > Metazoa > Chordata > Actinopteri > Cypriniformes > Gobionidae > Coreius > Coreius guichenoti. The sequence continues at coordinate 28,138,116 of CM077176.1, read as the reverse complement.
GGATTTATGGATGGATTTATGGATGGATGGATGACAGATAGGCATATGGGTGGATGGATGGATGGATGGATGGATGGAATGATGGATGGACAGATTGACGTGGATGGAGGGATGGACATACGGGTGGATGGATGGATGGATGGATGGACAGATAGACATATGATAAGATTAGGAAAGAAAAATCACAAATGAGATCTCTTTAATATCTGTTGTATTTTCTAGACAGCAAATAGACAGACATACAGATGGATGGATGGATGGACAGACATACGAATGGATGGACACACTTGATGGATGGATGGATGGATGGATGGATGGATGGAATGATGGATGGACAGATAGACATATGAATGGATGGATGGATGGATAGGCATACGGTTGGATGGACAGATAGTCATACGGGTGGATGGATGGATGGATGGAATGATGGATGGACAGATAGACATGGATGGAGGGATGAATGGATGGATTGATGGACATACGGGTTGATGGATGGATGGATGGATGGACAGATAGACATGATTAGATTAGGAAAGAAAAATGACAAATGAGATCTCTTTAATATCTGTTGTATTTTCTAGACAGCAAATAGACAGACATACAGATGGATGGATGGATAGACAGACATACGAATGGATGGACACACTTGATGGATGGATGGATGGATGGATGGATGGAATGATGGATGGACAGATAGACATATGAATGGATGGATGGATGGATGGATACATGGATAGACAGACATATGGATGGTTGGACAGATAGAAAATTCTACAGATGGATGGATGGATGGATGGAAGGACAGAAATACAGATGGATAGATAGAAATATGGATGGATGGATGAATGAACAGATAGACAAACATAAGACGGATGGCTGGATGGAAGGCTGAATGGATTGATGGATGAATTGAGTGATGAACAGATGTGACTACCAGACTGACGGATATGGACAGATGTCAGACAGCTGGACGCACATCTTCATCTCTCCTTTTGTCCCTCAGGTCCAGAGAGCAGTCCGGCAGGAAGTCCCACTCCTGTAACCCAGCAGCAAGTCATCCAGCACAATACCATCACCACCTCCAGCACGGCACCCAATCACCGCACAGATATTAACCCCATCCACTAGAGACTCGACCCCCTGACGCCCCCCCTACACGCTGGACATCCCGACTGCAAACTCTGGAAAGACACACACCTCTGTGCCTCTGTGGCAGCTTTTTCTTCTGTTCGTAATTTGTAAATGTAAACTGATTACCATTTTGTTTAGTTCAGTGTGTTTTATGTTACCATTTGAGTCTGCTTAAAAAAAGGGAGTCTGCATAAGTCATCGGGCACCATCTCGCTTGTCAAGAACATCACTGATGGGTTGTTGTGAAAACAACTGCTACATCTGTCCCTGGATTACTACTGGACAACTGCCTTTACAAATTGCAAAATTCAGATAGCTGGATAGCTTTTGCTATGAATTTTCCATTGCCAAAAAGATGCTGTCCTTTCGTTTCTGTTGATTGTTATAACAACTACTCTCACATTCCCCTTTTTATCTAATTCAAAAGGATAAATTAGGAAGGTTAGCCTCCTTCAGGGAATTTGTAATGAAAGTAACCTGAAGCAATATGAGTCTCTGACATGCTCAGCAATCTGATTGTGTTCACTTGCTCATTCGGACCAGACTCTAGATCAGATTAAGTTCAACCTATTAGCTCCTGTCATTTCAGATATCATTTCAAAAGTTATCTTTTTAAAACAAAACAGCTTTGACTCCTTCGCTGGTACAGATCATGTAAATGGAATGCATTTATCAAGCTCACACAGGCTCCTGTGAGCATATTGCCCCGCTGAACATGTGTGAGATTTCAGAGTATTCCCAGAGTGCTGAGATCACAGCTGCAATCATGTAGCACCAGGAAGACATCTAACTTGGCGTTTATGTCTGAATGTTTTAGAAGATGCCATCAGCTGTTTCATTTTAAGCTGGTGTAACTTCTGGTCAGATTTACCACTGGTCCTCATCAGTTTGCACACTACTTTTACTGGCAGTCATTTCTGTTTTGGATCAGTGAGTGGACTAAGTATTATGCACATTCTTGAATACATTTTTATATATGTTATATACTCATATGTGGGCCTTCCAACCCTGTCCAAAACACTCCTCAAGTGCAACTTGCACCAGAAAAATGCCATGGAAAACTTTTGGAAGGATTTTGCTTTACCTGAGGCTATGGAAAACTTCCATGTGAGCCAAATGCATTAACTGCTACTTAAAATCAGCTTTCGTTTTGGCTCAAAGTATTGTTTAGATCTTCCTCAGGCATTCTGACTGTGAGATAAATTTAATTTAATAGGATTTATTGTGATAGGATATATTTTGATACATCCCAGTTAAAATTTCTGGTTTGTTTGCTGCCTAGGAAATCATGAGGCTTCCTTCTTGACATGGACCAAGATGAATTCTGCACATGAATATAGTCCCTACGAAACTGTCAAACCCCTAAAGGTACTGGAAATGTGCTGTTGAATTGGAGATGTTAGTATACAGCCGGAAGCTTATTGTAAGGGGCTGTTCACAAAGAACACGTTCTTGCGTTTAAAAACGCTGGATGAAGCATGGAAGTTGAAACTTTTTACACCTTGTCGTGGCATCAAGCAATGCTCAAATGTGTCCGTGTTGCGGATGTTTACATAGAAAAATGAAGGGTGCGTCTCGATCAGCTCCCAAGTTTAGTAGTCAGGGCATTGATCAGGGAGTCGGCCATTTTAAGGGCTGTCTCAGTCGTGAAATCCTTCCGGTACATTTGAACGTTCACTCCCTAAAAAGTCCCACAAAAACCAGGGAGCATCAATGGTCCCTCACCGGAAAATACGTCACATTTTCTGAAGTGTGAAACTTAAATCGCACAAGCCAACTCAATAGAGTGGTGCAGGTATGACGTCACTTTGTAGGACAATCGGCAGTTGATGTCACACTGGTTCCCTCAACAAAAACCCAATAGGATTTTTCCATAGGCTTTTGGATTATCGCAAAAAACAAGTTCTGTGATCAATAAAATTTTATGATACACTTACACGTTTTGTCCAACAAGATAATTTTCACAGATAAACACAACTTTTATGAATTTTGAAGCCTAAATGCAGCTGCCAGAAGTAAAAAGCTAAAGGTAGGCTATAAGCGAACTACACCACGGTCCCACGACCACTAAGCTTCCGACAACTCTTTCAGTTCCCTTTCAGTCGGTGAAGTCTGACGTACGTCTCCGTTCCCTCCTTCAGGGAACAAGGGTTACATACGTAACCAAGACGTTTTTATCTAAAAGCATTTTCCCAGAAAGTTTGAGTTAGAATAGTTTATAAGAGCACAATTATAAGCATAACGAGGCTGTAAAAGTGGACTGAGTTTACCTGTGTGATGACGTTTAATGTCCCTGACAGCCTCTGTAGTCCCATTTAGCCACTTGTTAGCAACTGCCTTTTTCAAGACACGTAACAGCTTAAAAAAAATCACAAGTGGGGTAATACTGATGTATTTTATGTCGTAGAATAAAACATGAAAGTGTCTTGAGCTTGTGTTCACTTCAGACCTTATTTTTAACCAAAATCCCATTCAAAAAAACTCATTGACTTTAGGACAATGGAACCAGAAGTGCTAAAATGCTAACTCGTTTCCACGTTTTGGCCTACAAAGTGATGTCATACCTTCACCACATCATGACACGCGACAGAAGAATTGAAAAGATAAACCATTATTTCATTTCAGCATGAACACACATTACTGAGCCAGGGTTCTTAGCAGTGCCCGAATTTGTGCAAATGACATACTCATTCACAACCTAGGAAGCCAATTGAGATGCACCCAAATAAATGCTGTAAACGCGTTCTGAAATGAAAATGCGTTCTGTGTGAACCGGCCCTAATAATGACATTCCAATGTGAACTTGTGCCCTTTGTGTAATTTTAAGGGATGCGTGTGCAAAGTCCCTCATAAGTGTATGATGGGCTGTAAGATGTCATGAAATCCAAAAATCCCTTTAAGGCTGTGACACACCAAACTGGCATCAAAGAACTAGCAACGACGAAAGCCGACGTTGTTTTCGCCTTCCGTCTGCCGCTTGAACACACCGCAAAGACTACAGCCAACGGCCAACTAGCATGTACGTTCTATGAGAGGAAATAACTTTCCATTCCAGTAGTTGGCTGTCTGTCATTCACAAACTAGCACTGTACGTAAACAAAGCAGCGCTTGCTTACCATTTTGAATATGAATCATGTTGATTACTTTCTTCATTCCAGGCGGTCATGTTTTTATGAAAATATTCGAATATGCAAATTTACATGATGTAAAATTAGAAGAGCCTTCCGTGTGTGCACTCTTGACTTGTCATTTATCTTCTCGGGCACTGGTTCCTAAAGCCGAACAGCCAATCCGAGTGATCTCTTTCACCAACTGCCCTAAACAGATTCAACATGCTCAATCGGCCAAAAAGCCGCAGACGGGGTCCAACTAAAAACTGAGCTGACAGACGTGTCAGCTTGGTATGTTACGGACTTTAGTCCTGTTGTTCTTGTCTAATTGCAAATAATGATGCAATTTGGTCCACTTTTGTTTTTCTCTGCTGCGAAAATGTAGCATTTGACCATTTCTTCGCAGGTACTGATCTAGACCGATCTAGACACTGCTTTCCAAATGTCACTATGTGCCTGAATATGTCTTAAATACTCACATAGCGAAGAATGTCAGTCCTTAGTAATACCTTGATATCATTACATTTATTTTCAATTCAGGTTGAACTTTAAGGCCTTGACATTGCTTAGCTTTTTTGTAATGACTAATTACTAGTGTTTTAATGCAGACACTGTTTTGTTTTGTTTTGGACTCATTTTGGTGTTTATGGACTCTTTTACCTTCTTCAAACAAGGAGGCCTGTGATGAGAACACAGGCCAGCTGGACATGTCTTAGCATCATGCGGAGAGATGCACCAAAGTGTTTCCCCTCTGCCGAAAAAGGGCCTTTCTTCCAGCAGCTAAGCTCAGAACTCTGTTTCATGTTTTTCACAGTTTGTAGAGGATTTTTCATCCCTCCTAAATGGAACATATTGATTCCCTTCGCCTTTCCTCGCAGCACTGTGTTTGGAACATGAGCGTGCAAAACGACCTCCACATTGAGAGGTGGAAATCTTGTAGCTGTCTATGCACTTTGACCTCTGCGCGCAGCAGAGGATGGAATAGCCATATAGAAGACTCAGCGATTCCCAGTTCCCACACCAGCGAGAGCCAGCCACTGTCAATCTATGGAGCAATGCAACTTGTGCGGGCCAACAGGAATGGAGCCCGGAATGGGTCGCCCCGAGAAGGACACGATTTGAACCCTGTAGGCTTTGGTTTGGTGCTGTTCAGTACGGTGCTCCTGTAGCTTTAAGATTCCCTGTAGAGAAAACCTGTCTTTCACACTGTGAAATGGGTGACATCAAGATGAACTGGAAACATGATTGTGCTTTTATTGTTGATTTTGTTGGACCCAACATCTCCTCAAAAGGATAGTTCACCCCAAAATTAACATTCTCTCATCATTTACTCACCCTCATATCATTTAATAACGCTTATGATTACCTTTATTCCGCAGAACACATTTTGAAGAATGTTTTTGCTTGTTTTGTCAAACCTCATTGGTTCTTGTGTCCTGACATCATGTGGCACCGATGAGGTTTGATATTACTGATGTGTCGCCATATTTAATCAATGATTTGATATTTTACACTACATTTATGCCCTTTTTAGAGCTTGAAACGTTTGGACCCCATTGACTTTCATAGACAAAAACTTCTGAGACATTCTTCAAAAAATGTTCTTTTGTCTTTTGCAGAAGCAAGTAATTCAGTCTGGAACAGCACAAGCGTGAGTAATGTTGCGGTCACATTTACCATTGTTTGACAGATTTTTGCTGGCTAAATTGTCATTTCAATAGCAATCTGTAAGAATTTTGCACGTGTTCAGGAATTTCCCCACACTGATTCCGCAGCCGATTCGCCAAGCTGCTTGGATTGAAATTGTCAGTAGTGTAGTGATGTATGAATCATAACTCATACAGAAGTCAATAAATAATGGACCTTTTTTGCTCGCAAGATTTCACTAAAGTGATGATAGATTTTTTTGGGTGAACTATCCCTTTAAGTAACTCAAGCCAACATTCAATGTTCTTTTGCGCATGTAGCATCATAATCTGGTTTCAAATGAGATTCTGATGACCACATGAGGTGCAAGTTTCAATGTTTTTGGATTGTGAGCTTGAAGGTTAACTTGAGATCTGTGTATGCATGCATTTTCACTCCAATTGGCATCTCAGACCTCACTCTCACAAGTTTTGCAGTATTTAGCCCAACATTATGATGTAATAATATGGTGGGAAGGGCCTGCTAAACAGCAGTTTGCATCTCCTTGGAGGACTGTAAACAGTCTAAAGTTGCATTGTATTTCATCTCCTGCGTCTTTACATTTCAAAGCAAGGTGGTCTGGAGCGTATCTACGCAGGGCCACGTCATCTCTTACCCAAGCAACATAACATACAAGAACACGTTGAACTGGAAATATTTCAATTGCTCTCAGTGAGTAACAGACATTAATCTCAAATTGTTGATTTGGCACCAGTCCTTCTTAGGATGGGTGGATGGATGACTTTTGCAATAGCATTCTTATAAAATGGAGGGAGATTTTTGTGTGTGTGCCTGAGTATATGTGTGCTTTTGTGTGCATAGTTTTTTTTTTTTTTTTTTTTTTTTTTTTTAGGTGGAGGACAATGAATACACATTAATAAAACTATAAATGTATCATTGCAACAAAACTATAAATATTGTATAAATTCTCATTAATTTTTGTAATCTTGTTCCTGTAATGCAACCACCTTTCTTTTTGAAAGGAGTACATGTTTGGTACTTGTTTGTAAATAATGTTTGCATAGCACTTGCCGTCTTCAAATGTTTGCCTGTTCATTTCGGAGCTGAAACATTGCATTGTTTGTTACGCATATTGAATTCATGAATTCACACACGCTTGCATAACTTTGTATATTTTATATGTTTATTAATGCCTTGAACAGTTTGTGTTTATGCAAATGTACAGATGTGAGATCACAACAGCTATATTACAATATGAAAATAAAGCACTTGTTCTGTAACAAAGCCAATTCATGAATTTTGTCACTTATAAAAAATTATATATATCCAAATATGTGTGTGTGCGCGTGTGTATATATATATATATATATATATATATATATATATATATATAATCAATCTCTCTCTCTCTCTCTCTCTCTCTAATATACACTATATTGCCAAAAGTTTTGGGACTCCACTGCTCTAGAGTCCAGTGGCGGCGTGCTTTACACCACTGCATCCGACGCTTTGCATTGCACTTGGTGATGTAAGGCTTGGATGCAGCTGCTCGGCCATGGAAACAATTCCATGAAGCTCTCTACGCACTGTTCTTGAGCTAATCTGAAGGCCACACGAAGTTTGGAGGTCTGTAGCTATTGATTCTACAGAAAGTTGGCGACTTCTGCGCACTGTGCGCCTCAGCATGCGCTGACCCCGCTCTGTGATTTTATGTGGCCTACCACTTCTTTGTCGTTGAGTTGCTGTTGCTCCCAATTGCTTCCACTTTGTTATAATACCACTAACAGTTGACCGTGGAATATTTTGTAGTGAGGAAATTTCACGAATGGATTCATTGCACAGGTGGCAACCTCACGGTACCACGCTTCAATTCACTGAGCTCCTGAGAGCGACCCATTCTTTCACAAATGTTTGTAGAAGCAGTTTGCATGCCTAGGTGCTTGATTTTATACACCTTTGGCCATGGAAGTGATTGGAACACCTGAATTCAATTTGGAGGGGTGTCCCAATACTTTTGGCAATATAGTGTGTGATATTATATATATATATATATATATGCAATTATTTAAAATTGTCATAATATTGCATAATATCCAAATTTTGGACTTTATTTATACACATTACATATTACAATTTAAAGTAGCAAATAACAGACAAAATATGAATTTACACATTTTATTCAATATTTATGCACTAAAAATGTTATTTGATCATTTAATGTAGTAGAGACCTCTGGTTGAGTTTTGGTGAACATAAAATACTTGATTTATATATACAAAAGATATACATCAAGAAACTATATGCTACACCATATTGATAATCGTTCATATTTATGGGTCATAAAAAAACAAACAAGCATTGGCTGACATGAAATGAAGCATTGACAAAGAAATCCAATTCTGAGTGAGGTCAGAATTATGCACAGATATTAAATTACCTGAAGAATAAGAAATTAAGCCTTAAAACGCCATTATATTCCTAGGATGAGAAATATTTTAAAATAAAAAATATCAGACAATATTTCTATACAATGTAACATCATACCAGTTTATGAGTATGCCATTTACTTGTAATGTATGAATAATAATAATAATAATAATAATAATAATAATAATTTATAATTTTAATAACAATAATTATTTTAATTATTATTATAAAATTAATTTACATGATTTTAAAAAGACTTAAAATAGTCATGTTTGAATTGGATTTGGTGGTTGCAAAAAATGTATCCACACTCTGAAAAACCTTAAACTTATGAATGGCCAACAACCAGGTATATACAAATTGGAGAAAAAAAAAAAAAAAAAAAAAATACAATAAAATCTAGCAAGAAGTAAACACTAAATGTAGAAAACGCGTATCATAATTAACTACCAATAAGAAATATGTTTTTTTAACAGTCAGCTGTCGCCCCCTGTAGGACACACAGAGGAAATGTTGTCAAAAAACACTGACCAAACAAATGGCATAGAAAATTCATTACAGAGTTAGTTATATATATATATACACACTTCATTTTATGGTAAGTTGTGCTATTGGCAAATCTATTTAACCTATTTTGCTAACTCCACTCCTAATGAACCAAAATGAACCTGCTTCCTGTGTAAGTAGGTCATACCAGTCTTGAATGTTTACCTTGGTATCATTTCCTCTTTATGGTTTCGTTCTCATCTTCTGTATGCACTGAAGCGCATACGTCTTTTATTCTACAGTTTACAGTACAGATGTATTATCCGAAAAATACCATAATAATGATGATCACAATAACGTGACTTAAATACACTCACCATTATTTTTTTTAGCTAGTTGTGTAGATGGCGAATCATGAAGGATTAGAAAAGTAATCTCTTAAATTCATGAACGTTTAATTATGTTAGTATAGGATATATAGGATTCAAAAAGACAAGATAAAAAGTAGTACATTATACTCAAATCATACTTTAATCAAAAACCAATCACATACAATAAAAACAATACACTTTACACACGGACCAATAAAAATATAACCCCTAACCCTTTCTTCATTATAGTACACAAACTATTGAATTAAAATAAATATTACACAATTGAACAGATTAATTCAGTGACCACTTTACATTCCATTTGATTTAGTGCATCAATGTGATGAGAATCCGTCTGTAGAAAGGAATCTGTCAATCATGACAAATGATCTCTCTGGTTGGTCATAAGGCAAAATGTGCCCGCCTCCCCTAACAATCACCTGAACAGAAGAAAACAGAGGAATTCATTATAAGCTAGCTTTACATTGTATTTCTACAACATGAATGTATTTCATGTTGTATTTCTAAATAAAGGGAGAATAACTTAGCACCTGGCTAAGATGCTTTGGATGTGCGTACCTTGACCCATTTTTTATGTTGTATTTCTACAACATTAGCTGATGCCAAAAAAATTACGGTAATATAATCATAGCAAGTAATATTTATTAAAATAATAATATGCCAAATTTAATATCACATATTTTACACAATATTTAAAAACAAGATACTGCATATTTGTTTATTATCTACTAATAAAGCTGTGAGCAGATTTTGAAAATGGGTAAGGCTGTCAGCTGATGCCAATAAATTCAAAATTATTTTATTTTTTATATATTTTATTTTATATCGTTTATTTTATATTATATTTTATTTTTTATTTTATATTATTTTATTTTTTATATTGTTTATTTTATTTTATATTATTGTATTTTAATTTTATATTTTATTGTATTTTATTTTTTATGCTTGCTAGGAACGTTTTTCCTCGTGCAAGTTGTGTTTGGTGAGCTAATAGAATATTAAAACTCAAATCAATATTTTGTGTACAATTATTTAATTATGTCATCTGGTATCGCAGCCTCGCTTTCTTGTTTCATACAAACGCAGCTGCTGCCATTTTGGACTATTGTTTTGTACACTGTAATAAATAAGATAACAAACAGCCACAATTTTAAAACAGTATCTCTTATCCCCCAGTTATTTGTGTGATGAAATACTGTGTAATAAGTGGTATGACTGTACCGCATCCCTTAAATGTCCGTCTAGTTTGAATTTGCCACTTGCTAGCAACTTTCTCCGCAGGAGCTTTGCATTTAAAGTAGAGATGCACCGATGTATCGGCCGATTTTTGATCAATTTACAACCATCGGCATATCGGCTATAGCATGAAAAAGGCGATATAACAAACCGATGGTTTATCAATTAACTGCGTGAAGGTACTGAGCTGTATAATGTCTGCTGCATAATCCAAGATTATAATGTAATATTCCTGCTGCGCTGCTGTCTGCGTTTTAATGTTAATCAAACAACAAAAGACAAAAAAATAAAATAAAATAATAATAATAATAATAATAATAATAATAATAATAATAATAATTCGCTCACTACTCTTGACTAAATAACTTTTGTAACTTAAGGATTCATTTCCGCGATAGGGAAAAGTTGCTGAATAAATAAAACGTAGGTCAGTACACAAATCAAATCGCGATATATACTAGTGTCTGTGAATATTAAGCAGCAAAAGGTTTAAATATGAATCCTGCATGTTTCTGTGTGTCTCTGTGTGAATGAATGGCGCAGACGCGCGGTTTCATTTACCTCACACACACTGAAACTCGCGGTGTTTTTCAGCCTCTGCCGCCTCAAAATATGAGGATATGAATGCATCTCCAGTCACTTCATGAGCATTTTACTGTTTCATTCGACAAAATCTATCGTCATATCATAAACACACACACACACAGGAACTCAAAGGTCTTCACGGCCTACCTTCACAAGTAATTGTGACAGAAATATATTAATGTTGTACAGTAGAATTTAGCTACGTCTCAATGTAATAATAATATATGTATTTAATTTATACAGTGAAGAATATGCAGTGTTATTTAATATTAAACCTACTTAAAAAGCACTGTTTATTTCATATGTATCTTGTTCTGTTGTATTTATATATTTATGTTGGCCTGCTGAATTTTAAATGGATCCAGTCTATGTTCATTAGAAATGATTTGATAATGCAGCAATAAACTAGCTAGTAAGCTATAAGTTAATGTATGTTTTGTTTTGTTTTTTTTAACTTTGCTGATTTAAAACATGATCAAAGCACTCTATTTTAATGACAAAATTTCAAATAAGAGGGCAAGTGACAAATATCGGCATCGGCCAATAATTGTTTGTTAAAATCATACTGTATTTGCGTCGCTTTGAGTCAGGGTCTTGATCACCCTGTTGGGGTTTATTCTGTGATAACAACTGGCTGGATGTACATTATCCCTTACATATTATATGATATTATATTATATATTTATTATACTGATCTAGCAATACTGCAAAACCTCACCTGAAAGAACTCTTTCACTTGTCGTACGTAACCTGCCACTTCAGTATCACTGGGCTGGACCTTCCAGGGGAAGCGCATTGTGATTTTATACTCTTCCGCTCCAGACCAGCTCACGGTGGGCAGGAAGCGCTCAGTCAGAGGGGCTGCAACGATGACATCAAGCTGTCCACTGTAGATCAACACCTGAGTACACAAACACATCAGTCCCACAGTTTAATCCAAAGTGGGAAGACATATGAAGACCACAATGCTATTTAAACCCACAAAATGGTTTGACAAGTATAATATCGACAGGGCGTACCAAAGAGCTTGTCCTTTTTATAGATATAGGGTCTGATAAATTTGATTTCAAGGGACAGTATGATAAAAATAAGTAATTGTAAAAACAAGTAATACACAGGCAGTTGGATCATATAGTGCGGTTTTATAATTCCAAATATCAAATCCACAAATGATTCCCCCTGTAAAACTACTTCATAAAACTAAATAGGCATGCACTAATATTAAAAATCTGGCCAATAACAATAATCTGATTATTATTCTCGTTATAGCTGATATTAAAATTCTATATCATTTTGTCTAAATAAACAGATGAATTACCAATTTAACAATTAAAAATAAAACACTAAAAAGTAAAATCTACCTTTTGAAATGACACATTTCAAATATAATAAATCTATTTACCCTACAAAGCCTACTGCTTCTTATTTGATGCTCAAAATTCGAAGGCCTCAATTATCATTGTGATCAAAACTTTGCTGATTGATAGTTTGGTCACTCTTTAGTTTAGGGTCCAATTCTCACTATTAACTAATTGTTACTACGACTTTTGCCTCAATAAATTCATAATTACTTGCCTAATTACTGCTTATAATAATTAGTAATAGTTAATTAAGTTAATAGTTAGTAAGGTAGTTGTTAAATTTAGGTATTGAGTAGGATTAAGGGATGTAGAATATGGTCATGCAGAATAAAGCATTAATAAGTACTAATAAACAGCCAATATCCTAGTAATATGCATGCTAATAACCAACTAGTTAATAGTGAGAATTGGACCCTAAACTAAAGTGTTACCGATAGTTCATACTTTTTTAGTAAAAGGCCTTTAGAATCATTAGCCACTTTTCCATCGGGCCAAACTGTTCTCATTGTTTAACCGTTCCATTCCGGGGCCGAGAGCGGTTTGTAATCATGCCTTGCCGAACCAAGCCCTAAAATATAATTGGAACCATTCCTTACCTTTCTTAGAACCGTTCGGACTGACGGGGGAAAAGCGGCTATTATAAAAATGTCCATCTTCAGGTCATAGTATATGTGTATTTTTGTTGTAAAAGTCTTTACTGATTTTTATAAAGTAAAAGCAAGACTAACTTTTATATTGTTAGTAATATTTCACCTAATTTTGGGGCTTCATATTCTCCTATATCATACTATGAGACCTAAAAGCCTGATGAAATCAAATATGATATTCAACAAAAAACACATGCAAACTTTTTTTTTTTTTTTTTTTTTATAGTTTTTTAAAAAAATGTGTCTAAAAGTCAATTTAACCAAGCATATAAAAAAAAAAAAAAAAAAAAACTCCCAAACAAAATTTAAAAATTTAATAGTTTCCTCACTCTATAGTTGTCCATGAGGACGCCCAACCAGGGTTTGATGGACTTCATGACATCCTGAAGCAGATGCTTCTCAACCTCTGAGCCGTCATTGAACGTAAGATTCCCGACATGGATGGAACGTCGAACATCTGATAGAGTCACAAATGCAGAAAAATACTCCTGATCTGGAGGTTCCTATTTATATATAAAAAAAAAAATAAAAAAAACATAGGACATTATGAATGAGACATCAACTTGCCATTCAAATCCAGACCACCCAATTCCCACCGTTTCCTTGTAATGAAATGTGCTGGTACCTGACACTGCATGTAGTTGAAGTAGTTGGTGCAACCAGTGACGTTTTGGAAGTATGAGGGATAAGGAACAAGATCACCATTCAGTAAGCTGTCAAACACCTGGAGGACAGACGAGATTCTTTCAGAAATTACGTTTTAAGAAACACAAGCGCTACATATTGAATAGGGTTGGGCGGTATGACGATATATATTGTGGCGATGATATACAGTATAGCGTCTATCATCAAAGATTTTGCTATATTGTTTATATCGTGGTACGTAAATATATCAGCGGAGCCCAGTACTACTTGAAGTTATTGACACTTTATAGTAAAAAAGAAACTTGCATGATGTTAGAAAGAGTTAAGCACAATAAGCCATGAAAAACCAACTCAACCTCTCTAAGATAGCAATTCAGCTGTCTTTCGCGGCTTATTGCACTTGAATGCTCAAATAAACACACAAATATGTCAAAACCCATTGTGTGGATCATTCACTTAAACACAGTCGTTTATGTCATAAGTGAATGTAAACAACTGGGTGAAAAACGTATGTATAGCAGTATACAAGCATTAGGTCTTAAAGTGACCGAAGCCTAATATACACTCACCTAAAGGATTATTAGGAACACCATACTAATACTGTGTTTGACCCCCTTTCGCCTTCAGAACTGCCTTAATTTTACGTGGCATTGATTCAACAAGGTGCTGAAAGCATTCTTTAGAAATGTTGGCCCATATTGATAGGATAGCATCTTGCAGTTGATGGAGATTTGTGGGATGCACATCCAGGGCACGAAGCTCCCGTTCCACCACATCCCAAAGATGCTCTATTGGGTTGAGATCTGGTGACTGTGGGGGCCATTTTAGTACAGTGAACTCATTGTCATGTTCAAGAAACCAATTTGAAATGATTCGAGCTTTGTGACATGGTGCATTATCCTGCTGGAAGTAGCCATCAGAGGATGGGTACATGGTGGTCATAAAGGGATGGACATGGTCAGAAACAATGCTCAGGTAGGCCGTGGCATTTAAACGATGCCCAATTGGCACTAAGGGGCCTAAAGTGTGCCAAGAAAACATCCCCCACACCATTACACCACCACCACCAGCCTGCACAGTGGTAACAAGGCATGATGGATCCATGTTCTCATTCTGTTTACGCCAAATTCTGACTCTACCATCTGAATGTCTCAACAGAAATCGAGACTCATCAGACCAGGCAACATTTTTCCAGTCTTCAACTGTCCAATTTTGGTGAGCTTGTGCAAATTGTAGCCTCTTTTTCCTATTTGTAGTGGAGATGAGTGGTACCCGGTGGGGTCTTCTGCTGTTGTAGCCCATCCGCCTCAAGGTTGTGCGTGTTGTGGCTTCACAAATGCTTTGCTGCATACCTCGGTTGTAACGAGTGGTTATTTCAGTCAAAGTTGCTCTTCTATCAGCTTGAATCAGTCGGCCCATTCTCCTCTGACCTCTAGCATCAACAAGGCATTTTCGCCCACAGGACTGCCGCATACTGGATGTTTTTCCCTTTTCACACCATTCTTTGTAAACTCTAGAAATGGTTGTGCGTGAAAATCCCAGTAACTGAGCAGATTGTGAAATACTCAGACCGGCCCATCTGGCACCAACAACCATGCCACGCTCAAAATTGCTTAAATCACCTTTCTTTCCCATTCTGACATTCAGTTTGGAGTTCAGGAGATTGTCTTGACCAGGACCACACCCCTAAATGCATTGAAGCAACTGCCATGTGATTGGTTGATTAGATAATTGCATTAATGAGAAATTGAACAGGTGTTCCTAATAATCCTTTAGGTGAGTGTACATGCTGCCATCATTGTTATCTTCCCTATTGTTTGTGACATATCCAAGTGAAACGGCTTCTTGAACATAAAAAAAATAAATAAATAAAGTAGAGCGGGACTTGATTTTGTCCAACAGGAATCAGGGGTTAAAGCAAAAAAAAAATCCTGCGCCTGAACTTTTTTCCTGGGGGGTGTGGGGGTGGACAAATACGGTTATTTGGAAAACAAAAGAAAAAACAACAGTATTTGAAAATGATTTTCCTTTAAACTAACTAATGTATCTGCCAGGGGCGGAGCCAGACATTGTAAATATTCGGGGCTTAGCCCAAATCTAGTTTGTCCAATGACATTTTAATTTGGCTTTAACAGCTTTACTGACTTAAAAGGAACATTGTTTTACTAGGCTGGAGTAAAGTTCATAAAATGATCAGTTTTTCCCACAGGATTTTGTAAAGCTATGTTGGGTGGTCATCTGTCCCTCTAGGGGGGTTCGGGGAATTTTGTACAGTTTAAGGTTAAATGCATCAATCTGGTGCACTTTGAGAGCTCAAAATTAAGAGCTTTAACCCATGCACAGTGTGCAAATTGATCAAAGAAAAAGCATTGACTTGTACCTGGACATTAAAGAGGGCTCAAAGATCTTTTTAGTTGTGATATAAATCTCAGTCTACATTGACACTGGTGTTTTAAGATGCCAAACAATTATTACAATAATATAATAATAATTTATAGAATTATTCCTATGTAATATCCATATATTGTAAAACAAATGCACTGTAAAATAAATGAAAATTAATATTTCATAAGTATATTTTACTTTACACTACAGTATAGGGACATTGCAATACTTTCATCCTAATTTCTTCACTTGCAAAAGTGCAAAGTGCACGCAGCACAAACAGACTCCCTAATTAAAATCACTGTCTTTTGCTGTTTTATAAAGGCATAAATACAAAATACAACATTAGAGACCTTTTATGTTGGGTTATGTTTTACATTTTCGGTTCATGATGAAACCGTGGCGGCACAGGGTCATTAATGGGAAACACTGAATGAATCTTGTTGTGTGTTGGAGAGCGCCAAAAAATGTTGATGACAAACAAAACAAAACAAAAATCCCAGGAAAAATGGATCAAAACAGGGCAAATACATTAAAGAGAATTAGCAAATATGACTAAAATGCCCAGGTGGAAACTGTCAAAACGGCAATCAAGAAATTAATTGACTTAACCCTCAGAAAAAAATCATTTTCAATGTCAACAGTAAGAATAAGCCAATTTAAGTGCAAAAAGTACCAATATAAGAGATTGGAAAAAACAACGTAATTAGCAGGCATTTCACACACGTTAATTCACACCGCTGCCAAATTGCGTCATTCATTGATACTGTACGATAATCCGGCAACAAAAAAAAATAACAACGATACGCTTACCTTTGTGTTGCGCTTTGACAGAACTATAGTAACGTTACGCCGTGAAGTACATAGAACAT
The DNA here is from genome assembly GCA_039654105.1 of Coreius guichenoti. NCBI lineage: Eukaryota > Metazoa > Chordata > Actinopteri > Cypriniformes > Gobionidae > Coreius > Coreius guichenoti. The sequence continues at coordinate 28,121,192 of CM077176.1, read as the reverse complement.
AACGCACTTAGCACAGTCAAAACTGATTAATCATTGATTCAAACCTCTTTCGGCAGCTGTCAGGGACGAGTAGAGCGCAGTCTGGACGGTTTAAAATTTGCAGATGCCCTGATCAGTGTTCACATGATGATGGACAGGAGTCATAGTCATATTCGATTTCAATTCAAGCCATTCAACTGTGCTCTCAGAGTTGGTTATATTTATAAAGAGTCTTCGAGTCAACATCTCCCACCACAGGTGTAATCCACGTTGGATCACTCTCCCACTCTTTACTGTAGATACAACTTACTGTATTTATGCCACTTTAGCATAGCGATCACTTGAATATACAGCTACAAGTTATCGCGCTAAAAACCCCTCAGCCATGAATGAGCGCGTCTGCCTGCTGATTGGCTGGAAGTGCGTGTTCGTCGGCGACATCAACACCAATGCCAGCTGACTCTGCTTGTTCCTCTCAAACCATTGGTAAACAAACTCGAACGTGATATCAACACGTTTTTTTTTTTTTAATGTATTATTTTTTTTTTTCGCAGCCAAACGCCGCATGCTGAAGATCAGGCACGGTGCCGGAACACTTTAAGCCCTGAGGAATTGATTGGATGGTTGTTGTTTGCTATTGCTGTGATGTCATGTGAGTGACCGGTTGCTCCGCCCTCACACCAGCAAATACATCATCAGAGAAGAGATGTCATTGCAAGTGGGAGAAGTTATTTTAATTAAAGATTATGAGGACACATGAAAAAATAAATTTATAAATGTATAATTTATATATTACAATAATTCATAAAAAAATAATGTCAATTTTGATTTCCTGTGACTTTGATGTTAATCAAACAACAAAATAGAGAGAAAAATAACTCAATGCTCTTGGCTAAATAACTTATTACTTTAATAAGAATATATTTTTATTTTTTTTATTTAATTCATACTGTGTTTTATTTTTTACATTTCATTATTCCATTTCTGTAGTATTTCTTACTATATTTTAAATAAATGCCTATTCGTAATAACAAAAAGAACTATATTGTGATTTATATTGTTATCGTGAAATAAAATTTCTCATATCGTGAAATATGATTTTGGTCAAATCGCCCACCCCTAGTCCTGAACTCTGACTCTCACCTCAAAGGCCTCCACCCATCTCTGCTCCTGGATGAGTTTGACTCCTGCATCCGTCTGCATCTTCACATGCTGCCTCTGCAGTTCATCCACAAGACCCGTCTGATAGAGGAAATCTGCATAGCCCCCCAGCATCTGCGACAGAGAGGATCGACGAGATTAAAGTCTGCACATGAACAATAGTCAAATTTATTTGTATAGCATTTTTCACAATGTTTCAAAGCAGCTGTAAAGAAAGTCATACAGGCCAAGTACACACTGCAGTTAAAGTTTTAGTGCTTAATGCTGTTCTATACACAGTGTTTTGTAATTTACACGAGTGACAACCACATTCTACAACCAAATTAACCCCCAAAAAATTCAGGTAGCAACAACTGCATTTACATAAATTCTACACGGCGTGTATAAAACCGAAATGAACAACTAGTTGTTAATGATGTATTTAAACGGACATCTGAGATGTGTCTTTCTGCTGTATGCGCAGTGCAAGAAAATCACAGTGAAAGATGTACGAGCCTTGACTCATTCGTGTTGCCAGATCTTGCCAGAGAAAAAAAAAACAGCAAACAAGAACAAGCCCATAATAAACCGAACTAATATTGAAAATAAGACTAAAATATCATGACCCACATTTTCCCATATTATAGCTCTATAAACTACATTGCTTTACGAGCTCTAAAACGCTTATAATAAGAGGACATGGCATCACTTCAAGAGAGCGCTATGCAAACTAAAGCAGCCTTCCAAGAATAAACAAAACATGATGCCTCTGTCGACGGTGGTTTAGTTAAAATTGCACAACATAAGTCTTTAGCTGTAATATTGCTTTGGTCAAAAACAGCCAATACCAAACATGCGAGATAGCAGAACGTTGCTATGGTTACCATGGTGTCAATCGTCGCAATTTCGGGAGTGAGTCGTGCTCCGTACTAGGGGTGGAGCGGTTCAAATTACTCCCGGTTCGGTTTGTATCACGGTTTCGGTAAGGTTCGGTATGTGCTATGTTCAGGGTAATTATATTTGTCAAATAAAAATAAACAAAATAAGAACAAATAAATCAAACTACAAGCAACAGCACAAATACATACAATAGAGCAAAGATGCATATAAAATAAACAGTGCTTTTCAGGTTTTTCAGGAAACTAACAGTAGTTTTCAGGTACAGAAAGTAATCAAATATAAAATAACATTGCATGTTATAATCTTCACTGTATAAATTAAATAAAGATTAATCATTAGTGAAGTTACAAAAGTTATTCAGTCAAGAGCAATGAGTGATTTCTTTCTCATTTTCTTTGTTTGATCAACATTAAAAACACAGACAGCATGAAAAGGCTGCTTTCCCTTTAAGAAATAATGCACGGAAAGAGTACATGCTACACATGAACATGTCTTTCTCAACTGTTTGCGTTTTACTTAAGACATAACCTACTATGTTTGCTAGGATTGCTCACCAAGACGGGCATGTTGACATTTTTTGTGTGAATTTGTCCGTTCAAGCGCAAGACTTGAAAGAGAACGACACGCCGTGTGCGCGCTTCAGATGAGTGCACACTGCACACACACACAAATCTTCTCTCAGCGTGCGCGAGTTCTCTTTCGCGTCTTGCTCTTGAATGTTTAAATTGGCAAGGCTTAATTAAGTTTAGTTTAAACACAACGTGTGCTGTTCAGGTCTCACCTGCGCTCGCGCATTATCAACACCCGGGTGATGATGGCGTAAATGACTGGGTCATGGTCGAGCATATGCACTCGCATACAAGAGTGACTGTTTTGTCCACGCTTTTTGATCATCACTGTTGTAATGTATTGGGAAGCCAGAATATGTATCCATCGCGGTAACATACATTAACCTAAATCTGTCTGTTTTACACGTTGTTATTTTCAAGAAACCATATTATAGATGCGTCATCAGATTTGAGATGAACTGCGGTGCAAGTGCGTGCCGAACCGTGCGGTTCGATTTTTTACAGAGAACCGTTCCACCCCTACTCTGTACACACATGGATCAATAATTTGGGGGACTCACTCCCGCATTTAAATGCGGTTGTCACTCTTTACAGCGTGTACATGGCTACTGTTATGTTAATAATGCCTTTAGAGCAAGTTCAGTGCAATAGCACTTCTGTACATCATAATTATCTGGCATGTGATGTGTTTTAAAGGAAATATCCTTTTCATTCACCAGCTCAGGGTCACAGAGACCATCTCCAATGGCCACTCCTTTGAAGTTGATCTTCACTTTGGCAGAAGGATTGTTCTTGTGGATGTAGTAGCCAATCGCTGGAACATACTTTCCTGCATATGACTATGGGTTTAAAATGTTGAATAATGTAATGTAAACAACACACTGTTTTGGCTGTATAAGAGTAGGATTCTGATTGTATCAATCCAAAATGAGGTCCTTTTCCTCACCTCGCCTGTAGCGTAGAACGGATTAGACTGGAACTCACTGAATATCTGAAAGAACTGAGTCAGGGCACTGAGGAGGGGGGGGAAAAAAAAAAAAAAAAAAAAAATACCTAACATACATCACACGCATCTCACATTGTCTTAGATATATAGTATACAATTGAATACAACAGTATACAATTTGTTGTCATTGTACCTGTACAAGTCTCTGCCCACATCATCCTGGTTTTGGGCAAATCCTCTGTCATCCTCAGTGAAACTCCATCCTGTCCCAACCTTAGAAATAAACCACAAATAAGCATTTAAGATAAATAATTGAATTGAAACCTGCCATAAAGATACTGGTCACACACTGTATTAGTATATTTGCAGTAGGGCTGTCAATTGATTACAATAAATGTGATTTATCTAGTTTAATCAGTTCCTTCTTAAAGAAATAATGTGTACAATAATTGGATTCTGTGTGGAAGACACTCAAGACAGAATATATGTGTATCCTATATAAAGACAGATTTATGCAACAATGCTCTTTAATCATCGGCTTTGATTCAGACAGTTTTATTTTGCTCTCAATGAGTTAAAAGCAAAGCTTCCCACAAATGCACACTGCAATTTATCATTACACACATGGTTTTGAGAGAACATATGCGACAAAAAAACAAAAAAAAACAAAAACACTGTTTGAAGTGCCTATCATGGGAAATCAACACTTACGGTCATGAATAATTAAGCAAGGCGTCTTCTCATAGGATAAGGACACGCAGTCTCATGAATAATTATGAGACACAGATTGCCGTACTATAGTACAAGAAAACATCACATCCTGTGACGTTGACACAAAAACAAATTTAAACCCAGAAAATAGCTGAGAAAAAAAAAAAAAAAAAAAAAAAAAGTGGTTTGGTAACATTGTCTTCTATCATGTTCAACGCGCATAATGTTAAAATCTCAGGAAATTTAGTTTAGTGTCCTTTAAAAAAAAAAACAATTTGTGTGAACATGTTAACTTTGACAGTACTAATTTGCAGACATTTCTATCTTAGTCTAAAATAATTAAAATACACTGAACTCACCGGGTTGTCGATGTAGAGAACCGAGTACCGTGATGTCCAGGGGAAATCTCTATAACCCACTGCAGAAAGACAGTAAATGGTCAGACCATGCAATCATTCTGATATCAGAACTGATTTTAAAACAAGAATAGGGTTTCTTTATTAAAGTGCCCCTATGATGCTTTTCCGTATATTACCATGCTGTTTGTGAACGTAAAAGGTCTGCAAAGTTTCAAAGATTAAAGTGCACTTATGGATTTATGGCACTAAATGGACTTATGGCTCGTTTCCACTGAACGGTGTGGTGCGGTACGGTTCAGTACAGTACGATTCGGGACCGTAAACCCTGAACCGGCTTCCGTTTCCACTACCAACAGTACGCTTACGATAGGCGCAGTGTAGCGATCTACGTCATTCTTGCGCAAAGAAGAAAGCGACACAGTAAACAACAATGGACGACACACAGCAGATCTTGTTTTTGCTTCTCGGCATGTGGCTGTTTTCACAAGAAGACATGCTTTGTTTAAGCCACGGCTGCAGTCTGCAAGGAAAAACACAGCCGAAAAAGCACGCGCAAGTGACGATTCTTTGTCAACCAATCAACGTTCTGCAGTGAGTCTAGCTCCACCCTTTAGTACTGGACTATTGAGCTGTGTTCAGCCCCGACAAAACGGAAACGGTGGTGCGCTGAACACCCTGTTCTGATGACGCAAGAGTTGCAACTGTGGAGGCCATTCTTTGTGTTCTTTATGAAGAATTTTGGGAGCCTGATGAAATCGGTATAAATACGTGTTTAATACTGCAAAATACGCTCGATGTTACAGTCACTGTCCTTGCCGTCCAGAATAGAAGAGAACATCCCAATCGAGTGAAGTGATTTGTAGAAACGGGTTCCTAATTATTGTGATCCAACATTTGCCTCGCATTTCAGGATGAAAAGACAAACATGTCTTCTAATATCTTCAATTGTTGCGTATACCGAGCTGCAGCGGACACATTTGTAAACGACTTACTTGGACCCATTGTGCGAGCGGTCTCTTTAATACCGCGTGGTTTATATACATGTTATACAAGAGAAAACGTATCTCAAACATGTTGTTCAACCCGGAAACCGTAGCAAAATGTTGCGCGCCGGTTTGAGCTTGAACGTGCCCCTGTGCTAGGTACTCCAACGGAAGGGTGCCAAAAAAGTGGTACAGTTCGGAATTAGGGTACCATTCACAACTTCGGACAATGGAATCGGCAAAAATTGCATACCGTACTGAACTGCACTGAACCGTACCGCTCGGTGGAAATGACCCATTATGGTCTCCTAAAAGAAAGAACCAATTCTGAACTGCCTGAAACGAGCCATCAGCATTTCCAACCTTACTTCCTTTGTAACACATTTGCATAATGCAAGTCTATGGTCTGGTCACTGGCTGCCTGTGAACAACTGCCCTGTCCAAATACCCACAACTGCAGTCTTGGCCACTTGAGAGCGCGTGCACGCGACAGGAAGTAAGTGCGCAAGACTGTCCCATGTCTTAAAAATGCCCATAATGCACACTAATGCATAAGTGCAGTGCCCATAATGCACACTAAACACACACTATCAGGCTAAGCGTATCCCATCAAGCATTATGTTCCGAAACACGTGTGCCGAAATCGCGAGATGTGGAAGAAAACATTCCACTGTAAGTTAAATTAGTTATTAGGCTACATATAATTTGGTAGTAAAACAAAGTGTTGCATATTTTATTGGTTGTACAACATTTGCAACTGCTTTTTAAAATCACTTAATTAGAAGCACCACAATTTTAAAATTGTGTCTTCTGTTAGTTACATAGCAACTACTGAACAGACATTTAGAAGTTTATTTTTAAAATATTGAAAATAAAAAAAAAAGCTCTGTAAACACTTGAATTTTTTTTTGCAACACTATAAGAGTGTCCCATCGGGTAATAAAAAGTTCTATACAGACTTGCAGTCTTCACGCCCATTTGAACACTTGGACCAATACAGGAAATACGTCATGTAAGTAGACAAGTGGTCAAGTGTGGGTATTTGGAAAGGGCAAACATCTACTTTCACCCACCCTCAAACACTGTAGTTGTATCTGAGGCCTGGAAGAGTTTGGTTTGTGTTGTCGACATGTCAAGAAGACGCTGTTTTCTGCGCTGCGAAAGCAAATCCGGTACAGAAAAACATTGTTACTGTTCATATCACTGTGTAAGTGCTGAGGAAGCCCCTGGAGCTGAAATTCAGATATGGTAATGAGCATTTCGTTCCCGACACACACTATAAGTGGTAGACCAATCACAACAAACTGGGCCATCTGACCAATCAGAGCAGAGTAGGCTCTCGGAAAGGCGGCGTTTAGCGAGACAATTCTTCATTAAACCAGTTCAGACACTGCGAGAAAAGAGGCGATGCTGCAATGTATATTATGAGAAAATGAACATGTTTTTGACCTTGGATGCACGTAAACATTGTAGGACACCTACAAAACAAAATTAGGAAATAATAGCATAATATAAATAAATAAATTTATTAAAATTTATTAAATAAATAAAATAAAATAAAATAAAATAGCATAATAGGGGCACTTTAAGCAAAACAATCCGTTCTGGCCTAAGAACATGTATATTTTAATGTGCATAAGACAGAAACAACATGCCCTTCTCCAACATATTGAAACACAACATGGAGATGTTTGTACTCACATGTGAGGTTCTTATGTACAAAATATGGGCCGTGCTCCACAAACAAGCCAAACATAGAGGTGCCTCCAGGTCCTCCCTGCAGCCACAGCAGCACCGGAGCAGTCTCCGGTTTCTCCTAAACACAGAAAAACATTCAGCAATAAACGAGTGTGCGGTCAACATCAATAACATCACTCTAAATCAGAAAAATTCTGTGGACTGTGTAATTTGCTGTGAACGACCTCTGAAAGCACCTGACTCGAGTGATGCCAACTGACGCAGAAGATACAGTCAGCAGGTCTGTCTTATCTTTAGTGCTGTTCGAATGCAGTGTAACAAACCAAGTGTATAACATTATATTACCTGGGCAGGGAAGAACCAGAAGAAAAGGTTACTGTTGTAGGTCTTGTTCACAGTGAGATATCCTGAGAAACTCTTGACATTGGCACCAGGAAGGGGTCCCACCAAACTAAGTTTTTTGGCTGCATATCCACAAAACATAAATGAATTGTATTAGCATACAGGTCATACAGTTCAGTGAATTACGATAGTAGTTTTAAAGTCACCATGATAACAAAATAGACAATTCTTATTTTTAATGGAATATTGCAGTGTTTATTAAAAATGAACACTGCACATTTATCTGTGCACATAATTGTTTTCATTCATTTGCCTGCATAATCTTCAAATCAAAATAACTTCCCCCTTCCCTCTTGCACTGACATTTCTTCTCTGATGATGTATATACTGGCGCGAGGTCAGGACAACCTGTCACTCACATTCTTGTTCGAGAAGCCCTTTCACTCAAATATGTGGTAATATGGAAGAAAAGACTATCGCAACTTCCGTTTCATGGTTTTAATTTGAGTTCAACTGATCTATCAATTTTTCACTAACTTATCCATATCGAAAAAACATCTTTTGAAAACATTCTTGCTCATTTCCCCCTGTTATGATAAACTTCTAACTTCCTGTTTAGCAGATGGTGAATGAAGGTTCTCGAGGAATTGTAACAATTCTATGCAAACAACAAGCATACCTTCTTCTATCTTGCCTGCCTCCAGATAGGGGGTGAGCATCAGAGGTTTGCCCGGGTCAACTCCAAAATGTGTCCCGCTCACACGGCGTGATTTGCGGCAGAAGAATGAGGAACATCCGCGGGAGCAGACGGACTCCAGTGCAGCCCAGAGGAAGAGCAGCCTCAGCGTTTGCTTCAGCATTATAGAGATTTAACTGCAGACAGCATGGAAATATGACACGGGGATCAATGATTCAAGCATGATATTAAAAGGCTCATATTACCTGCTGTCTTTACATGTCTAAACATATCAGACGAGAGAAACAACGACAGATCTCCCGTCAGTCTGTCCATCACTACAAATACGGATCATTAACATACTGCGACACATTAAGTTATGCAAAATGTGCAGAAACTGTAATTGTGATAGGCTGTTAAGAGTTGCTATCAAATACGTGCTCATTCAAAAACATATTATTTTCCTCATCAATAATAATAGTTACCTTGAAGCCGAATGGCAATCAGAAATCCAGAAACAGGTTTGCATCGGCATGAAAGGAACTGAAGTAAATGATCAGGTTGTTGTCACATGACTATATGGGCGCTGTGTCATGTGATCGCAGTGAACCAGGAACTTCATCGAGAACATTGACCCCTAGAGGACCATTTGAAAGATGCAATCCCCGACCCACATACCAGCTTTCCCAAAATATTCAATATGCATTTGATATACTAGAACACAAGTAAATATATTTCTCAGGGTTGCTTTATTTTTAGTAATTTTCTGACTACAAAAAGTCACTGAACATGTCCCTTTTGTTGAACACAAAAACGAAGCATGTCACACTATATAGGGTATTGTTAGAATGGAACCTGTCTATTATGGACTTTTAAGCAGAATCTAACCCAGTTAAAAAAAAAACAAAAAAAAAAAACATTATGAAACCAAAACAATTCATTAAACAGAAAAAAAACATGTTTTGACCATTTTGTTGGCCAACAAATAAATAACTTGTATAATTCATAACATTAAAAATATGTAGGCTACAACTTGCCCCAATAAAAACTCTGACCTGACATTTATGAAAAAGCACCCTTGTGTAACAAATTACAATTAACAATTAAAATCATGCAACAATGTCATAAGTTTGGGTGATATGTTGTGGTAAATATTGGAGTAATTATTTTTAAATATTAATTAATTGTATGGCCAAAATGTAATATTTAGCTGTGTCTAACGCTGCATATACTGTAAGTGGGTTTACTGCATGATTTGCTTCTAGGCAGGGTAGGTGATTTGCTTCAAAAACATTTTTGTTATGCTGGTTGAAAGTGTCTTCACATCCAGATAGTAGTTACGTGGTCTACAGCCTGTCGACGTCATAGGCTGTAAAAAAAAAAAAAAAAAAAAAAAAAAAAAAAAAAAAAAAAAAAAAATAGATGGACAATGCACCCTAATTCTCTACCATAGTAGAAAAGTGAAGCCGCCAATGTCCAAATATGGCACTGACATCTTGGAGCCCGAGTCTGCGCAGTAGTGAACGTGAAGTGGAGCAGCGGTATCAAGGCCCCGCCCACACTCCCGCAGAATCGGTTAGTACAGTTTACTGCAGAACAACAATTATGTCAGTGTGAAATAAACAGTTATGGAAATGTAGAAGCTAAAGTTGAAGCTCCAATCTCCTGAAAATCCAGAAAAAAAGTCTGTTGATGCCTCAGTGACTACTTCGCTCAGAGAAGCTGTCAATCTCAGCTGTAAATTATGACATCACACCCCTGTTTTTATAGCATCAAATAACTAACTAAAACCAAACTTATTTAAAAAAAACGAACACTTGAACTTACATCAGTGTGATAAAAACTACCTAAAATGACAGAAACCATCTTTGGAAAAAAAATAATTTGAAGTGTAATTCGATTGTTTAGTTTGTTTTACGTCCCATTAGATTACATGAAGAGGGTGTTTATTAACTATAATGCATCCAGCCACCTAGGGGTGATCGAAACGTTTTGGCTTCACTTTTCAGGACATGTTTTTTATTGGCACTTGGTCAATGTATGTTTTACATACCCTCACGCACCCTATTCGCGCAAACATCATATGTCATCAGCGAATTTCATGCTATGCAGAGTTAGACAGACGTCAACACAAGCACCATTTACAGTTCCTCCTTAACCAAAACAACGAGCTTCTGCTCTGTTCACGCCATAACTACTGTAATTAGTGGTTGGTGACTTGAATTTTTGCGTTTCAATGGCAACACTATCAATGCCAAAATTAATCTGCAGCAGTCAGGTGGTACAGGTCAGTGCTCTAAGTTGTTTATGTTCATTATTATTGCAATGCAATGTGCTTTGAGACATGAGGTCTCAAACTCTGTCTCTCGTGATGCTTTTGTTTGCTCCCTGCTGTGTACGCTCATGTGTTTTGAAGGAGGCGTGGCTTTGGAGACGCTCTGAAGGGAGGGTGGGATCTTATGCTTTTAATGCTAGCTCGCTATTGCTAGCCTCTCCAAAAATCACCTACTCTACCTTTAAAATTGCGACACCCAAGAAATAACATCATTTGGGCCCCTTCTGCACAAGTAAATAATGCATTTTTACACAAATAGTGTTGACTGCATTCATTAAACTATTTAATTTTGATGTTTATTGCTAGAAAATCACACAAAAGAGGGGTTTAAACTGTATTTATACACTATAATGGCAAACCTCAGAAAATGAGTAGCAAAAAGCAACTTATATAATATTTAGTTTGACCTCTTGAGAATGACAATCAGCATTTTCTAAAGGTCACTGGCCATTGTTGAGACATAAAAAGTGTAATTTCTCTGTACCATATTCATGGAAAGTGCTGGGTGCAACAATATTACATGTTTTAAAGTGTACAGTGACATGTTACAAACTTCAGCTACATGCATAAAAAGAGTTACTTTTCATGCTAGGTTAATTTTAAGTTAGATAGCAGTTTATCAAGCATATCTAATAGGGTTTTGCATTTAATGTTTTTTTAAAAAAAGCAATATGGAACCCCAAAGTGTACTGTATCGTCATTACTGTACTGTGTATTAATGTCATAGCACAGGAAAGTCGTGTCAATTTTGAACATGTGACATTTTTCAACAGCACTAGGAGGAATGCAACTTTCTTATATGGTCACAGCACACAGTCAAGAGCCATGTAATAAGGTTTACAGCATGGTCAGGTAGACAGAAGGAATGTGCGCGCTCTAGTGACGCGCGTCTCTTCCACTTTAAGAAGGCGGATTCGCCGCTGCACACACTGTGTGTTTATTGCGAGCTTTGAAGTGGCACATGGAAGCGATACAGTAAAATCCCTGTCTCTAAATATGGCGAAACCTACTGGCACTGACAGCACACGGAACGGCTCGGAAGTTTTTTGAATTCTGCATTTCATTAGGATGAAGAGTAGATGAGTTGTCATATTTTCTATACGTATATATCAACTAGTTTCACCATATGGTTCTGCTGCCACACACGCGCCTGTAAATGCGGCAGCGTTGGCGACTCCCGTCTGATCCGACTCTCACAGCTGGATATTATCGGCTGTTTAGGAGGAACTCTGGAGAGCTGAAGACAGGTCAGGAGAGCAGAGACTGAGATGGAAGAGCTGTCAAGCCCGAACAGACGCCAGTAAGCGGGTAGATTCAGTGATTTAGACGCGATGGCAGCGTCAAGTAACTCCAGTCTGTCGGGTTCCTCCGTCTCTTCGGGTGAGTACTAGTCTAATAAATCAAAATGAAACATGGATATTTTGTTTGGGAATCTGAAGAACCTCTTGACGTGATTATGGCAGAAAGGATATGGTTGGCAGTTTCATTTCTGTGGTTTTGGATAAAGCAGACAGGATAGAACATGGTGAAGAGGTGTGTCATACAGTACCTTTCCTTAATCCAGAACGAACTAGACCCACCTTTGACTTCCCTCACCAATGTAAGAGCATACAGGCCTTGATATCACCAATGCACGGTGGCAGAGGGTTGTGTAATGTCACACTCACAGTGCACGAGTTTTACATGCCACCTCTATCTGATTATATGGCATATGACTCTTTGGTTTGATCATGATAACTGTTAACCATTATCGTGGGAGGTAAAACATTAAAAGCGTGCTGAATTTTAATTCCAAATAATATCCAAATTTTTAATCCTCAGTGAAATGTCATTGGTTACGGCATGCACTGAAATTTTATGTAGGATTTAAAAGCATTTTGTCTTCTCTCTCTAATATTAAGTCGTGACAACCCTGTTACCATACACTCCTAAAATAATGGTTCTTTATTGGCATTGATGGTTCCACAAATAACCTTTAATATCCATTGATCTTTATAGTGGAAAAAAAGTCTTCAGATTATTAAAATGTTCTTCACAGTTCACACCAAAAAAATGGTTATTTTCAGAACTGATCATTGAAAGGTTCTTTGAGGAACCCAAAATGTTTCTTCTATGACATAACTGCAAAAAACACGTTTGGAACCTTTATTTTTAAGACTGTCTCTATTTTCCATAACAAGTCCATAAATAATATAACTTTTATATTTTATGAGGTTTACTATAAAATCTTAAATAATCAGCCCTGTTACAATGATTTTATACAGATTATCGAAACCTGAACATTTGTGGAAATATCAGCATGTATTGAGGATGTAGTGTCATGACCTTGTGAATGATTCATCCGTGCATTTGCTTCTTTTTTTATCAAAATAACTCACTCTTTCGTTGAAATGACAGACTTGTCCAATCATTAAGTTCGCATAAAAACCCGGCCCCCTTCTTTCAGTCGACTGCAAGCTCACATTCAGATCTTCCTCCATCCAATCAAAAACTGATGTATAGAACCAAGTCCCAGCACTACATTGTTTTTTCTTTTTCGATAATCTGTTTCACTCAGATTTACTGTACGTCACAATACAGAAGAAAAGATCTGTCACTGCGACTCTAACTAGCAAAATGCTTTGTTAGCAAAATGCTATTTATTAACATTAAAGGGTTAGTTCACTCAAAAATGAAAATTCTGTCATTAATTACTCACCCTCATGTTGTTGCAAACCCGTAAGACCTATGAAGCGACGAGAATACTTTTTGTGAGTAAAAAACAAACAAAAATAATGACTTATTTTTAATAATGACTATAATGCAACAATTTCTTCCAGTCTCCTACGCAGTTTACGTTGTAAATACAGTGCAGAGCTTCCTAGTTCTACGTCAGAACGCTGACTCACCATTGGCTAACTCCTGCGTCAGCATCAAACGCATGTGTCTTTACTACCTTTCTGAGCCTTGAAAGTGTTAATTAAATTGCTGTCTATGGAGGGGTCAGAGAGCTCTCGGATTTCATCAAAAATATCTTCATTTGTGTTCCAAAGATGAACGAAGGTCTTAAGGGTTTAGAATGACATGAAGGTGAGTAATTAATGACAGAATTTTCATTTTTGGGTGAACTAACCCTTTAAAACCTTTTTCTGTTGGAATGTTTAAAATCATACAGAAGTTTCACCTTTTCAAACCGGAATAGACTTATTTTGTGGAATGACCCAAGTGTAATTTGGGGATAACAGCAATAGTGTAATGTCATCATTGTTCATAAATTTGTCATCAATGTCAACTGTTGATATCCCATGTATATATATAACTGCCAGAAACGCCAACAACAACAGTTAATCTCTCTGAAAAGGTTCTAAACTTTAAAAACTGGAAAGTTTGGATTTTGTTGCGTCCATTTCAACATGTTGTAACGTGGGAACCAAAAACTGGTTTGGACACATCCACTACAAATGCACTTCCCGCCCATTGTCTCAAGGGATTGCGGTTACAACAGGCATATATCCTAAATCCCAACATTTCAGAACTTTTTGCATCTAAAATGAGTCATCAAATGTTTTCATAGGTGTGTGATGAAAACTAATTACCCTAAAAGCTGTTCCCCTCTCCGTTTTATTCACATGAAAGATTTTCTATTATCCTGATCTTATTATCCCCAAGAAATTATTGATGTTGAAAATTAGCTTTTGAAATTACCTGTCATCTTCCTAGCTGAGTGTCATGGTGCTTGAGCTACATTATCACATGTGCAGAAGTTTGAATGCCAAAAACTTCCACCTACAATTACCTGTTAATTTTCAAAACTTTTGCCTTATTTTCACACAGGTACCAACTGCATCTTTAACCAACTACACACATTTAAATCTACACCCATGTACACTATTGTTCAAAAGTTTGGGGTTGGTAAGATGTTCTCTGCCTTTATTTGATCGAACATACGTTAATATTTTGAAATATTATAACAATTTAAAATAACTTTTCTATTTTTTTATATTATAAAGTGAAATTTGTTCCTGTGATGTGAATTCAGTGTCACATGATCCTTCAGATCCTACAGAAATCATTCTAATATGCTGATTTGCTGCTCAAGAAATATTTATCATTATCATTATCAATGTTGAAAACAGTTGTGCTGCTTAATATTTCCTTTTATTGTCACTTTTGATCAATTTAATGTGTCTTTGCGGAATAAAATTATTAATTTCTTAAAAAGAAAAAAAAAAAAAAAAAAAAAAAATCACACTGACCCCAAACTTGATGTATGTATGACTTATTCACATTTTGTGAGATTAGATGAGAAACGCACATTCGTTGGAATGGAAACCACCATCCTTAAATTCCCTGTAAGACACAAAACACAGTAAATATCTAGCATTAGGTTGTCTGGAGGTCTGAGAAGCACAAAAGGGTGTGCAGGTGTTTAAATAAACTGATCACAAGTTTGAGGAGAAGAGATAAGGTTGGAAGCGCACTCAGAATCACTCCCACATAGAAATGCATGTTAACACCCTGTTCTCATGCTTCTCTGCTTGGCATTGCGTTTGTAAGAACAGAAGGAGGGATGTGTGTGATCTGAGGGACAGTACACGTCTCAAGGGAGTACAAGTTCAAATAACAAGCTTTGTTGAATGGGCGTGTAAAGAATAACCGTTTTCAAGTAGGCACTCATTTTATTGAAGCTCAATAGTGACCTTGGGAGAGAGGAAGAGAGGAAGAGAGGGTTTGTCTAATTCAATTCATGCTTGCTGTAACTCTTCATCCAGAGCCACAGAACCGCGATTCCACCCCCACGCCAAGCCATGGGCTCTTGAGATCCAGTAAAGGGATCAAGCCAAGCCATGACTCTCCGTGGTCGCCATCCATTCCCAAATAGATTATCTCACATGCATGTTGCTGAAGAAGCAGAACTGCACTGTGGCCGCGAGGCCTGCATAAGGCGGAGAATCTTTTCTGACTGCGGTACGGAGAGCTGTCATTAGCTCTGTGCCCCCGGTGTAATCATTGGATGCCGTATACCGCGCCTCTACCAGGCTCGCCATGTCTGTCACAGGAGTATCATTACATTGGAAAAACACTTTTTTGGCAGAAAACTTGTTTCATCTAGTTTGTGTGTGTGCAGTGCGCACGCGTTATGCTTTATATTAGCCAAGGACAGGGCTGTAAACAAATGCAGTGCAGAGCGAGATGGATGCCGCTCTGCTCAGCTCTTTTGACATCAAAGGCCAGTTTGAGCTTTGATGTTTCCCTATAGAAAAACTGGGACAGCAGCTCAGAACTGCAAGCTTGTGAACAAGGTTGAAATTATGGGTGATTTCATGGGTTTGTGCTGATTTGATTGCTTCTAATCTAAAGGGGTGAAGTTGATTTAGAGAACTTGACCAGAAGGTCGCTGGTTTAATCCCAGTAAGGAGGGACTTGCCTGTCCACTGTACCCTTGGGCAAGACATTTAACCCCAGGTCGCTCCAGATGGACTGTCCTGATAATAAGTGCACCTCAGTAAGTCGCTTTGGATAAGACTTTGGATAAAACCACCTGCTAAATGACTACTTACATAATTATGAATCTGCATGCGTTCATTCTTTTGGTCACACTTTAGTTTAGGGTCCGATTCTCACTATTAACTAACTATTAACTACGACTTTTGCCTTAATAAACTCCTAATTACTGCTTTTAATAGTTAGTAAGGTAGTTGTTAAATTTAGGTATTGGGCAGGATTAAGGGATGTAGAATATGGTCATGTAGAATAAGGCATTAATATGTGCTTTTTAAGTACTAATAAATAGCAAATTTATTACATAGTAATATGCATGCTAATAAGCAACTAGCTAATTGTGAGATCTGGACCCTAAACTAAAGTGTTACCCTTCTTTTAAAGTCAGCATTAAAGGTGCTCTATGTAAGTTTTTGACTGTACTAAAGAATAAAAATACCACAATATGTTTGCAGATATTTAGGAAACATGCTGAGTTCACATACTCGTTTCTCTGAAAAACAATGCTACAGCCAGTTATTCTACTTTGAAATGTGCGTTCCGTGTCAGAATGTCTGTTTTTGTTTTGGTCTGTGCGATTTGCCAATTTACCCAATAGTATTTCGACACCACAGGTTGCCAGTTGGCGGAAAACACAGCATATTGCTGCCATGGAAGGCAGCGAACAAACTGGGTCAGAGATCGCAGATTTTACCCGACCTAAAAAGCCTCGGCATCCATCTAAAAATCTCTATGAACGGAAGCATATTAAAACGCGGATAAATCAATTAATCAATTTACAGTGTGTAAGTCTTCTCACCTTCCATTGTCAGTTGGGCTCGTCCCTGTTGCGTGTCTTCAAATTGGCAACCCGTGTGTAAGCCTGCCGTTTTTTTTTTATTATTCTTTGAACAATAGAAAGTCAAAAGAAAGAACAGCATTTATTTGAAATAGAAATCTTTTGCAACATTATAAACGTATAACTTTACTGTCACTTATGATTGATTAAATGCGTCGTTGCTGATTATATTTCTGTATGTTGGTTGCACCGTAGCCCACTTTTAAATATGAAACTGAAACCACCAGTAGGTGGCGACAAAACACTTAATGAGTGATTCACGGAATCATTTATTCAACCGATTTGTTCAGAGCAGCTGATTCATTTACTAACAAAGCACCGCAGCGTGTTGTTCGGAAACGCCAGAGGCGGACAGTAGTGGAGTATTTTTACTCTGCTTAAGTACATTTTTCAAGTGTCTATACTTTATCAGAAAACTTTTACTTCACAACATTCCAAAGCATAATGTCATACTTTTTACTGCACTACATTCCATATTGAATATTATTTAATACTTAATTACATTAAAAATGTAGTACTGTATACTTTTACTCAAGTAAAAGTAATTCAAAGTTTTACTTGAGTATAAGTAAGAAAGTACTACATTTTTAATGTAATTAAGTATTAAAGGTAAAAAAAAAAACTTTTATTTATGAAATGTAGTGCAGTAAAAAGTATGACATTATATATTATGCTTTGCATTGTAGTGTAGTAAAAGTTTTCCAAAGAAAAACACTGATAAAGTATATACTTGAAAAATGTACTTGAGTAGAAAGTAAAAAATACTTAACTACTGTCCGCCTCTGGGAAATGCACTGCTCTGGATTTGTTTGGAACTATTTTTGTTGCGGAAATAGCAAGAACTTGTGTCTAAAATGTAAGTCACTTAATATTAACTTCTTGTTTATTGAACGTTTGTATAAAATCAATATCACGTTTTCAATCGTGCTCATATTCGTGAAAACAGCTCTCTTGCTCTTGTGATATTGCTTAATTATATCCTATGTTTTAATATAAAACAATCTCATTCAAGTACTTTTTTTGCAATCATATCTTGAATTTTTGGGCATTTGTATGAATTTTGTGAATTTGACTTTTTTGAGACAATCCTGCATTGATTTCGAACCCGGCACAACAGTAACAAAAGAAATCACATTAGAAATAAGTTATTGATTGCATTTTAAGCTGTAAGTTTTACATCAAATCACATTAATGATGTTAACAAAAAAATCAGACAATGCTCCGACAATTTAGTGATATCCTCGCAGTTGTGGTCTTGACCGGTCTTGAGACAAAATCCCAAGTCCTCTTAGTCTGTGACAGAGACCGAACACAAATGTTGTCAAGACCGAGACAAGACCAAGACTTTTAAAAAATGGTCTTAAGACCGGTCTCGAGACCAAGACTGGTTTTGAGTACTACAACACTAGTATAAACTATATTTTTAATTGAATAAATTAGTAGATTTGGACGAATATATTTGTATGTCACTAAATTA
This sequence comes from Coreius guichenoti, assembly GCA_039654105.1. Lineage (NCBI taxonomy): Eukaryota > Metazoa > Chordata > Actinopteri > Cypriniformes > Gobionidae > Coreius > Coreius guichenoti. Next base: position 28,102,758 of record CM077176.1, on the reverse strand, counting down.
AAAATGTTCATTTTTGATTTCATATTGACTGCACGTCTGTACTTGTTCATAATCATCATTAGAATGACTATATGAGAATTTTTGTGGTTCTGTTCTGTGTTCTTCTGGAAGTTGAAAGCGAGTTCTACAACAGGAACAGATCACATGATTGAAACAAGCTCTGGTAAGCAAACAGCAAGAGAGATAACTCACAACAGGGCTTGCCTGTCCTTTTACTCGGCCTCTTTGCGTTGCAGGAGGCATCGGCTTGTTTGAGGTAAAGCTCTGTTCCTCGTCCTGGAGTTGGTTAACATCAAAGTCAACAGCTAAGGAAAAAAAGAAAATAGAAGAACTCTTACAAATCAGTTCATGCAAACAAAATCACTCTTAATCTGAAACTGAATTCTGAACCTCGTTTTTTTTTCGAAATCTTTTCTAAGCTGTTGCACGTAGTTAAAAAAAGCATGAATGAAGGGACGAAAGATTGAATGGAAGCTCAGCCGGTGATGACAGAGCTGGTAAATGAGGCGTGCACATCACTTACTGGCCCGAAAATAGTACTTTCTCTCCTTTGCTCTTCGGAAAGCTGCTTATTATTATAATCTCTTATTATTATAATCTTCAGTTTCTTACTGAAGCCACTGTAATACGGTCTGTCTAGGTCATCTTAATAGTTTTCATGGTTTCTTGTGTGATTCCCACTGTAGTTTTACAGTTAGTGAAATATGAGGCTTATGTAAGCCTGCCGTTTTATTGGTGAATAGATTGTTGCTGAGAACCAAAGGAGAGAAGAGAGTTTTTAGTGCTCACCTCTTCTGTGTCTCTGCATTTATTATTAATCACCTCTGTGGATATCCCCATGGTCATCCATCACCCTCTGGAATCACATTACCAAACAATGGATCTCCCTGCTATTGATGTGTGTACTTGTGTACTGTACATGTGTGTGTGCATACCTGTGTAATCTCAGATGGCAGGCCCACGGATCCTCAGCAGTCTGTTCACTGACCTTCTGATCCATTGCAAACAAAACTGGCCTTGTGAAAATTTCTGGTGTTTGTGTATACAGCCTGGATTTTTTATTAATACTTTTATTTAAGCATTTTGTAGGGATGCGCCGATCCGATACTCAGTATCGGTATCGGCTCCGATACGGCATTATTTGCCGGATCGGGTATCGGTCATACAGGACCGATTCAAATCCGATACTGTGCGTATAATATTCTGTGTTATTGTTAACCCTCTGAAGTCTGAGCTGTTTTGGGGCCCTTTAGAAGTTTTGACATGCTCTGACATTTGTGCTTTTTTCAGCTGCTTATAAACAAGTGTCATTACACTGTATTCAGCACAAACTGGGCTACCATAATATGTGAGCAACATGTATGTACATGCTTGTATTTTTGAGAGAATAACGTTTATGCGTGGTTTTTGAAAAAACAAAAAATGTAAGACACCGAATTAAGGCCACAAAACACACAATAGATATGTGTCCACAAGACTTTTGACTAATGGGTGTTGTTTCCTAGAGTTTTTGCTTCAAACTGATGTGAGAATCATTGTGCCTACTCATTCACATAAAACAATATATTGATTTACATTTTGTAAGACACTTTTTCTTTACAAAGGCCGTATGCGAAGAGGCGTGAATGATCATGAATAATGCTGTGATTCACACCTGAGAGAACAAAAGAACCCATAATGAGCTGCATAATGAATGAGCCTCAGGTATGTGACTGAGAGAGCTAAGCAACAGGACTAAATAAATATATTTTGTTGTAGTTTATTTAGAATGTAGTCAACAAAGGCACATTACAAAGGCCTATTATATTTTAAATTATCAAAAGATTTGACTTCTATTTTTAATGTTTTTGAAAGAAGTCTCATGCTAAAAAAAACAGTAATATTGTGACATTGAACACAAGTCAGTATTCAGTAAATACAAATAACTGAATAATTGGTAATGATGAATGTTATAAGTAAAATATTTGGGATTTAAAACAACAATGTAATGCAATTATGATTTCAAAGAGTATAGGGTGAATTCAGGTTGATTGGGACACTTTTTCCCCAGTCATTTCAATAGCAAAAAAATTCTGAATCATTTGATTTTGTAAACTATCCGATACACACAATACTCAAATATTATTTCGAGTTTCGGTTCATTTATGAGACATGCGTGCAATGCATGATCACGCCATGCAGCGCTAAGGCTTGTCTGCTATATTTGCTTCTTACTTATTAAATAAGAAGCAAATATATTAAAAACATTTATTAAAATTAAGATACAATTTATACAAAACGAAATTCACTGTAAAGAAAGGATTTCTACAAAACAAAACTTAATGAAGTTGTCAAAATTTGTGACAAACTCCATGTCTTCTGATATATTGCGCATCTGATGTGTCCTTTATTACTCGTGCTGTTCACTTTTCATAATCAACATACACTCACCTAAAGGATTATTAGGAACACCTGTTCAATTTCTCATTAATGCAATTATCTAATCAACCAATCACATGGCAGTTGCTTCAATGCATTTAGGGGTGTGGTCCTGGTCAAGACAATCTCCTGAACTCCAAACTGAATGTCAGAATGGGAAAGAAAGGTGATTTAAGCAATTTTGAGCGTGGCATGGTTGTTGGTGCCAGACGGGCCGGTCTGAGTATTTCACAATCTGCTCAGTTACTGGGATTTTCACGCACAACCATTTCTAGAGTTTACAAAGAATAGTGTGAAAAGGGAAAAACATCCAGTATGCGGCAGTCCTGTGGGCGAAAATGCCTTGTTGATGCTAGAGGTCAGAGGAGAATGGGCCGACTGATTCAAGCTGATAGAAGAGCAACTTTGACTGAAATAACCACTCATTACAACCGAGGTATGCAGCAAAGCATTTGTGAAGCCACAACACGCACAACCTTGAGGCGGATGGGCTACAACAGCAGAAGACCCCACCGGGTACCACTCATCTCCACTACAAATAGGAAAAAGAGGCTACAATTTGCACGAGCTCACCAAAATTGGACAGTTGAAGACTGGAAAAATGTTGCCTGGTCTGATGAGTCTCGATTTCTGTTGAGACATTCAGATGGCAGAGTCAGAATTTGGCGTAAACAGAATGAGAACATGGATCCATCATGCCTTGTTACCACTGTGCAGGCTGGTGGTGGTGGTGTAATGGTGTGGGGGATGTTTTCTTGGCACACTTTAGGCCCCTTAGTGCCAATTGGGCATCGTTTAAATGCCACGGCCTACCTGAGCATTGTTTCTGACCATGTCCATCCCTTTATGACCACCATGTACCCATCCTCTGATGGCTACTTCCAGCAGGATAATGCACCATGTCACAAAGCTCGAATCATTTCAAATTGGTTTCTTGAACATGACAATGAGTTCACTGTACTAAAATGGCCCCCACAGTGGATGTGGTGGAACGGGAGCTTTGTGCCCTGGATGTGCATCCCACAAATCTCCATCAACTGCAAGATGCTATCCTATCAATATGGGCCAACATTTCTAAAGAATGCTTTCAGCACCTTGTTGAATCAATGCCACGTAGAATTAAGGCAGTTCTGAAGGCGAAAGGGGGTCAAACACAGTATTAGTATGGTGTTCCTAATAATCCTTTAGGTGAGTGTAGATTAGATTAAAAAAATAACATTAGGCAATAATATTTAAACATCAATTTGAAACAAAATACGTTTTAATGGCTACAACAAGTAGCATATTGTACACATTGTAAACTTATAGCATCCGAGCAGAACTTTGCGAACAAAAGCTTTATTGATGTGACACTGGCTATTTTACAGTAAACACTTCATAATCTGTCTAAAACAGGCCAAAGAAATCTTGTCTAAACAGTCTTACGTCTATTACATTTTATGTTGCAGCAGGATTCATATTTAAACGGCCTTTTGCGGTTTAATATTCACAGAAACTAACAGAATAAATTACCTCACAATCGGCTGGCAGTTACTCTTAAAAAATTAACAGCTTTTTCTGAGGTAAATTATTCCAGGATTATTCCTCAACGCGTCTCAAAACGATGTAGCTAAAGTATAGCACTACACTTGATGTGTTTATTTGAGTTGATGTGGGCGTTGACTGCGCTCTCGCGTGGATCGGTCAGTATTTGAATCTCAAAAGAACGCACGCTCCGTGGGCGTGGCGCATTAACGGATAATGAAGAGGCTCGCGAACAACTGACATCTCTCTCTTTTCAAACTGATTAGATAAACACAGAACATTTGTTTTCGATTTGATTTACATTATTTAAAACCTGACATTTTAACGTTTCTTTAGACATATGTCCCATGTTTGTGTGATAAGTTTTTACTACGTTAGAGATCATTTTCTGAAGAGAATCAGATTAGACGTCGTTGACAGAGAGGCTGCAGATCGCGCATCATGTTTGTTTTCTTTATTTTGCAAAAAGCACAACATTTTGTTTTTATTGTGACTGCACACAAATAAAAGTAGAAACTTAACAGATTATAATGATGTATATAACACTTGCCTGAATGATAAAAATCGACAGTTATTTGAGTCTCTTTGGCACTGATAAGAAAAAAAGCGAGTGGATCACGCCGACGCGACGGCCGACTCCAGGGGGTTGCCCCAGTGCCCCACAAAAACATTATAAAGCATCAACTCTCCGTGCACTATATTAGGTGTTCTGAAGCCATTTCATAGTTTAATGTGAGGTACAGATGAATATTTAAGTTAACGTGAATGTCAGTCATTCTCCATTCAGCTTTCAAACTGCGTGTAGGCTTCGGTTACGACAGTCAACACGATAAAACTCTCTCCAAGATGATTCAATGTTCCTGTTATTATGCTTGATCTGTAGATAACGGTCTATGGTTTCGCATAAAATTACTTTATCTTGCTGGGCTTTATTGCTGCTAAATCGTGTTACTTTCTACCGGATGTCTGTTAGATCACAACACTAGACTAGAGATTGTATTGTTCTTCACACGCACGGTAACTGAAATTTTAAACTGTTAAAAGAAAAGGCTCAATAAAATATTGCATAGATAGATACACTATGCATCGATATATCTTCCCTTTGTGTTTTGAACTTTTCAATGCGGACGGAGCGCTGCGACTCCATGTTGCTTCAAGCGCATCATTCTGCGCACGGGATGCGCATACGCGCTTTGTGCCGCTCTGTATTGGAGCCTTTCGTATTATAATACTTTTGTGCTATGAAAGATTATTAATAGCCTTTCTTGTTCTGCCTGATAATATGTTGCTGCCTCATTAAAAAGCTGCGCTATACATTTAAAATAAATGTCTTTTAATTTCTTAGTATATAGGCCCTATTTCTATAAATATATTTACTTGTTTTTTATGAATGTATTTTACAACAATGTGTAACATTTTGCCAGATTTAGTGCTACACTTATTCACTTTTATTTGTTCCCCACTAAATGTTTAGATTTTATACAATTATTGTGCACTCACGATTTTTCTAGAGTCACTTTTGCTGCTGAGTTATCCACTAATCTAGTTTATTTTCGTCATAGATTGTGATTATATATATTTTTTAATATGTTGTTTTTCTTTATAATGAAGTTGTCTGTATTTAGTAGATTGTTTAACACAAAAGAGTGATTATCAGTTCAACACACTGAGGTATATACATTTTTAAACAAAACTGTGCTGGTATCGGATTTGTATTGACCGATACTCAGAATTTTTGCTATCTGATCGGTTCTGAAAAAATGGTATCGGTCCATCCCTAGTATTTTGTGTATATGTATTTAGGTTCATACATAAGCACCAACATTTGTCAGTTTAGTGGAATCAAATCTTTAAACACTTAGTAGCAAGTTAAACAGGTATCCACAAGAAAAAATTATATATTCCATTTTTTGTTTTGTTTTGATTCATACCAAGTCAGCTTAATATATACATAATACTTTATATTATATTTATTATATTATAATATACAAACTGCATTGTAGACTGGACATTGTATACTGTGAGTCAAATGTCTGGCTACGTGAGGCTGTGTGTGTGTGTTTCCTTTACCAATCAGAAGTGAGGGGCTTCCAACAGTACATGCGCATGTATGTGCACACACACACACAATTAAACAAAGGCATACAGCCATACAGGAAAATACCCAAACCCACCCTCACTTGCATTCAGTATTACAGGATAAACACACTTCATCTTGCCTTCTCTCACAGTTACTCTGTCTGATGCCTTGTCTCGCACATAGTCACTAAATTCTCCACATTTCTTGCCAGTTCTGTTCCTGAAGATCCCCACACTCTTTAGGCTCATTGTGTGAAGTGGAAGTGATGTGTGGCTTTGCTTTCTGTGCCTCAGAGAGACATAGAGTCTGTATAATGTTCCCCAGCTCTTACAGAGCAGCATACTGTACAGATGGCCTCCCCGCAGGAGGTGGAACATGTCCCCAAAAACACTGGATCAGCACTAAATGTGTGTGTATTGCATATTCACATATGTGTGTTGACTGAAACAGACTGCTGTGTGTGGATATGGTTTTGTCGACATTTTTGGACCAAATGTCTCAACAGGCAATGTTTTCTTCAGAATTCTTTGGAGGTTTTGCACATCCAAACATCACTTATTATAACACACCAATATCGATAAAAAACAAAAAGTAACTTACATTTTACATATATATCACTACCTGCATCTCATGGCGATAGGCTGTCGTCTGATGTTTTCCCTTTGATATTTGCATAAAGTTGAGCTTCTCTCAAATTTTGGCTGCTCTCAGACACTCGCAATGTTTTCTCCAACTCGCTGTAAATCCCACAATCCACTATGCAGGTGTGAAGCTCAACTTCCATAGGAATTAATTGAAAAAGCTCTGCTCCACCAGTGGACAATGAACCTGATGTGAAATCCGCATGGGGAAAATCTTTTGCCCTTACATGAAATTCCAGACTGTGTAGATTTCAATTGAAATGACTTGATTTTGCATTTGAAAATTTGCAGAACAACGTTAAATGTGACTGCACCTTTAGTGTTTTATGAGTACCTTTAACATTGTCATATAATAGCCGCCATTTCACCGCCTCGGTTAACTAGACCCGATATAGTATGGCTATGAGTAACCCACTTCTAGCCAAAATAACCTTGAATTTGGTTACATGTTGTTTTTGCTAAAATAACTTGCAAGATGTATGATATTCCATCATGTAAGCAAAGTCAACAGTGATTACAAGGTGTTTGGTTTCATTTCTTTGACATGTTCATGTTCTAGATGTCTATTCTTGGGCTTTGGTTAGACGTCTATTACATTTTCACTGACAGCCCAAATTTTGCCTTGTTTTAGCCTAGACGTCAGGGCTGTGTTTAGACGGCTATTAGACGTCTTTTAAATGCAAAATTGTTTGCTGGGCTGATAGATTCAGGTAAATGAAGGATTCAGACTGATTAGTTTACACCATAAACTATAACTATAAAGATGACTATAACAACGGACACCGGTGCAGTGGGCAGCCATTTTGCTGAGGCGCCTGGGGAACAATTGGGGGTTAAGTGCCTTGCTCAAGGCCACCTCAGTCACTTCCTCCCGATATTGAGAATCGAACCCGCAACCTTTGGGTTACTAGTCTGACTCTCTAACTATTAGGCCATATTATGTAGTCTGCTGCTTTAAGTGTGGAAGCTCTTTAAAGTCGGTGGATTCTGATTGGCTGGCAATTTTTATTGTTCATTAGCTGGAAAAAAAATCTTGCTGAAAGTAGGGCTGCAACAACTAGTCGATAAAATCAATAATAATCGATAATGAAAATCATTGGGTCTGCTCTCTGTCCGCAAAGCTTCCACCAGTCGCGCCAAATTACAGCACTGAATAACGCATTTTTGTGGACAAAATGCATCTAAAAATAGTGCATTGGAAACAGAGTGAGATGCTGCGGGAAAGGTACATGATCCAAGCGCCCAAAACATGAGAATTCTGTATTTTAAGCTTCAAGCGAATGCATTAGCATTTAACATACCCTGTCGTGCGCTTTGACATATGCGTGTGCGTCCTCAGCGCAAAACGTTCATTTTACAGGTTATATCCACTGATCTATATAGAGAACAGTAGTTATAACCTCATCTGTAAATGCTACTAATTCACGCCAGTATTTCCATTTTGCATGAAGGCGCGTCCTGACATGCGCGTCAAACAGACAGAACGCAGTAGAGAGGGAGACAATTAAAATTTAGCACAAAAGCATTCATTTAACTGAAATATCTGCTGTTGGATGTATTCCACAAGTCAACATTGTATGAGACTATTTTATGAGAGTAGTAACTGTAAAGGGATAACAGCGTGTAATTAAATATAAATGTAAGACGTTTCTTATAGCCTATTTAAAGGATTAAGAAATGGCAGTAACAGGTTACTTACAGTGGGGAGAACAAGTATTTGATACACTGCCGATTTTGCAGGTTTTCCTACTTACAAAGCATGTAGAGGTCTGTAATTTTTATCATAGGTACACTTCAACTGTGAGAGACGGAATCTAAAACAAAAATCCAGAAAAATCACATTGTATGATTTTTAAATAATTAATTTGCATTTTATTGCATGACATAAGTATTTGATCACCTACCAACCAGTAAGAATTCCGGCTCTCACAGACCTGTTAGTTTTTCTTTAAGAAGCCCTCCTGTTCTCCACTCATTACCTGTATTAACTGCACCTGTTTGAACTCGTTACCTGTATAAAAGACACATGTCCACACACTCAATCAAACAGACTCCAACCTCTCCACAATGGCCAAGACCAGAGAGCTGTGTAAGGACATCAGGGATAAAATTGTAGACCTCCACAAGGCTGGGATGGGCTACAGGACAATAGGCAAGCAGCTTGGTGAGAAGGCAACAACTGTTGGCGCAATTATTAGAAAATGGACAATCTCCCTCGGTGTGGGGCACCATGCAAGATCTCACCTCGTGGGGCATCAATGATCATGAGGAAGGTGAGGGATCAGCCCAGAACTACACGGAAGGACCTGGTCAATGACCTGAAGAGAGCTGGGACCACAGTCTCAAAGAAAACCATTAGTAACACACTACGCTGTCATGGATTAAAATCCTGCAGCGCACGCAAGGTCCCCCTGCTCAAGCCAGCGCATGTCCAGGCCCGTCTGAAGTTTGCCAATGACCATCTGGATGATCCAGAGGAGGAATGGGAGAAGGTCATGTGGTCTGATGAGACAAAAATAGAGCTTTTTGGTCTAAACTCCACTCGCCGTGTTTGGAGGAAGAAGGATGAGTACAACCCCAAGAACACCATCCCAACTGTGAAGCATGGAGGTGGAAACATCATTCTTTGGGGATGCATTTCTGCAAAGGGGACAGGACGACTGCACCATATTGAGGGGAGGATGGATGGGGCCATGTATCACAACCTCCTTCCCTCAGTAAGAGCATTGGAGATGGGTCGTGGCTGGGTCTTCCAGCATGACAACGACCCGAAACACACAGCCAGGGCAACTAAGGAGTGGCTCCGTAAGAAGCATCTCAAGGTCCTGGAGTGGCCTAGCCAGTCTCCAGACCTGAACCCAATCGAACATCTTGGGAGGGAGCTGAAAGTCCGTATTGCCCAGCGACAGCCCCGAAACCTGAAGGATCTGGAGAAGGTCTGTATGGAGGAGTGGGCCAAAATCCCTGCTGCAGTGTGTGCAAACCTGGTCAAGAACTACAGGAAACGTATGATCTCTGTAATTGCAAACAAAGGTTTCTGTACCAAATATTAAGTTCTGCTTTTCTGATGTATCAAATACTTATGTCATCCAATAAAATGCAAATTAATTATTTAAAAATCATACAATGTGATTTTCTGGATTTTTGTTTTAGATTCCGTCTCTCACAGTTGAAGTGTACCTATGATAAAAATTACAGACTTCTACATGCTTTGTAAGTGGGCAAACCTGCAAAATCGGCAGTGTATCAAATACTTGTTCTCCCCACTGTACGTGTGTGTGTGTGTGTGTGTGTTCCCGCAGAACATTCCTCTTATCTGCTAACACTGAGTTTGTGATTTTTTTGTTTTTCTTTAACATCATTTTAATGTAGGGTTTAAACTGTCCTCTTGCTTAGTAACTTTTTAACATCATGTATAGCACAGATATACCCTTAAGAAAATTAACCATGGTTTTATTATAGTAGAACCATGTTTTGTTGGCGTATTGATTACCATTTGTATAACCACACAAATACCATAGTTAAACTATGGATTTGAAGCAAAACTTTGATTAATTTGTGGTTACCATGGAATAACTACAATAACCCTGTTATTTATTTATATATTTATTTTTTGCTTGTTTTATCTGTTGTAAAATCATGGTTCAATGGATGTAATGGTAGATATATTCACTATGTATGTTTTCATAGCACTCAGCTGACACGTTTGTTTGAAGGACAGCATTGGGCAGGATATGGAATAGTGTGTTTTGTCAATAAAATAAAAAATGTTTTTTTAAATCTGATTAATCGATTTAATCGAAAAAATAATCGACCAACTAATCGATTATCAAAATAATCGTTAGTTGCAGCCCTAGCTGAAAATGATTTTAACTATATCATTCTTTGTCGTTATTATTGTAGTTGAGAGTGTGGACTTTCCTAATCTCATAGAATTAGAAAGATTACTAAAACTTTAAAGTTATAGTTATTGTAGTTATCCTCTTTGGTGTGAATGGGCCTTAATTTGTTTATATATCACACAGTGAGTGATCGTGCTGTACTACCATATACTCTGTCTATTTCTGCAATTACTTAATATGGCAGAAATATTAAAGGGGTCCTGACATGAGAAATAAAATTTTCCTTGATCTTTTGGCATATAAGAGGTCTTTGTATCATTAATACATCCTGCAAGTTCGATAACTTAAAACGTCCTCGTCATCAATAAAAAAACATTTATATAATCAAAATGTAAAAAAGCTTCATTTGGATCCGTGGTGGCATGTGACGTCACAGGGGCACAATCATTTGCATACGCCTGCCTCTGGAGCAAGACAACAACGGCTACTTTTACATCATCGCATCGTTGTCCCCGCCCACTGGTGTTCAGTCGATGAGCAGCGAGTGGATGTATAGTAGCTGTTTATGATAAGATTGTGATAATAACAAGATTGCGATGCCACGCAGACGTTGTGCTGTTCCTGGCTGTGGAAAAACATCATCTTTGCATAAGCTGCCGAAGGATCCCGATGTCAGAGAAAAATGGATTCAGTTTATTTTTAACAAACGTCCTAGTCACATCAGTGCTGACTTGCGTGTTTGTACCGTACATTTTACTAGCGACTGTTTTGAGAACAAGTCGCAATACAATACTGGCTTTGCCCAAAAACTTTTGCTCAAAGATCAGGCTGTGCCAACTGTTCTAGAACCAGCAAGGACTGCGCAAAGGGTAAGTAACGTATTTCATTTGTAAATCGGTAATGACAGTTAAATTCATAATGAATAATCCTAGTATTTTTACTTCAAAGAAACCTCTCTTTATAATGCCTGAAGCTGTCGATCACGCAGCGCAAGTTTATCTGGACACTTGCCAAAAGTCCCATTATAGTGACACTCTTACACTATACAATGAATCTCTTACTGTATTTACATCGTGTTTGCATTGTTAGTTATGGTGAAAGCATTTGTGAGAGTGCAGAAATCAACGAGATCACTGCATTCACGCGAACAACAGACTGTCTGTCATCTGCTCAATGCTCATCACTGCAACCTTCCATGTGATGGGAATAGATCTAAATATAATGCAATAATCAACACTTTTCGACAGCTGTAATAGTAAAAATGCAGTAAAAGTATTCGGGAGGGTTCCACATGTAATACATATGCAAAGTAGAGATGCACCGATGTATCGGCCGCCGATATTTATCGGCCGATTTTTGATCAATTTACAATCATCGGCATATCGGCTATAGCATGAAAAAGGCGATATAACAAACCGATGGTTTATCAATTAACTGCGTGAAGGCACTGAGCTGTATAATGTCTGCTGCATAATCCAAGATTATAATGTAATATTCCTGCTGCGCTGCTGTCTGCGTTTTAATGTTAATCAAACAACAAAAGACAAAAAAAAAAAAAAATTCGCTCACTACTCTTGACTAAATAACTTTTGTAACTTAAGGATTCATTTCCGCGATGGGGAAAAGTTTTGCTGAATAAATAAAACGTAGGTCAGTACACAAATCAAATCGCGATATATACTAGTGTCTGTGAATATTAAGCAGCAAAAGGTTTAAATATGAATCCTGCATGTTTCTGTGTGTCTCTTTCATTTACCTCACACACACTGAAACTCGCGGTGTTTTTCAGCCTCTGCCGCCTCAAAATATGAGGATATGAATGCATCTCCAGTCACTTCATGAGCATTTTACCGTTTCATTCGACAAAATCTATCGTCATATCATAAACACACACAGGAACTCGAAGGTCTTCACAGCAACCCGTCAAAATAAAAGTTCAGTTTAACAAAGTAATTGTGACAGAAATATATTAATGTTGTACAGTAGAATTTAGCTACGTCTCAATGTAATAATAATATATGTATTTAATTTATACAGTGAAGAATATGCAGTGTTATTTAATATTAAACCTACTTAAAAAGCACTGTTTATTTCATATGTATCTTGTTCTGTTGTATTTATATATTTATGTTGGCCTGCTGAATTTTAAATGGATCCAGTCTATGTTCATTAGAAATGATTTGATAGTGCAGCAATAAACTAGCTAGTAAGCTATAAGTTAATGTATGTTTTGTTTTTTTTGTTTTTTTACTTTGCTGATTTAAAACATGATCAAAGCAAAAAATGACAAATGACAAAATTTCAAATAAGAGGGCAAGTGACAAATATTGGTATCGGCATCGGCCAATAATTGTTTGTTAAAATCGGTATCGGCCCCAAAAAATCATATCGGTGCATCCCTAATGCAAAGATGGTAGCCTATCACAGCAGTGGGTGTTTACACTAAAGTCTCCCTTCAAACAGAGCGTTCAAACCAAAGTGCTAAAATCAGGGTAGAAAATAGCAATTTTTTTCTAAATTATGGACAATTTTTTTAATGTAAAAATCATATTTACATTACAAGTGCATCTCAGGAAACATTATAAAATAATAAAAAAAATCCAGTTCATGGCCCCTTTAAGAGTAGTATTCTAGTATGCTTTTCCGAATTCAGCCTGTTTTTGATTCACTAAAAAAAATAGGTCATAAGAGTCGTGTTTGTGAGTTGAATAACAGTGGTGGCATTGCTTGTTTTTTGCATGCTGTCAGCGAGCACAGCTCGATAGAAAGATTTTTCCTGCCAGTATATCTTTTCATTGCTTCAAATTCAATAAAAACATAAGGCAAACTCACATTCACAAAAAAAAGATTGCTGTGGCCCTGAAGATGCTGCCACTGTTGACAAGGAAACGCTGCCCATAATTGATAGTAAACCTGAAAGCACATATTGTGGGAATCAGCGGTAAACATTAAAAATCATTAGTTCAGTATAAAAACAATAGGAGTCAAAGTCCCCACAATGATAAATGATGTGTGTGTGTATATGTGTGGGTGTTGGGATTAGATAGTATATTTTTTACTAAGGTTGTCTTCCTCCACATGCAGATATTTTAGACGGGCCGTTTGTTTGACTGCTAGTCTCTGTCTGCATTTCTATGTTCTACCCTAAGGATGCCTGCTCCCTCTCATCTGCTGAGCTTTAATTTGTGTGAAAGATAAGAGTCTTCCCAAGAAAGTGGGAGCTGTGAGGGTGTGTGTGAGCTGCAGATAGTCGCCCAACTCTCCATCTCAAAGCAGCTTTTACACTCTCAGATTCTTTTAAGCAATGGTATCTTTACTGCAATAGCCTGAAAGTCAACAGCGAATGACATTTAACATTACCCAGCCTGTAAAATACTACCTCGAATGGATGCCTGTGCTTTAGAGCTACGGGAGAATTTGAATATAATAAGAGCTTTTACAGCATATCTCCAACAATTTGTCCTTGGAGCATTGTAATCAGATTCATCTAGTCCCTTTTTTCAGTAATGGCAAACACTTCTCACAGATTGCCTGTAGTATTCATGGAAGGAAATTTGCCTAATTAAAAGCCTTTTCTCCTGAGGACCGCAGCTAATCTGGTGTCTAATCAAGAAAGATGCAGTGTAGTTTGATTTTGTACTGAATCTTTCAGTCACATCTTTTCATAGCCTTCACAAAGGCCAACCTTCACCACTCTAATTGCACTGACTTCAGTATTCTTCCTATTCAGGCTTTTCGAAACCTACGTTCACTGTTAATTGACATACTGCAAGTAGTCGGGAGTGTTTTGTGAATAGGCAGTCTGCCCCTCCTGACTCAGAGGTTTCCTCCATCAGTGTTCTCCAGCCATTCTATTAGATCCAGCGATAGTGAAAAGAAAGTACCTGGCAGATCACCAAAAGAAATCACACATTTTCCAAATGAGCCTCTGAAGAATAATTTATTTTTTGTATTGTTTGCAGCACGCCAGCACCCCTGAGCTCCAACAGACAATACTGCTTCATACTAATCCAAACATACACCCACATAAACACTGATTGAAAGCTAATCAATCTTGCTTGAATACTGTAAAGTGGATACTGGGTCGCCCAATTAAAGAAACAGTTCACACAAAAATGAAAATACTCACACTGAGGTCGTTCCAAACCTGTATTCTTTCTTCTGTGGAACATAAAGAAGATATTTTGAAAAATGTCTTGTTTTTTGTTCATACAATGAAAGTCAAAAGGGTTCAATCAATGTTGTTTTTGAACCCACTGACTTTCCTTGTATGGACAAAAACAGCTGAAACATTGCTGCATGATTAATCGAAATTAAACGGAAATTGCGATATGGCTTAGTCCGATTATCAAATCACAAAGGCTGCAATTTATATAAATAAATATATGCGCTGCATGTATCAGAGTGAATACATGGCACTTTGTTCATTTACTCACGAGCAGCTCATGATCCAGTGTTTTCAGTGTCTCGGGGTGTGTTCATACTTGTAGTTCAGTTCTATTGGTTCTTTTGATTCGGATCAAAAAAAAGAAAATGATACATGTATTCCTGGTTTGTTTAGAGTTCACATTGTCATTTTTAACACCGGATCTAAAGATACAAAACAACAAAAAAAGGCTTTTATGACGTATATTTTGCGACTGAACTTACCGAACATCCAAAAGAATGTTGTGTGCTGGGATAAATTTGCTTATGAATGTGCATACATATGGTAGTATTTTACCAGCTGAGAGAAACAGCATCAGAAATTTCTCTGTTGCACACACAAATGAAGATCTACTGCAAAGAGATGCCTGTTCCGATCTGTAATGGGCAACATTGCTCCTATGATCATATAAAACAGTTCTATCATGGCAACTCTCTGAAGCGTTTAGAATGGTAATGGATATGACAATGTTAATGTATTTGGTTTTGGCGGAATAGATCTGCTACAGCTGCTGCTGTTGATTATTGCTGATGCAGAGCAAGTACAGAGACTTGCTACTGCCAGTAAATATGCAGACACTCTGCTGTGAGCATGTAAAGCCCCCGATATACTCACTTTGAAGTTCTTTTTCGTTCTTCGCTTAGGGGTAAAAAGAAGTTTGAAATACGTGAGCAGTGATATACTGTTAGCGAACATCCCAATGCAGCCCACACTGCATTTAGATGAATATGTAAATATGTGCTGCACGCTTTCCTCTCAATAACAAAATAATCACACAACAAAAAATGGATTTTTTTTTTAAATAAAGCATAAGAATCAGATCATAGCAACATGGATATGTTTGCACAAGCTCTGCAATTCGGCACTCTAGTAAAGTCATGTCACATTTATTTATATAGCACTTTATAGAATATATTGTTTAAAAAAGCAAGCAGCTTTACAGTATTAAACATGAAAATGGATGCTTGATGAGCATAAGAGACTTTAAAAACATTAACTTGAATAGTAACGTGTCCAAACTTTTAACTGGTACAGTATTTATAGCATCTGAGCAGACATTTGTGAACAAAAGCTTTATTGATGTGACACTAGGCTATTTTACAGTAAACACTTCATAATCTATCCAAACAGGCCAAAGAAATCTTGTCTAAACAGTCTTATGTCTATGACATTTTATGTAGTTTTATTTCAGTATTTATTACATACTTTAGTTGATTTCACTCATCTCAGTATAGCAATATAGCTTGGGAAAAGCCAAAATGTTGTTTACTACTGTAAGTATGTGTAGTAAACTAACCGCGCGTCAGCTCCATTCATTCACACAGAGACACGCAGAACATGCAGGATTCATATTTAAACAGTCTTTTTGCGGTTTAATATTCACAGACACTAATCTATATCATGATTAAAATAAATGTAGGCCTACCCGTCACAATCCTCGGCTGGATCTGTTGCCCTTGAAATGAAACCAGCTCACCGCGTCTCAAAACATTTAAAGTACATGAATCTCACTAAACTTGATGCTGTAAAAATAATTCTTAAATTCTTTAATTAATTCTTAAATTCTTAAAAATTATTTTTTAAATCAACAACAATAATAGTAAATAATAATATATTCAT
Organism: Coreius guichenoti; assembly: GCA_039654105.1. NCBI lineage: Eukaryota > Metazoa > Chordata > Actinopteri > Cypriniformes > Gobionidae > Coreius > Coreius guichenoti. The sequence continues at coordinate 28,086,207 of CM077176.1, read as the reverse complement.
TTTGTTATATAATCGCACAATTTTTGGCAACATTTTACAGCCCTACTACAAACAAGCACAGAAAACATGGATTTCCCCCCCAAATCGTGCAGCCCTACTTCAAAATATCTTATTTTGTGTTCCACAGAAGAAATTGAGAAACAATTGATGACAGAATTTTCATTTTTGTACGAACTATATCCTCATTTAATAATTTGTTCATATTTTTCCTCCATATTTAGTGCTGCACTGCTGCCTGCATGTAAAATAGTTTGCTACACCCTTCGTCATGAATTACAAAGGATTCAGACCAGAAAACACAAACCTAAACCTCAGCCAACATTTAAACCTCACTATATCATCGTCTTCCAGAAAGAAAAGGAATAAATCGCTTGATGTTCTTGCTAAATGTTCTCTTTGCAAGCACATGCCAAAGCCTCAAACCATACAATCCTTTCATTCTGGCTCAGCATAGCTATTGCCAAGTCAAGGTATTATGGGTATCTTAGCTTGGCAGCTCAGTTTTTTGTGTGCTTTTCACCTGTGGCTTTATAATCAAATCTGACTAAATGTTTACAACTTTGACAAGATATATACAGAGTGAGCCCATGTTGTATAACAGTTTTTGTATGTTTGGTTGTAGCGGGTTTGGATGGAGCACTGTGTGTGTTGTGGTTTGGACTTTGAGCTTGTGTTTGGTTGTGAGTGTGTAGGCAGGGAGGAAATGCTGACTGGCCGCAGTAAAGTGCTGACATTAAAAGAGACAGTGCCTGAAATAAGACATGGATCCGTAGAGACCAGCACGTATTCAGGGAAGAGAAGAAAACATTGATTTATGCATTCAAAGAGACCGTTTTACTAAAACAAAGCAACGGCTACTATGGTAGCACTCTATTTTAAAGTCCTGTTTTGCTTGTACACCTATGTACTTATTGTAGTAATGACACTAACTGGGTAATAAATAGGTACTACCCCTAAACCTAACCTTAACCCATGTTGTTACCTTACATTACTCAGTACTTTAGTGGGTAAGTACACTGTAAGTACATTGAAAGTGCACATACTGTAAAATAAAGTGTAACTGCTACTACTTTCCACTCTATCTTTCTTATCTACTTCTGTCTTTCTCTCACAAACACAAGATCATGCAGTCATTCTGAACTTTCACACACTTTCCAGGGCTGTATAATACTATTCTCAACTCAGACACACACAATGAGTGTGTCATTGCTTACGATGCAATGTGGGTTTTTTTTTTGGTAATCTTTCCATTAATGATCAGAGATTCAGGTCCTTTTCTGGCTGAGCAAATGGTGATCAGCACCACAGTCTTGTTTGTTTTTCTCACACATGCATGTATTGGGAAATGAGTGTCTTTGTCTTATTGCCAAATTTCTGTTTATGGGTTTGTGCAGTTACTGTCAGGCCTACTTTACATAGTAATATTGATTTTCTAGAAGCCTGTCTAGCTAGACTGTGAGAGGAACTGTTATGATTTATTCCTGAAAATCCTGTTTTATTTATTTATTTTTCTTTTGATGCTTTCAGGCTTTTGTATTTGGACTTCAGAGAAAGATTTAGGTGCATAATTTAATGCCCTATTTGGCAGATTTTATACTGTTTACCTTATGATCGGTAATAATTCATGAATTATAAATGAATATTGCTGAGGGCTGCATGCCAGTCAATTTAAAAATTAATAGCATGATGTTCCAGTTAATTAATTAATCACATTACAAATTTTTTACTTAAAAAGAATATACTTTGTGTAAAGTTTTTTTTTAGACACTAAATTGCATAATTGTAATTTTTAAAGGAAACAGTGTCATGTATGTGTACTCTCTTTAAGTATATTTAAGTATCCTTTTGTTTTATTAATATTATATTATCTGCAAGTACAGTTTTTTTTATTTAAAAAAAAATATATAGAGAGAGAGATTTGAAGTACACTACAAGTGCACGTTTTCGAAAGGGACAGCTGTGCTGACCGCTCTGCAATTAGATGGTACTTTAAGCTTAAATTGCTCAGAATAATTTGCATACAGTTCAGAAGGGCATGATTAAATGTGGTTTTTTTTCTCATATATAAAAATCTCATATTTTTTAAGTAATTTACTGTATTAAATTAACATGTTAAACAGTCATTGAGATATTTGAAATAATATATTGTTTTAAGGTGTTCTGTTTTAGACGGACAGGGCTGCCATTGTCATTAGTATACATAATGTATGCAAATGAACCTCCAGCCGTATTGAACCATGTCAGGCTCTGACTTGCGTTCCTTTGAGAAATTACTTGCTTACTAGAGGGGCTGCTTCCCCATTCATTTCTCTCACCCTAGTTTTGAAAGTATTTACCATAATGCTATTTGAAGTTAGATAGTCACCCAAAGCTTTAACTGGAAGAGCATTTCTGAAGCATTTGGATAACAGAAAACGTACAACTAATTTCCAGTTGCAAACTATATATAGAATGGTATGGAAGCTAGGTAATTGTGACTTTTTCCCAGCAGTTACGAGTTCATGTCACAATTCGGAAGTTATAACTCGCACAACAACAAAACAAGACTTAGCAAAGAATGACAGGGTGAACAGGCTAGATATAGTCAGAGGTAATGAGGTAAATGAGACACAGGTGTAAACAGTGAGTGCTGATGAGTCCGGGCAAAGGATTATGGGTGATGTAGTCTATGATGGAATGACAGTCCAGGTTGGAGTGCCCTCTGGTGGTGATCAGGGCCACTTACACTGGTGAATCGTTACAATATATATATATATATATATATATATATAATAAAATAGAGTATTTAAGAATAAATATAACAGGCAGCCTATGACTAAAAATCACTAGAAATGTCTAAGGATTTATTATAAAATATATTATTATTATAAAAATCTGTGATATCAATTTCTTAATTTTTGTCAGGAGGTATGCAAAATCAAGAACGAGTCTATGTCTTTAATATGAAATATGAGCCTCTTATGCATCCACTGTGGGGAAAAAACTCCTGTACACTGGAGAAAAACATATGGATTGTCATATACATTTATTTAGAGAAGTATTATTTTTACTATTTTTTACCCAAAATAGGATGGACCCAAAATAGCATGTTTCATTCACACTGGAGGCCAGAGGGCGCCCTCGAGCAGAAACGCCACATTTGCCTCAGAGAGAAGCAATATAATGACGTTTTCAGGAAATCCCTAATGTGCTGTGTAGCTGAGCTGAATAAAAAGAAATAGAAACGCTTTGATTAAACATGAAGACAATAAACACACGACTTCGACAATATATGGTGTCTTTGAGTTCTTAAAACCTTCTCGGGTATTTTCATAATTATAAAGTATATTATAAATAATGCAGTGCTAATCGACATAGACTTCACTGTATAAAATACTATAAAATAATTACTCGTCTGCCTCATTCATGAAGCCACATGAGCTCACAAAAAGGAAATATCTAACACTCGACTGACGATATGAAGTGTTAAAACATGTTATTAAACGTTGTCTTTCTTTTTTTTTTTTTTTTGGTTTTTCAAACGCACGTTATAAGCGACTCAAACTCGCAGTGCTTTCAGACGGAGCAACGTTTAAGTTACTACTGATCACAGAGCTGCTCTTCACGAATACGCTGGGCATATATTTATTTAATTAAAATCGCAGCCTTTACGCTTTCATAATCGCACATAAGCCAAATCGCGATTGCGGTTCGATTTCGTTTAATCGTGCAACCCTACTCGCAATTTACCCTTCGCCGCAAGTTTGATTGACAGGCGATCTGACCAATCACATCGCCGAATCTGCCGTTTTGTCCGACAAAGCAGTCAGGAGAGTTAGTAGATTAACGTCGGTGGACTTGAACTTGAAAAACGGTGTGTACTGACGTCTTTCCGCGGTTGAAACAACAATTCTTTTAGTGTTCATTTATGTTTATTTGATGCTTATCAATTAACTAGAAGGAAGAGATGATCAGTTCACGAGCAGCTTTAACTGAGGCGCTACAGCGATCACGACACATTAAGAGCCACAAAACAGTATTTATTGTTTAAATTTCTTAAAAAAGGACAACATTTGAAAGTTGAGACTTTGTTTCATATCAAAAGTAACTTGCTCTGTCCTGTCTGTCGGCGTGTTGTCAGTGTCCTCTTTGCTCCGCGATATATTTTCTCTACGTGAGAACGTGTGTGGTGTGAGAGCGCCATGGCTTGTCGGACATAGCAACAGTAACTAAAGGGGGCGGGTCTTTGCGAACGGTCAATTGTGAGACAGAAAGACAGAATTGTGAGTAATAAACTCGCGATTGAAAGAATAAAGTCAGAAATGCGAGTTTATAGCTCACAATTGTGAGAAATAATGTCAGAATTGCGAGATATAAAATCGCAATTGCGAGAAAAAGTCAGATTTGCAAGATATAAACTCTGACTTAAAGAGATAAAAAGTTGCAATTACCTTTTTTATTATTTATTCTGTGATGGAAACAAGTTTCCATAGACTGGAGCTCTATTCGGGAGGATCATGTCAATAACAATAGATGAGTATATAAATGCCGTCTTATCTCATTTCTGTGGCCCCAACTCCACCTAATTGCCATTCTTTTCTGTTATTTATTAAGTCATCCTGGGTGGCCTGCAAATCAAAATCAGTTTACCTTCATCTCACTCAAGAATTATACTGTATTAATATGTGAAAATGTGAAACACATTATTGCTCTCTTTTGATCTGCCCAAGTTAAAAAACAACTCGCTGTAGCACAGCAAAATAGAACAGAATGTAAGAGGAAGCAAAACAAACATTTTTGAATTTTGTCTGCCACAATAGTCTAACGCAAAATGCAATTAATTGTGATTAATTTGATTAATTAATCTGCATATAATGTAATTAATTTGGTTAAAGTGTTTAATTGATTGACAGCCCATGTGTTTTAAATTACAAAAACCTTTGCGTGTGTGTTTTAGCTGTACGAGTGTGTTAAACACACATTTGTATATTTATTGTCTTTGAGCAAGGGAACTAAATGAAAGAAGTGTTAAAACATGTATCCCTGAGGGCATTGTAGAGGAAGGATTATGTTGTCAGAGCCATGCACATTACGCATCACAGGATAACTTAACATTAAGGAAACAATATATTAACCTTGGATTACAGAACTCTCTAAGCTGACAGTAAGTTTCATAGACCGTGTTAAAGGGATAGTTCACCCAAAAATGAAAATTCTTTCATCATTTACTCACCCTCAAGTTGTTCCAAACTTGTATGAATTTCTTTCTTCTGCTGAACACAAAAGAAGATATTTTGAAGAATGTTGGTAACCAAACAGTTGATGGACCACACTGACTTCCATAGTATTAAAAAAAAATACCATGGAAGTCAGTGGGGCCCATCAACTGTTTGGTTATTGACATTCTTCAAAATATCTTCTTTTGTGTTCATCAGAAACAGGTACAGGTTTGGAACAACTTGAGGGTAAGTAAATGATGACAGAATTTTCGTTTTTGGGTGAACTATGAGTGAGAACACGCAGACAAGAGACAATTGTTTTAACACATGTTCGTATATCACAACGGAATACATCCTGACTCTCTTTTATTATCCTTTTTGTTGTAGATCCTGAAGATTATCAGCCACCGATATGGAAATCCTACTGTAAGTATTTTTTTAACATTATACATGTACAGATTGACTTAATGTCTCAAGGCTAGATCCAGTTGGCAGACTTGACACAAACAACTAGTATAAAACACACTCGACTGAAGAAATACAATGATCTGAAATACAAGCAAGTGAGCAAAGAACGTTCCAAGTGCAAGTTATGCACTCTCTCAAAAACTCATGTTACAATCACTAAAGCTGTCTACACTACAAAATTATTCTCTTACGTCGTATCTTTACTTTGTCATTTATGGTGAGAGAATTCCCAAGAGTGCCGAATTCAGTCAGTGATCATGCGCACTTAACAAAACACTGGCGTTTTCAGTGGTGACTAATCTAAATGCCTCTGATTGGCCATTGTATTCATAAGCTCAACAGAGACTTGTGTGATTGGTTATAATGCGCAACGCTTCAAAAAAACTTGTAAAAGGAAATCTGATGTAATGTAAGCAGATCTAGAAGTAATGCTTCAATCAACCTTATAACAATGCCGTTGCAATATTCAGAATAGATTTAGTTTAATTGAGCAGTTATTTTTTCCCCTTATCCTGAATGTGGTGGCATTTTTGTCTGTTAATTTCTGACCCTGACAGGAGCAATTCTCCTGTCAAGGTTTTCCTGGGCAGTGAGCATTATCTCAGATTTTTCTAGCCCATCCCACATTTCAACTCTTCCCTCGCATTCACTCCCACTGTGCAGTATTTTTAGAGCAGGCCCCGTCCTTGTCATTCTGGTGGACGTTGTCCAGAACCCACTGCTTGTTCTGAGCTTCTTTGACAAAAACTTGGCATTGCTGTCAGATGCCTTCCTGCTCCCTGTGAGGAAAAATCTGAGCGCTGAGTCCAGATTCTGTCTGTGCTCGGACTGCAGCGGCCAATATCTGCTCTCCATGATGAGCAGATTTAATGAAGTCATGTCCATGTCGAGCTGAAGTACCCCCACACATCTGCTGCTGTTTTTGAGACATTATTGATCATTTCACTACCGCAGCTTTCTTCACACTGATCTAAATGCTAAATAATAAACTTTTCCTCACAGTAAAGAACTAATTGGTTCACATTGATAATATACTGCCAAAAGTCCAAGAGTCCACTATTCATTATGCATGTTTTAACGGAGTCACCTCATGCACATGACATCTAGACAACTAATCTTGCCTTGTCATTAAAAGGTCAAATTATCTCCAAGAGGGTGAACGTGATTTCACCAAGTGCAACATTTTCCTTGATCAACATCTTTGTTGATCCTGGAACAACATTAAAATAATCCAATCAGATTTGAGGGACAAGTTTACAGTTTTTGTCAAGTTTAAGCTTATAACCAGGGTTAGGTGCTTTTACATCAGTGTTATTCACCAATCATTTCCCTCTGATTTTTGGGATAAATTATTGGTAGGGTTCGGATTAGGGGTAGGGATATGGTTGGGATTAAATTTTCAGACAGGAATGTTGTTCCAGGATCAACAAAAAAAAATTTGATCCAGGAATGTCTTGCATGGCAAAACCACGTTGACCATTTTAGAGAGATTTCTGGGTCTGCAGGGCCCCTCTCTATGATATAATTTCTGGATGTTTTTTTTGCTTCTGTATGTTTGTTGCACCACAATACTTTGATTTGGCGGACAAAAGTTTTTCAAATATTAAACAGTGAAGCGGTTTCTTTTTTTTCTAATTAATAATAATAAAAGATTATGCCAAACTACCTAATGTTTTCTTTACAAGAATTAATTTCTTTCGTTCTCTTAATTATGATACAAGGATAGTTGCATTAGTTGTATTTTTTTTTTACTTTACGCCCCCACCCCAATAATATCAACATTTTAAAAAGTATTTTAATTTAGATAATTAAAATATGTTCATCATAAAAGAGATGTATTCAAGAACACATAGACATTTTTGATAGATCCATATACACATATTGCCAAAAGTATTGGGACACCCCTCCAAATCATTGAATTCAGGTGTTCCAATCACTTCCATGGCCACAGGTGTATGAAATCAAGCAATAAGTCCATTCATGAAATTTCCTCACTACGAAATATTCCACGGTCAACTGTTAGTGGTATTATAACAAAGTGGAAGCAATTGGGAGCAACAGCAACTCAGCCACAAAGTGGTAGGCCACGAAAAATCATAGAGCGGTGTCAGCGCATGCTGAGGCGCACAGTACGCAGAAGTCGCCAACTTTCTGCAGAGTCAATAGCTACAGACCTCCAGCCTTCGTGTGGCCTTCAGATTAGCTCAAGAACAGTGCGTAGAGAGTTTAATGGAATTGTTTCCATGGCCGAGCAGCTGCATCCAAGCCTTACATCACCAAGTCCAATGCAAAGCGTCGGATGCAGTGGTGTAAAGCACGCCGCCACTGGACTCTAGAGCAGTGGAGACATGTTCTCTGGAGTGATGAATCACGCTTCTCTGTCTGGCAGTCCGATGGACGAGTCTGGGTTTGGCAGTTGCCAGGAGGACAGTTCTTGCCTGACTGCATTGTGCCAAGTGTAAAGTTTGGTGGAGGGGGGATTGTGGTGTGGGGTTGTTTTTCAGGGGTTGGGCTTGGTCCCTTAGTTCCAGTGAATGGAACTCTTAATGCTTCAGCATACCAAGACATTTTGGAGAATTTCATGCTCCCACCTTTGTGGGCACAGTTTGGGGATGGCCCCTTCCTGTTCCAACATGACTGCGCACCAGTGCACAAAGCAAGGTCCATAAAGACATGGATGAGCGAGTTTGCTGTGGAAGAACCTGACTGGCCTGCACAGAGTCCTGACCTCAACCTGATAGAACACCTTTGGGATGAATTAGAGCGGAGACTGCGAGCCAGGCCTTCTCGTCCAACATCAGTGCCTGACCTCACAAATGCGCTTCTAGAAGAATGGTCAAAAATTCCCATAAACACACTCCTAAAACTTGTGGAAAGCCTTCCCAGAAGAGTTGAAGCTGTTATAGCTGCAAAGGGTGGGCCAACTCCATATTGAACACTACGGATTAAGAATGAGATATCATTAAAGTTCATGTGCATGTAAAGGCAAGCGTCCCAAAACTTTTGGCAATATAGTGTATTTCTAACTCACTTTACGTCAATTTTTCTTTGTTTTAATGTGTTCAAAATCCTAAAACTGTATGATTCTTTCCAAGTCTAAATAAAGATAATAATAATAAAGGTGCAGAGAGAGTTGGAGGGGCACTTTAGCACCTTGTAGACACAAGGTCTGTTTATTTGTATAGGAGATACAGGTGTATTTTCACTTTGGTGATGACTTGAAATTTAAAATCCCCATTTTTATCATTGAGAATAAAGTAACTCACTATCAAAGGAATGCTGTGTGAACTGACCGCAAATTAACCTTGCCTGTGCAAGCTGATTATTTAGGAGAGGATAACCTGAGAAATTCCTGGTATTAACCTCCATTCTCTGTACTACATTTTCAAACAAATAGGCACAATCAAAACATCTCTACTTAAACCCCCTTGAGCTGAATACTGGCCTTTCATGTACTCCTTTCCCATATTGACCAACTGTTGGTGCTGATTTATCTGTTTTCCTCTTGCGCAGTGTTAATTTTTCAATAGCTTTACTAACATTACCCAATCCACTTTTATAATGCGTTGTAGCTTAGTCTGACAGCAGTGATAGTGGGTGTGTGTCCTCAAGCTCAGACCTAATGGATTAATGTCTAAGAGAGAATGCTGTGTTTTGACATGCTCTATATATACCAACATCTCACCACAGCGTTATAAAGATTAGAGGTAAAATAAACTGTAGAATTTCTCCTGTTGAGCTGTTTCTCATGCCGAAAGACTCCATATCAATGTAACCTTTTCTTATTTTCAAAATATAAAAACATTAATTTGCAAAAAAAAATATTTTCTTTATTGTTCGTCAGTGTACCAATTACAACAAGAAGCACCAAGACCAAAGAGGATCACATGTCCTCAGGAGGTAAGTACTGGAAAATGTGTGTAAACACTCCCAAGGTTTTTCAAACATGACTCATATTGATTCAGTCTGCATATCTTTTACTAAACACTGGACTGATGTTCTGACTGTCTCCATGTTTACAAAATGCTCATCTTGATAGAAAAGACTTACCTGTTGAAAAACTTGTTTAACCACCACATGACCAGTCTAACGCAGTGATTTGTGTTGAAAACTGTATTTCTCAGTGTATTTCTCTCTCTCTTATGTTCTTCTCTCTGGCTTGCAGATGGAAAGCAGACCTAAATACTATGGTAGAGAGTGAGTGTCTAACTTTTTTAGTAGTGCTGAAGCAAAGCGTCAATATTACCATTCCTCATATTACTTTTAGTAGTTGTCTAGTTACTTTTTACCCCCTTCCTTCAAGTATGCAAGGGAAATTGGTAACATTTTACAATACGGGTGCACTAATATGCATTAATTCATGCTTAACTAATGCACAGATAATCATGAGTTAATGTATGACTCATGAAGATCTAAACCATTTATTAATGATTACTGCATCAGCAACAAATGAATATTCTATATGATTAATAGATGAAGTAATCAATAAATTGTTATTAATTAAATGTGTCATAATGTATTAGTTCCCTAATAACATATAGTATTAACTAATAGTGTAAATTCATGTGTTAGTTGTCTGCTTTAATTAATCATTAGCTAATGATTTGCAAAGGTATAATTATGTTATGACTATAGTATAATTATAGTTCAAAACCCATAACCACAATCACATATTACTTTACTTGTTGAGGCACATGACTATTAACTAATTGTTAAATAATATGTCATTGTGGTTATGGGTTTTGAACTAATTTTAAATGTTAGTTAACAGTCATGTGCCTCAACAAGTAAAGTCATAACATAATGATACCTTTGCAAATCATTAGCTTATGATTAATTAAAGCAGACAACTGGAAGTTGAAGTACATAGCTTTGACCATTGTGGTAGTTAATATAATATGTTATTAGGGAATTAATACATGATGACAGATTTAATTAATAGCAATTCATATATTACTTAATCTATTAATTATATAGAATGTTCATTTGTTGCTGATGCAGTAATCATTAATAAATGGTTTAGTTCTTCATGAGTCATACATTAACTCGTGATTATCTGTGCATTAGTTAAGCATTATTTAATGCATATTAGTGCACCCGTATTGTAAAGTGTTACCGTGAAATTTGCTGTGAGTTAGCAGAATGTATTATTTAAGACCGTTATGAGTGGTGGTGCACATTGATTTTGTGTAGTGATGTGTGAGTGTGCTAATATGAGTGTATGAAGGGCAGAGAAAAAGACTGATTTATGTTTTGTCAATTCAGTTAGGGTGTGTGTGCATGTGAATATGGAAGCATCACAAAATTCCGTGCTGTGTGTTTGTGTGTGTACACCAGGGTAAATCATGGTATCTCTGTACAGGTTCCATGGTCTGATTTCCAGAGAGCGGGCAGATGAACTGCTGGCGGGGACAGAAGGTGCTTATATCATCAGAGAGAGTCAGAGACAACCAGGAACTTATACACTCGCTTTGAGGTACATGCCACCTATTCTTTTATCCTTTCCCTATATATCCATCCATCCATTTATGTGACATCCATCCATTTAAAATTCCTTTTTTTCTATTTTAATGTTTTCTAAAATGTAATTTATTCCTGCGATGGTAAAGCTGAATTTTCAGCAGTAATTACTCAACAGTCTTCAGTGTCACATAATCCTCATTCAAATCATTCTAAGATGCTTATTTGATGCTCAAGTAACATTTCTTGTTATACTGTGATTATATTATATAATATTACTGTATATTATATTATTTGTTTTACAATACACAGTATTATTATAATATTATCAAAATAATATTATATCGTACTGCACTAAAATATACAGTAATATAATATGCAGTACTACTTGTCTATCACTCAGATTTGGCGGCCAGACTCTGAACTACCGACTCTTTTATGATGGAAAGCACTTTGTGGGAGAAAAACGTTTCGAGTCGGTTCATGATCTGGTTACAGACGGTCTCATCACTCTCTATATTGAGACCAAGGCAGCAGAGTACATTGCCAAGATGACCACAAACCCCATCTACCAGCACTTGGGCTATACCTCTCTTCTGAGGGACAAAATCACTCACAGACTCAACCGGACCCGCTCTGAGCCCAAAAAAGTTACTTTCCAACAGGATGACAAGGTAAGGTGCATAACTCTTAAGATATAGATTATAATGTTCTTACCACATGTTACTAAAGGTTACAGCGTGGGTGCCAGCAATGTATGATAAATTAATTAAAGATATCATATACTGCCATTTTTGTTGAACTCAATCATAAAAGTGCGCTGTTTTTTCGCGGAATGCCGCAGGGCTTTGTTTTAGGACCTCTGTTGTTTTCATTGTGTATGTTAATTATAGGCAAATCAGTAGACTTGGGATGAATTTGGCATTTTTTGCTTGTTATTGAACATTTCAGCACTAACCAACAATAATACTGTAAATTCTGTTTCATTTCCTTTATTTGAGCCATTGTTGGTATTTGAGATGACATTTACATGCAGAATTCAGTGAGAGAGTTAATCCTAAATACACATCTCTGTGTCTGCTCGTATTGATAACAGGACATTGACACTGGCGCTGCTTCATTATGCATGTGCCTGTAGATGTTATCAAGGTTTTATTGATAAGAGTCAACACAGGCACCTTATCCATTCATTTCATTTTCTTTCATATTATTCACACATTTTCTTTTAAAAAAATCATGGTGTCAGGCACCATCTTTTCACAGATCATTGTTAGAATGGTATTTAGACAAATAAGAAGGAGCATTTCTTTGTGTGCATTTGGAAGATGAGAAGAGTGTGAGAGTGTTTTAGCATCAGGGTGTGCATCTTTGATGAAAGATAATGCCATGGATGTGTTGTCTCCTCTCTCATTCATCAGACACACTGTCTGGTTCACTGACAGGAGAGTTTTATCAATTCAGTCAGGTCTACCGCTACCTCTTTATGAATTCTGTTGCCTCACTCTTGAGGTGAAATAGCTCTTCATGGGAGCTCTATGAAATAAACATAAGCGATGATCAAACATTTGTGAATTAGTCAACGGAGTGTAGTTTATCACCCACAGTGATAAAGTTTGCATAGGGCAAATTTGTTTTTGTTACCGACACCAGACAGAGAATTTGAATTGGCTAATGATTTGAAATAATATAAATAAACTCAACACACTTCAACAAGTGGAGTTTTTTTCATCTCACAGCTTTGTTCAGATGTCCACTAGGGGGCAGCCTCCACAAGCTGTCAAACTGTGAAAATGGATTTGTATACACATACAGTATATACTTCATAAGATATGCTTTGTTGCAGCCCGGCATTCACTTTAGTATTTCAATATTCTCAGACTGATAATGCTGGGATTCATGATAATAACGGTGCAGTTATAATTTTAATATTGGTTGTGATATATTGCTGCTTTGTTACAATGTGGCTACAATTCTTGCACACTTACTAGAATTGTCCTATTAAAAGTGTCTTTATCTGTGTTATTTTAGTATTATATATACTACTATAGTATTTATTCATACTTTTAATTAGCTTTTATTTCATTTTAATTTTAGTTTTAAGTTTTAGTCATGTGCTTTTGTCATTTTTATTAATTTTTTTTAATTGCTTTAATTTATTTTTATTTAGTGAGTTTTAGTCATTTTAGAACTTCAACTTATTTTATTTCAGTTATGCCAATTTTCATTTAATGCTGCAGTCCGTAACTTTTTATGGTTAAAAATGATCCAAAATCAAATTTTGAGCAAGTACATAACAAGCCAGTGTTTTAAAACTATATCCTCACCTTAGCCCGATTCACAACGGTAAGCTTGTAATAATGTGTTATAATTTGAGTGGTACTGATTTCCGCGGGAAATTCGAGCATGTCTTTGCGTCATTACGTCACGTCTGTATACATAAAGAAGGACTCCGGCTAGTAATAGTATTGCATGTGAGGATGCTGCAGGTGGCAGATCATTTATATCCTTTTGTTACAGCAGCTGGAATAATTCAACTTATTTTGATGGCGGATTGTATTCCAGAAAGATCCAAAAGACAATCAGTAACATCTGGAGATTCACCCGTAGTCAAAAGCAAAAGATTAGACTGTACAGAAATTAAAATCTACAGGTAACACTAATACACACTAAATACACATAGTCACGCAATGCTGATGTTGTTAACATTAACAATTGGAGAACAAAGTTTAACTAATAATAATTTGCACGGTTTGATGTGATATGAGCTAAGCGATTGTTAGATTCAGTCACCGTTGGTAGCGCGATTTATTGTAATGCTTTTTTTCTCAGTCGGTCAGAAGTGGCAGACATGTTACTTGTTCAGATGACATTTTCCGTACTTCCAAGACATATCTGTAGTTCCGAAGTACAGTATCCACACCGGTGCGGTGAATGAATGACAGCCACACATACTCCTCAAAACATTAGATTAATCCACGCTGAGGAGCCGTGCCGATGCACAACCCACGTAAAGATAATACTAACAACTAACTGCAATTACAGGTTTCAAACAGAGATGGTGACAAAGAGGCAAAATTTACGGATTGCAGCTTTGTTTTTTTAAGTCAAAGTTTTTCATTTCATTTTTATATTTTATTTTATTTTATTTCAGCGTTATTTCAATATTTATGAATATAACATTTATTTAAATTATTTTTAATAGTTTTAGTTAACAATAAGAACTCTGGTCTTATGAGTTTCCATTGTGTTTTAACTATGTAATTGTTATGGATCTATATTTAAGGCATTTCATGATAATTGGCTCAACCTGGAAGGCTTAGCTAGTTTGTTACAATGGATAAATGGTAATCATCATCAACCAAATGATCAAATTATTATAAGGTAATTTTTTCACTTGAAATTGTACAGTGACCTCACACACCCTGAAATCCCTTTAACTTCACTGTCACATTTAGGGACCAGAATCAAGGTGTGTCTTTCTATGACGGCAGTCTTCTTGTGTGCTAACCTGTATGAATCGCTCACCTTGCCTGTCTGGTCATCTGTGCAGCTCAGAATTCACATGGCTCTCTTCCTTTAATAACAGTAATCGCTGAAGTGTTCTGCTGGCCTGGCAAGTTCCACCTAAAACCACTCGCTGCTGATGGATCGCAGTTATTAGAATTAGCACTGAGCTTTGTGGTGATTTATCATTGTTGTTTACATTATATTTCAGCACTGCAGCTTTTAAAATGAAGGATTGGAATAATGTTTTTTTGTCTGCGGTTGTCTGCGGTTGTCTTACAAATTAGTCATAATAATGGCTCTTACAGGCACAGTGTATTGGTGGTTTCTTTGTTTGGCCGATTTGACAAAATTCATCTTTTGTCCTTCATTTTTTAATGTCTTTTCTTATAGTATAAATGAGAATCTATTGTCATTACAGCCACAAGGTCTCCAAGATCAAGTATTGACAGAGAAAATCCCTAATATTACAGCTGTGCTGACAGTGATAGACAGTATTTTGAATTAACTGAATAGTGTATTAAATGAATGTAGCACATTTCCCTCTGTGTGTATCGCATAGGATGTGTTTTTGTACTGTACATACTTTATGTGTCCTAGTTCTGTCTGTCTCCTCATCTATGGTGTCTCTTCTGTCAATACAGGGGTCTCTAAAAAGAGACTAGGCCTAATTGTCTCTCTTTTGTGTTTCGCTTTTGCGCCTCTTTCATTAGGAGACAAGAAGCCATCTGCCTTAGGACAAAAAGTGCAAGTCTTGCTCATTCACTCACACTGTCTGTGCGCCCCATCTCCCTCTTCCCTTGTATCACTGTATGTGACTCCCCAACATCCCTTTATCTTTTCTTTTGAGTGCATAGCTTAAACGTGTGAACCTCAGTAAGTTACTGTATTTACTTCAGTGATGGTATTGCACTTTATGCTATCTGAACTAGATGTTGGTTTTCAATGGTTTTTGAGTAAATAAGCATGAAATAGTTTATTTGTTGTATTTTAGCAATCTCATTTGCTAGCATTCTAGAGCTATTCATGAAAAGAAGTGCACTTAATTGTATTATATATGCACTTGTTCAAATCTTAAAAGTATAGTTTTATTAAATTGTACTTGGAGATAATATAATATTAATGAAACAAAATATCTCTTATGTGTTCATTACCTTTAAACACATGAATGTTTCGCCAATCATTATTACATATCCGGGTCTTAAGCGACCCGGATCTGTATCTAAAGCCGGGTGCACACTGTTCGATTTTGTCCACGATTTGGCTGTCTGAGATAAATTTGGCAAATCCTAAAAGATTCCTCTGATCCTAGGCTAAAATCTGAAGTCTTTGATCGTTAGTTTGACATGTTCACCGACAGCCGATTAATGACCGCTGCAATCAAATTTTACCTCCGACGTAATTCTGCCAGTGTCAGAAGATTTGGTGCACAGTCCTGCAGTGTGACTTCTCCTATGACGACCGTCAAATTGTCTTCATTTTTCAAGACAAACCATGACCAAAATGAGCGCTAGAGATTTCTTTGTAGCCACCATTTCAATCCCGCGTGTAATGCAGCTCAATGTCACCGAACACGTCATTGATTGATGATATAAAACTCTGGGCGAATTTTCTTGTGTGCATCCGTTTTTAACGCGCCTTGACTATCGTACAGTCTGACATTAATGACAACTGAGATCTTACAGTGTGACATGGCTTACAGAGGGGATCATGTTCGTACAGTCTGACAAAGAACATTCATAAAGGACTATTGTAAATCGCACAGTGTGCACCCGGCTTAACACAGATGGATCTCTACTTGTCGTGATAATATAAAACTCTCCTGATATTAGAGTAACAATTACAGAAGAATAAAGCATATTTTGTTACCTTTTGGAGCTTGGAAGGGTTCAGTTTAAGCAGATGTTTTATAACATCATCACTGTCCTCGTCAGAGCTCATTTCTATTTCAAGTTTTGCTGATGATACTTCCTATTCTTTTGTTTTCTGCCTGCGGTAACTGTGAGTGAAACGTCACTTCATCATTGTGTATCAGACATTGCCACCTTGTGAAATAAAGGTGAATTGCACTTAATCATCAAAGATTCAATTATTGTTGTGCAAGAGAAAATATACTTACACTGTTACATACCTCGGGTCGTTAGCAACCCTATACAGTTTTTTTTTTTAAATGAATGGGAAAACAGGCATTCTTTTATAATTTTATTTATTTTTTTGTTATATTGTTTATAATGAATTGATTGAGGAATACTAGGTAGGTTGATGTCAACTTTAAAAAATGAATGAGGGGAAGGGTAGTGAATGACACTTTTGTCAAATTAATCAGTCAGTCATGCTTTTAAAGAAGTACACTTATTTGTGTGTGTTGTATGATATATGTTTTGACTAACATACAAAAGCATATGTAAAGTACTTGATTATGGTTTTAACTGTGTTATTTGATATTACATTTAAAGTGAATGTATTTTAAATTTACTTAATTGCAACTTCATCATTACAAATGTGTAATTACAAATATATTTAAATACATGACATACAAGTTTTAATACAAAAGACATTAAGGACAAAACTGTAAAGAAATTACATGATCAATAAGTTATGACAACATATATTTTTACATTGCTTTAACTCATCAAAATAAGTTTTTTATAAGTTATACAAGATTCAACTCATTTTTTAAAGTCATTTTGTAATTTAAGTTGAAATGACTTAAACATCTAAGTTGAATGTACTTAAAATTGAAGGCAGCAACTTTTTTTTTACAGTGAATATAAGTAATTATGAAACTACATTTAAAGATGTACTTTAGTCCTACTTAAGTGGGTCAAAAAAGCTATTTAAAGTTCAGCTAAATGCATTTAATATAAATGTAAACTATTTTCATTTAATTGCAGTTAAGTTTCTGAAAACATTACACTCAGTTCGCACTTATATATATATATATATACTTTTAAAGTATATTTTTCCATAATAAGTACTGTTTTTAAAAGTATGCTAAAGTGTACTTCTTTTTCATAGGGGCAGTTTTGTAGGCTAACCGGCTAATTAGCCATGGGATTTTTATCATAGTGGTTTTCTATGTATGACTCCGTGCTTAACTTCACCTGAAAAGACTTTCTTGTTTGTTCTACAACATAAATTACGCACAGTCATGTCTCAAATGTGAATTTTGAAATTTTTGTGTGTTGTAAAAACCTAATTTGCTAACGAATGATATTTAAAAACCTTACTCATAAACCATAAGACTGCTATTGTAAAAACCCATTGGAAATTCCAGAGGGAATCCGTTCCTCAAACATTCTCTTTAGTGTTAGGACTACAAACTGAACAGCCCTATATTGATTAAATAAATTGCCATTATATTAGCCATCAGCTGCCTTGTGCCCTAGATATTGGCATCGGCCGTGAAAATCCCATATCAGTCGACCACTAGAACACATGTTAACGGCCCTGTACCCCCAGCACACAAAAATGTGTGTCACTGTGGAGGTCAGCAGCAATAAAAACCACGTCAGCGCTTTTTTAGCAATGCTCATACTATTACTCAACACAACCCTGACAGGCTTCCACTCTCCGCCCCACTTTTCTTGGAAATCAGGTATATCATGTCTCTGAATGTGGCATATCTTGAATATGTGAGCTGTAGCCAGGTTGCATTTCTTCCTCTTCAGCATTCTTTTTTTTTTACTCATCGGATCTCTATTATTCTTTCCTAATCTCATAATTTTGTTAATTGATTTAATCATGCAAATGACCGGCCACCCATACTAGGCCCTCAGTTGTGCTCTATCTGTGAGGTGAGGAAGTCTCATGTGTGTTCTACACAGGATGTTTTAGCAAATACCCAGACAATGTTGCTGGATTCGGCATCAGTCTCCTGCTGAGAAGGGTCACGGTCCAACAGCCTGAAAATGAGTCTCACTCGGTTTTGGTGCGACAGTGGAAATGCAGCTCATGAGTCCTTATTTACACCTAGTACTAGTACTAGTAGTAACATCAGTCTTGGATGATCTGATCACAAGGGTTGATGGTCCTGAGATCGGAAATTTAATTTCTATTTCTTTTCTATTTTCTAATTTTTCCATTTCTATTCGCTTGTTTAAAATGAATGTTTAAGAAGTTTAAAATGCTTGTTCTAACATAGTGGATGATTGACAGGTACTTTAAGTAGGCAGTACTTAAAGGGAAAATTCTCTCATTATTAACTCATCCTCATGTCGTTTAAAACCCATAAGGCTTTCGTTCATCCTCGAAACACAAATTAAGATATTTTTTAATTAAACCTGAAAAATTTCTGTTTCTCCATTAAAAGTCAATGCAACCAAAGTGTTTATGCTTTAAAGAGACATTATAAAAAGTAATCCATATAATTTACAGTTTAATCCAAGTCTTCTGAAGTGCCATGTTCACTTTATATATGATGAACAGATTTAATTTAGGCTTTTATTTACAGAAGCGCGAGAACCATTGAGGTTTGTTCTTGTGCGTCAAGCAAGTACAGTTAAGCTTCCATTGACCATATATGATGTTTCAACTACACTGTAAAAAAATATTTTCCGAAGTTTCCGAAGATTATTGGAGTATGTTTTACAAGAAAATACTATTTTAGTCTTCCTACTTCAGATGAAAACACAAAAAACTAGCACCTACAAAAGTCCAAAAGGTCTAGGTGCATGAACCACAATAATCCAAATAGGTGAAAAGTTGCAAAAAAGGCCCATGATTCCATCAAGATCTCTTACATCAAGGTACACATCTGTGGAAACCTAACTCAGATATGTAGAAAACACTTATGCTTCCTCCAGTCTACCAAAGTATGTCGATTTACCCTTATTAGCTGATTATTCTGATTATGTTCAAAAATGACAAATTTCTACCATAACTCTCATCTCTGAAAAAACCTACATTGATCTATTGATGTTTTCAGACTGTGGAAAAACTAGCGATCAGGTGTTTTTTAATCTCATCTGAAATGAGCAGTGTTGGGAGTAAAGCATTACAAGTAACATGCATTACGTAATCAGATTACTTTTTTGATGTAACAAGTAAAGCATTACAAGTAACATGCATTACGTAATCAGATTACTTTTTTGATGTAACGAATAAAGTAACGCATTACAAGTAACATGCATTATGCAATCAGATTACTTTTTCATGTAACGAGTAAAGCATCACAAGTAACATGCATTACGTAATCAGATTACTTTTTGATGTAACAAGTAACACATTACAAGTAATGTACATTATGTAATCAGATTACTTTTTGATGTAACAAGTAAAGTAACACATTACAAGTAACATGCATTATGTAATCAGATTACTTTTTTGATGTAACGAGTAAAGCATTACAAGTAACGTGCGTTATGTAATAGATTACTTTTTGATGTAACAAGAAAAGTAATGCATTACAAGTAACATGCATTATGCAGTCAGATAATTACTTTTTTGAAGTAACAAGTAAAGCATTACAAGTAACATGCATTACGTAATCAGATTACTTTTTTGATGTAACGAATAAAGTAACGCATTACAAGTAACATGTATTATGCAATCAGATTACTTTTTTGATGTAACAAGTAAAGCATTACAAGTAACATGCATTATGTAATCAGATTACTTTTTTGATCTAACGAGTAAAGCATTACAAGTAACTTGCATTATGTAATAGATTACTTTTTGATGTAACGAGAAAAGTAACGCATTACAAGTAACATGCATTATGCAATCAGATTACTTTTATGATGTAACGAGTAAAGCATTACAAGTAACATGCATTATGTAATAGATTACTTTTTGGTGTAACGAGAAAAGTAACGCATTACAAGTAACATGCATTATGCAATCAGATTACTTTTTTGATGTAACAAGTAAAGCATTACAAGTAACATGCATTACGTAATCAGATTACTTTTTTAATGTAACGAGTAAAGTAACGCATTACCAGTAACATACATCATGCAATCAGATTACTTTTTTATGTAACCAGTAAAGTAATGCATTACGTAATCACATTACTTTATTGATGTAACTGCAAATTACATTCTAATAACACAAATACATTTATTTACAGGCAAGACAGTTACTGCGGATTAAGTATTTTCAAGAACAACAGTGCATGTTGTTGGACATCAATGCATAACTAGCTATATTTCAGCTACAATTCCTACTATTACTGTAATAGTATGAATTGTACCTGAAATATAGCTAGTGATGCATAATGTCCAATTTAGTGGACAGATGATCAGAATTCCTCCCAATCTAAAATCAATACTTGTAAAATTTAGCAGTGATATAACTCCTTAGATGCAAGAGTCTCCTAGGATAGAAGGAATGGATGGATATTCCGGAGCAACTGGCCGTCAGCCATCTTTGTTTGTAGAAAAAAAATTCCACATACAATGGCTTATAGGGCTAAATGGCTGTATAGGGTGATTCACTAAAGTTCACTGTAGTGGTTGATGTGCAACTATGCCATCAAAACCCATGCATAGGCGACAAAATGGCTTTTTGATTAGCTGTCCACTGTAATGACCTCTGTGAGTGAAAGGGTTAAAGCAAATCCTATACCAGTTGTTTTTCAGTGACCCCCAAATGTGGTTTGAGTGATCCAGATCACAAAACATTTTGAATCCTGTTTTGCGCTACCCAGTTTTAATTAGATGCAACAGACCAGTTTAAATGGGGTCTAAAAAAGTCTGAATCCCCAAACAAGGGATTCTGGCACTATAGGCTTTTTCCGTAATGCAGGATTACGACTGTAAGCTGCCTAAATCCTGATCCGATTTGTAACCGAAGTTACGATCAGAAGTGAAAAGACAGAGAGAGGACTAGAAGGATAAACCACATAAATGTTTACATGCTAGACAGGGACTAGACCTGATAAAGACCTTTTTTGAGAGAGAACCTACTCTTCTCAGAGTAAATCTCTTATTTCTTGGCTTGTCCGCATCTCATGTGTGGGGCTCTGTAATAGTTAACAATAATAACCCTGCTGTGTTCTGGATTGCATTGATCCCACTGTAGAAACCTGCTGAGATGTATCCACAAGACTGACACATTCACTCCTCCCAATGTCTCCTCTCTCGTGTTGCCACTCTCCCAGAGTGCTGAATGTGTGCTATTGTTTGAGACACACTCCTGCCCCCAGGCAGCCCACCCACTACAACAAGCCCCCCCCAGCCCTGCCCATGCAGAACCAGGCTGTCCCCCTTCTCATTCGACCCAGATTACCAAGGAGTCAAGGACTGACTCAGTTCCCACACGACAGTTGCCACTGTTATCCCTCATTCCACATCGTTGTCTTCTTCCTCTACAGAGGAGATGCAGGATCTTCCGAGGCCCAGGGCCCTGGTTGTTGGCACTAAGGGGTCAGCAAAAGGTGAATTAGCCCCTCACAAAGCTAAGCAGAAGGACCGTACGCACCAGGAGTTGTTGGCGTTAGCTCTGGGGGTGAATCTGGGCAGTAAAGGTGCCCTCCTCTGGAAGCCTCTAAAGATTTTGGCTTGTTCGCAGATCACCCCGTCACCGCTGAGCAGACGCACCACACTCAAGGATGGACCGGAGAAACACTGCAACTACGAGAAGATCCACAACTTTAAGGTAAGTGGTTGTGTTACGACTACTGTACGGCATGTTGGTATTATGGTAACTACACTACCATTCAAGAGTTTGGGTAAAGTAAGACAAAAAAAAAAATAATAATAATAATAATAAAAAAAAAAAATGTGTGTATATATATATATATATATATATATATAAATTCAGCAAAGATGTATTAAATTGATCAGAAGTGGCAAAGAATACTGACAAAAAGTGTACCACGGTTTCCAAAAATTAAGTAGCACAACTGTTTTCAACATTGATAATAATCAGGACTGTTTCTTGAGCAGCAAATCAGCATATTAGAATGATTTCTGAAGGATCATGTGACACTGAAGAATGGAGTAATGATGCTAAAAAATTCAGCTTTGCGATCACAAGAATAAATTATATTTTAAAATATATTAAAATCGATAAGGTCTTTTAAATTATATATAATATAATTATATATATATATATATATTTATATTTCACAATATTAATGTTTTTTTTATCAAATAAATGCAGCCTTGGTGAGCATAAGAGAATTCTTTAAAAAACATTTAAAATTTTACCGACCCCAAACTTTTGAATGGTAGTGTATAAATTTCTGACTATTAAAAACTGTTCGTCTCATCATATACTCTCTATTGACGTCATGTAAAAAGAACCAAAATGGCAGCAACTTCAATATGTAAAGGTAGCTGGGTAATGCTATTTTAATACAGCCAATGCAACCTGGTATGCTTTTATTGTTTTTAAATATTTTACAAAAGCATATAGAATATAGGAGAATTAAATAAAAGTATTTTGCTCCCATCAACAACAAAGTTGCACATGGATCCATTTTACAGTATGATCCAAAAAACGATAAAAAGAAATATGATGAAAATTTGAGTCCGAGGATGTCATCTCGTAATTTGATATGAAGTAAATTTTAATGTAAAAACAAATGTTTCATGCAGAATTATCAGTTATTTTAGTCAACGTCTTGTATTAAATGTTAATATTGCACATACTGAAGATGTTTTGTGATGTCCTGTGCATATATATATATTTGCAATTTCTCATATGTTCTAATTGGATGGTTAATTTATTTAAAAACTACCAAAACTTGAAATGTTGATTGTGAGCCTGATGAAGTCATTCACTTTTATTGCACTCCATATTTGCCACTACTCTGAGGTTGTTTGAATGTTTACTGATGGGTCGTTCAAGTGTTTATGTGCTGACAGCATTTAAATGCATGGTACTGTGAGCCTCGTATCAATAAGCCTAAATCTATCATATGAGCCTAATTGCCTATGCTTTTAATCCATTAACAGCGCTATTGACTGATAAAATTGATTGCACAAATCAATAACTTCTTGCTGCTGAGCTGCTAAATGGAGACTCCCATTTCATACCTTTTCAGTTTCTGAAAAATGACTGAGGCTGAGAATCAACACAGTGTATCGTCATCTGACTTTTTTAAACCCTCAAAGAGCAAAACAAAGCAATCATCTGACTTCAACGCGTCACTTGGATGCTTCCTTATAACATCTTTCTCATGATGTCACCTGCAGTCATAAGAGCATCATGAATTATTCAGTATCGACCTCCTCCCTCATAAGTGTTCTCATACAGGATGTGTTCCAAAACCTAGTGAGCTCACTCAGTAGGTACAGTTTTTAAGGTATCACCGGCATGCAACCGATGCGAAGACAATGTAATTTATGTTGGCTTCTGAGATATTCTGTTTTGACCAAATGTATATTTCAAGAAATCCCAGAATGCATTGCGACAAGCTGATTGAAAAAGTTAATCCAAGATGGTGGACGAAGAAGAGCGAAATATTTATTATTGACTGTAAATACTACTTGATACTAAAAGAAGTACAAAAAATAATGTTTAGAAGTAATAAAATGTAATAGTTTAAAAAAAAAATAGAAACTATATTACCCAAAAATCAAATCAAATGAAATAAAAATCAAACTAACTGGCTATTTTGCCTAAACTTCATGTGTGATAAGTATATTGAGTGCTATTTATTTGATGCGCAGAGTTTCTGCCTTATTTAGGATGCAAATCGGTCACTTATTGGGTAGCATTTCAGATAGAATGTAGAAAGCTCACGAGGTTTTGGAGAACAGTTGTGGACACAGATGACAAGAATTCTCATTATGATATTTATATATCAGCATTCATACACCTGGGCTTTGTTCTAAAACCCTGTGTGTTGCGTCTTCTCTTTTGTCCATCTTTAAACTGTGTTTTGACAGCACAAGGGCGTGCATGGGAACATGCTTTGCGTGTGACTTTCAGCAGCTTGGTAACAGATGCCAGACACATTATTTTTCCTAGCAATCCTGTAATCTGACTCACATGTATTTTAATTTAAAAAAATCAGGGCTGTGTCTATGCAGGGGGTCCACCCTATTTACAGTACATTCTTTCAGTGCCACCCTCTAGTCTTTACTTACAGGCTTGATTATTTCATCAGAACTTTGGCTAGGAGTTTGTTCCTGTGATCAAACTGACCCTTGAGTGCTTGGTTGCTGTCTCAGAGTTTGACAGAGATGGTGGGGTTGACACTTCCTTGAAATATAGACAATAACTTAACTCGTCACTGGCTGTCGTTTCTTAAACTACATCAAACATCATGCATGTGACATTAAATACACTGAATATATGACCCAAGAGTTAGTGTACACACAGTTTGCCTTAAAGGGTTAGTTCACCCCAAAATGAATATTCTGTCATTAATTACTCACCCTCATGTTGTTCCAAACTCATAAGACCTTCGGTCATCTTCGGAACACAAGTTAAGATATTTTTGATGAAATCCGAGAGCTCTCTGACCCCTCCATAGACAGCAATGCAACGACCACTTTCAAGGTCCAGAAAGGAAGTAAAGAGATCGTTAAAATAGTCCATGTGACTACAGTGGTTCAATCTTAATGTTATGAAGCGTCGAGAATACCTTTTGTGCGCAAAAAACAAACAGAAATAACGACTTTATTGAAGAATTTCTTCTCTTCTGTGTCAGACTCTTACGCTGTTGACGTAGTAAACACACTGCAGCGCTTCCGGGTTCTACGTCAGAACGCCGGCTTTGTGTTGGCCAGCTCCTCCATCAGCATCACACGCATGGATCATGGTGCTCACGTGAACAGCGCATTATCGTCGCTTCATTAAGGTTGAAGCACTGTAGTCAAATGGACTATTTTAACGATGTCTTTACTACCTTTCTGGACCTTGAAAGTGGTCGTTACGTTGCTGTCTATGTGTGGTCAGAAAGCTCTCAGATTTCATCAAAAAGATCTTAATTTGTGTTCCGAAGATGTCGGTTACGACGGCGAACTGCAGTCAGGTCGAGACCCCGATGAGGACGACGAGCATGCAGATGAGCTTCCCTGAGACGGTTTCTGACAGTTCATCAGAACTTGGGCTAGGAGTTTGTTCCTGTGATCAAACTGACCCTTGAGTGCTTGGTTGCTGTCTCAGGGTTTGACAGAGATGGTGGGGTTGACACTTCCTTGAAATATAGACAATAACTTAACTCGTCACTGGCTGTCGTTTCTTAAACTACATCAAACATCATGCATGTGACATTAAATACACTGAATATATGACCCAAGAGTTAGTGTACACACAGTTTGCCTTAAAGGGTTAGTTCACCCCAAAATGAATATTCTGTCATTAATTACTCACCCTCATGTTGTTCCAAACCCATAAGACCTTCGGTCATCTTCGGAACACAAGTTAAGATATTTTTGATGAAATCCGAGAGCTCTCTGACCCCTCCATAGACAGCAATGCAACGACCACTTTCAAGGTCCAGAAAGGAAGTAAAGAGATCGTTAAAATAGTCCATGTGACTACAGTGGTTCAACCTTAATGTTATGAAGCGTCGAGAATACCTTTTGTGCGCAAAAAACAAACAGAAATAACGACTTTATTGAAGAATTTCTTCTCTTCTGTGTCAGACTCTTACGCTGTTGACGTAGTAAACACACTGCAGCGCTTCCGGGTTCTACGTCAGAACGCCGGCTTTGTATTGGCCAGCTCCTGCATCAGCATCACACGCATGGATCATGGTGCTCACGTGAACAGCGCATTATCGTCGCTTCATTAAGGTTGAAGCACTGTAGTCAAATGGACTATTTTAACGATGTCTTTACTACCTTTCTGGACCTTGAAAGTGGTCGTTACATTGCTGTCTATGTGTGGTCAGAAAGCTCTCAGATTTCATCAAAAAGATCTTAATTTGTGTTCCGAAGATGTCGGTTACGACGGCGAACTGCAGTCAGGTCGAGACCCCGATGAGGACGACGAGCATGCAGATGAGCTTCCCTGAGACGGTTTCTGACAGTTTGTGCAGAAATTCTTTGGTTATGCAAACCGATAGTTGCAGCAGCTGTCCGGGTGGCTGGTCTCAGACGATCTTGGAGGTGAAGATGCTGGATGTGGAGGTCCTGGGCTGGTGTGGTTACACGTGGTCTGCGGTTGTGAGGCCGGTTGGATGTACTGTCAAATTCTCCGAAACGCCTTTGGAGACGGCTTATGGTAGAGAAATGAACATTCAATTCACGGGCAACAGCTCTGGTGGACATTCCTGCAGTCAGCATGCCAATTGCACGCTCCCTCAAAACTTGCGACATCTGTGGCATTGTGCTGTGTGATAAAACTGCACATTTTAGAGTGGCCTTTTATTGTGGCCAGCCTAAGGCACACCTGTGCAATAATCATGCTGTCTAATCAGCATCTTGATATGCCACACCTGTGAGGTGGATGGATTATCTCGGCAAAGGAGAAGTGCTCACTAACACAGATTTAGACAGATTTGTGAACAATATTTGAGAGAAATAGGCCTTTTGTGTACATAGAAAAAGTCTTAGATCTTTGAGTTCAGCTCATGAAAAATGGGGGCAAAAACAAGTGTTGCGTTTATAATTTTGTTTGGTGTATTTAGTATTTTCCAGTCCTTTGCAGAACTTTTTTGATCATTGCATGGAGGCAAGTGGCAAATTTAAATTAAATTAATTAATTTAATTTTTAATTTATTTATATGTAAACAATTTAATATTATTATTTTTATTTATTTATTTTTTTGAATTTTTTGAAGCTAGTGGCAATTTGAAATGTAATGAATTGTTTTATTATTTTTGGTTTGTGTTATCTTGAAATTGAAATTAAAGGTACACTATGCAACTTTAGTTTATCCCTCTAGTGGTTAAAAAACAAACTGCATGCATTTTGCAGAAGATCATTGCTTTGGTTGTGCTTCAGCTCTGCGTGTCTGTGCATATGAATATGGTTATCCTACTGCTCATAAAACATTTACTACTAGGCTTAAGAGATATAACTTGTTTAGATGGAAAGGATCTCAAGCTGACTAGCTAAATACATTACTGTAGCTATATCCATTAATAGACATGGTATTTCCTTGAAAATAAATTCCAGCACAGCAACAACAACCATAATGAAATGACCCTTCACAATAGATAATGCTCTACAATGAATTCTGTTAGAGAGCTACATAGACAATTAATCTGTTCAATTAAATACCTTAAAAAAGCCATCATCTCTGTGTCGCTTTTACAACATTTCAAATCCCTCAGTTCTCCCCATCTCCGAAAAGCCAAGCCCATGTTGATTCTGGTTTTATTACGAGCTCTGTTGCATTCTCTTTTTGCCAGCAGACTCTCCTCTGTTCGGCATTTTTTTTAAACGGGTGATTCCCTGGAGGTTCAAGATTTAGTATAGTCCATGAAACCTTTCTTGGTCATTGTGACAACTAACCTATCCATACACGCATCAAAGTAGCTTTATGGATTTAACGAGGCAAGCACAGGTGAGTGAGTGTGTACGCAATTTCCCATGAAAACCATCACGACAGGTTTAAAATATAAACACTTATAATAGGCTTACCATAGTGAATCGGGGTAAGACCTAAACATGTTTTAGAAGCAGTGTTGATGATGTATTGACTTTTGAAAAAAAGTTACATAGTGTACCTTTAAATATTTTTTTTATATTTAATCTAATTTACATTTTTCAATTTCCCTAGGAAAAAATAAAATAAAATACTGAACATGAACAATTTTGAACAGTACCCTGCCAAAGTTTATAAAATAATAATGCCAGTGGTTCTTTATACATTATATGTATAAAGTATAAATGTGTAGTCTAATGCTTTGATCTTTATGTTTGTTCAGTCTGAGTGAGACACGCTTTGTTAGTTGTCAGGTACAGTGAGAAATACTCTGGAATTGTCATTTATTTTCTGTGGAACTTTCATTGTGAGCTTTAGCTGGAAATGAAAATGTAGAGATGAACAAATCACTGACCTTGTGTGTGTGTGCATGTATTTTCAAAGTGTGTTTGACTCACAATGTCAACTTTGTCTTTGGTGTAGGTGCACACCTTCAGAGGGCCACACTGGTGTGAATACTGTGCTAACTTCATGTGGGGTCTTATCGCCCAGGGCGTCCGTTGTTCAGGTAACCCTCCACCAATCACAAACCCTCCCACACAAATAAACTGTCCATCAGAATTATGGCACCAGCCAAGGAGAATTGTTCATATCAAGTTACAATCAATAGCCGCTCAGGATCCAGTTAATTTCTCATGCCGTTCTGGTAACAATGCCTAATTGCCTGTAGAAATTTTCCAACGTGCTGTGGAAACCTGAGGCTAAATACTGAAAGTGAGACCTGGGACAATAAGGGTTTTAACTAGTATGCTGATGTGTGGGTAGTACTCTGCATTCCTAAATGACACCTGGTCCAAACCAGTTGGGTGCCTTCTGTTGAGTGTTGACTATTTATAGATGTACATACTGTATACACCGTAGAGTACTGTGAGAAAGGCACACCCAGGTAAACCAGGACAGTCTGCCAATTCAATCAGGCTACACTTCACATACATAAACACTTGCTTAGATGCACATACACCCTGTACTTTATCACAAAGTATGACACTTTATTGGTTACTTTGTAGAAGTGATGCTAATGAATTATGCAATAATTTTTCAATAAAGTAAAATTATTAATAAAATTATGGATCATGAACTAACAATGAACATGAACATTTTTTAAATAGCATTTATTAATCTAGATTAATTTGAGTATGCTATTGTTCATTGATTGTTCATTCATGTTTGATCAAAACATAAACTAAAATAAACTAATGTTAATGGGATACATCAACTAAAAAATGGAAACTCTGTCATATTTTACTCACCCTCATGTTGTTCCATCCAAACCTGTATGGAACACAAAAGATGTTTTGTTTGTTTTTTTTATTTTTGGGTGAACTGTGCCTTTAATTTATACACACAACCTTGTTAAAATGTATTTGTATATAGAAATTAACCTAAATTATTAACTATTATTAATTAACCTAATATAAAATTGTTATAAAAGTATTCTTATTCTTATTTCATATTAACTGTGGCATTAATTAAGGGATAATGTACTGTCAGACGATCTTTATCGCTAAATAAACCTTGACAGGGTGATCTCCCTTAAAGGGATAGTTCACCTTAAAATTAAAATTAAGTCATCATTTACTTACCCTGGTGTTGTTCTAATGCCGTATGCCCTTCTTTCTTTTATGGACCACGAAAGGAGAATTTAAAAAAAATGTCCCACTCGTGCTCATCTATATAATGACAGTGAATAGCGACTTTCAAGCTTTATTAAAAAGACACAAAAGTATCACAGAATGATCCCATGCAATACGTGCTGTATATTCCAAGTGTTCTGGGGGTAAACGATAGGGTTTGGTGAAAAACAAACCGAAATTTAATATATTATTTAACGAAAGTCCTGACCTTGGCCACTGGTCTTCTCTGCAGCTCCACGACGTACGCATTCGTGAGACTCTGTTTGCGCCGCAGTTCACTCTGCCTTGCCCAGAAAAAGCACAAAAGTTGTGAGAAATCAAGATGAACAAAAACACAACATAAAATACAATCCATGTACCTTCTTCTCTGAGCTATACAGTGTATACGTGTTGTGTTCGTCATAACATAAGTTATCGCGTTCACATCTGTCAACTGTCATTCTGACAGTTCCGGTCCGGTGATATTTATTGGGATTTCTAGGCATTGTATTTCATGTCATGTTTTTGTTAATCTTGATTTCTCACAACTCGTGGTTTGATACCCGAGACGGAGTGAACTGCTGCGCTAATAGAGTCTCATGAACGCATATGTCGTGGAGCTGCAGAGAAGACCAACGGCCAAGGTCAGGATTTTCGTTACAAATCATACATTGAATTTCAGTTTGCTTTTCACCAAACCCTATCTATATATATCCCCAGAACATGTGGGATATACTGTAAAGGTGATGATACACGGGGAAACTTTTTGGGCAATGTTGCCGTCAATGGGCAACCAGGTGAGACACAGGGCCCACGACCGATCTAAAGTATCCAGATAGAAATTTGTAGAAAAAAAGTAGCATTGGTCCATTATGTTATACTTTTTTACAAAGCTTGAAGCTGGTTAATATTCACTGCCATTATATGGACGAGCACGAGCGGGTCATTTTTTAAAAATTCTCCTTTTAGCATTAGAACAGCACCAGGGTGAGTAAATGATGACTTCATTTTAATTTTAGGGTAACTATCCCCTTAAGTCCCTTTTTGTTTTGTTTTTGTTTTTGTTTTTTTTGTTTTGTTGTAACACTTTACAATAAGGTTTTATTAGTTAACATTAGTAATCTACATTAGTTAACATAAACTAATAATGAACTGCACATCTGCAGCATTTATTAATCTTTGTTAATGTTAATTTCAACATTTACTAATACATTATTAAAACCAAAAGTTGTATTTGTTATCATTAGTTAATGAACTGAAATAACATGAACAAACAATGAACAACTGTATTTTTATTAACTAACATTAACAATGATTATTAAATACTGTAACAAATGTATTGCTCATGGTTAGTTCATGTTAAGCCCCGTTTCCACGGAAATTACCCGGAACAATTTGTCCCAGGAACTCTTTTTCCTGAAAAAGCCTGAACCTCGTCGTCGGTCCATCTGTCGTATTTTTTAAACTCCATTGTTGATTCGAATAGCAAACAACTCTTACTGCATGAACCGCAACAGACTTTTAGGTTGAAATAGAATGCTGCGTGAACTCCACCAATCAGCATGTTCAGCGTCCAAGTCCCACCCCCAAAAGTTCCTGAACTTTGAAAAAGTACTACCTCGCAAGCAGGGCAGTTTTGAGGGGGAAATTTTTACCCGGAACTTTATTTAGACCCCGGTTCCTGCGGTCGAAACACACCAAGTACCACCCCAAAGTCCCTATTGCTGGGGAAAGTTCCTGCGGTGGAAACGCGGCTTTAGTAATACATTAACTAATGTTAACAAATGAAACCTTATTGTAAAGTGTTACCATTTTTTGTTGTTGTTAAGAATGTTAAAAAATATCTATAAAAAAGCAACCATATTAAATACATAACCATCTTCGATACAGGATGTTCCTTGATGTGCCCTAGATAAACAGATGCACCTTAATACCATGATTATGGGTTTGGTCAGATCTCATGTTAAGACGGTGCTGGTTATTGTTTGACAGCACTTTCCCAAAACACTCTGTACGTAAACTCAATCCAGTCACAAGGCTTTTCTGTTGATTTTTCTCACTGTAAATGGTCTCATCCATTCGGGCCATTATTCAAGCCTTTTCTTTTCACACAGGAGCCTCTCTTATTTCACACTGGCCCCACGGCGAGTCAGTGTCATCAGACACATTGAGAATTAGAGCAGAGTGGAATGTGTCCCCAGGCCCATATGGAGGAACACACACATTGCTGAAGTTGAGGAACAGTAGGACAGTATGTAAATGCTACTGGAGACACGCAGAGAGACAGACCTCCCTAGTGCCACATTCCGCTTCATACACACCACTGTCCCAGTGTCAAGGCAGGGTATCAAACCAGGTTTATTACAGCTAAAATGACACAAAATCTGCTCACATCTTCTGATGGTGATGAAAAATATGGAAGAAAGAAGAAAGAAAGAATCGAAGAAAATGCAAGGGCTGTGTGCATGTGGAAACATCACCACTGATGCTTGGGTGTGGTTCCCAGGGCTTTGCTATGTGTTTGCTAGGGTGTTCTGGGTGGTTGCTAGGTGGTTGCTTACTGGCTCAAGTAAAAAAAACTCAAGTCGTAATGATATTCCCTAAATATTCTACACACAGAGAAAAAGGGTGTCAAAATTGTACCTTGAGGGGTATAACAGCTTGTCACTGGGGCAGGACCCTTAAAAGGACATCGTTGTACCATTTTTACTCCTAAAAGGTGCATATTAGTACCAATACAAACACGTACCTTAAGGTACTACTATGAACCTTTTTGTGGTAAAAAGGTACAAATATGTCCTTTTAAAGGTACTGTCCCAGTGACAAGCTGTTGTACCCCTAAAGGTACAGTTTTGACACGCTTTTTCTCTGTGTGTATTCATAATATATTCTGATTCAACACCTGTCCTTATGAGCCACATAATTTGAGGTATCATTAGCTATGTTTCCATCCACCTATTTTTATGCGCATTTTGGGATATTGCATACAAAATGATCAATGGAAAATGCGCATAAATTCTAAAAATGCACATAAAAAACGTATGCGCTCAATTGAGTCGGATAAACTTTTTATCCGATGAGAAAAACATGCGCATAAACTATGATGGAAACACTTACCAAATCATTTCCTCGATGCGCATAAAAAAGACATGACTTTGCGATGGGATGGCGTAATTGGACTAACCAGTGGACTGATCTTGTTGCACAGCATATGAAATGCTGTTTTGGTCATTCTGAAATGCCTAAGCAAAGTCTGTCGTCAAAGTGGTTCGGTATAACTACCTCCCAGAACTGTCTTACATGACTGTGTTCCCAAACAGCAGGCATCCTCCTCTGAAAGCAAGATAACTTTATTGCGTTACGTCTGCGCGCTCTAAGGCACAAGTCATTTATTATATACAAAATTATTATATAGAGTGGCTTCTCCTACTGCAGCAACTTCCATTTTTCTTAGTAATATTTAGAGCCAGTTTATTAGGAAGTGTCGATTTTGTTCTCTTCGGCTCACTGTATGGAAAACGGTGCTTTATTCGCAAATGTTTTATGCGATATTCCAATTTTGAGCATAAGTTAAATTTGCAACGTTGGATGGAAACATAGCTATTCATGTCTGTAGCACAAATGGTGCAGGGCACAATACATGCCGAAGTTTAATACTTATAGGGATTGTTCAAATATCTAACCCAGAATATGAGCAAGCACCAGTAATAAGAAAAAAGGTCACATTTAACAGTAAAGTTCTATGTGATAACATTAGCTCATGCAATGGTTGACATGAAATGACAATGAACAATATTTTTACAGCATTTTTTGTACATTTATATAGTAATAAACATTGAATATTTTATGTTAAGTATAAATTAATAATAGTTGATATACTATGAATAACAATAGTATATTTATAACTCAAAATTCATCCAAAACTGAAAATTCTGTCATAATTTACGTCTTTCCAAACTTGTGTGGGTTTCTTTCTTCTGCGTAAAAGAATGATATAGCTGTTTCTGTCCAATTGAATCATTATGGAACCCAAAAGTTTCAAGCACCAAAAACAGCATAACGGTAGTAAGTGACTCGACTGGTACATCTTCTGAAGCGTTCTAGGTATATTCCGGGTTTAATACAAGTTAAGCTCAATCAACAGCACTTGTATCATGTTGATTACCACAAAAATTCATTTCCACTTGTCTTTCCTTTTTAGATTACAGTGAGGCACATAAAATGGAAGTGAATGGGGTCAATCCATAAACGTTAAACTAGTATAGCCACAATACGTAAACATTATGTAGTTATTTATTCTTAGTGTATGATGCATGCACACACATTTTGTTAATGAATCACCGCAACGAATCTGTGCTTGTACAGTTCATCTTTTCCAGCAACACTTTACAATAAAGTTCAATTCATTAAAAGGTACTTAAAGGGTTAGTTCACCCAAAAAATGAAAATTTTGTCATCATTTACTCACCCTCATTTTGTTCCAAACCTGTATGAGTTTCTTCTGTTAAACACAAAAGAGGATATTTTGAAAATGTTGGTAACCAGACGGTAGCCATTGACTTCCATAGTATTTTTATTCTGCTATGGCAGACAATGGCTAACGTCAACTGTTCGATTGCCATTTTTTTTTTGTTTGTGCTTAGCAGAAGAAAGAAACTCATGCAGGTTTGGAACAACATGAGGGTGAGTAAATGATGACAACATTTGATGACAGGTTTGGAACAACTTGAGGGTGAGTGTGTGATGACAAAATGTAAATTTTTGGGTGAACTATCCCTTTAAGTACTGTTAATTGAATTCTATTGTAAAGTGTTGCTGGAAAAGATGAACTGTACAACCACAGATTCATTGCGGTGATTCATTAACAAAATGTGTGTGAAAACAATTGGACACAAAAATTCAGTATTGACTATTGCAAGAGCAGAAGAATTGTTTTTCAGCAGGTGTACGTCACGTATGTGATGAGAGGACCCTGATATACACCTGCACGCACATACAAGTATGTATGTAGGCCCTCTGGCAAACTCGCCCAGAGTCACTCAAGGTTACGTTCTCAGATTGACAGAGCCACAAGCACACGACAGCATGTGACACACTTTACCACCCAGCTTGACTGATACTCACCTGTCTCTGCACGTATACTTTACCCCTGAGGATATACCCTCGATCAGACCCCTAGACACACACACACACACACACACACACACACACTTTGGCTCCCCAGTCTTTTTGTCTCTTTGGAGACAACAGGGTCATGCTCCTCTAACCCTCTGACCTGTTGCTCTTGCAGACTGCGGGCTGAACGTGCACAAACAGTGCTCCAAACTAGTGCCCAGCGACTGTCAGCCGGACCTGCGCAGGATCAAGAAGGTCTTCAGTTGTGATCTCACCACGCTGGTCAAAGCCCACAACACGCCACGGCCGATGGTTCTGGACATGTGTATCAAAGAGATCGAACACAGAGGTACTGATTGCTTCTAAAATGGAGTGCTGTAAATGGTTCCCATAGATCCCAGGCTCAAACCTTCTCTAGCACCCGTGGCCTTCAGCAAGGCACTTAATCACTGTCTGCTGCCTCCCCGTCTTAAATATTAAGATGTGTAAAAAGAAGAATCCTTAGATGCCTAACTTAAACAACAGGGTGAGAACCTAACATTCTTCACAGTTTGACTTATTGGGTGACGCCTTTCATTAAAGAGAGCATTCTTTGATAATTATGTTTTCAAAATATATATTTGAAGGAAGACCAACACTGAATGTTACAATGAAAGTGAAATTTATTTTTGATTATTTTTTTACTTTTTTAAAAAAAAATCCAATACAGATAAAAAAAATTTGACAGCCCTAGTTCTAAAAACAGCACTAGAAATAAAAACGAATATAAAAAAATAAACGAAATAAAAAAAAATATTATAAAATGAATACATTTTAATAATATGTTATTTGAATCAATACGTTTAGATAATATTTAAATCATAATTTGATTTGGCTTTAGTATAATGACAGTATAAAATCCAATTAATTTTGCATACAAGATGTTGTATTACACAGTAAAAATGGCATATACAGTGCGTGCAGAATTATTAGGCACGTTGATTTTCTGATCATGTTTTATTCCAGGCACATTTTACCAATTCCAAATCACAGTAATCTTAATAACTACTATTAATTTTGTATTTAATCATTTATAAGTGATATATAATTGTTGATGAAGGCTGGAAATAAAAAACGCCTTATATTCAGGTGTGCAGAATTATTAGGCATGTTTTCTTTTACAGATAAAATGAGCCAAAAAAGAGATTTAACTCATTCATATATATATGTAGATGTTACATTTGACCTCATTGTGCAACCTATAGCTGTAAAAACTACCGAGCTATAAGTTCCAGATGAAATGGTATAACCTCAGAGGTGAGAATGTGCTGGTTTGTGTTTTTATGTATAACTCAATATGCAATATCCACATGCAGAATTATTACATTAATGATAAACTAAATGCTGTGAAAATCATCTGCTAATGTATTTTGCTTATATAGATATTCATGCAGATGCACAGTCAACTTGCTCTCGAGTGTCACGGTGGACCACGGTGGATGGTTTGTTCTGAAGTTTGTTCAGTGACGGCACTGCAGCGGGGTCGATTTTCTCTCTTTCTTTTTCTATTTTGTTTTATTGAGCAAAAACAAAAGGCTGTTCTCACAGCTGGTTCGGTGTGCTGTTAAGAGCACTGAAAAGCCGTTTTCACGGCTGGTAAGAGATCGCCTTCTATGAGAGAGAGAGCGCGCATGACAGGCTGCACATTTTCCCTGTCTGTGTCACCGCGACTATCCGCCTGTGTGCTTCAGCACCGAGGAGTGCAGTTTCCCTAGAAGAGCTACACAGATAGAGCTTGCGTCTTTTTAAAGATGACATTCTATCTGTGTGTTTCTGGATGCGGTTGTTTCCTGTCCTCACTGACGGTCACGAGCACTGTTTCACATGTCTGGGCGTATGCATGCTGAGACAGTGTTCGTGGGTGGTTCACGTTTTCTAATGAGAACATGACCACGTCGGCACGCCGGTCGCGACTCTTCTTTCTCCGGGAAGCTTGAGTCCCCTTTGTTGTTGGCCAGCCGCCGCTCGTGTGTAAAAGCACAGCCGCGGGTCTGCTCGACACTCTGGGAGACCGCGGAGATCAGCGAGAGCTACCCGACCGGGGAAACCGGACGGACCTCTCGCTTCTCTGCGTGTTGTGTGCCGTCGAGCTGCCAGGCTGCAGCGCGGGTTGTCACGGCAACCCAGCGCTCGCTCGGCACTCTAGGTGCGCTGTCCCCTTGCCTATTTCCTGTTGTAGCGCCCTCCCTGGTGGCCAACAGGAGAGGTCTACTTCAGTGAAATAGCTGGGGTGACCTGAGGAGGGGAGGGCTTCTCCTTCGGGGAACCAACCCCCTAGGGCCCCTCTCCCTCTAGCGCACTGCAAGCTGTGCAGCTTCTGGATGGAACTGCTGGCCCTTCTTATGAAGGAACCTAGCATTCGGGGCTCCAGCTGAGGATCAGATGTCAATCGCTGCATCGGAGAGAGGGCTGTTGTGCTCTGGGAATGAGGATGATGCTGAGCCCACTGTAATGGTGTGTGCTTTGTTGAATCAGATTCAGAGTTAACAGCCATGCTTTCCCGGGATCTTTCTCGGATGTGCATGGAAAACTTGGCAGTATGGAACTACTTTGGTGCCAAAGATATGGAAAGCCAAGGGGGCCAAAACTGCATACGTTTTTCCTCTCTCACTACCCTCAATGGTGGGGTGGCTGTGCGCAGACCACCTCCGCTCTGCACTTTTAATGCACGAGGGTAGTTCTGAGTCGGGGTTGAGCTGCGCATGTTGACTAACCGTGATCAAAGTCACGGCGCAGGCCCTCGGCCAGACGATGTCCACCTCGGTGGTCCAGAAACGCCCCCCGGCTTGCCTTGCTGAGGTGTGAGTGGTCGTCAAAGTACGCTTTCTCAATGCTCCCATCGCAAAAAAACAAACAAAAAAAAACTTCGGCACAGCCTGCTCTACTGTGTCCGCCGCAGGAAGGCGATGCCACCCGTCTCTGCTGCTGTTTAAGTGGTCGGTGAAACATCACCTTTGAGATGGGCGACCTGGAGATGGGCGGGGCTGCTCTTCCCCGGAGGAGGGCCAGGCAGAGAATCTTTTGAGTCAAAATTCTGTTCTGCCGCTGGTGTCACAACCAGTGGTACCCAAATTCTCAACAAAAAAAAAAGAAAAAAAGAGCAGTTCTCTATCTCTGGGTCCCAAGGGGGTTCGGAGAGCTGTGGACGGTCCAACACCAGACCACACTCATCCTCCTCCTTTGCCAGCGGGCGGCAGTGGACGGTTCAAGGACGCAACCAAGCCTTCTCACGTACCCTCTGCCCACTTGTGGAATCAGGTAAGTGTTGCACAGCACACTCACACCCCGCTGCGGGCCGCCTCCATGAGACAGCATCCCCAGCCCGGTACCTGCATTCCACCTCGCTGCCCCACGGTGGGTATGCCGGTGGTCCCTTTGGTCCCGTTTGTACGGTCTCTGCGAGCCTGGCTAGCGCTCCCCAGTCCGTCTCGCTGGCTCACTTGGACCATCAGGCTCGGCTATGCGATTCAGTTCGCCCGGCGTCCCCCCAGGTTCATGGGCGTCCGCTTCACTTCGGTGAACACCGCAGATGCCCATGTCCTACGTGCGGAGATCGCAGTCCTACTGGCAAAGGACGCGATAGAGCCGGTCCCTCCAGCCGATGTGAAGACAGGCTTCTACAGCCCGTACTTCATTGTACCCAAGAAAACCGGTGGGTTATGGCCAATCTTGGACCTGCAAGTTCTGAATCGGAGCCTTCACAAGCTAGCGTTCAATACCACGCATTTTCGAATGCATCTGTCCCCGAAATTGGTTTGCAGCGATCGACCTGAAGGACGTGTACTTTCATGTCTCGATTCTTCCTCGACACAGGCCATTCCTGCGCTTTGCGTTCGAGGGTCGAGCATATCAGTACAAAGTCCTGCCCTTCGGGCTGTCCCTGTCCCCCCCGTGTCTTCACGAAGGTCGCGAAGGGGGCCCTTGTTCCCATGAGAGAACAGGACGTTCGCATTCTCAACTATCTCGACGACTGGCTTATCCTAGCACAGTCCAGGGATCAGTTGTGCGAACACAGGGACCTGGTTCTCAGACACCTCAGCCAGTTGGGTCTTCAGATCAACTGGGAAAAGAGCAAACTCGCCCCCGTGCAGAGGATCTCTTTTCTCGGTATGGAGTTGGATTCGGTCGAATGGACGTCCAGTCGATGCTGAACTGCCTGAACACGTTTCAAGGCAGGATGGCGGTCCCACTGAAACAATTTCAGAGGCTCCCGGGGCAAATGACGGCTGCGGCGGCAATAACACCGCTCGGCCTGCTTCACATGAGACCGCTTCAGCATTGGCTTCATGGCTGTGTCCCGAGATGGGCGTGGCAAAGCGGTGAGTATCACAGGTGAGTATCACACCGGCCTGACGCCAAACCTTCAGCTCGTGGTCAGACCCCTTGTTCCTTCGGGCCGGGGTGCCCTTGGAACAGGTGTCCAGGCATGCTGTGGTTTTCACGGATGCCTCTGCCATGGGCTGGGGGGCCACGTACAACGGGCATGCAGTGTCAGGAGTTTGGACGGGCCCGCAACTGCATTGGCACATCAACTGCCTCGAGTTGCTAGCAGTACATCTTGCACTGAGCCGCCTCAAAAGGCTGTTACGGGGCAAAGATGTATTGGTCCGCACGGACAACACTGCGACCATTGCGTACATCAACCGACAAGGTGGTCTGCGCTCACGTTGCATGTCACAACTCGCCTGTCTGAGGTCGCTTCGGGCCATTCATGTCCCTGGTGTGCGCAACCGTGTGGCCGACGAGCTGTCACGAGCTGCGCTCCCGGGAGAGTGGCGGCTCCACCCCCAGGTGGTCCAGCTGATCTGGAGACAGTTCGGGGTGGCACAGGTCGACCTGTTTGCTTCCCCAGAAACGTCCCACTGCCAGTGGTTTTATTCGCTGACCGAGGGCACACTCGGAACGGATGCACTCGCGCACAGCTGGCCCCGGGGCCTGCGCAAATATGCGTTTCCCCCAGTGAGCCTACTTGCACAGACACTCAAACGGGTAGAAGCACTGAGAGGCCCTGGCTCTTGTCAGCTTGCTGCGCTATGGCGCTTATATTCTCCAGAAGCAAACTCTGTCGAGTCCTCCATCACTCTCGGTGCCGGACGTGGCGGAGCGTCTGGCATCAGGCCCTTTGCTGCTGAATCCTTGAGAACCGGTATTGGGCTGGGGTTATATGAGTGACCCTGCGGGGATCCCATATATTTTTCCACGGTCGCTCCTACGGAAGCCGTGTCTTTCCATTGGGAGAGCCCCCCCTTCAGTGGGGCTGGAGCCCCCTCTCTGTTGCGGGCTACGGCTCAGCATTGTACTCCACATAACTCCTTCGGGGTACGATGTGGGTTCCGCAGTGTTCCCTTCCACTAGGGCACGCTTTCCCAGTATTATCCAATAGTCACTGAGCGGGTCATGCGGAACAGCAGTGATGGACTTCTCTGTGTGAGCCCCGTCTCATCAGATAAGAGAGCTCAGGAGGCAGGGGCACTGGAAGGGGGCAGAGGCCATGGTGCTTTGGTAGGGATTCCTATTCATCGGTCTCCGACGTGGCGTCGGAAGTGACCGACTGAATGGGAACGTCTCGGTTACGTATGTAACCCTCGTTCCCTGAAGGAGGGAATGGAGACGCCACGTCCCGTCGCCATGTCCTCTGTACCCTGCTGGGGTGCCAGTTCACCTACTTGGATCCTCAGCAAAAAACTAATTTGATGCAAGCACCTGTGCCTCATTTATACCCACGCTGAGTGGCATGAGCAGCTGGTGCAATCGTTGCATGCCAATGTGCATTGGCTCGTTTAGTTACACTCGAAGTAGATTGGCTCTCGCTAGCGAGATTCCTATTCGTCGGCCTCCGACGTGGCGTCTCTGTTCCCTCCTTCAGGGAACGAGGGTTACATACGTAACCGAGACGTTTTCCAAAGTTACTAGCCACTCAGCATTTTCACAGATACCATGGGAAAAAACTGCCATCTAGATATTTTTAAAATCATCTCATAATTTGCCAGCAGGTACTGTATATTAGGCTGCTGTCACTTTAAGACCTGATGCACAGATCCGTTATATTGTTACACATGGGCGTTTACGTTCACTTAAAACATGACTGACCGTGGCTGTGTCCGAAATCGCATACTCTCTTGAGTAGGTACTTATTTTGAATAAGTAATTACTTCACGACCGCTAAAAAAGTATGTTCTATATAGAATGAATATGTGTAGTATGAATGTACTCTGGAAGTACTACATTCGCCATGTTGTCATTATCACGTGACCTACTAGCATCAGTTGTGTCACTTCACTGCCATTTACAAATCCTCTCTTGTTACCTCATGGGATAGTAAAGTGTCCATCGTATGCACACTTCAGAATGTCGCCGGAAGAAGTAGGTTATCCGGCGGTACTTGCCTAGTCTTTTATGAGTACTGTGAATTCGGACGTACTTCTTTTGTCACATACTGTTTTTCTATATAAGTATTCGATTTTGGATGCAGCTTGTGTTTACGTGAATACTCGCCAAGACTGGCATTTTGTCATTATTTTGTGTGCATTTGACTGTTTGAACACAATATACAGTATAAGCAACAAAAAATAACTCAATTTAGTACTGAGAAGCGGCTTTATGTGTGCGCACTTTGGGTGTGAGCACAAAATCAAAAACTCCGAAATTCAAGCCCTGTAACCAACAATATTCATCTGGAGCAAATGAAACGAGTGAGTGAGGGGAGGCGGGTTTGTG
The DNA here is from genome assembly GCA_039654105.1 of Coreius guichenoti. Classification (NCBI taxonomy): domain Eukaryota; kingdom Metazoa; phylum Chordata; class Actinopteri; order Cypriniformes; family Gobionidae; genus Coreius; species Coreius guichenoti. The sequence continues at coordinate 28,044,538 of CM077176.1, read as the reverse complement.
TGTCAACTCGCTGTCGGAGAGATGAGAGAGTGAGAAAGCACAGCTGGTATCATACATCTATTCTGCAGAAAATGAGTTTGATATGTATCGAAAAATCTATATTTTTGACGACTACATTGCACTCAGTTTATTATTTGTGACCCTGGACCACAAAACCAGTCATAAGGGTCAATTTTTTGGAAATTGAGATTTATACATCACATGAAAGCTGAATAAATAAGCTTTCCAGTGATGTATGGTTTGTTAGGATAGGACAATATTTGGCCGAGATATAACTATTTGAGTATATAACTAAATATTGAGAAAATCGCCTTTAAAGTTGTCCAAATGAAGACCTTAGCAATGCATATTACTACTAATAATAATTTTTTGATATATTTACAGTAGGAAATTTACTAAATATCTTCATGGAACATGATGTTTACTTAATATCTAATGATTTTTGGCATAAAAGAAAAATCGATAATTTTGACCCATAACAATGTATTGTTGGCTATTGCCACAAAAAAACCTGTGCGACTTATGACTGGTTTTGTGGTCCAGGGTCACATTTCAGATGTCGGCACTGCTGAAATCCACCCGTATTTTATGAAGATGGTCCCTCACAAGTGGATCCTTATATTTGGGGGTCATTGGCATCAAGTTTGCAAATCCCTGTTTAAACGATCCACAACTGACCAATCAGAATGGATATGCGAATAGAGTATCATCATCATCTTCCGCACCATTATAATATCATTATCAGAGGATACACTCTTAAAAATTCCAGAACGGGCTTTCTGCAGTGAGGCCATAGAAGAACCACCAAACCTTTCGGTGAATAACCATGAAGATTTTAATAATCTAAAGAAGATTTTTTCCACTATAAAGGACATTTTGTGCAATGGAACGGTATCATGGATGTTAAAGATTCTTCGTGGAACTATATATGACAATAAAGAACGTTTACTTTTAAAAATGTATTATCAAGCTAGCTTGTTGTTAACACTATAATTAGAAAAATAAAAAAAAAATTAAATAAAAGAGACTTTCAAATTTAGCCAAAATATTGAATGATTTGAAGAATCTCAAAGTGAGTGAAGGACTGTAATTCCACATATACATTTTCCAGAATAAGTGAGTGATGGATGACATTCCTGAATAGATGATAGATATACTGGGCAAGATGCAGAATATCCAATTAATTGAATAAATGATCGACAGATTAATTGATTATCCGATTAGCCCTTGTTTGATCAACACTAGTTTACACATACGCTTCCAAATCCACTGTCTGGATAGTTCAAGTAAATATGTGTTGCTTCTGCTTCTTTCAGGTTTGAAATCAGAGGGTCTGTACAGAGTGTCAGGCTTCACAGAACACATAGAAGATGTCCGGCTGGCCTTCGATAGAGGTGTGTAGTAGAATGACTCTCATTATTGGTTCACATTATTCGTGCATTAAACCTAATGTAATCATGTGTATTATAGGTGTTAGACAAATATTTGGTCTCTTCACATTTGCTTACATGCTTGAATGAACTCACAATCATTTAAGTCACTGTTTTTCTATAAACATTCAACCTGGATGGAAAAACCCAGGCTTTTCCAGTCTATTCTTGGTATAGTATAGTGATTACTCTGTTATTCATAACAGATAACTAATTCTCCTCCGTAGATGGTGAGAAGGCGGACATCAGTGCCATTATCTACCCGGACATCAATATAATCGCCGGAGCTATGAAGCTTTATTTGCGAGATCTGCCCATTCCAGTTATCACATATGACGTCTACTCCAAATTCATACAGGCAGCCAGTAAGAGACTTTCACTGACATTGAACCAGGAACTTTCTCTTGTAATCTGTGATTTGGTTATCCTTAATAATATTTATTTCCCTTTTTTTTTTACTTTGATCTTGTCTAAATTCTCTTGGATTCTGATATGGCACTAAATAAATAAATAATTTATGACAATGAATAAATGAAAATAATTTAAATAAATAAATATTTTATTCAGTGGGGTCCAATATTATTTGAAAATATTCACTGTCATTCAGAAGTTTGGGGTTAGTAATACTTTTTTTCAGCAAGGGTACATTAATTTGATCAAAAGTGACATTAAAACATTTATAATGTTACAAAAGATTTTTTATTTCAAATAAATGCTGTACTTTAGAACATTTGGTAACACTTTAGTGTAGTGTCCAATTCTCACTAATAACTAGTTGCTTGTTAGCATGCATATTACTAGGATATTGGCTGTTTATTAGTACTTTTAAAGCACATATTCATGCCTTATTCTTACTGTTAATAAGCAGTAATTAGGAGTTTATTGAGGCAAAAGTCTTAGTTAATAGTTAGTTAATAGTGAGAATTGAACCCTAATCTAAAGTGTGATTTCTAAACTTTCTATTAATCAAAGAATCATAAAAAAATATATGACGGTTAACACAAAAATGTTAAGCAGCACAACGGTTTTCAAGATTGATAATAATATTTCTTGAGCAGCAAATCAGCATATTAGAATGATTTCTGAAGGATCATGTGACACTGAAGACAAGTGATGATGCTGAAAATTCAGATTTGTCTTTTCTTAAACATTAAAAATTTGACCAACCACAAACTTTTGAATGGTAGTGTAATTTCTAAATGGAAAAAAAATGAAAATATACTTTAAAAATTAATCACTTTCACTAGTGTTCTCAGATTTTGGACCAATACAGTATGTATTTGTACAGTTGGACCAGTGGAAGTTTTTAACATAAAATCTGACTTTGCGGAATTCTGAACTGTATTTTTATTGATTTTTATTGATCAGAAATAACAGACCCTGACTCCAGACTCGAGGCAGTTCATGATGGTCTCCTCCAACTTCCTCCAGCCCACTATGAGACCCTGCGGTACCTGATGACACACCTGAAGAGGTAAAACCACAGATGTATTGAATTTCCAGACACATTTACTGCTCCCTTAGGTATCGGTCCCATAGTTTATTTCATGACTCTGTACCACATTGAGCCGGTGGGTGTTCAGGTTTTTGTTGCATTTAAGCATTTTACCTACAGCTTTATAGAGCGAGTTTACTTCCTGTCACCCTGCAATATAAAACTTCTAAGACTGATTAGGAGGAAACAGGAAACCCAATATGGCACTTTAGCTCCGTGCACTCCAGGAAGTAGTAAACCTTTACAATGATCCTCAAGGATTTGTGCTTAAGCTCTAACTTGTCAAGCCAGCTTGGTCACATTTCCCCATCCATGGAAAGTATATCAGTTACTTAGCTGCATGTTTATTACCAAAATTGTATTATCTGAGGTGTTTTTTCCATGTCTTTTCTCTATTTATCAGGGTCACCATGTACGAGAAGGACAATTACATGAACTCAGAGAACCTAGGAATCGTTTTTGGCCCAACGCTCATGAGGCCCCCTGACCAGAACACGCTCACCACGCTCAACGATATGAGATATCAGAAACTGATCGTTCAGCTCCTGATAGAGCATGAGGACATCTTGTTTTAAACAGCTGAAATGAAGACATCTTTTAAAGACTTTAAAGAGCTTGTAAATTTTAAAAAAGCGGCCTGCCACACATTTCAAAGATATTATGTTTTCTCATCAGATTTAGCATACAAAATTGGGACCTAATTGCACATTTCACTCAATGTGTTTCAAACCCCCAAACTATGGAAGCTTGTTTTCGTCACGAAATGAAAACTAAAAAAGGCAATTGCGACTTATCTCACAATTCTGACTTTTGTTCTTGCAACGTCAAGTTTATATCTCACAATTCAGATTTTTTTTTCTCACAATTCCGAGTTTAAATCTCACAGCTGTGAGAAATAAAATCAGAATTGTGAGATATAAACTATCAAGTGCGAGAAAAAGTCAGAATTATGAGTTTATATCTCGCAATTCAGACTTTTTTCTCAGAATTTTAAGATATAAACTCACAATCGCGAGTTATAAAGTCGAATTGTGAGATAAATATTTGCAGTTCTGTGAAAAATAGAATTGCGAGATATAAACTAGCAATTGTGAAAAAAAGTCAGAATTGTGAGTTTATATCTCAATTCTGAAAAAAAAAGTCTGAATTACGAGTTATCAACTCGGAATTGCGAGAAATAAAGTCAGAATTGCAAGGTATAAACTTGCAATGAAAAAAGGTAATTGCAACTTTTTATCTCACATTTCTGACTTTTTTTCTCGCAATTCCGAGTTTTTATCTCACAATTCTGACCTTTTTTTCTTGTTAAACTAGCAAATTGTGAGTTTGAATTGTGAGATATAAAACGTCACAATTACCTTTTTTAATTGCGAGTTTATATCTCACAATTCTGACTTTTCCCACCCAGAATTGTGAGTTTATATCTCGTTTTTCAGACATAACTCGCAATTTGCTAGTTTAACGAGAAAAAGTCAGAATTGTGAGATAAAACGTCACGTTTTTTTTCTTGCAATTGTTATCTCACAATTCAGATTTATTTTTCTTGCAATTGTGAGTTTTTCTCACAATTCTGATTTTGAATTCTGACTTTTTCCACCCAGAATTGTGAAAAAAAACTCACAATTGCAAGAAAAAAAAAAAGAATTAAAAAAGGTAATTGTGACGTTTTATCTCACAACTCTAACCTTTTTCTCGTTAAACTAGCAAATTGCGAGTTATGTCTGAAAAGCGAGATATAAGCTCACAATTCTGAGAAAACGGTCAGAATTGGGAGATATAAAGTCGCATTTACCTTTTTTTTTTATTCCATGGCAAAAAACAAGCTTTTAAGCTGTTAAGCATGGAGTAACACTATGTATTCATGCTAAATACAGAATGAATTATTATTGATGGGCATTTTGTTTAAATCAAATTATAGTACCTTTTTTTTTCTCTGATGCCAAACACGTATTATGCATTGACCTTAATGCTCTACGTGACATATAAATCTATGGTCAATTAGCATTGTGAACAGGACAAATGTGTCAAGTATGAATCTTAAAAAATATATATATTTTTGGGTCATGAGGTTGGTAAATGTATATGTGCTATAATGGCAAGACAATTAAGATCATGTGTAAAGCACTTCTTAATTTTACATGGAGTGTAAATAGTTATGTTTTGTTCATCCAGTGTTAATAATGCTGTGTTTAACCCATGCATTCAAATTATCTTTTGTTCACCCTGACAACAATGGAGTGATTATTCTATGACTGGAATGGTTCTGTGAGCATTTATTTAGTGCTTGTTCCTTCCTCATTGGATTCAATCCCATTTCAAGAACAAAATTGTGTGTATTGTGTTCATTTTAGTCTCCTGGGGCGAGATGTTATTCACCTCAAAAAAAAAAAAAAAAAAAAAACATGTTGATAAACGGTACCGTCACCTTGGTTTGACTTCCTTCAAATTGTTTATTTGATATAAGACCTTTCTACAATTTTTTTGAATATATTTTCTGTGAAGAATGATTGTGATTATGATTGTAATTTATCAAATGCTGATTTATTAAATTATGTAAATCTGGTTACTTTTAAATCTGTGAAGACCTTGATTCTGGACCTTGATTTTGGACCTTGATTTCAGTCAAAATGAACTTCTGAAAGTAGTTTTTGTGTTATTATTTGAAGCTGCAACACCTCACATTTGCAGTATGTGAAATATGTTGCTGCCATTAGTGCTTGGTCAGCTCTCTCTAGGCGTTGGTTTTCTCTAAGCTCGGTTTTCTTGTTCCAAATTCAGGGGTGTGAACGGCAGCATTGTTTTAGTATCAGACAGCTGAGACGGTATATGCCCCAAAGTGACTTTTTCACCAAATCACAGGTGAAATGAGAACCTGAAACCAGCTTCCTGAGGGCAGCTGGACGAGCTCAACAGACCAATGGGAGAGAGGAAGGAGGGCGTTTGAGCAGCAGGTGAAGTATAAATGAATGAATTCATCACTTATTATAGTTTAGACAGAGAGATGTGGCACTATATGATGTTGTGGGTTTGGATATAGACACAGAAGCCACAAGGTTGTTCTGCTGGATGTTTTCTTAAAAGAAACGAAAGACTTGACAGTCAGTCTCTGACCGACATTAACACACCTACTGCTGAGGTGAGTTTTTCTGAAGGATGATATAGAAAGAACTTCATACCAGCATGTTATACTGTGCAACTGTTTAAACGCTAATAATATGCATTTCAGTGTGACTTGAAGAACTGGACAGAATGGCAGACAGATCCTGGTGGAAAAACTTGACTGGAAGAAGCAAGAACAATTTCAAAGAAGCCCAGCAGGAATTTGGAAATTCGGACAAGACTTCAGCGAAACAAACAGGCAGCGAGAACAAAAACAACACTCTGATCAGCGACGAGACGTACGACGACTCTCACCTGGAGCCCTCCTTCAACGAAAACACATGCCGGAGAAATTGGACAGTTTCACGGTCTGGTCGTTTCAAGGAGAAACGAAGAGTGCGGGTCACCATGCCCGAAAACAACTTTTATGACAAAAACACTGCTGTCGCGAAGTAGAACGTGATTGTAATGGAGCTGTTTACACTGCAAACGCGCGACGCGTCTTCTGGGATTAGAATCTGTCAAAACACTTGTTCACGTGAGCGCGCGGCTAGAGCGTTGTAATTTTGTCGCGTTGCGTCGTTCGCTTGCAGTGTAGAGAGGATGTTATGAAGAAAACCATCATTTGCTGGAGCCATTGGCTTCAATTTCAGTGACTGACAATGACACCTGTTACACTATGTATTCTGGGATTTTTTATAGACTTATAGACGCCGAACAATTCATGAATTGATGAATTATTCTGTAGGCGCAAGTATTTATTGTTTGGCTGTTTGCAATTTTTTTTTTTTTAAGAAAAGTCTCTTATTTATTTTAAAAGGGGATTTTAACAGAAAAGTGTTTTTACCGTAAATGAAGGCTAGATTTTTACCCTGAAAATTAGGTTTGATTTACGTTAGCCTACTGAATATTGCACGTTTGAGAAGTTATTAGTAGGCTAACCATTTTATTTCGGAAAAAGTAAAAAAAGTTTCATACAAGTCCATGTTGTGCATATAGACATATATTTGCCACGTTTAGCAAGCTCTGTTTCCTAAAAATTATTTGGTAGAACAATATTTCAGAAATTATCATATTAATTTACATTACAATAGCAATATAAATAGCAATTGTATCAGAGAGGTGACCATATACCCAGCATACATGCATTAAAGGACGTTTTTATGTAATTTAAATATCAAGCTTGTTCAAATTTATATTTAGTAAAGAGTAAATATTAATATGTCAATTAAACAGATGGTTTATCCAAAGTGATTTGAGACAGAGCCATTGGAGCAAACTGAGATTAGGTACATACTTAAACACAAATTGTAAATGTAACTTAGACTAATGATGGAAAAGGTTATGTAACTGTGTAATGCCATAGTAAAAGAATGGAATGTTGTTAAACATGGCTCTGAGTAAATGTTGTATGCAAATTATAATACACCACAAACTAGTCATCTGCATTATGTAGGTGTGTGATGACTATGCCATCTGTCAATGTAAGGCCACTTGACTGCATTTTAACTGCGTGTCTCAGAGTTTTTTTTCTGCCCCTTTGTTCATTATTAAACACTGTATAATTTTATTTGTATCTATGATTGTATCTGACTGTATCTGAGCCATTGCAGATAATCAGTCAAAAATTCACACAATTACATTTGATTGGCATATGATCCCAAGTCATTTGTGTCATAACAGGCTAAGAGAAGAGCTCCCTCTAGTGATGGTGTATAAAACTACAATGTCAACAGTGATAAGCTGCACAAGACTGATATATTTCATACTTTATTATAAGAAATACTTACTGGCAACTTTTGACAAATTAACGTTAACATGTTCTAAATAGTGTAAACAGTCCTGCATAATTCATTTGGCTCTGAAGTAAGTAACACACATACTATAAAAAAAAAAATCGGCACTCAGGTGTTCTGAAAGTTTCAATATTTCAGTCAACAGGCACTTTGGAAAGAAAAAAAAAAAAAAAAAAACATTCTCTTTGAGCAGAATTTAACATCTTGCCATTGAAGAAGACCTATCTTCAAATACAAACAGCTAAAACACCTTATACCACCTGAGTGTATATTTAAAAAAACAAAAAATAAAATAATAATAATTACACATAATAACCTGTAACAGAAAACCTGTTTATATGTACCGTTACATGATGTGAAATGATACTGACAAGCTGCAAATCTCTGAAGGTAAATATTGGAATCTTTTGAAGGTAAACATTGCTGCGGTTTTGCAGGAGTGTGTATTTATAGTTCATCATGTTTGTAAGTGAACTCCCGGGCGGATATATATCCATCATTGTCTTCATCTTCTTTTTGGAAGATGTCCTCAACCATCACTTCATGATGGGTGTCATTGGGGGCGTATCCATGTCTTTCAAACTCTTTACGCAAGTATTCTTTGACCTGAAATAGAAGGGTGTTTAGGAACAACACAAATAATTTACTATGATGAAACCTATGCTTGATGAACAGCTGCTTTTTGATCAAACCTCTGATCTGGAAAGTTTCCAGTCATCATTGAGGTCCATTTCCTGAAAGGACTCATGTGACCTGGGCCCATTTCGGATCTCCATGATCTCGATGTCAAAGATCAGAGTGCTCTCCGGAGGGATTTTACCTGAGAACAGAGCATAACCAATGGCAATAGATAATTAGAGTTGTAAGTTGTTTCTGTATGGGATGTTTTAGACAGACTTAAAGGCACAATATGTAATTTTCACCACTGGTCGCTCATTCAAAACAAAGGCGTAGCTTGATGACGCCTTGGTTTCACAGAATCATGGGAGTTGTTGTCTTCACCTCTACAGCCGGTGGAAAAGAATCTGACGGGACTCAGGAAGAAGTCATATTCATGGATGAACTAATGTATTAAAGATTTATTAACGTTACTGTAGTATGAAGCAGGGTGGGGCTGAAAGCCGTTGGAGTGGAACGAGGCCGCTGGAGCGATTGCTAATGAGAGACAAGTGTGACACACGGCTCGAGAGCAGTGGAGCTTTTATTATGCCGCAGACGAGTGCTTCCACTTCTTCCGGTCATGCATATGTGGGGTAACGCAGCGTTGTTTTATCATATTAGATACATTTGAGTGTGTTGAAAGTTGTTATAATGCTACTCTGTCCGTTCGCTCAACGGCTACTATGAGGCACTTGTTGCACACTGCAGTAAGCTAGATCGATATTAGGCATGGTAAAACATGGTACTCATGGTAAATCAAGAATACGAGATTTAAACAATAAGACTAACTGTGTTGAGCTATATAACAATGATTAGTTTTCTGTCGATGAATGTATCCAAACAGTTGCTCACCTGTCTAATAAAACATATAACATATTAAAGCGTCATTGGTCTTTCCATGGTTTTTACAAAATAAAACCGGTCAGTGTCCTGGTTAAAATTGCTTATTTCTCTGGATTTAAAAATTCTTGGAAGTCAACAAAATATATATCATTGTTCTAGTGTTTTTTTTGTTGGATATTTTAATCCAAAAATAATACATATTGTGCCTTTAAAGGGATAGTTCACGCTAAAATGAAACTTCTGCCATCATTTACTCACCCTCAAATTGTTCTAAACCTGTATGAGTTTCTTTGTTCTGTTGAACACAAAAGAAGATATTTTGAAGAATGTTGGTAACCAAACAGTTTCTGGTCCCTATTGACTTCCATAGTATTTATTTTTCATACTACGGATGCCAGTGGGGACCATCTACCAACTATCTTCTTTTGTGTTCAATGGGAGAAAGAACTTCATATAGGTTTAAAACAACTTGAGGGTGAGTAAATGATGACAGAATTTTCATTTTTGGGTGAACTATCCCTTTAATGCAACATCAATGACAATTTTAATATCAGAAGATGGAGGAAGCTACAATTCCTCAAATAATACTTTATGAATATGCGTCTTGCTGGCACACCTTTGCCCTCTTTGCCATATGCAAGAGTTGGAGGGATGGTCAGTTTTCTCTTCTCCCCCGCACACATGCCTTGAAGACCTTTGTCCCAACCCTTTATCACCTCACGGATCCCCAATGTGAACCAGACAGGGTTTTTGTCTCCTTGCTGACGGCTGCCGATTACAAGACATGTGCATTAGTGTTAAACGCTGGAGACATGCATACTTGACATGCTTGAGCTGGCAGCTGTGTTTTGGAACATGATAGGTGGTTTCTATCTGCTCTAAGTTGGTCATTAGCTGATCCAAACTAGAACATCTTGGTCCAGCAACACACCAGATAACAGTTAAAGGTGGTCATTCTGTTTTTGGACTATGGTTGCTGACCAGCTAATGCTCACCTTAGATCAGCTAGAAACAAACTACCATGTTTCAAAAACATAGCTGTTTAAGCTTTTAATACTGTGTATTCAACAACAACAAACACATTTTGACAGTTAACTAATGAATTCTAAGTGAGCAGGGTTAGGTTATTGAAGTCTGTTCTTGCAGTGTGCAGTCTATTTAAAGTTCATGAACATGCAGTAGATGGTTCATTAGATGTCACCTGGAATGAAACATTGTGCCATTACTCTCCAGAAAGCCATCGTAGTGAACCAGAAGAATATCCCCGTATTTGGATTTACGATGGCAAAGGAAAGGTTTGTATAGAACTTCTATTTTCACCTCTGGTTCCGGAAGTTTTGCTCCATGCACGTAAAAAAAGAATGCAGAAAAAATGCATGTCCATAATTCTGGAATCATCCTAATATTAAGAACAGTTTAACAAACTCTCAGCTGTTCAGCTGATGTTTCATACACAGCAAAGCATGAAAAGCTTCACAAAAAAGTTGTGCAGCCGCGACTACGTGGCAAGCAAAAGTTCTGCAGGGGTCTTTCCCAAACTAGCGATGTCCGTCTGATTCGTTAACGAATCGTTCTTTTGAGTCGACTCCCTTCAATGAATTGTTCGAACCTGTTCACAAACCTGTCTGAACAATTCCGAGCAATTCACTATGGAGTGAAAAGTATGGAAGCTTGTTTCCGCCACGGCATAAAACATTTTAAAAGGTAATTGCGACTTTTTATCTCACAATTGCGAGTTTACATCTCGCAATTCTGAATTTATAACTCAATTCTGATTTTTTTTTTTTTTTTTTTTTTTTAGAATTGCGAGATATAAACTTGCAATTGCGAGTTATAAAGTCAGAATGGCGTGATATAAAGTCACAATTCTAAATTCTTTTCTCAGAATTGCGAGTTATAAAGTCCAATTCTGAGGGGAAAAAAAGACTGGCTGACTTTGTATCTCACAATTCTGACTTTAACTCGCAATTTCGAGTTTATATCACGTAAATCTGACTTTAAAACTCACAATTGCGACTTTATATCGCACAATTCTGAGAAAAAGAATTGTGAGATAAAAGTCGCAATTACCTTTTTTTATTCTGTGGCTGAAACAAGCTTCCATAGTAAAGTGTTCACTGTCAAATCTTGTCAATAACATAAATGTTTATGACTGATTGTATGATATTAAAATATATGAAACTTTATGAAATTTTAAACTTGCAAAATAAGACGTTTTTTAAACGTACTAAACGACTGTTTAATTTAGAGAATGTAAAATGCCACGTTGAGATGTCATAACGCAATGGCGTAAAAGACTCGCTTAATTTGATCTTTTGAAACGACCTGTTCAAAAGAACCGACTCGGCGAAATGAGACGGACTTCGGATCACACTCCCAGATCCCACTGTAAACGTTATCGCCCTAAAATACAACCCTGCATTATTATTGGTCAGCTTCTTTTGAAGACACGCCTTAACAACCAATATTCAATTTTCATTGGACGTTAAACACATAGCCCCAGTACAACAACGCCCACATTCTCATACTGTATCCAATCAGAGATGCGCTAAGAGAAAATCCCACAGACGTCAGGCGCATGGGCCGTTCCTTCTATGATCACATGGATTTGTATTCTCGAAGTGTTTACGACAATTGATTGCGTAATCTCAACTCCCAGCAGTCACGTTACGTTTTTTTACGTATGATTGTCGTAGGTAAGAATTATCTCGAGTTTCTCAAAGCGGCTGTGTTGGGCTCAGTCTTGCCACGACTAAGTAATGAATTGTCAAGAGAAGGTCTACCATGGAGGGAGTTCTCTATAAATGGACCAACTATATTAGTGGTATGTATGCTGCGATAGTTAAAAGTTATGCGTTATAAATCAGGGAAGTCTGTAAAACAATTAGCCTGTTTGCTAGCTCTAGTAGTGTATAAATGATGTTAAGCCATCATCTTCTTTAACTCTCTGTGTCGTTACTTTTTTTCCAAAGTAGTGACCAACTCAACCACATACATTTCATCAGCTAAAAACATTTGCTGAAAAGTTCTTAAGATTATGTATTGGATTGTGTTTTATTCACTTCTGACTATGGGTATTTAAAAGCCTCTTCACTGGAAAAACAAGTCAAGCCATATTATGTTCATTGGTCTTAAACGTCATTAGATACATTGTTACATGTGTCAGTTGCAGATATCATTATTGTTCCTTTGTGTCTTTTGAAGGTTGGCAGCCCCGTTGGTTTGTTCTTGAAGGAGGCACTCTTTCCTACTATGACTCTCAAGAAGATGCATGGAAAGGATGCAAGGGCAGCATCAAAATATCTGTGTGTGAAATACAGGGTAAGGGAAAGTTTATGCTTAACCTGAGCAGGAAACCTAATAATGGTTACATCACAAGCAGCTATTCTTTATATGCTTCAGGATATCATAATACATGCTTGTGCAAGTGGATGTGTTTCTTCATCTTCAAGAAATTGTATGTCCCAGGGGTTGATTTTCATTAAAACAGATTTCAGCTGTTATTTTTGAATTTCACATTAAAACTGTTTTGGAAACTTTCTTATCATGCCCTTTTTTCCTACCACTTGTATGCCACTTATTTTTGCTACTTTTCAAATTATGATTTTATCATTTTACTCTTTTCTAAGACCCAGACTATCAAACCCAGCTATAAAAATGCATCATAAAAGTATACATTTTTATATGGTTATAACTGTGAAGTAAACACAACCTATTTTGATATTTATTGTGACAATTATATTATTATTGCCACTACTACATCAATTTTTTTCCTTAATACATGATAAAACAGGAAAGAGCTTGAGATAAAATATGAGACATGAACAGATTTTTTTTTTTTTTTTTTAAATGTGAGCAGATTTTTTTGGTAATACTTTATTTTACAGTGTCCTTGTTACACGTTACATGTACTTACCATAGTAATAACAGTAAATTATGCATTATTACATGCAACTAACCCTCAACCAAACCTAAACCTACAGTAAATACATATAATTACACTGTAACAATGAATAACCTGTAATTTCATCAAAAATGGTGAAAATATAGTTTAATTGTATTAAGGATACATAAAATGCTAGATATGAAGTTAGCCTTTTAAAAACAAATGTGTCAGTTATTCCACTACCATAATTTACACCATAGAATGCTATTAAACATAATACTTCATTTGAGATGTGGTGAAAATGACACAATGGTTGGAATTATTATTGCTTTACTTAATAAAATGGGGGGGTGATTAATGTGTGTTCACTGTTGAACACATTAGACTAATGAAATAAACTAGTAAGAGTGTGTGAAGAGACATTGTTTTTTGACAGTCCACAGGCCCCATGTGAATGATCTTACAAAAGGCATACTTTGCTAATCCATCTTCTTTGTCCTCCCTCTGCCCATTGTAGTTCACCCATCTGATTTCACAAGGGTTGATCTGATCATTCCAGGAGAACAGTACTTTTATCTCAGGGCAATTAATGCAGCAGAGAGGCAGAAATGGCTTGTGGCGTTGGGGACTGCAAAAGCCTGTCTTACTGACAACCGAACCAAGAGAGAGAAGGGTGAGTGTTGTATTTCTGCTGACAAAATATTCTCTGTTGATCATCTGGCTTTTCTTCTTGTGTTAATATGACAGTGTAATATGATAAAGTAATATATAGGGTATTGTAAACAATATACAGTAGTGTATATTGTGTTGTGGGTTTTAGTCCATGTCTATTAGGTTTTTAGCTCCTACAATATGACAAAATGAACTTTTAGCAGTTAAACACAGTGAATATTTACAGTTCCAGGAAAAATATAGCAAAAATATTGTTGTCCTGGCCCCTACTTCCTGTTTTGATAGACAATGTGTCAATACAGGAAACGAAAATGTGCTTCAAACCATTTCATGGGGTTTAAATGAAAGTACATAACTCATTCAGATCATGATGTTTACTCATTTTGCAATTCTTCAAAGAACTGTCAATCTATAAAGAAAGTGAGTGTCAACACTAGTCTCTTCTATTTTCTTAGAGCTCCAGGAAAGCACAGAGGCTCTGAAAACAAAAATGTCTGAGCTAAGGCTTTACTGTGACCTTCTCCTTCAGCAAGTGAACAAAATACAAGAAAGTCCTCTAGCAGAGATGACAGCTGAATCTGAGGAGGTAAGGGAGTGTTGTGTTGATTTTCAGAGTCGACCTTCACTGACTTCTGCTTTACTGTGCACATTAGGACATTAGGACAAGGACATAATTGAGGAAACATGTATACCCTTAAACAATTTACAAGCTCGTCAATCATCAATAATGCAGGGTTATAAGTGTATCTTTTCATACGTTATCATTCTAAGGGTGTGTTCACACTTCTAGTTAGGTTCTCTTGGTTCTTTTGGTCCAGACCAAAAAAGAAAATTATACATTTAGTCCTGGTTCCATAGGGACGTCACACCTTCACTCTCTTCCATTGTAGAAAAGTGAAGCCGCTAATGTCCCAATATGGTGCTGACATCTTTCGCTGATTACGCAGAATCGGAGCCTAAATCTGCGCATTAGTGAGTGTGAAGTGGAGCCGCGGTATCAAGGCCCCGCCCACACTCTTGCACAATCGGTTAGTACAGTTTACTGCAGAACAACTCATTATGTCGGTGTGAAATAAACAGTTATGGAAATGTAGGAATTAAAGTTAAAGCTTCAATCTCCTCCCGAAGATCCCTAAAAAAGTCTGTTGGTGCCTCAATGACTACTTCACTCAGAGAAGCTGTCAATCATGACGTCACACCCCCGGTTTTATAGGATCAAACAACTAGCTAAAACCAAACTTATTTAAAAAAAAAAAAATGAACACTTAAACTTACATCAGCATGATTAAAAACTACCTAAAATCACAGAAACCATAATTTGATTGTTTAGTTTGTCTCACATCCCATTAGATTACATGGAGAGGGCACGGTCTATGACCTATGCTGCATCTAGTCACCTGGGGGCGATCAGAACTTTTCAGGACTTGTGTGGCACACTTGCCTGGTTTGCGTAGCTTTCACACTGTCATTTTTAACACCGGACCTAAAGATAAAAGATAACGGCTTTTATGACGTATATTTTGCGACGGAACATCCAAAACAATGCTGTGTGCTTGGTTAAATGTGCTCGCTATATGCACGTGCATATGATGGTATATGATGGAGCTGACAACTCGTGAAGAGCTTATAAAACGTGTAAAGGTGGTGCGCACCAGTGTTCGGATGGCAGCATTACTAATTCAAATGAACCGCACTAACAGAGCAATCGCACCAGGGTTTGTTTTAATCGAACCAACCAAGTGTGAACACACCCTAAATGTGTGTGTTTTGTCTTTATCACAAAATCAAAGGTCAAAAATCTGCCTTGTACTGCTCAGACTGGTCAAGTGGCTCTGGAAATTCAGTTTTGATATGTGTTGGTTTCAGGTAAGAGATGAGACAGGAAATCTAGTGAAGTCCACATGCACCACCTTCTTGAAGACCCTGGAGGAGTGTATGCAGATTGCTAGCCGGACCTTCAATCCAGACCTTCTGAGACAGACCCCTCCAGGCTCTCCTCCTGTGGCTACCATCAAACCTCAGAAGGTATATTAAATATAATCACCAAATGGAAAATACAAAAGATTGTGCTGTTGTAGATTCTAATTCAGTTTGTCAGAACCTAAAATATTTCTTATTTCCATAGATCAAAACTACTGATCCAAAAAATCATCACCCAGGAGAAACGTGAGTTTAGTAATGTTAATGGACTCTTGTGTGTCGGCTGTGCTTTTGTTTGTCTCTAAAATGTTGAAAATGTGTGTTATGCAGACAAAATGACTTAATAAACACCTCAGGAACATCAGCACATGAGAGTGGACCAGAAAATGAACCACCTCCATCTCCTCAAGAAAGCATACCTACATCACCCACAGGTTTGCCAAGCATTAAGTCAGTCAGATTCAGAACTGGTGATACATTTTGTCTCAACTCAACTCTCCTTTCCTATCTTATCTATGTCTTGTTTGGTTTAGGAAGTGGTTTAATGGAGGACCAAGAGGAGCCCATGGAGCCTCATAATGCCTCTTCATCAAGCAGACACGACCCTGAAGAACCCGTTGGAGAGGAGAAGGACAAACCGCCAGAAGAAGCAGACCATGGCCAAGAAAAACAACTGGAAGTCTCCCATAGCCCCACACAGAACAAAGAAGAAAAGGTCACTGAAGAAATCCAGGCTGACCTGGAAGTGAATGATCCTCAGTCTGAGAACAAACAGGAAGAGGAAGATAAGGTGGACACATTCTTCAGTACCATGAGCCACAGGTATGAGGCGCCTCAGTTGCTGTGATCCTCTGAAGGAACGAGATGAATGTACTGCACACATTTACGCAATTCAGAATCCAGTTTTCTTTGTGAAAATTAGATATGGTCATGCTAATATCAAGTTATAGGCAACACTACTCTTAGAATTTTGTTTACAGAAAAAGTGCTATATGTACAGTCAGCATTTCAATGAAGATCTAGATTGAGGGACTAGAAATCTCTATAGAGTAACATTGTGTTCTAAGGAACCAAGTGCAATCCGATAAAGCGACGTTATCAATCCTGTCTGTTCCTTGTTAACGGAATGTCTAGTTTAAGTGCAAGTTAAGGTCTTTTGAAAGAATATGTACTGTGAATGCTGTGAAATACAACAGAAAACAAGTTGGACACATCCGTCAGTTCATAAAAACAAAAAATGCAATGACTGAAATGCACTTATAATTGAAGTCTATTAGATAATTTGTAGCATCTCGCCTGGTTAGATTATGGTTTAAAAAAGGCACTTCCCACAAATAGGGTACACTTAGGTCTCCCATAACTTTTTTTTTTTTTTTTTTTAACAGCATTAGAGGTACAAATCCCAATCCCAATTTTAGTTAACTGCATGATATGTGCGTTCACGCCATGTCAGAACAACAAAACAAATTTTGACGTCTGCAACGTAATGTGGAAACACTCAAAATAGCAGCATTAAATGTAGTGAAGTGGTATTATTTCTGTTCAATAATTCCTAGAATTGTTAATGTCTTAATGCAAGAGTACTATGAAAATAAAACGCATACAATACAGTTTAATGTACCTAGCATGAGTTTGATAACTAATTCCCTTCTAAATAAACTTTAGTTTTGTAATAATGCATTTGTATATTGACTTACTTATTGTATTATAGTTTTGTATAACTTTATATATAAAAATTACAGCAATATTTGATCTCAAAGTAGCTAACAGACTATTTTGTTTATATATGAATTTTAAAATGATGCAATTGTGAAATTTTAGTAACGGGGTTAAAACAACTCGTATAATATTTAAAATGACCTCCTTCCTTGCTGGAAAAGAAAAAGACTGTAATTTGTACCCTGTTTGTGGAAAGTTCCAAAACAATGAACTAAATGTCTCACACATTCATACAGTATATAATGGTTTCAACATGTAAAGATTTGAAAGACAAATGGTCCATGATTAAATGTTTATCATGGTATGTTTTCTTTTGATCGCTCAAAATGAGGCCCGGCCTGTGATGAGGGTTTGTAGATTCTTTTGCTATATACATAATTCTTTCATCTTCTTTATGTAATGATGAGGTCATCATATAACTACAACACTAATCTGATCCAACAACCTTCATTAAGCTGAAACTAAATTGGATTGAACCGGTAATGTTATCAAAGCCAATGTGTCGGTATTCATATATGAAAACCTTTTCAGTATTATACCACTGTGTGTGAAGGTTGTACAATTTTTCATTTACTAAACCTGTATTTAATGTGTGCTGTTCTTAATTAAGGACTGCATGCTCCAAACTGGTTTTCTTCTGCTTTGGCTATGCCTGCTTTTGTATTTGGTGTTTTATTTGATCAAATAAATTTGCTTTCTGTTGATGTTTGTGTACTAATGCTCATGTGTTGTCCTTGTGTGAATGTCTGTGGTTTTTTCTTGTAGATTTAGTGATATAATACTGGAGGACGACATTGGTATTCCCACACAGGCCTTTTTGGATTCTTGCTATGCTATAGTACCAGTTTTAGGTAGGACACTCTATCTTTCACTCTCCCTTTTCCACCCTTTCTTTGCTTTGTCTCTTTCCTCCTGTCAGTTCTGTCAGCTCTCTCATTCTCTGCTCTCATTAGTGTTGTGCTTGTTAAAGGTTATAAAAGGCTCCTGGGGACATTGATTTCTGACACTCTGTGCATGTGTCGGCTCGCCATGTGCCCTTGATTTTAGTTTATTTTTTTCTTATATTATTCTGCATCTCATATTAGTCTGCACAGTTAATCCCTCATTCTCCCTCAGGCATGGTCATGCATGCTCTGTCTTTATACTGGGACAGTTCGGTGAGTATCTGACTAAGAACTGCAGGGCCAAGTCGAACTGTATCAGCAATCACTTATGAAAGCTTTTGTACAGCACTTTCTTCTTAAGAGCATACAGTAGTAATGTGTTAATAAAGGTTTTTTTTTTGTTGTTGAGGGGACACCAATTAGTCTATTGCCATATTTAACCCTTACTTTTTTCTAGTTTGAATGGGCATGATGCTTCTGAAAGTGATTGGGTTAGGATTGGTGGTGTTTCTTTTTGGGTGGTGGTGGCTTTAACTTGCATACCAGGAATGTATCCAAGTGCAGATAGACCATTTCCCACAAACATTTATAGATCTTCACAAATAATTAAAAAATACTGTGACCCGCCGCCTATATATATATATATATATATACAGTATTTTGTATATGTATATGTAAAAATATGATGAATATATACAAAATACTGTTCAAAAGTTTGGGGTCAGTAAGATTTTTTTTTTAATGCTTTTGTAAGAAGTCTCTTATGCTCACCAAGGATGCAGTTTCTTTAGTCACTTGATCCTTCAGAAGAAATTCTAATCTGCTGATTTGGCGCTCAAGGACTTTATTATTATTATTATTATTATTATTATTATCAGTATTGAAAATGGCATAGTATTTTTGTGAAAACTGTGATACATTTTCAGCATTCTTTGATAACTAGATATTTCAGAAGAACAGTATTTGAAATGGATTTTTTTGTAACATTGTAAGTTGTTACTGTCACTTTTAATCAATGAATCCATCCTTGCTGAATAAATATATTGATTTCTTTAAAAGAAAATCTCACAGACCCCAAACTTTTGAACTTTAGTGTATGTTTAGGCAGAAAATAAGTTTATCCAACAAAGTACTTACAAAGGCTTTCTCCCCTCAGACAAGCTTGGACCAACTGTCTTTGCTCCAGTTAAACTAGATTTTGTGGGAAACATTAAGGTAAGTGTAACATGCAAACAATGAAACTCAATGCATCGTATTTTTTTTTTAATAAAAGCAAGAACTGTAGATAATACATGGCATATTTTGAATTACATGAGCAGTGGGTTTATGGATTATAGATTCACTATTTTATTTTATATATATATATATATATATATATATATATATATATATATATATATATATATATATATTATTATAGTGAATTAATGAATTGCAAACATTTTTAAGTTCATTTTCCAGTGTATGCTCAAAAATGGGGGTAAGAGGCTAGTTTATTGCCTTTTATGTTAACATTTATCACTATTCATGTTATATTATTGTAAATTGTAGTTCATATGAAACATAAATATGAAAGATAATCATTTGCAGTAATTTTCTATTAATTTTGGGGTGGAAAATATATCTAAAATCTTGCCTAGAGCACCAAAAGAGCCTGGGCCAACCCTGGGGTCAACAGTGTCCAGCGTCTCTGTAATTGTTTGGGATGTCACCATAACCACTAGAGGGCATCATAACTTGATCTGATGGTTGATTCTCCTTATTTGCTCTATCAGAAAATCCAGCAGAAGGTGGTGTCCGATCCTCAGAGTTTCCCCACCCTACAGAGCATCGTGCTGCACGAGGTGGAGACGGAGGTGGCACAGGTGCGGAACTCGGCCACAGAAGCGCTGCTATGGCTTAAACGTGGACTCAAGTTCCTCAAAGAATTCCTTTCTGAAATCAATACAGGGATGAAGGACGTTCAGGGAGCTCTTAGTAAGTCACATGATCAAGTGTAAAACAGTTTGAGTTGCAAAAAGAAAGTGACACTGTGGTTCAAAATGTCCAAACAACTGTCCTTCGCCCATGTTGTTATCAGTGCTTTGTAATGTCTCCTGTTAAAAAGTTTTTCTTTCTTTCAGATAATGCATATGGAAAAACATTACGGCAATATCACGGATGGGTTGTTCGAGGCGTCTTTGCAGTAAGTATTGTGCTAAGAGCTGCTTTTCCATTTTAAAGGAATAGTTTTGTCTGAAAATTTACTTGCCCTAGTGTCGAACAGCACAAAATTTTTTTTTTGAAGAAGAAGAAGAATCGCTAGGCAACTGTCACCATACAAGGATACCAGGGGCTGTCAAGCTTCAAAAAGAACAAGTTAGTTAGTTTATGTTAAAAATTCCGGTATATCCAAAAAATGTATGTATGTATCAATTTATATACAGAGCCCTGCACAACATGGGGTGGGGGGGTCATAAGAATTTGGTCCCTCATTTTAACTTTAAAAAATAGATATTGAAGAATCCGTTCCCACTACGTACACACACACACACACACACACACACACACACACACACATATATATATATATATATACATACACAGTGGTGTGCAGTGGTGTTTTAAAATGAGGAGGCAAATGTAAATTTATGTCCCTAATTAATTTGTTTGTGGTTAAATAAACATTGCATAAAAAAGAGACCAAATACAATTCTATTTTGTACTATTTATTAAAACCAAGTATAAATTGAATCAAGTTAGTGTTTACACATTTTTACATTTATTCCAAAATAATAACTAAAGGCAGTAACAATTTAAAATATAGCTGCTAGCAGCAATTGCGGGGCCAAGCCCATTATGGCTATTTTTGGCGTTTTTGGACTTTGGATTTTATTAGGAAACTTTTGAACATTGCCCAATTCACATGCTTAAACAACTTAACTTAACTTGCTACACATTGAATTTGACCAAACAATCTTCAAAGCTTTAGCCTGTTGCTTTAAACAGCATGCCACTCATACAATGGTTTGTTTAATTTTATAAACACTTGAGTTTTTGAAGGCAGAACAGCAGCTTTTGCCACTAAATGACACAACATTACACACAATTTTATAAAGCTGTCCCACACGGGACTTGAACCCACGACCTCTGGGTCAGATGGCTGTCACTCATCTTGATGCACCACTGGGCAGACATGCTTTCACACAGCTGCCAAAGTTCCATAGTTCTAGTGAGAATCAACTCAAAATGAAGAATTTCTATATAAATGCACAGCATATTATATTTAAAAAGTTCAGTTTAGATCATTCTCAGAAAGACTTAATGTGTGGAACAGAAGCAAATTTTACAATTAACCAATTAGCATGCTAAGCTAACTAACATAAAGACACAAACACATGCTGGGTCAACTTCAGAGACGAATTTCTCAGGAACGGTAGCGAATATCAAAAATATGTTCGGTCATTTCTGTGCAGCTTAGTCCAAAGATCATCTGAGCCGATTTTGGACAAAATGAATTTTGAAGGAAGAGTAGCGAAAAAACTGTTTTTCACTTGTTTCAATATGGCGGACAGTCACATGTTTGGAAAATGACAAATGAGATATCGTCGGTATCGGCATAAGCCAGGGAACAAAATGACATAAATGACACAAAATTTGGACTGTTTTAAAAAGTTATAAACATTTTTGCAAAAAATCATATATCTCTGGAACACTAGGTGTTGCTGTTTTAAACCTTCTCAGGTACCTTCAGGACATGATGTCGATCATGCATACCAAATTTTGTGCAGATATGTCAAATATCTTAAAAGATATTGCAATTTATGACAAAATTCAAAATGGCGGACATGGGGTTCATCCGATCCTGACATATCCGGTATCGTCAGATTCGGCATGACACAAGGAATCCATAGACACCAAGATTATGATTCAGAAGTTATGAGCAGAAATAGCCATTTTTCATATCTTATGACCTGTAGGTGGCACTGTTCCCAACTTTGGCATGGACCCTCCGATCATGGGTCCGATTAAGTGTACCAATTTTCGTTTCGATTGATCATAGTTTGGCAGAGATACAGCCTCAGAACCAATATTGGGTCGACCTTGTTAAGTTCGCGACATCATAACTTTTTTTTTTTACCAGTAGGACAAAAAATTCTGCTCAGTCATTTCTGTGCAGCTCAGTCCAAAGATTCTCTCTGTCAAGTTTTGTAAGAATTGGACACATTTTGAAAGAGTAGCGAAAAAACTGAATACTGTACTTTTCAAAATGGCCATTACTGTAATGGGTGGAGTCTTAACGTAAGATGTTGAATGTGATCAGCATGATGAGAGGAATCAGGTGTACTAGGTTTAATTTTTCTAGATCAAATGGTTCAAAAGTTATAACTGTTTCAATGTTTAATTTTTGAACTGGTGGTGGTGCTATGGAGTTGGTCCTAGAGACTCCAAATTTGGTCCATTTACTATTGATGAACATCTCTACAACTATGCCAAATTTCATAATTTTCCTACTTATGGTTCATAGGGCTGCCATTGACTCCCATTCGGGAAGAATAATAATAAGAAAACTAACAGATACAATAGGGACTACAGCCCTTTCAGAGCTTGGCCCCTAACAATACATTTTATTTGTGAACTAATGTTTAGCTTTTCTTTTTAATAGTCTACTTATTTTCAGCGGTTATTAGGCTTGTACACACTGGCCACAGACACAGACACGAAGATGTACCTTTCATTTCCCGAAGCTGATTGCTCACTAAACAGTCATCAAGTTTTCAGGCCATTTCAAGTTTGATTTTGACATGACATAAAGTGGTGATATCCAAGTGGCGGGTCGTTTACTTACTTTTTAATTAGTCTTCCCATTAATGCCATTTCTTCATTCAGGCCAATTCGCAAACGCGCACAAAAACAAGAGGCGGGATTTATCGCACTAACCAATCATAACCGATCATATCCAATCATAGCGTGATGGAGACATTGCCTTCTCTCACGTGACTTTTCCCCATTCATTTCAGTTACCCCCAACAAAACTCACCGCATGTTGTCGCTGTCGGACAGTGTTACTTTATAAAAACGAGTGACTTCTACATTCACATTTTGTAATATTTGCAATTGTTTTATTTTTGTAATATTGATTATTTTCTCATCCAGTTTTTTTGAGAAGGCACTGCCTCCCTTGCCTACTCGGAGGAAACGCCCCTGACATATACATACACATACAGTGGGAAGAACAAGTATTTGATACACTGCCGATTTTGCAGGTTTTCCTACTTACAAAGCATGTAGAGGTCTGTAATTTTTATCATAGGTACACTTCAACTGTGAGAGATGGAATCTAAAACAAAAATCCAGAAAATAATTAATTTGCATTTTATTGCATGACATAAGTATTTGATCACCTACCAATCAGTAAGAATTCCGGCTCTCACAGACCTGTTAGTCTTTCTTTAAGAAGCCCTCCTGTTCTCCACTCATTACCTGTATTAACTGCACCTGTTTGAACTCGTTACCTGTATAAAAGACACCTGTCCACACACTCAATCAAACAGACTCCAACCTCTCCACAATGGCCAAGACCAGAGAGCTCAAGGCTGGGATGGGCTACAGGACAATAGGCAAGCAGCTTGGTGAGAAGGCAACAACTGTTGGCGCAATTATTAGAAAATGGAAGAAGTTCAAGATGACGGTCAATCTCCTTCGGTCTGGGTCACCATGCAAGATCTCACCTCGTGGGGCATCAATGATCATGAGGAAGGTGAGGGATCAGCCCAGAACTACACGGCAGGACCTGGTCAATGACCTGAAGAGAGCTGGGACCACAGTCTCAAAGAATACCATTAGTAACACACTACGCCGTCATGGATTAAAATCCTGCAGCGCACGCAAGGTCCCCCTGCTCAAGCCAGCGCATGTCCAGGCCCGCCTGAAGTTTGCCAATGACCATCTGGATGATCCAGAGGAGGAATGGGAGAAGGTCATGTGGTCTAATGAGACAAAAATAGAGCTTTTTGGTCTAAACTCCACTCGCCGTGTTTGGAGAAAGAAGAAGGATGAGTACAACCCCAAGAACACCATCCCAACCGTGAAGCATGGAGGTGGAAACATCATTCTTTGGGGATGCTTTTCTGTAAAGGGGACAGGACGATTGCACGGTATTGAGGGGAGGATGGATGGGGCCATGTATCGCGAGATCTTGGCCAACAACCTCCTTCCCTCAGTAAGAGCATTGAAGATGGATTGTGGCACAGTTGAAGAGTACCTATGATAAAAAATTACAGACTTCTACATGCTTTGCTACATACAAGTGGGCAAACCTGCAAAATCGGCAGTGTATCAAATACTCCCCACTGTATATACACATTATATCCCCTGTTCACTCCACTATGAACTGTTGTTTTATGGCATGGGCTGTGCATAGATTCTTAAAAGTCACCATGAAATCAAAATGGACCATTCTTATTTTTTATTTAATATAGCAGTATTTATTATAAATGTATCTGTGCACATTGTTTTTTTTATTTTATTCATGTGCTCTCGTAATACTTGGCTTGTCTTTTAAAATTGTCCTTCTGTGTTCCATTGAAAAAATAACAATATTCAGTTTTGGAAAAATCTTGACAACATGCATTCAAATCCCCTTAGGCCTTTCTGACTCTGTTTTTGTATTTGTTTATGTTAGCTGGCTCTACGGGCCGCCCCGTCCTATGAAGGCTTCATGGCTGCTCTGGTTTCTCATGAAGGCGATGAGCTGAAGGAGGGCTTTATGACCGGCATGCATCGAGACCTGGACTTCTACCTGCCAGCTATGGGGAAACAGCTGTCCATCCTGGACGCTCTCTATGAGGAGTACGGCTTGGAATCAGACGAGATCGTGTGACTAACACAAACGCACCCACACAGCGAACACAGCTTGCTTCTGACGGAGCTCATCGGTTTCAGTGGTGGAGTTGTATCTCTTTCACCCGCTGTGGTAACTGAAAGTTAGTGTTGAAGAAGGCAGGGAGGCTTGCAAAGACTGACCAGTAAGAGTGTGTTGGATAATGTGGCATCTGCAAACTCCAATAACAGTCATCCCTGCAAAATTGAAACAGCCGCATCAAAAGGGGGGGCAGGGTGTGATTCCAAGTGTTTTCAGGGAACAGCTGTATTTTTAGAAACCGTCAGTGGAGTGATCAAGTGTTTTGTTGACATTGGTTGTATGTTTTTTTCATACACATTCGGCCATCAGAATGCAAACCGCATATGGTGAAGAAGATAATATACCATATTGTTTACCTGGCAGTGAAGGTGGCAGTATTCTTATTCGCAGTAAAAGTGCAAAAATGCACTTGTGCTTTTCTCCTCACTTGAAATATTGCATTACTTTTGTTCAGATACTTACATCTCTTTAATTTTAGACTAGCACAAAACTAAGAAGTTATTCAGAGACCTTCGGGGATTCGGATAAACATGCATCATGAAACCATATAAGTATACAGATACTGTGGTGAGTTATTTTTGCGGTGACATAATCTTTAAACGCATTCACAATGGCTCCAATTCAGGACTCGTAGGATCAAATTGGTGATGGGGACCAAAGGAGTTTCTTTTTCTTGGTTTAGTGGAGAGATTCCCGACTATAGAAAAAATTTAGTTGTGATCTTGGATCTTCATTACAAACCTGATT
Organism: Coreius guichenoti; assembly: GCA_039654105.1. NCBI lineage: Eukaryota > Metazoa > Chordata > Actinopteri > Cypriniformes > Gobionidae > Coreius > Coreius guichenoti. The sequence continues at coordinate 28,018,483 of CM077176.1, read as the reverse complement.
CCAAAAAAGTTGGGACACTGTAGAAATTGTGAATAAAAACAGAATGCAATGATGTGGAAGTTTCAAATTTCAATATTTTATTCAGAATACAACATAGATTACATATCAAATGTTTAAACTGAGAAAATGTATCATTTTAAGGGAAAAATAAGTTGATTTTAAATTTCATGGCATCAACACATCTCAAAAAAGTTGGGACAAGGCCATGTTTACCACTGTGTGGCATCCCCTCTTCTTTTTATAACAGTCTGCAAACGTCTGGGGACTGAGGAGACAAGTTGCTCAAGTTTAGGAATAGGAATGTTGTCCCATTCTTGTCTAATACAGGCTTCTAGTTGCTCAACTGTCTTAGGTCTTCTTTGTCGCATCTTCCTCTTTATGATGCGCCAAATGTTTTCTATGGGTGAAAGATCTGGACTGCAGGCTGGCCATTTCAGTACCCGGATCCTTCTTCTACGCAGCCATGATGTTGTAATTGATGCAGTATGTGGTCTGGCATTGTCATGTTGGAAAATGCAAGGTCTTCCCTAAAAGAGACGACGTCTGAATGGGAGCATATGTTGTTCTAGAACTTGGATATACCTTTCAGCATTGATGGTGCCTTTCCAGATGTGTAAGCTGCCCATGCCACACGCACTCATGCAACCCCATACCATCAGAGATGCAGGCTTCTGAACTGAGCGCTGATAACAACTTGGGTTGTCCTTGTCCTCTTTAGTCCGGATGACATGGCGTCCCAGTTTTCCAAAAAGAACTTCAAATTTTGATTCGTCTGACCACAGAACAGTTTTCCACTTTGCCACAGTCCATTTTAAATGAGCCTTGGCCCAGAGAAAACGCCTGCGCTTCTGGATCATGTTTAGATATGGCTTCTTTTTTGACCTATAGAGTTTTAGCCGGCAACGGCGAATGGCACGGTGGATCGTGTTCACCGACAATGTTTTCTGGAAGTATTCCTGAGCCCATGTTGTGATTTCCATTACAGTAGCATTCCTGTATGTGATGCAGTGCCGTCTAAGGGTCCGAAGATCACGGGCATCCAGTATGGTTTTCCGGCCTTGACCCTTACGCACAGAGATTGTTCCAGATTCTCTGAATCTTTGGATGACATTATGCACTGTAGATGATGATAACTTCAAACTCTTTGCAATTTTTCTCTGAGAAACTCCTTTCTGATATTGCTCCACTATTTTTCGCCACAGCATTGGGGGAATTGGTGATCCTCTGCCCATCTTGACTTCTGAGAGACACTGCCACTCTGAGAGGCTCTTTTTATACCCAATCATGTTGCCAATTGACTTAATAAGTTGCAAATTGGTCCTCCAGCTGTTCCTTATATGTACATTTTTAACTTTTCCGGCCTCTTATTGCTACCTGTCCCAACTTTTTTGGAATGTGTAGCTCTCATGATATCCAAAATGAGCCGATATTTGGCATGACATTTCAAAATGTCTCCCTTTCAACATTTGACATATCTATAATCTATTGTGAATAAAATATGTTTATGAGATTTGTAAATTATTGCATTCCTTTTTTATTCACAATTTGTACAGTGTCCCAACTTTTTTGGAATCGGGTTTGTACAAAAGAAAAGATGTCATGATATTTCCTCAGTGACTATTTATTGACTTATTTATTTGAAAATCAATTCCAACTGTTGATTTTATTGTAAGAATCACATTATGCTCGCTCTAAAATCATATGAATTATACTAATTTGTGCATGTTGCATTGCATGGGCTTTGTTTTTATATTACTAAATGATTAGCACATAATATGCAGATGACTGTTCTAGGTTTATATTTTATTCTTATTGCATTCCAGACTGTTTTAAACTAAAATCCCACAAATAATTGTCTTTGTAAATATGCCCTCCTAACATTTTCCACTTTTTTTTTTGCATTCGTTTTCGTTTTCGATTCCGGTTTGGTTGAATTGTCACAATTTATCCGATGTGTCCTTTAAAGGGATTGCTCATCCATAAATGAAAATTCTGTCATCATATTGCTTCAAACATGTATGACTTTCTTCATCTGCAGAACAAAAATATTTTGAAGAATTTTGGTAAATAAGTTGTACTGAGAACATAATGATACATTTCTCAAAATACCTTTTTTTTTTTTTTTTTTGCAGACATGAGGGTAAGTAAATGGAGACGGAATTTTCAATTTTGGGTGAACCAACCTTTTATATCTTTATGAAATCAATAAGACTTCAGCTGAAAAGCAGAGCTTTGACATAACATCAAGAAAAATGTTTGGTCTTCTCCCAGGAATAGCACACAAGATCCATGTTGTCTTTCACTAGTATTAAAATATGTCTATATGCCTTTTTATATGTATTTACTAATTGTAATTTTTAAATTGTCATTTATACTGAATTGGCTGTAGTGTGTTTTTAATCTTTTAATTCCAAAATATGCAAAATTCTTATTAACATATATCAATTTTGTATATTTTCAAAGTCATGAGGTGACCAGTAAGTGGCGTTATCCATCCAAGTGACAGTTTTAGACACAAGTAATGTTACATCATCATTATGACACTCAATCCTTCAATATCTGGATGTGGTTGCCAGGATACTCTCACCACAACAAGGATGATCACTAGACTCAATAATAAGGGCCAAGAATAGAAGGGTAGTTTTTACGTGCACTTGTGCATGTGTGATAGGAGAAAGGTTTTTGATACATACACATACATACATATATATATATATATATATACACACACAGTGGGGAGAACAAGTATTTGATACACTGACGATTTTGCAGGTTTTTCTACTTACAAAGTATGTAGAGGTCTGTAATTTTTATCACAGGTACACTTCAACTGTGAGAGACGGAATATAAAACAAAAATCCAGAAAATCACATTGTATGATTTTTAAATAATTAATTTCCATTTTATTGCATGACATAAGTATTTGATCACCTACCAACCAGTAAGAATTCCGGCTCTCACAGACCTGTTAGTTTTTCCTCTAAGAAGCCCTCCTGTTCTCCACTCATTACCTGTATTAACTGCACCTGTTTGAACTCGTTACCTGTATAAAAGACACCTGTCCACAAACTCAATCAAACAGACTCCAACCTCTCCACAATGGCCAAGACCAGAGAGCTGTGTAAGGACATCAGGAATAAAATTGTAGACCTGCACAAGGCTGGGATGGGCTACAGGACAATAGGCAAGCAGCTTGGTGAGAAGGCAACAACTGTTGGCGCAATTATTAGATAATGGAAAAAGTTCAAGATGACGGTCAATCTCCCTCGATCTGGGGCACCATGCAAGATCTCACCTCGTGGGGCATCAATGATCATGAGGAAGGTGAGGGATCAGCCCAGAACTACACGGCAGGACCTGGTCAATGACCTGAAGAGAGCTGGGACCACAGTCTCAAAGAAAACCATTAGTAACACACTACGCCGTCATGGATTAAAATCCTGCAGCGCACGCAAGGTCCCCCTGCTCAAGCCAGCGCATGTCCAGGCCCGTCTGAAGTTTGCCAATGACCATCTGGATGATCCAGAGGAGGAATGGGAGAAGGTCATGTGGTCTGATGAGAAAAAAATAGAGCTTTTTGGTCTAAACTCCACTCGCCGTGTTTGGAGGAAGAAGAAGGATGAGTACAACCCCAAGAACATCCCAACCGTGAAGCATGGAGGTGGAAACATCATTCTTTGGGGATAATTTTCTGCAAAGGGGACAGGACGACTGCACCGTATTGAGGGGAGGATGGATGGGGCCATGTATCGCGAGATCTTGGCCAACAACCTCCTTTCCTCAATAAGAGCATTGAAGATGGGTCGTGGCTGGGTCTTCCAGCATGACAACGACCCGAAACACACAGCCAGGGCAACTAAGGAGTGGCTCCGTAAGAAGCATCTCAAGGTCCTGGAGTGGCCTAGCCAGTTTCCAGACCTGAACCCAATAGAAAATCTTTGGAGGGAGCTGAAAGTCCGTATTGCCCAGCGACAGCCCCAAAACCAGAAGGATCTGGAGAAGGTCTGTATGGAGGAGTGGGCCAAAATCCCTGCTGCAGTGTGTGCAAACCTGGTCAAGAACTACAGGAAACGTATGATCTCTGTAATTGCAAACAAAGGTTTCTGTACCAAATATTAAGTTCTGCTTTTCTGATGTATCAAATACTTATGTCATGCAATAAAATGCAAATTAACTACTTAAAAATCATACAACGTGATTTTCTGGATTTTTGTTTAAGATTCCGTCACTCACAGTTGAAGAGTACCTATGATAAAAATTACAGACTTCTACATGCTTTGTAAACCTGCAAAATCGGCAGTGTATCAAATACTTGTTCTCCCCACTATATATATATATATATATACACTCACCTAAAGGATTATTAGGAACACCATACTAATACTGTGTTTGACCCCCTTTCGCCTTCAGAACTGCCTTAATTCTACGTGGCATTGATTCAACAAGGTGCTGAAAGCATTCTTTAGAAATGTTGGCCCATATTGATAGGATAGCATCTTGCAGTTGATGGAGATTTGTGGGATGCACATCCAGGGCACGAAGCTCCCGTTCCACCACATCCCAAAGATGCTCTATTGGGTTGAGATCTGGTGACTGTGGGGGCCATTTTAGTACAGTGAACTCATTGTCATGTTCAAGAAACCAATTTGAAATGATTCAAGCTTTGTGACATGGTGCATTATCCTGCTGGAAGTAGCCATCAGAGGATGGGTACATGGTGGTCATAAAGGGATGGACATGGTCAGAAACAATGCTCAGGTAGGCCGTGGCATTTAAACGATGCCCAATTGGCACTAAGGGGCCTAAAGTGTGCCAAGAAAACATCCCCCACACCATTACACCACCACCACCAGCCTGCACAGTGGTAACAAGGCATGATGGATCCATGTTCTCATTCTGTTTACGCCAAATTCTGACTCTACCATCTGAATGTCTCAACAGAAATCGAGACTCATCAGACCAGGCAACATTTTTCCAGTCTTCAACTGTCCAATTTTGGTGAGCTCATGCAAATTGTAGCCTCTTTTTCCTATTTGTAGTGGAGATGAGTGGTACCCGGTGGGGTCTTCTGCTGTTGTAGCCCATCCGCCTCAAGGTTGTGCGTGTTGTGGCTTCACAAATGCTTTGCTGCATACCTCGGTTGTAACGAGTGGTTATTTCAGTCAAAGTTGCTCTTCTATCAGCTTGAATCAGTCGGTCCATTCTCCTCTGACCTCTAGCATCAACAAGGCATTTTCGCCCACAGGACTGCCGCATACTGGATGTTTTTCCCTTTTCACACCATTCTTTGTAAACTCTAGAAATGGTTGTGCGTGAAAATCCCAGTAACTGAGCAGATTGTGAAATACTCAGACCGGCCCGTCTGGCACCAACAACCATGCCACGCTCAAAATTGCTTAAATCACCTTTCTTTCCCATTCTGACATTCAGTTTGGAGTTCAGGAGATTGTCTTGACCAGGACCACACCCCTAAATGCATTGAAGCAACTGCCATGTGATTGGTTGATTAGATAATTGCATTAATGAGAAATTGAACAGGTGTTCCTAATAATCCTTTAGGTGAGTGTATATATATATATATATATATATATATATATATTACACACACAAACAAACCCGATTCCAAAAAAGTTGGGACACTGTACAAATTGTGAATAAAAAAGGAATGCAATAATTTACAAATCTCATAAACTTATATTTTATTCACAATAGAATATAGATAACATATCAAATGTTGAAAGTGAGACATTTTGAAATGTCATGCCAAATATTGGCTCATTTTGGATTTCATGAGAGCTACACATTCCAAAAAAGTTGGGACAGGTAGCAATACGAGGCCGGAAAAGTTAAATGTACATATAAGGAACAGCTGGAGGACCAATTTGCAACTTATTAGGTCAATTGGCAACATGATTGGGTATAAAAAGAGCCTCTCAGAGTGGCAGTGTCCCTCAGAAGTCAAGATGGGCAGAGGATCACCAATTCCCCCAATGCTGCGGCGAAAAATAGTGGAGCAATATCAGAAAGGAAAATTCTCAGAGAAAAATTGCAAAGAGTTTGAAGTTATCATCATCTACAGTGCATAATATCATCCAAAGATTCAGAGAATCTGGAACAATCTCTGTGCGTAAGGGTCAAGGCCAGAAAACCATACTGGATGCCCGTGATCTTCGGGCCCTTAGACGGCACTGCATCACATACAGGAATGCTACTGTAATGGAAATCACAACATGGGCTCAGGAATACTTCCAGAAAACATTGTCGGTGAACACGATCCACCGTGCCATTCGCCGTTGCCGGCTAAAACTCTATAGGTAAAAAAAGAAGCCATATCTAAACATGATCCAGAAGCGCTGGCGTTTTCTCTGGGCCAAGGCTCATTTAAAATGGACTGTGGCAAAGTGGAAAACTGTTCTGTGGTCAGACGAATCAAAATTTGAAGTTCTTTTTGGAAAACTGGGACGCCATGTCATCCGGACTAAAGAGGACAAGGACAACCCAAGTTGTCATCAGCGCTCAGTTCAGAAGCCTGCATCTCTGATGGTATGGGGTTGCATGAGTGTGTGTGGCATGGGCAGCTTACACATCTGGAAAGGCACCATCAATGCTGAAAGGTATATCCAAGTTCTAGAACAACTTATGCTCCCATCCAGACGTCGTCTCTTTCAGGGAAGACCTTGCATTTTCCAACATGACAATGCCAGACCACATACTGCATCAATTACAACATCATGGCTGCGTAGAAGGATCCGGGTACTGAAATGGCCAGCCTGCAGTCCAGATCTTTCACCCATAGAAAACATTTGGCGCATCATAAAGAGGAAGATGCGACAAAGAAGACCTAAGACAGTTGAGCAACTAGAAGCCTGTATTAGACAAGAATGGGACAACATTCCTGTTCCTAAACTTGAGCAACTTGTCTCCTTAGTCCCCAGACGTTTGCAGACTGTTATAAAAAGAAGAGGGGATGCCACACAGTGGTAAACATGGCCTTGTCCCAACTTTTTTGAGATAAGCTGATTTTAAATTTCATGGCATCAACACATTTTTCCCTTAAAATTATACATTTTCTCAGTTTAAACATTTGATATGTCATCTATGTTGTATTCCGAATAAAATATTGAAATTTGAAACTTCCACATCATTGCATTCTGTTTTTATTCACAATTTGTACAGTGTCCCAACTTCTTTGGAATCGGGTTTGTACACACACACACACACACACACACACACACACACACACACACACACACACACCCCGATCAGGTGAAATGAATAACACTGATTATCTCTTCATCACGGCACCTGTTAGTGGGTGGGATATATTAGGCAGCAAGTGAACATTTTGTCCACAAAGTTGATGTGTTAGAAGCAGGAAAAATGGGCAAGCATAAGGATTTGAGCGAGTTTGACAAGGTCCAGATTGTGATGGCTAGACGACTGGGTCAGAGCTCCAAAACTGCAGCTCTTGTGGGGGTGTTCCCGGTCTGCAGTGGTCAGTATCTATCAAAAGTGGTCCAAGAAAGGAACAGTGGTGAACCGGCGACATGGTCATGGCTCATTGATGCACGTGGGGAGCAAAGGCTGGCCTGTGTGGTCCGATCAAACAGACGAGCTACTGTAGCTCAAATTGCTCAAGAAGTTAATGCTGGTTCTGATAGAAAGGGGTCAGAATACACAGTGCATCGCAGTTTGTTGCGTATGCGGCTGCATAGCCGCAGACCAGTCAGGGTGCCCATGCTGACCCCTGTCCACCACCAAAAGCGTCAACAGTGGGCACGTGAGCATCAGATCTGGACCATGGAGCAATGGAAGAAGGTGGCCTGGTCTGATGAATCACGTTTTCTTTTACATCACGTGGATGGCCGGGTGCGTGTGTGTCGCTTACCTGGGGAACACATAGCACCAGGATGTACTATGGGAAGAAGGCAAGCCAGCAGAGGCAGTGTGATGCTTTGGGCAATGTTCTGCTGGGAAACCTTGTGTCCTGCCATCCATGTGGATGTTACTTTGACATGTACCACCTACCTAAGCATTGTTGCAGACCATGTACACACTTTCATGGAAACGGTATTCCCTGGTGGCTGTGGCCTCTTTCAGCAGGATAATGCGCCCTGCCACAAAGCAAAAATGGTTCAGGAATGGTATGAGGAGCACAACGAGTTTGAGGTGTTGACGACCTCCAAATTCCCCAGATCTCAATCCAATCGAGCATCTGTGGGATGTGCTGAACAAACAAGTCTGATCCATGGAGGCCCCACCTCGCAACTTACAGGACTTAAAGAATCTGCTGCTAACATCTTGGTGCTATATACCACAGCACACCTTCAGTGGAGTCCACGCCTCGACGGGTAGGGCTGTTTTGGCAGCAAAAGGGGGACCAACACAATATTAGAATCAGCTGTTAGATTTAAGTACACAATTAGATAATACCAATTTAGGTCAACCAATTACCAATCAATGCTTAATTTTGTTCAGTCTGTGGTGTAAAAGATCACATTAGCAATTAAAGAAAAAACACTTAAGCAAAACATGGTCAGGTCAAAGAGTCTGAATAATTTTGTCCCAAATTTTTATAAAATTTTACTGGAAGTCCACTGTATGAAGATTTTTTTTTGGTATAATATGTCACAGTTAACTTTTTTTGCTATCCTCACTTACATAAATGAACTATAGTGTCCTGCAACCACTAGTAAAAAATTATATCTGGTGTCTGAATAATTTTTGGTTTGACTGTATATATTAGTCAAAACAGCAAATAACCAGTAGCAGTGGTTTTACTACTAATCTGTAGTGTCTACATGTACTATAAACTAATGTACTATTTCTTATACGGCATCATGACAGTTCTGAGAGGAGCTATATTGCATTACATACATTGGAAACCCTTTACCTATGCAGCATTGCGCCATTCATTTCCAGGGTCTGGTGGGAAAACATTCGGGACAACAGACTGGATGCCAAATTGCAACACTCCCATCACTCTAACAACTTCTGGCCCACAGACAGCGTTTTCCAGTGACCTGAATTCAAGCTTCCTGGAAGGAAAGGTCTAATGTTAATTAGATTTCAGCCAAACAAACAGAACTTAACATTTTTTTGATTAAGCAATATCACACAAGGTTTTATACAATAAACAATACGTTTTTCAACAAACAAGACGTTAACATTAAGTAACTTACATTTTCACATGGAAAGGGTTTTTGCATTCCACTGCGCTGCTTTTTGTAGCCAACAGCTACTTTTCCATTGATTTTCTATGTAAACGCGCGCTAGGTGGACGTGTCTGACTGTTGCGTACGCGCCTTCTGCAGCGTCTCGCTGGCTTTCTAAAAACGCGTTGCTCAAGTTTTAAAAGTTCAAATTTCAAAAAAGTGTCAAGAACATTTTTTCGGTTTCATTGACCTGCGTATCGTTTCATGTTTCGTAAAATGAATCGTTTGAGGAAATGATTCAGTGAGTCACTAATATAGACGGTCACTTTTTTGTCACATACCTAGTCTCTCGACATGTCTCTGGAAAATGTAAAGTCGATGTCTCAGCAATAATCAGATGACGACTTCCAAACTCCTGAAGTGTTTCCAGAAAAGTGTGCCAATGGTCCGTGGGTGTGACGTCTGAACTGAGACTACTCTTTTGCTGTACTGTTTTTTTTTTCTTTATACTATAAAGCAGAGAAGTAGGCATTGGACACCGCTATATTCTTAAATCTTAAATGCGCAAACACAGGCGGAGCGATATAAACAGTGAAAAGCCCCTGTGCTGTTATCCACACTGTTATATCAGCACTATATGCAGCTCAACCAATCAAGCACCTGTTGTATAAAATAAATTGAGTGCTGCAGGAATGACGTATTTTTGTAGGCCAAAACTTCGAAACCAGTTAGCATTTTAGCTCTGATTCCATTATCCTGAAATCAATGGGTTTTTGCCAGTTAGGTGGTTACTAACTGGCTAAGTTAGACTACAGAGGTTGTCAGAAACATTTATCATGGCAAACAAGGAAACTAATCTATTCACTAGCTCGCTTATACAGCCTCGTTGTGTTTATAATCGCACTCTTGCAAACTATTCAAACTCAAACTTTCATGGAAAATGTTAATAAAGACAAAATGAAAGAGTTGTTGGAAGCTTAGTAGTAGTGACGTTGGAGGCATGCGGTGTAGTTTGTTTATACCCTGTGATTAGGTTTTTACTTCTGCTGATTGTATTTAGGATTCAAAATTTATAATAGCTGTGTGTTAATTTGTGAAGATTATAATGAAAAAAAAAATTAAGAATCCTAAACTTAAATGCTTATTTTCTGCATTAATTCAAAAGCCAATGGAAAAATCCTATTGTGTTTTTGTTTAGGGAACCATGGTAATGCTAACTTCCAGGGCTGGCCTACAAAAATACTTCATCACTGCAGCACTCTATAGAAGTTATAGCCCTTGTCTATCTATACAATTTATAGATTTTATATTGATAAACTCATCTTTCTGTGAATTGTTCCTGGCTAATATCTGTCCATTTATTTCTAATTTACATGTGTCTGTTGTTCATTCCCTGCCATTCTATTGCACCTTGCATGCTTGCCATTCCCTCATGTAGGTCAGGGATTTTCACTGGGGCCTCGAGTGACAGCTGGGTCCTCTCTGTTTCCTGCCTGTGAGGCCCCCTGTCCTCCGTCCTACACCAGCACCTGAAACGTGACACCACTAAACCTGCATTGGTATAATCCATCATCATACAATATGGCAGCTGCCTTTTTTCCAATTTAATTTAAATCAGTCTATCACTGTCCAAAAAAAAAAAAAAAGTTGCTGCCTCAAATTTAAGTATAATCGACTTGGATGTTTAAGTAATTTCAACTTAAATTACATTAAACTGACTTTTAAAAAAATGAGTGGAATCTTGTATAACTCATAAAAAAAGTTGAAAATTGCTTAAATTATTTTGATGAGTTAAAAGCAATGTAAAAACATATGTTGTCATAACTTATTGAGCATCTATTTTTTTTTAACAGTGTAGGGCTGTATCCAAAATCTCACCCTCATTCAGTATTCCCTACATTATTTCACTAATCTAGTCCATTGATGAGTGAATAAAAGTGAGTGAACAAATTCGAACACTGAGTGTACAGGAGTGCTGTGGACACCATCTTCTTGCGAGATGCATTAATTCATTCAGCACAATGCTCACAGTGTATGAGTCTACCCAACTAACAAGGAACATTCTCAGAACTGTGGCTAACGTTCTGGCAAGGTTCTCTCAACATTATGGACTCCATAACTACATTATTAGAACATACACCGATCAGGCATAACATTATGACCTAATATTGTGTTGATCCCCAATGTCGAGGCATGGACTCCACTAGACCCCTAAAGGTGTGCTGTGGTATATGGCACCAAGATGTTAGCAGCAGATTCTTTAAGTCCTCCAAGTTGCAAGGTAGGGCCTCCATGGATCGGACTTGTTTGTTCAGCACATCCCACATCCTTCAGATGAGACGTTAAACCGAGGTCCTGACTCTCTGTGGTCATTAAAAATCCCAGGATGTCCTTCGATAAAGAGTAGGGGTGTAACCCCGGCATCCTGGCCAAATTTGCCCATTGGCCCCTGTCCATCATGGCCTCCTAATCATCCCCATATACTGATTGGCTTCATCACTCTGTCTCCTCTCCACCAATAAGCTGGTGTGTGGTGGGCGTTCTGGCGCAATATGGCTGCCGTCGCATCATCCAGGTGGATGCTGCACATTGGTGGTGGTTGAAGAGATTCCCCCCTTCTATATGTAAAGCGCTTTGAGTGCCTAGAAAAGCGCTATATAAATGTAACAAATGAATTATTATTATAATTATTACATGGATGGCAGGTTTCCCAGCAGAACATTGCCCAAAGCATCACACTGCCTCCGCCGGCTTGCTTTCTTCTCATAGTGCATCCTGGTGCCATGTGTTCCCCAGGTAAGTGACGCACACGCACCCGGCCATCCATGTGATGTAATAGAGAACGTGATTCATCAGACCAGGCCACCTTCTTCCATTGCTCTGTGGTCCAATTCTGATGCTCATGTGCCCACTGTTGGCGCTTTCAGCATGGGCACCCTGACTGTTCTGTGGCTATGCAGCCCCATATGCAACAAACTGTGATGCACTGTGTATTATGACACATTTCTATCAGAACCAGCATTAACTTCTTGAGCAATTTGAGCTACAGTAGCTCGTCTGTTTGATCGGACCACATGGGCCAGCCTTCGCTCCCCACGTGCATCAATGAGCCTTAAAATATTTAATTACTACAGTAGTAATTTTACACACAAACTGACCAGCAACCACAACTTTCAGATGCCATCTTTCTTTTTTTTTTTGCTCAACTGTCACCGAATTGAACGCATAGGATTGTGGGATATCAAAGGCAGTGAAGGATACTATGCTGCCTTCAAAAATCAATCAGATGAAGGTATCTCAGGAGACAGGAAGTGAAGCTAACTTTGGATTCGGATGTGCCTTGATGCCTTCCTACCTTGGAAGGCAGCATTTTTAAGTTTTCGGATGCAGCCATTGTTTACACACAAGTAAGCTAATGTGATCATCAAACATTCAGCAGCATATAAATCAAAACTGCCTACTGAGAAAAATGTCAAACCCACAGAGATGTATATGACTGTGCAAGCTTTGGAGGAGTTGATGGACTCGGTCTACTCTTTCTATGTTTTGATCATCATTCTGAATCCGATCCAGACAAAGTCTTAATGATAACACAACTCTACCTCTCATTCCAGCCAGATGATCAAATGGTAGCTGCTCACATCTCATTTCTGCCTGGATGAAGAGCCAACACCTGTAACTAAACCTTGCAAAGACAGAACTGCTTGTGGTCTCGGCCAACCCAACACTTCATCACAACTTCTCCATTCAGCTAGGTTCGTCAAACATAACTCCTTCCATGACAGCCAGGAACTTTGGAGTTGTGATTGATTGACCAGTTGAACTTCACAGACCACATTGCTAGAACTACCCGGTCCTGTATATTTGCCTCATACAACATTAGAAAGATCAGGATCTTCCTATCGGAGCATGCTACACAACTCCTTGTCCAAGCTCTTGTTCTGTTGAGACTGGACTATTGTATTGCTCTCTTGGCTGGCCTTCAAACATGTACTGTCGCAACTGATCCAGAATGCAGCAGCGAGAGTGGTCTTTAACAAGCCGAAGAGAGCGCACGTCACACCTCTCTTCACGAATTTGCACTGGTTGACAATAGCCACTCGCATAAAATTCAAGGCACTGATGTTTGCATACATAACAACCACTAGCTCTGCACCCCTATACCTATTATCTAAACTCACTACTTTAGACTAATGTGCCCTCCAGAAGCTTGCGTTCTGCAAGTGAACGGCACCTTGTGGAGCCATCCCAAAATCACTTTCACAGACATTTACCTTGACTGTTCCCTGCTGGTGGAATGATCTGCCTAATGCCGTTCACACTGCACAATTTCAGCCCCGATTTTCACTCGCCGACAGATTTAGCAAAATCGCTGAAAAATGCCCGAAATCAGAGGCAAATCTCTCACGGTGCTCCCTCATGAGAGTGACAATCACGCAGTGTGAATCATCTAAGACGCGATCTGAAAAAAATCAATGATACGTCGTCGACGCCCGTGAGATATTTAGCATGCTAAATATCTGGACCTGTCGGCGATTCAAAATCCTGCTGTGTGAAATGTGTTCTGACAGAAAATTACATTGGCGATGACCTACAGCCAATGAGAGAGCAAGATACAGGGCATAAGGAAGTTCAGGGAGGAGTTATAGTTATAGGAGAATATCAGTATTACACATAAGCTTTACAATTATATCAAACAGAAACAAAGCACAAACATTTTCTTGACCAGCCGCAACAGCAGCACATTGCAAATTTATTTTAAATTACTCTTTGCAGAACACACAATCCTTGCTCCCCGCATTTCCCCAACCATTTCCTCCTCCATAATCTTTTTTTCTTTGTCTCCTTTTCACTGCAAATCAGCACACAGCCAATTTGGATTGCAAGCTTCTTGCTGGCTACCATTTTTAATAACAATTCCAGTCTCACGCGTGATCTTGTGTTATTTCCTTACCACTTTTCATGTGTGTTTGGTTGTGAAACGTAGTTTGCGGACCAGAGTTGTCGGCAATTCTTGCTATTGTAAAGTCATGCAATGTGTAACCTTCTGCAATGTGCACACAGCATCAACTGAATGCTACCCCAGATAGTCATGTAGTGTGATAAGAACAGTGATCTGATGACTTTGAAAATCGTGCAATGTGAACTCGGCATAACTCAACCTGAGTTTTTAGCCATTTTCAAAAAATGTGTACTGTGCAAGACTAACTGGGACTTGTCATGGTAAGTCGCTTTGGATAAAAGCATCTGCTAAATGATTCAATGTAAATGTTTGCAAAAAGGTCTCAAATTGTTTGAGACTGAGTTTGATTCATACAGTTCACACATGCATTGAATCGTCTCCTGCAATTTCTCACACTGAAATAAGACAGAAAACAAAAAGAGGTGAATATTTACCTACAATCCATTTTGGAAATGTCTTCTGACGTTTGTCGGACTCCATTGGTGATGAAGCAGTTCTTTATTGCGCATGCAGCTTGCGAATGACTACTGCTGGTAAAAACAATTTATATCCTTATACATCTTATTTTGCAACAAATAAGCTATTTTTTTAATGTGTAAGACGCTATAGGTAGATAACTAAAAGAATAACAAAACGCAGTGAACGACACAGTAAAACTATTTGTGCTACAAACCAGTGTGTTTATGATTATGATAGTGAATTAAAATAATATAATAAGTGCCAGTTTGCAATAATAAGCAGCATAACAGAGTTATTGTACAGGTAAAATAACTGGAAGCGAATGAAGCGGGAAGCCTCATACATTCAAGTTCATTAAAAAAATAAGGTGGATAAATAAAAAAAAAAGTAAACAAAAAAAGTATCAAAATATGGGGACACTTTTTTTGGGCTAGAAACACCCCTGGTTTCGGACCACTACAAATGGCTGTACCTTGAAATAGTTTTTCGGACGATTTCGGACACAGTTTAGGATTTCAATAGAAGACATTTTAAACTCCAGACTATAGGATTATCAGAAAGTTTCCACTCAGCCGCAATGGAAAGTCCTCGGCAGCTATGGCTAAATAAGACTCCATTTGAGCCTCCACAAATGCAACAGGGTCTCACCTCACAGCCTGTTTCATGTGGCCTCCTCTTCATAGTCTCATACTGGCATGTTCCCAACAAAGTTCAAAATCAGATTGTGTTATGCAATGCATATGTAAGATATTGCCTAGCTCATCTGCAGGCAAATTACTGTAATGAGATTAGTGGGTAAAGATATGGCTCTATAATATGGTTACTCAACGACGACCCTCTTCAAAAATCTCTGTGCCAAGCTTGGGGTTCCTGCCAACCTTTAAAAACACAAACACACACACATAATTAAAAAATTCCAGTCCAAATCCACAGCAGAATTTTGCAGGCTCCATGGTCTGTTCTCCAGGCAGCACAAAGTGTTTCTTTCCTGAAAGACTGTCGACAGCATCCCTTTTATCTTTCTCTGTCACCTTCCGTCTTCTCTGTGATCAATACACTGTCAATCACTGTCAGGCCAAACGCCCACATATACAGTCTGTGAGCAGCAGAGCCAGAGACTCAGCACAGAAATGCTGATCTAACTACGGCTGGCAGTGATCTAGCACAAAGCTTAGTCAGCTACAACTCATCAAATATACAGCAATGAGAGTCTTGACGAGTCAACGCGAAGTCAGAAAAAGTCAGAGCAAATTGCCAAAAGTTGACAAATTTCACAGTAAACCCAACACAATCTAATGGCAATGCGTAACTATTTTACGTTTTGGTGAATTGTTGGCTAATTCGTATAAATTTGTACATTTTTGTACAATCTGATTACGCCCCCAGTGACGGGTATGTTTAGGGGTACGTTTTTGTATGATTCACATCGTACAAAATCGCCACCTCATAACATAGTAACGTTTTCCCATGAGAACAACTTGGAAAATCATGTAGTGTGTGATAGGCACATCGAATTTTTAGCTTCAGAATATGAATCCATCCAGTCAGAGAATATCAAACATTTGATATTTTGAGTTTATTTTTAGAACACATTCGCTGCATCCAAAATCAAATACTTTCCTACTACATAGCATGCGAAAAACAGTACACCAACAGGGTAGTTGTCCGAATTCATAGGCTGTATCCAAAAACTTAAAATGCTGCCTTTGGATTCGGACGTGCCATGATGCCTTGAAATGCATCCTCCTATGTTAGCTTTAGTTCCTCTACATTGAGATACCTTCATCTGATGATTTTTTGAAGGCAGCATAGATGTATCCTTCACTGCCTTTGATATCCCACAATTGTATGCGTGAGCTAGAAAAAGAAAGATGGCCTCTGAAAGTTGTGGTTGCTGGTCAGTTTGTCCATAAATGTACGTTTTTGACCAAAAGTTGTCTACTTCTGATGTAATTTCTAGTGAGAAATTACTACTGTAGTAGTTAAATATTTGTTTAGTTCTCCCGAAAGCTTTCTCTATTTTGCTGTAGATCGTTAAACCGTTTTGCTGCCTCAGAAGTCTGTCCGAATTCAGTTTTGTGAGGTACCTTCATGCACAAACGCTGCCTGCAGAGTCATTGCCTATAAGGCAGCAAAGCAACAATAGCTGCCTAAGTTTTCGGATGCAGCCATAGTATTTGAAAAACAGTAGGCGAAAATTCCCCGGATGACCTACTACTTCTGGCGAGATTATGAAGTGCGCATTCGCTGGACACTTCACTATCCCATGAGACCACAGGAGAGGATTTATGAATGGAGGTGAAGCGACGCAACTGATGCTGGTAGGTCACGTTAATGACAACATGGTGGATGTAATACGTCCAGATTACATTCATACTACACACATTCATGCTATATAGAACATTCTGTTTTAACGGTTGTGAAGGAAGTTCAAATTCAAATGTAGTACCTACTCAGACAGTACGCGATTTCGGACACACCAAATGTTTTCATTTGACAAGTGACTCCTAGCAACGAGGCGCAATTTCCTGTGTGGCTTGTGTTCGGACCAACTTGAAAGTCTGGTAGTGTGTGATCCTCATTTGTTTAGTGTGTGATGCAAGTGTATGATGTCTAGTGTTACAAAATCTGTTCAGGTTGTGTAGCCAGAGGCGTCGCAATAGGGCAGGCAAGGCAGGCAATTGCCTTTTGCATTTTGAATTTTGAGGGGCCCCCACGAGGGCTGATCATTTAAACAATCAGAAATGTTAATATAAACATGCAGCGACATCTCTGCATCCCCCTTAGTAGGCCCCCCTCTCTCGTTACGCTGGTAATGCTTTCGCCACCTCGCCTCGGCCGCCTTCTTCAAACTGTAGAAAATGCCTGATTTGATTTGTTAAGCATGACGAGAACTTATCCATCTGGCTTGGCCGCTAAATATGCGCTATTATTAGGCACATATCCAGGTGTTTGTGTGGAGTGTGGAAGGTGAAATATAACGCGCTTACATGACATGAAGGCGCCGGCGCGATCACTGGCATTTTTTCCTGACAACAGCGAAAATAACTTAAAATACTCCATAATTTATGGTCATACAGATAAGAGTAATACATAATAACATAATACATCACAATAACAACAAATAGTTGTGCTTTTGTAAAATAAAGAAAACAAATAGGACGCGCGCTTGCTTTCGTCGTCTCTGAACTGCAGCACATCTCATAAATGAATCGAAACTAAGCGTATCAGGCTACTTGCCTCACATATATGATCAATATATCTATCCTATAGAAAGCTTGAAATGTCTACAACAAACAAATTCAAAATCGAAAACAAATATTCTCTGGTTATGAAATCCGTATGAAAAGTGCATTTCTCTCTAAAGGCGCGTCCACTATGCTGCTGAGAGGCAGCATCGTCAACTTCATCTTTGCAGCCGACACTGGCTCAGAAAATACTAGTTTAATAATAAACAAATAAAATGTCTCCTTGTTATTTTTTCCGACACATTTATAATCACTTTTGCGCGCCGCTTCCATGCACCCAGTATAGGCCTATTTAAGCAGCCTAATTAAATTAGCCTAATATAAATGTGCGATTACTAATTGCTTAAATGAATGACTAGTCCACTAGAAAAATCTTTAGTCAGGGGCAGCCCTAATCACTACATTTACTTAGTTGACATTATTTAATTAGTAGGCTAATTAGTAAATCCAGCTCTTCTACAATAAATTAGTTAACATAATTAGTTGATAAACTAATAAAATAAAGATTAAATTAAAATGATAACCATATATTTCTACATGTAGGAAAATTGCTTGTTCCTGTCACCATCACACAAAGCACCGTTTTTAAGGTGACGATTGGTTATAAATATGAAGATTGTACTGTATTTTGAAGATATTGTATTGTATCTATTAAAAAGATGAAGATTGACATTGTTAATAAAAAAATAATCTCTTTAACGTTATAAAAATTAAACAATTTAGGTTCTATTAGATGTGTTTTGACTACTTTTTGTATGCTGTAAAATTATATCTCTAGATAACGAAGATACATTAACAAAAAAAATGTTATAAGGGCCTCATTGATTCATTTTGCCTGGGGCCCCCACTCAATGTTGGTTTGCCTCTGTGTGTAGTGTATACCAAAATTCAGGTTAAATGGAACACATTTTGCCATTGAGATGACTGGGAAAAGTGGCCCAATTAACCAAAATTCACCAAATATGTGTTCTAAAATCGGCTAAGGATATCAAACATATACTTGATGTCCTCTAGCTGGATGGAATCATAATCTGAAGATAAGAAATCAAAGTCTGTGCCCATCATACACTTTGCGATTTTCTGTGAAACCTATTAACTCCGACTGCCCAAAATCTGTGGATTGGCTCTGACTTGCAACTAGTGTCGACCTGTCCAGACTGAAAATGACAAAAAAAATCTGTGTAAATCTCATTTACTCGTTACATTCTGATGAAAGAATGCTTTTTTTGTTTTTTGTTATTTTGGAATAACATGTAGGTACAATAAGATCAGAAATATATTAAGAAAGTAAACGGGATCAATTTTGATTCCATGTTCACATTTGTATTGACAATGAGCAATAGTATTTTTTCCTCTTAAAATTCATATTTAAAAGAAAATAAATAGGTCCAATGTAAAGTTCAGTAAGTTAGCTTTTCAAGCTTTATTTTAATATCATTACAGGACAGTATCAAACATGTTTTAATATTGAGAACATCTTTCAAATTACACTAGGACAAAACATTCAGTCTCTTTTTTATGTTTGTTGTGCAATATTTGATAACATTTTTCCTCAGTTTTTACAAATACAGGATGAGGATAACAGTCAATTACAAGCTTAATTCACTTTAACTCCAAAAACGCCTCCCTGTTATAGGCCATCAATGTATTAAAATGTGGCAATTTTGCTCTTTTTAACAAGAGTATACGATGAACATGCAGTTGCACCAGAATAACACATTCAAGACACTTATTTCCATATTATATCCATTATATTTTACATGAAATCTACAGATAGGTCAGGAATATCACCCCAGAAATGTAAGCAAAGAGGTTCCTGTAGCAAATGCATCATATAGCTTATGGAAAACTGGCTTAGAGTTTCTCTGAATATAACAGTAAGTAAGTGCTGTATGCTACACCTCAGGTCCTGTAATCACAAAGGCTAAAGCACACCATATATGCTGAGGTATATTCAGACTGGACTTTGGCACTGGGTATAGATCAATTTAAAGCCTTTGGGACAACATAAACAGTCCAGCCTTAATCCAACAGTCTTTAGCCTGAATAGCAGCAAAAAGCTACTCCTGCAATAGCAGACAGTACAAAATGTTCAATAACAGCTGTAGAGCCTTCACATACTGTATGGTTTTCCCAACATAATCTCATGGCAATTCGTAACTATTTTACATTAGCTAATTCGTACAATCCCATTCGTACATTTTCATAGGATCTGATTACACTTCGTTGGCGGTATGGTTTGGAAGTGGGGTTGGGGGTGAAGCGTCATGCTTACTTTTTTATAAAAGTGGTACGTTTTCGTACATTGTAAAAAAAAAAAAAAGTTGCTTCCTTAAATTTTTTAAGTACAATCAACTTGGATGTTTAAGTCATTTCAACTTAAATTACATTAAACTGACTTTTAGTCAGTTGAGTTGAATCTTATATAATGAGTTGAATCTTATTTAACTTGTAAAAAAAAAAAAAAAGCTGAAAATTGCTTAACTTATTATCATGACTTAAAGCAATGTAAAAACATGTTGTCATAACTTATTGATCATACATTTTTTTACAGTTTACAAATCACATTGTACGGATTTATACAAAATTGCCACCTCATAAAATAGTTACATTTTCTCATGAGATTGGGTTGGTTTTTCCTCCCTAATTTAACATCTTTAGACCCATAACCCAAATAAATAAAACTTATTTGCTTTACTTCAAGACTGTAAGCTCCTGAAGCACAAGACAACAGCGTGGAACTATGGCTAAATTGTGGAATATGTGCACCCTACTCCACACATGGAGGTGGAAAGGTTCTGGATATCTTTAAGTGGTTTCCTGAGATATGATGGAAATGTTAGACTAAGTGTGACCAAGCAAGACATACTGAGAGCCTGGAAAGGAGGGTTTTCTAACCTTAAACATCCATAATTAAGTATTGTCAATCAGTAGTATTGTAGTATTATTGTGGTTACTGTTGAAGTACATTTATGCAGCCTTTTTTTTTTTTTTTACATTAAATTGTCAGTGAAAACACTTCTATGGCCAGGGTCCAAAAATAACACCTGCCATGCGCCAAATGGGAGTAAAACGTGATTTTGGTGAGTAAGTAGATGGATTTACTGGCCATTTGGGTCACTGCAAGAATGGCTGAAATAGCAAGAAACCACTAAAACGAGTGTATAAATGGTTTATGAGAGGTAGTGTTTCACATAAGGGTGAGAAAAATGGTCAACAATAATTTATAGTTGATATGGTTCAGTATGTGATTATGTCAGATATCATTTCGATCTTGTAAGAGTGCAAGCGAGTGTTTCTTTTCTTTTCGATTTTGTGATCTGTGATGTCCGATTCAAGAACAAATGAATACATTCTGTAAAAAATATACTGCCCAAAATTAGTTCATGTTAACTAATGCATTAACTAATGTTAACAAATGAGACCTTATTGAAAAGTTCCCATAGTGCCCTTCAAGGGTGCAAAAACACATTTTGGTATTCGCCCATAATGCCATATGGACCAGTTCTTTTTACTGAGTCATTCAAAAGAATATATGACACAGCCTTGAATTTGCTCGGAGAACAAGTCAGTGAATCGTTCAGAGATGATACTGAGTTTACAAGTAACCCTCACTGAACCGTGAAGTATTTTTTAGTTATGTTCGAATTGAATCAAACCGTGTATTAAAAGCCTAAGTTGGATGCACGCCATGGACTGGAGCACTTCTGAACAATCATCTTTATAGCGATTCTAACATTTGTCAATTAAAAAGTAATTTGGCTTATAGTTAAATTACCTTTTTAGGAGCCAATTTTTTATTTTTTTTTGTCTGGAGCCTTAAATTACCCTTTTTTTTTTTTTTTTTTTATATACCCGCTGTTGAGCTGTATGGCAACAGGTTAATTTTGGACCCAGTATGCAAAGCTGTACTGACCCTAATGTACATCAGTGTTAAAATAGTTAAATTATTAGGTTTCTTTCAGGGCCAAGCACCAGTTTGGTCTAAGCCTACATAATATTACATTTAAAGATATGAGCTTTTTCTCAGTTACATGCCTCGGTAATGATCTACTGCAATCTCAGCCTCATGCAAAATACTATAGTAACAATGTCACATTGCATTCCACATACAGAGCACCCTGTGTCAGGGAAGATGGGGTGGACTAGGAGAAAATGGCTTTCCTCTGAAACAGTACTACAGTACTTTGAGGTATTGAGGAGTCTTTTACCCATCTCCAAGAGACACCCAACTCACCCGATTCCTCTCGCCAACCACACTGGCCAAATGTTAAGCCAGGGCCGAGCAGCAGGCAGCAGAGGCTGAATGAACGGAGAATGGTGTCTGAAGTCCTGTTAGAGTTCTTAAGAGCGCGAGCAGAACCATGGCTTTGCCAAGCTTTCCTTTCCCGAGTGAGCTACGTGGCCTCAGAGCATCATGTCAAGAAAGAGTTCAGCTAATGTGTTTGTGATAATTCCCTCAATGATTTCTACTCTCAGTTTATCTGCTGAATCTACGGTGTTCAGTGTCGTTGTTTATATGGATCTCGCCAGCTGAAATGAGACACTACTTTCTTGTGTCCTCATGTGAAATACTTGCAGTTTGTTGAGTCAATGAAACAGTCAGCTGTGCATTTGAGATGTCCGTAAGATCTGTGGACAGAAAGACAGGGACATTATTATTATTTGGAGATTTATTTCGCAAATATTATAGTCTGCTTTTTCAAGGACCATGTCCTTTATATTTGTATGGGGTTTTTAATCAAAACAAAATTGTTTTAAAATACTACTTTAATATAACATTGTGATTGAGTATAATATTCAGTAAAATTAATAAATAAATAATATTCAATAAATTGTCTTAAACTTCTATGTACTAACCCGTGTTGGGAGGTAACGCATTACAAGTAACACAAGTTATGTAATCAGATAACTTTTTCCAAGTAATTAGTAAAGTAACATTACTTTAACAAAGTATTTTAACAAAACAAGAGTTACTTTTTCAAATAAGTAATGCAAGTTACTTTGTTTTCCCATTTATTGACTGACAGCTCTCCTTAAATGTGAAATCCATTTACTCATCTCACTTTGCACAAAAAACAGATTCAGTATTCCTCAATGAATAAAAAGGCAAACCGGTAATAATTAAATGTTAAATAACACAAATATACTTTATGTATTTAATCTCACTTTATTAAATCAATGTCTTTGCTGCTGACCTTCGATAATTCAATTCAACCAAAATGACTTCAGATAAACATCACATTTGTGTTTTTGTTTTTATTGCTGAAGAGTGTTGAACTTTCTTTTCCTGAATTTGCATTTACTTCAGCCTGAGACTTATATATTTCACTTTTGGGTTGG
This sequence comes from Coreius guichenoti, assembly GCA_039654105.1. Classification (NCBI taxonomy): domain Eukaryota; kingdom Metazoa; phylum Chordata; class Actinopteri; order Cypriniformes; family Gobionidae; genus Coreius; species Coreius guichenoti. Next base: position 27,995,315 of record CM077176.1, on the reverse strand, counting down.
TTTGTTATTAAAAAACAAACAAGCAAGCCCAGCCCAGGTGAGAAAAGGTAAAGCAAAAGTAACGTAACACATTAACTTCCATAAAATGTAACTAAGTAATGTAATTTGTTACTTTTAAGGGAGTAATGCAATATTGTAACGCATTACTTTTAAAAGTAACTTTCCCCAACACTAGTACTAACATTTAAATGAATCATTAGATACAATGCACTTATTGTGTACATATATGTTTTTACATTGTACTTCTATTGTAAAAATTCCTACATGTAATTACGTCTGAAATTAATTTCTGTAATTACACTGTAATTACCTTTTTCACTGTACTGTAAGTAGTTAAAGTACATACACTGAACAAAATTATAAACGCAACACTTTTGTTTTTGCCCCCATTTTTCATGAGCCGAACTCAAAGATCTAAGACTTTTTCTATGTACACAAAAGGCCTATTTCTCTCAAATATTGTTCACAAATCTGTCTAAATCTGTGTTAGTGAGCACTTCTCCTTTGCCAAGATAATCCATCCACCTCACAGGTGTGGCATATCAAGATGCTGATTAGACAGCATGATTATTGCACAGGTGTGCCTTAGGCTGGCCACAATAAAAGACCACTCTAAAATGTGCAGTTTTATTGTATTGGGGGGGGTCCCGGGGGGTCAAAAAAAAAAAAAAAAAAAAAAGTCAATATCTGCTGTGACCACCTTTTGCCTCACGCAATGCAACACATCTCCTTCGCATAGAGTTGATCAGGTTGTTGATTGTGGCCTGTGGAATGTTGGTCCACTCCTCTTCAATGGCTATGCGAAGTTGCTGGATATTGGCAGGAACTGGAACACGCTGTTGTATACGCCGATCCAGAGCATCCCAAACATGCTCAATTTGATGCTCTGGATCGGTGTATACAACTGGGGGACCCCCCTAGCCCAGACCCCCCTGGACCCCCCCAATACAGTAAAACTGCACATTTTAGAGTGGCCTTTTATTGTGGCCAGCCTAAGGCACACCTGTGCAATAATCATGCTGTCTAATCAGCATCTTGATATGCCACACCTGTGAGGTGGATGGATTATCTCGGTAAAGGAGAAGTGCTCACTAACACAGATTTAGACAGATTTGTGAACAATATTTGAGAGAAATAGGCCTTTTGTGTACATAGAAAAAGTCTTAGATCTTTGAGTTCAGCTCATGAAAAATGGGGGCAAAAACGTCTCGGTTACGTATGTAACCCTCGTTCCCTGAAGGAGGAACTGACCGACGAATAGGGGATCATTTTCAGAGACCAATCTACTTCGAGTGTATAAAAACGAGCCAATAACGCTGGCATGCGGTCCACGCACCGCCCCGCAGCGCGGGTATAAATACGGAAGTGGAATACCACATCCTCGCTTTTCCAACCGAGGAGCCGAAAAAGTGACTCGGCCCTTCAGCGGAAGCACAGCACCTGGCAACGGGACGTCAACTCCGTTCCCGCCTTCAGGGAACGAGGGTTACATACGTAACTGAGACGTTCCCTTTCATTCGGTCACACTCGACATACGTCGGAACTGACCGACGAATTGGGGATCCCTACCAACACGCCAGGGAGGCTGGCCCTTCCAGCACCCTGCTTGAGCTCGCTGGAGTGCTCCTAGGTTGGAGCAGGAGTCAGGGCTCCAAGGTAACATATCTTTAAGGTCCGTCACTGCTGTTTCTGCAAGACCCACTCAGTGTGACTATTGCATAACGCTGGGAAAGCGCTGCGGAGCCACGTCCTCCAGGGGAGGAGAGGTGGAATACTCATAAGGACTAACCTAGCAGGTTAGTGCAACATATGACAGTCTCTGGGGTGGATCCAACCTGGTCCCAGGGGGGAAAGAACACCACCAGAGATGACAGAGCGAGCTCTGTCAAGGGAAAGACACGGGGCTAGCCGAGTAGGGTAGCGTGTACCGTGGAGAATACACATATGGGGTCGCCGAAGGGACCGCTACATATGGAACCCAGCCTACACACACGTTCCACAAGCATACGGGTGCAGGCCTGGCGTGAGACGGCCGCAACGTCTGACACCGAAGGGGTGACAGAGGAGCTCGACAGGGTTAGCCATTTCTGGGGAACACAACTGGAGACAATAGACGCACGTATCCGGCCCAGCGGGCGGGAGTGGCGTTGCAAGCCGACACAAGAACGGGCACTTTGCGCCTACCAGCCACTGGGGCCGAGTACACGGGAAGAAACCGGCTCTACACGGAGGCTATAGAATCTAGCGAACGTGTTAGGTGTCGCCCAGCCCACAGCTCTACATATATCTGTCAGCAAGGCGCCTTGAGCCAGCGCCCAGGAGGAGGCCACACTCCTGGTTGAGTGTGCTCGCAACCCGAACGGGCAAGGCACGTCTTGAGATTGGTACGCTAAGACGATAGCATCTACTATCCAGTGGGCTAACCTCTGCTTGGAGACAGCCTTTCCCTTCTGCTGGCCTCCGTAACAGACGAAGAGCTGCTCTGAGGTCCTAAAGCTGAGAGTCCGGTCATTGTAAGCGCGAAGAGCACGGACGGGACATAAAGCCAGGGCTGGGTCTGCCTCCTCCGAGGGCAGCGCTTGCAGGTTCACCACCTGGTCCCGGAAGGGAGTGGTGGGAACCTTGGGCACGTCGGGCCGGGGTCTCAGGATGACGTGAGAGTTGGCCGGCCTGAACTCTAGGCACGATTCGTTGACCGAAAGTGCATGCAGGTCCCCTACCCTCTTGATGGAGGCCAATGCAGTCAGGAGTACGGTCTTTATGGACAGAATTTTTAACTCTACAGACTGCAAAGGCTCAAAGGGAGGGCTCTGAAGTGCCCTGAGCACCAGAGTTAAATCCCAAGAGGGTATCGAGTGTGGACGAGGAGCCTCCTCGCACCTCTGAGGAACCTGATGATTAGGTCGTGCTTTCCCAAGGACTTACCTTCAACTGCATCATGGTACGCCGCTATTGCCGTGACGTACACTTTGAGGGTGGAGGGAGACAGCCTTCGCTCATCGCTCAGCCCATCTTGCAGGAAAGAAAGCACGACACTAACCGAACACTTTCGGGGGTCTTCCCGGCGGGAAGAACACCACTCAACGAACAGGTTCCACTTCAGAGCATAGAGGAGCCTCGTAGATGGGGCTCTAGCAGAAGCGATGGTGTCTGCCACCGCTTGTGGCAGGCCACCTAGAACCTCCGCGCCCTGTCCAGGGACCAGACATGGAGTTTCCAGAGGTCTGGACGTGGCTGCCATAGAGTGCCCCGGCCCTGAGAAAGCAGGTCCTTCCTCAGGGGAATCGGCCACGGAGGGGCTGTCGAGAGGAGTGTGAGTTCGGGGAACCAGGTCCGGTTGGGCCAGTAGGGCGCAACTAGCAAGACCTGCTCCTCGTCCTCCCTGACCTTGCACAGAGTCTGTGCGAGAAGGCTCACTGGGGGAAACGCATATTTGCGTAGGTCCCGGGGCCAGCTGTGCGCCAGTGCATCCGTGCCGAGGGTGCCCCCGGTCAGGGAATAGTACAACTGGAAATGGGTCGAGTCCGGAGAGGCGAACAGGTCTACCTGCACGGCTCCGAAAAGGTCCCATATCAGCTGGACGGTCCGGGGTGGATTCACCACTCTCCCGGAGGTGTCGACTGACGAGAGAGCTCGTCGGCTGTCTGGTTCAGCGCACCAGGGATGTACGCACCCGAAGCGACCTCAGATGCTTCTGACTCCACAGGAGGAGATGGCGGGCGAGTTGCATCATGCGACGGGAGTGTAGACCACCCTTGCAGTTGATGTACGCAACGGCCGCAGTGCTGTCCGTACGGACCAGTACGTGCTTGCTCTGAAGCGGCTTTTTGAGGCAGCTTAGGGCAAGACGCACTGCTAACAACTCCAGGCAATTGATATGCCAATGCAGTTGGGGCCCCGTCCACAGACCCGAGACTGCATGCCCGTTGTACGTGGCCCCCCAGCCGGTGGATGAGACATCCGTGAAGACCACAGCATGCCTGGACACTTGTTCTAAGGGCACTCCCGCCCGTAGAAACGAAGGGTCTGACCACGGGCTGAAGGTTTGGCGACAGTACGGAGTAACTGGGACCCGGTACTTGCCGCTCTGCCACGCCCATCTCGGGACCCGGCCATGAAGCCAGTGCTGAAGCGGTCTCATATAAAGCAATCCGAGCGGTGTTACCGCGGCTGCAGATGCCATATGCCCCAGGAGCCTCTGAAAATATTTCACTGGGACCACCGTCCTGCCTTTGAACGTATTCAAGCAGTTCAACACTGACCGGACTCGCTCCTCTGTGAGGCGCGCAGTCTGGTTGACCGAGTCCAGCTCTATGCCGGGATAAAAGATCCTCTGTGTGGGACAGAGTTTGTTCTTCTCTCGGTTGACCCGAAGGCCCAACAGGCTGAGGTGACGGAGCACCAGGTCCCTGTGTTCGCACAACTGTTCCCGAGACTGGGCGAGTATGAGCCAGTCGTCAAGATAGAGAACGCGGCGCTCGCATCCTCAACTGAGCGGAACAATGGCTGCCTCTGCGACTTTCGTGAAGACGCGAGATGACAGGGACAGCCCGAAGGGCAAGACTTTGTACTGATATGCCCTCCCCTCGAACGCAAAGCGTAGGAGCGGTCTGTGTCGAGGAAGGATAGAGACATGAAAGTACGCGTCCTTCAGGTCGATTGCTGCAAACCAATCTCGGGGACGAATGCATTCGAAAATGCATTTCTGCGTTAACATCATGAACGGAAGCTTGTGCAGGGCCCGATTCAGGACACGCAGGTCTAAGATTGGTCGAAAACCCACCCCCTTTCTTGGGTACAATGAAGTAGGGGCTGTAGAACCCCGACCTCATATCGGCTGGAGGAACCGGCTCGACCGCGTCCTTCGCCAGTAGGACATCGATCTCTGACCGCAAGACGTGGGCATCGCTGCTCCGCACGGAGGTGAAGAGGATGCCCCTGTACTTGGGGGGCCGGTACGCGAACTGAATTGCGTAGCCGAGTCTGATAGTACAGATGAGCCAGCGAGACGGCCTGGGGAGCGCTAGCCAGTGTGTGGGAGAGAAGGCCCGGGGGCGTCCTCTAGCCTCACACCGCCCCCTGGCGAAAAGAGGGGGAGCCAGGAGTGGCAAAACTGCTCTTTTATTGACCATGTGGGTACCGCTGCACTCCGAAGAGCCAGCGGCAGAGTGATGTTGGCCCCCGGTCCTCCTCCGGGGGGGGTTGCGGACACCATCTCCCTCCGAGCAGACCCATCCGTCCCTGGGCTGCCTGTCTCAGGGCCGCTTACCCTTCCGTTTACCGGCCAACTTCGCGGGACCCTGAGCGGGTTGGGCGGCACCCTTGCATCCGGCGCCCTGCTTCCCGGGTGGAGGCTGCTGCTTGGGCTTGGCAGGGGCGGAGGCAGACGCAGGGGGACGCCCTCGGCGCTGAGCAGGCGAAGGCGCTGCAGCCGGCGACGGGGTGGAGGCAGCAGCTGGTCGCCGGGGCAGGATATTTTTGATCGCCTCCGTCTGCTTCTGGGCCACCGAGAACTGCTGGGCGAAGCTCTCGATGGCATCGCCGAAGAGGCCGGCCTGACAGACAGGGGCGTCGAAGAAACGAACCTTGTCGGACTCGCGCATGTCTGCCAGGTTCAGCCACAGGTGGCGTTCCTGGACCACCAGAGTAGACATTGCCCCAGCCAGGGAGCGCACAGTGACTTTCGTCGCCCGGAGGGCGAGGTCCGTCGCTGTGCGCAGTTCCTGCATAATGCCTGGGTCGGAACTACCCTCGTGCAGATCCTTCAGTGCTTTGGCCTGGTAGACCCGCAGGAGCGCCATGGCATGCAGAGATGACGCGGCTTACCCGCAGGCTGTGTAAGCCTCGCCCGTTAGGTTGGACGAGAACTTACACGCCCGGGAGGGGAGACGTGGGTTAGCCCGCCAGTCCGCAGCGGCCCTGGAACACAGTTGCATCGCCACGGACCGCTCGACTGGGGGAATCCCCACGTATCCCTTAGCCGCGCCACCATCGAGGGTAGTGAGGGGCGCTGAGAACCAGCACGGGCCGTCCCGAGAAACCAATCGTCCAGCCGCGAGGGTGCGGGACACGGTGGAGGGTTCCACTCGAGCCTGACACTCGCGGCGGCCCGGGAAAGCATCTCATCTCCAGAGCCCATTAGCTCGTCCTCCGATGCAGCGATCGAGATCATATCCTCAGCTGGAGCCCCGAAAGAGACGGCCGGCCCCCCATGGGAAGGACCGGGCTGCTCTTCCGGAAGCTCCACCGGCGCAGTGGAGGGGCCCAAGGGGCTTGTTGGCCTGTCGGGGAAGCCCTCACAGTCACCCTCAGTTCTCCACCAAAGGCATCAGCCAAAGTAGCAGCCCTCTGCTTTGCAGCGGGAGGACCACTAGATCGGGGGATGCGCAATGGGACTCCACCCCTTCTGAGGTATTTGAGCCTAGACCGTAGAACTGCGATGGTCATGTTCCCGCAGTGGGAACATGAGTCATTCACGAACGCTGCCTCAGCGTGCTGAACGCCCAAACACGTGAGACAGCGATCATGACCGTCAACTGGGGACAGAAAACGACGGCATCCAGAAACACACGGTTTGAATGACATCTTGAAAAAGATGCAGGGTCAAACCGTGTTGCTCTTTTAGGAAGGGAAATGCTCTTTTAGAAGTGCTGAGGCACTCAGGGAGATGGCCGCGGCTCACAGTGGTCCGATAATGCAAGCCCGCGTGTGAGCACTCAACAAACGGAAACGTCCAGCCAACCAACACAGGAACAGTGCACGTTGCAGAGGCCACTCGCTGAATCGCACCGTCACGCCAGCACCAGGTAAGAGAGCGATCTTGCTCAAAGGCTCGTAGCAAAAACACTCTTCGTAGAAACAGCTTGAACTGCAAATCATTCGGCTCCAAAGTTAAAAGCGAGGATGCGGTATTCCACTTCCGTATTTATACCCGCGCTGCGTTTTTATACACTTGAAGTAGATTGGTTTCTGAAAATGATCCCCAATTCGTCGGTCAGTTCCGTTTATAATTTTGTTCAGTGTATTTACACCTAATTTAAAGTGGTACCAATAAAATTAATTATAATTTTATATTTGTTTGTTCGTCCATACTCTTTGGGACCAGAAAACAGCTCATTTTCATTAAAGGGGATTTTAGCCTTGTTGATATTATTATTATTAAATTATTATGTTATTATATTGATTTGAACAGTCTTACCCAGGCAAAAAGGATCTGCATGTTTGAAAGCCAAAATCCTTTCTGTCACACTCCTCTGCCTCTTCATAGCGATATCCATCCCCACAATATGCATGTTTGCACTCTGAGAAAGAGGGAAAGAAAAAAGGAGAAACATACACTGTTAAAAAAAAATGGCAGCAGTTGGTATGGTAGAAACATTAAGTTTTTCACTGTAAATTGTAAGATTATTACTTCCAAATTGTACTTTTTTTTTACATTAATTAATTAGTTTAATTAATTAATTTATTAATTTGTTGGTACTTTTCACTGTATATTTAACAGTATTTTACTGTAAAACTACATGAAAAATTCCATTAGATCTATTACAGTTTTCCACAGTTTAGTGTATGGGAACTAAGTTAAGTTTTTAAGTGATTTGTACTTAAATTTGTACTTTAAAGTTCTTTTTTACAGTGAGAGATAATGTACAATCTGTCTGTCATAAACGCAGACACATACCAACTGTACATTATCCAGCTTTTTACACGGCACACAGAATAAATGAAAATCAAATATTGATTTGAGTTAGATTATTTTATTAAATGAGAATCCAGAGACCACATAGCGATATGAGAGATGTGAAACTAGCACAGCTGAGTATGAAATCCAATGCCTGGGACAACAGCCAGTTGTGCAGTTTAGCGGTCATTGTACAAAAATATTTGACCGCAGAATGCAGTGATAGACCAATCAGAATGTAGTATTCCAGAGCGCTGTGTAATGAATTAGGAGAGTATGTATTTGGGTGACTCCTGAATGAAGGTGTTATTCTCGGCTTCACATGCTATACAGGACCCGATTATTCTTGCATTCCCATTTTAGAACTCACTCTCATATTAAACCGCATTACTGCATGTTGTTGAGAATAAGCTGTCGGCTGGAACGCCGCCATTTCAACCTGATACTTACTGACACAGCCATCTGTGACCACCTTATTTCCGTCATCACACTCCTCTCCGTTCTCAACTTGCACAATGCTGTCTCCACAGAAACCCTCCTGGTCGGGATCACGCTCCATCGACTGGAACGGTGTTAACTGGAATGAAAAAGTCAGACCTTGGAATTACAGACCTTGGAGACTAATGTGTGTAAAACTATTAAAGTGCCCCTATTATGCTATCTTAAAGGTTCCTAATTTTGTTTTGAAGGTCTCTTACAATATGCATCCAAGGACAAAAAAACACTTTAATTTTCTCATAATATACATTACAGCATCATCTCTTTTCTCACAGTGTCTGAAATGGTTTGATAAAGGAATTGGTCTCTCTAAACTCCTCCTTTTTGAAAGCCTACTCGCCTCTGATTGGCCAGATGGCTCAGTCTTACAGCGCGTTTTAGAATTGAAATGCTGATTATCTGAATTTAAGCTCCAGAGGCTTCCTCAGTGATACGAACAGTAACAATGGTGTCAGTTTTACCGTATCAATTCCAGTCCGTATCATATCTACAGTGCTTGAGGGCGGGTCAAAGTAGACGATCTTCGCTGGCAGCCAATGAAGATCATAGAAGGCATTATGCAAATTTGTTACATTGTTACGTAGGTATGTGTCAGGAAATGAGACTGGAATTGCTGATGACTTGTTTCGGCAGTTCAGAATCGATTCTTTCTTTTAGGAGACAATAACTTTATTTGTCGTTCACTTTGTAAAACGTTGTACGCAGTCATGTTGGAACAGGAAGGGGCCATCCCCAAACTATTCCCACAAAGTTGTGGGCATGAAATTGTCCAAAATGTCTTGGTATGCTGAAGCATTAAGATTTCCTTTCACTGGAACTAAGGGGCCAAGCCCAACCCCTGAAAAACAACCCCACACTATAATCCCCCCTCCACCAAACTTTACATTTGGCACAATGCAGTCAGTTAAGTACCGTTCTCCTGGCAACCGCCAAACCCAGACTCATCCATCGGATTGCCAGGCAGAGAAGCGTGATTCGTCATAATTTGTCATGATTCATATAACTATAATAAAAATATAACTAGTGAAAGAAAATAGGAAAAAAAAAAAAATCTAAATAACGAATGACCTTTTAGAGCACCTAAAACATGCGCTCTGGACGCAATAGGCCAACTACCCATTTTTAACTTGGATTTTGTTTATTGATGGGCACCTGAATTGGCATCCAGCCACCAATGTCTTTGAAGTAAAGTGACCTCTGATCTTTACGGAACGCCAAAGCGTTATCGGTCTGAAGGCGATTCAGCTCCTGTTCGTTATTCACCACAAATATCTGCAACAGAAGACATTAAATATCATCAAATGTCTGGATGTTGGACTGGCAAAATTAATTATGGATATAATTCATTCCTAAAATTGGATATAACGCATTCAGGCTTAGTTTGTAAACTGTGTCTGCCTTGGTGGCTTACCGCTGGCACTCTGGGATAGATGCCCCGGTGCAAGTGCTGGTCAAAAGAGGGGTTGACACTCGAGGGGCCATTGCATCCGCAGCGGCCTGGGCTGCCAGATTGTCCCTTCTCTCCTTTCTGTCCTACCATGTACAGTCCTGGAGGAGAGGTAAACAACATAAATGTGTCCCTCCATGTGATGCAAAAGTAATGAAGTGATTTTAAGAGCTACTAAACCTGGCCCTCATCTATCATGAAGAGTAAGCAATTGTGTTAATATGCACAGAAACCAAAACAAGACAGCAGCTGTCCTGTGAATAAAGTGATGACATAATGTTTGTGATTCTGAGAGAAGCTTGGCCGTCCGGCCATCAGTTAAGGACATGATGTCATGGCTTCAGTCACCTTTGGGGCTTCTGTTTCAGCCGGAGATCAGGTTGCTTCTGAAGCTAAATACACCAGTGGTGGGATTTCCTGTGGTGATTTAAGATCCATGTGCTTCACTGTGTGTGGCAATAGCTAATGCTGCAATATCATCATGTGATCCTCAAACGAACAAATCCAACTCAGAAGATACTCAGATGTCATATAGTAAAAAGAGTATACATTTAAGTAATAAATAAATAAATAGTAAGGTTTGTAAAAAGTACCATTAATCATGCAATACACCACTATTCAAACGTTTGGAGTTAGTACGTTTTTTTTTTTTTTTTAGGAAATTAATACTTATTCAACAAGGATATATTTATTTTATCAAAATTGATAGTAACGACTTTTAGTAAAAATACATAAAATAAATGCTGTTGTTTTGAACTTTCTATTTATCAAAGAATCCTAAAAAAAGGTTTCTATCATGGTTTTTTTATATATATATATATATATATATATATATATATATATATATATATATAGAAACAAATAAATGCAGCCTTCAAAAATATTACAACATTTAAAAAAAAAAAAAAAAAAAAAAAACACAAAAAAAAAAAAGGTAACACTTTATTTTAAGGGTCCAGAATAATGCATTAGTTAAGCATTAATTAATGACTAACTTGTTCACAATTAAGCATTAGTTAAGCACGAACACAGTAGTAATTAATGATTAACATTACATTTTAAGGGTCTGGAATTATGCATTAGTTAAACTAGTAATTAATGATTTGCTTGTTCACAATTATGCATTAGTTAAGCATGGACACAATAGTAATTAATGATTAACTTAACATTATAGTAAGGGCATATTAGCCATTATTTACAAATTAATAAGCCATATATTATTTTTGTGTAGAGATGTAATTATATTTCTGTGCCATTCTGTTAAGTTCACTGAACAATAAGCTAGTAATTATGTTTAATTACTGCTGATTTTAATCAGTTATAAATTGCTAAAATAGTGTAATAAAGACAATTTGACCCCCTATTCTAAAGTGAAAGTTTTATCCTCATTAATTATGGCACTTATAGAGTGATACTTAAGTTTATTGACCAGAATAAGCCAATAATTAAGCCTAACTACCATTAATACAGTACTAATAAAGGCAATTTGACCCCCTGTTCTAAAGATAAGTTCTTATTTACACTATTGGTTTGTTTAGCAGTTATTCTGCACTGGATCTCCTGAGAATGTGTATTTTTATGTAAAGTGTGGTTCTACATTCATCTAACACATACAACATTGACAACACTAAACATTTCGTTCTGTTTGTGACTTCTGCTGCAAACTCGGTTCAAAGGATTACGTTAAACAAAACTACACTTTAAAACCCTAAAATAAATAACATTTCTGTAATCATTTAACCATTATTTATCATGTAATACTTATTTTGTTCGCCGTGGGACACGACTAGAAAAGTACACCAAAACGCAACATAAATTCACAAAAGACACCAATTTAATTTGTTCGCTGTAATCCACATCTTTAGAATCCATACGAGGAACTTCTTTATCCAGCGATCTTCACCTTTATCTTCAACAGCGACCGTAAACAAATCCCGGATGTAACATGTATCTAAATGTATTAAATGTTGCCAATACGTTCATGTACCTTTCACCGTTTATCCAAATATACAAAAAAGTATGTTTTGTGTCTGTAAAAGCTTATTAACAAATAACTGCCATAATTGAGGATATAACTTTCACTTTAGAATAGGGGGTCAAATTACCTTTATTAGTACTGTATTAATGGCAGTTTAGCCTTAATTAGTGGCTTATTCTGGTCAATAAACTTAAATATCACTCAATAAGTGCCATAATTAATGAGGATAAAACTTTCACTTTAGAATAGGGGGTTAAATTGTCTTTATTACACTATTTTAGCAATTTATAACGGCAAAATCAGCAATAATTAAACATAATTACTAGCTTATTGTTCAGTTAACTTAACAGAATGGCACAGAAATATAATTACATCACTACACAAAAATAATATATGGCTTATTAAGTTATGGCCCTTACTATAATGTTAAGTTAATCATTAATTACTATTGTGTCCATGCTTAACTAATGCATAATTGTGAACAAGCAAATCATTAATTACTAGTTTAACTAATGCATAATTTCGGACCCTTAAAATGTAAAGTTAATCATTAATTACTAGTGTGTTCGTGCTTAACTAATGCTTAATTGTGACAGTTAATCATTAATTAATGCTTAACTAATGCATTATTCTGGACCCTTAAAATAAAGTGTTACCAAAAAAAAGTATCAACCCCAAACTTTTGAACGGTACTGTACTTGTTCTAAATTTTCCATGCAATTTCTCGAGGAACCTATACTTCCTCCGAGAGCAGAAGCGATTTGAGATCTGATACTTGTATGTAAATAGAATACCTGAGGCAGGCAAACCAGGAGGGCCAGGGTGACCAGGGACCCCCTGAGGGCCTGCAGGTCCCATGGGTCCAATTGCACCACTGTCACCTTTTGAGCCCTGCATCAGAAATCAATCATAACGGTCATTTATTTCCAATGCTTTTGCACTGTTATCATGTTGCTATTATGTGTTTAAGGATGGATTACCTGCTTTCCTCTTTTTCCTGGGCGGCCAGTGGGTCCCCTGTTCCCCGAGCTTCCAGGTTCTCCTTTTGGGCCCATTTCACCCTGAGAAAGAATTTTAAAATTACATATAGTACTTGCTTTACTATATCAAAGGGATAGTTCACCCAAAAATGAAAATTCTGTCAATATTTACTCACCCTCTTGTCGTTCCAAATCCATAAGACTTTCGTTCATCTTCGAAACAAAAATAAAGATATTTTTAATTCAATCTGAGAGATCTTTGTCCCTCCATTGACAGCTACGCAACTACCACTCTGACGCTTCAAAAAGTTCATAAAGAGTTCATAAAACTAACCCATATGAATTGAACGGTTTAGTCAAGATTTTCTGAAGAGACACGATCGCTTTATACACTGAACAGATAGAATTTAGGCTTTTATTCACATATAAACAATGATCAATGCACACATCAGTTATGGTAAATCATGTTTGCTTGATTGATGTGCGAGAACCAGTGAGGTTCATTCTCGTGTTACGCAGCACGTTTGAGCTTCCGCAAGAACCAGTGAGGTTTGTTCTCACGTAGCAAGCAGGTTTGGTTGAGCTTCTGTTTATGTTCGCTGGTCAATTGTTTAAATGTGAAAAAAATACTAAAATCAATCTGCATCATATAAAGCGGCCATATCTCTTCAGAAAATTCGGACTAAACCACTCAGTTCATATGAATGAAAGTTATAGTTGCGTAGTGGTAAACAGAAGGACAGAAATCTCTCAGATTTCATTAAAAGATCTTCATTTGTGTTCAGAAGATGAACAAAAGTCTTAAGGGTTTGGAACGACATGAGGGTAATAATGAATTTGTTTTAATTTTTGGGTGAACTAACCCTTTAACAAATTAAAAAAGCAAACACTTTACAATAAGGTTCCATTTATTAACTTTAGTTAACTACATTAGTTAACATGAACTAACAATGCAAAGTAATTTTTGCATTTAATTATTTTAGTTAATGTTCATTTCAGCATTTACTAATACATTATTCATATCAAAAGTAATATCTGTAAATATTATTTAATGGACCTGAGCTAACAAACTAACAATGAACAGTTGTATTTTTATTAATTAACATTAAAAAAGATAAATAAATACTGTAACAATTGTATTGCTCATTGTTATTGTTAATGTTAGTTAATGCATTAACTAATGTTAACTAAAGGGACCTTATTGTAAAGTGTTATAAAAATAGACCACTGCATTATTATAAATAGTACTAATTGTACCATAACCTATAAAATATATTATGTAACATATTATATACAGTTAACCAGTATAACCTCCTGTAGCATAATCGTAATAATGTAATATTATGAAAGGCTAAAAATTTAGTAATATTTTCAGCACCTTTTGGCCAAGCATTCCAGGAAGACCAATTGATCCCTAAAACAGAGAAAGATGCAGTCTTTAAAAATGAATTATGGTTTAGACCAATTAAAACTTGTATTGTAACACAAGTACTTTGGTAACTTACCTTGTCACCTTTTAAGCCAATTTCACCTCTGAAACCTTGTGAGCCCTAGCAGGACAACATCAAAACGGCAGTGATATTAAATCACTTACAAGATTAAATTTGATGAACAACAGGGAAAAAAGGTGAAAGAATGAACTGAATGATGAATTATATTGGGTTTAGAGAGGTAACTCACTTTTTCTCCCTTATGTCCAGGGAAGCCCTGCATGAAAGAAATTAACATTCAGCACACACAAAGCACATTATTCTGTGTCCATATGACAAGGCATTATGACTAGAGCAATACTAATAGACTGTCCAGACCTTGGGTCCAATTAGTCCTCTTGCCCCTGGCATGCCCATCAGCCCAGGGTCACCTTTCTCCCCCTGTTAAAACACATAGGAGTCACTGTACACTAAAGCACACACTGCCATGGTGTCACAATGGTTTGGTCACACTGGCAAAACTGAGAGACGACGAAGAGTAGGATCTAAACGCAGCTTCATCTAGTTAAACAATAATCCAAGCACAAGGAAACCAGCACAGAAACCAGGAATCACAGGAGCAGAACTGAGGACATCAACGACAACAACTGACAAACAACACAGGAAACACTGGGGTTTAAATACACAGACAGGCGAACTAGATAACAAGACACAGGTGCAAATGATGAGGGAGAAACTAGGGGAACCAAAAGAACTACAAAAGGACTACAAAGCTAGAAACAGGAAACAGGAACCAAAGGCATGAAACAACACAAAATAAAAGTCAAGAAACACAAAACACACAGGGGAACCTGCACTGTAATTCATGCTTGAGAAACATAACCTTTTGCTTTCAAATTTCATACCTGATTTGAAGATAAAGTATACACAACCATTCAAAAGTTTGGGGTAAGATTTGGATTAATACTTTTATTCAGTAAGGATGCATTAAATTGAGCAAAAGTGACAGTAGAGACAAATAATGATGCTGTTCTTTTAAATTTTCTATTCGTCAAAGAATTCACGGTTATATTTTAAATTACATTTTAAAATATATTAAAATAAAAAACATTTATTTTAAATTGTAATAATATTTCACAGTATTACTGTTTTTACTGTATTTTTTTATCAAATAAATGCAGCCCTGGTGAGCATACGATACTTTTTTCAAAAACATAAAATAATCTTACTGACCCCAAATCTTTGAATGTTAATGCATGTCAAACAACAGTTTTATGAAAATTTAGAAAATATTGCAGCTATACAGTATGTAGGTGAAAAAAACAGCTTTCAGCTAAAATAACATCAAGAGACGTTTTAGATTCTAAAATATCTTGAGATACAGAATATTTGCTTTTTCAACCTGGCAAATGTGAATCTACTTTAAGTTCGTTCCTGTCTTCTGTGAAGAGAATCAAATTCTATTGTATGGAGCAGGAATTGTGTTCACATGAGGATGGATGAATTACTCACTTTAGGCCCAGTTGGTCCTTGCCATCCGCTTGGTCCCTGTCGCCCTGGGAGACCAGGAGGGCCAGTGCGCCCCTGTAACACATACAGTACAAGCTATGAATCTAGCATTGTTTACAGTAAGATCTTGCACAAAAATATATACATTTTAAGGTACTATAAGCTTAAAAAAAAAACAATGACACATGTCCTTATATATTGGCAGATTTTACTGGAATAGATGTTGGCTTAAAAAAACGCTCTCCGCATGTCAATCATCATCATGATCAGGTTTGCTGACATTGTTTTGGCCGACATATCTTTAGTGTACAGGTTTTGGATGGGAAGCTGTCTAATTCAGTGGCTTGGCAATTTTGTTACTGCATAACAAAATTGATTAGGAAAAATGTCCATTAAAATGTAATTGTATTAAGCAAATTCATTAAGTAGCATCCTTCTGCTTGATAATATGGTCCTGATACAACAGAACTTATATTGTGGATTTTTTAGCACAGATGAAATGCTGTATTGAATGCACCTTTAAAGTCACCATGAAATCAAAATGGACAGTTCTTTTTTTTATATGTAATATTGCAGGATTTATCATAAATGATTTTTCCATGCACATTATTATATTTTTACAAAATCAACTCTTTCCCCGCCATTGACGGAAATTTCCGTAATTTATGAGACAACACATCCTGCCATTGCCGGAAATTTCCGGCTTTCTGTGTTTTCACTGTAAAAAATAAAAATGGAAAATGTACTGGTAATTTTTACGGAAATTTCCGTTAACCCTTAAAGGTGCAGCGTGTAATATTTATGAGGATCTATTGACAGAAATGCAATATAATATACATAACTATGTTTTCAGTGGTGTATAAAGACCTTACATAATGAACTGTTATGCTTAGAATGAGCCATTTCAATCTTCATACACCACGGGTCCCCTTACAGTGAAGTCACCATTTTGCACCGCCATGTTTCTACAGTAGTCCTAAACGGACAAACTTCTCTACAGAGCACTAGTCACTCTCTGCTCTCTTCGATGTACGACATCTTTGTCCCGTGTCGGCCACCGTAGCTTCTCTATGTGCTTCGAAAGGGAGGGGTGAGCGGTGGGCGGTTGCAATTCACAACCTCACCGCTAGATGCCACTAAAATTTACACAGTGCACCTTTAAAACACAACCTAATGCAATGCATTATTCAAAATACAGGTAAAACACCTGTAAAAACCAATACGGAAAATATTCCTTCATATTTATACAGTACATTGTGCACTATTTTTAAAAACTTTTTTTTTCAGTGTCTGGTAGGAGGCGCTATTACACTTCTCCTGAAAGAGTACTGAATCTCCTGATCAAAACACATCCGAAGAAGATGCAGAAACATGCGATAGCATTTGTAAGCAGATGCATATGTAAAACAACGAAATCATCAACAATAAACGGCATATAAATCAAAACTGCCTAATGTTACTGAATGAAATGTCGACCCAGGACGAAGTATAGGACTGTGCAAGCTTTAGAGGTGTTGATGGACTCAATTTAATCCATCTATGTTTTGACCTTTGTTCTGAATCCAATCTGGATGTAGTCTTTGACAAAAATGTGATTTTCTCAGCTTTTTGCTCAAAATGTTGCTTTTTTTATGAAACGTACCCACATTCAAGTGCATGAAGCTAGAATAAAATGTTTTTGTTTTGTTTTTTAAGCAGAGGGTCTGTTCTTTCTTATGATATATTGGATGTTCAGATATTCATACAACAAAATATTCTGAAAATTCTGTGAAAATGATCAAAAATGCTGGCGGTAGATGGCAACTTAAAAAAAAAAAAAAAAAGCTTTTTAGCTTTTTTTTTAGCTATTTTTATTTTTATATTATTTTTATTTATATTTGATTTATTTAAGTTTTAGTTAACGATAACAGCACTGATACAGTAGATCAGAAATGTAATTGAGGCAGGCATGTGGCCAAATGTAAAGAACCTAAAGATACCTAAAGATGATTGGCTGCTCAAACACAGAGCAATAAGGACAAGGTGAGGACAACATGTCTTCTGAGTGCTCTGAGGGACAAAACAGCCATCAGGAAAGAGAGAGAGAGTGAGAGAGCGAGAGAGAGAGAGAGAGAGAGAGAGAGAACAAACTAAACCAAACTCCATCAGTCTCCTGGCTTTAATTAAATTATGTGCTAAGGGCAGGAGCCGGGGATTGTGGGAGAGCGAATGATTTATTGGGCTGCCCCACCACTAAGCGAAATTACTATGCAATGCTGCAAAGCTTCCTACACCAGTAGCACTCTACATTCAGTGCCTGTCTGTATTAAAACAATGCACCAGCACACCCAGAATCCTGCGCAGTGGTTTAGTGGCTTAGTGGTTTAGTTCTCGGTTTACCCACAACCCTGCTGTAAGTATTACTGACTCTGCTCCCAAATGCCTTCCAGGAAACCACACACAAGCCCACAATGTGATTGTGGGACAGGAGCCATGGGGATGTTCCATTGTGGATTGAACCTAATGAGGGTGACCACAAGCATCCCCTGATGTTTAAGCACTCCGAAGGTCATACGGAATCATGTGACCTGCGTATCTGTGTCAAGGATGCGCTTGCTTTGAATTCCCTCCAGCTGCAGATGTGAAAGTATATGTGTGTGCATCCTGGTTCCTTGTTCTTTAAGTAAATCCACTTATTGGAAAGTAGAGGATATTGAGTCTCACCTTTTGTCCAGGTCTTCCAATTTCACCCTGGCAACACAGAGAAGGGGAGGAGGGAATAAGAAAAGAGTCAGTCCATCAGTGTGTTACACAATATATACAGTCTTGTTTTGATAGTCATTGATTTAAAGGAATAATTCATCCAAAAATGACAATTCTGTCATCATTTATTCAGCAACTGTAAGCCTTTATTTTTTCTGTGGAACACAAAAGAAGTCATTGGGGTCCAAAACAACATTGGACATTAACTTTCATTGTACAGAAAACACTGAGACATTTTCAAAACATTTTCAAAATCTCTTCTTATGTGTTCCACAGAAGAAAGACGGTAATACAGGCAGGGTTGGAGTGACACGAGAATGAACTATCCATTTAAATACATGACTGGGATTGTCATGTGAATTAAAGGAATCCACAAGGTTGCAATTGACATAATTTGTGGCATGATGATAATTACCACAGAAAATTATTTGTTTACACTTTATTTTAAAATGTCAGTGCTACAGTGTAATTATACATTTAAGTATTGAGTAATAATAATTAGCTACATAATGTGGTTTAGGTTAGTTGAATGTAATTCACAATGTATAGTAATTGCTATAGTAATTACATGTAACGAGGACATTGTAAAATAAAGTGTTAACAATTATTCTAACCCATCCCTCAGTTTGTAAAACAAGTAAATAAATGTTTTCAATGTTAAAATGAAAATACTGTGACAGAATTTGCTTACCAACATTGTCTGTGCAAAGTGTGTTGCAATCCCATTTTTTAAACTCATGTCATGCATGTTAAGATAATCATAGATGTGCAATTTGTGTTCGTTTTTACAAACTGAGAGAAATTATTGATCTTGTTTTGAACCCAGAACATTTTTTATGACAAGCTAATGCAGGGAATTTAAAGTGTTCTTGCAACATATTAATAATAATGATGAAGAAGAAGAAGAAGGGTTGCACTTTATTTTACAGTATGTGTAATATAAGTAACATCATGTAATATAACATTAATGTAACAGTAATATATAATAATAGGACATATATAATAGGACAATTGAGAGACTCAAACACAACTATTTAAAAAAGTTCCAACATTCACTGATGCTCCAGAAGGAAACACAATGCAGTAAGAGCCAGGGGTGAAAACTTTTAAACAGGATGACAATTTTACTTATTTTGTTTAAAAATATATATTTTTCTTCATTTAGTACTTCCATTCAGAAGCAACAGAAGATACTTACGTGTTACCCGGAAGACAAATTAAGTACAATTTACCTTGATCTTCAAATTCAACGTTTTTTAATAGTTGTGTTTGAGTCCCTCAATTGTCCTCCGTGTGAAAAGATGGATTTCAAAATCACAGTCACTGCTGGAAAGGGTTCAAAGATGCAAAAGATGCTGGAAAATTAACATGTTGCAGATTCTGCAAGAGGTATGTAAACTTTTGAGCACGACTGTATATGCTGAATAGGACTGTAAAATAGTGCTACCATAATAATAATACAATCTTATTTGTTTGCTGACCTCATTGGATCACTTAGATAAGTATATTTACATAAGTATGTGTCGTACCTTATCTCCCTTTGGTCCCTTTGGTCCCGGCAGTCCAGCAGGACCCTGAACATAACACAAACATTGAAAACTTTAAATAGAAAACCACTTGCAATTTCAGTTAATATCATTATCTAATGCCAAAGTATCTATAAGATGTATTTTGACCAAGTCTGTTGACTACAACTTATTGTCGTGAGTGAGTCATTTCAGAATTTCCCAACTGTTTCCAAACAGGTTTCCAAACACTCCCCCTGCCTTCCACTGTTTGACCCAAAACCATCAGCCTCACCCCAAACTCACGTCATTGGTTGCTGTCAATATTGCTGTTGTAATTACAGTATTACAACAGGATGGATTTATAATGTTCTTGGCCGACAATCGCAATAATATTCACCACATAATTAATAACCTATGACAGGGATCAAACTGTTTTCAGAGTGAACTTGCAGGGAAGGGGTGAACTCTCTCTTGGGGCTTTGAGTGTCTGTGTGTCTCTCTTGGGGTTGTTTCTAAGAATGGCACGACGGAGCAGAGGCTGGCAATGGAAAAAGGTCTATTTCCATCTGCTCTAAATGTGGAGCGTTAATGGCCTGCTGTGTCGTGGGGGGCCAAACTTGTCACATCCGTGTCACTACAGAAAGACGTCTGGGGAACTCACACGGGTCTCACTTGCTGAGAGGGTTATGAAGGCTAATTACAGAGCTGGAACTGACCATTGTGACAACCCAATACTCAGCTTCCTTGAAGCACCTTCACCAACTACACAATCCTCAACAAATTTGCATGTGACTGTTGTTATTACTTATGAATAAATACTTAACATTTGAGTTTGTCAGAGTCTGTTCTATTAAACATAGCTTATGGGTCAATGACGTGATGCTAATATTTTTTTATTCAGATCTATTAATTTATTGAAATGCATAAAAATTACATTAATACATTGACTCGAATACATCTTTTCTATGATGAGCATGTTTTAATTTCTCAATTAAAATTCATATAGCAAAAAAAGGGTGATACAACTGTCTTGTATATCTGGAAGGGTTATATTTTATTTCAGCGTGTTTTAGGGTACGCTTACACGACAACAGTGTACTAAAAACTGAAAAGTTTTTTCTTTATACAGATGACAACTTGGTCAAAATGATCCTCATTGCACGGATCCGCGAAAACGACTAAAAACACTGTATTATGCAGCCAGGCCAGTAGTTGGCGATGTTCTTTTACAGACCACCCGCGCCAAACATGCATGCCTATAGACTAAACGCATAATGCATGTGCATGCCGTCACTGTTTTCACAGATACTTTACACGGAGACGATAACAGTATCATTTTCAAAAACTTGCACTTTGAAACCCGTTTTCAGATGTTAGCATTTGCAGGCCCCCAAAACGCTGCTGTTGTGTAAATGAACGGTTTCTCATTCATTATTTGTTGTCATGGTTACTGATTGCTTTGTGCACCTGTTTCTTGTTAAGTTTGTTTTCTCCTGTGTATTTTATGCTGCCTTCACGTGCTATCGGAAGTTTCGTAATTCCCACTTCTGAAGTCGTGATTACGAGCTTATCGCATTCAAGTTTTCACTTGAGAGGGCGTTTATGTCCACATTTACGATAATTCCGATAGCATGTGAAGGCAGCATAAGCCCTCAGTTTAGTTCTACTCATTGTCCAGTATTTATGCTTTGGTAAAGCTGTTTTTTCCTTTGGCCTGTTTTCGTGACCGCAAAAGCATAAAGATGAATTAATAATTAATGATTTTCTTTTTACAAAAAAAATATTTTTTGAAAATAATCACAAATTTCTGTCCACCAATTAGAAAAAAGTAATGTGGTGCGACCAACAATAATATTTACATTCATGATAATTGATATGATAGTTACACCACATGACATCCAATCTGGAACAGTTTCATACGTTTTTCAAAACCAAAGAGTATGTTTTAAGAATCTAAACAAGATTTTTCCTTTTCTCTATCATATACCCTCTACCTCTTGAACACAATGTTTGCCATTCGAACAGTGTAAAAATCAACCTAGCCTTCAAACAACTACAGATTTTTACTCATTGTAAAGGAGTTGATTAGAGACGCATTGTTTTATTTTGAAATCTTGCAAGTTTTTGTGACAAAAATGTATGTGAATGCAAGTTGCTTGTTTCATAGTTTAGGCCTATGGTTTCGTCCTCAACATTATATCCCATTTGAAGAACATACCTGAGGGCCAGGAGGTCCTGCTGGTCCTGGAGGCCCTGGGGAACATGTTTGGGTTGTGGGATTGTGCTTCTCTTCTGAGTTCCCCTCATTTGGTGTAACACCAGTCTCAGTCTATAAGACAAGTAAAATAACATCTGAGAAATATGATGGCAATGAGAAAATGTTAAATAAATAGTTAAAGCTTTAGTGGTAATCACAAACCTCTTTTGACTTTTATTTACATTTATTTACACAGTGATGTAGACAAAGCTGTTGTGGTCATGGGGACAAGCTTAAAGGGGTCATATGATGCGATTTCTTGTTTTCCTTTCTCTTTAGTGTGTTATGTAGCTGTTTGTGCATGTATAAGATCTGCAGAGTTACAAAGCTCAAAGTCTCAAACCCAAAGAGATATTCTTTATAAAAGTTAAGGCTCAAGCCACACCTTCCTAAAACGCTTCGTTCAAACACCCCGTTCAAACACCCCCCCACATCTCTACGTCAGTATGTGGGGGCAGAGTTTCATAACACTGCCCAAACGTATACGCAAAGAAAGAAGGCGTAACTTTTATTCGCTGTAGTATTGCTGCTGCCGGCGCCGCCATGTCGTGGAGATGCTGTGTTTTTCATTGCGAAAGCCAAACTACTTTGTTTGGCCTTCCAAAAGAGGGCACAATTAGAAACCAGTGGCTAAGCTTTAGTTACAACACTGTTTCAGAACAGTACAACCCAAATATTAGACTGTGTGCTGCGCATTTTTCGGAGGACTGTTTCTAGCACCTGGGAGAGCACAGACCGTTTCTACGTCTTTGTCGTTTCTACAATAACAAATGCAAACTTACCAATCTGATACTTTCTGGTCCAGTCGCGCTGGCAACGTTGATCGATCAGCTTGGTTATCTGCATCATCCGGATCAGATTCGGGCTCGAATTGATAAGGTAGGACCGACTTTATCATTTGTCAATATTGCGTTGCTTTGGGAGCTGATGTTCCAAATATGGTAAGAAGCGTGACATTTCCGTCAGACGCTTAAGGTACTTGGGCCAATCACAATGCACTGGATTGCTGGCCAATCAGAGCACACCGTGCTTTTCAAAACGATAAGCTTTGTAAAAATCGACGTGTTTCAGAAAGGAGGGGCATAGAGGAGCAACAATAATGTACAGTATGTGTAAAATAATTACTTTTTTTTAAAACCTAAAACCACATAAACACATTGCATTAAACCAAATACACAAAATAATGTTCTTTTTAGAACCATCATATGACCCCTTTAAATCTATTTATTCACACCCTGAACCCTCGATGTACCTGAAACCTACATCAAATCCAGGTGCTGGATCAGCGGTCATGTGTCAGGACTCACCAGAGACCCCTGCCGCCACAGTGAAGGGGGTGGAGGGAAGAGAGGGGGCGGAGGTGGACTCAGTAAACAGCAGGGGTTGAATTTCTTTCTAGTTTCCAGCAACTGGAGATCTAGATGTGGGGAAATGAGGTTCATGAGGAGCATGTCAACAGACACATGGGCCAGCGCAACAGCGTTTCACTCCAGTGTTTTGGAAAAGACAGACTGAAACACATGACAGCTATGATAGTTATCATGTGGTTAAGAGTGTAACGAAAGGCCATTCATTCCTGAAACTACTAGATATTTAAAGATTTATCTGCAAACACATGATGCTAAAGCTTTTCTTAGAAATAAGGCATTTATAATGACTTCATCAACTGGTGTCAAGCTGATTTTCAGTGATTCTATGAAGTCAGTTCTCCTCAAGTTCACACAGTTCAATGCATTTACTATGACAAGGATACACTAACATTTGAAAAACACTTTTTCCTTGTCATATTGAACAGTATATGTATTGTTATATAATTTATGAATATCTGTGCTTATGTAAAATCTGTCTTTATTTAAAATAAATAGTACTTACTTTGATATTTTGTATATAATGCAATGCTATTCATACATTATTAAGTGTGACTCCAATTGCTTTTTTCCATTTTTTATGTGTAATATATATATATATAAAAAAAAAAACAAAAAAAAAACAGTACATTAAAATATTAAGTACAAAAAATGTTAACTTTGCAAAAAACAAGCACTTGCCTAATTAAACTTTTCACTGCAGTATTGGCAGACAAAACTGAAACACAGCCATTTTGCCATTAGAGATAATAACCAGAGATAATTCATTGATGCCTGTAGGCAAATTTATTGCAAAATCAGGGCAACATTTTTACTTGTTCTCATAACAAGCAGTGATCATCAGTGCAACCTAATTCATGTTATGAATATTCTGCAACTGCATTTATTTAATTTGCATGATTCATGAAATTACCAACCATGCTTTTGTTGTTGCAAATAGTCTGATTTGCATATTGTGCAAACAAACTTCCCTCTGTAAGAGAAAACCTCTAATATCAGCATCTAAACGTGCAAAAGAGTGATGTCTTACCTGTTGGGAGAGGGAATATGTTATCCACGTAAGAGAATGACGACACATAGCAGAGGAGTTGAAAATATAGTCCAAGCGAGAACAGAATCATGCTGCCGGCTACCGTCTACCTCCAATAGCACCGAGGATTGATCTGAGGCAGTCCCACACTACTCCTCTCTCCCTGCCACTCTCTCTCTCTCTCACACACACATTAGATCCACGCCTTTAGGAGAAGTGAATGCCAGCCAATGTCTGTTACACCTCTCCCATGTATTGGCCCTGAGCTAAATATACAGGAGGCAGCCGGTCAGCTGCCCTCTGTAGCCAATATTAGCCTGTTACTACTGCCAGCACTGCCTTTGTTTCCCCTGCCTCAAATGGACAGAGAAAACAAAACAGAATGGATAGAAATGACATTGAAGTGACAAGGTGTCATGCAAGTGGTGATGTTGAATTACCACCTATGGATGATCTCAGTTTGTATAGAACAATAGAAAGTCAAATCTGCTGGGTTTGGTTAGAGCATCTATAATGTTCGACACAAGGACTTAAATCTGAGACAGGCTGCCACTGACATGTGATGCACACACATGCATAAAATGACAGAATTAGCCTGCATGCTCTGTAGTGGAATATCACAGATGTTTTCCAGACCCCCTCGTCTATCTCACGCTCCCTCTCGGTGTCCTTTTTTTCAGGACTTATCGACCAACGCTTCTCACAATTTATTGGCGCCTTTACTTTCCCTCAGAATTAATGACAGAGCAATTATGAAGAGGGGCGCTTAAAAGCCTGATGGGAGATGCAGTCTGTAAACGCCTCCAATCAGACAAAGTGCAGAACAAAGGAGAAAGACAGGCAGGGAGATGGAGAGAAAGACAGGCAGAGATGACTTCTTATAAATCGCATTTTAATTTTCCAACAAACATCTTTCAAAGAACATTCATTGTTTTTTATCACAAGTTATTAGAAAAATATTTTTAAATCACTATATTTTTTAATACAATAACAATGATTAGCATTATGTCTTTTATAATGTGAACATTCTCACCTTTACACATTTGGCTGTGAAAATTGTTCTTTTAATAAGTCTTTTATGTGCTGTAAAATTGTTGGGAACATTTCCACACCTGGAAATGTGAAAATGGTGTGATCTGCCAAGGCCGAGGAGGAGAAGCTCTCTCACTCTGTGATAAAGCACCACAGTAATGATACCTTATGAAAGAGCAGAAGATGAGGGCAGGAAGACCTCAATTAACCAGAGACTGAGATGAGCTTAAACAGAAGCCCTCAGGAGCAGTGCACACAACACTGACCTGAGATCAGAGGTTAAAATACTCCAAATATACAGTGGGAATAAAAAAAAAATGAATTGAAAAAGTAAAATAAAATAATCAAACATACATTGCATTAACTAGCGAAATGTCACTTAATTTGTTATTTGACATTATTATGCAGCATTATCTCTTTAAAAAGGAAAAGTTCACCCAAAAATTCTGTCATCATTTACTCACCCTCATGTCATTCCAAACTTGTATGACTTTCTTTCTCTGGTGGAACAAAAAAAAAATATATTTTCCTACTGCTTTTTTATAGAATGACAGTTCATAGTTCATAGTGACCACGACTGTGAAGCTATAAAAAGGAATAAAACTATGTGGGCTAGATGCAAGATGTAAATATTATCAGTGAATAATGACTCAAAATTTGAGTTTATTCCTCACATAAAGCTGTAGTATAACTTTAGAAGACTTGCACAAATCATATGAATCACTTTTATTGTGCTTTTTTTGGGAGTTTGACAGACATGGTCACTATAAAAGTACTGAAGGTAGGACATATTTTTTTTGTATGCCAACCTGGAATGTTCTGTAGCATCACCCTGGTTCCCTCGACAAAAAGTCAATAGGATTTTTTCATTGGCTTTTGGATTATGACAGAAAATATGCTTTGTGAACAACACGTTTATGATTCTTACATATATTTCGTACATCACCATTTTGAAGCCTAAATACAAATCAGCAGCAATAAAAAGCTACATTTAGGCTTTAAAGGGATAGTTCACCCAAACATGAAAATTCTGTCATCATTTACTCAAGTTGTTCCAAACCTGTATGAATTTATTTCTTCTGTTGAACACAAAAGAAGATATTTTAAAGAATGTCAGTAACTAAACAGTTGTGGGGCACCATTGACTTCCATAGTATTTTTTTCCTACTATGGAAGTCAATGGCTACCGTCAAATGTCTGGTTACCAACATTCTTTAAAATATCTTCTTTTGTGTTCAGCAGAACAAAGAAATTTATACAGGTTTGGAACAACTTGAGTAAATGATGACAGAATTTTAATTTTTGGGTGAACTATCCCTTTAAATGAACTACACCACAGCCACGTGACTTCAACATCACCATCCCCAAACTCTTTCAGTCTTTATTTAAAATCTACAAGTTGGAAAGTTAAAATATAGTTTGCAAGAGCATGAGTATAGAGTGAGAGCATGAGTATAGAGTGAGAGCAATAAAATCGTATATTGAGCTTGTTTTAACCACAGACCTTATTTCAGACATTTAACCAAAAACCCAATAAAAAAAACCCATTGACTTCAGAACGATGGAACTCATTTCTTGGATTGTATAGAAAGAGCTGCTGGAATCTTAGGGTTCCACAAGAAACAAAGTCAAACAGATTTGGAACGACATGAGGTAAATGATTTTTCATTTTTGGGTGAACTATTTCTTTTAAGTATTTACAGAAAGAACTGGAATCTATGGAAATTCATTTCAGTCAGTAGAGACTGAGATCATGTAAAATGATACATTCTGTTCTTTTTATAGGAAATGGTGCCAACTACAGAAAATTGACCAAATGTAGTGTAAGAAAGTGTGATCCGACATCTGATACCTCTGTCAGCTTTTAAAGATTTGACCGTGTCAGCCAGGGAAACTCCTAGGAGATAAACACAGTCTCATTATGATATGAACATTAAAGATAACACAAAGTTTAAACATGAATAAACTCCATTGAAGTCGATCCTGTTTACTTCTAAACGCTTTTGTAACACTAGAAAGTTTCCATTCATCGTTGGGGAAGCCCTTTGAGTGTCAGTGTGAGAGAGTTTCAGTGTACCAGCTCACTATGACACTCAATCCTTCAATACGTCTGTGTGTGGTTGCCAGGATACACCCAGCACAACAAAGAAGGTCACAACTTTCAATCATGGGGTCTCATAACTTTCAAAAATAGAAAGGTCAGATATGTTTGAGGTGTGTGTATGTGAGAGGGGGAGAGGGATTAAAAAAAAAAAGAAAAAAAAAGAAGAGTGTGTTAGTGTTGAAATTTAAGGTTACAACAGGCCTTGTGATGTTATGAACACTTAACAGGCATGCTGTACATGTCAAAGGTCCAAAAACACCACAGTACCCCATTGCCAATGACTTAAATTTAGTGGTTTTCCTGTGTAAGAATATACAACTGAGTTGTGTTTTATATAAATTGTTATACTATGGGGCTGTTAAATGCTTGAATCTGATTGGTTGATGAACATTCTAAGCTGTGCAATTATTTTCAGGGAAACGCACGGCTAAAGTAGTTCCCATTCAGTCAGTCACGTTCAATGTTACGTCGATACTGACGTACAGTATTGGGGTCTCGCATGGTTGCCCAAAACATCAGTAATCGACTTAACGTCTCTGTTCCCTCCTTCAGGGAACGAGGGTTACATCAGTAACCAAGACGTTCCAGGCAGGTCTTGACCGCATTACATGTCAATATCACTTTGCCAAATGATTTCAGTTATTTCAAAAGGTCCTTACAGCCAACAACAACAAAAGAACCAAAACCCACAACGACACTGACCAAGAAAATATAGTAGACAATAGGGTAAAAATAACAAATTATTTCCATGTTTTTTGCCACAAAATTACGTTTTACTATGTATGGAAAGCACATCCCCCACTCAAACGCACACATACAGTGGGGAGAACAAGTATTTGACACACTGCCGATTTTGCAGGTTTTCCTACTTACAAAGCATGTAGAGGTCTGTAATTTTTATCATAGGTACTCTTTAACTGTGAGAGACGGAATCTAAAACAAAAATCCAGAAAATCACATTGTATGATTTTTAAATAATTCATTTACATTTTATTGCATGACATAAGTATTTGATCACCTACCAACCAGTAAGAATTCCGGCTCTCACAGACCTGTTAGTTTTCTTTGAGAAGCCCTCCTGTTCTCCACTCATTACCTGTATTAACTGCACCTGTTTGAACTCGTTACCTGTATAAAAGACACCTGTCCACACACTCAATCAAACAGACTCCAACCTCTCCACAATGGCCAAGACCAGAGAGCTGTGTAAGGACATCAGGAATAAAATTGTAGACCTGCACAAGGCTGGGATGGGCTACAGGACAATAGGCAAGCAGCTTGAGAAGGCAACAACTGTTGGCGCAATTATTAGAAAATGGAAGAAGTTCAAGATGACGGTCAATCTCCCTCGGTCTGGGACACCATGCAAGATCTCACCTCGTGGGGCATCAATGATCATGAGGAAGGTAAGGGATAAGCCCAGAACTACACAGCAGGACCTGGTCAATGACCTGAAGAGAGCTGGGACCACAGTCTCAAAGAAAACCATTAGTAACACACTACGCCGTCATGGATTAAAATCCTGCAGCGCACGCAAGGTCCCCCTGCTCAAGCCAGCGCATGTCCAGGCCCGTCTGAAGTTTGCCAATGACCATCTGGATGATCCAGAGGAGGAATGGGAGAAGGTCATGTGGTCTGATGAGACAAAAATAGAGCTTTTTGGTCTAAACTCCACTCACCGTGTTTGGAGAAAGAAGAAGGATGAGTACAACCCCAAGAACATCCCAACCGTGAAGCATGGAGGTGGAAACATCATTCTTTGGGGATGCTTTTCTGCAAAGGGGACAGGACGACTGCACCGTATTGAGGGGAGGATGGATGGGGCCATGTATCGCGAGATCTTGGCTAACAACCTCCTTCCCTCAGTAAGAGCATTGAAGATGGGTCGTGGCTGGGTCTTCCAGCATGACAACGACCCGAAACACACAGCCAGGGCAACTAAGGAGTGGCTCCGTAAGAAGCATCTCAAGGTCCTGGAGTGGCCTAGCCAGTCTCCAGACCTGAACCCAATAGAAAATCTTTGGAGGGAGCTGAAAGTCCGTATTGCCCAGTGACAGCCCCGAAACCTGAAGGATCTGGAGAAGGTCTGTATGGAGGAGTGGGCCAAAATCCCTGCTGCAGTGTGTGCAAACCTGGTCAAGAACTACTGGAAACATATGATCTCTGTAATTGCAAACAAATGTTTCTGTACCAAATATTAAGTTCTGCTTTTCTGATGTATCAAATACTTATGTCATGCAATAAAATGCAAATTAATTATTTAAAAATCATACAATGTGATTTTCTGGATTTTTGTTTTAGATTCCGTCACTCACAGTTGAAGAGTATCTATGATAAAAATTACAGACTTCTACATGCTTTGTAAGTGGGCAAACCTGCAAAATCGGCAGTGTATCAAATACTTGTTCTCCCCACTGTACTCGCACAGAAACGTGTAACTGATGATTTTATCAGTAAAATAGTTTAGTAACTTAAAAGCTACATGACATTTCTCACTAGCAAGGTAATAATGGTGCTGTTTTTGAAGCAGATAAACTTACAGTTTCGCTATTAGTAGAGACGCTGCTGCCAAACACGGTTGAGAGACGCACAGACTAATTCACACGCGCTTAATCTCTCTCTCTCTCTCTCTCTCTCTCTCTCTCTCTCTAATAATTGCATTAATAACTGCATTAGTCTGCTATCAGTGGCTCAAGCCTCTGTTACTAGCTCTAAAATTACATTTTGGAATTAGCAATTGAGGCGTGGGATGATATGTGTAAGAAATAAGTCCTACACACAAGCATTACAAGGATAAAAACCTGACAAATTTGAATTATTGGAAAATAATGCACACCTGAGGTGTAACGCCCACTCTGCTGCATCAATTATTCCTTTCTCAACTAAAATGTAAGACTACGTGTGTGTGCAGTACCTGTTGTTTGCGGTCTGAGGCCGGGTCTATAAGTACATTGATGAGGCTGGGCATCTCTGTATTTTTCAGACTCTCCTGTAGTGCACTGCGGAGTTCCGCCACCGCTCGAACCAGATACCCACGGCCCCCAAACGCAGTCATCACCTGCTCGTACCGTGCCTCTGGTAGCAGGGTCACCGGAGGAGCACTAAGACACACACACAGGTCAGTCTTATAACCAGCATTTGATACCTGCTGGGTTCAACAGAAATGAAGCTTACTGACAGCAATTGAACTAAATTAACTAAATAAAATACATCTTTAACAATTAACTTATTGGTTATCAGGCCCCATGAGGTATTAAAATAAGTTGTCAAACATTTTGAACACATTTCAGTCATCTATCCCAACAAATTTGTATTATCTTCATTCCATCTTAGTCCAGGATAAGTCGTGGTGCTGCAAAATTTTTTATGGAAGCTTGTTTCCGCTATGGAATAAAAAAATATAAAAAAGTAATTGCAACATTTTATCTCACAATTCAGACTTTTTTCTCGCAATTGTGAGTTTATATCTCACAATTCTGCCTTTTTTCTCCTTATTGTGAGATATAAAGTTATAAAGTCTGAATTCGATAAATTCGCAAAACTTACATCACCATCTATTTTCAAAAATGAGAAACACATCCTGTCTGACCAGAAGCATTGATAAAACATATGAACGACGGAGAAGGGGGATATCAAAAGCAGAGGCAGGAACTAGGGATTCACAATATATAGTCATAACCATATGGTTATCATATGGCTGATATTAGATCATTTTAATAATTTTTTAAAATATTTATACTTTTAAACCCTCTAGAACAGAGGTGCCCAAACCAGGGTCCACAGGACAAAGTTGACCCCCGATGACCTTTGATTTTACTCACCATGCTCACACAAGAGGATGAGAAACAAAACAAGCCATTGAAGCATATCTTCATTTCTAATTGAGATTTTTGTTTTGTTTAAATTTGTTTTTTATTTGCACTGAAATGTAAAGAATGTAAATTAATATTATATAATATAACATTTACTTCCACAGCCACAGTCCACAGACTTTGATCAAGTGACCCTTCGTAGTAAAAAAATGCAGGCACCTCTGCTTTAGAAGGAACCCAGAACTTTCCTTAGGCTCAATACTCACATGGTGGTCATGTCTCCCATCTGTTCCATCTCTTTCCATGTTTCTGGATCCACTCCACTGTAGATGCCATTGTTGTTGATTACTATGATGATTATGGGCAGTTTATACCTATTCCAAATTAAAAGTGAGTATTTCAGAATTATAGTGAGACAGAGCAAACAGAACCATTCTAAAAGTATGCACATCACACAAACGTCCTGTAGGTGGTGCTCCATGTCTTATAAATAATCATAACCATAAATAATGATTAGAATGATGCATCATGATGTATAATTCACCTGCACATGGTCTCCACCTCCATGCCAGAGAAACCGAAAGCGCTGTCTCCCTCTACACACACCACTCTCTGAGCGCTCTTCTGCGTCTGCTCCAAAACTGCTGCGGCAATGGCAAAGCCTGGACCCACCCCCATAGTGCCAAATGTGCCTGCATCTAACCTGTCCAAGACACTCAGATTACTGCTCTAGACAACATTACAGTAGAATTCAACATTTACAAACCCGATTCCAAAAAATTTGGGACACTGTACAAATTGTGAATAAAAACAGAATGCAATGATGTGGAAGTTTCAAATTTTAATATTTTATTCAGAATACAACATAGATGACATATCAAATGTTTAAACTGAGAAAATGTATCATTTTAAGGGAAAAATAAGTTGAATTTAAATTTCATGGCATCAACACATCTCAAAAAAGTTGGGACAAGGCCATGTTTACCACTGTGTGGCATCCCCTCTTCTTTTTATAACAGTCTGCAAACGTCTGGGGACTGAGGAGACAAGTTGCTCAAGTTTAGGAATAGGAATGTTGTCCCATTCTTGTCTAATACAGGCTTCTAGTTGCTCAACTGTCTTAGGTCTTCTTTGTCGCATCTTCCTCTTTATGATGCACCAAATGTTTTCTATGGGTGAAAGATCTGGACTGCAGGCTGGCCATTTCAGTACCCGGATCCTTCTTCTACGCAGCCATGATGTTGTAATTGATGCAGTATGTGGTCTGGCATTGTCATGTTGGAAAATGCAAGGTCTTCCCTGAAAGAGACGACGTCTGGATGGGAGCATATGTTGTTCTAGAACTTGGATATACCTTTCAGCATTGATGGTGCCTTTCCAGATGTGTAAGCTGCCCATGCCACACGCACTCATGCAACCCCATACCATCAGAGATGCAGGCTTCTGAACTGAGCGCTGATAACAACTTGGGTTGTCCTTGTCCTCTTTAGTCCGGATGACATGGCGTCCCAGTTTTCCAAAAAGAACTTCAAATTTTGATTCGTCTGACCACAGAACTGTTTTCTACTTTGCCACAGTCCATTTTAAATGAGCCTTGGCCCAGAGAAAACGCCTGCGCTTCTGGATCATGTTTAGATATGGCTTCTTTTTTGACCTAGAGAGTTTTAGCCGGCAACGGCGAATGGCACGGTGGATTGTGTTCACCGACAATGTTTTCTGGAAGTATTCCTGAGCCCATGTTGTGATTTCCATTACAGTAGCATTCCTGTATGTGATGCAGTGCCGTCTAAGGGTCCGAAGATCACGGGCATCCTGTATGGTTTTCCGGCCTTGACCCTTACGCACAGAGATTGTTCCAGATTCTCTGAATCTTTGGATGATATTATGCACTGTAGATGATGATAACTTCAAACTCTTTGCAATTTTTCTCTGAGAAACTCCTTTCTGATATTGCTCCACTATTTTTCGCCGCAGCATTGGGGGAATTGGTGATCCTCTGCCCATCTTGACCTCTGAGAGACACTGCCACTCTGAGAGGCTCTTTTTATACCCAATCATGTTGCCAATTGACCTAATAAGTTGCAAATTGGTCCTCCAGCTGTTCCTTATATGTACATTTAACTTTTCCGGCCTCTTATTGCTACCTGTCCCAACTTTTTTGGAATGTGTAGCTCTCATGAAATCCAAAATGAGCCAATATTTGGCATGACATTTCAAAATGTCTCACTTTCAACATTTGATATGTTATCTATATATTTTATTGTGAATAAAATATAAGTTTATGAGATTTGTAAATTATTGCATTCCTTTTTTATTCACAATTTGTACAGTGTCCCAACTTTTTTGGAATCGGGTTTGTAATAGAGCTACCTAGTCTGTGCATTCTTTAAATTTCCTTCCCACAAAAAGACCAAAGAAACCTTAACTTACAGGATATGTCATACGGCTAAAATGAAAAATGTGTTCTGTTTTGTTATTCCTGTGATCTAAATATCACAAAAGTTGTTTTCTCATGATCAAAACATAATAAAAGATATTTTTTGTGATCTAAACATGTTTTTTGTGATCTAAACAACACATTTTCTCATTATCTAAACATAAGTTTTTTGTGTGCGATCAAAACAGTGTTTTTCTTGTGATTTAAACAACAAAAGTTGTTTTTTATGATCCAAACATAAAAGCGGTTCTTGTGATCTAAACAACAAATGCTGTTTTTGTGATCTAAACTAACAAAAGTTGTTTTCTTATGTTAGTTGTTACCAAGGGCGTAGTTTTGGTTTGAACATTGGGGGGGTTGAAGTGTAAACCGTTTAGCGGGATCCCGGGGCATGCTCCCTCATGAGATTTATTTCTTTATTTGTTTGTTTGTTTGTTTAATTTTGCAAAATGGTCTTTTGTGGTATCATCCACACATGCGTTGATAACATAACTGCAAAAAAGTAATAGCCTAGTTAACAATTACTTGTTTACATAGGATATGATGTATTTGTATTTAATACAATGCTAAGGCCAATGTTAACCTTTTTCTTTCTTTTTTTATATCTATAGCATTTGTAATGAAAAATAGCAACACACGTTTAGAAACTATAGTTACAACTTTCTCCTCTTTTCATCAGTCTTTTTTAGTTCATGTGGCTGTTCTAGGTCACGTTCGACTTTCTCCGTAGCGTTTTAAAGCGGTAAATTCTCAATAGAATTCGCATTTTATCAACAGCGTCGCGATAGGAACTGCTCGGGCAAATCTTATCACACTTTTGGAGCACGCTGGTGAACGCGTGCAGAGTATACAGTGATTCGTGCGTCACTCACGCACAATTATAAACCAGGCTTCAGTCGTATTGCACAGATAACTGGTCCGTTCAGTTCGTACGGGAACTGAATGCGCGATGTATATAATTAATTAATAGTCTGATTCTATGTTTCCATTAACCATGGTAGGCTATAAATATTGGGGGGGTTGTACTTGCTTGTTTTGGTTATTGGGGGGGTTACCTCCCTCACCCCCTCACCCCCCCACCCCCCCCACCCCCCCACCCCTCACCTCTGGACAGCTAAAGAGTGAATACTGATCTAGGGATAAACTGAAATAAAGAGAGTATCATCTCTTGTCCAGCTGTGAACAGAGGGGCAGAAAATGTCTCTCACCTGTGTCGTGGGAGGTGATTGAGCAGCATGGTACGGCCGATGTCCATCGTGTTCGCTCCCTCACTCACTATGATGCAGTCTTTGGGCAGGAGCTCAGAAATATGGTGGAACGCTGTGTAGTAGTTCACGGGCAGAGTGTACTGGAGAGCAAGAGTCTGTGGGACACAATAAAAATGGTTCATCTAATACTATAAATGCTAAATTCACATTGACATGTTTACAGAAAGCTGAATGATCAATTTAAAGCAATTTCATTACATCAAGTATGTTACTGGCACACAAGCTCACCCTTGATATCTGAGCATTGGCAGTCATTTTGTCCCTCAGTGTCACCCACCATTGTGAATCAGAAGGAAATCTCCAGGACTCTAACCTTACAGTCTCCAACAGCTTTAAACAAAGTAGAAAAAAAGATTTAAGGGGCCATTTCATGGAAAACGTCTCGGTTACGTATGTAACCCTTGTTCCCTGAAGGAGGGAACGGAGACGTACGTCGGAACTGACCAACGAATTGGGGATCATTTTCAGAGACCAATCTACTTCGAGTGTTTAAAAACAAGCCAGTGAACATTGTCATGCGGCGCAGGTATAAATAAGGAAGTGGAAGCACCGCATCTTTGCTTTTCTGCTGAGGAGCTGAACTAGTGACTCGGTCCTTCAGCGGAAGCACAGCACCTGGCGACAGGACGTACGTCTCCGTTCCCTCCTTCAGGGAACGAGGATTACATACGTAACCGAGACGTTCCCTTTCAGTCGGTCACGTTCGACGTACGTCGGAACTGACCGACGAATTGGGGATCCTACCAACACGCCAGTGATGCTGGCCCTTCCAGCACCCTGCTTGAGCTCGCTGGACCGCTCCTATGTTGGAGACACGGGGCTAGCCGAGTAGGGTAGCTGGTACCGTGGAGGAATACAAATATGGGGTTGCCGTAGGAACCGCTACATATGGATACCCAGCTTACACACACGTTCCACATGCATATGGGTGTAAGCTTGGTGTCAGACGGTCGCAACGTCTGACACCGAGGGGTGACGGAGGAGCTCGACAGGGTTAGCCATTTCTGAGGAACACAACTGGAGACAATAGTCGCACGTATCCGGCCCAGGGGGCGGGAATGGCGTTGCAAGCCGACACTAGAACGGGCACTTAGCGCTACTGGGCACTGGGGGCGAGTACACGGGAAGATACCGGCTCTACACGGACGCTATAGAATCTATAGCGAACGTGTTAGGTGTCGCCAAGCCCGCAGCTCTACATATATCTGTCAGCGAGGCACCTTGAGCCAGCACCCAGGAGGAAGCCACACTCCTAGTTGAGTAGGACTGGTAGGCCAAGACGATAGCATCCACTATCCAGTGGGCTAACTTCTGCTTGGAGACAGCCTTTCCCTTCTGCTGGCCTCCGTAACAGACGAAGAGCTGCTCTGAGGTCCTAAAGCTTTGAGTTCAGTCCACGTAGGCGCGAAGAGCACGGACGGGACAGAGCAAAGCTAGGGCTGGGTCTGCCTCCTCCGAAGGCAGCGCTTGCAGATTCACCACCTGGTCCCGGAAGGGAGTGGTGGAAACCTTGGGCACGTATCCAGGCCAGGTTCTCAGGATGACGTGAGAGTTAGCCGGCCCGAATTCTAGGCACGATTCGCTGACCGAAAGTGCATGCAGGTCCCCTACCCTCTTGATAGAGGCCAATGCAGTCAAGAGTACTGTCTTCATGGACAGGATTTTTAGCTCTATGGACTGCAAAGGCTCAAAGGGAGGGCTCTGAAGTGCTCTGAGCACCAGAGCTAAGTCCCAAGAGGGTACCGAGTTTGGACAAGGAGGATTTAGCCTCCTCGCACCTCTGAGGAACCTGACGATTAGGTCGTGCTTCCCTAAGGACTTACTTTCAACTGCGTTGTGATACGCCGCTATTGCTGCGATGTATACTTTGAGGGTGGGGGGAGACAGCCTTCGCTACAGCCCATCTTGCAGGAAAGAGAGCACGACACTAACCGAACACTTTCGGGGGTCTTCCCGGCGGGAAGAGCACCACTCAACAAACAGGTTCCAATTCAACGCATAGAGGTGCCTCGTAGAGGGGGCTCTAGCAGAAGAGATGGTGTCTACCACAGCTTGTGGCAGGCCACCTAGAACCTCCGCGTCCCGTCCATGGACCAGACATGGAGTTTCCAGAGGTCTGGACGCGGGTGCCATAGAGTGCCCCGTCCCTGAGAAAGCAGGTCCTTCCTCAGAGGAATGGGCCAGGGAGGGGCTGTCGCGAGGAGTGTTAGTTCGGGGAACCAGGTCTGGTTGGGCCAGTAGGGTGCAACTAACAAGACCTGCTCCTCGTCCTCCCTGACTTTGCACAGAGTCTGTGCAAGAAGGCTCACTGGGGGAAACGCATACTTGCGTAGGTCCCGGGGCCAGCTGTGCGCCAGTGCATCCGTGCCGAGGGTGCCCCCGGTCAGGGAATAGTACAACTGGCAATGGGTCGAGTCCGGAGAGGCAAACAGGTCTACCTGTGCGGCTCCGAAAAGGTCCCATATCAGCTGGACCGCCTGGGGGTGGAGTCGCCACTCTCCCGGAGGTGTCGGCTAACGTGAGAGCTTGTCGGCTGTCCGATTGAGCGCACCAGGGATGTGAATGGCCCGAAGCGACCTCAGATGCTTCTGACTCCACAGGAGGAGATGGCGGGCGAGTTGGAGCATGCGACGGGAACGTAGACCACCCTGGCGGTTGATGTACGCAACGGCCACGGTGCTGTCCGTACGGACCAGTACGTGCTTGCCCTGTAGCGGCTTTTTGAGGCGGCCCAGCGCAAGACGTACTGCTAACAACTCTAGGCAGTTGATGTGCCAGTGCAGTTGGGGCACCGTCCACAGACCCGAAACTGCATGCCACGACCATCTCGGGACTCGGCCATGAAGCCAGTGCTGAAGCGGTCTCATATGAAGCAATCCGAGCAGCGTTACCGTGGCTGCAGATGCCATATGCCCCAGGAGCCTCTGAAAAAATTTCAGTGGGACCGCTGTCCTGCCATGCCGAGATAAGAGATCCTCTGTGTGGGACAGAGTTTGCTCTTCTCTCGGTTGACCCGAAGGCCCAACAGGCTGAGGTGACTGAGCACCATGTCCCTGTGTTCGCACAACTGATCCCGAGACTGAGCCAGTATGAGCCAGTCGTCGAGATAGTGGAGGATGCGAACGCCGCGTTCTCTGAGCGGAACAATGGCTGCCTCCGCAACTTTCGTGAAGACGCGAGGTGACAAGGACAGCCCGAAGGGCAGGACTTTGTACTGATATGCCCTCCCCTCGAACGCAAACGCTGCCTCAGTGTGCTGAACGTCCAAACACGTGAGACAATGATCGTGACCGTCAACTGGGGACAGAAATCGATAGCATACAGAAACACACGGTTTGAATGACATCTTGAAAAAGTTGCTCTTTTAGAAAAGGAAAAAAAACGCTCTTACTAGTGCCGAGGCACACAGGGGAGATGGCCACGGCTCACAGCGGTTCAAAGGTGCAAGCCCGCTGTGAGCACTCAATGGAGAAACGCCCAGCGAGCTGTGAAAACAGCTGTTTTGTGTGTCCTCCACACTCGCGACCGCCGCTGCAATGTGCCCTCTCACCAACACCGTGACAGAATGATCCTTCTCCCAAGACTCGCTGTGAAAACACTCTTCGTAGAAACACACTGAGCTTGCAGTAATGTTTGGCTCCAAAGTAAAAAGCAAAGATGCGGTGCTTCCACTTCCTTATTTATACCCGCGCTGCGGGGCGGAGCGTGGAATGCGTGAACCGCATGCCAATGTTCATTGGCTCGTTTTTAAACACTCGAAGTAGATTGGTCTCTGAAAATGATCCCCAAATCGACTGAAAGGGAACATGCTTTTCCATAAGTTTTCCACCACATTAAACTGCAAAAATGAGCACATTAACATATGGCCATCCATTTATACCTATCAACTCTGATTCAGTATTCTGTAACAGTTGACAAACTGTTCCTCATTTCACAGGGAAAGACGTTAACCAATAAAAACAGAAGTCATTGATATAGAGAAAGAAACGCTAAAAGGGTCAGAGAAAATAAATGATATACATTTTTGCAAAAGACATTTGTTTAACATCATAATTCAAACTAAAAGTAAATAAATGCTACAAAACATACTGGATTTCATTGGAACATTGGGAGTCTCTCACAGAGTCTATAGAACATATATTCTGTACCCTTTAAAAAGGTTCTAATATGTACCATTTAGGTACTAATATGTACCTTTATGTTCCACTTTTGGCACTTTTTTGTACCTTTTTTCTGAGAGTGTAGGATGTCATAATGTTGTGTTTTATGTAAGATGATTGAGGTGATCCTGTAATTTACCTGGCTGACCACAGCCTGTATGTCTCCAAGCAGAGCAGATGAGGCTCTTACATTATTACTCAACTCCTCAGCACATAGATCCACCTGGACAAATTCACAATAAACTGAAGATCATTTAGTCATCTTAAAGACTCCCTGTGGTGAAAATCAAGTGTTTAATGTTGTTTATATGTCTATGTGGTGTTTTTAATATGCTTTAAGAAAAACCATGTGTAAATTCATCAGCCAACACCATTCCTGAGTATTTTCTTAAAACTGCAGTGTACCAATAACAGTCTTACAAACATGGTTTGAAGTCTCCCGTTTCCTACCGTCACAAACAGGTAACCAATCCGTCAACGTGCGGCAGAGCTTTTCTCCACTCACTTTCTATGATGTTCAAATCATTTCTAAGTTCAAATCGGATGCAGATTTTTAGAAGGCAGCTGTCTGACTCTAAAATGGCGAACAGGAACATGGTTTGTGTAATACTAACAATACACCATTAGCTGTTTGATAATGTAGTCAAGCCAAAGGCTAATCATATCAATTACCGTTATGTGTCTGGCGTTGTAAAGAGCGGTACATAAAACGCATTACCATTCTGATATATCGACTTGTAGACGACCCTGTATAATTTGCTTTTCCTCTTCTTCTTCTGAATCAGTTTCTGGTTCAAACATGGCTAAATTAAACCAATATTTCCACTTGCCATTGTGTAGCGTTTGCTATAGTTGACCGAGTGGATCAGGTTGTCTGAGCTGGTGTGATTGAGTGGAGGCGGGGACTAATTAGCATATCCGTGGTTCCGCGTATACACCTTATGTAGCCCCGCCCTTTTCAGCATCACGCTCATTGTGTTCTGTCTTCCGGTTTGTATTTCCACAGCGTGAAGGTAAGATTTTACAGATTTATGAATGAACCGCTCGTTTTAAAATCTTCCCGGTCTACTGACATTTGTTATGACATCCGCTTCTAACATTACAATGCTCATGATAACTTTCGTTAACTGTACAATAAGTAAATCCACTTCCCCAGCTAATTACTCTTCGACAGTGATGGCATAGAAATATACAGAGATATCGCAAAAACGGAAGTTCAGACACAAAATTCCAAAGATGGCTGTGTGCTTGTTTCTCTGGAGCATAAGGTCTACTAAATGAAGCAAGGGTGTAGAGTTACATTCAAGCTATTTTAAGGCAATCTACCAAAGCGCTATTTTGGCAAAGCGAGTATATTGAAGATACCCTTTGTGTGTATTATATATATATATATATATACACACACACACACACACACACACACACACACACACAAACACACATTTTGACACTTTGACACACACAGTTTCTTTGACACTTTGTATTTTTGTTTTTGGAGTTTACACTGTATGTATCTTCATGCCATCACTTGTGGACTTCTGTGTATATCTTCGGTGCTGTAAATAAATTACACCTTGCACGACAGTCCTTGTTGTGGCTAAAGCCATCTTTTTTTCTCTCACAAACGAACGCTCACGCTATCTAAAGCGAATCTCCAGGGGCCGCTTTGTGACAGAAGAAAAAAAAAACATTTAAATATGTAATTTTGATTATCAAAGATGAGTTTTAAGGTACTGCAGGGGGGGACTTTAAAGTCTTTACACTGATGTTGCAGCAACTTACTGAGTGTCCATGTTGCAACTAACCTGAATGATCTTCACATCGGGACTGAATCTTGGTGGAAAACCGAAGTGCAGGATCCAGTTGAGTCTGGCACCCAGCAACACTACAACATCAGCCTGCAATAGAGCTCTAGAACAGAGAAAGATTGGCATCACATCATTCAGTTCCTCTAAAAAGAGATTTTGTAAAGATCATTTAGACACATACACACACATACCTGGATCTGGCTGCAGCAACACAGTTGGAGTGGTCATCCGGCAGTACTCCTTTCCCCATAGGTGTGGGAAGGAAGGGGATTCCAGTCACCTCCAC
Source organism: Coreius guichenoti (assembly GCA_039654105.1). Taxonomy (NCBI): domain Eukaryota; kingdom Metazoa; phylum Chordata; class Actinopteri; order Cypriniformes; family Gobionidae; genus Coreius; species Coreius guichenoti. The sequence goes on along the minus strand of CM077176.1, from coordinate 27,953,984 downwards.
CAGCTCCCTGACCTCTTTCTCCGCCCTGGCATATGCCGCACCTGCACCAGATCACAGCTCAACACTGCATGCTCAACATTGCTTTCATTTAGCCTAGCCTTGAAGATGCTCAAACATCTGGATCATTCAGTTCTAATCTGTTCACCTTTGCCCACGATAATCAGAGGCCTTCGAGCCGCTTTGAGCAGCCTGACAGCCTGCGTGATCTCCCTGCTGTCAGCCTGACTCACTGGAGGAGCAGGACAACAGGAAACAAACCTAAAGAAAAAATAGAGAATGTGTATAAAAGCAATGCAATTGTGCATATTTCAAGATGCAAAAGAAAAATCATCAATAAGTGATCATCACATCATAAACTACGGTTAGTCAAAGGTGACCTATTATGCCCCATTTTTGAGTGGAAGGAAAAACATGCTGTTTTCGTGCATGTATCTTTAAATGCAAATGAGCTGCTGCTCCCCACACAAGAGGGTGGAGCCTGTACAGTTCTCTTTGATACTCTGCCAAAAACTAAAACATCTGTTTGATTTGTATTATAATCTTTATCATGCTCACGCTCACGTGACGTCGCAGTTCTTCATCATCATGAAAGTTTATTATCTGCATACGTTTTAAAGCCATATCAGTCTAAACTTCTGATATATGGTTTTCTGAGCGCATACATCCAAAGCATGCGCACAGAAAGCTGTCTATCAGACGGCGTGTCCCGTGAGTATTAAAATAAGTTCTCTTTCACGTCTTATTGCGCTCAAACTGTCAAATACACACAAGATTATGAAAACACACTAATTTAACAAACACAGTCGGTTATGTCTGTGAACATAAACAGCAAGTAAAGAAATCGCATGTGTATATTAGATTTGTGTATTAAAGTGAAAGCAGTACCTGCTGCTATATATTCTGTTAATATGAATCAAACAACAAAAGAAAAACAGAAAATCGCTCACTGCTCTTGATTGAATAACTTTAGTAGCATTAATAAGAATACATTTCTTACATGAATGCTGCTGTTAAATGCTCTGGCGAGGAGATAAACATGGCGGACTGTGTACAGCTCACTCAGGGCGGGGTCTATGCTAATAGGGCAGAGTCCATCAGAACTCGTGGGCGGGGCCTGTGCGATGTGATGTCACATTGCATAGAAATTGCAAACAGCTTATTCTGAGACACTGCTTATGATTTATGGGGATTAAAAAAGGAGTGGGTTGATTATTACCATCATTCCGTCATTGCCGACACACATTTATGTTCAAACACCATATAAAAGTGAATTTTGCGTAATAGGTCCCCTTTAAGAAGCTCCCCATTGCTATGATTAAGCTCACCTGACACTGGTCCGGTCTATTTTGGCGTTCACCATGTCTCCAGCTATGTCTATGTAACACGCCCCTGGACGGCCGTAAATGCTGCTCCTTACAGCCTAAAAAAAACACAAACAGAACATTAACTGCAGAACACTGTACATTGTATATTTCGCCTACATTAGAAGCATTTAATTTCAGGACCCCATGAAATGTGTGACAAACACAGGGCAGGGCTATTTTAGTATTATTTATATATATACTACTATAGTATTTATTAATATTTTGAATTTTAAATTTGTAAAATTGCTAAAAATGTATATCGGCTAAAATGAGCCCAATCTCCTGGTACTGCGTATCTATAGCACAATGCTTAATGCTTTCATTTTGCATGCTCTTTATACGCAGAAATGTACATATACCCTTTATTCAGTTTTTTAGAGTACATATGATACGCACTTTTTGCATGCATTTGATATGAAATATATAATATACAAATATATCAATTCTGCGTACCAGATGCACTTAAAAGATTACTTTTGCATATAAAGAGCACGCCAAATAAAAGCATGAACTTGTGCTAACTTGTGCCAGGAGATCGTGTTGGCTAAAATATATATTAGTTTTTTGTTAAAATCATATAGATGGGCTCAAAGCTGACAGACATGGACTACAAGCCACAAAACTTGAATTTTTGATTTCATGGTGTCTTTAAACAGATTCACACTTTACTTTTTCAACTACAGCTGGTATCATCTCAAGGCTGCTTGGTCGAGCAGAAAACTTGCTATACAGACGACAAGCTTCAACCTGATGAGAAACACAAAAAAAAAAGAATATCAGCAGTGAAAGAGACACTAGAAAATATATACAAATGACTGTTTGTGTTTCTTTCCTTAGAAAGGAACTTACATTAAGCACATATAAATATATGAGATGAATCACTAACTATTGACTGAATTTTTGAATGTACTGACAGAACATTTATCAGTCACCAAATGCTCTTTATCTGTTGCTTAGTCAAATTCAAATCAGTATAAATACTGAGATACCAGAGGCAAACATTTCCTATCGACCCTACCTGAGGGAACTCCTGAAATGCTCCTGTGGTTTCTTGGTTCCTATCAGATGAGCCACCAATGACAATGACAGGCCTGTGATTTCAAAGAAGAGAAGAAAAGTACAAAAATGGCCCATTTGAGGTCAATTCCCTTTCATTTTAAGTGAATTCAGCAGTGTGGGAGCTACCAGCAGTTCATGTTAGCATTGGCCATTCCTCCGAGAGCATGAATCAACCCAGGTCCAGACACCACCAGGCACACAGCTGGCCTAAGGAAAAGAAATGATACTTCAGCAAAACAGCATGAGAAAAAACAAGTAAAAAAAAAGAGAAATAAAACTGACATATTCATACCATCCTGTCAAATACCCAATAGCAGATGCAGCATAGCAGGCCTGTTAGGAGATAGAAGATGCATGTAAACACAGACCCAGACAGTCTTCAATGTAATGAAATCAGGACATATTTAAAATAAAAGTGGAAAGAGAGACTGTCTTACTGCTTGTTCATTGCGCATGCCCACGTACTTGATGCCTGCTGCTTGGGCGGCCATGGCCACCTCGATGATAGGCACACCAACGATGCCAAACATGTACTCCACATTCTGCAGATGGAGTTAAATATAAGAAAAGACATACCTAATAGACAAACTAATATGTTGAATATTCGTTTTAATATTAAAATTATTTCTGGTAATCCAAGGTACAATAAAAGAAGCAGTACATTTAGGCCAGGGGTTTTCAAACTGGGGTCAGGGACCCCCAAGGAGCCACAAGAGAGGGACCATGGAAAAGTTTAGAGAAAACAGTGTAAAAAAAAAAAAAAAAAAAAAAAAAAAGTTTAAATAAATAAATAATAAAAATAAGATTCTATAAACACAAACAACTAAACTTGACTAAAAAAAAAATTAATATTGAAAAAATAAAATTTGATTTAAATAAATACATAAGCATATACACTTGATTAAAATATATAAATAATTAATAAAAAGAATTAATGATTTAAATAAATAACAAAAAATAATTGATTAAAATAAAAAATAATTATTTAATAAATCTGATTAAAATAAACTGATAGTAAATATTAATGCTACACAAGGAAAAAGGTTGTGAACCACAGCATCATATTTTTTTTTAATTCAATTTTTAATCAAATTGTTTAAAATTTTAATGAATTTTTCACAGTATAAATAGTTTTTTTTTTTTATACATGAAAATATTATTTTTTAGGATGGTATCCCTCGCACGAGGATGATCATATTTGGAATATATAAAAGTTTGAAGCCCCTGATTTAGGCTACATATTTAGTCAAGTTGTTACAGATTTCTTTCTTTCTTTTATCTAATCATTTTTGAACATACAGTGAATTACACACAAATTGTTATATACATATTTAACTCCATGCCTAGTTTAGTGTTTGGATCACACATTTTTTGACAGCTCTGTTGCGCATGCGCGGAACCTTTGACACACTGTCCAAGTTCAATAGTACAGCAGGCGATACGCTCATTCTTTGCACACATGTTGCAAAGAATAACAGCAACAATGTCAATAAAATACAAGTTTATGACTAGGTGCTATGGACAAAGGTTTTGAATAGATAGCCTACTTTGCAAGATAATTTCATTTAAATAGCTATAAGTTACAGGAGAAGCCTAGAGAAAACACTTTTTGAAAAGCATCCGGCAACACAACACAGACCTGAGATTTGAGCGCCGCAGCGATCAGCTGAGCTCCAGTCACTTCATCCATAATCACCTTCACAACAGACTCATTTGACTCAAATACATATATCAAACTGATCTGCTGGCCTGCTGCTCTTCTTCTGTGGTTTATATGTAAGCAAAAATGTATCCACAGTCTATGGTCTCCACCTACTGGATATACTGGACGCGTCACTGTGTTTTTTTTTTGTTTTTACAGTCTATGGTTACAACCCGTCCCGTGTGGTCATTCATTCATTCATTCATTCATTCATTCATTCATTCATTCATTCATTTGTTTTCTTTTTAATATTACACCACATGTATGATTTTATAAGTTGATTAGAATTATGTCCTAATATTCTTATTGATTTTTCGATTATTATTATTATTTTAATGTCACATGGACATTGCAATTTTTAGAAAGAACTTTCCTTAAAATATGACTGTATAAATGATTCTTTAGAATTATTAACATATTATAATTAAATATCAAACTTGATTGTTTGTTGTAAAAAAAATATTTATTTAACAACATTTCCTAGGAACATCTAATTTTTCCACCATTTACAGGTTTATGTTAAGAAACGACCACATGGTTAAATTTCTCCCAATGTTTTTCTTTAATGGTAACTCATTTAACTTTCTGTCAAATTTTGCTCATCAATATGAAATTTCCTTTGTCCATTTACTGATAACGTACTGGTCAAACAACTGAAAATCATTCCTGAGAGTATTAGAAACCTTCTAGACAGTGTTCATTACACTTAATCAAAACTTCTTTCAATATTAACAGAAATCCTCAATATTTAATAAATATATATATTTAGTTTTATTTTCATTTATTATAAAACCTGAAAGAATAATAAGAGGGTCTTTTTTGAGACCCACTATCACAACCTGTCTGGATAATGTCCGCTTCTCTGACAGGAGTACGGATAAAAAAAAGAATTTGAAAATAACCATTCAATAACCATATTCATTCCACTGTTTCCATTCTCATATTAATGTAGCAAACAAATAAAGGATATGATCATTGAAGAGAACAACACATATACTTACTTAAACAAGTCTTTATTATAAACTCAATATATGACATGCTTTGCTTTTATCAGCTAGTTTGTAACTTTCTAAAACATTAATAACATAACAAATATTATATTAATCATTTGCGTAGTATATGAGAAAGAAACATATAGAGAAGAGTTCAAATTTCAATATGCAAAACATCATTACAGGCATAATGACTTGAGCATTCCTCAGACTGTTAGACCTAATGATTTACATGATAGACACTGAGAAACTAAAAATGAAATCTTCAGGCTAAACATCATAAATGTCATTGTGAAGATAGAGGTTGTACTTGTCGTAGCCAGTATTTTCCATATTGCTGTTTTTGTTGACCTTCACGTCCGTTTTCCTGCCCATCACTTGAGCTTCACTGTCTCTGCCTTCAAGATATGACTGCAGGATCCGGAAAAACTGCCAACATATTACGAGAACATGAATTTAAAATGCAGTAAATGCCATTTAAATATTTTTTAAAGAATAAATTAAGCTAAAAAAAGTTATAAGAAAAAGAAACACTGTCTGACTGTAATAATACAAATAAATAATATACATATTATATACAGATATGTGTAAATAATACACATAAATGTGACCCTGGACCACAAAACCAGTCATAAGTCGCACGGGTATATTTGTGGCAATAGCCAACAATACATTGTATGGGTCAAAATTATCGATTTTTCTTTTATGCCAAAAACCATTAGGATGTTAAGTAAAGATCATGTTCCATGAAGATATTTTGTAAATTTCCCACCGTAAATATATCAAAATGTTATTATTAGTAGTAATATGCATTGTTAAAGACTTCATTTGGACAACTTTAAAGGCGATTTTCTCAATATTTAGATTTTTTGCACCCTCAAATTCAAGATTTTCAAATAGTTGTGTCGGCCAAATATTGTCCTATCCTAACAAACCATACATCAACGGGAAGCTTATTTATTCAGCTTTCAGCTTACATGATGTATACATCTCAATTTCAAAAAATTGACCCTTATGACTGGTTTTGTGGTCCAGGGTCACATGTCCATAAGTCAAGTCAAGTCAAGTCACCTTCATTTATATAGCGCTTTTTACAACACAGATTCCCTAAAAGCAGCTTTACAGTGATAATAGGAAATTAATTTAGCTTTAGAAGAAAAGCTAAAGTAAGTTTTTGATTGATTCATTTCAATTAATTAAATACTTAAGTACACTCTTAGACAAAAAGGTTCTATAAAACCTTATATATAAAAATAGTATTAAATTATTTAAGACATTTCTCCTTATATAGAACCTTTTCAGCATAAAGGGGTCTTTAAAATTGAGTCAAAATTGTTTTGAGTAAAACTGAAGTGTAGCATGAATTCTGGTTGGAAAATGTAATTTTTACCTTTCTATCCTTCTGTGCCAAGTTTGAATTTTAATCACAAAAAGTTTCTAAGTTTCTTACAATTTTTGTTTTATATCCCACTGAAAATGATAATAAACCAGCCCGGGCAACTTCTAATGGTTCTGAACTTCTAGTTCTGAGTCATTTTATACAATTTTTTTCAAATTATGCTGTCAAATTAAGAGCTGTTCTGCTTGTCTATGAGTCTTTATCTTTCCTTGAAAATTTATCGCTTTTTCTGATATTAAAATTATACAAAGCGGTCACTTTATAGTGGTGTACGTTTGGTCTAAATATTTCTAGGGGTCATTTTTATCATTATTGTTGGTCTTTGACAGAAGGCGAGTTTCAATCTGGGTCAAGGTCTGTAAAAGATTCTACTTTCTAAATGCTGACTTAATTCAGAAATTATGAGATTGATCAAAGCAGTTTTATTATATTAACCTATAGCCCTATTTTTTACTAGAAATAAATCTTCCTGTAATTCTAAAATTTAATATCTTTGGTAACACATTTCGATGGTCCACTTTAGACATTCTATTAACTATAAACACCTTTGCAACTACATGTCAAGCAGCAGTTATTAGATTATTAATAGACTGTCTGCTTAATATCTGCTAACACTTTATATTGATACTTCACCAACAGACTATAGGTAACTATGCAGCTACAGCTAACCGGACCCCTAACCCTAACCTAACAGTCTACTATAGTCTACTAATACTCTAATGAGAGTTAGTTGACATGTTTGGTTGTATTGATCTTTGTATTGACCTTTCAAGAACCAGTAAACCTGTCTGTTTAGTGTAACCTTCCTTAGTGCCCACAACAGCATTGCAAATAAAAAAAGTGAAAGTACCATATCATAAAAACCCATATGAAATGTAACATGAGATCAGTAAAATATCATGCTAAAGTTGATAAAAGTAAAAAAAAAAAAAAAAAAAAGTCTTGTTCTTTAAAGGGTCTTTCTCAAACTTCTTCAAGCACCTTAACATCTCTCTTCAAGAAAGAACTTGATTTAGACCAGAATATGAATCATTAAATGTTAATTTCATGAAGGATGGATAGATTTAAAAGGCCTTTTTTTGGTCTTTTCTCCTCCTGTTAGTGTTATTAATATTGTGGTGATGATGATTGTGAATTGTGATGCTTTCCGGAAGGAACAAGGCACTTAACCCCAGTAACAATAGTTAACAGCCAATAAGTCTGTTAATTTTAGGGTCAATCACTACATATTAGGGGCCACTTGTCATCTCAGTCCAGACCATGTAATAACTCTGTTATGTGTTCATGAGTGACTGCAACCTGAAAAGAAACTCTATGAACTCTCTAACCCAAAGGTAGTTTACATTGTTACTGCATACATTATAACCTTAACTCGCTACTCACTCTGCTCAATTTTTAAAGGAAAAATAATGATAAAATGTTGGTAAACAGTACAGAATTTATATAATCAAGTGTTATAATCAAAAATTTTCTTCAAATTTAATTAGAAATATGATGCACTGAGTGCAAACATCTTTTATTATTTATACAGTTATTTTGCTCTAGTGTAGGAAATATTTACATTTCCAAACATTATTTTTGCCAATAAGTGTAATAATCCAGTAAACACACAGACATCAGAAAATCCGATTGGAACTGTGGCAACATCTCCAAGAGGCTTATGAAAAACCTGTGTGTAAAAAGTCTACATATCCTGTTAAAATTGCAGTTTTTTGAGATGTAAAAATCACTCCAAAAAATGATAGAGCCTATAATCTCAATGCAATTAGGGACAGTGGTTCCACACAACCAACTCAGTTTTTAATTAACATTAAAGGTTTATTTTTAATCTATGCAAAATCCTTGTGTTGTGACAACACAACTGACTGAGGAAGAATCCATGTAAAATAGTTATGTCCAATCAACTCAATTCAATCACTTCGCTGTAACTTAAACTGGTTACGTTTTCTGATCATGTTTTGGTCTAGTAAAAACTAAAGTGGCAATTTTATATAACACCAGTGTTAATTAATGTGTGTTGTCCTTGATATATAAATAAAAACACAGTTTATATCTTATCTTTTTATTATGCATGCATTCATATACATACATATATATATATTAAATATTTAAAACTTTATAAAAAATGTATGAACATGCTACATAAATAGCGATTTTGCTTTAAGCTGCCTGGTTCCAACTGCTGGTCCCTGACTTTGATTGCCAAGCGCTGTATTTTTTGTGGAGGTGACTGGTCCACACCTGCGTTGTCCTGTTGAAGGAACAGACATATAATCATGTAACACCGACCAGAAATTAATAAGAGAGAAAATCTAAAGAAATATTGCTTCTACAATTTCAATAAGAGGGTTCTATAAACTGAAAAGAATATGATACTAGTCATAGATTAAATTATTAAAGTGTTTACATTTTTAAATCTATTTCAATTTGAAAGAAAGGGGAAACTAACCAATGCTCTCTTCCGGTTCAGCTGGGACCTAGGCTGAAGGCTGCTCTGGTCCAGGTGTGAAGTGCTTATCTGGTTCTGGCTCCTCAGTTTAAGATTCAGCTGCACCTTCTTGTCAATTTTCACACATATTTTATTTTGTGGAGGTGGGTGACAGACACCTTCCTGTTGAAGAAACGAACATAATCATGTTGGGTTGGTTTAATGAGTGCTTCTTAGACTAAATCGAAAGGCATATCTTTCTATTGTTTTGAAATATAATATAAAAGGATTTCTAATAGAGGACCTTGAAAACATAGTAGCATATTTGAGGACAATATTAAAATCTTTTGAATAAATCTGAAAATAAGTAAAACTGAGAGATGGAAGGGACTTACAGATGCTTTTGTGCTCCACGGGCAAGGCCTCTTACTCTGACTGGGCATGGGTGGATTTTGCGTTAAGCTGCCTGGTTCCAACTGCTGGTCCCTGACTTTGATTGCCAAGCGCTGTATTTTTTGTGGAGGTGACTGGTCCACACCTGCGTTGTCCTGTTGAAGGAACAGACATAAAATCATGTAACACTGACCAGAAATTAATAAGAGAGAAAATCTAAAGAAATATTGCTTCTACAATTTCAATAAGAGGGTTCTATAAACTGAAAAGAATATGATACTAGTCATAGATTAAATTATTAAAGTGTTTACATTTGTAAATCTATTTCAATTTGAAAGAAAGGAGGAAACTAACCAATGCTCTCTTCCGGTTCAGCTGGTACCTAGGCTGAAGGCTGCTCTGGTCCAGGTGTGAAGTGCTTATCTGGTTCTGGTTCCTCAGTTTAAGATTCAGCTGCACCTTCTTGTCAATTTTCACACATATTTTATTTTGTGGAGGTGGGTGACAGACACCTTCCTGTTGAAGAAACAAACATAATCATGTTGGGTTGGTTTAATGAGTGCTTAGACTAAATCGAAAGGCATATCTTTTAGAGCCCGACCGATTTATCGGTCTGTCGATTTTATCGGCCGATATGATCTGTCGCAGATATATCGGCATGCCGATATGCCACCGATATGAACGGGTGCACACGCGTCTCACAGCGCGCGAATATTCACACACAATTATGTCAAAATGCCGGTCTTGTCGAGTATCATCGTAAACATAGTCGGTTATGTCTTAAGTGAACCTAAACATGAAATTTGCGAGTCACCGCCAGTGTTTTTGGTCATTTTCACAAGTTTCATGGCCCACAGAATATCTTGTTGTATGAATATCTGAACATGTAATATCAAAAGAAAGAACAGACCCTCTGTTTTATTCTAGCTTCATGCATTCTTTTTTTATCAACACTTGAATGTGAGTAAGTTTCATGAAAAAAGCTACATTTTGAGAAAAACGCTGAGAAAATCGCAACTAACTTACATACAGATGGGATTCAGAACGATGATCAAAACACAGATCGAGTCCATCAACACCCCCAAAGCTTCACAGAAGCTTGTCCTGGGTCTACATTTCATTCAGTAACATTAGGCAGTTTTGATTTATATGCTGTTTAATGTTGATGATCGCGTTATTTTACATATGCGTCTGCTTAAAAGATCGCTCGCTCGTTCCTGCCTCTCCTTCGCCTGTGTTTTGATCAGATTCTGTACTCGTTCAGGAGATGCGTAATAGCGCCCCCTTCCGTATAACAGTGAAAACACGGAAAAATCTTGTTAATGGCAGGGAAGTGTTTTCTCATAAAAGACGAGATAACAAAAGACAGAGGAAAAAAATAAAAAAAATAAAAAATAATTCACTCATGGCTCTTGACTGAATAACTTTAATAAGGGTTAATCTATATTTATACACTGAAGATTATGAAGTGATATTTTACATTTGATTACTATTTCTGTACCTGAAAATCGTGTTTAGACCTATATGAAAAACCTGAAAATAACTTTTTCATTTGTACGTTTGTTCTGTTGTATTTATGTATAATGTAATGTATGTATATTCTGTATATACTGCATTCTATATACAGTACCAGTCAAAAGTTTGGACACACCACTGGGAAAGTGTGTCCAAACTTTTGACTGGTACTGTACTATAATATACACAAAGAATACCGGCCGATATATCGATATCGGACTTTTTTTTACTTCCTAATATCGGTATCGGGCCCCCAAAAACCCATATCGGTCGGGCTCTATTGTTTGGAATATAATATAAAAGGATTTCTAATAGAGGACCTAGAAAACATAGTATTATATTTGAGGACAATATTAAAATCTTTTGAATAAATCTGAAAATAACTAAAACTGAGAGATGGAAGGGACTTACAGATGCTTTTGTGCTCCACGGGCAAGGCCTCTTACTCTGACTGGGCATGGGTGGATTTTGCGTTAAGCTGCCTGGTTCCAACTGCTGGTCCCTGACTTTGATTGCCAAGCGCTGCATTTTTTGTGGAGGTGACTGGTCCACACCTGCGTTGTCCTGTTGAAGGAACAGACATATAATCATGTAACACTGACCAGAAATTAATAAGAGAGAAAATCTAAAGAAATATTGCTTCTACAATTTCAATAAGAGGGTTCTATAAACTGAAAAGAATATGATACTAGTCATAGATTAAATTATTAAAGTGTTTACATTTGTAAATCTATTTCAATTTGAAAGAAAGGAGGAAACTAACCAATGCTCTCTTCCGGTTCAGCTGGGACCTAGGCTGAAGGCTGCTCTGGTCCAGGTGTGAAGTGCTTATCTGGTTCTGGCTCCTCAGTTTAAGATTCAGCTGCACCTTCTTGTCAATTTTCACACACATTTTATTTTGTGGAGGTGGGTGACAGACACCTTCCTGTTGAAGAAACAAACATAATCATGTTGGGTTGGTTTAATGAGTGCTTCTTAGACTAAATCGAAAGGCATATCTTTCTATTGTTTTGAAATATAATATAAAAGGATTTCTAATAGAGGACCTAGAAAACATAGTAGCATATTTGAGGACAATATTAAAATCTTTTGAAAATAAGTAAAACAGAGATGGAAGGGACTTACAGATGCTTTTGTGCTCCACGGGCAAGGCCTCTTACTCTGACTGGGCATGGGTGGATTTTGCGTTAAGCTGCCTGGTTCCAACTGCTGGTCCCTGACTTTGATTGCCAAGCGCTGCATTTTTTGTAGAAGTGACTGGTCCACACCTGCATTGTCCTGTTGAAGGAACAGACATATAATCATGTAACACTGACCAGAAGTTAATAAGAGAGAAAATCTAAAGAAATGTTGCTTCTACAATTTCAATAAGAGGGTTCTATAAACTGAAAAGAATATGATACTAGTCATAGATTAAATTATTAAAGTGTTTACATTTTTAAATCTATTTCAATTTGAAAGAAAGGAGGAAACTAACCAATGCTCTTATCCGGTTCAGCTGGGACCTAGGCTGAAGGCTGCTCTGGTCCAGGTGTGAAGTGCTTATCTGGTTCTGGCTCAGCTGAACCTTCTTGTCAATTTTCACACATATTTTATTTTGTGGAGGTGGGTGACAGACACCTTCCTGTTGAAGAAACAAACATAATCATGTTGGGTTGGTTTAATGAGTGCTTCTTAGACTAAATCGAAAGGCATATCTTTCTATTGTTTTGAAATATAATATAAAAGGATTTCTAATAGAGAACCTAAAAAACATAGTAGCATATTTGATGACAATATTATAATTTTTGAATAAATCTGAAAATAAGTAAAACCGAGAGATGGAAGGGACTTACAGATGCTTTTGTGCTCCACGGGCAAGGCCTCTTACTCTGACTGGGCATGGGTGGTCCAGGAAGGGACTGTGCAAAGAGACTGGGCTTCTGCTGCCTCAGATGGTGAGGGATCCAGCATTTCCCTTGCTTTATGGTTCTGCCGGGCACTGCTGCTCCCTGTGGGGTCCTCTGTATGAATGGGGACAAGTTCACAGGCACAGGTGCATCTTGTGGTGCCATCTTCCTGTTCTCCTGTGCTTCCTGTTGAGAGCCGGATGCTCCCTGTGGGAAACAAGGTGGAACAAGGGCTCTCTGTGAGGTCTTAGGAGGCACAGAAGCTACACTAAAAAAAAAAAAAATCCATAAAATAACAGAAAAAGTACTGGCATTACCCACACATTATCCAGTAATTTTACGGACATTTCCCATAACCCTAAAACACAACGCAATGAATTCAAAGTACAGGTAAAACACCTGTAAAAAATAAATACGGAAAATTCCGTTAAATTAATACAGTACACTGTGCCCTATATTTTTACGGATTTATTTTAGAGTGTACCTTTGGGATATTTGGCTGCCTCTGCTGCTCCCTCTGTTTCTGCTGCTTAGGGACCCTGATGATTTCTCCCTGTTTTGGGGAACCTGCAGGCACAAGTGCTCCCTGTGAGGCCCCAGAACACACAAGCGCACCTTTTGGGATCCTTGAGGGTATGTCTGCTCCCTTCGGAGACCCAGCGGGCACTGCCACTGCCTGTGGGGTACTGGCATGCACAGGCACTCCCACTGGGGTCCTGTCAGGTAAAGGTGTATCCTGTGGTGACTTGGCTTGGGGCTTCTGCTGTAGCAGCTCCTTCCTTAGCAGCTCAGGGATCTTTAGATTTCTCTTCTCTGGGATCTTGTCAGGGACAGTCGCTCCCTGTGCACAACAGGCAGGCTTTTGCTGCAGCATCTCCTGCTTCAGTGGCTCCGGGATCTTTACCTTTTCCCTCTTTGAGGTCTTGTCATGCACGGGTGCTCCCTGAACAGAATAAGCTTGAGGCTTCTGCTGCAGCAGCTCACTTCTCAGAGGCTCAGGGATCTTTAGCCTTTGCCTCTTTGAGATGTTGTCAGGCAGTGTTCCCTGAAGAGAAGCTTGAGGCTTCTGCTGAAGTGGCTCGGGGATCTTTAGTTTTTCCCTCTTTGAGGTCTTGTCAGGCACGGGTGCTCCCTGAACAGAATAAACTTGAGGCTTCTGCTGCAGCAGCTCACTTCTCAGAGGCTCAGGGATCTTTAGCCTTTGCCTCTTTGAGATGTTGTCAGGCAGTGTTCCCTGAAGAGAAGCTTGAGGCTTCTGCTGAAGTGGCTCAGGGATCTTTAGTTTTTCCCTCTTTGAGGTCTTGTCAGGCACGGTTGCTCCCTGAACAGAATAAACTTGAGGCTTCTGCTGCAGCAGCTCACTTCTCAGAGGCTCAGGGATCTTTAGCCTTTGCCTCTTTGAGATGTTGTCAGGCAGTGTTCCCTGAAGAGAAGCTTGAGGCTTCTGCTGAAGTGGCTCGGGGATCTTTAGTTTTTCCCTCTTTGAGGTCTTGTCAGGCACGGGTGCTCCCTGAACAGAATAAGCTTGAGGCTTCTGCTGCAGCAGCTCACTTCTCAGAGGCTCAGGGATCTTTAGCCTTTGCCTCTTTGAGATGTTGTCAGGCAGTGTTCCCTGAAGAGAAGCTTGAGGCTTCTGCTGAAGAGGCTCGGGGATCTTTAGTTTTTCCCCCTTTGAGGTCTTGTCAGGCACGGGTGCTCCCTGAACAGAATAAGCTTGAGGCTTCTGCTGCAGCAGCTCACTTCTCAGAGGCTCAGGGATCTTTAGCCTTTGCCTCTTTGAGATGTTGTCAGGCAGTGTTCCCTGAAGAGAAGCTTGAGGCTTCTGCTGAAGTGGCTCGGGGATCTTTAGTTTTTCCCTCTTTGAGGTCTTGTCAGGCACGGGTGCTCCCTGAACAGAATAAACTTGAGGCTTCTGCTGCAGCAGCTCACTTCTCAGAGGCTCAGGGATCTTTAGCCTTGGCCTCTTAGAGATGTTGTAAGGAAGTGTTTCCTGAAGAGAAGACGCTTGAGGCTTCTGCTGCTGCAGCAGCTCCTGCCTCAGAGGCTCTGGGATATTTAGTTTTCGCCTATCTGGGACCTTATCTGGCAGGGGTGCACCATGTGGGGAACCTGTGGGCACTTTTGGGGCAGGCCCAGGTGCTCTATGTAGAGACTTGTGCACAGGTGCTCCCTGTGGAGACCCAACAGCCACAGGTGCTTCCTGTGGAGACCCAACAGCCACAGGTGCTTCCTGTGGGGACTCGGCAGCCACTGGTGCTCCCTGTGGTTTTTTCTGCCTCCACTTTCTCTGCTGCTCTGTGGTCTTGAGTGTTGCATCTGGGAGCAGGGCCTTCTCAGATGCATCACTGAAGACCAGGGGTGAGGTGAGGTTCCCCCTTTTAGAACTGGCATGCACAGGCGCTACCTGTTGGGACCTGGCGGGCACAGGTGCTCCCTGTGTGGACCTGGCAGGCATGGGTGCTTCCTGTGTCTTCTTCTGCCTCCACTGCTTCGTGGTTTTCGTTGTTGCATCTGAGAAGCTTGAGTGCGGGTACTGAGCCTTCTCAGATGCATCACTGAAGACCCGGGATGTGGGGCATGAAGTTTCTCTTGCCTCCGCTGTTCCCCACCACAGCCCTGAGGTGAGCTCCCAATACTCAGGCTCCTCAGAGATGGGGTGTGAAACCTCCATTATCGCCCACCACCGCCCCGCAGCAAGGGCCATGGTGAGCTCATCTGAGAGTTCAGGAGATAAGGACTGCTCTGCATTCTCATGAAAACCGGTTGACATATTCATATTGATTTTGAAAGATGATCTAAAGAACTGAACAATACTGCCTTTGTGCAATCTATATCTGTAAAACACTGTGAAAGAAAGAGAAAGGGAAGAGATTAGTTAAGTAAACATATATGAACCTGAAAGCTAATTGTCTTAGTTAACAAAATTCTCAAAAAAAAACTTTTTTTACAGTGTGAGTTATGTCCAGTGACTGTCCGTTAGAAGAGGCAAGGGAGGCTGAGAGTCTGTATTCAAAATGAACAATGAAGCTTAAAAAAAAAAAAAGGTTTTTCCAGCAGAAAAAATTTAGAATTTACCTACTAATGTACCTACTAATGTACCTAGATAATGTAAAAGTATATTTTATTGACTGCACGAATAGAAGAGGATGACAGAGATAAAGGCTCCATTCATACTAAACTAACCAATGAGAATAGATATTCAAATGAACATTCTACTGTCCAAAATGGCCGTTAAGGGCATAAGGAGGCTAAATGAAAATTACCTCCTTTTGCATATGTAAACAGTCAGAGATAACCATTAAGGCCAATCAGCTTTCAGTATCAGTTCAATGTGTCATCAGATCTACTATTGGTTGGTCAAAGAAATATAAAGGATCTCAAAGCAAGAGAGATTAAGGTCCATAAAATAATTTATCTTAATATAGGAGTGGTGGAGTTCCTCGCAAAGACAAAATAACGTCTATGTGGCTCTCCATTTGTGAATAAATGTTTAAAATGGTCATAGTCTGTATTTGGCACTGCAGGATTTGTTGATTTAATATAGGCCTACTGCAAAGTGCTGTGTTTGAGAGAGAATATAAAAAATATCATTAAATATCAATAATGTAGGAGGATATGTGTGTATGGGAGCATAACTATCAACAAATATATATATAAAAAAAAAAAAAAACCCAATTTTCATTGTTTTGATCATTATTGTTTTACGTATCAGCCTCCCCGAAAACTTTCCACATAAATCACCACTGTGTAGCTATAGCATGCCTATTTAATTATCGCAATGTGCATCGAGTCAATAACATTCTATTGTTTAAGCAGATTCTTCTCTGAGTTATGAAAATATTTATTAAAATTCAAATCCCCAAACCCTGTATAAAAAGCGTACTTACGATCACTCGCCGACTCGCTACAAAATGCATAATTCTTCTGCACTCAAATGTATACTCATCAACGTTCTATAAGAATGTGGGGATCAATGACATCACAATACAGCACGGCGCTCAATAAACAAGTGTTTCTAGGCTTCGTTGAATTAAAACTGGACTTGCAATACAAATAGGCTACAAAGAGTGACTAAGCATTGTGATCCATTACTGTTCATACACATATCTGTTTTACCCTTGTACTGAAGTTTATGACTAATTCGCGGTTGTTGTTATTATTTATATACTTTTTTTCTTCTTACATTTGTACATTACAAACGGGAGCAAGCGACGCTGCGGTGGAGCAAACAGCTTGTTAAGCAGACCACTCAACCAAACTTAGTCAACATATAGGCTAGTAAAAGCCCATTTCTGATATAGCCTACATCTTAATGCACCTGTAGGCCTATGAGTTCTTGTTTTTATAGGCCTGTGCCTCATTTATGAAACGTGCTTATGCACAGATTTGATCTAGATTGTGCGTAGCCTACGCTAAAATACACGCCAATGTTCATATTTATAAAAACGGTCTTTAACTTGGAAAAGTGCTAATAATAATAATAATAATAATAATAATAGCTATTGTTTTCTTATTATTAGGGATGCGCAATTCCTAATTTTCAAGACAAATGTCTGACCCATTAACGTTTTTTTTTTTTTTTTTTACATGTTTTACACGTGCAAATATCATAGACAACAGAACATGAGTTTTCACATATCGTCACATCACGCACCTGCAATACTGTGAACGGAGAAAAACTGAATAAAATTGTATAGGCTATAACGCAATTTTGACTGATATGATAGCGTACTTTAACCATGCAGCAAACGTTTTAAAACGCTTGAAACTTTTGAACTTTAAAAATGACTTAAATTACTTTTTCCCCAATTATAATTATGCTGATCCCTAATTATTATTATGTTGAAAATTAGACCCTTGGGGTAAGATGACCCAATATGCAATATCCATATGGGGGGGGGGGGGGGGGGGTAATCACACACAGTTTCTGTCAATCTCATGTCAATCTTGAGTACCTGTAAAGTAGTACTGCATCCTTCATATCTCCGAAAGGTCTTTAGTTTATCATATTTATAAAAGACAGATACGCTGTACCGAGTCTTTCCGAGCGGCTGGAGGCGTATTGTGTGGGCGGAGCTAAAGAGTCACGAGCGCACGCAGCTATTGCGTTGAGAGCGTCATGGTTTATGAGGACATGGTTTGGTTTATGGACTATTCTATGTGACTTAGTAGCAAGCGGAATGGTTTTGCACGTCAGACTAGTGCGTGTTTACATAGAAAAACAATGGAATAGTATCGCATATGAATGAAGAAGCGCGCTTTGTGTGAACGGCCCCTAGGTTTAATATGAAATAATTCATTTAGTTCAACATATTTCCCCACTCTTTGTGTATTGTTGTTTGGAGTGGTTTTACAATAAACAAATAACACCTATAGTGGTCAACTAAACAAATGTATTTAAACACACACCATACATCGCATGCTCCATTGATAAATTAACTATACGTTCATGTTGTTTAACTTTACTTGATGTGCACTTACGCGCTGATAGCCAACAACACACAGACATTTGAAGCAGTTTTACTCACTGCCTGCGGTTCCAATGCATGACCGTGAACCTTTATCTTTAGGACCGCTCCATCTTTCAGCATTAGACGATCTGCAAATCTGGAGTTGAACTGGGCCTTGTTTATAAAACAATCATCTCCGAAATGCAGGGAACAAACAAAAACACTTGCGCAACTCCGTTGCTGCTCCGGAAAAACAAACTCCATCCACTGTCCCCTTAACGCTGGGTTCTTTGGGAAGCTGAACAGGGTTGTCTTGCCCTGACAACCAAAATCACATTTCTTTGGTGACATGTTGATTTCGTGAAGTCCTGTGACCTGTGCAGCGCAGCCGACGACTTCCCTAAAGCCGAGCAAAGTGCGTTGATGGGCGTGCTTTTGCTCTCTCGCTCTGGTAGACTTGTGCGCGCGCGCGCCCTTCCGGGAGAAGTGCCCATACAAGGAAATTCCGCCCTGGTTGACGTCACATAGGCCCATACTCGAAAAAAACTTCCCGAAACGTGCGAGAAACCGGAAGGAGTATTTTTGGCACAGAAATGCTCCATCAAACGTCCAACTTATTTTTTGAAATTTTGGCCATGTTTAGCATGGGAATCCAAGTCTTTAACAGTGTAAAAAACTCAGAATGCATGAAATAGCATTATACCCCCCCTTTAAGTGATCCTTAAGTGATGTAGGATTCTGTTTTGTCTGTCATCGGTTATTAGATTATTCAACTAAATTGTCAAAAGTAAATTTGAAATAGATTTAGTATTTTACATTAATGACACTTTAAAAATATATATATAAATATTAATAAGAACCACCATTGGACTACTTGATTGAAAAATGTTATTTCAAAATGAAAACATCAAGTTATCAAAGAGTAACCGTTTCAAGTTGAATTAAAAAAATTTTTTTTTTTTTTGAGTGTTATAAGGCATGCACTCTATATAAGGTACTATCACATAATTTTCAAAATTCACCAAAATATAACTTTCAAAACTGTTTTATTGATTTGTTGTTTATTGAAAGCTTTTTTTAGAATGATGAACAACTGGCATTTTGTTAAACTAGAATCCATTGAATACACTGTACTTCTATCCTTTACAGCGTTTTCATTGACAAACATTAATCTGACTAAGGTCTATTGTTTCCACTTGCTCATGACGGCCTTCACTGTATTCCATGGAAAATCTAATGTTTTGTACTTTTGTACCCTTCACCGGATTGGCTTCTCTTAACAATGAGCTCCTTGTGGGCCACATTGTCTTCCGCAATAAGATCCTACTGAAACAGCTTCAGTTACTCAGAATCACTTAAAAGATGACTGGAAGATTATAATTACTTTTACTGATGTATAGAAATCGAAAGCTTGCCTAAGTAGGCTACATATAAATTGAGATAAACTCTCTGAACTCTACTGCACCCTGTCCAGTCAGGGAAAAAAGGCAGCGCGTTGAAACTTCATGAATCCTTAGATTTGATTTTTGTTTTGCATTTCAATGTGCTTTTCAATTTTCAATGTGCTTTTCAATTGTACGTCATTTCAAAGGGTTCAGGAAGGGTTGACACATGCTGCCTTTGTGTACAAGGTACAGTCGAGTTCAGACAGTTTATCTCAATTTATATATCAGCCACAACATTAACCACTGACAGGTGAAGTGAATAACATTGATTATATCCTTACAAAGGCACCTGTCTAGAGGTGGGATATATTAGGCAGCGGGTGAATAGTCAGTTCTTGAATTTAATGTGTTGGAATGGGCGAGCAAAAAGATCTGAGTGACTTTGACAAGGGCCAAATAGTGATGGGTAGACATGGCTATAGCATATCCAAAATGGGGTGTTCCTGGTATGCAGTGGTTAGTACCTACTAAAAGAGATGCAAGTTAGGACAACAGGTGAACCGGCATCAGGGTCATGGGCGCCAAAGGCTCATTGATGCACGCTGAGAGCTTCTTTAAGATCAGAGTGTGTGTGTCATTTACCTGGGGAAGAGATGCAGGATGCACTATGGGAAGAAGGCAGGTCACCGAAGGCAGTTTTATGCTCCATACAATGTTCTGCTGGAAAACCTTGGGTCCTGACATTCATGTGGATGTTACTTTGACACGTACCACCTACTGTTGCAGACCAAGTACACCCCTTCATTGCAATGGCAAACTCACCAGATCTCAGTCCAATTGATCATCTATGGGACGTTCTGGACCAACAAATGCATGCAACATACTTACCATGGTGTTCACAGGGTTTTTTAATCTTTGACCAATCAATACTCATTTAGTTATCTGACTGTGGTTATTGTATAATGAGTCAAAAATAATTTATTCCATTTGTCATATTTTACAATATATATTAAAATTATTTGCATAAATATTACACTAACAAATATCCTAACAAATGATTAGCCTTTTAAAAGTGAGCTAGAAATCAAATAAAATATGTATTCACTATTGAAATGATTATTTTTCAATTATTAATTTATTTTAAATTTGTCTGGAAATCACAATTCCCTAATATTTCCATGTTGTCTTTTAGAGCGTCCGACTCTCATACCCGTGGACCCGGGTTCGAGTCCCGCTTAGAGCGGGGCGGTTCGAACAGGAGGGGTTACATATGACCTGTACATGGTTGTCTTAACCTTTATAAGCTATTTGGGGTCTTTTTGACCCCTAATGACATTTGCTGAAATTAAATGTTTTTTCCCCTCATCTCAATGGCATGAGACTTGATGTGGTGGTTAACACTTGATAGCTCTACAAACAATAAAATAAATTGGAATGATATCTGGTTGTATGTTACACCGTGTATGGCAAGCCGTTTTGACTTTTAATCATTCTCAGGATATGTATTTGTGATATCAACAATTACATTTTCACTAGTTAAAATGTTAATTCTTGATATCAGGAATTAGATTTCCACTAGTAACAATGGCAATTTTTGATATCAGAAATTACATTTCCACTAGTAACAACGTTAATTCTTGATATCAACAATTGAATTTTCACGAGTTAAAATGCTAATTTTTGATATCAAGAATTTAATTTCCACTAGTAAAAACTCTAATTCTTGATATCAGTAATTGTATTTTCACTAGTGAAATGTCACCATAGGCTGCCATTCAAATTCAATTGTTGATATCAAGAATGGATTTCTTACTAGTTGAAATTCCAATTTCAGATATCAGAAATACAAATCTTACTAGTAAAAATGCGAATTTCTGATATCAATAATTGCATTGATACTAGTGCAAATATCTATTCTTGATATCAACAATTGAATTGGTACTAGTAACAATGTTTATTTTTGATATCAATAATTCGATTGTCACTAGTAACAATGTTAATTTCTGATATCATGAATGTGATTGTTACTAGTAAGAAAGCCATTTTAGATATCTGAAATTATATTGATATCACAGATACATTTTCAGATATCAAAAATTAACATTTTTACTAGTAGCAATTCAATTGTTGACATCAAGAATAGACATTTCAACTAGTGACAATTGAATTCTTGATATCAGAAATCCGCATTTTTACCAGTAACAATGTAATTATTGATATAAAAAAATATATTTCTACTAGTAAGAAGTACAAAGCTGATATCTGTATTCGGAATTTTAACTAGTAAGAAATGCATTTTTGATATCTGTAATAGTTTTGTCGCCATTTTAACATTTAAACACATGTAGGATATGAATTGTTGATATCAACAATTAAATTCTTGATATCAGAAATGCTGATTGATGATATCAGGAATTGAATTCTTGATATCAAAAATGACGTCATCACTCGCAGAAATACATTTATGATATCACAAATGAAATTACAACTAGTGAGAAACATACTTCTTGATATCTGTAATTTAATTCTTGATATCTGTAATTTAATTCTTACATGTTAAAATTAAATTTTCACTAGTAAAAGTTGTTATTGCAGATATCATGATTTCCTTTTTGGATATGTGCATAGTAATGAACCCCTTTTTGGATATGTGCATAGTAATGAACTCCTTTTTGGACATGTGCATAGTAATGAACTCCTTTTTGGATATGTGCATAGTAATGACGACTGCTTATAAATATTCAAATAAGAGCGTGATGTTTTCACGTGACAGAACGGCGATGTGTGAACAAACTGGCAATGGCAGTGGAGGTTTTAAGGCAAATTGAAAGGCAATGTTATGCCATTGAAAGGACGTATCACTATGGCTTTTGCGGTCAACGACATCTTCGTGCCATAGACTTGGTCGGCATTACTGGGAACGCCCACAAAAACGTCATATCCGTTTATGCCGTGGGGGAAAACAACCCATTCGAATGAAAGCGCGTAGACCTTGTTAGATGCTTTATCTTTACTTTTTGTAATGATTACGATTGATTTTTGCCTGATGCAATGCCGAAAAGTTGCTGTGTGGCGTTCTGCACCTCTAATAAGTTAAACCTTAAGTTTTATACTGCCGAAACACAGACGGAGCCGTTCGTCAATTCCGAAAACCTGTGTAATACGTCTATTACAGTTAAACATTTGCACTACGTGATGCTGGTATTATTGTTGTAAATATGAAAACATAAGAGATTTCATTACTGCAATCGCAAAAGTTTGTTTAACAAAAACGCCAATATAGTCATAGCCTACTTGTCACGGGACTCGAACTGCGTCAAAAAGCAGTCAACTTATCATTAAAGCAGATTTTCACGCAAGCTATCACATAGTGTGTGAGGTTATTAATGTACAATACATTTAAAAGTCTTCTTTATTTCATGATGGGAAGGGCTGGGCTCATGTTTGTGCTTCAAGCTTACAAGCTGATATTAGTCACATTACATGTACGACATTTGAATGACATTTCTCGTCAGAATACATGCTGCTGCCCCAAATAAATCATCCAGTCTTTCGATGAAGACGGTTGCTAGAAAAAAGCAAAAAACGTTGCTGTTATTGTCAGTAATTTGAGAATAGTGTGACACTGACATGTCAACTCCAAATTTGCCTTGTAAAATGTAAATGCTGAACTAATTCATTCGTGCATGGCTGTATTAACAAGAAAAAACGAATAAATGAACAGATAAAGCTACATGAATGCAAGACAACAGAAAACTGATGGATGTCTAAACTTTATCTAAACCTGTGTCACTGATGCCAAACAGCTCATCCGTAACTGGATTTTAGGCTTTTGACAAATGTTTGTTAAACGTGGCACGGCTGTAAATTAACGTTTGACATTAGACTCTGCGCATTTCATGTTTCTGTTCTAGCCCAAACAAATACAAACGCCCTTTGCATTGCACACGGCATATTCAGAAAAACATTTCATAGCAGAAGACAAGTTTTATGATCATTTTAAAACGTTAAATGTATGTAATACATACTCTAAATCCATTAAATTCAGTCTTAATCGAAAGACTGCATGGGTGATTTATGAATAGGCAAGTAATATTTGTGGGAGCAGCATGCGTTTTGTAGAGAAAATGACACCTCTGGCCATTGCGTTGGGTCGTTTTTCCATTCACAGATACTGTACGAACAATCCGACCCAATACGGCTCAGTTTTTCTATATATCTTGCTCTGTCAAGCGGCAAAAGTGATTCTAAATAGGCTATACTGGGTTAACGCCATGCATTTGTGGGGAATGGACTGTTTTCCCCGACGCCACGCCCCCATCTATGACACGACGCCGACCATCAAATTACATTTGAACTAGTAAAAACTATAATTCTTGATATCTGTAATTGTATTTTCACTAGTTAAATGTCACCATAGGCTGCCATTCAAATTAAATTGTTGATATCAAGAATTAATTGTTGATATCAAGAATATAATTGTTGATATCAAGAATTAATCCTTGATATCAAGAATTAATCGTTGATATCAAGAATATAATTGTTGATATCACGAATTAATTGTTGATATCAAGAATTAATTGTTGATCAAGAATATAATTGTTAATATCAAGAATATAATTGTTGATTATTAAGAATTAATTGTTGATATCAAGAATATAATTGTTGATATCAAGAATTGAATTGTTGATATCAAGAATTAATTGTTGATATCAAGAATTAATTGCTGATATCAAGAATTTAATTCTTGATATCAAAAATGACGTCATCACTCGCATTTCAGATCTCATGAATTCCTTTTTGGATATGTGCATAATTTAATGACAAGTGTCTACGTCGCTTATAATTATTTAAAAATCAGACTAGAATGGCGGACAAACGACGAGGCACAGCGCCACACAGCGCAAGGGAAAGGGAGAACGGCAAATTCGATTAACTCTCATGAACATAAAAAGCTATTTTCGTGTAGTTTTAATGTTTATTTGCGCCAAACGGAAATACAATAAAAACACAACAAGACATAGTCTAGGCTAAGGGGCTTTGAATAAGGGAGAAATAAGGGATTTTTAAATGTAGTTGCAGTAAATCGTGTTCATTTAGTGTAGCCTACTGACAGTCGTTTCATATTATTAGTTTAAATAGAAATATGTAAAATGCTCATAGATCACTAGCTACATGTTTTTTTTCCTTCTTAACTTTACACAATAAAACATATTTGTCAAGTTTCCAGACACGATTAAATATTTTGCTTTACATTTAAAATGAGGAGACCATTTTATTTATCTCTTTTAAGATGACATATTCCTTTCTATTCCATTCTATTGTAAAGGGTAAAATTCAATAACCAAAACAACACTGTAAAACTTTGCAGTGTAAATTTGCAGTAGCCTAATTAACTGGCAGCAGCTACACCTACAAGGTACTGTTGTTTTGACAGTTTTTTACTGTAAAAAATTGTCCTAATTTATCTGTAAAAAGCTGGCAGCACAGTTGCACTAAATTAAAACTCAATTTAATTAATTTCATTTGCAGAAACTGACTGCCATAAAATGGTCAATTGCCATTTAAGTTAATAAACTAATATAGTGTGCTAATAATGTGAGCATAATAAAACTGTGAGCTTATTTAATTTCAATTGTTTTTTTTTACTTGTTAATTAACTAGCAAACAGCTTATCACTGCACCAGCAACTACACAGTTACTGCTTTTAGATAAAGCAACATGCAGCATATCATCAGTGTTTCTGCTTGGACTGAAGCACAGGCTCTTCAGCACAATGGTGACACAAAACTCAGATAACAGAAACACTTTAAATTCTGGCATAACAGAACAACATTAAAAACAAACAGATCACCCATCATTGTGTGTGTGTGTAAAAACATGAATTAACACGTCAACATTTACTTTCCTGATTAGTCATTGAGTTTACATACATTTTTACAGTAAACTACTGGCAGCAGCTTCACAAAGTACTGCTTTCTACAGTTTGCTTACTGTAAACTTAATTTACAGTTTATTGTTGTTAAACTACATTTCAGCAGAGGAGGATTAAACAACTCCAGTCCACAAACAGCATTACCAGCTTCACTTATTTCTAACCAGGGGTGTGTTTCCCAAAAGCATCGTTAGCAAACTATGGTTGCAAGTTCCATTGAATTCCATTAGTAATGACAGAACTTGCGCCCAGTTGACTCCTGGAAACACACCCCCGTTTTGACTTTTTCTTTCATAAATCTACAGAAGCTCTTAGTGAGAAATAACAGATACTTGTATTTAGATGTTGGTGTTTTATTGAAAATGTCTGGTTACCATTATAGTGAAACAAAACATTTGACAAATGTCAAAAACATTTGAAAATCTATTATATATATTTTTTCAAATAGGCTATAGGATTATGTCTTAAGCAACTGTCAGATGGGTTAGTGTATCAGATCCAGTGTCCGTAAAAAATCGCTATCATTCATCTTATCCAATGTAGGCCTATTTCAAGAACTGGACATGTTATATAAAAATATTCTAATGCAAGTTATTAGCACATTAGGTACAGTGTATCATGTTATATTTTACCCACACATTGGTCCCAATGGTCAAGAAAATCAGAGCTGGGTAGAGAGTGTAAATAGTTTGGCTCATCATTAGGCTATCCCATAAGAGAAAGTGTCGGTGTACATAATACATCAAAATTTATAGTGAAAAAAAAGTTCAGCAGCAATAACATTGCATTACACTGTGTTCTATCGCACTCACACGCGTAGAATTTCGGCACGCTTTATGACGACTCATTCTGTATATCCATATGTAAATATCATGGAACGATATAACAATCGTCCAGCAAAACGTTCAAACTTTGTTTGACTCATTACACATCTTTCGTTTTGGTTGTATTTTTATTTGATGCATTAGAAAGTGTAATTAAAACAAAAATAAACATACAGTGGGGAGAACAAGTATTTGATACACTGCCAATTTTGCAGGTTTTCCTACTTACAAAGCATGTAGAGGTCTGTAATTTTTATCATAGGTACACTTCAACTGTGAGAGACGGAATCTAAAACAAAAATCCAGAAAATCACATTGTATGATTTTTAAATAATTAATTTGCATTTTATTGCATGACATAAGTATTTGATCACCTACCAACCAGTAAGAATTCCGGCTTTCACAGACCTGTTAGTTTTTCTTTAAGAAGCCCCCCTGTTCTCCACTCATTACCTGTATTAACTGCACCTGTTTGAACTCGTTACCTGTATAAAAGACACCTGTCCACACACTCAATCAAACAGTCTCCAACCTCTCCACAATGGCCAAGACCAGAGAGCTGTGTAAGGACATCAGGAATAAAATTGTAGACCTGCACAAGGCTGGGATGGGCTACAGGACAATAGGCAGGCAGCTTGGTGAGAAGGCAACAACTGTTGGCGCAATTATTAGAAAATGGAAGAAGTTCAAGATGACGGTCAATCTCCCTCGGTCTGGAGCACCATGCAAGATCTCACCTTGTGGGGCATCAATGATCATGCGGAAGGTAAGGGATCAGCCCAGAACTACACGGCAGGACCTGGTCAATGACCTGAAGAGAGCTGGGACCACAGTCTCAAAGAAAACCATTAGTAACACACTACGCCGTCATGGATTAAAATCCTGCAGCGCACGCAAGGTCCCCCTGCTCAAGCCAGCGCATGTCCAGGCCCGTCTGAAGTTTGCCAATGACCATCTGGATGATCCAGAGGAGGAATGGGAGAAGGTCATGTGGTCTGATGAGACAAAAATAGAGCTTTTTGGTCTAAACTCCGCTCGCCGTGTTTGGAGGAAGAAGAAGGATGAGTACAACCTCAAGAACACCATCCCAACCGTGAAGCATGGAGGTGGAAACATCATTCTTTGGGGTTGCTTTTCTGCAAAGGGGACAGGACGACTGCACCGTATTGAGGGGAGGATGGATGGGGCCATGTATCACAACCTCCTTCCCTCAGTAAGAGTATCGAAGATGGGTCGTGGCTGGGTCTTCCAGCATGACAACGAGCCAGGGCAATTAAGGAGTGGCTCCGTAAGAAGCATCTCAAGGTCCTGGAGTGGCCTAGCCAGTCTCCAGACCTGAACCCAATAGAAAATCTTTGGAGGGAGCTGAAAGTCCGTATTGCCCAGCGACAGCCCCGAAACCTGAAGGATCTGGAGAAGGTCTGTATGGAGGAGTGGGCCAAAATCCCTGCTGCAGTGTGTGCAAACCTGGTCAAGAACTACAGGAAACGTATGATCTCTGTAATTGCAAACAAAGGTTTCTGTACCAAATATTAAGTTCTGCTTTTCTGATGTATCAAATACTTATGTCATGCAATAAAATGCAAATTAATTACTTAAAAATCATACAATGTGATTTTCTGGATTTTTGTTTTAGATTCCGTCACTCACAGTTGAAGAGTACCTATGATAAAAATTACAGACTTCTACATGCTTTGTAAGTGGGCAAACCTGCAAAATCGGCAGTGTATCAAATACTTGTTCTCCCCACTGTATGAAAAAATGACATGAGGTTATGTTCAGGACAATGGTAAAATATATGATAAATACATGAATTTTTTCCGTTAATTCTCCGAAGGACCCAGTGGCCAATAAAAATAAACAGAATTAAACTACTTTTTTAAAGAATTAACAGAAAAGGCCATAATATCTTTTTTATGTTTCATTAACTAAACAAATAAATAAAGGAGGAGCCGTTTCTCTACGTGGATGTTCTTCCTCCATCTTCGGCCTAAAGAGGATTATGGGAAAACCAGATCTCATTAATATTCATGAACTCATTACCATAGCTATTCTTACATGTAAAAATGGCATTTCTAGATATCTGTAATAGTATTTTTACTAGTTAAAATATTAAGATATCAGTAATTCTATTTCCACTAGTTGCAAGGGCAATTTCAGATATCAGCTGCCTTTGTTGATATCAATAATTACATTGTTACTGGTAAAAATGCGGATTTCTGATATCAAGAATTCAATTGTCAATAGTTGAAATGTCTATTCTTGGTCAACAATTGAATTGCTACTATATCTGAAAATGTATTTGTGATATCAATATAATTTCAGATATCTAAAATGGCTTTCTTACTAGTAACAATCACATTCATGATATCAGAAATTAACATTGTTACTAGTGACAATTCAATTGTTGATATCAAGAATAGATATTTGCACTAGTATCAATGTACAAACCCGATTCCAAAGAAGTTGGGACACTGTACAAATTGTGAATAAAAACAGAATGCAATGATGTGGAAGTTTCAAATTTCAATATTTTATTCAGAATACAACATAGATGACATATCAAATGTTTAAACTGGGAAAATCATTTTATCATTTATCATTTTAAGGGAAAAATAAGTTGATTTTAAATTTCATGGCATCAACACATCTCAAAAAAGTTGGGACAAGGCCATGTTTACCACTGTGTGGCATCCCCTCTTCTTTTTATAACAGTCTGCAAACGTCTGGGGACTGAGGAGACAAGTTGCTCAAGTTTAGGAATAGGAATGTTGTCCCATTCTTGTCTAATACAGGCTTCTAGTTGTTCAACTGTCTTAGGTCTTCTTTGTCGCATCTTCCTTTTTATGATGCGGCAAATGTTTTCTATGGGTGAAAGATCTGGACTGCAGGCTGGCCATTTCAGTACCCGGATCCTTCTACGCAGCCATGATGTTGTAATTGATGCAGTATGTGGTCTGGCATTGTCATGTTGGAAAATGCAAGGTCTTCCCTGAAAGAGACGACGTCTGGATGGGAGCATAAGTTGTTCTAGAACTTGGATATACCTTTCAGCATTGATGGTGCCTTTCCAGATGTGTAAGCTGCCCATGCCACACGCACTCATGCAACCCCATACCATCAGAGATGCAGGCTTCTGAACTGAGCGCTGATAACAACTTGGGTTGTCCTTGTCCTCTTTAGTCCGGATGACATGGCGTCCCAGTTTTCCAAAAAGAACTTCAAATTTTGATTCGTCTGACCACAGAACAGTTTTCCACTTTGCCACAGTCCATTTTAAATGAGCCTTGGCCCAGAGAAAACGCCTGCGCTTCTGGATCATGTTTAGATATGGCTTCTTTTTTGACCTATAGAGTTTTAGCCGGCAACGGCGAACGGCACGGTGGATTGTGTTCACCGACAATGTTTTCTGGAAGTATTCCTGAGCCCATGTTGTGATTTCCATTACAGTAGCATTCCTGTATGTGATGCAGTGCCGTCTAAGGGCCCGAAGATCACAGGCATCCAGTATGGTTTTCCGGCCTTGACCCTTACGCACAGAGATTGTTCCAGATTCTCTGAATCTTTGGATGATATTATGCACTGTAGATGATGATAACTTCAAACTCTTTGCAATTTTTCTCTGAGAAACTCCTTTCTGATATTGCTCCACTATTTTTCGCCGCAGCATTGGGGGAATTGGTGATCCTCTGCCCATCTTGGCTTCTGAGAGACACTGCCACTCTGAGAGGCTCTTTTTATACCCAATCATGTTGCCAATTGACCTAATAAGTTGCAAACTGGTCCTCCAGCTGTTCCTTATATGTACATTTAACTTTTCCGGCCTCTTATTGCTACCTGTCCCAACTTTTTTGGAATGTGTAGCTCTCATGAAATCCAAAATAAGCCAATATTTGGCATGATATTTCAAAATGTCTCACTTTCAACATTTGATATGTTATCTATATTCTATTGTGAATAAAATATAAGTTTATGAGATTTGTAAATTATTGCATTCCTTTTTTATTCACAATTTGTACAGTGTCCCAACTTTTTTGGAATCGGGTTTGTAATAGAGCTACCTAGTCTGCGCATTCTTTAAATTTCCTTCCCAGAAAAAGACCAAAGAAACCTTAACCTACAGGATATGTCATACGGCTAAAATGAAAAATGTGTTCTGTTTTGTTATTCCTGTGATCTAAATATCACAAAAGTTGTTTTCTCATGATCAAAACATAATAAAAGATATTTTTTGTGATCTAAACAACACATTTTCTCATTATCTAAACATAAGTTTTTTGTGTGCGATCAAAACAGTGTTTTTCTTGTGATTTAAACAACAAAAGTTGTTTTTTATGATCCAAACATAAAAGCGGTTCTTGTGATCTAAACAACAAATGCTGTTTTTGTGATCTAAACTAACAAAAGTTGTTTTCTTATGTTAGTTGTTACCAAGGGCGTAGTTTTGGTTTGAACATTGGGGGGGTTGAAGTGTAAACCGTTTAGCGGGATCCCGGGGCATGCTCCCTCATGAGATTTATTTCTTTATTTGTTTGTTTGTTTGTTTAATTTTGCAAAATGGTCTTTTGTGGTATCATCCACACATGCGTTGATAACATAACTGCAAAAAAGTAATAGCCTAGTTAACAATTACTTGTTTACATAGGATATGATGTATTTGTATTTTATTTAAAGCACCTAAAAACTTACTAGTTTGACAGAATTTTCTAAATTAAAGTGCTATGATAGGTCAAACTAACTGTACTTAACATGTACTTATATTGAAAATGTTAATTTTCTGTCATCTTTAGGAATATCTGAAAGCCAGGTTTACCTAATATATGTCGTTATTAGCAGGAAGACATTTTACATTTTTTAATTCAAGAAGGTCCTCTTGATTCTAACGTGTACTTGGCCTTATGAAAAAGTTACTAAGTTCTTGTAATTGTTTAACTATAGCATTTGTTACAATAAGAAGGTAAGACCATTGGTGACTCTTCAGTACAATGCTAAGGCCAATGTTAACCTTTTTCTTTCTTTTTTTATATCTATAGCATTTGTAATGAAAAATAGCAACACACGTTTAGAAACTATAGTTACAACTTTCTCCTCTTTTCATCAGTCTTTTTAGTTCATGTGGCTGTTCTAGGTCACGTTCGACTTTCTCCGTAGCGTTTTAAAGCGGTAAATTCTATAGTATACGGTGATTCGTGCGTCACTCACGCACAATTATAAACCAGGCTTCAGTCGTATTGCACAGACAACTGGTACGTTCAGTTCGTACGGGAACTGAATGCGCGATGTATATAATTAATTAATAGTCTGATTCTATGTTTCCATTAACCATGGTAGGCTATACATATTGGGGGGGGTTGTACTTGCTTGTTTTGGTTATTGGGGGGGTTACCTCCCTCACCCCCCCCCACCCCTCACCTCTGGACAGCTAAAGAGTGAACACTGATATAGGGATAAACTGAAATAAAGAGAGTATCATCTCTTGTCCAGCTGTGAACAGAGGGGCAGAAAATGTCTCTCACCTGTGTCGTGGGAGGTGATTGAGCAGCATGGTACGGCCGATGTCCATCGTGTTCGCTCCCTCACTCACTATGATGCAGTCTTTGGGCAGGAGCTCAGAAATATGGTGGAACGCTGTGTAGTAGTTCACGGGCAGAGTGTACTGGAGAGCAAGAGTCTGTGGGACACAATAAAAATGGTTCATCTAATACTATAAATGCTAAATTCACATTGACATGTTTACAGAAAGCTGAATGATCAATTTAAAGCAATTTCATTACATCAAGTATGTTACTGGCACACAAGCTCACCCTTAATATCTGAGCATTGGCAGTCATTTTGTCCCTCAGTGTCGCCCACCATTGTGAATCAGAAGGAAATCTCCAGGACTCTAACCTTACAGTCTCCAACAGCTTTAAACAAAGTAGAAAAAAAGACTTAAGGGGCCATTTCATGGAAAACGTCTCGGTTACGTATGTAACCCTCGTTCCCTGAAGGAGGGAATGGAGACGTACGTCGGAACTGACCAACGAATTGGGGATAATTTTCAGAGACCAATCTACTTCGAGTGTTTAAAAACAAGCCAGTGAACATTGTCATGCGGTTCACGCATTCCACGCTCCGCCCTGCAGCGCGGGTATAAATAAGGAAGTGGAAGCACCAAATCTTTGCTTTTCTGCTGAGGAGCCGAACTAGTGACTCGGTCCTTCAGCGGAAGCACAGCACCTGGCGACAGGACGTACGTCTCCGTTCCCTCCTTCAGGGAACTAGGGTTACATACGTAATCGAGACGTTCCCTTTCAGTCGGTCACGTTCGACACACGTCGGAACTGACCGACGAATTGGGGATCCTACCAACACGCCAGTGATGCTGGCCCTTCCAGCACCCTGCTTGAGCTCGCTGGACCGCTCCTATGTTGGAGACACGGGGCTAGCCGAGTAGGGTAGCTGGTACCGTGGAGGAATACACATATGGGGTTGCCGTAGGAACCGCTACATATGGATACCCAGCTTACACACACGTTCCACATGCATATGGGTGTAAGCTTGGTGTCAGACGGTCGCAACGTCTGACACCGAGGGGTGACGGAGGAGCTCGACAGGGTTAGCCATTTCTGGGGAACACAACTGGAGACAATAGTCGCACGTATCCGGCCCAGGGGGCGGGAATGGCGTTGCAAGCCGACACTAGAACGGGCACTTAGCGCTACTGGCCACTGGGGGCGAGTACACGGGAAGATACCGGCTCTACACGGAGGCTATAGAATCTAGCGAACGTGTTAGGTGTCGCCCAGCCCGCAGCTCTACATATATCTGTCAGCGAGGCACCTTGAGCCAGCACCCAGGAGGAAGCCACACTCCTAGTTGAGTGTGCTCGCAACCCGAATGGGCAAGGCACGTCTTGGGACTGGTAGGCCAAGACGATAGCATCCACTATCCAGTGGGCTAACTTCTGCTTGGAGACAGCCTTTCCCTTCTGCTGGCCTCTGTAACAGACGAAGAGCTGCTCTGAGGTCCTAAAGCTTTGAGTTCAGTCCACGTAGGCGCGAAGAGCGCGGACGGGACAGAGCAAAGCTAGGGCTGGGTCTGCCTCCTCCGAAGGCAGCGCTTGCAGATTCACCACCTGGTCCCGGAAGGGAGTGGTGGAAACCTTGGGCACGTATCCAGGCCAGGTTCTCAGGATGACGTGAGAGTTAGCCGGCCCGAATTCTAGGCACGATTCGCTGACCGAAAGTGCATGCAGGTCCCCTACCCTCTTGATAGAGGCCAATGCAGTCAAGAGTACTGTCTTCATGGACAGGATTTTTAGCTCTATGGACTGCAAAGGCTCAAAGGGAGGGCTCTGAAGTGCTCTGAGCACCAGAGCTAAGTCCCAAGAGGGTACCGAGTTTGGACGAGGAGGATTTAGCCTCCTCGCACCTCTGAGGAACCTGACGATTAGGTCGTGCTTCCCTAAGGACTTACCTTCAACTGCGTCGTGATACGCTGCTATTGCTGCGACGTATACTTTGAGGGTGGGGGGAGACAGCCTTCGCTCCAGCCCATCTTGCAGGAAAGAGAGCACGACACTAACCGAACACTTTCGGGGGTCTTCCCGGCGGGAAGAGCATCACTCAACAAACAGGTTCCAATTCAACGCATAGAGGTGCCTCGTAGAGGGGGCTCTAGCAGAAGAGATGGTGTCTACCACAGCTTGTGGCAGGCCACCTAGAACCTCCGCGTCCCGTCCATGGACCAGACATGGAGTTTCCAGAGGTCTGGACGCGGGTGCCATAGAGTGCCCCGTCCCTGAGAAAGCAGGTCCTTCCTCAGAGGAATGGGCCAGGGAGGGGCTGTCGCGAGGAGTGTTAGTTCGGGGAACCAGGTCTGGTTGGGCCAGTAGGGCGCAACTAACAAGACCTGCTCCTCGTCCTCCCTGACTTTGCACAGAGTCTGTGCAAGAAGGCTCACTGGGGGAAACGCATACTTGCGTAGGTCCCGGGGCCAGCTGTGCGCCAGTGCATCCATGCCGAGGGTGCCCCCGGTCAGGGAATAGTACAACTGGCAATGGGTCGAGTCCGGAGAGGCAAACAGGTCTACCTGTGCGGCTCCGAAAAGGTCCCATATCAGCTGGACTGCCTGGGGGTGGAGTCGCCGGAGGTGTCGGATGTCGTGAGAGCTCGTCGGCTGTCCGATTGAGCGCACCAGGGATGTGAATGGCCCGAAGCGACCTCAGATGCTTCTGACTCCACAGGAGGAGATGGCGGGCGAGTTGGAGCATGCGACGGGAACGTAGACCACCCTGGCGGTTGATGTACGCAACGGCCACGGTGCTGTCCGTACGGACCAGTACGTGCTTGCCCTGTAGCGGCTTTTTGAGGTGGCCCAGCGCAAGACGTACTGCTAACAACTCTAGGCAGTTGATGTGCCAATGCAGTTGGGGCCCCGTCCACAGACCTGAAACTGCATGCCCGTTGTGCGTAGCCCCCCAGCCGGTGGATGAGGCATCCGTGAAGACCACAGCATGCCTGGACACCTGTTCTAAGGGCACTCCCGCCCAGAGAAATGAATGGTCCGACCACGGGCTGAAAGTGTGGCGACAGTAAGGAGTAACTGGGACCCGGTACTTGCCGCTCTGCCACGACCATCTCGGGACTCGGCCATGAAGCCAGTGCTGAAGCGGTCTCATATGAAGCAATCCGAGCAGCGTTACCGCGGCTGCAGATGCCATATGCCCCAGGAGCCTCTGAAAAAATTTCAGTGGGACCGCTGTCCTGCCATGCCGAGATAAGAGATCCTCTGTGTGGGACAGAGTTTGCTCTTCTCTCGGTTGACCCGAAGGCCCAACAGGCTGAGGTGACTGAGCACCATGTCCCTGTGTTCGCACAACTGATCCCGAGACTGAGCCAGTACGAGCCAGTCATCGAGATAGTGGAGGATGCGAACGCCGCGTTCTCTGAGCGGAACAATGGCTGCCTCCGCAACTTTCGTGAAGACGCGAGGCGACAAGGACAGCCCGAAGGGCAGGACTTTGTACTGATATGCCCTCCCCTCGAACGCAAAGCGTAGGAACGGTCTGTGTCGAGAGAGAATTGAGACATGAAAGTACACGACCTTCAGGTTGATCGCTGCGAAACAATCTCGGGGACGGATGCATTTGAAAATGCGTTTCTGCGTTAGCATCTTGAACGGGAGCTTGTGCAGGGCCCGATTCAGGAGACGCAGGTCCAAGATTGGCCGTAACCCACCACCTTTCTTGGGTACAATGAAGTAGGGGCTGTAGAACCCCGACCTCATATCAGCTGGAAGAACTGGCTCGACCGCGTCCTTCGCCAGTAGGACATCGATCTCTGACCGCAAGACATGAGCATCGCTGCTTCGCACGGAAGTGAAGAGGATACCCTTGTACTTGGGAGGCCGGCGGGTGAACTGAAATCACGTAGCCAAGTCTGATGGTACGGATGAGCCAGCGAGACGGCCTGGGGAGCGCTAGCCAGGCCCCCAGAGACCGAACAAGCAGGACCAACGGCACCACAGACGTACCCGGGGTGGGGCAACAAGGTGGAATACACAGACCCGACTCGGGAGGCCCAGAGGCAGCCCGGAGTGTTGTCTGAATATTCCAGGGTGGGGCAGAGTGTGGGTGAGGAGGCCTGGTGGCGTCCTTAAGCCCCACACTGCTGCCCCCTGGCGAAGGGAGGGGAGGAAGGGCGTGGCAAGGCCCGGGGGCGTCGCACACTGGCGTCGGACTTCGCGGGACCCTGAGCGGGTTGGGCGCCACCCCTACGCCCGGCACCCTGCTTCCCAAGCTTGGGCTTAGCAGGGGCAGAGGCGGACGCAGGGGGACACCCTCGGCGACGAGCAGGCCGAGCAGCCGACGACTGGGTGGAGGCAGCAGCTGGTCGTCGGGGCAGGATGTTTTTGATCGCCTCCGTCTGCTTCTGGGCCACCGAGAACTGCTGGGCGAAGCTCTCGATGGTGTCGCCAAAGAGGAAGGTAGTGAGGACGGAGGAGTCAGTCGATCGGTTTCTAGCGTTGTAAGGCGCTGTCCACGACTTTGGGATCTCCTGATGCATTTCCGGGAAGAAAGGGGCGGGGTGGGAGAACCAGCACGGGCCATCCCGAGAAACCAATCGTCCAGCCGCGAAGGTTCTGGACACGGTGGAGGGTTCCACTTGAGCCCGACACTTGTGGCGGCCCGGGAAAGCATAGCCGTGAGCTCTGGATCAGACTCGGGCAACCCTGCCACACCCGAAGTGGGCAACGCAGCCGAATCTTCATCTCCAGAGGACATTAGCTCGTCCCCCGATGCAGCGATCGAAATCATATCCTCAGCCGGAGCCCCGAAAGTCACGGCTGGCCCCCCATGGGAAGGACCAGCGCACTCTCTCGGAAACTCCACTGGCGCAGCAGAGGGGGAGGGGCCCGAGGAGCCTGTTGACCCGTCGGGGAAGCCCTTACAGTAACCCTCATGTCTCCACCAAAGCTAAAAGTAGCAGCCCTCTGCTTCGCAGCGGGAGGACCACTAGATCGGGGGATACGCAATGGGACTCCACCCCTTCTTAGGTATTCGAGCCTAGACCGTAAGACTGCGATGGTCATGTTCCCGCAGTGGGAACATGAGTCATTCACAAACGCTGCCTCAGCGTGCTGAACGCCCAAACACGTGAGACAACGATCGTGACCGTCAACAGGGGACAGAAATCGATAGCATACAGAAACACACGGTTTGAATGACATCTTGAAAAAGTTGCTCTTTTAGAAAAGGAAAAAAAACGCTCTTACTAGTGCTGAGGCACACAGGGGAGATGGCCGCAGCGGTTCAAAGGTGCAAGCCCGCTGTGAGCACTCAATGGAGAAACGCCCAGCGAGCTGTGAAAACAGCTGTTTTGTGTGTCCTCCACACTCGCGACCGCCGCTGCAATGTGCCCTCTCACCAACACCGTGACAGAATGATCCTTCTCCCAAGACTCGCTGTGAAAACACTCTTCGTAGAAACACACTGAGCTTGCAGTAATGTTTGGCTCCGAAGTAAAAAGCAAAGATGCGGTGCTTCCACTTCCTTATTTATACCCGCGCTGCGGGGCGGAGCGTGGAATGCGTGAACCGCATGCCAATGTTCACTGGCTCGTTTTTAAACACTCGAAGTAGATTGGTCTCTGAAAATGATCCCCAATTCGTCGGTCAGTTCCGACGTACGTCGAACGTGACCGACTGAAAGGAAACATGCTTTTCCATAAGTTTTCCACCACATTAAACTGCAAAAATGAGCACATTAACAAATGGCCATCCATTTATACCTATCAACACTGATTCAGTATTCTGTAACAGTGGACAAACTGTTCCTCATTTCACAGGGAAAGACGTTAACCAATAAAAACAGAAGTCATTGATATAGAGAAAAAAATGCTAAAAGGGTCAGAGAAAATAAATGATATTATACATTTTTGCAAAAGACATTTGTTTAACATCATAATTCAAACTAAAAGTAAATAAATGCTACAAAACATACTGGATTTCATTGGAACATTGGGAGTCTCTCACAGAGTCTATAGAACATATACTCTGTACCCTTTAAAAAGGTTCTAATATGTACCATTTAGGTACTAATATGTACCTTTATGTTCCACTTTTGGCACTTTTTTGTACCTTTTTTCTGAGAGTGTAGGATGTCATAATGTTGTGTTTTATGTAAGATGATTGAGGTGATCCTGTAATTTACCTGGCTGACCACAGCCTGTATGTCTCCAAGCAGAGCAGATGAGGCTCTTACATTATTACTCAACTCCTCAGCACATAGATCCACCTGGACAAATTCACAATAAACTGAAGATCATTTAGTCATCTTAAAGACTCCCTGTGGTGAAAATCAAGTGTTTAATGTTGTTTATATGTCTATGTGGTGTTTTTAATATGCTTTAAGAAAAACCATGTGTAAATTCATCAGTCAACACCATTCCTGAGTATTTTCTTAAAACTGCAGTGTACCAATAACAGTCTTACAAACATGGTTTGAAGTCTCCCGTTTCCTACCGTCACAAACAGGTAACAATCCGTCAACGTGCGGCAGGGCTTTTCTCCACTCACTTTCTATGATGTTCAAATCATTTCTAAGTTCAAATCGGACGCAGATTTTTAGAAGGCAGCTGTCTGACTCTAAAATGGCGAACAGGAACATGGTTTGTGTAATACTAACAATACACCATTAGCTGTTTGATAATGTAGTCAAGCCAAAGGCTAATCATATCAATTACTGTTATGTGTCTGGCGTTGTAAAGAGCGGTACATAAAACGCATTACCATTCTGATATATTGACTTGTAGACGACCCTGTATAATTTGCTCTTCCTCTTCTTCTTCTGAATCAGTTTCTGGTTCAAACATGGCTAAATTAAACCAATATTTCCACTTGCCATTGTGTAGCGTTTGCTATAGTTGACCGAGTGGATCAGGTTGTCTGAGCTGGTGTGATTGAGTGGAGGCGGGGACTAATTAGCATATCTGTGGTTCCGCGTATACACCTTATGTAGCCCCGCCCTTTTCAGCATCACGCTCATTGTGTTCTGTCTTCCGGTTTGTATTTCCACAGCATGAAGGTAAGATTTTACAGATTTATGAATGAACCGCTCGTTTTAAAATCTTCCCGGTCTACTGACATTTGTTATGACTTTCGTTAACTGTACAATAAGTAAATCCACTTCCCCAGCTAATTACTCTTTGACAGTGATGGCATAGAAATATACAGAGATATCGCAAAAACGGAAGTTCAGACACAAAATTCCAAAGATGGCTGTGTGCTTGTTTCTCTGGTGCATAAGGTCTACTAAATGAAGCAAGGGTGTAGAGTTACATTCAAGCTATTTTAAGGCAATCTACCAATCTACCAAAGCGCTATTTTGGCAAAGCGAGTATATTGAAGATACCCTTTGTGTGTGTGTATATATACACTCACCTAAAGGATTATTAGGAACGCCTGTTCAATTTCTCATTAATGCAATTATCTAATCAACCAATCACATGGCAGTTGCTTCAATGCATTTAGGGGTGTGGTCCTGGTCAAGACAATCTCCTGAACTCCAAACTGAATGTCAGAATGGGAAAGAAAGGTGATTTAAGCAATTTTGAGTGTGGCATGGTTGTTGGTGCCAGACGGGCCGGTCTGAGTATTTCACAATCTGCTCAGTTACTGGGATTTTCACGCACAACCATTTCTAGAGTTTACAAAGAATGGTGTGAAAAGGGAAAAACATCCAGTATGCGGCAGTCCTGTGGGCGAAAATGCCTTGTTGATGCTAGAGGTCAGAGGAGAATGGGCCGACTGATTCAAGCTGATAGAAGAGCAACTTTGACTGAAATAACCACTCGTTACAACCGAGGTATGCAGCAAAGCATTTGTGAAGCCACAACACGCACAACCTTGAGGCGGATGGGCTACAACAGCAGAAGATCCCACCGGGTACCACTCATCTCCACTACAAATAGGAAAAAGAGGCTACAATTTGCACAAGCTCACCAAAATTGGACAGTTGAAGACTGGAAAAATGTTGCCTGGTCTGATGAGTCTCGATTTCTGTTGAGACATTCAGATGGTAGAGTCAGAATTTGGCGTAAACAGAATGAGAACATGGATCCATCATGCCTTGTTACCACTGTGCAGGCTGGTGGTGGTGGTGTAATGGTGTGGGGGATGTTTTCTTGGCACACTTTAGGCCCCTTAGTGCCAATTGGGCATCGTTTAAATGCCACGGCCTACCTGAGCATTGTTTCTGACCATGTCCATCCCTTTATGACCACCATGTACCCATCCTCTGATGGCTACTTCCAGCAGAATAATGCACCATGTCACAAAGCTCAAATCATTTCAAATTGGTTTCTTGAACATGACAATGAGTTCACTGTACTAAAATGGCCCCCACAGTCACCAGATCTCAACCCAATAGAGCATCTTTGGGATGTGGTGGAACGGGAGCTTCATGCCCTGGATGTGCATCCCACAAATCTCCATCAACTGCAAGATGCTATCCTATCAATATGGGCCAACATTTCTAAAGAATGCTTTCAGCACCTTGTTGAATCAATGCCACGTAGAATTAAGGCAGTTCTGAAGGTGAAAGGGGGTCAAACACAGTATTAGTATGGTGTTCCTAATAATCCTTTAGGTGAGTGTATATATATATATAGTGGGGAGAACAAGTATTTGATACACTGCCGATTTTGCAGGTTTGCCCACTTACAAAGCATGTAGAGGTCTGTAATTTTTATCATAGGTAGTCTTCAAATGTGAGTGACGGAATCTAAAACAAAAATCCAGAAAATCACATTGTATGATTTTTAAATAATTAATTTGCATTTTGTTGCATGACATAAGTATTTGATCACATACCAACCAGTAAGAATTCCGGCTCTCACAGACCTGTTAGTTTTTCTTTAAGAAGCCCTCCTGTTCTCCACTCATTACCTGTATTAACTGCACCTGTTTGAACTCGTTACCTGTATAAAAGACACATGTCCAAACACTCAATCAAACAGACTCCAACCTCTCCACAATGGCCAAGACCAGAGAGCTGTGTAAGGACATCAGGATAAAATTGTAGACCTGCACAAGGCTGGGGTGGGCTACAGGACAATAGGCAAGCAGCTTGGTGAGAAGGCAACAACTGTTGGCGCAATTATTAGAAAATGGAAGAAGTTCAAGATGACGGTCAATCTCCCTCGGTCTGGGGCACCATGCAAGATCTCACCTCGTGGGCATCAATGATCATGAGGAAGGTCAGGGATCAGCCCAGAACTACACGGCAGGACCTGGTCAATGACCTGAAGAGAGCTGGGACCACAGTCTCAAAGAAAACCATTAGTAACACACTACGCCGTCATGGATTAAAATTCTGCAGCGCATGCAAGGTCCCCCTGCTCAAGCCAGCGCATGTCCAGGCCCGTCTGAAGTTTGCCAATGACCATCTGGATGATCCAGAGGAGGAATGGGAGAAGGTCATGTGGTCTGATGAGACAAAAATAGAGCTTTTTGGTCTAAACTCCACTCGCCGTGTTTGGAGGAAGAAGGAGGATGAGTACAACCCCAAGAACACCATCCCAACCGTGAAGCATGGAGGTGGAAACATCATTCTTTGGGGATGCTTTTCTGCAAAGGGGACAGGACGACTGCACCGTATTGAGGGGAGGATGGATGGGGCCATGTATCGCGAGATCTTGGCCAACAACCTCCTTCCCTCAGTAAGAGCATTGAAGATGGGTCGTGGCTGGGTCTTCCAGAATGACAACGAGCCAAAACACACAGCCAGGGCAACTAAGGAGTGGCTCCGTAAGAAGCATCTCAAGGTCCTGGAGACTAGCCAGTCTCCAGACCTGAACCCAATAGAAAATTTTTGGAGGGAGCTGAAAGTCCGTATTGCCCAGCGACAGCCCCGAAACCTGAAGGATCTGGAGAAGGTCTGTATGGAGGGGTGGGCCAAAATCCCTGCTGCAGTGTGTGCAAACCTGGTCAAGAACTACAGGAAACGTATGATCTCTGTAATTGCAAACAAAGGTTTCTGTACCAAATATTAAGTTCTGCTTTTCTGATGTATCAAATACTTATGTCATGCAATAAAATGCAAATTAATTACTTAAAAATCATACAATGTGATTTTCTGGATTTTTGTTTTAGATTCTGTCACTCACAGTTGAAGAGTACCTATGATAAAAATTACAGACTTCTACATGCTTTGTAAGTGGGCAAACCTGCAAAATCGGCAGTGTATCAAATACTTGTTCTCCCCACTGTGTGTATATATATATATATATATATATATACACACACACACACACACACATTTTGTTGTTTCTTTGACACTTTGTATTTTTGTTTTTGGAGTTTACACTGTATGTACCTTCATGCCATCACTTGTGGACTTCTGTGTATATCTTCGGTGCTGTAAATAAATTACACCTTGCACGACAGTCCTTGTTGTGGCTAAAGCCATCTTTTTTTTTCTCACAAACGAACCCTCACGCTATCTAAAGCGAATCTCCAGGGGTCGCTTTGTGACAGAAGAAAAAAAAAACATTTAAATATGTAATTTTGATTATCAGAGATGAGTTTTAAGGTATTGCAGGGGGGGACTTTAAAGTCTTTACACTGATGTTGCAGCAACTTACTGAGTGTCCATGTTGCAACTAACCTGAATGATCTTCACATGGGGACTGAATCTTGGTGGAAAACCAACCAGTTGAGTCTGGCACCCAGCAACACTACAACATCAGCCTGCAATAGAGCTCTAGAACAAAGAAAGATTGGCATCACATCATTCAGTTCCTCTAAAAAGAGATTTTGTAAAGATCATTCAGACACATACACACACATACCTGGATCTGGCTGCAGCAACACAGTTGGAGTGGTCATCCGGCAGTACTCCTTTCCCCATAGGTGTGGGAAGGAAGGGGATTCCAGTCACCTCCACCAGCTCCCTGACCTCTTTCTCCGCCCTGGCATATGCCGCACCTGCACCAGATCACAGCTCAACACTGCATGCTCAACATTGCTTTCATTTAGCCTAGCCTTGAAGATGCTCAAACATCTGGATCATTCAGTTCTAATCTGTTCACCTTTGCCCACGATAATCAGAGGCCTTCGAGCCGCTTTGAGCAGCCTGACAGCCTGTGTGATCTCCCTGCTGTCAGCCTGACTCACTGGAGGAGCAGGACAACAGGAAACAAACCTAAAGAAAAAATAGAGAATGTGTATAAAAGCAATGCAATTGTGCATATTTCAAGATGCAAAAGAAAAATCATCAATAAGTGATCATCACATCATAAACTACGGTTAGTCAAAGGTGACCTATTATGCCCCATTTTTGAGTGGAAGGAAAAACATGCTGTTTTCGTGCATGTATCTTTAAATGCAAATGAGCTGCTGCTCCCCACACAAGAGGGTGGAGCCTGTACAGTTCTCTTTGATACTCTGCCAAAAACTAAAACATCTGTTTGATTTGTATTATAATCTTTATCATGCTCACGCTCACGTGACGTCGCAGTTCTTCATCATCATGAAAGTTTATTATCTGCATACGTTTTAAAGCCATATCAGTCTAAACTTCTGATATATGGTTTTCTGAGCGCATACATCCAAAGCACGCGCACAGAAAGCTGTCTATCAGACGGCGTGTCCCGTGAGTATTAAAATAAGTTCTCTTTCACGTCTTATTGCGCTTAAACTGTCAAATACACACAAGATTATGAAAACACACTAATTTAACATAAACACAGTCGGTTATGTCTGTGAACATAAACAGCAAGTAAAGAAATCGCATGTGTATATTAGATTTGTGTATTAAAGTGAAAGCAGTACCTGCTGCTATATATTCTGTTAATATGAATCAAACAACAAAAGAAAAACAGAAAATCGCTCACTGCTCTTGATTGAATAACTTTAGTAGCATTAATAAGAATACATTTCTTACATGAACGCTGCTGTTAAATGCTCTGGCGAGGAGATAAACATGGCGGACTGTGTACAGCTCACTCAGGGCGGGGTCTATGCTAATAGGGCAGAGTCCATCAGAACTCGTGGGCGGGGCCTGTGCGATGTGATGTCACATTGCATAGAAATTGCAAACGGCTTATTCTGAGACATTGCTTATGATTTATGGGGATTAAAAAAGGAGTGGGTTGATTATTACCATCATTCCGTCATTGCTGACACACATTTATGTTCAAACACCATATAAAAGTGAATTTTGCGTAATAGGTCCCCTTTAAGAAGCTCCCCATTGCTATGATTAAGCTCACCTGACACTGGTCCGGTCTATTTTGGCGTTCACCATGTCTCCAGCTATGTCTATGTAACACGCCCCTGGACGGCCGTAAATGCTGCTCCTTACAGCCTAAAAAAAACACAAACAGAACATTAACTGCAGAACACTGTACATTGTATATTTCGCCTACATTAGAAGCATTTAATTTCAGGACCCCATGAAATGTGTGACAAACATAGGGCAGGGCTATTTTAGTATTATTTATATATATACTACTATAGTATTTATTAATATTTTGAATTTTAAATTTGTAAAATTGCTAAAAATGTATATCGGCTAAAATGAGCCTAATCTCCTGGTACTGCGTATCTATAGCACAATGCTTAATGCTTTCATTTTGCATGCTCTTTATACGCAGAAATGTACATATACCCTTTATTCAGTTTTTTAGAGTACATACAGTGGGGAGAACAAGTATTTGATACAGTGCCGATTTTGCAGGTTTTCCTACTTACAAAACATGTAGAGGTCTGTAATTTTTATCATAGGTAGTCTTTAACTGTGAGAGATGGAATCTAAAACAAAAATCCAGAAAATCACATTGTATGATTTTTAAATAATGAATTTGCATTTTATTGCATGACATAAGTATTTGATCACCTACCAACCAGTAAGAATTCTGGCTCTCACAGACCTGTTAGTTTTTCTTTAAGAAGCCCTCCTTTTCTCCACTCATTACCTGTATTAACTGCACCTGTTTGAACTCGTTACCTGTATAAAAGACACCTGTCCACACACTCAATCAAACAGACTCCAACCTCTCCACAATGGCCAAGACCAGAGAGCTGTGTAAGTACATCAGGGACAAAATTGTAGA
This sequence comes from Coreius guichenoti, assembly GCA_039654105.1. Classification (NCBI taxonomy): domain Eukaryota; kingdom Metazoa; phylum Chordata; class Actinopteri; order Cypriniformes; family Gobionidae; genus Coreius; species Coreius guichenoti. Next base: position 27,909,050 of record CM077176.1, on the reverse strand, counting down.
CCTGCACAAGGCTGGGATGGGCTACAGGACAATAGGCAGGCAGCTTGGTGAGAAGGCAACAACTGTTGGCGCAATTATTCGAAAATGGAAGAAGTTCAAGATGACGGTCAATCTCCCTCGGTCTGGGGCACCATGCAAGATCTCACCTCGTGGGGCATCAACGATCATGAGGAAGGTGAGGGATCAGCCCAGAACTACACAGCAGGACCTGGTCAATGACCTGAAGAGAGCTGGGACCACAGTCTCAAAGAAAACCATTAGTAACACACTACGCTGTCATGGATTAAAATCCTGCAGCGCACGCAAGGTCCCCCTGCTCAAGCCAGCGCATGTCCAGGCCCGTCTGAAGTTTGCCAATGACCTTCTGGATGATCCAGAGGAGGAATGGGAGAAGGTCATGTGGTCTGATGAGACAAAAATAGAGCTGCTTGGTCTAAACTCCAGTCGCCGTGTTTGGAGGAAGAAGAAGGATGAGTACAACCCCAAGAACACCATCCCAACCGTGAAGCATGGAGGTGGAAATATCATTCTTTGGGGATGCTTTTCTGCAAAGGGGACAGGACGACTGCACCGTATTGAGGGGAGGATAAATGGGGCCATGTATCGCGAGATCTTGGCCAACAACCTCCTTCCCTCAGTAAGAGCATTGAAGATGGGTCATGGCTGGGTATTCCAGCATGACAACGACCCGAAACACACAGCCAGGGCAACTAAGGAGTGGCTCCGTAAGAAGCATCTCAAGGTCCTGGAGACCTGGTCTCCAGACCTGAACCCAATAGAAAATCTTTGAAGGGAGCTGAAAGTCCGTATTGCCCAGTCACCTGAAGGATCTGGGGAAGGTCTGTATGGAGGAGTGGGCCAAAATCCCTGCTGCAGTGTGTGCAAACCTGGTCAAGAACTACAGGAAACGTATGATCTCTGTAATTGCAAACAAAGGTTTCTGTACCAAATATTAAGTTCTGCTTTTCTGATGTATCAAATGCAAATAAAATGCAAATTAATTACTTAAAAATCATACAATGTGATTTTCTGGATTTTTGTTTTAGATTCCGTCACTCACAGTTGAAGAGTACCTATGATAAAAATTACAGACTTCTACATGCTTTGTAAGTGGGCAAACCTGCAAAATCGACAGTGTATCAAATACTTGTTCTCCCCACTGTATGATACGCACTTTTTGCATGCATTTGATATGAAATATATAATATACAAATATATCAATTCTGCGTACCAGATGCACTTAAAAGATTACTTTTGCATATAAAGAGCACGCCAAATAAAAGCATGAACTTGTGCTAACTTGTGCCAGGAGATCGTGTTGGCTAAAATATATATTAGCAAGTTTTTTGTTAAAATCATATAGATGGGCTCAAAGCTGACAGACATGGACTACAAGCCACAAAACTGGAATTTTTGATTTCATGGTGTCTTTAAACAGATTCACACTTTACTTTTTCAACTACAGCTGGTATCATCTCAAGGCTGCTTGGTCGAGCAGAAAACTTGCTATACAGACGACAAGCTTCAACCTGATGAGAAACACGAAAAAGAATATCAGCGGTGAAAGAGACACTAGAAAATATATACAAATGACTGTTTGTGTTTCTTTCCTTAGAAAGGAACTTAACACATTAAGCACATATAAATATATGAGATGAATCACTAACTATTGACTGAATTTTTGAATGTACTGACAGAACATTTATCAGTCACCAAATGCTCTTTATCTGTTGCTTAGTCAAATTCAAATCAGTATAAATACTGAGATACCAGAGGCAAACATTTCCTATCGACCCTACCTGAGGGAACTCCTGAAATGCTCCTGTGGTTTCTTGGTTCCTATCAGATGAGCCACCAATGACAATGACAGGCCTGTGATTTCAAAGAAGAGAAGAAAAGTACAAAAATGGCCCATTTGAGGTCAATTCCCTTTCATTTTAAGTGAATTCAGCAGTGTGGGAGCTACCAGCAGTTCATGTTAGCATTGGCCATTCCTCCGAGAGCATGAATCAACCCAGGTCCAGACACCACCAGGCACACAGCTGGCCTAAGGAAAAGAAATGATACTTCAGCAAAACAGCATGAGAAAAAACAAGTAAAAAAAAAGAGAAATAAAACTGACATATTCATACCATCCTGTCAAATACCCAATAGCAGATGCAGCATAGCAGGCCTGTTAGGAGATAGAAGATGCATGTAAACACAGACCCAGACAGTCTTCAATGTAATGAAATCAGGACATATTTAAAATAAAAGTGGAAAGAGAGACTGTCTTACTGCTTGTTCATTGCGCATGCCCACGTACTTGATGCCTGCTGCTTGGGCGGCCATGGCCACCTCGATGATAGGCACACCAACGATGCCAAACATGTACTCCACATTCTGCAGATGGAGTTAAATATAAGAAAAGACATACCTAATAGACAAACTAATATGTTGAATATTCGTTTTAATATTAAAATTATTTCTGGTAATCCAAGGTACAATAAAAGAAGCAGTACATTTAGGCCAGGGGTTTTCAAACTGGGGTCAGGGACCCCCAAGGAGCCACAAGAGAGGGACCATGGAAAAGTTTAGAGAAAACAGTGTAAAAAAAAAAAAAAAAAAAAAAAAAAAGTTTAAATAAATAAATAATAAAAATAAGATTCTATAAACACAAACAACTAAACTTGACTAAAAAAAAAATTAATATTGAAAAAATAAAATTTGATTTAAATAAATACATAAGCATATACACTTGATTAAAATATATAAATAATTAATAAAAAGAATTAATGATTTAAATAAATAACAAAAAATAATTGATTAAAATAAAAAATAATTATTTAATAAATCTGATTAAAATAAACTGATAGTAAATATTAATGCTACACAAGGAAAAAGGTTGTGAACCACATCATCATATTTTTTTTTAATTCAATTTTTAATCAAATTGTTTAAAATTTTAATGAATTTTTCACAGTATAAATAGTTTTTTTTTTTTATACATGAAAATATTATTTTTTAGGATGGTATCCCTCGCACGAGGATGATCATATTTGGAATATATAAAAGTTTGAAGCCCCTGATTTAGGCTACATATTTAGTCAAGTTGTTACAGATTTCTTTCTTTCTTTTATCTAATCATTTTTGAACATACAGTGAATTACACACAAATTGTTATATACATATTTAACTCCATGCCTAGTTTAGTGTTTGGATCACACATTTTTTGACAGCTCTGTTGCGCATGCGCGGAACCTTTGACACACTGTCCAAGTTCAATAGTACAGCAGGCGATACGCTCATTCTTTGCACACATGTTGCAAAGAACAACAGCAACAATGTCAATAAAATACAAGTTTATGACTAGGTGCTATGGACAAAGGTTTTGAATAGATAGCCTACTTTGCAAGATAATTTCATTTAAATAGCTATAAGTTACAGGAGAAGCCTAGAGAAAACACTTTTTGAAAAGCATCCGGCAACACAACACAGACCTGAGATTTGAGCGCCGCAGCGATCAGCTGAGCTCCAGTCACTTCATCCATAATCACCTTCACAACAGACTCATTTGACTCAAATACATATATCAAACTGCTCTGCTGGCCTGCTGCTCTTCTTCTGTGGTTTATATGTAAGCAAAAATGTATCCACAGTCTATGGTCTCCACCTACTGGATATACTGGACGCGTCACTGTGTTTTTTTTTTGTTTTTACAGTCTATGGTTACAACCCGTCCCGTGTGGTCATTCATTCATTCATTCATTCATTCATTCATTCATTCATTTGTTTTCTTTTTAATATTACACCACATGTATGATTTTATAAGTTGATTAGAATTATGTCCTAATATTCTTATTGATTTTTCGATTATTATTATTATTTTAATGTCACATGGACATTGCAATTTTTAGAAAGAACTTTCCTTAAAATATCTAATTATGACTGTATAAATGATTCTTTAGAATTATTAACATATTATAATTAAATATCAAACTTGATTGTTTGTTGTAAAAAAAATATTTATTTAACAACATTTCCTAGGAACATCTAATTTTTCCACCATTTACAGGTTTATGTTAAGAAACGACCACATGGTTAAATTTCTCCCAATGTTTTTCTTTAATGGTAACTCATTTAACTTTCTGTCAAATTTTGCTCATCAATATGAAATTTCCTTTGTCCATTTACTGATAACGTACTGGTCAAACAACTGAAAATCATTCCTGAGAGTATTAGAAACCTTCTAGACAGTGTTCATTACACTTAATCAAAACTTCTTTCAATATTAACAGAAATCCTCAATATTTAATAAATATATATATTTAGTTTTATTTTCATTTATTATAAAACCTGAAAGAATAATAAGAGGGTCTTTTTTGAGACCCACTATCACAACCTGTCTGGATAATGTCCGCTTCTCTGACAGGAGTACGGATAAAAAAAAGAATTTGAAAATAACCATTCAATAACCATATTCATTCCACTGTTTCCATTCTCATATTAATGTAGCAAACAAATAAAGGATATGATCATTGAAGAGAACAACACATATACTTACTTAAACAAGTCTTTATTATAAACTCAATATATGACATGCTTTGCTTTTATCAGCTAGTTTGTAACTTTCTAAAACATTAATAACATAACAAATATTATATTAATAATTTGCGTAGTATATGAGAAAGAAACATATAGAGAAGAGTTCAAATTTCAATATGCAAAACATCATTACAGGCATAATGACTTGAGCATTCCTCAGACTGTTAGACCTAATGATTTACATGATAGACACTGAGAAACTAAAAATGAAATCTTCAGGCTAAACATCATAAATGTCATTGTGAAGATAGAGGTTGTACTTGTCGTAGCCAGTATTTTCCATATTGCTGTTTTTGTTGACCTTCACGTCCGTTTTCCTGCCCATCACTTGAGCTTCACTGTCTCTGCCTTCAAGATATGACTGCAGGATCCGGAAAAACTGCCAACATATTACGAGAACATGAATTTAAAATGCAGTAAATGCCATTTAAATATTTTTTAAAGAATAAATTAAGCTAAAAAAAGTTATAAGAAAAAGAAACACTGTCTGACTGTAATAATACAAATAAATAATATACATATTATATACAGATATGTGTAAATAATACACATAAATGTGACCCTGGACCACAAAACCAGTCATAAGTCGCACGGGTATATTTGTGGCAATAGCCAACAATACATTGTATGGGTCAAAATTATCGATTTTTCTTTTATGCCAAAAACCATTAGGATGTTAAGTAAAGATCATGTTCCATGAAGATATTTTGTAAATTTCCCACAGTAAATATATCAAAATGTTATTATTAGTAGTAATATGCATTGTTAAAGACTTCATTTGGACAACTTTAAAGGCGATTTTCTCAATATTTAGATTTTTTGCACCCTCAAATTCAAGATTTTCAAATAGTTGTGTCGGCCAAATATTGTCCTATCCTAACAAACCATACATCAACGGGAAGCTTATTTATTCAGCTTTCAGCTTACATGATGTATACATCTCAATTTCAAAAAATTGACCCTTATGACTGGTTTTGTGGTCCAGGGTCACATGTCCATAAGTCAAGTCAAGTCACCTTCATTTATATAGCGCTTTTTACAACACAGATTCCCTAAAAGCAGCTTTACAGTGATAATAGGAAATTAATTTAGCTTTAGAAGAAAAGCTAAAGTAAGTTTTTGATTGATTCATTTCAATTAATTAAATACTTAAGTACACTCTTAGACAAAAAGGTTCTATAAAACCTTATATATAAAAATAGTATTAAATTATTTAAGACATTTCTCCTTATATAGAACCTTTTCAGCATAAAGGGGTCTTTAAAATTGAGTCAAAATTGTTTTGAGTAAAACTGAAGTGTAGCATGAATTCTGGTTGGAAAATGTAATTTTTACCTTTCTATCCTTCTGTGCCAAGTTTGAATTTTAATCACAAAAAGTTTCTAAGTTTCTTACAATTTTTGTTTTATATCCCACTGAAAATGATAATAAACCAGCCTGGGCAACTTCTAATGGTTCTGAACTTCTAGTTCTGAGTCATTTTATACAATTTTTTTCAAATTATGCTGTCAAATTAAGAGCTGTTCTGCTTGTCTATGAGTCTTTATCTTTCCTTGAAAATTTATCGCTTTTTCTGATATTAAAATTATACAAAGCGGTCACTTTATAGTGGTGTACGTTTGGTCTAAATATTTCTAGGGGTCATTTTTATCATTATTGTTGGTCTTTGACAGAAGGCGAGTTTCAATCTGGGTCAAGGTCTGTAAAAGATTCTACTTTCTAAATGCTGACTTAATTCAGAAATTATGAGATTGATCAAAGCAGTTTTATTATATTAACCTATAGCCCTATTTTTTACTAGAAATAAATCTTCCTGTAATTCTAAAATTTAATATCTTTGGTAACACATTTCGATGGTCCACTTTAGACATTCTATTAACTATAAACACCTTTGCAACTACATGTCAAGCAGCAGTTATTAGATTATTAATAGACTGTCTGCTTAATATCTGCTAACACTTTATATTGATGCTTCACCAACAGACTATAGGTAACTATGCAGCTACAGCTAACCGGACCCCTAACCCTAACCTAACAGTCTACTATAGTCTACTAATACTCTAATGAGAGTTAGTTGACATGTTTGGTTGTATTGATCTTTGTATTGACCTTTCAAGAACCAGTAAACCTGTCTGTTTAGTGTAACCTTCCTTAGTGCCCACAACAGCATTGCAAATAAAAAAAGTGAAAGTACCATATCATAAAAACCCATATGAAATGTAACATGAGATCAGTAAAATATCATGCTAAAGTTGATAAAAGTAAAAAAAAAAAAAAAAAGTCTTGTTCTTTAAAGGGTCTTTCTCAAACTTCTTCAAGCACCTTAACATCTCTCTTCAAGAAAGAACTTGATTTAGACCAGAATATGAATCATTAAATGTTAATTTCATGAAGGATGGATAGATTTAAAAGGCCTTTTTTTGGTCTTTTCTCCTCCTGTTAGTGTTATTAATATTGTGGTGATGATGATGATTGTGAATTGTGATGCTTTCCGGAAGGAACAAGGCACTTAACCCCAGTAACAATAGTTAACAGCCAATAAGTCTGTTAATTTTAGGGTCAATCACTACATATTAGGGGCCACTTGTCATCTCAGTCCAGACCATGTAATAACTCTGTTATGTGTTCATGAGTGACTACAACCTGAAAAGAAACTCTATGAACTCTCTAACCCAAAGGTAGTTTACATTGTTACTGCATACATTATAACCTTAACTCTCTACTCACTCTGCTCAATTTTTAAAGGAAAAATAATGATAAAATGTTGGTAAACAGTACAGAATTTATATAATCAAGTGTTATAATCAAAAATTTTCTTCAAATTTAATTAGAAATATGATGCACTGAGTGCAAACATCTTTTATTATTTATACAGTTATTTTGCTCTAGTGTAGGAAATATTTACATTTCCAAACATTATTTTTGCCAATAAGTGTAATAATCCAGTAAACACACAGACATCAGAAAATCCGATTGGAACTGTGGCAACATCTCCAAGAGGCTTATGAAAAACCTGTGTGTAAAAAGTCTACATATCCTGTTAAAATTGCAGTTTTTTGAGATGTAAAAATCACTCAAAAAAATGATAGAACCTATAATCTCAATGCAATTAGGGACAGTGGTTCCACACAACCAACTCAGTTTTTAATTAACATTAAAGGTTTATTTTTAATCTATGCAAAATCCTTGTGTTGTGACAACACAACTGACTGAGGAAGAATCCATGTAAAATAGTTATGTCCAATCAACTCAATTCAATCACTTCGCTGTAACTTAAACTGGTTACGTTTTCTGATCATGTTTTGGTCTAGTAAAAACTAAAGTGGCAATTTTATATAACACCAGTGTTAATTAATGTGTGTTGTCCTTGATATATAAATAAAAACACAGTTTATATCTTATCTTTTTATTATGCATGCATTCATATATATACATATATATATATTAAATATTTAAAACTTTATAAAAAATGTATGAACATGCTACATAAATAGCGATTTTGCTTTAAGCTGCCTGGTTCCAACTGCTGGTCCCTGACTTTGATTGCCAAGCGCTGTATTTTTTGTGGAGGTGACTGGTCCACACCTGCGTTGTCCTGTTGAAGGAACAGACATATAATCATGTAACACCGACCAGAAATTAATAAGAGAGAAAATCTAAAGAAATATTGCTTCTACAATTTCAATAAGAGGGTTCTATAAACTGAAAAGAATATGATACTAGTCATAGATTAAATTATTAAAGTGTTTACATTTTTAAATCTATTTCAATTTGAAAGAAAGGGGAAACTAACCAATGCTCTCTTCCGGTTCAGCTGGGACCTAGGCTGAAGGATGCTCTGGTCCAGGTGTGAAGTGCTTATCTGGTTCTGGCTCCTCAGTTTAAGATTCAGCTGCACCTTCTTGTCAATTTTCACACATATTTTATTTTGTGGAGGTGGGTGACAGACACCTTCCTGTTGAAGAAACAAACATAATCATGTTGGGTTGGTTTAATGAGTGCTTCTTAGACTAAATCGAAAGGCATATCTTTCTATTGTTTTGAAATATAATATAAAAGGATTTCTAATAGAGGACCTTGAAAACATAGTAGCATATTTGAGGACAATATTAAAATCTTTTGAATAAATCTGAAAATAAGTAAAACTGAGAGATGGAAGGGACTTACAGATGCTTTTGTGCTCCACGGGCAAGGCCTCTTACTCTGACTGGGCATGGGTGGATTTTGCGTTAAGCTGCCTGGTTCCAACTGCTGGTCCCTGACTTTGATTGCCAAGCGCTGTATTTTTTGTGGAGGTGACTGGTCCACACCTGCGTTGTCCTGTTGAAGGAACAGACATAAAATCATGTAACACTGACCAGAAATTAATAAGAGAGAAAATCTAAAGAAATATTGCTTCTACAATTTCAATAAGAGGGTTCTATAAACTGAAAAGAATATGATACTAGTCATAGATTAAATTATTAAAGTGTTTACATTTGTAAATCTATTTCAATTTGAAAGAAAGGAGGAAACTAACCAATGCTCTCTTCCGGTTCAGCTGGTACCTAGGCTGAAGGCTGCTCTGGTCCAGGTGTGAAGTGCTTATCTGGTTCTGGTTCCTCAGTTTAAGATTCAGCTGCACCTTCTTGTCAATTTTCACACATATTTTATTTTGTGGAGGTGGGTGACAGACACCTTCCTGTTGAAGAAACAAACATAATCATGTTGGGTTGGTTTAATGAGTGCTTAGACTAAATCGAAAGGCATATCTTTTAGAGCCCGACCGATTTATCGGTCTGTCGATTTTATCGGCCGATATGATCTGTCGCAGATATATCGGCATGCCGATATGCCACCGATATGAACGGGTGCACACGCGTCTCACAGCGCGCGAATATTCACACACAATTATGTCAAAATGCCGGTCTTGTCGAGTATCATCGTAAACATAGTCGGTTATGTCTTAAGTGAACCTAAACATGAAATTTGCGAGTCACCGCCAGTGTTTTTGGTCATTTTCACAAGTATCATGGCCCACAGAATATCTTGTTGTATGAATATCTGAACATGTAATATCAAAAGAAAGAACAGACCCTCTGTTTTATTCTAGCTTCATGCATTCTTTTTTTATCAACACTTGAATGTGAGTAAGTTTCATGAAAAAAGCTACATTTTGAGAAAAACGCTGAGAAAATCGCAACTAACTTACATACAGATGGGATTCAGAACGATGATCAAAACACAGATCGAGTCCATCAACACCCCCAAAGCTTCACAGAAGCTTGTCCTGGGTCTACATTTCATTCAGTAACATTAGGCAGTTTTGATTTATATGCTGTTTAATGTTGATGATCGCGTTATTTTACATATGCGTCTGCTTAAAAGATCGCTCGCTCGTTCCTGCCTCTCCTTCGCCTGTGTTTTGATCAGATTCTGTACTCGTTCAGGAGATGCGTAATAGCGCCCCCTTCCGTATAACAGTGAAAACACGGAAAAATCTTGTTAATGGCAGGGAAGTGTTTTCTCATAAAAGACGAGATAACAAAAGACAGAGGAAAAAAATAAAAAAAATAAAAAATAATTCACTCATGGCTCTTGACTGAATAACTTTAATAAGGGTTAATCTATATTTATACACTGAAGATTATGAAGTGATATTTTACATTTGATTACTATTTCTGTACCTGAAAATCGTGTTTAGACCTATATGAAAAACCTGAAAATAACTTTTTCATTTGTACGTTTGTTCTGTTGTATTTATGTATAATGTAATGTATGTATATTCTGTATATACTGCATTCTATATACAGTACCAGTCAAAAGTTTGGACACACCACTGGGAAAGTGTGTCCAAACTTTTGACTGGTACTGTACTATAATATACACAAAGAATACCGGCCGACATATCGATATCGGACTTTTTTTTACTTCCTAATATCGGTATCGGGCCCCCAAAAACCCATATCGGTCGGGCTCTATTGTTTGGAATATAATATAAAAGGATTTCTAATAGAGGACCTAGAAAACATAGTATTATATTTGAGGACAATATTAAAATCTTTTGAATAAATCTGAAAATAACTAAAACTGAGAGATGGAAGGGACTTACAGATGCTTTTGTGCTCCACGGGCAAGGCCTCTTACTCTGACTGGGCATGGGTGGATTTTGCGTTAAGCTGCCTGGTTCCAACTGCTGGTCCCTGACTTTGATTGCCAAGCGCTGTATTTTTTGTGGAGGTGACTGGTCCACACCTGCGTTGTCCTGTTGAAGGAACAGACATATAATCATGTAACACTGACCAGAAATTAATAAGAGAGAAAATCTAAAGAAATATTGCTTCTACAATTTCAATAAGAGGGTTCTATAAACTGAAAAGAATATGATACTAGTCATAGATTAAATTATTAAAGTGTTTACATTTGTAAATCTATTTCAATTTGAAAGAAAGGAGGAAACTAACCAATGCTCTCTTCCGGTTCAGCTGGGACCTAGGCTGAAGGCTGCTCTGGTCCAGGTGTGAAGTGCTTATCTGGTTCTGGCTCCTCAGTTTAAGATTCAGCTGCACCTTCTTGTCAATTTTCACACACATTTTATTTTGTGGAGGTGGGTGACAGACACCTTCCTGTTGAAGAAACAAACATAATCATGTTGGGTTGGTTTAATGAGTGCTTCTTAGACTAAATCGAAAGGCATATCTTTCTATTGTTTTGAAATATAATATAAAAGGATTTCTAATAGAGGACCTAGAAAACATAGTAGCATATTTGAGGACAATATTAAAATCTTTTGAAAATAAGTAAAACAGAGATGGAAGGGACTTACAGATGCTTTTGTGCTCCACGGGCAAGGCCTCTTACTCTGACTGGGCATGGGTGGATTTTGCGTTAAGCTGCCTGGTTCCAACTGCTGGTCCCTGACTTTGATTGCCAAGCGCTGCATTTTTTGTAGAAGTGACTGGTCCACACCTGCATTGTCCTGTTGAAGGAACAGACATATAATCATGTAACACTGACCAGAAGTTAATAAGAGAGAAAATCTAAAGAAATGTTGCTTCTACAATTTCAATAAGAGGGTTCTATAAACTGAAAAGAATATGATACTAGTCATAGATTAAATTATTAAAGTGTTTACATTTTTAAATCTATTTCAATTTGAAAGAAAGGAGGAAACTAACCAATGCTCTTATCCGGTTCAGCTGGGACCTAGGCTGAAGGCTGCTCTGGTCCAGGTGTGAAGTGCTTATCTGGTTCTGGCTCAGCTGAACCTTCTTGTCAATTTTCACACATATTTTATTTTGTGGAGGTGGGTGACAGACACCTTCCTGTTGAAGAAACAAACATAATCATGTTGGGTTGGTTTAATGAGTGCTTCTTAGACTAAATCGAAAGGCATATCTTTCTATTGTTTTGAAATATAATATAAAAGGATTTCTAATAGAGAACCTAAAAAACATAGTAGCATATTTGATGACAATATTATAATTTTTGAATAAATCTGAAAATAAGTAAAACCGAGAGATGGAAGGGACTTACAGATGCTTTTGTGCTCCACGGGCAAGGCCTCTTACTCTGACTGGGCATGGGTGGTCCAGGAAGGGACTGTGCAAAGAGACTGGGCTTCTGCTGCCTCAGATGGTGAGGGATCCAGCATTTCCCTTGCTTTATGGTTCTGCCGGGCACTGCTGCTCCCTGTGGGGTCCTCTGTATGAATGGGGACAAGTTCACAGGCACAGGTGCATCTTGTGGTGCCATCTTCCTGTTCTCCTGTGCTTCCTGTTGAGAGCCGGATGCTCCCTGTGGGAAACAAGGTGGAACAAGGGCTCTCTGTGAGGTCTTAGGAGGCACAGAAGCTACACTAAAAAAAAAAAAAATCCATAAAATAACAGAAAAAGTACTGGCATCACCCACACATTATCCAGTAATTTTACGGACATTTCCCATAACCCTAAAACACAACGCAATGAATTCAAAGTACAGGTAAAACACCTGTAAAAAATAAATACGGAAAATTCCGTTAAATTAATACAGTACACTGTGCCCTATATTTTTACGGATTTATTTTAGAGTGTACCTTTGGGATATTTGGCTGCCTCTGCTGCTCCCTCTGTTTCTGCTGCTTAGGGACCCTGATGTTTTCTCCCTGTTTTGGGGAACCTGCAGGCACAAGTGCTCCCTGTGAGGCCCCAGAACACACAAGCGCACCTTTTGGGATCCTTGAGGGTATGTCTGCTCCCTTCGGAGACCCAGCGGGCACTGCCACTGCCTGTGGGGTACTGGCATGCACAGGCACTCCCACTGGGGTCCTGTCAGGTAAAGGTGTATCCTGTGGTGACTTGGCTTGGGGCTTCTGCTGTAGCAGCTCCTTCCTTAGCAGCTCAGGGATCTTTAGATTTCTCTTCTCTGGGATCTTGTCAGGGACAGTCGCTCCCTGTGCACAACAGGCAGGCTTTTGCTGCAGCATCTCCTGCTTCAGTGGCTCCGGGATCTTTACCTTTTCCCTCTTTGAGGTCTTGTCATGCACGGGTGCTCCCTGAACAGAATAAGCTTGAGGCTTCTGCTGCAGCAGCTCACTTCTCAGAGGCTCAGGGATCTTTAGCCTTTGCCTCTTTGAGATGTTGTCAGGCAGTGTTCCCTGAAGAGAAGCTTGAGGCTTCTGCTGAAGTGGCTCGGGGATCTTTAGTTTTTCCCCCTTTGAGGTCTTGTCATGCACGGGTGCTCCCTGAACAGAATAAGCTTGAGGCTTCTGCTGCAGCAGCTCACTTCTCAGAGGCTCAGGGATCTTTAGCCTTTGCCTCTTTGAGATGTTGTCAGGCAGTGTTCCCTGAAGAGAAGCTTGAGGCTTCTGCTGAAGTGGCTCGGGGATCTTTAGTTTTTCCCTCTTTGAGGTCTTGTCAGGCACGGGTGCTCCCTGAACAGAATAAACTTGAGGCTTCTGCTGCAGCAGCTCACTTCTCAGAGGCTCAGGGATCTTTAGCCTTTGCCTCTTTGAGATGTTGTCAGGCAGTGTTCCCTGAAGAGAAGCTTGAGGCTTCTGCTGAAGTGGCTCAGGGATCTTTAGTTTTTCCCTCTTTGAGGTCTTGTCAGGCACGGTTGCTCCCTGAACAGAATAAACTTGAGGCTTCTGCTGCAGCAGCTCACTTCTCAGAGGCTCAGGGATCTTTAGCCTTTGCCTCTTTGAGATGTTGTCAGGCAGTGTTCCCTGAAGAGAAGCTTGAGGCTTCTGCTGAAGTGGCTCGGGGATCTTTAGTTTTTCCCTCTTTGAGGTCTTGTCAGGCACGGGTGCTCCCTGAACAGAATAAGCTTGAGGCTTCTGCTGCAGCAGCTCACTTCTCAGAGGCTCAGGGATCTTTAGCCTTTGCCTCTTTGAGATGTTGTCAGGCAGTGTTCCCTGAAGAGAAGCTTGAGGCTTCTGCTGAAGAGGCTCGGGGATCTTTAGTTTTTCCCCCTTTGAGGTCTTGTCAGGCACGGGTGCTCCCTGAACAGAATAAGCTTGAGGCTTCTGCTGCAGCAGCTCACTTCTCAGAGGCTCAGGGATCTTTAGCCTTTGCCTCTTTGAGATGTTGTCAGGCAGTGTTCCCTGAAGAGAAGCTTGAGGCTTCTGCTGAAGTGGCTCGGGGATCTTTAGTTTTTCCCTCTTTGAGGTCTTGTCAGGCACGGGTGCTCCCTGAACAGAATAAACTTGAGGCTTCTGCTGCAGCAGCTCACTTCTCAGAGGCTCAGGGATCTTTAGCCTTGGCCTCTTAGAGATGTTGTAAGGAAGTGTTTCCTGAAGAGAAGACGCTTGAGGCTTCTGCTGCTGCAGCAGCTCCTGCCTCAGAGGCTCTGGGATATTTAGTTTTCGCCTATCTGGGACCTTATCTGGCAGGGGTGCACCATGTGGGGAACCTGTGGGCACTTTTGGGGCAGGCCCAGGTGCTCTATGTAGAGACTTGTGCACAGGTGCTCCCTGTGGAGACCCAACAGCCACAGGTGCTTCCTGTGGAGACCCAACAGCCACAGGTGCTTCCTGTGGGGACTCGGCAGCCACTGGTGCTCCCTGTGGTTTTTTCTGCCTCCACTTTCTCTGCTGCTCTGTGGTCTTGAGTGTTGCATCTGGGAGCAGGGCCTTCTCAGATGCATCACTGAAGACCAGGGGTGAGGTGAGGTTCCCCCTTTTAGAACTGGCATGCACAGGCGCTACCTGTTGGGACCTGGCGGGCACAGGTGCTCCCTGTGTGGACCTGGCAGGCATGGGTGCTTCCTGTGTCTTCTTCTGCCTCCACTGCTTCGTGGTTTTCGTTGTTGCATCTGAGAAGCTTGAGTGCGGGTACTGAGCCTTCTCAGATGCATCACTGAAGACCCGGGATGTGGGGCATGAAGTTTCTCTTGCCTCCGCTGTTCCCCACCACAGCCCTGAGGTGAGCTCCCAATACTCAGGCTCCTCAGAGATGGGGTGTGAAACCTCCATTATCGCCCACCACCGCCCCGCAGCAAGGGCCATGGTGAGCTCATCTGAGAGTTCAGGAGATAAGGACTGCTCTGCATTCTCATGAAAACCGGTTGACATATTCATATTGATTTTGAAAGATGATCTAAAGAACTGAACAATACTGCCTTTGTGCAATCTATATCTGTAAAACACTGTGAAAGAAAGAGAAAGGGAAGAGATTAGTTAAGTAAACATATATGAACCTGAAAGCTAATTGTCTTAGTTAACAAAATTCTCAAAAAAAAACTTTTTTTACAGTGTGAGTTATGTCCAGTGACTGTCCGTTAGAAGAGGCAAGGGAGGCTGAGAGTCTGTATTCAAAATGAACAATGAAGCTTAAAAAAAAAAAAAGGTTTTTCCAGCAGAAAAAATTTAGAATTTACCTACTAATGTACCTACTAATGTACCTAGATAATGTAAAAGTATATTTTATTGACTGCACGAATAGAAGAGGATGACAGAGATAAAGGCTCCATTCATACTAAACTAACCAATGAGAATAGATATTCAAATGAACATTCTACTGTCCAAAATGGCCGTTAAGGGCATAAGGAGGCTAAATGAAAATTACCTCCTTTTGCATATGTAAACAGTCAGAGATAACCATTAAGGCCAATCAGCTTTCAGTATCAGTTCAATGTGTCATCAGATCTACTATTGGTTGGTCAAAGAAATATAAAGGATCTCAAAGCAAGAGAGATTAAGGTCCATAAAATAATTTATCTTAATATAGGAGTGGTGGAGTTCCTCGCAAAGACAAAATAACGTCTATGTGGCTCTCCATTTGTGAATAAATGTTTAAAATGGTCATAGTCTGTATTTGGCACTGCAGGATTTGTTGATTTAATATAGGCCTACTGCAAAGTGCTGTGTTTGAGAGAGAATATAAAAAATATCATTAAATATCAATAATGTAGGAGGATATGTGTGTATGGGAGCATAACTATCAACAAATATATATATAAAAAAACAAACAAACCCAATTTTCATTGTTTTGATCATTATTGTTTTACGTATCAGCCTCCCCGAAAACTTTCCACATAAATCACCACTGTGTAGCTATAGCATGCCTATTTAATTATCGCAATGTGCATCGAGTCAATAACATTCTATTGTTTAAGCAGATTCTTCTCTGAGTTATGAAAATATTTATTAAAATTCAAATCCCCAAACCCTGTATAAAAAGCGTACTTACGATCACTCGCCGACTCGCTACAAAATGCATAATTCTTCTGCACTCAAATGTATACTCATCAACGTTCTATAAGAATGTGGGGATCAATGACATCACAATACAGCACGGCGCTCAATAAACAAGTGTTTCTAGGCTTCGTTGAATTAAAACTGGACTTGCAATACAAATAGGCTACAAAGAGTGACTAAGCATTGTGATCCATTACTGTTCATACACATATCTGTTTTACCCTTGTACTGAAGTTTATGACTAATTCGCGGTTGTTGTTATTATTTATATACTTTTTTTCTTCTTACATTTGTACATTACAAACGGGAGCAAGCGACGCTGCGGTGGAGCAAACAGCTTGTTAAGCAGACCACTCAACCAAACTTAGTCAACATATAGGCTAGTAAAAGCCCATTTCTGATATAGCCTACATCTTAATGCACCTGTAGGCCTATGAGTTCTTGTTTTTATAGGCCTGTGCCTCATTTATGAAACGTGCTTATGCACAGATTTGATCTAGATTGTGCGTAGCCTACGCTAAAATACACGCCAATGTTCATATTTATAAAAACGGTCTTTAACTTGGAAAAGTGCTAATAATAATAATAATAATAATAATAATAATAATAATAATAATAGCTATTGTTTTCTTATTATTAGGGATGCGCAATTCCTAATTTTCAAGACAAATGTCTGACCCATTAACGTTTTTTTTTTTTTTTTTTTTACATGTTTTACACGTGCAAATATCATAGACAACAGAACATGAGTTTTCACATATCGTCACATCACGCACCTGCAATACTGTGAACGGAGAAAAACTGAATAAAATTGTATAGGCTATAACGCAATTTTGACTGATATGATAGCGTACTTTAACCATGCAGCAAACGTTTTAAAACGCTTGAAACTTTTGAACATTAAAAATGACTTAAATTACTTTTTCCCCAATTATAATTATGCTGATCCCTAATTATTATTATGTTGAAAATTAGACCCTTGGGGTAAGATGACCCAATATGCAATATCCATATGGGGGGGGGGGTTGGGGGTAATCACACACAGTTTCTGTCAATCTCATGTCAATCTTGAGTACCTGTAAAGTAGTACTGCATCCTTCATATCTCCGAAAGGTCTTTAGTTTATCATATTTATAAAAGACAGATACGCTGTACCGAGTCTTTCCGAGCGGCTGGAGGCGTATTGTGTGGGCGGAGCTAAAGAGTCACGAGCGCACGCAGCTATTGCGTTGAGAGCGTCGTGGTTTATGAGGACATGGTTTGGTTTATGGACTATTCTATGTGACTTAGTAGCAAGCGGAATGGTTTTGCACGTCAGACTAGTGCGTGTTTACATAGAAAAACAATGGAATAGTATCGCATATGAATGAAGAAGCGCGCTTTGTGTGAACGGCCCCTAGGTTTAATATGAAATAATTCATTTAGTTCAACATATTTCCCCACTCTTTGTGTATTGTTGTTTGGAGTGGTTTTACAATAAACAAATAACACCTATAGTGGTCAACTAAACAAATGTATTTAAACACACACCATACATCGCATGCTCCATTGATAAATTAACTATACGTTCATGTTGTTTAACTTTACTTGATGTGCACTTACGCGCTGATAGCCAACAACACACAGACATTTGAAGCAGTTTTACTCACTGCCTGCGGTTCCAATGCATGACCGTGAACCTTTATCTTTAGGACCGCTCCATCTTTCAGCATTAGACGATCTGCAAATCTGGAGTTGAACTGGGCCTTGTTTATAAAACAATCATCTCCGAAATGCAGGGAACAAACAAAAACACTTGCGCAACTCCGTTGCTGCTCCGGAAAAACAAACTCCATCCACTGTCCCCTTAACGCTGGGTTCTTTGGGAAGCTGAACAGGGTTGTCTTGCCCTGACAACCAAAATCACATTTCTTTGGTGACATGTTGATTTCGTGAAGTCCTGTGACCTGTGCAGCGCAGCCGACGACTTCCCTAAAGCCGAGCAAAGTGCGTTGATGGGCGTGCTTTTGCTCTCTCGCTCTGGTAGACTTGTGCGCGCGCGCGCCCTTCCGGGAGAAGTGCCCATACAAGGAAATTCCGCCCTGGTTGACGTCACATAGGCCCATACTCGAAAAAAACTTCCCGAAACGTGCGAGAAACCGGAAGGAGTATTTTTGGCACAGAAATGCTCCATCAAACGTCCAACTTATTTTTTGAAATTTTGGCCATGTTTAGCATGGGAATCCAAGTCTTTAACAGTGTAAAAAACTCAGAATGCATGAAATAGCATTATACCCCCCCTTTAAGTGATCCTTAAGTGATGTAGGATTCTGTTTTGTCTGTCATCGGTTATTAGATTATTCAACTAAATTGTCAAAAGTAAATTTGAAATAGATTTAGTATTTTACATTAATGACACTTTAAAAATATATATATAAATATTAATAAGAACCACCATTGGACTACTTGATTGAAAAATGTTATTTCAAAATGAAAACATCAAGTTATCAAAGAGTAACCGTTTCAAGTTGAATTAAAAAAAATTTTTTTTTTTTTGAGTGTTATAAGGCATGCACTCTATATAAGGTACTATATCACATAATTTTCAAAATTCACCAAAATATAACTTTCAAAACTGTTTTATTGATTTGTTGTTTATTGAAAGCTTTTTTTAGAATGATGAACAACTGGCATTTTGTTAAACTAGAATCCATTGAATACACTGTACTTCTATCCTTTACAGCGTTTTCATTGACAAACATTAATCTGACTAAGGTCTATTGTTTCCACTTGCTCATGACGGCCTTCACTGTATTCCATGGAAAATCTAATGTTTTGTACTTTTGTACCCTTCACCGGATTGGCTTCTCTTAACAATGAGCTCCTTGTGGGCCACATTGTCTTCCGCAATAAGATCCTACTGAAACAGCTTCAGTTACTCAGAATCACTTAAAAGATGACTGGAAGATTATAATTACTTTTACTGATGTATAGAAATCGAAAGCTTGCCTAAGTAGGCTACATATAAATTGAGATAAACTCTCTGAACTCTACTGCACCCTGTCCAGTCAGGGAAAAAAGGCAGCGCGTTGAAACTTCATGAATCCTTAGATTTGATTTTTGTTTTGCATTTCAATGTGCTTTTCAATTTTCAATGTGCTTTTCAATTGTACGTCATTTCAAAGGGTTCAGGAAGGGTTGACACATGCTGCCTTTGTGTACAAGGTACAGTCGAGTTCAGACAGTTTATCTCAATTTATATATCAGCCACAACATTAACCACTGACAGGTGAAGTGAATAACATTGATTATATCCTTACAAAGGCACCTGTCTAGAGGTGGGATATATTAGGCAGCGGGTGAATAGTCAGTTCTTGAATTTAATGTGTTGGAATGGGCGAGCAAAAAGATCTGAGTGACTTTGACAAGGGCCAAATAGTGATGGGTAGACATGGCTATAGCATATCCAAAATGGGGTGTTCCTGGTATGCAGTGGTTAGTACCTACTAAAAGAGATGCAAGTTAGGACAACAGGTGAACCGGCATCAGGGTCATGGGCGCCAAAGGCTCATTGATGCACGCTGAGAGCTTCTTTAAGATCAGAGTGTGTGTGTCATTTACCTGGGGAAGAGATGCAGGATGCACTATGGGAAGAAGGCAGGTCACCGAAGGCAGTTTTATGCTCCATACAATGTTCTGCTGGAAAACCTTGGGTCCTGACATTCATGTGGATGTTACTTTGACACATACCACCTACTGTTGCAGACCAAGTACACCCCTTCATTGCAATGGCAAACTCACCAGATCTCAGTCCAATTGATCATCTATGGGACGTTCTGGACCAACAAATGCATGCAACATACTTACCATGGTGTTCACAGGGTTTTTTAATCTTTGACCAATCAATACTCATTTAGTTATCTGACTGTGGTTATTGTATAATGAGTCAAAAATAATTTATTCCATTTGTCATATTTTACAATATATATTAAAATTATTTGCATAAATATTACACTAACAAATATCCTAACAAATGTTTAGCCTTTTAAAAGTGAGCTAGAAATCAAATAAAATATGTATTCACTATTGAAATGATTATTTTTCAATTATTAATTTATTTTAAATTTGTCTGGAAATCACAATTCCCTAATATTTCCATGTTGTCTTTTAGAGCGTCCGACTCTCATACCCGTGGACCCGGGTTCGAGTCCCGCTTAGAGCGGGGCGGTTCGAACAGGAGGGGTTACATATGACCTGTACATGGTTGTCTTAACCTTTATAAGCTATTTGGGGTCTTTTTGACCCCTAATGACATTTGCTGAAATTAAATGTTTTTTCCCCTCATCTCAATGGCATGAGACTTGATGTGGTGGTTAACACTTGATAGCTCTACAAACAATAAAATAAATTGGAATGATATCTGGTTGTATGTTACACCGTGTATGGCAAGCCGTTTTGACTTTTAATCATTCTCAGGATATGTATTTGTGATATCAACAATTACATTTTCACTAGTTAAAATGTTAATTCTTGATATCAGGAATTAGATTTCCACTAGTAACAATGGCAATTTTTGATATCAGAAATTACATTTCCACTAGTAACAACGTTAATTCTTGATATCAACAATTGAATTTTCACGAGTTAAAATGCTAATTTTTGATATCAAGAATTTAATTTCCACTAGTAAAAACTCTAATTCTTGATATCAGTAATTGTATTTTCACTAGTGAAATGTCACCATAGGCTGCCATTCAAATTCAATTGTTGATATCAAGAATGGATTTCTTACTAGTTGAAATTCCAATTTCAGATATCAGAAATACAAATCTTACTAGTAAAAATGCGAATTTCTGATATCAATAATTGCATTGATACTAGTGCAAATATCTATTCTTGATATCAACAATTGAATTGGTACTAGTAACAATGTTTATTTTTGATATCAATAATTCGATTGTCACTAGTAACAATGTTAATTTCTGATATCATGAATGTGATTGTTACTAGTAAGAAAGCCATTTTAGATATCTGAAATTATATTGATATCACAGATACATTTTCAGATATCAAAAATTAACATTTTTACTAGTAGCAATTCAATTGTTGACATCAAGAATAGACATTTCAACTAGTGACAATTGAATTCTTGATATCAGAAATCCGCATTTTTACCAGTAACAATGTAATTATTGATATAAAAAAATATATTTCTACTAGTAAGAAGTACAAAGCTGATATCTGTATTCGGAATTTTAACTAGTAAGAAATGCATTTTTGATATCTGTAATAGTTTTGTCGCCATTTTAACATTTAAACACATGTAGGATATGAATTGTTGATATCAACAATTAAATTCTTGATATCAGAAATGCTGATTGATGACATCAGGAATTGAATTCTTGATATCAAAAATGACGTCATCACTCGCAGAAATACATTTATGATATCACAAATGAAATTACAACTAGTGAGAAACATACTTCTTGATATCTGTAATTTAATTCTTGACATCTGTAATTTAATTCTTACATGTTAAAATTAAATTTTCACTAGTAAAAGTTGTTATTGCAGATATCATGATTTCCTTTTTGGATATGTGCATAGTAATGAACCCCTTTTTGGATATGTGCATAGTAATGAACCCTTTTTGGATATGTGCATAGTAATGACGACTGCTTATAAATATTCAAATAAGAGCGTGATGTTTTCACGTGACAGAACGGCGATGTGTGAACAAACTGGCAATGGCAGTGGAGGTTTTGAGGCAAATTGAAAGGCAATGTTATGCCATTGAAAGGACGTACCACTATGGCTTTTGCGGTCAACGACATCTTCGTGCCATAGACTTGGTCGGCATTACTGGGAACGCACACAAAAACGTCATATCCGTTTATGCCGTGGGGGAAAACAACCCGTTCGAATGAAAGCGCGTAGACCTTGTTAGATGCTTTATCTTTACTTTTTGTAATGATTACGATTGATTTTTGCCTGATGCAATGCCGAAAAGTTGCTGTGTGGCGTTCTGCACCTCTAATAAGTTAAACCTTAAGTTTTATACTGCCGAAACACAGACGGAGCCGTTCGTCAATTCCGAAAACCTGTGTAATACGTCCATTACAATTAAACATTTGCACTACGTGATGCTGGTATTATTGTTGTAAATATGAAAACATAAGAGATTTCATTACTGGAATCGCAAAAGTTTGTTTAACAGAAACGCCAATATAGTCATAGCCTACTTGTCACGGGACTCGAACTGCGTCAAAAAGCAGTCAACTTATCATTAAAGCAGATTTTCACACAAGCTATCACATAGTGTGTGAGGTTATTAATGTACAATACATTTAAAAGTCTTCTTTATTTCATGATGGGAAGGGCTGGGCTCATGTTTGTGCTTCAAGCTTACAAGCTGATATTAGTCACATTACATGTACGACATTTGAATGACATTTCTCGTCAGAATACATGCTGCTGCCCCAAATAAATCATCCAGTCTTTCGATGAAGACGGTTGCTAGAAAAAAGCAAAAAACGTTGCTGTTATTGTCAGTAATTTGAGAATAGTGTGACACTGACATGTCAACTCCAAATTTGCTTTGTAAAATGTAAATGCTGAACTAATTCATTCGTGCATGGCTGTATTAACAAGAAAAAACGAATAAATGAACAGATAAAGCTACATGAATGCAAGACAACAGAAAACTGATGGATGTCTAAACTTTATCTAAACCTGTGTCGCTGATGCCAAACAGCTCATCCGTAACTGGATTTTAGGCTTTTGACAAATGTTTGTTAAACGTGGCACGGCTGTAAATTAACGTTTGACATTAGACTCTGCGCATTTCATGTTTCTATTCTAGCCCAAACAAATACAAACGCCCTTTGCATTGCACACGGCATATTCAGAAAAACATTTCATAGCAGAAGACAAGTTTTATGATCATTTTAAAACGTTAAATGTATGTAATACATACTCTAAATCCATTCAATTCAGTCTTAATCGAAAGACTGCATGGGTGATTTATGAATAGGCAAGTAATATTTGTGGGAGCAGCATGCATTTTGTAGAGAAAATGACACCTCTGGCCATTGCGTTGGGTCGTTTTTCCATTCACAGATACTGTACGAACAATCCGACCCAATACGGCTCAGTTTTTCTATATATCTTGCTCTGTCAAGCGGCAAAAGTGATTCTAAATAGGCTATACTGGGTTAACGCCATGCATTTGTGGGGAATGGACTGTTTTCCCCCACGCCGACTCCGCCCCGACGCCACGCCCCCATCTATGACACGACGCCGACCATCAAATTACATTTGAACTAGTAAAAACTATAATTCTTGATATCTGTAGTTGTATTTTCACTAGTTAAATGTCACCATAGGCTGCCATTCAAATTAAATTGTTGATATCAAGAATTAATTGTTGATATCAAGAATTAATTGTTGATATCAAGAATTAATCGTAGATATCAAGAATTAATCGTTGATATCAAAAATTAATCGTTGATCAAGAATATAATTGTTAATATCAAGAATATAATTGTTGATATCAAGAATTAATTGTTGATATCAAGAATATAATTGTTGATATCAAGAATTAATCGTTGATATCAAGAATATAATTGTTGATATCAGGAATATAATTGTTGATCATTAAGAATTAATTGTTGATATCAAGAATATAATTGTTGATATCAGGAATATAATTGTTGATCATTAAGAATTAATTGTTGATATCAAGAATATAATTGTTGATATCAAGAATTAATCGTTGATATCAAGAATATAATTGTTGATATCAGGAATATAATTGTTGATCATTAAGAATTAATTGTTGATATCAAGAATTTAATTCTTGATATCAAAAATGACGTCATCACTCGCATTTCAGATCTCATGAATTCTTTTTTGGATATGTGCATAATTTAATGACAAGTGTCTACGTCGCTTATAATTATTTAAAAATCAGACTAGAATGGCGGACAAACGACGAGGCACAGCGCCACACAGCGCAAGGGAAAGGGAGAACGGCAAATTCGATTAACTCTCATGAACATAAAAAGCTATTTTCGTGTAGTTTTAATGTTTATTTGCGCCAAACGGAAATACAATAAAAACACAACAAGACATAGTCTAGGCTAAGGGGCTTTGAATAAGGGAGAAATAAGGGATTTTTAAATGTAGTTGCAGTAAATCGTGTTCATTTAGTGTAGCCTACTGACAGTCGTTTCATATTATTAGTGTAAATAGAAATATGTAAAATGCTCATAGATCACTAGCTACGTTTTTTTTCCTTCTTAACTTTACACAATAAAACATATTTGTCAAGTTTCCAGACACGATTAAATATTTTGCTTTACATTTAAAATGAGGAGACCATTTTATTTATCTCTTTTAAGATGACATATTCCTTTCTATTCCATTCTATTGTAAAGGGTAAAATTCAATAACCAAAACAACACTGTAAAACTTTGCAGTGTAAATTTGCAGTAGCCTAATTAACTGGCAGCAGCTACACCTACAAGGTACTGTTGTTTTGACAGTTTTTTACTGTAAAAAATTGTCCTAATTTATCTGTAAAAAGCTGGCAGCACAGTTGCACTAAATTAAAACTCAATTTAATTAATTTCATTTGCAGAAACTGACTGCCATAAAATGGTCAATTGCCATTTAAGTTAATAAACTAATATAGTGTGCTAATAATGTGAGCATAATAAAACTGTGAACTTATTTATTTTCAATTGTTTTTTTTTACTTGTTAATTAACTAGCAAACAGCTTATCACTGCACCAGCAACTACACAGTTACTGCTTTTAGATAAAGCAACATGCAGCATATCATCAGTGTTTCTGCTTGGACTGAAGCACAGGCTCTTCAGCACAATGGTGACACAAAACTCAGATAAGAGAAACACTTTAAATTCTGGCATAACAGAACAACATTAAAAACAAACAGATCACTCATCATTGTGTGTGTGTGTGTAAAAACACATGAATTAACACGTCAACATTTACTTTCCTGATTAGTCATTGAGTTTACATACATTTTTACAGTAAACTACTGGCAGCAGCTTCACAAAGTACTGCTTTCTACAGTTTACTTACTGTAAACTTAATTTACAGTTTATTGTTGTTAAACTACATTTCAGCAGAGGAGGATTAAACAACTCCAGTCCACAAACAGCATTACCAGCTTCACTTATTTCTAACCAGGGGTGTGTTTCCCAAAAGCATCGTTAGCAAACTATGGTTGCAAGTTCCATTGAATTCCATTAGTAATGACAGAACTTGCGCCCAGTTGGCTCCTGGAAACACACCCCCGTTTTGACTTTTTCTTTTAAATCTACAGAAGCTCTTAGTGAGAAATAACAGATACTTGTATTTAGATGTTGGTGTTTTATTGAAAATGTCTGGTTACCATTATAGTGATCAGTATTTGCTTTAGTTGGGCTACTGACCTTTTATTTCTTAGTTCTTTTGGCTGCTGCGATGTGTTTATAAGACATGTTTGCTATAGCAAAAACAAAAAGCCAAGAAAAGATGTGATTGTGATGTGGCTTATTTATTGATAATGATTTAATCATCACGTAGCGGCCTGACTCACTGGTCTCATCAAGTGTCAAGTCCGTTATTGACAGTGTTATGTTTTTAATGCACTTTACTTTAATGCACTTCACATTACCACAATTGTGATACCGCCGCAGTCAATTATAAAGGATTTTCAACCACACTGTTCACAAAAACATTTGAAAATCTATTATATATATTTTTTCAAATATAGGATTATGTCTTAAGCAACTGTCAGATGGGTTAGTGTATCAGATCCAGTGTCCGTAAAATGGCTATCATTCATCTTATCCAATGTAGGCCTATTTCAAGAACTGGACATGTTATATAAAAATATTCTAATGCAAGTTTTTAGCACATTAGGCACAGTGTATCATGTTATATTTTACCCACACATTGGTCCCAATGGTCAAGAAAATCAGAGCTGGGTAGAGAGTGTAAATAGTTTGGCTCATCATTAGGCTATCCCATAAGAGAAAGTGTCGGTGTACATAATACATCAAAATTTATAGTGAAAAAAAAGTTCAGCAGCAATAACATTGCATTACACTGTGTTCTATCGCACTCACACCCGTAGAATTTGGGCACGCTTTATGACGACTCATTCTGTATATCCATATGTAAATATCATGGAACGATATAAAAATCGTCCAGAAAAACGTTCAAACTTTGTTTGACTCATTACACATCTTTCGTTTTGGTTGTATTTTTATTTGATGCATTAGAAAGTGTAATTAAAACAAAAATAAACATACAGTGGGGAGAACAAGTATTTGATACACTGCCAATTTTGCAGGTTTTCCTACTTACAAAGCATGTAGAGGTCTGTAATTTTTATCATAGGTACACTTCAACTGTGAGAGACGGAATAAAAAAACAAAAATCCAGAAAATCACATTGTATGATTTTTAAATAATTAATTTGCATTTTATTGCATGACATAAGTATTTGATCACCTACCAACCAGTAAGAATTCCGGCTCTCACAGACCTGTTAGTTTTTCTTTAAGAAGCCCCCCTGTTCTCCACTCATTACCTGTATTAACTGCACCTGTTTGAACTCGTTACCTGTATAAAAGACACCTGTCCACACACTCAATCAAACAGTCTCCAACCTCTCCACAATGGCCAAGACCAGAGAGCTGTGTAAGGACATCAGGAACAAAATTGTAGACCTGCACAAGGCTGGGATGGGCTACAGGACAATAGGCAAGCAGCTTGGTGAGAAGGCAACAACTGTTGGCGCAATTATTAGAAAATGGAAGAAGTTCAAGATGACGGTCAATCTCCCTCGGTCTGGGGCACCATGCAAGATCTCACCTCGTGGGGCATCAATGATCATGCGGAAGGTAAGGGATCAGCCCAGAACTACACGGCAGGACCTGGTCAATGACCTGAAGAGAGCTGGGACCACAGTCTCAAAGAAAACCATTAGTAACACACTACGCCGTCATGGATTAAAATCCTGCAGCGCATGCAAGGTCCCCCTGCTCAAGCCAGCGCATGTCCAGGCCCGTCTGAAGTTTGCCAATGACCATCTGGATGATCCAGAGGAGGAATGGGAGAAGGTCATGTGGTCTGATGAGACAAAAATAGAGCTTTTTGGTCTAAACTCCGCTCGCCGTGTTTGGAGGAAGAAGAAGGATGAGTACAACCTCAAGAACACCATCCCAACCGTGAAGCATGGAGGTGGAAACATCATTCTTTGGGGTTGCTTTTCTGCAAAGGGGACAGGACGACTGCACCGTATTGAGGGGAGGATGGATGGGGCTGTGTATCACAACCTCCTTCCCTCAGTAAGAGCATCGAAGATGGGTCGTGGCTGGGTCTTCCAGCATGACAACGAGCCGAAACACACAGCCAGGGCAATTAAGGAGTGGCTCCGTAAGAAGCATCTCAAGGTCCTGGAGTGGCCTAGCCAGTCTCCAGACCTGAACCCAATAGAAAATCTTTGGAGGGAGCCCAAAGATTCCGTATTGCCCAGCGACAGCCCCGAAACCTGAAGGATCTGGAGAAGGTCTGTATGGAGGAGTGGGCCAAAATCCCTGCTGCAGTGTGTGCAAACCTGGTCAAGAACTACAGGAAACGTATGATCTCTGTAATTGCAAACAAAGGTTTCTGTACCAAATATTAAGTTCTGCTTTTCTGATGTATCAAATACTTATGTCATGCAATAAAATGCAAATTAATTACTTAAAAATCATACAATGTGATTTTCTGGATTTTTGTTTTAGATTCCGTCACTCACAGTTGAAGAGTACCTATGATAAAAATGACAGACTTCTACATGCTTTGTAAGTGGGCAAACCTGCAAAATCGGCAGTGTATCAAATACTTGTTCTCCCCACTGTATGAAAAAAATGACATGAGGTTATGTTCAGGACAATGGTAAAATATATGATAAATACATGAATTTTTTCCGTTAATTCTCAGAAGGACCCAGTGGCCAATAAAAATAAACAGAATTAAACTACTTTTTTAAAGAATTAACAGAAAAGGCCATAATATCTTTTTTATGTTTCATTAACTAAACAAATAAATAAAGGAGGAGCCGTTTCTCTGCGTGGATGTTCTTCCTCCATCTTTGGCCTAAAGAGGATTATGGGAAAACCAGATCTCATTAATATTCATGAACTCATTACCATAGCTATTCTTACATGTAAAAATGGCATTTCTAGATATCTGTAATAGTATTTTTACTAGTTAAAATATTAAGATATCAGTAATTCTATTTCCACTAGTTGCAAGGGCAATTTCAGATATCAGCTGCCTTTGTTGATATCAATAATTACATTGTTACTGGTAAAAATGCGGATTTCTGATATCAAGAATTCAATTGTCAATAGTTGAAATGTCTATTCTTGGTCAACAATTGAATTGCTACTATATCTGAAAATGTATTTGTGATATCAATATAATTTCAGATATCTAAAATGGCTTTTTTACTAGTAACAATCACATTCATGATATCAGAAATTAACATTGTTACTAGTGACAATTCAATTGTTGATATCAAGAATAGATATTTGCACTAGTATCAATGTACAAACCCGATTCCAAAGAAGTTGGGACACTGTACAAATTGTGAATAAAAACAGAATGCAATGATGTGGAAGTTTCAAATTTCAATATTTTATTCAGAATACAACATAGATGACATATCAAATGTTTAAACTGAGAAAATCATTTTATCATTTATCATTTTAAGGGAAAAATAAGTTGATTTTAAATTTCATGGCATCAACACATCTCAAAAAAGTTGGGACAAGGCCATGTTTACCACTGTGTGGCATCCCCTCTTCTTTTTATAACAGTCTGCAAACGTCTGGGGACTGAGGAGACAAGTTGCTCAAGTTTAGGAATAGGAATGTTGTCCCATTCTTGTCTAATACAGGCTTCTAGTTGTTCAACTGTCTTAGGTCTTCTTTGTCGCATCTTCCTTTTTATGATGCGGCAAATGTTTTCTATGGGTGAAAGATCTGGACTGCAGGCTGGCCATTTCAGTACCCGGATCCTTCTACGCAGCCATGATGTTATAATTGATGCAGTATGTGGTCTGGCATTGTCATGTTGGAAAATGCAAGGTCTTCCCTGAAAGAGACGACGTCTGGATGGGAGCATACGTTGTTCTAGAACTTGGATATACCTTTCAGCATTGATGGTGCCTTTCCAGATGTGTAAGCTGCCCATGCCACACGCACTCATGCAACCCCATACCATCAGAGATGCAGGCTTCTGAACTGAGCGCTGATAACAACTTGGGTTGTCCTTGTCCTCTTTAGTCCGGATGACATGGCGTCCCAGAAGAACTTCAAATTTTGATTCGTCTGACCACAGAACAGTTTTCCACTTTGCCACAGTCCATTTTAAATGAGCCTTGGCCCAGAGAAAACGCCTGCGCTTCTGGATCATGTTTAGATATGGCTTCTTTTTTGACCTATAGAGTTTTAGCCGGCAACGGCGAATGGCACGGTGGATTGTGTTCACCGACAATGTTTTCTGGAAGTATTCCTGAGCCCATGTTGTGATTTCCATTACAGTAGCATTCCTGTATGTGATGCAGTGCCGTCTAAGGGCCCGAAGATCACAGGCATCCAGTATGGTTTTCCGGCCTTGACCCTTACGCACAGAGATTGTTCCAGATTCTCTGAATCTTTGGATGATATTATGCACTGTAGATGATGATAACTTCAAACTCTTTGCAATTTTTCTCTGAGAAACTCCTTTCTGATATTGCTCCACTATTTTTCGCCGCAGCATTGGGGGAATTGGTGATCCTCTGCCCATCTTGGCTTCTGAGAGACACTGCCACTCTGAGAGGCTCTTTTTATACCCAATCATGTTGCCAATTGACCTAATAAGTTGCAAACTGGTCCTCCAGCTGTTCCTTATATGTACATTTAACTTTTCCGGCCTCTTATTGCTACCTGTCCCAACTTTTTTGGAATGTGTAGCTCTCATGAAATCCAAAATAAGCCAATATTTGGCATGATATATTTTTTAAAATGTCTCACTTTCAACATTTGATATGTTATCTATATTCTATTGTGAATAAAATATAAGTTTATGAGATTTGTAAATTATTGCATTCCTTTTTTATTCACAATTTGTACAGTGTCCCAACTTTTTTGGAATCGGGTTTGTAATAGAGCTACCTAGTCTGCGCATTCTTTAAATTTCCTTCCCAGAAAAAGACCAAAGAAACCTTAACCTACAGGATATGTCATACGGCTAAAATGAAAAATGTGTTCTGTTTTGTTATTCCTGTGATCTAAATATCACAAAAGTTGTTTTCTCATGATCAAAACATAATAAAAGATATTTTTTGTGATCTAAACATGTTTTTTGTGATCTAAACAACACATTTTCTCATTATCTAAACATAAGTTTTTTGTGTGCGATCAAAACAGTGTTTTTCTTGTGATTTAAACAACAAAAGTTGTTTTTTATGATCCAAACATAAAAGCGGTTCTTGTGATCTAAACAACAAATGCTGTTTTTGTGATCTAAACTAACAAAAGTTGTTTTCTTATGTTAGTTGTTACCAAGGGCGTAGTTTTGGTTTGAACATTGGGGGGGTTGAAGTGTAAACCGTTTAGCGGGATCCCGGGGCATGCTCCCTCATGAGATTTATTTCTTTATTTGTTTGTTTGTTTGTTTAATTTTGCAAAATGGTCTTTTGTGGTATCATCCACACATGCGTTGATAACATAACTGCAAAAAAGTAATAGCCTAGTTAACAATTACTTGTTTACATAGGATATGATGTATTTGTATTTTATTTAAGCACCTAAAAACTTACTAGTTTGACAGAATTTTCTAAATTAAAGTGCTATGATAGGTCAAACTAACTGTACTTAACATGTACTTATATTGAAAATGTTAATTTTCTGTCATCTTTAGGAATATCTCAAAGCCAGGTTTACCTAATATATGTCGTTATTAGCAGGAAGACATTTTACATTTTTTAATTCAAGAAGGTCCTCTTGATTCTAACGTGTACTTGGCCTTATGAAAAAGTTACTAAGTTCTTGTAATTGTTTAACTATAGCATTTGTTACAATAAGAAGGTAAGACCATTGGTGACTCTTCAGTACAATGCTAAGGCCAATGTTAACCTTTTTCTTTCTTTTTTTATATCTATAGCATTTGTAATGAAAAATAGCAACACACGTTTAGAAACTATAGTTACAACTTTCTCCTCTTTTCATCAGTCTTTTTAGTTCATGAGCTGTTCTAGGTCACGTTCGACTTTCTCCGTAGCGTTTTAAAGCGGTAAATTCTATAGTATACGGTGATTCGTGCGTCACTCACGCACAATTATAAACCAGGCTTCAGTCGTATTGCACAGATAACTGGTACGTTCAGTTCGTACGGGAACTGAATGCGCGATGTATATAATTAATTAATAGTCTGATTCTATGTTTCCATTAACCATGGTAGGCTATAAATATTGGGGGGGTTGTACTTGCTTGTTTTGGTTATTGGGGGGGTTACCTCCCTCACCCCCCCCCCCACCCCTCACCTCTGGACAGCTAAAGAGTGAATACTGATCTAGGGATAAACTGAAATAAAGAGAGTATCATCTCTTGTCCAGCTGTGAACAGAGGGGCAGAAAATGTCTCTCACCTGTGTCGTGGGAGGTGATTGAGCAGCATGGTACGGCCGATGTCCATCGTGTTCGCTCCCTCACTCACTATGATGCAGTCTTTGGGCAGGAGCTCAGAAATATGGTGGAACGCTGTGTAGTAGTTCACGGGCAGAGTGTACTGGAGAGCAAGAGTCTGTGGGACACAATAAAAATGGTTCATCTAATACTATAAATGCTAAATTCACATTGACATGTTTACAGAAAGCTGAATGATCAATTTAAAGCAATTTCATTACATCAAGTATGTTACTGGCACACAAGCTCACCCTTGATATCTGAGCATTGGCAGTCATTTTGTCCCTCAGTGTCGCCCACCATTGTGAATCAGAAGGAAATCTCCAGGACTCTAACCTTACAGTCTCCAACAGCTTTAAACAAAGTAGAAAAAAAGATTTAAGGGGCCATTTCATGGAAAACGTCTCGGTTACGTATGTAACCCTCGTTCCCTGAAGGAGGGAATGGAGACGTACGTCGGAACTGACCAACGAATTGGGGATCATTTTCAGAGACCAATCTACTTCGAGTGTTTAAAAACAAGCCAGTGAACATTGTCATGCGGTTCACGCATTCCATGCTCCGCCCTGCAGCGCGGGTATAAAAAAGGAAGTGGAAGCACCAAATCTTTGCTTTTCTGCTGAGGAGCAAAACTAGTGACTCGGTCCTTCAGCGGAAGCACAGCACCTGGCGACAGGACGTACGTCTCCGTTCCCTCCTTCAGGGAACGAGGGTTACATACGTAACCGAGACGTTCCCTTTCAGTCGGTCACGTTCGGCATACGTCGGAACTGACCGACGAATTGGGGATCCTACCAACACGCCAGTGATGCTGGCCCTTCCAGCACCCTGCTTGAGCTCGCTGGACCGCTCCTATGTTGGAGACACGGGGCTAGCCGAGTAGGGTAGCTGGTACCGTGGAGGAATACACATATGGGGTTGCCGTAGGAACCGCTACATATGGATACCCAGCTTACACACACGTTCCACATGCATATGGGTGTAAGCTTGGTGTCAGACGGTCGCAACGTCTGACACCGAGGGGTGACGGAGGAGCTCGACAGGGTTAGCCATTTCTGGGGAACACAACTGGAGACAATAGTCGCACGTATCCGGCCCAGGGGGCGGGAATGGCGTTGCAAGCCGACACTAGAACGGGCACTTAGCGCTACTGGCCACTGGGGGCGAGTACACGGGAAGATACCGGCTCTACACGGAGGCTATAGAATCTAGCGAACGTGTTAGGTGTCGCCCAGCCCGCAGCTCTACATATATCTGTCAGCGAGGCACCTTGAGCCAGCACCCAGGAGGAAGCCACACTCCTAGTTGAGTGTGCTCGCAACCCGAATGGGCAAGGCACGTCTTGGGACTGGTAGGCCAAGACGATAGCATCCACTATCCAGTGGGCTAACTTCTGCTTGGAGACAGCCTTTCCCTTCTGCTGGCCTCTGTAACAGATGAAGAGCTGCTCTGAGGTCCTAAAGCTTTGAGTTCAGTCCACGTAGGCGCGAAGAGCGCGGACGGGACAGAGCAAAGCTAGGGCTGGGTCTGCCTCCTCCGAAGGCAGCGCTTGCAGATTCACCACCTGGTCCCGGAAGGGACTGGTGGAAACCTTGGGCACGTATCCAGGCCAGGTTCTCAGGATGACGTGAGAGTTAGCCGGCCCGAATTCTAGGCACGATTCGCTGACCGAAAGTGCATGCAGGTCCCCTACCCTCTTGATAGAGGCCAATGCAGTCAAGAGTACTGTCTTCATGGACAGGATTTTTAGCTCTATGGACTGCAAAGGCTCAAAGGGAGGGCTCTGAAGTGCTCTGAGCACCAGAGCTAAGTCCCAAGAGGGTACCGAGTTTGGACGAGGAGGATTTAGCCTCCTCGCACCTCTGAGGAACCTGACGATTAGGTCGTGCTTCCCTAAGGACTTACCTTCAACTGCGTCGTGATACGCTGCTATTGCTGCGACGTATACTTTGAGGGTGGGGGGAGACAGCCTTCGCTCCAGCCCATCTTGCAGGAAAGAGAGCACGACACTAACCGAACGCTTTCGGGGGTCTTCCCGGCGGGAAGAGCATCACTCAACAAACAGGTTCCAATTCAACGCATAGAGGTGCCTCGTAGAGGGGGCTCTAGCAGAAGAGATGGTGTCTACCACAGCTTGTGGCAGGCCACCTAGAACCTCCGCGTCCCGTCCATGGACCAGACATGGAGTTTCCAGAGGTCTGGACGCGGGTGCCATAGAGTGCCCCGTCCCTGAGAAAGCAGGTCCTTCCTCAGAGGAATGGGCCAGGGAGGGGCTGTCGCGAGGAGTGTTAGTTCGGGGAACCAGGTCTGGTTGGGCCAGTAGGGCGCAACTAACAAGACCTGCTCCTCGTCCTCCCTGACTTTGCACAGAGTCTGTGCAAGAAGGCTCACTGGGGGAAACGCATACTTGCGTAGGTCCCGGGGCCAGCTGTGCGCCAGTGCATCCGTGCCGAGGGTGCCCCCGGTCAGGGAATAGTACAACTGGCAATGGGTCGAGTCCGGAGAGGCAAACAGGTCTACCTGTGCGGCTCCGAAAAGGTCCCATATCAGCTGGACTGCCTGGGGGTGGAGTCGCCGGAGGTGTCGGATGTCGTGAGAGCTCGTCGGCTGTCCGATTGAGCGCACCAGGGATGTGAATGGCCCGAAGCGACCTCAGATGCTTCTGACTCCACAGGAGGAGATGGCGGGCGAGTTGGAGCATGCGACGGGAACGTAGACCACCCTGGCGGTTGATGTACGCAACGGCCACGGTGCTGTCCGTACGGACCAGTACGTGCTTGCCCTGTAGCGGCTTTTTGAGGTGGCCCAGCGCAAGACGTACTGCTAACAACTCTAGGCAGTTGATGTGCCAATGCAGTTGGGGCCCCGTCCACAGACCCGAAACTGCATGCCCGTTGTGCGTAGCCCCCCAGCCGGTGGATGAGGCATCCGTGAAGACCACAGCATGCCTGGACACCTGTTCTAAGGGCACTCCCGCCCAGAGAAATGAAGGGTCCGACCACGGGCTGAAAGTGTGGCGACAGTAAGGAGTAACTGGGACCCGGTACTTGCCGCTCTGCCACGACCATCTCGGGACTCGGCCATGAAGCCAGTGCTGAAGCGGTCTCATATGAAGCAATCCGAGCAGCGTTACCGCGGCTGCAGATGCCATATGCCCCAGGAGCCTCTGAAAAAATTTCAGTGGGACCGCTGTCCTGCCATGCCGAGATAAGAGATCCTCTGTGTGGGACAGAGTTTGCTCTTCTCTCGGTTGACCCGAAGGCCCAACAGGCTGAGGTGACTGAGCACCATGTCCCTGTGTTCGCACAACTGATCCCGAGACTGAGCCAGTATGAGCCAGTCATCGAGATAGTGGAGGATGCGAACGCCGCGTTCTCTGAGCGGAACAATGGCTGCCTCCGCAACTTTCGTGAAGACGCGAGGCGACAAGGACAGCCCGAAGGGCAGGACTTTGTACTGATATGCCCTCCCCTCGAACGCAAAGCGTAGGAACGGTCTGTGTCGAGAGAGAATTGAGACATGAAAGTACACGACCTTCAGGTTGATCGCTGCGAACCAATCTCGGGGACGGATGCATTTGAAAATGCGTTTCTGCGTTAGCATCTTGAACGGGAGCTTGTGCAGGGCCCGATTCAGGAGACGCAGGTCCAAGATTGGCCGTAACCCACCACCTTTCTTGGGTACAATGAAGTAGGGGCTGTAGAACCCCGACCTCATATCAGCTGGAAGAACTGGCTCGACCGCGTCCTTCGCCAGTAGGACATCGATCTCTGACCGCAAGACATGAGCATCGCTGCTTCGCACGGAAGTGAAGAGGATACCCTTGTACTTGGGAGGCCGGCGGGTGAACTGAAATCGCGTAGCCAAGTCTGATGGTACGGATGAGCCAGCGAGACGGCCTGGGGAGCGCTAGCCAGGCCCCCAGAGACCGAACAAGCAGGACCAACGGCACCACAGACGTACCCGGGGTGGGGCAACAAGGTGGAATACACAGACCCGACTCGGGAGGCCCGGAGGCAGCCCGGAGTGTTGTCTGAATATTCCAGGGTGGGGCAGAGTGTGGGTGAGGAGGCCTGGTGGCGTCCTTAAGCCGCACACTGCTGCCCCCTGGCGAAGGGAGGGGAGGAAGGGCGTGGCAAGGCCCGGGGGCGTCGCACACTGCCAACCTGACCCTCTTGGGGCCCAGGGAGGAAGGAAACTGCTCTTTTATTGAGAATGTGGGTACCGCTGATCCCCGGAGGGCTAGCGGCAGGATGTTCTTTCCGGACGTATTCTCCCCCTGGTCCTCCTCCGGGGGGGCGGGGGGGGGGGGGGGGGGGGGGTTGGGGGGTGCGGACACCATCTCCCCTTGAGCAGATCCTTTTCTCCCTGGGCTGCCCGTCTCAGGGCCGCTTGCCCTTGCGCTTGCCGGCGGACTTCGCGGGACCCTGAGCGGGTTGGGCGCCACCCCTACGCCCGGCACCCTGCTTCCCAAGCTTGGGCTTAGCAGGGGCAGAGGCGGACGCAGGGGGACACCCTCGGCGACGAGCAGGCCGAGCAGCCGATGACTGGGTGGAGGCAGCAGCTGGTCGTCGGGGCAGGATGTTTTTGATCGCCTCCGTCTGCTTCTGGGCCACCGAGAACTGCTGGGCGAAGCTCTCGATGGTGTCGCCAAAGAGGCCGGCCTGGCAGACAGAGGCGTTGAGAAACCGCACTTTGTCGTTTTTTTAGAAGGCAGCTGTCTGACTCTAAAATAGCGAACAGGAACATGGTTTGTGTAATACTAACAATACACCATTAGCTGTTTGATAATGTAGTCAAGCCAAAGGCTAATCATATCAATTACCGTTATGTGTCTGGCGTTGTAAAGAGCGGTACATAAAACGCATTACCATTCTGATATATTGACTTGTAGAACCCTGTATAATTTGCTCTTCCTCTTCTTCTTCTGAATCAGTTTCTGGTTCAAACATGGCTAAATTAAACCAATATTTCCACTTGCCATTGTGTAGCGTTTGCTATAGTTGACCGAGTGGATCAGGTTGTCTGAGCTGGTGTGATTGAGTGGAGGCGGGGACTAATTAGCATATCTGTGGTTCCGCGTATACACCTTATGTAGCCCCGCCCTTTTCAGCATTACGCTCATTGTGTTCTGTCTTCCGGTTTGTATTTCCACAGCATGAAGGTAAGATTTTACAGATTTATGAATGAACCGCTCGTTTTAAAATCTTCCCGGTCTACTGACATTTGTTATGACATCCGCTTCAAACATTACAATGCTCATGATAACTTTCGTTAACTGTACAATAAGTAAATCCACTTCCCCAGCTAATTACTCTTTGACAGTGATGGCATAGAAATATACAGAGATATCGCAAAAACGGAAGTTCAGACACAAAATTCCAAAGATGGCTGTGTGCTTGTTTCTCTGGTGCATAAGGTCTACTAAATGTAGCAAGGGTGTAGAGTTACATTCAAGCTATTTTAAGGCAATCTACCAATCTACCAAAGCGCTATTTTGGCAAAGCGAGTATATTGAAGATACCCTTTGTGTGTGTATATATATATATATATAGTGGGGAGAACAAGTATTTGATACACTGCCGATTTTGCAGGTTTGCCCACTTACAAAGCATGTAGAGGTCTGTAATTTTTATCATAGGTAGTCTTCAAATGTGAGTGACGGAATCTAAAACAAAAATCCAGAAAATCACATTGTATGATTTTTAAATAATTAATTTGCATTTTGTTGCATGACATAAGTATTTGATCACATACCAACCAGTAAGAATTCCGGCTCTCACAGACCTGTTAGTTTTTCTTTAAGAAGCCCTCCTGTTCTCCACTCATTACCTGTTTTAACTGCACCTGTTTGAACTCGTTACCTGTATAAAAGACACATGTCCAAACACTCAATCAAACAGACTCCAACCTCTCCACAATGGCCAAGACCAGAGAGCTGTGTAAGGACATCAGGATAAAATTGTAGACCTGCACAAGGCTGGGGTGGGCTACAGGACAATAGACAAGCAGCTTGGTGAGAAGGCTTAGCAGGGGCAGAGGCGGACGCAGGGGGACACCCTCGGCGACGAGCAGGCCGAGCAGCCGATGACTGGGTGGAGGCAGCAGCTGGTCGTCGGGGCAGGATGTTTTTGATCGCCTCCGTCTGCTTCTGGGCCACCGAGAACTGCTGGGCGAAGCTCTCGATGGTGTCGCCAAAGAGGCCGGCCTGGCAGACAGAGGCGTTGAGAAACCGCACTTTGTCGTTCTCACACATATCCGCCAGGTTCAGCCACAGGTGGCGTTCCTGGACCACTAACGTGGACATCACCCGACCCAGGGAGCGTGCAGTGACTTTCGTCGCCCAGAGGGCGAGGTCCGTCGCCGTACGCAGTTTCTGCATAACCCCTGGGTCAGAACTACCCTCGTGCAGTTCCTTTAGCGCTTTGGCCTGGCCCTTTTAGCGCTTTAGCCTCTTTGTCGACGCCATCGAGAGCTTCGCCCAGCAGTTCTGCAGGAGCACCATGGCATGCAAAGACGGCGTGGCTTCTCCGCAGGCTGTGTAAGCCTTGCCCGTCAGCGCAGACGAGAACTTACACGCCCGGGAGGGGAGATGCGGATTACCCCGCCAGTCGGCAGCGGTCTTGGGACACAGTTGCATCGCCACAGACCGCTCCACTGCCGCCATCGAGGGTAGTGAGGACGGAGGAGTCAGTCGATCGGTTTCTAGCGTTGTAAGGCGCTGTCCACGACTTCGGGATCTCCTGATGCATTTCCGGGAAGAAAGGGGCGGGGTGGGAGAACCAGCACGGGCCATCCCGAGAAACCAATCGTCCAGCCGCGAAGGTTCTGGACACGGTGGAGGGTTCCACTTGAGCCCGACACTTGTGGCGGCCCGGGAAAGCATAGCCGTGAGCTCTGGATCAGACTCGGGCAACCCTGCCACACCCGAAGTGGGCAACGCAGCCGAATCTTCATCTCCAGAGGACATTAGCTCGTCCCCCGATGCAGCGATCGAAATCATATCCTCAGCCGGAGCCCCGAAAGTCACGGCTGGCCCCCCATGGGAAGGACCAGCGCACTCTCTCGGAAACTCCACTGGCGCAGCAGAGGGGGAGGGGCCCGAGGAGCCTGTTGACCCGTCGGGCAAGCCCTTACAGTAACCCTCATGTCTCCACCAAAGCTATCAGCCAAAGTAGCAGCCCTCTGCTTCGCAGCGGGAGGACCACTAGATCGGGGGATACGCAATGGGACTCCACCCCTTCTTAGGTATTCGAGCCTAGACCGTAAGACTGCGATGGTCATGTTCCCGCAGTGGGAACATGAGTCATTCACAAACGCTGCCTCAGCGTGCTGAACGCCCAAACACGTGAGACAATGAACGTGACCGTCAACTGGGGACAGAAATCGATAGCATACAGAAACACACGGTTTGAATGACATCTTGAAAAAGTTGCTCTTTTAGAAAAGGAAAAAAAACGCTCTTACTAGTGCTGAGGCACACAGGGGAGATGGCCGCAGCGGTTCAAAGGTGCAAGCCCGCTGTGAGCACTCAATGGAGAAACGCCCAGCGAGCTGTGAAAACAGCTGTTTTGTGTGTCCTCCACACTCGCGACCGCCGCTGCAATGTGCCCTCTCACCAACACCGTGACAGAATGATCCTTCTCCCAAGACTCGCTGTGAAAACACTCTTCGTAGAAACACACTGAGCTTGCAGTAATGTTTGGCTCCGAAGTAAAAAGCAAAGATGCGGTGCTTCCACTTCCTTATTTATACCCGCGCTGCGGGGCGGAGCGTGGAATGCGTGAACCGCATGCCAATGTTCACTGGCTCGTTTTTAAACACTCGAAGTAGATTGGTCTCTGAAAATGATCCCCAATTCGTCGGTCAGTTCCGACGTACGTCGAATGTGACCGACTGAAAGGGAACATGCTTTTCCATAAGTTTTCCACCACATTAAACTGCAAAAATGAGCACATTAACAAATGGCCATCCATTTATACCTATCAACACTGATTCAGTATTCTGTAACAGTGGACAAACTGTTCCTCATTTCACAGGGAAAGACGTTAACCAATAAAAACAGAAGTCATTGATATACAGAAAAAAATGCTAAAAGGGTCAGAGAAAATAAATGATATTATACATTTTTGCAAAAGACATTTGTTTAACATCATAATTCAAACTAAAAGTAAATAAATGCTACAAAACATACTGGATTTCATTGGAACATTGGGAGTCTCTCACAGAGTCTATAGAACATATACTCTGTACCCTTTAAAAAGGTTCTAATATGTACCATTTAGGTACTAATATGTACCTTTATGTTCCACTTTTGGCACTTTTTTGTACCTTTTTTCTGAGAGTGTAGGATGTCATAATGTTGTGTTTTATGTAAGATGATTGAGGTGATCCTGTAATTTACCTGGCTGACCACAGCCTGTATGTCTCCAAGCAGAGCAGATGAGGCTCTTACATTATTACTCAACTCCTCAGCACATAGATCCACCTGGACAAATTCACAATAAACTGAAGATCATTTAGTCATCTTAAAGACTCCCTGTGGTGAAAATCAAGTGTTTAATGTTGTTTATATGTCTATGTGGTGTTTTTAATATGCTTTAAGAAAAACCATGTGTAAATTCATCAGTCAACACCATTCCTGAGTATTTTCTTAAAACTGCAGTGTACCAATAACAGTCTTACAAACATGGTTTGAAGTCTCCCGTTTCCTACCGTCACAAACAGGTAACAATCCGTCAACGTGCGGCAGGGCTTTTCTCCACTCACTTTCTATGATGTTCAAATCATTTCTAAGTTCAAATCGGATGCAGATTTTTAGAAGGCAGCTGTCTGACTCTAAAATGGCGAACAGGAACATGGTTTGTGTAATACTAACAATACACCATTAGCTGTTTGATAATGTAGTCAAGCCAAAGGCTAATCATATCAATTACCGTTATGTGTCTGGCGTTGTAAAGAGCGGTACATAAAACGCATTACCATTCTGATATATTGACTTGTAGAACCCTGTATAATTTGCTCTTCCTCTTCTTCTTCTGAATCAGTTTCTGGTTCAAACATGGCTAAATTAAACCAATATTTCCACTTGCCATTGTGTAGCGTTTGCTATAGTTGACCGAGTGGATCAGGTTGTCTGAGCTGGTGTGATTGAGTGGAGGCGGGGACTAATTAGCATATCTGTGGTTCCGCGTATACACCTTATGTAGCCCCGCCCTTTTCAGCATTACGCTCATTGTGTTCTGTCTTCCGGTTTGTATTTCCACAGCATGAAGGTAAGATTTTACAGATTTATGAATGAACCGCTCGTTTTAAAATCTTCCCGGTCTACTGACATTTGTTATGACATCCGCTTCAAACATTACAATGCTCATGATAACTTTCGTTAACTGTACAATAAGTAAATCCACTTCCCCAGCTAATTACTCTTTGACAGTGATGGCATAGAAATATACAGAGATATCGCAAAAACGGAAGTTCAGACACAAAATTCCAAAGATGGCTGTGTGCTTGTTTCTCTGGTGCATAAGGTCTACTAAATGAAGCAAGGGTGTAGAGTTACATTCAAGCTATTTTAAGGCAATCTACCAATCTACCAAAGCGCTATTTTGGCAAAGCGAGTATATTGAAGATACCCTTTGTGTGTGTATATATATATATATATAGTGGGGAGAACAAGTATTTGATACACTGCCGATTTTGCAGGTTTGCCCACTTACAAAGCATGTAGAGGTCTGTAATTTTTATCATAGGTAGTCTTCAAATGTGAGTGACGGAATCTAAAACAAAAATCCAGAAAATCACATTGTATGATTTTTAAATAATTAATTTGCATTTTGTTGCATGACATAAGTATTTGATCACATACCAACCAGTAAGAATTCCGGCTCTCACAGACCTGTTAGTTTTTCTTTAAGAAGCCCTCCTGTTCTCCACTCATTACCTGTATTAACTGCACCTGTTTGAACTCGTTACCTGTATAAAAGACACATGTCCAAACACTCAATCAAACAGACTCCAACCTCTCCACAATGGCCAAGACCAGAGAGCTGTGTAAGGACATCAGGATAAAATTGTAGACCTGCACAAGGCTGGGGTGGGCTACAGGACAATAGACAAGCAGCTTGGTGAGAAGGCAACAACTGTTGGCGCAATTATTAGAAAATGGAAGAAGTTCAAGATGACGGTCAATCTCCCTCGGTCTGGGGCACCATGCAAGATCTCACCTCGTGGGCATCAATGATCATGAGGAAGGTCAGGGATCAGCCCAGAACTACACGGCAGGACCTGGTCAATGACCTGAAGAGAGCTGGGACCACAGTCTCAAAGAAAACCATTAGTAACACACTACGCCGTCATTGATTAAAATCCTGCAGCGCATGCAAGGTCCCCCTGCTCAAGCCAGCGCATGTCCAGGCCCGTCTGAAGTTTGCCAATGACCATCTGGATGATCCAGAGGAGGAATGGG
Source organism: Coreius guichenoti (assembly GCA_039654105.1). Classification (NCBI taxonomy): domain Eukaryota; kingdom Metazoa; phylum Chordata; class Actinopteri; order Cypriniformes; family Gobionidae; genus Coreius; species Coreius guichenoti. The sequence continues at coordinate 27,866,632 of CM077176.1, read as the reverse complement.
AGAAGGTCATGTGGTCTGATGAGACAAAAATAGAGCTTTTTGGTCTAAACTCCACTCGCCGTGTTTGGAGGAAGAAGGAGGATGAGTACAACCCCAAGAACACCATCCCAACCGTGAAGCATGGAGGTGGAAACATCATTCTTTGGGGATGCTTTTCTGCAAAGGGGACAGGACGACTGCACCGTATTGAGGGGAGGATGGATGGGGCCATGTATCGCGAGATCTTGGCCAACAACCTCCTTCCCTCAGTAAGAGCATTGAAGATGGGTCGTGGCTGGGTCTTCCAGAATGACAACGAGCCAAAACACACAGCCAGGGCAACTAAGGAGTGGCTCCGTAAGAAGCATCTCAAGGTCCTGGAGACTAGCCAGTCTCCAGACCTGAACCCAATAGAAAATCTTTGGAGGGAGCTGAAAGTCCGTATTGCCCAGCAACAGCCCCGAAACCTGAAGGATCTGGAGAAGGTCTGTATGGAGGGGTGGGCCAAAATCCCTGCTGCAGTGTGTGCAAACCTGGTCAAGAACTACAGGAAACGTATGATCTCTGTAATTGCAAACAAAGGTTTCTGTACCAAATATTAAGTTCTGCTTTTCTGATGTATCAAATACTTATGTCATGCAATAAAATGCAAATTAATTACTTAAAAATCATACAATGTGATTTTCTGGATTTTTGTTTTAGATTCTGTCACTCACAGTTGAAGAGTACCTATGATAAAAATTACAGACTTCTACATGCTTTGTAAGTGGGCAAACCTGCAAAATCGGCAGTGTATCAAATACTTGTTCTCCCCACTGTGTGTATATATATATATATATATATATATATATACACACACACACACACACACATTTTGTTGTTTCTTTGACACTTTGTATTTTTGTTTTTGAAGTTTACACTGTATGTACCTTCATGCCATCACTTGTGGACTTCTGTGTATATCTTCGGTGCTGTAAATAAATTACACCTTGTACGACAGTCCTTGTTGTGGCTAAAGCCATCTTTTTTTTTCTCACAAACGAACCCTCACGCTATCTAAAGCGAATCTCCAGGGGTCGCTTTGTGACAGAAGAAAAAAAAAACATTTAAATATGTAATTTTGATTATCAGAGATGAGTTTTAAGGTATTGCAGGGGGGGACTTTAAAGTCTTTACACTGATGTTGCAGCAACTTACTGAGTGTCCATGTTGCAACTAACCTGATTGATCTTCACATGGGGACTGAATCTTGGTGGAAAACCAACCAGTTGAGTCTGGCACCCAGCAACACTACAACATCAGCCTGCAATAGAGCTCTAGAACAGAGAAAGATTGGCATCACATCATTCAGTTCCTCTAAAAAGAGATTTTGTAAAGATCATTCAGACACATACACACACATACCTGGATCTGGCTGCAGCAACACAGTTGGAGTGGTCATCCGGCAGTACTCCTTTCCCCATAGGTGTGGGAAGGAAGGGGATTCCAGTCACCTCCACCAGCTCCCTGACCTCTTTCTCCGCCCTGGCATATGCCGCACCTGCACCAGATCACAGCTCAACACTGCATGCTCAACATTGCTTTCATTTAGCCTAGCCTTGAAGATGCTCAAACATCTGGATCATTCAGTTCTAATCTGTTCACCTTTGCCCACGATAATCAGAGGCCTTCGAGCCGCTTTGAGCAGCCTGACAGCCTGTGTGATCTCCCTGCTGTCAGCCTGACTCACTGGAGGAGCAGGACAACAGGAAACAAACCTAAAGAAAAAATAGAGAATGTGTATAAAAGCAATGCAATTGTGCATATTTCAAGATGCAAAAGAAAAATCATCAATAAGTGATCATCACATCATAAACTACGGTTAGTCAAAGGTGACCTATTATGCCCCATTTTTGAGTGGAAGGAAAAACATGCTGTTTTCGTGCATGTATCTTTAAATGCAAACGAGCTGCTGCTCCCCACACAAGAGGGTGGAGCCTGTACAGTTCTCTTTGATACTCTGCCAAAAACTAAAACATCTGTTTGATTTGTATTATAATCTTTATCATGCTCACGCTCACGTGACGTCGCAGTTCTTCATCATCATGAAAGTTTATTATCTGCATACGTTTTAAAGCCATATCAGTCTAAACTTCTGATATATGGTTTTCTGAGCGCATACATCCAAAGCACGCGCACAGAAAGCTGTCTATCAGACGGCGTGTCCCGTGAGTATTAAAATAAGTTCTCTTTCACGTCTTATTGCGCTTAAACTGTCAAATACACACAAGATTATGAAAACACACTAATTTAACATAAACACAGTCGGTTATGTCTGTGAACATAAACAGCAAGTAAAGAAATCGCATGTGTATATTAGATTTGTGTATTAAAGTGAAAGCAGTACCTGCTGCTATATATTCTGTTAATATGAATCAAACAACAAAAGAAAAACAGAAAATCGCTCACTGCTCTTGATTGAATAACTTTAGTAGCATTAATAAGAATACATTTCTTACATGAATGCTGCTGTTAAATGCTCTGGCGAGGAGATAAACATGGCGGACTGTGTACAGCTCACTCAGGGCGGGGTCTATGCTAATAGGGCAGAGTCCATCAGAACTCGTGGGCGGGGCCTGTGCGATGTGATGTCACATTGCATAGAAATTGCAAACGGCTTATTCTGAGACATTGCTTATGATTTATGGGGATTAAAAAAGGAGTGGGTTGATTATTACCATCATTCCGTCATTGCTGACACACATTTATGTTCACCATATAAAAGTGAATTTTGCGTAATAGGTCCCCTTTAAGAAGCTCCCCATTGCTATGATTAAGCTCACCTGACACTGGTCCGGTCTATTTTGGCGTTCACCATGTCTCCAGCTATGTCTATGTAACACGCCCCTGGACGGCCGTAAATGCTGCTCCTTACAGCCTAAAAAAAACACAAACAGAACATTAACTGCAGAACACTGTACATTGTATATTTCGCCTACATTAGAAGCATTTAATTTCAGGACCCCATGAAATGTGTGACAAACATAGGGCAGGGCTATTTTAGTATTATTTATATATATACTACTATAGTATTTATTAATATTTTGAATTTTAAATTTGTAAAATTGCTAAAAATGTATATCGGCTAAAATGAGCCTAATCTCCTGGTACTGCGTATCTATAGCACAATGCTTAATGCTTTCATTTTGCATGCTCTTTATACGCAGAAATGTACATATACCCTTTATTCAGTTTTTTAGAGTACATACAGTGGGGAGAACAAGTATTTGATACAGTGCCGATTTTGCAGGTTTTCCTACTTACAAAACATGTAGAGGTCTGTAATTTTTATCATAGGTAGTCTTTAACTGTGAGAGATGGAATCTAAAACAAAAATCCAGAAAATCACATTGTATGATTTTTAAATAATGAATTTGCATTTTATTGCATGACATAAGTATTTGATCACCTACCAACCAGTAAGAATTCTGGCTCTCACAGACCTGTTAGTTTTTCTTTAAGAAGCCCTCCTTTTCTCCACTCATTACCTGTATTAACTGCACCTGTTTGAACTCGTTACCTGTATAAAAGACACCTGTCCACACACTCAATCAAACAGACTCCAACCTCTCCACAATGGCCAAGACCAGAGAGCTGTGTAAGTACATCAGGGACAAAATTGTAGACCTGCACAAGGCTGGGATGGGCTACAGGACAATAGGCAGGCAGCTTGGTGAGAAGGCAACAACTGTTGGCGCAATTATTCGAAAATGGAAGAAGTTCAAGATGACGGTCAATCTCCCTCGGTCTGGGGCACCATGCAAGATCTCACCTCGTGGGGCATCAACGATCATGAGGAAGGTGAGGGATCAGCCCAGAACTACACAGCAGGACCTGGTCAATGACCTGAAGAGAGCTGGGACCACAGTCTCAAAGAAAACCATTAGTAACACACTACGCTGTCATGGATTAAAATCCTGCAGCGCACGCAAGGTCCCCCTGCTCAAGCCAGCGCATGTCCAGGCCCGTCTGAAGTTTGCCAATGACCATCTGGATGATCCAGAGGAGGAATGGGAGAAGGTCATGTGGTCTGATGAGACAAAAATAGAGCTGCTTGGTCTAAACTCCAGTCGCCGTGTTTGGAGGAAGAAGAAGGATGAGTACAACCCCAAGAACACCATCCCAACCGTGAAGCATGGAGGTGGAAATATCATTCTTTGGGGATGCTTTTCTGCAAAGGGGACAGGACGACTGCACCGTATTGAGGGGAGGATAAATGGGGCCATGTATCGCGAGATCTTGGCCAACAACCTCCTTCCCTCAGTAAGAGCATTGAAGATGGGTCATGGCTGGGTATTCCAGCATGACAACGACCCGAAACACACAGCCAGGGCAACTAAGGAGTGGCTCCGTAAGAAGCATCTCAAGGTCCTGGAGACCTGGTCTCCAGACCTGAACCCAATAGAAAATCTTTGAAGGGAGCTGAAAGTCCGTATTGCCCAGTGACCTGAAGGATCTGGGGAAGGTCTGTATGGAGGAGTGGGCCAAAATCCCTGCTGCAGTGTGTGCAAACCTGGTCAAGAACTACAGGAAACGTATGATCTCTGTAATTGCAAACAAAGGTTTCTGTACCAAATATTAAGTTCTGCTTTTCTGATGTATCAAATGCAAATAAAATGCAAATTAATTACTTAAAAATCATACAATGTGATTTTCTGGATTTTTGTTTTAGATTCCGTCACTCACAGTTGAAGAGTACCTATGATAAAAATTACAGACTTCTACATGCTTTGTAAGTGGGCAAACCTGCAAAATCGACAGTGTATCAAATACTTGTTCTCCCCACTGTATGATACGCACTTTTTGCATGCATTTGATATGAAATATATAATATACAAATATATCAATTCTGCGTACCAGATGCACTTAAAAGATTACTTTTGCATATAAAGAGCACGCCAAATAAAAGCATGAACTTGTGCTAACTTGTGCCAGGAGATCGTGTTGGCTAAAATATATATTAGCAAGTTTTTTGTTAAAATCATATAGATGGGCTCAAAGCTGACAGACATGGACTACAAGCCACAAAACTGGAATTTTTGATTTCATGGTGTCTTTAAACAGATTCACACTTTACTTTTTCAACTACAGCTGGTATCATCTCAAGGCTGCTTGGTCGAGCAGAAAACTTGCTATACAGACGACAAGCTTCAACCTGATGAGAAACACGAAAAAGAATATCAGCGGTGAAAGAGACACTAGAAAATATATACAAATGACTGTTTGTGTTTCTTTCCTTAGAAAGGAACTTAACACATTAAGCACATATAAATATATGAGATGAATCACTAACTATTGACTGAATTTTTGAATGTACTGACAGAACATTTATCAGTCACCAAATGCTCTTTATCTGTTGCTTAGTCAAATTCAAATCAGTATAAATACTGAGATACCAGAGGCAAACATTTCCTATCGACCCTACCTGAGGGAACTCCTGAAATGCTCCTGTGGTTTCTTGGTTCCTATCAGATGAGCCACCAATGACAATGACAGGCCTGTGATTTCAAAGAAGAGAAGAAAAGTACAAAAATGGCCCATTTGAGGTCAATTCCCTTTCATTTTAAGTGAATTCAGCAGTGTGGGAGCTACCAGCAGTTCATGTTAGCATTGGCCATTCCTCCGAGAGCATGAATCAACCCAGGTCCAGACACCACCAGGCACACAGCTGGCCTAAGGAAAAGAAATGATACTTCAGCAAAACAGCATGAGAAAAAACAAGTAAAAAAAAAGAGAAATAAAACTGACATATTCATACCATCCTGTCAAATACCCAATAGCAGATGCAGCATAGCAGGCCTGTTAGGAGATAGAAGATGCATGTAAACACAGACCCAGACAGTCTTCAATGTAATGAAATCAGGACATATTTAAAATAAAAGTGGAAAGAGAGACTGTCTTACTGCTTGTTCATTGCGCATGCCCACGTACTTGATGCCTGCTGCTTGGGCGGCCATGGCCACCTCGATGATAGGCACACCAACGATGCCAAACATGTACTCCACATTCTGCAGATGGAGTTAAATATAAGAAAAGACATACCTAATAGACAAACTAATATGTTGAATATTCGTTTTAATATTAAAATTATTTCTGGTAATCCAAGGTACAATAAAAGAAGCAGTACATTTAGGCCAGGGGTTTTCAAACTGGGGTCAGGGACCCCCAAGGAGCCACAAGAGAGGGACCATGGAAAAGTTTAGAGAAAACAGTGTAAAAAAAAAAAAAAAAAAAAAAAAAAAGTTTAAATAAATAAATAATAAAAATAAGATTCTATAAACACAAACAACTAAACTTGACTAAAAAAAAATTAATATTGAAAAAATAAAATTTGATTTAAATAAATACATAAGCATATACACTTGATTAAAATATATAAATAATTAATAAAAAGAATTAATGATTTAAATAAATAACAAAAAATAATTGATTAAAATAAAAAATAATTATTTAATAAATCTGATTAAAATAAACTGATAGTAAATATTAATGCTACACAAGGAAAAAGGTTGTGAACCACATCATCATATTTTTTTTTAATTCAATTTTTAATCAAATTGTTTAAAATTTTAATGAATTTTTCACAGTATAAATAGGTTTTTTTTTTTATACATGAAAATATTATTTTTTAGGATGGTATCCCTCGCACGAGGATGATCATATTTGGAATATATAAAAGTTTGAAGCCCCTGATTTAGGCTACATATTTAGTCAAGTTGTTACAGATTTCTTTCTTTCTTTTATCTAATCAATTTTGAACATACAGTGAATTACACACAAATTGTTATATACATATTTAACTCCATGCCTAGTTTAGTGTTTGGATCACACATTTTTTGACAGCTCTGTTGCGCATGCGCGGAACCTTTGACACACTGTCCAAGTTCAATAGTACAGCAGGCGATACGCTCATTCTTTGCACACATGTTGCAAAGAATAACAGCAACAATGTCAATAAAATACAAGTTTATGACTAGGTGCTATGGACAAAGGTTTTGAATAGATAGCCTACTTTGCAAGATAATTTCATTTAAATAGCTATAAGTTACAGGAGAAGCCTAGAGAAAACACTTTTTGAAAAGCATCCGGCAACACAACACAGACCTGAGATTTGAGCGCCGCAGCGATCAGCTGAGCTCCAGTCACTTCATCCATAATCACCTTCACAACAGACTCATTTGACTCAAATACATATATCAAACTGCTCTGCTGGCCTGCTGCTCTTCTTCTGTGGTTTATATGTAAGCAAAAATGTATCCACAGTCTATGGTCTCCACCTACTGGATATACTGGACGCGTCACTGTGTTTTTTTTTTGTTTTTACAGTCTATGGTTACAACCCGTCCCGTGTGGTCATTCATTCATTCATTCATTCATTCATTCATTCATTCATTCATTTGTTTTCTTTTTAATATTACACCACATGTATGATTTTATAAGTTGATTAGAATTATGTCCTAATATTCTTATTGATTTTTCGATTATTATTATTATTTTAATGTCACATGGACATTGCAATTTTTAGAAAGAACTTTCCTTAAAATATCTAATTATGACTGTATAAATGATTCTTTAGAATTATTAACATATTATAATTAAATATCAAACTTGATTGTTTGTTGTAAAAAAAATATTTATTTAACAACATTTCCTAGGAACATCTAATTTTTCCACCATTTACAGGTTTATGTTAAGAAACGACCACATGGTTAAATTTCTCCCAATGTTTTTCTTTAATGGTAACTCATTTAACTTTCTGTCAAATTTTGCTCATCAATATGAAATTTCCTTTGTCCATTTACTGATAACGTACTGGTCAAACAACTGAAAATCATTCCTGAGAGTATTAGAAACCTTCTAGACAGTGTTCATTACACTTAATCAAAACTTCTTTCAATATTAACAGAAATCCTCAATATTTAATAAATATATATATATTTAGTTTTATTTTCATTTATTATAAAACCTGAAAGAATAATAAGAGGGTCTTTTTTGAGACCCACTATCACAACCTGTCTGGATAATGTCCGCTTCTCTGACAGGAGTACGGATAAAAAAAAGAATTTGAAAATAACCATTCAATAACCATATTCATTCCACTGTTTCCATTCTCATATTAATGTAGCAAACAAATAAAGGATATGATCATTGAAGAGAACAACACATATACTTACTTAAACAAGTCTTTATTATAAACTCAATATATGACATGCTTTGCTTTTATCAGCTAGTTTGTAACTTTCTAAAACATTAATAACATAACAAATATTATATTAATCATTTGCGTAGTATATGAGAAAGAAACATATAGAGAAGAGTTCAAATTTCAATATGCAAAACATCATTACAGGCATAATGACTTGAGCATTCCTCAGACTGTTAGACCTAATGATTTACATGATAGACACTGAGAAACTAAAAATGAAATCTTCAGGCTAAACATCATAAATGTCATTGTGAAGATAGAGGTTGTACTTGTCGTAGCCAGTATTTTCCATATTGCTGTTTTTGTTGACCTTCACGTCCGTTTTCCTGCCCATCACTTGAGCTTCACTGTCTCTGCCTTCAAGATATGACTGCAGGATCCGGAAAAACTGCCAACATATTACGAGAACATGAATTTAAAATGCAGTAAATGCCATTTAAATATTTTTTAAAGAATAAATTAAGCTAAAAAAAGTTATAAGAAAAAGAAACACTGTCTGACTGTAATAATACAAATAAATAATATACATATTATATACAGATATGTGTAAATAATACACATAAATGTGACCCTGGACCACAAAACCAGTCATAAGTCGCACGGGTATATTTGTGGCAATAGCCAACAATACATTGTATGGGTCAAAATTATCGATTTTTCTTTTATGCCAAAAACCATTAGGATGTTAAGTAAAGATCATGTTCCATGAAGATATTTTGTAAATTTCCCACCGTAAATATATCAAAATGTTATTATTAGTAGTAATATGCATTGTTAAAGACTTCATTTGGACAACTTTAAAGGCGATTTTCTCAATATTTAGATTTTTTGCACCCTCAAATTCAAGATTTTCAAATAGTTGTGTCGGCCAAATATTGTCCTATCCTAACAAACCATACATCAACGGGAAGCTTATTTATTCAGCTTTCAGCTTACATGATGTATACATCTCAATTTAAAAAAATTGACCCTTATGACTGGTTTTGTGGTCCAGGGTCACATGTCCATAAGTCAAGTCAAGTCAAGTCACCTTCATTTATATAGCGCTTTTTACAACACAGATTCCCTAAAAGCAGCTTTACAGTGATAATAGGAAATTAATTTAGCTTTAGAAGAAAAGCTAAAGTAAGTTTTTGATTGATTCATTTCAATTAATTAAATACTTAAGTACACTCTTAGACAAAAAGGTTCTATAAAACCTTATATATAAAAATAGTATTAAATTATTTAAGACATTTCTCCTTATATAGAACCTTTTCAGCATAAAGGGGTCTTTAAAATTGAGTCAAAATTGTTTTGAGTAAAACTGAAGTGTAGCATGAATTCTGGTTGGAAAATGTAATTTTTACCTTTCTATCCTTCTGTGCCAAGTTTGAATTTTAATCACAAAAAGTTTCTAAGACTTCAACATTTTAAGCACATGCAAAATATTCCTATATAAAACATAAATACTAATAAATTCACATATAACTCCCACAGAAGGATGAAGAACAGAGTTTGACTCACCAGTGTCCTGGTCTGTGGGTTGCTCAGAGACTTCCATTCTTCATCTGAGAGGTCCGACTCCACCGAGACCATCAGTAGTGTCATCAGAGCCAACACTTTCAACCTAGACACAAAACACACACACACACACACACACACACACACACACACACACACACACACACACACACACACACACACACACACACACACACACACACACACAGAGAGAGAGAGACATTACAATCCCAGCATGAAACAGTCTTTCTCAGTCAACCACATCTTCAACATCAAACCAAAAGAACTCACATGTTTGCAGTGCCTGTGATTGCCGGGTCAGTTTGCAGTTGGGTTGCCTCTGTTTCCCAAAAGCTTACTGACCTTGCTTTTATACACAGCCATACATGAACAATTCAAACCTTCTGGCAAATTGGCATTTCCTCTTTACTCAAAGAAAAACCTTGAGTGCCATAATTGATATAATTAACTTACCTTACAGCGTCATCATGGCTCCCTTAGAGACATACAACTCAGAATAGCCTCTTATAATGATGGTGGTATTTATGGCTTTAACCTTTAAAGGGGCATGGCGAATGTAAAAGACTACCGGACATATTAGTGAAATTGAAATCATAGGAAATATTTTAATCAATATGGTTGAGGACGAATGTTGACAACCAATTATTATTTTACACTAACAACCAGTGTGTGAAGGCTCAGAGAGAGACTTCAGGTCTGAAAGCAATTTTTGTTTTATATCCCACTGAAAATGATAATAAACCAGCCCGGGCAACTTCTAATGGTTCTGAACTTCTAGTTCTGAGTCATTTTATAAAAAAATTTTCAAATTATGCTGTCAAATTAAGAGCTGTTCTGCTTGTCTATGAGTCTTTATCTTTCCTTGAAAATTTATCGCTTTTTCTGATATTAAAATTATACAAAGCGGTCACTTTATAGTGGTGTACGTTTGGTCTAAATATTTCTAGGGGTCATTTTTATCATTATTGTTGGTCTTTGACAGAAGGCGAGTTTCAATCTGGGTCAAGGTCTGTAAAAGATTCTACTTTCTAAATGCTGACTTAATTCAGAAATTATGAGATTGATCAAAGCAGTTTTATTATATTAACCTATAGCCCTATTTTTTACTAGAAATAAATCTTCCTGTAATTCTAAAATTTAATATCTTTGGTAACACATTTCGATGGTCCACTTTAGACATTCTATTAACTATAAACACCTTTGCAACTACATGTCAAGCAGCAGTTATTAGATTATTAATAGACTGTCTGCTTAATATCTGCTAACACTTCATATTGATACTTCACCAACAGACTATAGGTAACTATGCAGCTACAGCTAACCGGACCCCTAACCCTAACCTAACAGTCTACTATAGTCTACTAATACTCTAATGAGAGTTAGTTGACATGTTTGGTTGTATTGATCTTTGTATTGACCTTTCAAGAACCAGTAAACCTGTCTGTTTAGTGTAACCTTCCTTAGTGCCCACAACAGCATTGCAAATAAAAAAAGTGAAAGTACCATATCATAAAAACCCATATGAAATGTAACATGAGATCAGTAAAATATCATGCTAAAGTTGATAAAAGTAAAAAAAAAAAAAAAAAAAAGTCTTGTTCTTTAAAGGGTCTTTCTCAAACTTCTTCAAGCACCTTAACATCTCTCTTCAAGAAAGAACTTGATTTAGACCAGAATATGAATCATTAAATGTTAATTTCATGAAGGATGGATAGATTTAAAAGGCCTTTTTTTGGTCTTTTCTCCTCCTGTTAGTGTTATTAATATTGTGGTGATGATGATTGTGAATTGTGATGCTTTCCGGAAGGAACAAGGCACTTAACCCCAGTAACAATAGTTAACAGCCAATAAGTCTGTTAATTTTAGGGTCAATCACTACATATTAGGGGCCACTTGTCATCTCAGTCCAGACCATGTAATAACTCTGTTATGTGTTCATGAGTGACTACAACCTGAAAAGAAACTCTATGAACTCTCTAACCCAAAGGTAGTTTACATTGTTACTGCATACATTATAACCTTAACTCGCTACTCACTCTGCTCAATTTTTAAAGGAAAAATAATGATAAAATGTTGGTAAACAGTACAGAATTTATATAATCAAGTGTTATAATCAAAAATTTTCTTCAAATTTAATTAGAAATATGATGCACTGAGTGCAAACATCTTTTATTATTTATACAGTTATTTTGCTCTAGTGTAGGAAATATTTACATTTCCAAACATTATTTTTGCCAATAAGTGTAATAATCCAGTAAACACACAGACATCAGAAAATCCGATTGGAACTGTGGCAACATCTCCAAGAGGCTTATGAAAAACCTGTGTAAAAAGTCTACATATCCTGTTAAAATTGCAGTTTTTTGAGATGTAAAAATCACTCAAAAAAATGATAGAACCTATAATCTCAATGCAATTAGGGACAGTGGTTCCACACAACCAACTCAGTTTTTAATTAACATTAAAGGTTTATTTTTAATCTATGCAAAATCCTTGTGTTGTGACAACACAACTGACTGAGGAAGAATCCATGTAAAATAGTTATGTCCAATCAACTCAATTCAATCACTTCGCTGTAACTTAAACTGGTTACGTTTTCTGATCATGTTTTGGTCTAGTAAAAACTAAAGTGGCAATTTTATATAACACCAGTGTTAATTAATGTGTGTTGTCCTTGATATATAAATAAAAACACAGTTTATATCTTATCTTTTTATTATGCATGCATTCATATATATACATATATATATATTAAATATTTAAAACTTTATAAAAAATGTATGAACATGCTACATAAATAGCGATTTTGCTTTAAGCTGCCTGGTTCCAACTGCTGGTCCCTGACTTTGATTGCCAAGCGCTGTATTTTTTGTGGAGGTGACTGGTCCACACCTGCGTTGTCCTGTTGAAGGAACAGACATATAATCATGTAACACCGACCAGAAATTAATAAGAGAGAAAATCTAAAGAAATATTGCTTCTACAATTTCAATAAGAGGGTTCTATAAACTGAAAAGAATATGATACTAGTCATAGACTAAATTATTAAAGTGTTTACATTTTTAAATCTATTTCAATTTGAAAGAAAGGGGAAACTAACCAATGCTCTCTTCCGGTTCAGCTGGGACCTAGGCTGAAGGATGCTCTGGTCCAGGTGTGAAGTGCTTATCTGGTTCTGGCTCCTCAGTTTAAGATTCAGCTGCACCTTCTTGTCAATTTTCACACATATTTTATTTTGTGGAGGTGGGTGACAGACACCTTCCTGTTGAAGAAACAAACATAATCATGTTGGGTTGGTTTAATGAGTGCTTCTTAGACTAAATCGAAAGGCATATCTTTCTATTGTTTTGAAATATAATATAAAAGGATTTCTAATAGAGGACCTTGAAAACATAGTAGCATATTTGAGGACAATATTAAAATCTTTTGAATAAATCTGAAAATAAGTAAAACTGAGAGATGGAAGGGACTTACAGATGCTTTTGTGCTCCACGGGCAAGGCCTCTTACTCTGACTGGGCATGGGTGGATTTTGCGTTAAGCTGCCTGGTTCCAACTGCTGGTCCCTGACTTTGATTGCCAAGCGCTGTATTTTTTGTGGAGGTGACTGGTCCACACCTGCGTTGTCCTGTTGAAGGAACAGACATAAAATCATGTAACACTGACCAGAAATTAATAAGAGAGAAAATCTAAAGAAATATTGCTTCTACAATTTCAATAAGAGGGTTCTATAAACTGAAAAGAATATGATACTAGTCATAGATTAAATTATTAAAGTGTTTACATTTGTAAATCTATTTCAATTTGAAAGAAAGGAGGAAACTAACCAATGCTCTCTTCCGGTTCAGCTGGGACCTAGGCTGAAGGCTGCTCTGGTCCAGGTGTGAAGTGCTTATCTGGTTCTGGCTCCTCAGTTTAAGATTCAGCTGCACCTTCTTGTCAATTTTCACACATATTTTATTTTGTGGAGGTGGGTGACAGACACCTTCCTGTTGAAGAAACAAACATAATCATGTTGGGTTGGTTTAATGAGTGCTTAGACTAAATCGAAAGGCATATCTTTTAGAGCCCGACCGATTTATCGGTCTGTCGATTTTATCGGCCGATATGATCTGTCGCAGATATATCGGCATGCCGATATGCCACCGATATGAACGGGTGCACACGCGTCTCACAGCGCGCGAATGTTCACACACAATTATGTCAAAATGCCGGTCTTGTCGAGTATCATCGTAAACATAGTCGGTTATGTCTTAAGTGAACCTAAACATGAAATTTGCGAGTCACCGCCAGTGTTTTTGGTCATTTTCACAAGTTTCATGGCCCACAGAATATCTTGTTGTATGAATATCTGAACATGTAATATCAAAAGAAAGAACAGACCCTCTGTTTTATTCTAGCTTCATGCATTCTTTTTTTATCAACACTTGAATGTGAGTAAGTTTCATGAAAAAAGCTACATTTTGAGAAAAAAGCTGAGAAAATCGCAACTAACTTACATACAGATGGGATTCAGAACGATGATCAAAACACAGATCGAGTCCATCAACACCCCCAAAGCTTCACAGAAGCTCGTCCTGGGTCTACATTTCATTCAGTAACATTAGGCAGTTTTGATTTATATGCTGTTTAATGTTGATGATCGCGTTATTTTACATATGCGTCTGCTTAAAAGATCGCTCGCTCGTTCCTGCCTCTCCTTCGCCTGTGTTTTGATCAGATTCTGTACTCGTTCAGGAGATGCGTAATAGCGCCCCCCTTCCGTATAACAGTGAAAACACGGAAAAATCTTGTTAATGGCAGGGAAGTGTTTTCTCATAAAAGACGAGATAACAAAAGACAGAGGAAAAAAATAAAAAAAATAAAAAATAATTCACTCAAGGCTCTTGACTGAATACCTTTATTAAGGGTTAATCTATATTTATACACTGAAGATTATGAAGTGATATTTTACATTTGATTACTATTTCTGTACCTGAAAATCGTGTTTAGACCTATATGAAAAACCTGAAAATAACTTTTTCATTTGTATGTTTGTTCTGTTGTATTTATGTATAATGTAATGTATGTATATTCTGTATATACTGCATTCTATATACAGTACCAGTCAAAAGTTTGGACACACCACTGGGAAAGTGTGTCCAAACTTTTGACTGGTACTGTACTATAATATACACAAAGAATACCGGCCGATATATCGATATCGGACTTTTTTTTACTTCCTAATATCGGTATCGGGACCCCAAAAACCCATATCGGTCGGGCTCTATTGTTTGGAATATAATATAAAAGGATTTCTAATAGAGGACCTAGAAAACATAGTATTATATTTGAGGACAATATTAAAATCTTTTGAATAAATCTGAAAATAGCTAAAACTGAGAGATGGAAGGGACTTACAGATGCTTTTGTGCTCCACGGGCAAGGCCTCTTACTCTGACTGGGCATGGGTGGATTTTGCGTTAAGCTGCCTGGTTCCAACTGCTGGTCCCTGACTTTGATTGCCAAGCGCTGCATTTTTTGTGGAGGTGACTGGTCCACACCTGCGTTGTCCTGTTGAAGGAACAGACATATAATCATGTAACACTGACCAGAAATTAATAAGAGAGAAAATCTAAAGAAATATTGCTTCTACAATTTCAATAAGAGGGTTCTATAAACTGAAAAGAATATGATACTAGTCATAGATTAAATTATTAAAGTGTTTACATTTGTAAATCTATTTCAATTTGAAAGAAAGGAGGAAACTAACCAATGCTCTCTTCCGGTTCAGCTGGGACCTAGGCTGAAGGCTGCTCTGGTCCAGGTGTGAAGTGCTTATCTGGTTCTGGCTCCTCAGTTTAAGATTCAGCTGCACCTTCTTGTCAATTTTCACACACATTTTATTTTGTGGAGGTGGGTGACAGACACCTTCCTGTTGAAGAAACAAACATAATCATGTTGGGTTGGTTTAATGAGTGCTTAGACTAAATCGAAAGGCATATCTTTTAGAGCCCGACCGATTTATCGGTCTGTCGATTTTATCGGCCGATATGATCTGTCGCAGATATATCGGCATGCCGATATGCCACCGATATGAACGGGTGCACACGCGTCTCACAGCGCGCGAATATTCACACACAATTATGTCAAAATGCCGGTCTTGTCGAGTATCATCGTAAACATAGTCGGTTATGTCTTAAGTGAACCTAAACATGAAATTTGCGAGTCACCGCCAGTGTTTTTGGTCATTTTCACAAGTTTCATGGCCCACAGAATATCTTGTTGTATGAATATCTGAACATGTAATATCAAAAGAAAGAACAGACCCTCTGTTTTATTCTAGCTTCATGCATTCTTTTTTTATCAACACTTGAATGTGAGTAAGTTTCATGAAAAAAGCTACATTTTGAGAAAAACGCTGAGAAAATCGCAACTAACTTACATACAGATGGGATTCAGAACGATGATCAAAACACAGATCGAGTCCATCAACACCCCCAAAGCTTCACAGAAGCTTGTCCTGGGTCTACATTTCATTCAGTAACATTAGGCAGTTTTGATTTATATGCTGTTTAATGTTGATGATCGCGTTATTTTACATATGCGTCTGCTTAAAAGATCGCTCGCTCGTTCCTGCCTCTCCTTCGCCTGTGTTTTGATCAGATTCTGTACTTGTTCAGGAGATGCGTAATAGCGCCCCCTTCCGTATAACAGTGAAAACACGGAAAAATCTTGTTAATGGCAGGGAAGTGTTTTCTCATAAAAGACGAGATAACAAAAGACAGAGGAAAAAAATAAAAAAAATAAAAAATAATTCACTCAAGGCTCTTGACTGAATACCTTTATTAAGGGTTAATCTATATTTATACACTGAAGATTATGAAGTGATATTTTACATTTGATTACTATTTCTGTACCTGAAAATCGTGTTTAGACCTATATGAAAAACCTGAAAATAACTTTTTCATTTGTATGTTTGTTCTGTTGTATTTATGTATAATGTAATGTATGTATATTCTGTATATACTGCATTCTATATACAGTACCAGTCAAAAGTTTGGACACACCACTGGGAAAGTGTGTCCAAACTTTTGACTGGTACTGTACTATAATATACACAAAGAATACCGGCCGATATATCGATATCGGACTTTTTTTTACTTCCTAATATCGGTATCGGGCCCCCAAAAACCCATATCGGTCGGGCTCTATTGTTTGGAATATAATATAAAAGGATTTCTAATAGAGGACCTAGAAAACATAGTATTATATTTGAGGACAATATTAAAATCTTTTGAATAAATCTGAAAATAGCTAAAACTGAGAGATGGAAGGGACTTACAGATGCTTTTGTGCTCCACGGGCAAGGCCTCTTACTCTGACTGGGCATGGGTGGATTTTGCGTTAAGCTGCCTGGTTCCAACTGCTGGTCCCTGACTTTGATTGCCAAGCGCTGCATTTTTTGTGGAGGTGACTGGTCCACACCTGCGTTGTCCTGTTGAAGGAACAGACATATAATCATGTAACACTGACCAGAAATTAATAAGAGAGAAAATCTAAAGAAATATTGCTTCTACAATTTCAATAAGAGGGTTCTATAAACTGAAAAGAATATGATACTAGTCATAGATTAAATTATTAAAGTGTTTACATTTGTAAATCTATTTCAATTTGAAAGAAAGGAGGAAACTAACCAATGCTCTCTTCCGGTTCAGCTGGGACCTAGGCTGAAGGCTGCTCTGGTCCAGGTGTGAAGTGCTTATCTGGTTCTGGCTCCTCAGTTTAAGATTCAGCTGCACCTTCTTGTCAATTTTCACACACATTTTATTTTGTGGAGGTGGGTGACAGACACCTTCCTGTTGAAGAAACAAACATAATCATGTTGGGTTGGTTTAATGAGTGCTTCTTAGACTAAATCGAAAGGCATATCTTTCTATTGTTTTGAAATATAATATAAAAGGATTTCTAATAGAGGACCTAGAAAACATAGTAGCATATTTGAGGACAATATTAAAATCTTTTGAAAATAAGTAAAACAGAGATGGAAGGGACTTACAGATGCTTTTGTGCTCCACGGGCAAGGCCTCTTACTCTGACTGGGCATGGGTGGATTTTGCGTTAAGCTGCCTGGTTCCAACTGCTGGTCCCTGACTTTGATTGCCAAGCGCTGCATTTTTTGTAGAAGTGACTGGTCCACACCTGCATTGTCCTGTTGAAGGAACAGACATATAATCATGTAACACTGACCAGAAGTTAATAAGAGAGAAAATCTAAAGAAATGTTGCTTCTACAATTTCAATAAGAGGGTTCTATAAACTGAAAAGAATATGATACTAGTCATAGATTAAATTATTAAAGTGTTTACATTTTTAAATCTATTTCAATTTGAAAGAAAGGAGGAAACTAACCAATGCTCTTATCCGGTTCAGCTGGGACCTAGGCTGAAGGCTGCTCTGGTCCAGGTGTGAAGTGCTTATCTGGTTCTGGCTCAGCTGAACCTTCTTGTCAATTTTCACACATATTTTATTTTGTGGAGGTGGGTGACAGACACCTTCCTGTTGAAGAAACAAACATAATCATGTTGGGTTGGTTTAATGCGTGCTTCTTAGACTAAATCGAAAGGCATATCTTTCTATTGTTTTGAAATATAATATAAAAGGATTTCTAATAGAGAACCTAGAAAACATAGTAGCATATTTGATGACAATATTATAATTTTTGAATAAATCTGAAAATAAGTAAAACCGAGAGATGGAAGGGACTTACAGATGCTTTTGTGCTCCACGGGCAAGGCCTCTTACTCTGACTGGGCATGGGTGGTCCAGGAAGGGACTGTGCAAAGAGACTGGGCTTCTGCTGCCTCAGATGGTGAGGGATCCAGCATTTCCCTTGCTTTATGGTTCTGCCGGGCACTGCTGCTCCCTGTATGAATGGGGACAAGTTCACGGGCACAGGTGCATCTTGTGGAGCCATGGCGGCCATCTTCCTGTTCTCCTGTGCGTCCTGTTGAGAGCCGGATGCTCCCTGTGGGAAACAAGGTGGAACAAGCGCTCTCTGTGAGGTCTTAGGAGGCACAGAAGCTACACTAAAAAAAATAAATCCATAAAATAACAGAAAAAGTACTGGCATCACCCACACATTATCCAGTAATTTTACGGACATTTCTGTTAACCCTAACACACAACGTAATGAATTGCAAAATTCAAAGTACAGGTAAAACACCTGTAAAAAATAAATACGGAAAATTCAGTTAAATTAATACAGTACACTGTGCCCTATATTTTTACGGATTTTTTTTTTTAAGAGTGTACCTTTGGGATATTTGGCTGCCTCTGCTGCTCCCTCTGCTTCTGCTGCTTAGGGACCCTTATGATTTCTCCCTGGCAAGGCCTCTTACTCTGACTGGGCATGGGTAGATTTTGCTTTAAGCTGCCTGGTTCCAACTGCTGGTCCCTGACTTTGATTGCCAAGCGCTGCATTTTTTGTAGAAGTGACTGGTCCACACCTGCATTGTCCTGTTGAAGGAACAGACATATAATCATGTAACACTGACCAGAAATTAATAAGAGAGAAAATCTAAAGAAATATTGCTTCTACAATTTCAATAAGAGGGTTCTATAAACTGAAAAGAATATGATACTAGTCATAGATTAAATTATTAAAGTGTTTACATTTTTAAATCTATTTCAATTTGAAAGAAAGGAGGAAACTAACCAATGCACTCTTCCGGTTCAGCTGGGACCTAGCCTGAAGGCTGCTCTGGTCCAGGTGTGAAGTGCTTATCTGGTTCTGGCTCAGCTGAACCTTCTTGTCAATTTTCACACATATTTTATTTTGTGGAGGTGGGTGACAGACACCTTCCTGTTGAAGAAACAAACATAATCATGTTGGGTTGGTTTAATGAGTGCTTCTTAGACTAAATCGAAAGGCATATCTTTCTATTGTTTTGAAATATAATATAAAAGGATTTCTAATAGAGAACCTAAAAAACATAGTAGCATATTTGATGACAATATTATAATTTTTGAATAAATCTGAAAATAAGTAAAACCGAGAGATGGAAGGGACTTACAGATGCTTTTCTGCTCCACGGGCAAGGCCTCTTACTCTGACTGGGCATGGGTGGTCCAGGAAGGGACTGTGCAAAGAGACTGGGCTTCTGCTGCCTCAGATGGTGAGGGATCCAGCATTTCCCTTGCTTTATGGTTCTGCCGGGCACTGCTGCTCCCTGTGGGGTCCTCTGTATGAATGGGGACAAGTTCACAGGCACAGGTGCATCTTGTGGTGCCATCTTCCTGTTCTCCTGTGCTTCCTGTTGAGAGCCGGATGCTCCCTGTGGGAAACAAGGTGGAACAAGGGCTCTCTGTGAGGTCTTAGGAGGCACAGAAGCTACACTAAAAAAAAAAAAAATCCATAAAATAACAGAAAAAGTACTGGCATTACCCACACATTATCCAGTAATTTTACGGACATTTCCCATAACCCTAAAACACAACGCAATGAATTCAAAGTACAGGTAAAACACCTGTAAAAAATAAATACGGAAAATTCCGTTAAATTAATACAGTACACTGTGCCCTATATTTTTACGGATTTATTTTAGAGTGTACCTTTGGGATATTTGGCTGCCTCTGCTGCTCCCTCTGTTTCTGCTGCTTAGGGACCCTGATGATTTCTCCCTGTTTTGGGGAACCTGCAGGCACAAGTGCTCCCTGTGAGGCCCCAGAACACACAAGCGCACCTTTTGGGATCCTTGAGGGTATGTCTGCTCCCTTCGGAGACCCAGCGGGCACTGCCACTGCCTGTGGGGTACTGGCATGCACAGGCACTCCCACTGGGGTCCTGTCAGGTAAAGGTGTATCCTGTGGTGACTTGGCTTGGGGCTTCTGCTGTAGCAGCTCCTTCCTTAGCAGCTCAGGGATCTTTAGATTTCTCTTCTCTGGGATCTTGTCAGGGACAGTCGCTCCCTGTGCACAACAGGCAGGCTTTTGCTGCAGCATCTCCTGCTTCAGTGGCTCCGGGATCTTTACCTTTTCCCTCTTTGAGGTCTTGTCATGCACGGGTGCTCCCTGAACAGAATAAGCTTGAGGCTTCTGCTGCAGCAGCTCACTTCTCAGAGGCTCAGGGATCTTTAGCCTTTGCCTCTTTGAGATGTTGTCAGGCAGTGTTCCCTGAAGAGAAGCTTGAGGCTTCTGCTGAAGTGGCTCGGGGATCTTTAGTTTTTCCCCCTTTGAGGTCTTGTCATGCACGGGTGCTCCCTGAACAGAATAAGCTTGAGGCTTCTGCTGCAGCAGCTCACTTCTCAGAGGCTCAGGGATCTTTAGCCTTTGCCTCTTTGAGATGTTGTCAGGCAGTGTTCCCTGAAGAGAAGCTTGAGGCTTCTGCTGAAGTGGCTCGGGGATCTTTAGTTTTTCCCTCTTTGAGGTCTTGTCAGGCACGGGTGCTCCCTGAACAGAATAAACTTGAGGCTTCTGCTGCAGCAGCTCACTTCTCAGAGGCTCAGGGATCTTTAGCCTTTGCCTCTTTGAGATGTTGTCAGGCAGTGTTCCCTGAAGAGAAGCTTGAGGCTTCTGCTGAAGTGGCTCAGGGATCTTTAGTTTTTCCCTCTTTGAGGTCTTGTCAGGCACGGTTGCTCCCTGAACAGAATAAACTTGAGGCTTCTGCTGCAGCAGCTCACTTCTCAGAGGCTCAGGGATCTTTAGCCTTTGCCTCTTTGAGATGTTGTCAGGCAGTGTTCCCTGAAGAGAAGCTTGAGGCTTCTGCTGAAGTGGCTCGGGGATCTTTAGTTTTTCCCTCTTTGAGGTCTTGTCAGGCACGGGTGCTCCCTGAACAGAATAAGCTTGAGGCTTCTGCTGCAGCAGCTCACTTCTCAGAGGCTCAGGGATCTTTAGCCTTTGCCTCTTTGAGATGTTGTCAGGCAGTGTTCCCTGAAGAGAAGCTTGAGGCTTCTGCTGAAGAGGCTCGGGGATCTTTAGTTTTTCCCCCTTTGAGGTCTTGTCAGGCACGGGTGCTCCCTGAACAGAATAAGCTTGAGGCTTCTGCTGCAGCAGCTCACTTCTCAGAGGCTCAGGGATCTTTAGCCTTTGCCTCTTTGAGATGTTGTCAGGCAGTGTTCCCTGAAGAGAAGCTTGAGGCTTCTGCTGAAGTGGCTCGGGGATCTTTAGTTTTTCCCTCTTTGAGGTCTTGTCAGGCACGGGTGCTCCCTGAACAGAATAAACTTGAGGCTTCTGCTGCAGCAGCTCACTTCTCAGAGGCTCAGGGATCTTTAGCCTTGGCCTCTTAGAGATGTTGTAAGGAAGTGTTTCCTGAAGAGAAGACGCTTGAGGCTTCTGCTGCTGCAGCAGCTCCTGCCTCAGAGGCTCTGGGATATTTAGTTTTCGCCTATCTGGGACCTTATCTGGCAGGGGTGCACCATGTGGGGAACCTGTGGGCACTTTTGGGGCAGGCCCAGGTGCTCTATGTAGAGACTTGTGCACAGGTGCTCCCTGTGGAGACCCAACAGCCACAGGTGCTTCCTGTGGAGACCCAACAGCCACAGGTGCTTCCTGTGGGGACTCGGCAGCCACTGGTGCTCCCTGTGGTTTTTTCTGCCTCCACTTTCTCTGCTGCTCTGTGGTCTTGAGTGTTGCATCTGGGAGCAGGGCCTTCTCAGATGCATCACTGAAGACCAGGGGTGAGGTGAGGTTCCCCCTTTTAGAACTGGCATGCACAGGCGCTACCTGTTGGGACCTGGCGGGCACAGGTGCTCCCTGTGTGGACCTGGCAGGCATGGGTGCTTCCTGTGTCTTCTTCTGCCTCCACTGCTT
This sequence comes from Coreius guichenoti, assembly GCA_039654105.1. NCBI lineage: Eukaryota > Metazoa > Chordata > Actinopteri > Cypriniformes > Gobionidae > Coreius > Coreius guichenoti. Next base: position 27,844,097 of record CM077176.1, on the reverse strand, counting down.
CGTGGTTTTCGTTGTTGCATCTGAGAAGCTTGAGTGCGGGTACTGAGCCTTCTCAGATGCATCACTGAAGACCCGGGATGTGGGGCATGAAGTTTCTCTTGCCTCCGCTGTTCCCCACCACAGCCCTGAGGTGAGCTCCCAATACTCAGGCTCCTCAGAGATGGGGTGTGAAACCTCCATTATCGCCCACCACCGCCCCGCAGCAAGGGCCATGGTGAGCTCATCTGAGAGTTCAGGAGATAAGGACTGCTCTGCATTCTCATGAAAACCGGTTGACATATTCATATTGATTTTGAAAGATGATCTAAAGAACTGAACAATACTGCCTTTGTGCAATCTATATCTGTAAAACACTGTGAAAGAAAGAGAAAGGGAAGAGATTAGTTAAGTAAACATATATGAACCTGAAAGCTAATTGTCTTAGTTAACAAAATTCTCAAAAAAAAACTTTTTTTACAGTGTGAGTTATGTCCAGTGACTGTCCGTTAGAAGAGGCAAGGGAGGCTGAGAGTCTGTATTCAAAATGAACAATGAAGCTTAAAAAAAAAAAAAGGTTTTTCCAGCAGAAAAAATTTAGAATTTACCTACTAATGTACCTACTAATGTACCTAGATAATGTAAAAGTATATTTTATTGACTGCACGAATAGAAGAGGATGACAGAGATAAAGGCTCTATTCATACTAAACTAACCAATGAGAATAGATATTCAAATGAACATTCTACTGTCCAAAATGGCCGTTAAGGGCATAAGGAGGCTAAATGAAAATTACCTCCTTTTGCATATGTAAACAGTCAGAGATAACCATTAAGGCCAATCAGCTTTCAGTATCAGTTCAATGTGTCATCAGATCTACTATTGGTTGGTCAAAGAAATATAAAGGATCTCAAAGCAAGAGAGATTAAGGTCCATAAAATAATTTATCTTAATATAGGAGTGGTGGAGTTCCTCGCAAAGACAAAATAACGTCTATGTGGCTCTCCATTTGTGAATAAATGTTTAAAATGGTCATAGTCTGTATTTGGCACTGCAGGATTTGTTGATTTAATATAGGCCTACTGCAAAGTGCTGTGTTTGAGAGAGAATATAAAAAATATCATTAAATATCAATAATGTAGGAGGATATGTGTGTATGGGAGCATAACTATCAACAAATATATTAAAAAAAAACAAACAAACCCAATTTTCATTGTTTTGATCATTATTGTTTTACGTATCAGCCTCCCCGAAAACTTTCCACATAAATCACCACTGTGTAGCTATAGCATGCCTATTTAATTATCGCAATGTGCATCGAGTCAATAACATTCTATTGTTTAAGCAGATTCTTCTCTGAGTTATGAAAATATTTATTAAAATTAAAATCCCCAAACCCTGTATAAAAAGCGTACTTACGATCACTCGCCGACTCGCTACAAAATGCATAATTCTTCTGCACTCAAATGTATACTCATCAACGTTCTATAAGAATGTGGGGATCAATGACATCACAATACAGCACGGCGCTCAATAAACAAGTGTTTCTAGGCTTCGTTGAATTAAAACTGGACTTGCAATACAAATAGGCTACAAAGAGTGACTAAGCATTGTGATCCATTACTGTTCATACACATATCTGTTTTACCCTTGTACTGAAGTTTATGACTAATTCGCGGTTGTTGTTATTATTTATATACTTTTTTTCTTCTTACATTTGTACATTACAAACGGGAGCAAGCGACGCTGCGGTGGAGCAAACAGCTTGTTAAGCAGACCACTCAACCAAACTTAGTCAACATATAGGCTAGTAAAAGCCCATTTCTGATATAGCCTACATCTTAATGCACCTGTAGGCCTATGAGTTCTTGTTTTTATAGGCCTGTGCCTCATTTATGAAACGTGCTTATGCACAGATTTGATCTAGATTGTGCGTAGCCTACGCTAAAATACACGCCAATGTTCATATTTATAAAAACGGTCTTTAACTTGGAAAAGTGCTAATAATAATAATAATAATAATAATAGCTATTGTTTTCTTATTATTAGGGATGCGCAATTCCTAATTTTCAAGACAAATGTCTGACCCATTAACGTTTTTTTTTTGTTTTTTTTTTACATGTTTTACACGTGCAAATATCATAGACAACAGAACATGAGTTTTCACATATCGTCACATCACGCACCTGCAATACTGTGAACGGAGAAAAACTGAATAAAATTGTATAGGCTATAACGCAATTTTGACTGATATGATAGCGTACTTTAACCATGCAGCAAACGTTTTAAAACGCTTGAAACTTTTGAACTTTAAAAATGACTTAAATTACTTTTTCCCCAATTATAATTATGCTGATCCCTAATTATTATTATGTTGAAAATTAGACCCTTGGGGTAAGATGACCCAATATGCAATATCCATATGGGGGGGGGGGGGGGGTAATCACACACAGTTTCTGTCAATCTCATGTCAATCTTGAGTACCTGTAAAGTAGTACTGCATCCTTCATATCTCCGAAAGGTCTTTAGTTTATCATATTTATAAAAGACAGATACGCTGTACCGAGTCTTTCCGAGCGGCTGGAGGCGTATTGTGTGGGCGGAGCTAAAGAGTCACGAGCGCACGCAGCTATTGCGTTGAGAGCGTCATGGTTTATGAGGACATGGTTTGGTTTATGGACTATTCTATGTGACTTAGTAGCAAGCGGAATGGTTTTGCACGTCAGACTAGTGCGTGTTTACATAGAAAAACAATGGAATAGTATCGCATATGAATGAAGAAGCGCGCTTTGTGTGAACGGCCCCTAGGTTTAATATGAAATAATTCATTTAGTTCAACATATTTCCCCACTCTTTGTGTATTGTTGTTTGGAGTGGTTTTACAATAAACAAATAACACCTATAGTGGTCAACTAAACAAATGTATTTAAACACACACCATACATCGCATGCTCCATTGATAAATTAACTATAGGTTCATGTTGTTTAACTTTACTTGATGTGCACTTACGCGCTGATAGCCAACAACACACAGACATTTGAAGCAGTTTTACTCACTGCCTGCGGTTCCAATGCATGACCGTGAACCTTTATCTTTAGGACCGCTCCATCTTTCAGCATTAGACGATCTGCAAATCTGGAGTTGAACTGGGCCTTGTTTATAAAACAATCATCTCCGAAATGCAGGGAACAAACAAAAACACTTGCGCAACTCCGTTGCTGCTCCGGAAAAACAAACTCCATCCACTGTCCCCTTAACGCTGGGTTCTTTGGGAAGCTGAACAGGGTTGTCTTGCCCTGACAACCAAAATCACATTTCTTTGGTGACATGTTGATTTCGTGAAGTCCTGTGACCTGTGCAGCGCAGCCGACGACTTCCCTAAAGCCGAGCAAAGTGCGTTGATGGGCGTGCTTTTGCTCTCTCGCTCTGGTAGACTTGTGCGCGCGCGCGCCCTTCCGGGAGAAGTGCCCATACAAGGAAATTCCGCCCTGGTTGACGTCACATAGGCCCATACTCGAAAAAAACTTCCCGAAACGTGCGAGAAACCGGAAGGAGTATTTTTGGCACAGAAATGCTCCATCAAACGTCCAACTTATTTTTTGAAATTTTGGCCATGTTTAGCATGGGAATCCAAGTCTTTAACAGTGTAAAAAACTCAGAATGCATGAAATAGCATTATACCCCCCCTTTAAGTGATCCTTAAGTGATGTAGGATTCTGTTTTGTCTGTCATCGGTTATTAGATTATTCAACTAAATTGTCAAAAGTAAATTTGAAATAGATTTAGTATTTTACATTAATGACACTTTAAAAATATATATATAAATATTAATAAGAACCACCATTGGACTACTTGATTGAAAAATGTTATTTCAAAATGAAAACAAGTTATCAAAGAGTAACCGTTTCAAGTTGAATTAAAAAAATTTTTTTTTTTTTTGAGTGTTATAAGGCATGCACTCTACATAAGGTACTATCACATAATTTTCAAAATTCACCAAAATATAACTTTCAAAACTGTTTTATTGATTTGTTGTTTATTGAAAGCTTTTTTTAGAATGATGAACAACTGGCATTTTGTTAAACTAGAATCCATTGAATACACTGTACTTCTATCCTTTACAGCGTTTTCGTTTTCATTGACAAACATTAATCTGACTAAGGTCTATTGTTTCCACTTGCTCATGACGGCCTTCACTGTATTCCATGGAAAATCTAATGTTTTGTACTTTTGTACCCTTCACCGGATTGGCTTCTCTTAACAATGAGCTCCTTGTGGGCCACATTGTCTTCCGCAATAAGATCCTACTGAAACAGCTTCAGTTACTCAGAATCACTTAAAAGATGACTGGAAGATTATAATTACTTTTACTGATGTATAGAAATCGAAAGCTTGCCTAAGTAGGCTACATATAAATTGAGATAAACTCTCTGAACTCTACTGCACCCTGTCCAGTCAGGGAAAAAAGGCAGCGCGTTGAAACTTCATGAATCCTTAGATTTGATTTTTGTTTTGCATTTCAATGTGCTTTTCAATTTTCAATGTGCTTTTCAATTGTACGTCATTTCAAAGGGTTCAGGAAGGGTTGACACATGCTGCCTTTGTGTACAAGGTACAGTCGAGTTCAGACAGTTTATCTCAATTTATATATCAGCCACAACATTAACCACTGACAGGTGAAGTGAATAACATTGATTATATCCTTACAAAGGCACCTGTCTAGAGGTGGGATATATTAGGCAGCGGGTGAATAGTCAGTTCTTGAATTTAATGTGTTGGAATGGGCGAGCAAAAAGATCTGAGTGACTTTGACAAGGGCCAAATAGTGATGGGTAGACATGGCTATAGCATATCCAAAATGGGGTGTTCCTGGTATGCAGTGGTTAGTACCTACTAAAAGAGATGCAAGTTAGGACAACAGGTGAACCGGCATCAGGGTCATGGGCGCCAAAGGCTCATTGATGCACGCTGAGAGCTTCTTTAAGATCAGAGTGTGTGTGTCATTTACCTGGGGAAGAGATGCAGGATGCACTATGGGAAGAAGGCAGGTCACCGAAGGCAGTTTTATGCTCCATACAATGTTCTGCTGGAAAACCTTGGGTCCTGACATTCATGTGGATGTTACTTTGACACGTACCACCTACTGTTGCAGACCAAGTACACCCCTTCATTGCAATGGCAAACTCACCAGATCTCAGTCCAATTGATCATCTATGGGACGTTCTGGACCAACAAATGCATGCAACATACTTACCATGGTGTTCACAGGGTTTTTTAATCTTTGACCAATCAATACTCATTTAGTTATCTGACTGTGGTTATTGTATAATGAGTCAAAAATAATTTATTCCATTTGTCATATTTTACAATATATATTAAAATTATTTGCATAAATATTACACTAACAAATATCCTAACAAATGTTTAGCCTTTTAAAAGTGAGCTAGAAATCAAATAAAATATGTATTCACTATTGAAATGATTATTTTTCAATTATTAATTTATTTTAAATTTGTCTGGAAATCACAATTCCCTAATATTTCCATGTTGTCTTTTAGAGCGTCCGACTCTCATACCCGTGGACCCGGGTTCGAGTCCCGCTTAGAGCGGGGCGGTTCGAACAGGAGGGGTTACATATGACCTGTACATGGTTGTCTTAACCTTTATAAGCTATTTGGGGTCTTTTTGACCCCTAATGACATTTGCTGAAATTAAATGTTTTTTCCCCTCATCTCAATGGCATGAGACTTGATGTGGTGGTTAACACTTGATAGCTCTACAAACAATAAAATAAATTGGAATGATATCTGGTTGTATGTTACACCGTGTATGGCAAGCCGTTTTGACTTTTAATCATTCTCAGGATATGTATTTGTGATATCAACAATTACATTTTCACTAGTTAAAATGTTAATTCTTGATATCAGGAATTAGATTTCCACTAGTAACAATGGCAATTTTTGATATCAGAAATTACATTTCCACTAGTAACAACGTTAATTCTTGATATCAACAATTGAATTTTCACGAGTTAAAATGCTAATTTTTGATATCAAGAATTTAATTTCCACTAGTAAAAACTCTAATTCTTGATATCAGTAATTGTATTTTCACTAGTGAAATGTCACCATAGGCTGCCATTCAAATTCAATTGTTGATATCAAGAATGGATTTCTTACTAGTTGAAATTCCAATTTCAGATATCAGAAATACAAATCTTACTAGTAAAAATGCGAATTTCTGATATCAATAATTGCATTGATACTAGTGCAAATATCTATTCTTGATATCAACAATTGAATTGGTACTAGTAACAATGTTTATTTTTGATATCAATAATTCGATTGTCACTAGTAACAATGTTAATTTCTGATATCATGAATGTGATTGTTACTAGTAAGAAAGCCATTTTAGATATCTGAAATTATATTGATATCACAGATACATTTTCAGATATCAAAAATTAACATTTTTACTAGTAGCAATTCAATTGTTGACATCAAGAATAGACATTTCAACTAGTGACAATTGAATTCTTGATATCAGAAATCCGCATTTTTACCAGTAACAATGTAATTATTGATATAAAAAAATATATTTCTACTAGTAAGAAGTACAAAGCTGATATCTGTATTCGGAATTTTAACTAGTAAGAAATGCATTTTTGATATCTGTAATAGTTTTGTCGCCATTTTAACATTTAAACACATGTAGGATATGAATTGTTGATATCAACAATTAAATTCTTGATATCAGAAATGCTGATTGATGATATCAGGAATTGAATTCTTGATATCAAAAATGACGTCATCACTCGCAGAAATACATTTATGATATCACAAATGAAATTACAACTAGTGAGAAACATACTTCTTGATATCTGTAATTTAATTCTTGATATCTGTAATTTAATTCTTACATGTTAAAATTAAATTTTCACTAGTAAAAGTTGTTATTGCAGATATCATGATTTCCTTTTTGGATATGTGCATAGTAATGAACCCCTTTTTGGATATGTGCATAGTAATGAACTCCTTTTTGGACATGTGCATAGTAATGAACTCCTTTTTGGATATGTGCATAGTAATGACGACTGCTTATAAATATTCAAATAAGAGCGTGATGTTTTCACGTGACAGAACGGCGATGTGTGAACAAACTGGCAATGGCAGTGGAGGTTTTAAGGCAAATTGAAAGGCAATGTTATGCCATTGAAAGGACGTATCACTATGGCTTTTGCGGTCAACGACATCTTCGTGCCATAGACTTGGTCGGCATTACTGGGAACGCCCACAAAAACGTCATATCCGTTTATGCCGTGGGGGAAAACAACCCATTCGAATGAAAGCGCGTAGACCTTGTTAGATGCTTTATCTTTACTTTTTGTAATGATTACGATTGATTTTTGCCTGATGCAATGCCGAAAAGTTGCTGTGTGGCGTTCTGCACCTCTAATAAGTTAAACCTTAAGTTTTATACTGCCGAAACACAGACGGAGCCGTTCGTCAATTCCGAAAACCTGTGTAATACGTCCATTACAGTTAAACATTTGCACTACGTGATGCTGGTATTATTGTTGTAAATATGAAAACATAAGAGATTTCATTACTGCAATCGCAAAAGTTTGTTTAACAAAAACGCCAATATAGTCATAGCCTACTTGTCACGGGACTCGAACTGCGTCAAAAAGCAGTCAACTTATCATTAAAGCAGATTTTCACGCAAGCTATCACATAGTGTGTGAGGTTATTAATGTACAATACATTTAAAAGTCTTCTTTATTTCATGATGGGAAGGGCTGGGCTCATGTTTGTGCTTCAAGCTTACAAGCTGATATTAGTCACATTACATGTACGACATTTGAATGACATTTCTCGTCAGAATACATGCTGCTGCCCCAAATAAATCATCCAGTCTTTCGATGAAGACGGTTGCTAGAAAAAAGCAAAAAACGTTGCTGTTATTGTCAGTAATTTGAGAATAGTGTGACACTGACATGTCAACTCCAAATTTGCTTTGTAAAATGTAAATGCTGAACTAATTCATTCGTGCATGGCTGTATTAACAAGAAAAAACGAATAAATGAACAGATAAAGCTACATGAATGCAAGACAACAGAAAACTGATGGATGTCTAAACTTTATCTAAACCTGTGTCACTGATGCCAAACAGCTCATCCGTAACTGGATTTTAGGCTTTTGACAAATGTTTGTTAAACGTGGCACGGCTGTAAATTAACGTTTGACATTAGACTCTGCGCATTTCATGTTTCTGTTCTAGCCCAAACAAATACAAACGCCCTTTGCATTGCACACGGCATATTCAGAAAAACATTTCATAGCAGAAGACAAGTTTTATGATCATTTTAAAACGTTAAATGTATGTAATACATACTCTAAATCCATTAAATTCAGTCTTAATCGAAAGACTGCATGGGTGATTTATGAATAGGCAAGTAATATTTGTGGGAGCAGCATGCGTTTTGTAGAGAAAATGACACCTCTGGCCATTGCGTTGGGTCGTTTTTCCATTCACAGATACTGTACGAACAATCCGACCCAATACGGCTCAGTTTTTCTATATATCTTGCTCTGTCAAGCGGCAAAAGTGATTCTAAATAGGCTATACTGGGTTAACGCCATGCATTTGTGGGGAATGGACTGTTTTCCCCGACGCCACGCCCCCATCTATGACACGACGCCTACCATCAAATTACATTTGAACTAGTAAAAACTATAATTCTTGATATCTGTAATTGTATTTTCACTAGTTAAATGTCACCATAGGCTGCCATTCAAATTAAATTGTTGATATCAAGAATTAATTGTTGATATCAAGAATATAATTGTTGATATCAAGAATTAATCGTTGATATCAAAAATTAATCGTTGATCAAGAATATAATTGTTAATATCAAGAATATAATTGTTGATATCAAGAATTAATTGTTGATATCAAGAATTAATCGTTGATATCAAGAATATAATTGTTGATATCAGGAATATAATTGTTGATCATTAAGAATTAATTGTTGATATCAAGAATATAATTGTTGATATCAAGAATTAATCGTTGATATCAAGAATATAATTGTTGATATCAGGAATATAATTGTTGATCATTAAGAATTAATTGTTGATATCAAGAATTTAATTCTTGATATCAAAAATGACGTCATCACTCGCATTTCAGATCTCATGAATTCTTTTTTGGATATGTGCATAATTTAATGACAAGTGTCTACGTCGCTTATAATTATTTAAAAATCAGACTAGAATGGCGGACAAACGACGAGGCACAGCGCCACACAGCGCAAGGGAAAGGGAGAACGGCAAATTCGATTAACTCTCATGAACATAAAAAGCTATTTTCGTGTAGTTTTAATGTTTATTTGCGCCAAACGGAAATACAATAAAAACACAACAAGACATAGTCTAGGCTAAGGGGCTTTGAATAAGGGAGAAATAAGGGATTTTTAAATGTAGTTGCAGTAAATCGTGTTCATTTAGTGTAGCCTACTGACAGTCGTTTCATATTATTAGTGTAAATAGAAATATGTAAAATGCTCATAGATCACTAGCTACATGTTTTTTTTCTTTTTAACTTTACACAATAAAACATATTTGTCAAGTTTCCAGACACGATTAAATATTTTGCTTTACATTTAAAATGAGGAGACCATTTTATTTATCTCTTTTAAGATGACATATTCCTTTCTATTCCATTCTATTGTAAAGGGTAAAATTCAATAACCAAAACAACACTGTAAAACTTTGCAGTGTAAATTTGCAGTAGCCTAATTAACTGGCAGCAGCTACACCTACAAGGTACTGTTGTTTTGACAGTTTTTTACTGTAAAAAATTGTCCTAATTTATCTGTAAAAAGCTGGCAGCACAGTTGCACTAAATTAAAACTCAATTTAATTAATTTCATTTGCAGAAACTGACTGCCATAAAATGGTCAATTGCCATTTAAGTTAATAAACTAATATAGTGTGCTAATAATGTGAGCATAATAAAACTGTGAACTTATTTAATTTCAATTGTTTTTTTTTACTTGTTAATTAACTAGCAAACAGCTTATCACTGCACCAGCAACTACACAGTTACTGCTTTTAGATAAAGCAACATGCAGCATATCATCAGTGTTTCTGCTTGGACTGAAGCACAGGCTCTTCAGCACAATGGTGACACAAAACTCAGATAAGAGAAACACTTTAAATTCTGGCATAACAGAACAACATTAAAAACAAACAGATCACCCATCATTGTGTGTGTGTGTGTAAAAACACATGAATTAACACGTCAACATTTACTTTCCTGATTAGTCATTGAGTTTACATACATTTTTACAGTAAACTACTGGCAGCAGCTTCACAAAGTACTGCTTTCTACAGTTTACTTACTGTAAACTTAATTTACAGTTTATTGTTGTTAAACTACATTTCAGCAGAGGAGGATTAAACAACTCCAGTCCACAAACAGCATTACCAGCTTCACTTATTTCTAACCAGGGGTGTGTTTCCCAAAAGCATCGTTAGCAAACTATGGTTGCAAGTTCCATTGAATTCCATTAGTAATGACAGAACTTGCGCCCAGTTGGCTCCTGGAAACACACCCCCGTTTTGACTTTTTCTTTCATAAATCTACAGAAGCTCTTAGTGAGAAATAACAGATACTTGTATTTAGATGTTGGTGTTTTATTGAAAATGTCTGGTTACCATTATAGTGATCAGTATTTGCTTTAGTTGGGCTACTGACCTTTTATTTCTTAGTTCTTTTGGCTGCTGCGATGTGTTTATAAGACATGTTTGCTATAGCAAAAACAAAAAGCCAAGAAAAGATGTGATTGTGATGTGGCTTATTTATTGATAATGATTTAATCATCACGTAGCGGCCTGACTCACTGGTCTCATCAAGTGTCAAGTCCGTTATTGACAGTGTTATGTTTTTAATGCACTTTACTTTAATGCACTTCACATTACCACAATTGTGATACCGCCGCAGTCAATTATAAAGGATTTTTAACCACACTGTTCACAAAAACATTTGAAAATCTATTATATATATTTTTTCAAATAGGCTATAGGATTATGTCTTAAGCAACTGTCAGATGGGTTAGTGTATCAGATCCAGTGTCCGTAAAATGGCTATCATTCATCTTATCCAATGTAGGCCTATTTCAAGAACTGGACATGTTATATAAAAATATTCTAATGCAAGTTATTAGCACATTAGGCACAGTGTATCATGTTATATTTTACCCACACATTGGTCCCAATGGTCAAGAAAATCAGAGCTGGGTAGAGAGTGTAAATAGTTTGGCTCATCATTAGGCTATCCCATAAGAGAAAGTGTCGGTGTACATAATACATCAAAATTTATAGTGAAAAAAAAGTTCAGCAGCAATAACATTGCATTACACTGTGTTCTATCGCACTCACACCCGTAGAATTTGGGCACGCTTTATGACGACTCATTCTGTATATCCATATGTAAATATCATGGAACGATATAAAAATCGTCCAGAAAAACGTTCAAACTTTGTTTGACTCATTACACATCTTTCGTTTTGGTTGTATTTTTATTTGATGCATTAGAAAGTGTAATTAAAACAAAAATAAACATACAGTGGGGAGAACAAGTATTTGATACACTGCCAATTTTGCAGGTTTTCCTACTTACAAAGCATGTAGAGGTCTGTAATTTTTATCATAGGTACACTTCAACTGTGAGAGACGGAATAAAAAAACAAAAATCCAGAAAATCACATTGTATGATTTTTAAATAATTAATTTGCATTTTATTGCATGACATAAGTATTTGATCACCTACCAACCAGTAAGAATTCCGGCTCTCACAGACCTGTTAGTTTTTCTTTAAGAAGCCCCCCTGTTCTCCACTCATTACCTGTATTAACTGCACCTGTTTGAACTCGTTACCTGTATAAAAGACACCTGTCCACACACTCAATCAAACAGTCTCCAACCTCTCCACAATGGCCAAGACCAGAGAGCTGTGTAAGGACATCAGGAACAAAATTGTAGACCTGCACAAGGCTGGGATGGGCTACAGGACAATAGGCAAGCAGCTTGGTGAGAAGGCAACAACTGTTGGCGCAATTATTAGAAAATGGAAGAAGTTCAAGATGACGGTCAATCTCCCTCGGTCTGGGGCACCATGCAAGATCTCACCTCGTGGGGCATCAATGATCATGCGGAAGGTAAGGGATCAGCCCAGAACTACACGGCAGGACCTGGTCAATGACCTGAAGAGAGCTGGGACCACAGTCTCAAAGAAAACCATTAGTAACACACTACGCCGTCATGGATTAAAATCCTGCAGCGCATGCAAGGTCCCCCTGCTCAAGCCAGCGCATGTCCAGGCCCGTCTGAAGTTTGCCAATGACCATCTGGATGATCCAGAGGAGGAATGGGAGAAGGTCATGTGGTCTGATGAGACAAAAATAGAGCTTTTTGGTCTAAACTCCGCTCGCCGTGTTTGGAGGAAGAAGAAGGATGAGTACAACCTCAAGAACACCATCCCAACCGTGAAGCATGGAGGTGGAAACATCATTCTTTGGGGTTGCTTTTCTGCAAAGGGGACAGGACGACTGCACCGTATTGAGGGGAGGATGGATGGGGCCATGTATCACAACCTCCTTCCCTCAGTAAGAGTATCGAAGATGGGTCGTGGCTGGGTCTTCCAGCATGACAACGAGCCAGGGCAATTAAGGAGTGGCTCCGTAAGAAGCATCTCAAGGTCCTGGAGTGGCCTAGCCAGTCTCCAGACCTGAACCCAATAGAAAATCTTTGGAGGGAGCTGAAAGTCCGTATTGCCCAGCGACAGCCCCGAAACCTGAAGGATCTGGAGAAGGTCTGTATGGAGGAGTGGGCCAAAATCCCTGCTGCAGTGTGTGCAAACCTGGTCAAGAACTACAGGAAACGTATGATCTCTGTAATTGCAAACAAAGGTTTCTGTACCAAATATTAAGTTCTGCTTTTCTGATGTATCAAATACTTATGTCATGCAATAAAATGCAAATTAATTACTTAAAAATCATACAATGTGATTTTCTGGATTTTTGTTTTAGATTCCGTCACTCACAGTTAAAGAGTACCTATGATAAAAATGACAGACTTCTACATGCTTTGTAAGTGGGCAAACCTGCAAAATCGGCAGTGTATCAAATACTTGTTCTCCCCACTGTATGAAAAAATGACATGAGGTTATGTTCAGGACAATGGTAAAATATATGATAAATACATGAATTTTTTCCGTTAATTCTCCGAAGGACCCAGTGGCCAATAAAAATAAACAGAATTAAACTACTTTTTTAAAGAATTAACAGAAAAGGCCATAATATCTTTTTTATGTTTCATTAACTAAACAAATAAATAAAGGAGGAGCCGTTTCTCTACGTGGATGTTCTTCCTCCATCTTCGGCCTAAAGAGGATTATGGGAAAACCAGATCTCATTAATATTCATGAACTCATTACCATAGCTATTCTTACATGTAAAAATGGCATTTCTAGATATCTGTAATAGTATTTTTACTAGTTAAAATATTAAGATATCAGTAATTCTATTTCCACTAGTTGCAAGGGCAATTTCAGATATCAGCTGCCTTTGTTGATATCAATAATTACATTGTTACTGGTAAAAATGCGGATTTCTGATATCAAGAATTCAATTGTCAATAGTTGAAATGTCTATTCTTGGTCAACAATTGAATTGCTACTATATCTGAAAATGTATTTGTGATATCAATATAATTTCAGATATCTAAAATGGCTTTCTTACTAGTAACAATCACATTCATGATATCAGAAATTAACATTGTTACTAGTGACAATTCAATTGTTGATATCAAGAATAGATATTTGCACTAGTATCAATGTACAAACCCGATTCCAAAGAAGTTGGGACACTGTACAAATTGTGAATAAAAACAGAATGCAATGATGTGGAAGTTTCAAATTTCAATATTTTATTCAGAATACAACATAGATGACATATCAAATGTTTAAACTGGGAAAATCATTTTATCATTTATCATTTTAAGGGAAAAATAAGTTGATTTTAAATTTCATGGCATCAACACATCTCAAAAAAGTTGGGACAAGGCCATGTTTACCACTGTGTGGCATCCCCTCTTCTTTTTATAACAGTCTGCAAACGTCTGGGGACTGAGGAGACAAGTTGCTCAAGTTTAGGAATAGGAATGTTGTCCCATTCTTGTCTAATACAGGCTTCTAGTTGTTCAACTGTCTTAGGTCTTCTTTGTCGCATCTTCCTTTTTATGATGCGGCAAATGTTTTCTATGGGTGAAAGATCTGGACTGCAGGCTGGCCATTTCAGTACCCGGATCCTTCTACGCAGCCATGATGTTGTAATTGATGCAGTATGTGGTCTGGCATTGTCATGTTGGAAAATGCAAGGTCTTCCCTGAAAGAGACGACGTCTGGATGGGAGCATACGTTGTTCTAGAACTTGGATATACCTTTCAGCATTGATGGTGCCTTTCCAGATGTGTAAGCTGCCCATGCCACACGCACTCATGCAACCCCATACCATCAGAGATGCAGGCTTCTGAACTGAGCGCTGATAACAACTTGGGTTGTCCTTGTCCTCTTTAGTCCGGATGACATGGCGTCCCAGTTTTCCAAAAAGAACTTCAAATTTTGATTCGTCTGACCACAGAACAGTTTTCCACTTTGCCACAGTCCATTTTAAATGAGCCTTGGCCCAGAGAAAACGCCTGCGCTTCTGGATCATGTTTAGATATGGCTTCTTTTTTGACCTATAGAGTTTTAGCCGGCAACGGCGAATGGCACGGTGGATTGTGTTCACCGACAATGTTTTCTGGAAGTATTCCTGAGCCCATGTTGTGATTTCCATTACAGTAGCATTCCTGTATGTGATGCAGTGCCGTCTAAGGGCCCGAAGATCACAGGCATCCAGTATGGTTTTCCGGCCTTGACCCTTAAGCACAGAGATTGTTCCAGATTCTCTGAATCTTTGGATGATATTATGCACTGTAGATGATGATAACTTCAAACTCTTTGCAATTTTTCTCTGAGAAACTCCTTTCTGATATTGCTCCACTATTTTTCGCCGCAGCATTGGGGGAATTGGTGATCCTCTGCCCATCTTGGCTTCTGAGAGACACTGCCACTCTGAGAGGCTCTTTTTATACCCAATCATGTTGCCAATTGACCTAATAAGTTGCAAACTGGTCCTCCAGCTGTTCCTTATATGTACATTTAACTTTTCCGGCCTCTTATTGCTACCTGTCCCAACTTTTTTGGAATGTGTAGCTCTCATGAAATCCAAAATAAGCCAATATTTGGCATGATATTTCAAAATGTCTCACTTTCAACATTTGATATGTTATCTATATTCTATTGTGAATAAAATATAAGTTTATGAGATTTGTAAATTATTGCATTCCTTTTTTATTCACAATTTGTACAGTGTCCCAACTTTTTTGGAATCGGGTTTGTAATAGAGCTACCTAGTCTGCGCATTCTTTAAATTTCCTTCCCAGAAAATGACCAAAGAAACCTTAACCTACAGGATATGTCATACGGCTAAAATGAAAAATGTGTTCTGTTTTGTTATTCCTGTGATCTAAATATCACAAAAGTTGTTTTCTCATGATCAAAACATAATAAAAGATATTTTTTGTGATCTAAACAACACATTTTCTCATTATCTAAACATAAGTTTTTTGTGTGCGATCAAAACAGTGTTTTTCTTGTGATTTAAACAACAAAAGTTGTTTTTTATGATCCAAACATAAAAGCGGTTCTTGTGATCTAAACAACAAATGCTGTTTTTGTGATCTAAACTAACAAAAGTTGTTTTCTTATGTTAGTTGTTACCAAGGGCGTAGTTTTGGTTTGAACATTGGGGGGGTTGAAGTGTAAACCGTTTAGCGGGATCCCGGGGCATGCTCCCTCATGAGATTTATTTCTTTATTTGTTTGTTTGTTTGTTTAATTTTGCAAAATGGTCTTTTGTGGTATCATCCACACATGCGTTGATAACATAACTGCAAAAAAGTAATAGCCTAGTTAACAATTACTTGTTTACATAGGATATGATGTATTTGTATTTTATTTAAGCACCTAAAAACTTACTAGTTTGACAGAATTTTCTAAATTAAAGTGCTATGATAGGTCAAACTAACTGTACTTAACATGTACTTATATTGAAAATGTTAATTTTCTGTCATCTTTAGGAATATCTGAAAGCCAGGTTTACCTAATATATGTCGTTATTAGCAGGAAGACATTTTACATTTTTTAATTCAAGAAGGTCCTCTTGATTCTAACGTGTACTTGGCCTTATGAAAAAGTTACTAAGTTCTTGTAATTGTTTAACTATAGCATTTGTTACAATAAGAAGGTAAGACCATTGGTGACTCTTCAGTACAATGCTAAGGCCAATGTTAACCTTTTTCTTTCTTTTTTTATATCTATAGCATTTGTAATGAAAAATAGCAACACACGTTTAGAAACTATAGTTACAACTTTCTCCTCTTTTCATCAGTCTTTTTAGTTCATGTGGCTGTTCTAGGTCACGTTCGACTTTCTCCGTAGCGTTTTAAAGCGGTAAATTCTATAGTATACGGTGATTCGTGCGTCACTCACGCACAATTATAAACCAGGCTTCAGTCGTATTGCACAGATAACTGGTACGTTCAGTTCGTACGGGAACTGAATGCGCGATGTATATAATTAATTAATAGTCTGATTCTATGTTTCCATTAACCATGGTAGGCTATAAATATTGGGGGGGTTGTACTTGCTTGTTTTGGTTATTGGGGGGGTTACCTCCCTCACCCCCCCCCACCCCTCACCTCTGGACAGCTAAAGAGTGAACACTGATCTAGGGATAAACTGAAATAAAGAGAGTATCATCTCTTGTCCAGCTGTGAACAGAGGGGCAGAAAATGTCTCTCACCTGTGTCGTGGGAGGTGATTGAGCAGCATGGTACGGCCGATGTCCATCGTGTTCGCTCCCTCACTCACTATGATGCAGTCTTTGGGCAGGAGCTCAGAAATATGGTGGAACGCTGTGTAGTAGTTCACGCACCTGGCGACAGAACGTACGTCTCCGTTCCCTCCTTCAGGGAACTAGGGTTACATACGTAATCGAGACGTTCCCTTTCAGTCGGTCACGTTCGACATACGTCGGAACTGACCGACGAATTGGGGATCCTACCAACACGCCAGTGATGCTGGCCCTTCCAGCACCCTGCTTGAGCTCGCTGGACCGCTCCTATGTTGGAGACACGGGGCTAGCCGAGTAGGGTAGCTGGTACCGTGGAGGAATACACATATGGGGTTGCCGTAGGAACCGCTACATATGGATACCCAGCTTACACACACGTTCCACATGCATATGGGTGTAAGCTTGGTGTCAGACGGTCGCAACGTCTGACACCGAGGGGTGACGGAGGAGCTCGACAGGGTTAGCCATTTCTGGGGAACACAACTGGAGACAATAGTCGCACGTATCCGGCCCAGGGGGCGGGAATGGCGTTGCAAGCCGACACTAGAACGGGCACTTAGCGCTAATGGCCACTGGGGGCGAGTACACGGGAAGATACCGGCTCTACACGGAGGCTATAGAATCTAGCGAACGTGTTAGGTGTCGCCCAGCCCGCAGCTCTACATATATCTGTCAGCGAGGCACCTTGAGCCAGCACCCAGGAGGAAGCCACACTCTTAGTTGAGTGTGCTCGCAACCCGAATGGGCAAGGCACGTCTTGGGACTGGTAGGCCAAGACGATAGCATCCACTATCCAGTGGGATAGCTATCCAAGCTTGGGCTTAGCAGGGGCAGAGGCGGACGCAGGGGGACACCCTCGGCGACGAGCAGGCCGAGCAGCCGACGACTGGGTGGAGGCAGCAGCTGGTCGTCGGGGCAGGATGTTTTTGATCGCCTCCGTCTGCTTCTGGGCCACCGAGAACTGCTGGGCGAAGCTCTCGATGGTGTCGCCAAAGAGGCCGGCCTGGCAGACAGAGGCGTTGAGAAACCGCACTTTGTCGTTCTCACACATATCCGCCAGGTTCAGCCACAGGTGGCGTTCCTGGACCACTAACGTGGACATCACCCGACCCAGGGAGCGTGCAGTGACTTCATGCGTGGAGGGCGAGGTCCGTCGCCGTACGCAGTTTCTGCATAACCCCTGGGTCAGAACTACCCTCGTGCAGTTCCTTTAGCGCTTTGGCCTGGCCCTTTTAGCGCTTTAGCCTCTTTGTCGACGCCATCGAGAGCTTCGCCCAGCAGTTCTGCAGGAGCACCATGGCATGCAAAGACGACGTGGCTTCTCCGCAGGCTGTGTAAGCCTTGCCCGTCAGCGCAGACGAGAACTTACACGCCCGGGAGGGGAGATGCGGATTACCCCGCCAGTCGGCAGCGGTCTTGGGACACAGTTGCATCGCCACAGACCGCTCCACTGCCGCCATCGAGGGTAGTGAGGACGGAGGAGTCAGTCGATCGGTTTCTAGCGTTGTAAGGCGCTGTCCACGACTTTGGGATCTCCTGATGCATTTCCGGGAAGAAAGGGGCGGGGTGGGAGAACTAGCACGGGCCATCCCGAGAAACCAATCGTCCAGCCGCGAAGGTTCTGGACACGGTGGAGGGTTCCACTTGAGCCCGACACTTGTGGCGGCCCGGGAAAGCATAGCCGTGAGCTCTGGATCAGACTCGGGCAACCCTGCCACACCCGAAGTGGGCAACGCAGCCGAATCTTCATCTCCAGAGGACATTAGCTCGTCCCCCGATGCAGCGATCGAAATCATATCCTCAGCCGGAGCCCCGAAAGTCACGGCTGGCCCCCCATGGGAAGGACCAGCGCACTCTCTCGGAAACTCCACTGGCGCAGCAGAGGGGGAGGGGCCCGAGGAGCCTGTTGACCCGTCGGGGAAGCCCTTACAGTAACCCTCATGTCTCCACCAAAGCTAAAAGTAGCAGCCCTCTGCTTCGCAGCGGGAGGACCACTAGATCGGGGGATACGCAATGGGACTCCACCCCTTCTTAGGTATTCGAGCCTAGACCGTAAGACTGCGATGGTCATGTTCCCGCAGTGGGAACATGAGTCATTCACAAACGCTGCCTCAGCGTGCTGAACGCCCAAACACGTGAGACAACGATCGTGACCGTCAACTGGGGACAGAAATCGATAGCATACAGAAACACACGGTTTGAATGACATCTTGAAAAAGTTGCTCTTTTAGAAAAGGAAAAAAAACGCTCTTACTAGTGCTGAGGCACACAGGGGAGATGGCCGCAGCGGTTCAAAGGTGCAAGCCCGCTGTGAGCACTCAATGGAGAAACGCCCAGCGAGCTGTGAAAACAGCTGTTTTGTGTGTCCTCCACACTCGCGACCGCCGCTGCAATGTGCCCTCTCACCAACACCGTGACAGAATGATCCTTCTCCCAAGACTCGCTGTGAAAACACTCTTCGTAGAAACACACTGAGCTTGCAGTAATGTTTGGCTCCGAAGTAAAAAGCAAAGATGCGGTGCTTCCACTTCCTTATTTATACCCGCGCTGCGGGGCGGAGCGTGGAATGCGTGAACCGCATGCCAATGTTCACTGGCTCGTTTTTAAACACTCGAAGTAGATTGGTCTCTGAAAATGATCCCCAATTCGTCGGTCAGTTCCGACGTACGTCGAACGTGACCGACTGAAAGGGAACATGCTTTTCCATAAGTTTTCCACCACATTAAACTGCAAAAATGAGCACATTAACAAATGGCCATCCATTTATACCTATCAACACTGATTCAGTATTCTGTAACAGTGGACAAACTGTTCCTCATTTCACAGGGAAAGACGTTAACCAATAAAAACAGAAGTCATTGATATAGAGAAAAAAATGCTAAAAGGGTCAGAGAAAATAAATGATATTATACATTTTTGCAAAAGACATTTGTTTAACATCATAATTCAAACTAAAAGTAAATAAATGCTACAAAACATACTGGATTTCATTGGAACATTGGGAGTCTCTCACAGAGTCTATAGAACATATACTCTGTACCCTTTAAAAAGGTTCTAATATGTACCATTTAGGTACTAATATGTACCTTTATGTTCCACTTTTGGCACTTTTTTGTACCTTTTTTCTGAGAGTGTAGGATGTCATAATGTTGTGTTTTATGTAAGATGATTGAGGTGATCCTGTAATTTACCTGGCTGACCACAGCCTGTATGTCTCCAAGCAGAGCAGATGAGGCTCTTACATTATTACTCAACTCCTCAGCACATAGATCCACCTGGACAAATTCACAATAAACTGAAGATCATTTAGTCATCTTAAAGACTCCCTGTGGTGAAAATCAAGTGTTTAATGTTGTTTATATGTCTATGTGGTGTTTTTAATATGCTTTAAGAAAAACCATGTGTAAATTCATCAGTCAACACCATTCCTGAGTATTTTCTTAAAACTGCAGTGTACCAATAACAGTCTTACAAACATGGTTTGAAGTCTCCCGTTTCCTACCGTCACAAACAGGTAACAATCCGTCAACGTGCGGCAGGGCTTTTCTCCACTCACTTTCTATGATGTTCAAATCATTTCTAAGTTCAAATCGGATGCAGATTTTTAGAAGGCAGCTGTCTGACTCTAAAATGGCGAACAGGAACATGGTTTGTGTAATACTAACAATACACCATTAGCTGTTTGATAATGTAGTCAAGCCAAAGGCTAATCATATCAATTACCGTTATGTGTCTGGCGTTGTAAAGAGCGGTACATAAAACGCATTACCATTCTGATATATTGACTTGTAGACGACCCTGTATAATTTGCTCTTCCTCTTCTTCTTCTGAATCAGTTTCTGGTTCAAACATGGCTAAATTAAACCAATATTTCCACTTGCCATTGTGTAGCGTTTGCTATAGCTGACCGAGTGGATCAGGTTGTCTGAGCTGGTGTGATTGAGTGGAGGCGGGGACTAATTAGCATATCTGTGGTTCCGCGTATACACCTTATGTAGCCCCGCCCTTTTCAGCATCACGCTCATTGTGTTCTGTCTTCCGGTTTGTATTTCCACAGCATGAAGGTAAGATTTTACAGATTTATGAATGAACCGCTCGTTTTAAAATCTTCCCGGTCTACTGACATTTGTTATGACTTTCGTTAACTGTACAATAAGTAAATCCACTTCCCCAGCTAATTACTCTTTGACAGTGATGGCATAGAAATATACAGAGATATCGCAAAAACGGAAGTTCAGACACAAAATTCCAAAGATGGCTGTGTGCTTGTTTCTCTGGTGCATAAGGTCTACTAAATGAAGCAAGGGTGTAGAGTTACATTCAAGCTATTTTAAGGCAATCTACCAATCTACCAAAGCGCTATTTTGGCAAAGCGAGTATATTGAAGATACCCTTTGTGTGTGTATATATATATATATATATAGTGGGGAGAACAAGTATTTGATACACTGCCGATTTTGCAGGTTTGCCCACTTACAAAGCATGTAGAGGTCTGTAATTTTTATCATAGGTAGTCTTCAAATGTGAGTGACGGAATCTAAAACAAAAATCCAGAAAATCACATTGTATGATTTTTAAATAATTAATTTGCATTTTGTTGCATGACATAAGTATTTGATCACATACCAACCAGTAAGAATTCCGGCTCTCACAGACCTGTTAGTTTTTCTTTAAGAAGCCCTCCTGTTCTCCACTCATTACCTGTATTAACTGCACCTGTTTGAACTCGTTACCTGTATAAAAGACACATGTCCAAACACTCAATCAAACAGACTCCAACCTCTCCACAATGGCCAAGACCAGAGAGCTGTGTAAGGACATCAGGATAAAATTGTACAAACAACAAAAGAAAAACAGAAAATCGCTCACTGCTCTTGATTGAGTAACTTTAGTAGCATTAATAAGAATACATTTCTTACATGAATGCTGCTGTTAAATGCTCTGGCGAGGAGATAAACATGGCGGACTGTGTACAGCTCACTCAGGGCGGGGTCTATGCTAATAGGGCAGAGTCCATCAGAACTCGTGGGCGGGGCCTGTGCGATGTGATGTCACATTGCATAGAAATTGCAAACGGCTTATTCTGAGACATTGCTTATGATTTATGGGGATTAAAAAAGGAGTGGGTTGATTATTACCATCATTCCGTCATTGCTGACACACATTTATGTTCAAACACCATATAAAAGTGAATTTTGCGTAATAGGTCCCCTTTAAGAAGCTCCCCATTGCTATGATTAAGCTCACCTGACACTGGTCCGGTCTATTTTGGCGTTCACCATGTCTCCAGCTATGTCTATGTAACACGCCCCTGGACGGCCGTAAATGCTGCTCCTTACAGCCTAAAAAAAACACAAACAGAACATTAACTGCAGAACACTGTACATTGTATATTTCGCCTACATTAGAAGCATTTCATTTCAGGACCCCATGAAATGTGTGACAAACATAGGGCAGGGCTATTTTAGTATTATTTATATATATACTACTATAGTATTTATTAATATTTTGAATTTTAAATTTGTAAAATTGCTAAAAATGTATATCGGCTAAAATGAGCCTAATCTCCTGGTACTGCGTATCTATAGCACAATGCTTAACGCTTTCATTTTGCATGCTCTTTATACGCAGAAATGTACATATACCCTTTATTCAGTTTTTTAGAGTACATACAGTGGGGAGAACAAGTATTTGATACAGTGCCGATTTTGCAGGTTTTCCTACTTACAAAACATGTAGAGGTCTGTAATTTTTATCATAGGTAGTCTTTAACTGTGAGAGATGGAATCTAAAACAAAAATCCAGAAAATCACATTGTATGATTTTTAAATAATGAATTTGCATTTTATTGCATGACATAAGTATTTGATCACCTACCAACCAGTAAGAATTCTGGCTCTCACAGACCTGTTAGTTTTTCTTTAAGAAGCCCTCCTTTTCTCCACTCATTACCTGTATTAACTGCACCTGTTTGAACTCGTTACCTGTATAAAAGACACCTGTCCACACACTCAATCAAACAGACTCCAACCTCTCCACAATGGCCAAGACCAGAGAGCTGTGTAAGTACATCAGGGACAAAATTGTAGACCTGCACAAGGCTGGGATGGGCTACAGGACAATAGGCAGGCAGCTTGGTGAGAAGGCAACAACTGTTGGCGCAATTATTCGAAAATGGAAGAAGTTCAAGATGACGGTCAATCTCCCTCAGTCTGGGGCACCATGCAAGATCTCACCTCGTGGGGCATCAACGATCATGAGGAAGGTGAGGGATCAGCCCAGAACTACACAGCAGGACCTGGTCAATGACCTGAAGAGAGCTGGGACCACAGTCTCAAAGAAAACCATTAGTAACACACTACGCTGTCATGGATTAAAATCCTGCAGCGCACGCAAGGTCCCCCTGCTCAAGCCAGCGCATGTCCAGGCCCGTCTGAAGTTTGCCAATGACCATCTGGATGATCCAGAGGAGGAATGGGAGAAGGTCATGTGGTCTGATGAGACAAAAATAGAGCTGCTTGGTCTAAACTCCAGTCGCCGTGTTTGGAGGAAGAAGAAGGATGAGTACAACCCCAAGAACACCATCCCAACCGTGAAGCATGGAGGTGGAAATATCATTCTTTGGGGATGCTTTTCTGCAAAGGGGACAGGACGACTGCACCGTATTGAGGGGAGGATAAATGGGGCCATGTATCGCGAGATCTTGGCCAACAACCTCCTTCCCTCAGTAAGAGCATTGAAGATGGGTCATGGCTGGGTATTCCAGCATGACAACGACCCGAAACACACAGCCAGGGCAACTAAGGAGTGGCTCCGTAAGAAGCATCTCAAGGTCCTGGAGACCTGGTCTCCAGACCTGAACCCAATAGAAAATCTTTGAAGGGAGCTGAAAGTCCGTATTGCCCAGTGACCTGAAGGATCTGGGGAAGGTCTGTATGGAGGAGTGGGCCAAAATCCCTGCTGCAGTGTGTGCAAACCTGGTCAAGAACTACAGGAAACGTATGATCTCTGTAATTGCAAACAAAGGTTTCTGTACCAAATATTAAGTTCTGCTTTTCTGATGTATCAAATACTTATGTCATGCAATAAAATGCAAATTAATTACTTAAAAATCATACAATGTGATTTTCTGGATTTTTGTTTTAGATTCCGTCACTCACAGTTGAAGAGTACCTATGATAAAAATTACAGACTTCTACATGCTTTGTAAGTGGGCAAACCTGCAAAATCGACAGTGTATCAAATACTTGTTCTCCCCACTGTATGATACGCACTTTTTGCATGCATTTGATATGAAATATATAATATACAAATATATCAATTCTGCGTACCAGATGCACTTAAAAGATTACTTTTGCATATAAAGAGCACGCCAAATAAAAGCATGAACTTGTGCTAACTTGTGCCAGGAGATCGTGTTGGCTAAAATATATATTAGCAAGTTTTTTGTTAAAATCATATAGATGGGCTCAAAGCTGACAGACATGGACTACAAGCCACAAAACTTGAATTTTTGATTTCATGGTGTCTTTAAACAGATTCACACTTTACTTTTTCAACTACAGCTGGTATCATCTCAAGGCTGCTTGGTCGAGCAGAAAACTTGCTATACAGACGACAAGCTTCAACCTGATGAGAAACACGAAAAAGAATATCAGCGGTGAAAGAGACACTAGAAAATATATACAAATGACTGTTTGTGTTTCTTTCCTTAGAAAGGAACTTAACACATTAAGCACATATAAATATATGAGATGAATCACTAACTATTGACTGAATTTTTGAATGTACTGACAGAACATTTATCAGTCACCAAATGCTCTTTATCTGTTGCTTAGTCAAATTCAAATCAGTATAAATACTGAGATACCAGAGGCAAACATTTCCTATCGACCCTACCTGAGGGAACTCCTGAAATGCTCCTGTGGTTTCTTGGTTCCTATCAGATGAGCCACCAATGACAATGACAGGCCTGTGATTTCAAAGAAGAGAAGAAAAGTACAAAAATGGCCCATTTGAGGTCAATTCCCTTTCATTTTAAGTGAATTCAGCAGTGTGGGAGCTACCAGCAGTTCATGTTAGCATTGGCCATTCCTCCGAGAGCATGAATCAACCCAGGTCCAGACACCACCAGGCACACAGCTGGCCTAAGGAAAAGAAATGATACTTCAGCAAAACAGCATGAGAAAAAACAAGTAAAAAAAAAGAGAAATAAAACTGACATATTCATACCATCCTGTCAAATACCCAATAGCAGATGCAGCATAGCAGGCCTGTTAGGAGATAGAAGATGCATGTAAACACAGACCCAGACAGTCTTCAATGTAATGAAATCAGGACATATTTAAAATAAAAGTGGAAAGAGAGACTGTCTTACTGCTTGTTCATTGCGCATGCCCACGTACTTGATGCCTGCTGCTTGGGCGGCCATGGCCACCTCGATGATAGGCACACCAACGATGCCAAACATGTACTCCACATTCTGCAGATGGAGTTAAATATAAGAAAAGACATACCTAATAGACAAACTAATATGTTGAATATTCGTTTTAATATTAAAATTATTTCTGGTAATCCAAGGTACAATAAAAGAAGCAGTACATTTAGGCCAGGGGTTTTCAAACTGGGGTCAGGGACCCCCAAGGAGCCACAAGAGAGGGACCATGGAAAAGTTTAGAGAAAACAGTGTAAAAAAAAAAAAAAAAAAAAAAAAAAAGTTTAAATAAATAAATAATAAAAATAAGATTCTATAAACACAAACAACTAAACTTGACTAAAAAAAAATTAATATTGAAAAAATAAAATTTGATTTAAATAAATACATAAGCATATACACTTGATTAAAATATATAAATAATTAATAAAAAGAATTAATGATTTAAATAAATAACAAAAAATAATTGATTAAAATAAAAAATAATTATTTAATAAATCTGATTAAAATAAACTGATAGTAAATATTAATGCTACACAAGGAAAAAGGTTGTGAACCACATCATCATATTTTTTTTTAATTCAATTTTTAATCAAATTGTTTAAAATTTTAATGAATTTTTCACAGTATAAATAGGTTTTTTTTTTTATACATGAAAATATTATTTTTTAGGATGGTATCCCTCGCACGAGGATGATCATATTTGGAATATATAAAAGTTTGAAGCCCCTGATTTAGGCTACATATTTAGTCAAGTTGTTACAGATTTCTTTCTTTCTTTTATCTAATCATTTTTGAACATACAGTGAATTACACACAAATTGTTATATACATATTTAACTCCATGCCTAGTTTAGTGTTTGGATCACACATTTTTTGACAGCTCTGTTGCGCATGCGCGGAACCTTTGACACACTGTCCAAGTTCAATAGTACAGCAGGCGATACGCTCATTCTTTGCACACATGTTGCAAAGAATAACAGCAACAATGTCAATAAAATACAAGTTTATGACTAGGTGCTATGGACAAAGGTTTTGAATAGATAGCCTACTTTGCAAGATAATTTCATTTAAATAGCTATAAGTTACAGGAGAAGCCTAGAGAAAACACTTTTTGAAAAGCATCCGGCAACACAACACAGACCTGAGATTTGAGCGCCGCAGCGATCAGCTGAGCTCCAGTCACTTCATCCATAATCACCTTCACAACAGACTCATTTGACTCAAATACATATATCAAACTGCTCTGCTGGCCTGCTGCTCTTCTTCTGTGGTTTATATGTAAGCAAAAATGTATCCACAGTCTATGGTCTCCACCTACTGGATATACTGGACGCGTCACTGTGTTTTTTTTTTGTTTTTACAGTCTATGGTTACAACCCGTCCCGTGTGGTCATTCATTCATTCATTCATTCATTCATTCATTCATTTGTTTTCTTTTTAATATTACACCACATGTATGATTTTATAAGTTGATTAGAATTATGTCCTAATATTCTTATTGATTTTTCGATTATTATTATTATTTTAATGTCACATGGACATTGCAATTTTTAGAAAGAACTTTCCTTAAAATATCTAATTATGACTGTATAAATGATTCTTTAGAATTATTAACATATTATAATTAAATATCAAACTTGATTGTTTGTTGTAAAAAAAATATTTATTTAACAACATTTCCTAGGAACATCTAATTTTTCCACCATTTACAGGTTTATGTTAAGAAACAACCACATGGTTAAATTTCTCCCAATGTTTTTCTTTAATGGTAACTCATTTAACTTTCTGTCAAATTTTGCTCATCAATATGAAATTTCCTTTGTCCATTTACTGATAACGTACTGGTCAAACAACTGAAAATCATTCCTGAGAGTATTAGAAACCTTCTAGACAGTGTTCATTACACTTAATCAAAACTTCTTTCAATATTAACAGAAATCCTCAATATTTAATAAATATATATATTTAGTTTTATTTTCATTTATTATAAAACCTGAAAGAATAATAAGAGGGTCTTTTTTGAGACCCACTATCACAACCTGTCTGGATAATGTCCGCTTCTCTGACAGGAGTACGGATAAAAAAAAGAATTTGAAAATAACCATTCAATAACCATATTCATTCCACTGTTTCCATTCTCATATTAATGTAGCAAACAAATAAAGGATATGATCATTGAAGAGAACAACACATATACTTACTTAAACAAGTCTTTATTATAAACTCAATATATGACATGCTTTGCTTTTATCAGCTAGTTTGTAACTTTCTAAAACATTAATAACATAACAAATATTATATTAATCATTTGCGTAGTATATGAGAAAGAAACATATAGAGAAGAGTTCAAATTTCAATATGCAAAACATCATTACAGGCATAATGACTTGAGCATTCCTCAGACTGTTAGACCTAATGATTTACATGATAGACACTGAGAAACTAAAAATGAAATCTTCAGGCTAAACATCATAAATGTCATTGTGAAGATAGAGGTTGTACTTGTCGTAGCCAGTATTTTCCATATTGCTGTTTTTGTTGACCTTCACGTCCGTTTTCCTGCCCATCACTTGAGCTTCACTGTCTCTGCCTTCAAGATATGACTGCAGGATCCGGAAAAACTGCCAACATATTACGAGAACATGAATTTAAAATGCAGTAAATGCCATTTAAATATTTTTTAAAGAATAAATTAAGCTAAAAAAAGTTATAAGAAAAAGAAACACTGTCTGACTGTAATAATACAAATAAATAATATACATATTATATACAGATATGTGTAAATAATACACATAAATGTGACCCTGGACCACAAAACCAGTCATAAGTCGCACGGGTATATTTGTGGCAATAGCCAACAATACATTGTATGGGTCAAAATTATCGATTTTTCTTTTATGCCAAAAACCATTAGGATGTTAAGTAAAGATCATGTTCCATGAAGATATTTTGTAAATTTCCCACCGTAAATATATCAAAATGTTATTATTAGTAGTAATATGCATTGTTAAAGACTTCATTTGGACAACTTTAAAGGCGATTTTCTCAATATTTAGATTTTTTGCACCCTCAAATTCAAGATTTTCAAATAGTTGTGTCGGCCAAATATTGTCCTATCCTAACAAACCATACATCAACGGGAAGCTTATTTATTCAGCTTTCAGCTTACATGATGTATACATCTCAATTTCAAAAAATTGACCCTTATGACTGGTTTTGTGGTCCAGGGTCACATGTCCATAAGTCAAGTCAAGTCAAGTCACCTTCATTTATATAGCGCTTTTTACAACACAGATTCCCTAAAAGCAGCTTTACAGTGATAATAGGAAATTAATTTAGCTTTAGAAGAAAAGCTAAAGTAAGTTTTTGATTGATTCATTTCAATTAATTAAATACTTAAGTACACTCTTAGACAAAAAGGTTCTATAAAACCTTATATATAAAAATAGTATTAAATTATTTAAGACATTTCTCCTTATATAGAACCTTTTCAGCATAAAGGGGTCTTTAAAATTGAGTCAAAATTGTTTTGAGTAAAACTGAAGTGTAGCATGAATTCTGGTTGGAAAATGTAATTTTTACCTTTCTATCCTTCTGTGCCAAGTTTGAATTTTAATCACAAAAAGTTTCTAAGTTTCTTACAATTTTTGTTTTATATCCCACTGAAAATGATAATAAACCAGCCCGGGCAACTTCTAATGGTTCTGAACTTCTAGTTCTGAGTCATTTTATACAATTTTTTTCAAATTATGCTGTCAAATTAAGAGCTGTTCTGCTTGTCTATGAGTCTTTATCTTTCCTTGAAAATTTATCGCTTTTTCTGATATTAAAATTATACAAAGCGGTCACTTTATAGTGGTGTACGTTCGGTCTAAATATTTCTAGGGGTCATTTTTATCATTATTGTTGGTCTTTGACAGAAGGCGAGTTTCAATCTGGGTCAAGGTCTGTAAAAGATTCTACTTTCTAAATGCTGACTTAATTCAGAAATTATGAGATTGATCAAAGCAGTTTTATTATATTAACCTATAGCCCTATTTTTTACTAGAAATAAATCTTCCTGTAATTCTAAAATTTAATATCTTTGGTAACACATTTCGATGGTCCACTTTAGACATTCTATTAACTATAAACACCTTTGCAACTACATGTCAAGCAGCAGTTATTAGATTATTAATAGACTGTCTGCTTAATATCTGCTAACACTTTATATTGATACTTCACCAACAGACTATAGGTAACTATGCAGCTACAGCTAACCGGACCCCTAACCCTAACCTAACAGTCTACTATAGTCTACTAATACTCTAATGAGAGTTAGTTGACATGTTTGGTTGTATTGATCTTTGTATTGACCTTTCAAGAACCAGTAAACCTGTCTGTTTAGTGTAACCTTCCTTAGTGCCCACAACAGCATTGCAAATAAAAAAAGTGAAAGTACCATATCATAAAAACCCATATGAAATGTAACATGAGATCAGTAAAATATCATGCTAAAGTTGATAAAAGTAAAAAAAAAAAAAAAAAAAAGTCTTGTTCTTTAAAGGGTCTTTCTCAAACTTCTTCAAGCACCTTAACATCTCTCTTCAAGAAAGAACTTGATTTAGACCAGAATATGAATCATTAAATGTTAATTTCATGAAGGATGGATAGATTTAAAAGGCCTTTTTTTGGTCTTTTCTCCTCCTGTTAGTGTTATTAATATTGTGGTGATGATGATGATTGTGAATTGTGATGCTTTCCGGAAGGAACAAGGCACTTAACCCCAGTAACAATAGTTAACAGCCAATAAGTCTGTTAATTTTAGGGTCAATCACTACATATTAGGGGCCACTTGTCATCTCAGTCCAGACCATGTAATAACTCTGTTATGTGTTCATGAGTGACTACAACCTGAAAAGAAACTCTATGAACTCTCTAACCCAAAGGTAGTTTACATTGTTACTGCATACATTATAACCTTAACTCGCTACTCACTCTGCTCAATTTTTAAAGGAAAAATAATGATAAAATGTTGGTAAACAGTACAGAATTTATATAATCAAGTGTTATAATCAAAAATTTTCTTCAAATTTAATTAGAAATATGATGCACTGAGTGCAAACATCTTTTATTATTTATACAGTTATTTTGCTCTAGTGTAGGAAATATTTACATTTCCAAACATTATTTTTGCCAATAAGTGTAATAATCCAGTAAACACACAGACATCAGAAAATCCGATTGGAACTGTGGCAACATCTCCAAGAGGCTTATGAAAAACCTGTGTGTAAAAAGTCTACATATCCTGTTAAAATTGCAGTTTTTTGAGATGTAAAAATCACTCCAAAAAATGATAGAGCCTATAATCTCAATGCAATTAGGGACAGTGGTTCCACACAACCAACTCAGTTTTTAATTAACATTAAAGGTTTATTTTTAATCTATGCAAAATCCTTGTGTTGTGACAACACAACTGACTGAGGAAGAATCCATGTAAAATAGTTATGTCCAATCAACTCAATTCAATCACTTCGCTGTAACTTAAACTGGTTACGTTTTCTGATCATGTTTTGGTCTAGTAAAAACTAAAGTGGCAATTTTATATAACACCAGTGTTAATTAATGTGTGTTGTCCTTGATATATAAATAAAAACACAGTTTATATCTTATCTTTTTATTATGCATGCATTCATATACATACATATATATATATTAAATATTTAAAACTTTATAAAAAATGTATGAACATGCTACATAAATAGCGATTTTGCTTTAAGCTGCCTGGTTCCAACTGCTGGTCCCTGACTTTGATTGCCAAGCGCTGTATTTTTTGTGGAGGTGACTGGTCCACACCTGCGTTGTCCTGTTGAAGGAACAGACATATAATCATGTAACACCGACCAGAAATTAATAAGAGAGAAAATCTAAAGAAATATTGCTTCTACAATTTCAATAAGAGGGTTCTATAAACTGAAAAGAATATGATACTAGTCATAGATTAAATTATTAAAGTGTTTACATTTTTAAATCTATTTCAATTTGAAAGAAAGGGGAAACTAACCAATGCTCTCTTCCGGTTCAGCTGGGACCTAGGCTGAAGGCTGCTCTGGTCCAGGTGTGAAGTGCTTATCTGGTTCTGGTTCCTCAGTTTAAGATTCAGCTGCACCTTCTTGTCAATTTTCACAAATATTTTATTTTGTGGAGGTGGGTGACAGACACCTTCCTGTTGAAGAAACAAACATAATCATGTTGGGTTGGTTTAATGAGTGCTTCTTAGACTAAATCGAAAGGCATATCTTTCTATTGTTTTGAAATATAATATAAAAGGATTTCTAATAGAGGACCTTGAAAACATAGTAGCATATTTGAGGACAATATTAAAATCTTTTGAATAAATCTGAAAATAAGTAAAACTGAGAGATGGAAGGGACTTACAGATGCTTTTGTGCTCCACGGGCAAGGCCTCTTACTCTGACTGGGCATGGGTGGATTTTGCGTTAAGCTGCCTGGTTCCAACTGCTGGTCCCTGACTTTGATTGCCAAGCGCTGTATTTTTTGTGGAGGTGACTGGTCCACACCTGCGTTGTCCTGTTGAAGGAACAGACATAAAATCATGTAACACTGACCAGAAATTAATAAGAGAGAAAATCTAAAGAAATATTGCTTCTACAATTTCAATAAGAGGGTTCTATAAACTGAAAAGAATATGATACTAGTCATAGATTAAATTATTAAAGTGTTTACATTTGTAAATCTATTTCAATTTGAAAGAAAGGAGGAAACTAACCAATGCTCTCTTCCGGTTCAGCTGGGACCTAGGCTGAAGGCTGCTCTGGTCCAGGTGTGAAGTGCTTATCTGGTTCTGGCTCCTCAGTTTAAGATTCAGCTGCACCTTCTTGTCAATTTTCACACATATTTTATTTTGTGGAGCTGGGTGACAGACACCTTCCTGTTGAAGAAACAAACATAATCATGTTGGGTTGGTTTAATGAGTGCTTAGACTAAATCGAAAGGCATATCTTTTAGAGCCCGACCGATTTATCGGTCTGTCGATTTTATCGGCCGATATGATCTGTCGCAGATATATCGGCATGCCGATATGCCACCGATATGAACGGGTGCACACGCGTCTCACAGCGCGCGAATATTCACACACAATTATGTCAAAATGCCGGTCTTGTCGAGTATCATCGTAAACATAGTCGGTTATGTCTTAAGTGAACCTAAACATGAAATTTGCGAGTCACCGCCAGTGTTTTTGGTCATTTTCACAAGTTTCATGGCCCACAGAATATCTTGTTGTATGAATATCTGAACATGTAATATCAAAAGAAAGAACAGACCCTCTGTTTTATTCTAGCTTCATGCATTCTTTTTTTATCAACACTTGAATGTGAGTAAGTTTCATGAAAAAAGCTACATTTTGAGAAAAAAGCTGAGAAAATCGCAACTAACTTACATACAGATGGGATTCAGAACGATGATCAAAACACAGATCGAGTCCATCAACACCCCCAAAGCTTCACAGAAGCTCGTCCTGGGTCTACATTTCATTCAGTAACATTAGGCAGTTTTGATTTATATGCTGTTTAATGTTGATGATCGCGTTATTTTACATATGCGTCTGCTTAAAAGATCGCTCGCTCGTTCCTGCCTCTCCTTCGCCTGTGTTTTGATCAGATTCTGTACTCGTTCAGGAGATGCGTAATAGCGCCCCCTTCCGTATAACAGTGAAAACACGGAAAAATCTTGTTAATGGCAGGGAAGTGTTTTCTCATAAAAGACGAGATAACAAAAGACAGAGGAAAAAAATAAAAAAAATAAAAAATAATTCACTCATGGCTCTTGACTGAATAACTTTAATAAGGGTTAATCTATATTTATACACTGAAGATTATGAAGTGATATTTTACATTTGATTACTATTTCTGTACCTGAAAATCGTGTTTAGACCTATATGAAAAACCTGAAAATAACTTTTTCATTTGTATGTTTGTTCTGTTGTATTTATGTATAATGTAATGTATGTATATTCTGTATATACTGCATTCTATATACAGTACCAGTCAAAAGTTTGGACACACCACTGGGAAAGTGTGTCCAAACTTTTGACTGGTACTGTACTATAATATACACAAAGAATATCGGCCGATATATCGATATCGGACTTTTTTTTTACTTCCTAATATCGGTATCGGGCCCCCAAAAACCCATATCGGTCGGGCTCTATTGTTTGGAATATAATATAAAAGGATTTCTAATAGAGGACCTAGAAAACATAGTATCATATTTGAGGACAATATTAAAATCTTTTGAATAAATCTGAAAATAACTAAAACTGAGAGATGGAAGGGACTTACAGATGCTTTTGTGCTCCACGGGCAAGGCCTCTTACTCTGACTGGGCATGGGTGGATTTTGCGTTAAGCTGCCTGGTTCCAACTGCTGGTCCCTGACTTTGATTGCCAAGCGCTGCATTTTTTGTGGAGGTGACTGGTCCACACCTGCGTTGTCCTGTTGAAGGAACAGACATATAATCATGTAACACTGACCAGAAATTAATAAGAGAGAAAATCTAAAGAAATATTGCTTCTACAATTTCAATAAGAGGGTTCTATAAACTGAAAAGAATATGATACTAGTCATAGATTAAATTATTAAAGTGTTTACATTTGTAAATCTATTTCAATTTGAAAGAAAGGAGGAAACTAACCAATGCTCTCTTCCGGTTCAGCTGGGACCTAGGCTGAAGGCTGCTCTGGTCCAGGTGTGAAGTGCTTATCTGGTTCTGGTTCCTCAGTTTAAGATTCAGCTGCACCTTCTTGTCAATTTTCACACACATTTTATTTTGTGGAGGTGGGTGACAGACACCTTCCTGTTGAAGAAACAAACATAATCATGTTGGGTTGGTTTAATGAGTGCTTCTTAGACTAAATCGAAAGGCATATCTTTCTATTGTTTTGAAATATAATATAAAAGGATTTCTAATAGAGGACCTAGAAAACATAGTAGCATATTTGAGGACAATATTAAAATCTTTTGAAAATAAGTAAAACAGAGATGGAAGGGACTTACAGATGCTTTTGTGCTCCACGGGCAAGGCCTCTTACTCTGACTGGGCATGGGTGGTCCAGGAAGGGACTGTGCAAAGAGACTGGGCTTCTGCTGCCTCAGATGGTGAGGGATCCAGCATTTCCCTTGCTTTATGGTTCTGACGGGCACTGCTGCTCCCTGTATGAATGGGGACAAGTTCACGGGCACAGGTGCATCTTGTGGAGCCATGGCGGCCATCTTCCTGTTCTCCTGTGCGTCCTGTTGAGAGCCGGATGCTCCCTGTGGGAAACAAGGTGGAACAAGCGCTCTCTGTGAGGTCTTAGGAGGCACAGAAGCTACACTAAAAAAAATAAATCCATAAAATAACAGAAAAAGTACTGGCATCACCCACACATTATCCAGTAATTTTACGGACATTTCTGTTAACCCTAACACACAACGTAATGAATTGCAAAATTCAAAGTACAGGTAAAACACCTGTAAAAAATAAATACGGAAAATTCAGTTAAATTAATACAGTACACTGTGCCCTATATTTTTACGGATTTTTTTTTTTAAGAGTGTACCTTTGGGATATTTGGCTGCCTCTGCTGCTCCCTCTGCTTCTGCTGCTTAGGGACCCTTATGATTTCTCCCTGGCAAGGCCTCTTACTCTGACTGGGCATGGGTAGATTTTGCTTTAAGCTGCCTGGTTCCAACTGCTGGTCCCTGACTTTGATTGCCAAGCGCTGCATTTTTTGTAGAAGTGACTGGTCCACACCTGCATTGTCCTGTTGAAGGAACAGACATATAATCATGTAACACTGACCAGAAATTAATAAGAGAGAAAATCTAAAGAAATATTGCTTCTACAATTTCAATAAGAGGGTTCTATAAACTGAAAAGAATATGATACTAGTCATAGATTAAATTATTAAAGTGTTTACATTTTTAAATCTATTTCAATTTGAAAGAAAGGAGGAAACTAACCAATGCACTCTTCCGGTTCAGCTGGGACCTAGCCTGAAGGCTGCTCTGGTCCAGGTGTGAAGTGCTTATCTGGTTCTGGCTCAGCTGAACCTTCTTGTCAATTTTCACACATATTTTATTTTGTGGAGGTGGGTGACAGACACCTTCCTGTTGAAGAAACAAACATAATCATGTTGGGTTGGTTTAATGAGTGCTTCTTAGACTAAATCGAAAGGCATATCTTTCTATTGTTTTGAAATATAATATAAAAGGATTTCTAATAGAGAACCTAAAAAACATAGTAGCATATTTGATGACAATATTATAATTTTTGAATAAATCTGAAAATAAGTAAAACCGAGAGATGGAAGGGACTTACAGATGCTTTTGTGCTCCACGGGCAAGGCCTCTTACTCTGACTGGGCATGGGTGGTCCAGGAAGGGACTGTGCAAAGAGACTGGGCTTCTGCTGCCTCAGATGGTGAGGGATCCAGCATTTCCCTTGCTTTATGGTTCTGCCGGGCACTGCTGCTCCCTGTGGGGTCCTCTGTATGAATGGGGACAAGTTCACAGGCACAGGTGCATCTTGTGGTGCCATCTTCCTGTTCTCCTGTGCTTCCTGTTGAGAGCCGGATGCTCCCTGTGGGAAACAAGGTGGAACAAGGGCTCTCTGTGAGGTCTTAGGAGGCACAGAAGCTACACTAAAAAAAAAAAAAAATCCATAAAATAACAGAAAAAGTACTGGCATCACCCACACATTATCCAGTAATTTTACGGACATTTCCCATAACCCTAAAACACAACGCAATGAATTCAAAGTACAGGTAAAACACCTGTAAAAAATAAATACGGAAAATTCTGTTAAATTAATACAGTACACTGTGCCCTATATTTTTACGGATTTATTTTAGAGTGTACCTTTGGGATATTTGGCTGCCTCTGCTGCTCCCTCTGTTTCTGCTGCTTAGGGACCCTGATGATTTCTCCCTGTTTTGGGGAACCTGCAGGCACAAGTGCTCCCTGTGAGGCCCCAGAACACACAAGCGCACCTTTTGGGATCCTTGAGGGTATGTCTGCTCCCTTCGGAGACCCAGCGGGCACTGCCACTGCCTGTGGGGTACTGGCATGCACAGGCACTCCCACTGGGGTCCTGTCAGGTAAAGGTGTATCCTGTGGTGACTTGGCTTGGGGCTTCTGCTGTAGCAGCTCCTTCCTTAGCAGCTCAGGGATCTTTAGATTTCTCTTCTCTGGGATCTTGTCAGGGACAGTCGCTCCCTGTGCACAACAGGCAGGCTTTTGCTGCAGCATCTCCTGCTTCAGTGGCTCCGGGATCTTTACCTTTTCCCTCTTTGAGGTCTTGTCATGCACGGGTGCTCCCTGAACAGAATAAGCTTGAGGCTTCTGCTGCAGCAGCTCACTTCTCAGAGGCTCAGGGATCTTTAGCCTTTGCCTCTTTGAGATGTTGTCAGGCAGTGTTCCCTGAAGAGAAGCTTGAGGCTTCTGCTGAAGTGGCTCGGGGATCTTTAGTTTTTCCCTCTTTGAGGTCTTGTCAGGCACGGGTGCTCCCTGAACAGAATAAACTTGAGGCTTCTGCTGCAGCAGCTCACTTCTCAGAGGCTCAGGGATCTTTAGCCTTTGCCTCTTTGAGATGTTGTCAGGCAGTGTTCCCTGAAGAGAAGCTTGAGGCTTCTGCTGAAGTGGCTCAGGGATCTTTAGTTTTTCCCTCTTTGAGGTCTTGTCAGGCACGGTTGCTCCCTGAACAGAATAAACTTGAGGCTTCTGCTGCAGCAGCTCACTTCTCAGAGGCTCAGGGATCTTTAGCCTTTGCCTCTTTGAGATGTTGTCAGGCAGTGTTCCCTGAAGAGAAGCTTGAGGCTTCTGCTGAAGAGGCTCGGGGATCTTTAGTTTTTCCCCCTTTGAGGTCTTGTCAGGCACGGGTGCTCCCTGAACAGAATAAGCTTGAGGCTTCTGCTGCAGCAGCTCACTTCTCAGAGGCTCAGGGATCTTTAGCCTTTGCCTCTTTGAGATGTTGTCAGGCAGTGTTCCCTGAAGAGAAGCTTGAGGCTTCTGCTGAAGTGGCTCGGGGATCTTTAGTTTTTCCCTCTTTGAGGTCTTGTCAGGCACGGGTGCTCCCTGAACAGAATAAACTTGAGGCTTCTGCTGCAGCAGCTCACTTCTCAGAGGCTCAGGGATCTTTAGCCTTGGCCTCTTAGAGATGTTGTAAGGAAGTGTTTCCTGAAGAGAAGACGCTTGAGGCTTCTGCTGCTGCAGCAGCTCCTGCCTCAGAGGCTTTGGGATATTTAGTTTTCGCCTATCTGGGACCTTATCTGGCAGGGGTGCACCATGTGGGGAACCTGTGGGCACTTTTGGGGCAGGCCCAGGTGCTCTATGTAGAGACTTGTGCACAGGTGCTCCCTGTGGAGACCCAACAGCCACAGGTGCTTCCTGTGGAGACCCAACAGCCACAGGTGCTTCCTGTGGGGACTCGGCAGCCACTGGTGCTCCCTGTGGTTTTTTCTGCCTCCACTTTCTCTGCTGCTCTGTGGTCTTGAGTGTTGCATCTGGGAGCAGGGCCTTCTCAGATGCATCACTGAAGACCAGGGGTGAGGTGAGGTTCCCCCTTTTAGAACTGGCATGCACAGGCGCTACCTGTTGGGACCTGGCGGGCACAGGTGCTCCCTGTGTGGACCTGGCAGGCATGGGTGCTTCCTGTGTCTTCTTCTGCCTCCACTGCTTCGTGGTTTTCGTTGTTGCATCTGAGAAGCTTGAGTGCGGGTACTGAGCCTTCTCAGATGCATCACTGAAGACCCGGGATGTGGGGCATGAAGTTTCTCTTGCCTCCGCTGTTCCCCACCACAGCCCTGAGGTGAGCTCCCAATACTCAGGCTCCTCAGAGATGGGGTGTGAAACCTCCATTATCGCCCACCACCGCCCCGCAGCAAGGGCCATGGTGAGCTCATCTGAGAGTTCAGGAGATAAGGACTGCTCTGCATTCTCATGAAAACCGGTTGACATATTCATATTGATTTTGAAAGATGATCTAAAGAACTGAACAATACTGCCTTTGTGCAATCTATATCTGTAAAACACTGTGAAAGAAAGAGAAAGGGAAGAGATTAGTTAAGTAAACATATATGAACCTGAAAGCTAATTGTCTTAGTTAACAAAATTCTCAAAAAAAAACTTTTTTTACAGTGTGAGTTATGTCCAGTGACTGTCCGTTAGAAGAGGCAAGGGAGGCTGAGAGTCTGTATTCAAAATGAACAATGAAGCTTAAAAAAAAAAAAAGGTTTTTCCAGCAGAAAAAATTTAGAATTTACCTACTAATGTACCTACTAATGTACCTAGATAATGTAAAAGTATATTTTATTGACTGCACGAATAGAAGAGGATGACAGAGATAAAGGCTCTACTCATACTAAACTAACCAATGAGAATAGATATTCAAATGAACATTCTACTGTCCAAAATGGCCGTTAAGGGCATAAGGAGGCTAAATGAAAATTACCTCCTTTTGCATATGTAAACAGTCAGAGATAACCATTAAGGCCAATCAGCTTTCAGTATCAGTTCAATGTGTCATCAGATCTACTATTGGTTGGTCAAAGAAATATAAAGGATCTCAAAGCAAGAGAGATTAAGGTCCATAAAATAATTTATCTTAATATAGGAGTGGTGGAGTTCCTCGCAAAGACAAAATAACGTCTATGTGGCTCTCCATTTGTGAATAAATGTTTAAAATGGTCATAGTCTGTATTTGGCACTGCAGGATTTGTTGATTTAATATAGGCCTACTGCAAAGTGCTGTGTTTGAGAGAGAATATAAAAAATATCATTAAATATCAATAATGTAGGAGGATATGTGTGTATGGGAGCATAACTATCAACAAATATATTAAAAAAAAAAAAACAAACCCAATTTTCATTGTTTTGATCATTATTGTTTTACGTATCAGCCTCCCCGAAAACTTTCCACATAAATCACCACTGTGTAGCTATAGCATGCCTATTTAATTATCGCAATGTGCATCGAGTCAATAACATTCTATTGTTTAAGCAGATTCTTCTCTGAGTTATGAAAATATTTATTAAAATTCAAATCCCCAAACCCTGTATAAAAAGCGTACTTACGATCACTCGCCGACTCGCTACAAAATGCATAATTCTTCTGCACTCAAATGTATACTCATCAACGTTCTATAAGAATGTGGGGATCAATGACATCACAATACAGCACGGCGCTCAATAAACAAGTGTTTCTAGGCTTCGTTGAATTAAAACTGGACTTGCAATACAAATAGGCTACAAAGAGTGACTAAGCATTGTGATCCATTACTGTTCATACACATATCTGTTTTACCCTTGTACTGAAGTTTATGACTAATTCGCGGTTGTTGTTATTATTTATATACTTTTTTTCTTCTTACATTTGTACATTACAAACGGGAGCAAGCGACGCTGCGGTGGAGCAAACAGCTTGTTAAGCAGACCACTCAACCAAACTTAGTCAACATATAGGCTAGTAAAAGCCCATTTCTGATATAGCCTACATCTTAATGCACCTGTAGGCCTATGAGTTCTTGTTTTTATAGGCCTGTGCCTCATTTATGAAACGTGCTTATGCACAGATTTGATCTAGATTGTGCGTAGCCTACGCTAAAATACACGCCAATGTTCATATTTATAAAAACGGTCTTTAACTTGGAAAAGTGCTAATAATAATAATAATAATAATAATAATAATAATAATAGCTATTGTTTTCTTATTATTAGGGATGCGCAATTCCTAATTTTCAAGACAAATGTCTGACCCATTAACCTTTTTTTTTTTTTTTTTTACATGTTTTACACGTGCAAATATCATAGACAACAGAACATGAGTTTTCACATATCGTCACATCACGCACCTGCAATACTGTGAACGGAGAAAAACTGAATAAAATTGTATAGGCTATAACGCAATTTTGACTGATATGATAGCGTACTTTAACCATGCAGCAAACGTTTTAAAACGCTTCAAACTTTTGAACTTTAAAAATGACTTAAATTACTTTTTCCCCAATTATAATTATGCTGATCCCTAATTATTATTATGTTGAAAATTAGACCCTTGGGGTAAGATGACCCAATATGCAATATCCATATGGGTGGGGGGGGGGTTGGGGGTAATCACACACAGTTTCTGTCAATCTCATGTCAATCTTGAGTACCTGTAAAGTAGTACTGCATCCTTCATATCTCCGAAAGGTCTTTAGTTTATCATATTTATAAAAGACAGATACGCTGTACCGAGTCTTTCCGAGCGGCTGGAGGCGTATTGTGTGGGCGGAGCTAAAGAGTCACGAGCGCACGCAGCTATTGCGTTGAGAGCGTCATGGTTTATGAGGACATGGTTTGGTTTATGGACTATTCTATGTGACTTAGTAGCAAGCGGAATGGTTTTGCACGTCAGACTAGTGCGTGTTTACATAGAAAAACAATGGAATAGTATCGCATATGAATGAAGAAGCGCGCTTTGTGTGAACGGCCCCTAGGTTTAATATGAAATAATTCATTTAGTTCAACATATTTCCCCACTCTTTGTGTATTGTTGTTTGGAGTGGTTTTACAATAAACAAATAACACCTATAGTGGTCAACTAAACAAATGTATTTAAACACACACCATACATCGCATGCTCCATTGATAAATTAACTATAGGTTCATGTTGTTTAACTTTACTTGATGTGCACTTACGCGCTGATAGCCAACAACACACAGACATTTGAAGCAGTTTTACTCACTGCCTGCGGTTCCAATGCATGACCGTGAACCTTTATCTTTAGGACCGCTCCATCTTTCAGCATTAGACGATCTGCAAATCTGGAGTTGAACTGGGCCTTGTTTATAAAACAATCATCTCCGAAATGCAGGGAACAAACAAAAACACTTGCGCAACTCCGTTGCTGCTCCGGAAAAACAAACTCCATCCACTGTCCCCTTAACGCTGGGTTCTTTGGGAAGCTGAACAGGGTTGTCTTGCCCTGACAACCAAAATCACATTTCTTTGGTGACATGTTGATTTCGTGAAGTCCTGTGACCTGTGCAGCGCAGCCGACGACTTCCCTAAAGCCGAGCAAAGTGCGTTGATGGGCGTGCTTTTGCTCTCTCGCTCTGGTAGACTTGTGCGCGCGCGCGCCCTTCCGGGAGAAGTGCCCATACAAGGAAATTCCGCCCTGGTTGACGTCACATAGGCCCATACTCGAAAAAAACTTCCCGAAACGTGCGAGAAACCGGAAGGAGTATTTTTGGCACAGAAATGCTCCATCAAACGTCCAACTTATTTTTTGAAATTTTGGCCATGTTTAGCATGGGAATCCAAGTCTTTAACAGTGTAAAAAACTCAGAATGCATGAAATAGCATTATACCCCCCCTTTAAGTGATCCTTAAGTGATGTAGGATTCTGTTTTGTCTGTCATCGGTTATTAGATTATTCAACTAAATTGTCAAAAGTAAATTTGAAATAGATTTAGTATTTTACATTAATGACACTTTAAAAATATATATATAAATATTAATAAGAACCACCATTGGACTACTTGATTGAAAAATGTTATTTCAAAATGAAAACATCAAGTTATCAAAGAGTAACCGTTTCAAGTTGAATTAAAAAAATTTTTTTTTTTTTTCAGTGTTATAAGGCATGCACTCTACATAAGGTACTATCACATAATTTTCAAAATTCACCAAAATATAACTTTCAAAACTGTTTTATTGATTTGTTGTTTATTGAAAGCTTTTTTTAGAATGATGAACAACTGGCATTTTGTTAAACTAGAATCCATTGAATACACTGTACTTCTATCCTTTACAGCGTTTTCGTTTTCATTGACAAACATTAATCTGACTAAGGTCTATTGTTTCCACTTGCTCATGACGGCCTTCACTGTATTCCATGGAAAATCTAATGTTTTGTACTTTTGTACCCTTCACCGGATTGGCTTCTCTTAACAATGAGCTCCTTGTGGGCCACATTGTCTTCCGCAATAAGATCCTACTGAAACAGCTTCAGTTACTCAGAATCACTTAAAAGATGACTGGAAGATTATAATTACTTTTACTGATGTATAGAAATCGAAAGCTTGCCTAAGTAGGCTACATATAAATTGAGATAAACTCTCTGAACTCTACTGCACCCTGTCCAGTCAGGGAAAAAAGGCAGCGCGTTGAAACTTCATGAATCCTTAGATTTGATTTTTGTTTTGCATTTCAATGTGCTTTTCAATTTTCAATGTGCTTTTCAATTGTACGTCATTTCAAAGGGTTCAGGAAGGGTTGACACATGCTGCCTTTGTGTACAAGGTACAGTCGAGTTCAGACAGTTTATCTCAATTTATATATCAGCCACAACATTAACCACTGACAGGTGAAGTGAATAACATTGATTATATCCTTACAAAGGCACCTGTCTAGAGGTGGGATATATTAGGCAGCGGGTGAATAGTCAGTTCTTGAATTTAATGTGTTGGAATGGGCGAGCAAAAAGATCTGAGTGACTTTGACAAGGGCCAAACAGTGATGGGTAGACATGGCTATAGCATATCCAAAATGGGGTGTTCCTGGTATGCAGTGGTTAGTACCTACTAAAAGAGATGCAAGTTAGGACAACAGGTGAACCGGCATCAGGGTCATGGGCGCCAAAGGCTCATTGATGCACGCTGAGAGCTTCTTTAAGATCAGAGTGTGTGTGTCATTTACCTGGGGAAGAGATGCAGGATGCACTATGGGAAGAAGGCAGGTCACCGAAGGCAGTTTTATGCTCCATACAATGTTCTGCTGGAAAACCTTGGGTCCTGACATTCATGTGGATGTTACTTTGACACGTACCACCTACTGTTGCAGACCAAGTACACCCCTTCATTGCAATGGCAAACTCACCAGATCTCAGTCCAATTGATCATCTATGGGACGTTCTGGACCAACAAATGCATGCAACATACTTACCATGGTGTTCACAGGGTTTTTTAATCTTTGACCAATCAATACTCATTTAGTTATCTGACTGTGGTTATTGTATAATGAGTCAAAAATAATTTATTCCATTTGTCATATTTTACAACATATATTAAAATTATTTGCATAAATATTACACTAACAAATATCCTAACAAATGTTTAGCCTTTTAAAAGTGAGCTAGAAATCAAATAAAATATGTATTCACTATTGAAATGATTATTTTTCAATTATTAATTTATTTTAAATTTGTCTGGAAATCACAATTCCCTAATATTTCCATGTTGTCTTTTAGAGCGTCCGACTCTCATACCCGTGGACCCGGGTTCGAGTCCCGCTTAGAGCGGGGCGGTTCGAACAGGAGGGGTTACATATGACCTGTACATGGTTGTCTTAACCTTTATAAGCTATTTGGGGTCTTTTTGACCCCTAATGACATTTGCTGAAATTAAATGTTTTTTCCCCTCATCTCAATGGCATGAGACTTGATGTGGTGGTTAACACTTGACAGCTCTACAAACAATAAAATAAATTGGAATGATATCTGGTTGTATGTTACACCGTGTATGGCAAGCCGTTTTGACTTTTAATCATTCTCAGGATATGTATTTGTGATATCAACAATTACATTTTCACTAGTTAAAATGTTATTTCTTGATATCAGGAATTAGATTTCCACTAGTAACAATGGCAATTTTTGATATCAGAAATTACATTTCCACTAGTAACAACGTTAATTCTTGATATCAACAATTGAATTTTCACGAGTTAAAATGCTAATTTTTGATATCAAGAATTTAATTTCCACTAGTAAAAACTCTAATTCTTGATATCAGTAATTGTATTTTCACTAGTGAAATGTCACCATAGGCTGCCATTCAAATTCAATTGTTGATATCAAGAATGGATTTCTTACTAGTTGAAATTCCAATTTCAGATATCAGAAATACAAATCTTACTAGTAAAAATGCGAATTTCTGATATCAATAATTGCATTGATACTAGTGCAAATATCTATTCTTGATATCAACAATTGAATTGGTACTAGTAACAATGTTTATTTTTGATATCAATAATTCGATTGTCACTAGTAACAATGTTAATTTCTGATATCATGAATGTGATTGTTACTAGTAAGAAAGCCATTTTAGATATCTGAATATTGATATCACAGATACATTTTCAGATATCAAAAATTAACATTTTTACTAGTAGCAATTCAATTGTTGACATCAAGAATAGACATTTCAACTAGTGACAATTGAATTCTTGATATCAGAAATCCGCATTTTTACCAGTAACAATGTAATTATTGATATAAAAAAATATATTTCTACTAGTAAGAAGTACAAAGCTGATATCTGTATTCGGAATTTTAACTAGTAAGAAATGCATTTTTGATATCTGTAATAGTTTTGTCGCCATTTTAACATTTAAACACATGTAGGATATGAATTGTTGATATCAACAATTAAATTCTTGATATCAGAAATGCTGATTGATGATATCAGGAATTGAATTCTTGATATCAAAAATGACGTCATCACTCGCAGAAATACATTT
Source organism: Coreius guichenoti (assembly GCA_039654105.1). Taxonomy (NCBI): domain Eukaryota; kingdom Metazoa; phylum Chordata; class Actinopteri; order Cypriniformes; family Gobionidae; genus Coreius; species Coreius guichenoti. The sequence continues at coordinate 27,799,122 of CM077176.1, read as the reverse complement.
ATGATATCACAAATGAAATTACAACTAGTGAGAAACATACTTCTTGATATCTGTAATTTAATTCTTGATATCTGTAATTTAATTCTTACATGTTAAAATTAAATTTTCACTAGTAAAAGTTGTTATTGCAGATATCATGATTTCCTTTTTGGATATGTGCATAGTAATGAACCCCTTTTTGGATATGTGCATAGTAATGACGACTGCTTATAAATATTCAAATAAGAGCGTGATGTTTTCACGTGACAGAACGGCGACGTGTGAACAAACTGGCAATGGCAGTGGAGGTTTTGAGGCAAATTGAAAGGCAATGTTATGCCATTGAAAGGACGTACCACTATGGCTTTTGCGGTCAACGACATCTTCGTGCCATAGACTTGGTCGGCATTACTGGGAACGCACACAAAAACGTCATATCCGTTTATGCCGTGGGGGAAAACAACCCATTCGAATGAAAGCGCGTAGACCTTGTTAGATGCTTTATCTTTACTTTTTGTAATGATTACGATTGATTTTTGCCTGATGCAATGCCGAAAAGTTGCTGTGTGGCGTTCTGCACCTCTAATAAGTTAAACCTTAAGTTTTATACTGCCGAAACACAGACGGAGCCGTTCGTCAATTCCGAAAACCTGTGTAATACGTCCATTACAATTAAACATTTGCACTACGTGATGCTGGTATTATTGTTGTAAATATGAAAACATAAGAGATTTCATTACTGGAATCGCAAAAGTTTGTTTAACAGAAACGCCAATATAGTCATAGCCTACTTGTCACGGGACTCGAACTGCGTCAAAAAGCAGTCAACTTATCATTAAAGCAGATTTTCACACAAGCTATCACATAGTGTGTGAGGTTATTAATGTACAATACATTTAAAAGTCTTCTTTATTTCATGATGGGAAGGGCTGGGCTCATGTTTGTGCTTCAAGCTTACAAGCTGATATTAGTCACATTACATGTACGACATTTGAATGACATTTCTCGTCAGAATACATGCTGCTGCCCCAAATAAATCATCCAGTCTTTCGATGAAGACGGTTGCTAGAAAAAAGCAAAAAACGTTGCTGTTATTGTCAGTAATTTGAGAATAGTGTGACACTGACATGTCAACTCCAAATTTGCTTTGTAAAATGTAAATGCTGAACTAATTCATTCGTGCATGGCTGTATTAACAAGAAAAAACGAATAAATGAACAGATAAAGCTACATGAATGCAAGACAACAGAAAACTGATGGATGTCTAAACTTTATCTAAACCTGTGTCGCTGATGCCAAACAGCTCATCCGTAACTGGATTTTAGGCTTTTGACAAATGTTTGTTAAACGTGGCACGGCTGTAAATTAACGTTTGACATTAGACTCTGCGCATTTCATGTTTCTATTCTAGCCCAAACAAATACAAACGCCCTTTGCATTGCACACGGCATATTCAGAAAAACATTTCATAGCAGAAGACAAGTTTTATGATCATTTTAAAACGTTAAATGTATGTAATACATACTCTAAATCCATTCAATTCAGTCTTAATCGAAAGACTGCATGGGTGATTTATGAATAGGCAAGTAATATTTGTGGGAGCAGCATGCATTTTGTAGAGAAAATGACACCTCTGGCCATTGCGTTGGGTCGTTTTTCCATTCACAGATACTGTACGAACAATCCGACCCAATACGGCTCAGTTTTTCTATATATCTTGCTCTGTCAAGCGGCAAAAGTGATTCTAAATAGGCTATACTGGGTTAACGCCATGCATTTGTGGGGAATGGACTGTTTTCCCCCACGCCGACTCCGCCCCGACGCCACGCCCCCATCTATGACACGACGCCGACCATCAAATTACATTTGAACTAGTAAAAACTATAATTCTTGATATCTGTAGTTGTATTTTCACTAGTTAAATGTCACCATAGGCTGCCATTCAAATTAAATTGTTGATATCAAGAATTAATCGTAGATATCAAGAATTAATCGTTGATATCAAAAATTAATCGTTGATCAAGAATATAATTGTTAATATCAAGAATATAATTGTTGATATCAAGAATTAATTGTTGATATCAAGAATATAATTGTTGATATCAAGAATTAATCGTTGATATCAAGAATATAATTGTTGATATCAGGAATATAATTGTTGATCATTAAGAATTAATTGTTGATATCAAGAATTTAATTCTTGATATCAAAAATGACGTCATCACTCGCATTTCAGATCTCATGAATTCTTTTTTGGATATGTGCATAATTTAATGACAAGTGTCTACGTCGCTTATAATTATTTAAAAATCAGACTAGAATGGCGGACAAACGACGAGGCACAGCGCCACACAGCGCAAGGGAAAGGGAGAACGGCAAATTCGATTAACTCTCATGAACATAAAAAGCTATTTTCGTGTAGTTTTAATGTTTATTTGCGCCAAACGGAAATACAATAAAAACACAACAAGACATAGTCTAGGCTAAGGGGCTTTGAATAAGGGAGAAATAAGGGATTTTTAAATGTAGTTGCAGTAAATCGTGTTCATTTAGTGTAGCCTACTGACAGTCGTTTCATATTATTAGTGTAAATAGAAATATGTAAAATGCTCATAGATCACTAGCTACATGTTTTTTTTCCTTCTTAACTTTACACAATAAAACATATTTGTCAAGTTTCCAGACACGATTAAATATTTTGCTTTACATTTAAAATGAGGAGACCATTTTATTTATCTCTTTTAAGATGACATATTCCTTTCTATTCCATTCTATTGTAAAGGGTAAAATTCAATAACCAAAACAACACTGTAAAACTTTGCAGTGTAAATTTGCAGTAGCCTAATTAACTGGCAGCAGCTACACCTACAAGGTACTGTTGTTTTGACAGTTTTTTACTGTAAAAAATTGTCCTAATTTATCTGTAAAAAGCTGGCAGCACAGTTGCACTAAATTAAAACTCAATTTAATTAATTTCATTTGCAGAAACTGACTGCCATAAAATGGTCAATTGCCATTTAAGTTAATAAACTAATATAGTGTGCTAATAATGTGAGCATAATAAAACTGTGAACTTATTTAATTTCAATTGTTTTTTTTTACTTGTTAATTAACTAGCAAACAGCTTATCACTGCACCAGCAACTACACAGTTACTGCTTTTAGATAAAGCAACATGCAGCATATCATCAGTGTTTCTGCTTGGACTGAAGCACAGGCTCTTCAGCACAATGGTGACACAAAACTCAGATAACAGAAACACTTTAAATTCTGGCATAACAGAACAACATTAAAAACAAACAGATCACCCATCATTGTGTGTGTGTGTAAAAACATGAATTAACACGTCAACATTTACTTTCCTGATTAGTCATTGAGTTTACATACATTTTTACAGTAAACTACTGGCAGCAGCTTCACAAAGTACTGCTTTCTACAGTTTGCTTACTGTAAACTTAATTTACAGTTTATTGTTGTTAAACTACATTTCAGCAGAGGAGGATTAAACAACTCCAGTCCACAAACAGCATTACCAGCTTCACTTATTTCTAACCAGGGGTGTGTTTCCCAAAAGCATCGTTAGCAAACTATGGTTGCAAGTTCCATTGAATTCCATTAGTAATGACAGAACTTGCGCCCAGTTGACTCCTGGAAACACACCCCCGTTTTGACTTTTTCTTTCATAAATCTACAGAAGCTCTTAGTGAGAAATAACAGATACTTGTATTTAGATGTTGGTGTTTTATTGAAAATGTCTGGTTACCATTATAGTGATCAGTATTTGCTTTAGTTGGGCTACTGACCTTTTATTTCTTAGTTCTTTTGGCTGCTGCGATGTGTTTATAAGACATGTGTGCTATAGCAAAAACAAAAAGCCAAGAAAAGATGTGATTGTGATGTGGCTTATTTATTGATGATGATTTAATCATCACGTAGCGGCCTGACTCACTGGTCTCATCAAGTGTCAAGTCCGTTATTGACAGTGTTATGTTTTTAATGCACTTTACTTTAATGCACTTCACATTACCACAATTGTGATACCGCCGCAGTCAATTATAAAGGATTTTCAAACACACTGTTCACAAAAACATTTGAAAATCTATTATATATATTTTTTCAAATAGGCTATAGGATTATGTCTTAAGCAACTGTCAGATGGGTTAGTGTATCAGATCCAGTGTCCGTAAAATCGCTATCATTCATCTTATCCAATGTAGGCCTATTTCAAGAACTGGACATGTTATATAAAAATATTCTAATGCAAGTTATTAGCACATTAGGTACAGTGTATCATGTTATATTTTACCCACACATTGGTCCCAATGGTCAAGAAAATCAGAGCTGGGTAGAGAGTGTAAATAGTTTGGCTCATCATTAGGCTATCCCATAAGAGAAAGTGTCGGTGTACATAATACATCAAAATTTATAGTGAAAAAAAAGTTCAGCAGCAATAACATTGCATTACACTGTGTTCTATCGCACTCACACGCGTAGAATTTGGGCACGCTTTATGACGACTCATTCTGTATATCCATATGTAAATATCATGGAACGATATAACAATCGTCCAGCAAAACGTTCAAACTTTGTTTGACTCATTACACATCTTTCGTTTTGGTTGTATTTTTATTTGATGCATTAGAAAGTGTAATTAAAACAAAAATAAACATACAGTGGGGAGAACAAGTATTTGATACACTGCCAATTTTGCAGGTTTTCCTACTTACAAAGCATGTAGAGGTCTGTAATTTTTATCATAGGTACACTTCAACTGTGAGAGACGGAATCTAAAACAAAAATCCAGAAAATCACATTGTATGATTTTTAAATAATTAATTTGCATTTTATTGCATGACATAAGTATTTGATCACCTACCAACCAGTAAGAATTCCGGCTTTCACAGACCTGTTAGTTTTTCTTTAAGAAGCCCCCCTGTTCTCCACTCATTACCTGTATTAACTGCACCTGTTTGAACTCGTTACCTGTATAAAAGACACCTGTCCACACACTCAATCAAACAGTCTCCAACCTCTCCACAATGGCCAAGACCAGAGAGCTGTGTAAGGACATCAGGAATAAAATTGTAGACCTGCACAAGGCTGGGATGGGCTACAGGACAATAGGCAGGCAGCTTGGTGAGAAGGCAACAACTGTTGGCGCAATTATTAGAAAATGGAAGAAGTTCAAGATGACGGTCAATCTCCCTCGGTCTGGAGCACCATGCAAGATCTCACCTTGTGGGGCATCAATGATCATGCGGAAGGTAAGGGATCAGCCCAGAACTACACGGCAGGACCTGGTCAATGACCTGAAGAGAGCTGGGACCACAGTCTCAAAGAAAACCATTAGTAACACACTACGCCGTCATGGATTAAAATCCTGCAGCGCACGCAAGGTCCCCCTGCTCAAGCCAGCGCATGTCCAGGCCCGTCTGAAGTTTGCCAATGACCATCTGGATGATCCAGAGGAGGAATGGGAGAAGGTCATGTGGTCTGATGAGACAAAAATAGAGCTTTTTGGTCTAAACTCCGCTCGCCGTGTTTGGAGGAAGAAGAAGGATGAGTACAACCTCAAGAACACCATCCCAACCGTGAAGCATGGAGGTGGAAACATCATTCTTTGGGGTTGCTTTTCTGCAAAGGGGACAGGACGACTGCACCGTATTGAGGGGAGGATGGATGGGGCCATGTATCACAACCTCCTTCCCTCAGTAAGAGTATCGAAGATGGGTCGTGGCTGGGTCTTCCAGCATGACAACGAGCCAGGGCAATTAAGGAGTGGCTCCGTAAGAAGCATCTCAAGGTCCTGGAGTGGCCTAGCCAGTCTCCAGACCTGAACCCAATAGAAAATCTTTGGAGGGAGCTGAAAGTCCGTATTGCCCAGCGACAGCCCCGAAACCTGAAGGATCTGGAGAAGGTCTGTATGGAGGAGTGGGCCAAAATCCCTGCTGCAGTGTGTGCAAACCTGGTCAAGAACTACAGGAAACGTATGATCTCTGTAATTGCAAACAAAGGTTTCTGTACCAAATATTAAGTTCTGCTTTTCTGATGTATCAAATACTTATGTCATGCAATAAAATGCAAATGAATTACTTAAAAATCATACAATGTGATTTTCTGGATTTTTGTTTTAGATTCCGTCACTCACAGTTGAAGAGTACCTATGATAAAAATTACAGACTTCTACATGCTTTGTAAGTGGGCAAACCTGCAAAATCGGCAGTGTATCAAATACTTGTTCTCCCCACTGTATGAAAAAATGACATGAGGTTATGTTCAGGACAATGGTAAAATATATGATAAATACATGAATTTTTTCCGTTAATTCTCCGAAGGACCCAGTGGCCAATAAAAATAAACAGAATTAAACTACTTTTTTAAAGAATTAACAGAAAAGGCCATAATATCTTTTTTATGTTTCATTAACTAAACAAATAAATAAAGGAGGAGCCGTTTCTCTACGTGGATGTTCTTCCTCCATCTTCGGCCTAAAGAGGATTATGGGAAAACCAGATCTCATTAATATTCATGAACTCATTACCATAGCTATTCTTACATGTAAAAATGGCATTTCTAGATATCTGTAATAGTATTTTTACTAGTTAAAATATTAAGATATCAGTAATTCTATTTCCACTAGTTGCAAGGGCAATTTCAGATATCAGCTGCCTTTGTTGATATCAATAATTACATTGTTACTGGTAAAAATGCGGATTTCTGATATCAAGAATTCAATTGTCAATAGTTGAAATGTCTATTCTTGGTCAACAATTGAATTGCTACTATATCTGAAAATGTATTTGTGATATCAATATAATTTCAGATATCTAAAATGGCTTTCTTACTAGTAACAATCACATTCATGATATCAGAAATTAACATTGTTACTAGTGACAATTCAATTGTTGATATCAAGAATAGATATTTGCACTAGTATCAATGTACAAACCCGATTCCAAAGAAGTTGGGACACTGTACAAATTGTGAATAAAAACAGAATGCAATGATGTGGAAGTTTCAAATTTCAATATTTTATTCAGAATACAACATAGATGACATATCAAATGTTTAAACTGGGAAAATCATTTTATCATTTATCATTTTAAGGGAAAAATAAGTTGATTTTAAATTTCATGGCATCAACACATCTCAAAAAAGTTGGGACAAGGCCATGTTTACCACTGTGTGGCATCCCCTCTTCTTTTTATAACAGTCTGCAAACGTCTGGGGACTGAGGAGACAAGTTGCTCAAGTTTAGGAATAGGAATGTTGTCCCATTCTTGTCTAATACAGGCTTCTAGTTGTTCAACTGTCTTAGGTCTTCTTTGTCGCATCTTCCTTTTTATGATGCGGCAAATGTTTTCTATGGGTGAAAGATCTGGACTGCAGGCTGGCCATTTCAGTACCCGGATCCTTCTACGCAGCCATGATGTTGTAATTGATGCAGTATGTGGTCTGGCATTGTCATGTTGGAAAATGCAAGGTCTTCCCTGAAAGAGACGACGTCTGGATGGGAGCATAAGTTGTTCTAGAACTTGGATATACCTTTCAGCATTGATGGTGCCTTTCCAGATGTGTAAGCTGCCCATGCCACACGCACTCATGCAACCCCATACCATCAGAGATGCAGGCTTCTGAACTGAGCGCTGATAACAACTTGGGTTGTCCTTGTCCTCTTTAGTCCGGATGACATGGCGTCCCAGTTTTCCAAAAAGAACTTCAAATTTTGATTCGTCTGACCACAGAACAGTTTTCCACTTTGCCACAGTCCATTTTAAATGAGCCTTGGCCCAGAGAAAACGCCTGCGCTTCTGGATCATGTTTAGATATGGCTTCTTTTTTGACCTATAGAGTTTTAGCCGGCAACGGCGAACGGCACGGTGGATTGTGTTCACCGACAATGTTTTCTGGAAGTATTCCTGAGCCCATGTTGTGATTTCCATTACAGTAGCATTCCTGTATGTGATGCAGTGCCGTCTAAGGGCCCGAAGATCACAGGCATCCAGTATGGTTTTCCGGCCTTGACCCTTACGCACAGAGATTGTTCCAGATTCTCTGAATCTTTGGATGATATTATGCACTGTAGATGATGATAACTTCAAACTCTTTGCAATTTTTCTCTGAGAAACTCCTTTCTGATATTGCTCCACTATTTTTCGCCGCAGCATTGGGGGAATTGGTGATCCTCTGCCCATCTTGGCTTCTGAGAGACACTGCCACTCTGAGAGGCTCTTTTTATACCCAATCATGTTGCCAATTGACCTAATAAGTTGCAAACTGGTCCTCCAGCTGTTCCTTATATGTACATTTAACTTTTCCGGCCTCTTATTGCTACCTGTCCCAACTTTTTTGGAATGTGTAGCTCTCATGAAATCCAAAATAAGCCAATATTTGGCATGATATTTCAAAATGTCTCACTTTCAACATTTGATATGTTATCTATATTCTATTGTGAATAAAATATAAGTTTATGAGATTTGTAAATTATTGCATTCCTTTTTTATTCACAATTTGTACAGTGTCCCAACTTTTTTGGAATCGGGTTTGTAATAGAGCTACCTAGTCTGCGCATTCTTTAAATTTCCTTCCCAGAAAAAGACCAAAGAAACCTTAACCTACAGGATATGTCATACGGCTAAAATGAAAAATGTGTTCTGTTTTGTTATTCCTGTGATCTAAATATCACAAAAGTTGTTTTCTCATGATCAAAACATAATAAAAGATATTTTTTGTGATCTAAACAACACATTTTCTCATTATCTAAACATAAGTTTTTTGTGTGCGATCAAAACAGTGTTTTTCTTGTGATTTAAACAACAAAAGTTGTTTTTTATGATCCAAACATAAAAGCGGTTCTTGTGATCTAAACAACAAATGCTGTTTTTGTGATCTAAACTAACAAAAGTTGTTTTCTTATGTTAGTTGTTACCAAGGGCGTAGTTTTGGTTTGAACATTGGGGGGGTTGAAGTGTAAACCGTTTAGCGGGATCCCGGGGCATGCTCCCTCATGAGATTTATTTCTTTATTTGTTTGTTTGTTTGTTTAATTTTGCAAAATGGTCTTTTGTGGTATCATCCACACATGCGTTGATAACATAACTGCAAAAAAGTAATAGCCTAGTTAACAATTACTTGTTTACATAGGATATGATGTATTTGTATTTTATTTAAGCACCTAAAAACTTACTAGTTTGACAGAATTTTCTAAATTAAAGTGCTATGATAGGTCAAACTAACTGTACTTAACATGTACTTATATTGAAAATGTTAATTTTCTGTCATCTTTAGGAATATCTGAAAGCCAGGTTTACCTAATATATGTCGTTATTAGCAGGAAGACATTTTACATTTTTTAATTCAAGAAGGTCCTCTTGATTCTAACGTGTACTTGGCCTTATGAAAAAGTTACTAAGTTCTTGTAATTGTTTAACTATAGCATTTGTTACAATAAGAAGGTAAGACCATTGGTGACTCTTCAGTACAATGCTAAGGCCAATGTTAACCTTTTTCTTTCTTTTTTTATATCTATAGCATTTGTAATGAAAAATAGCAACACACGTTTAGAAACTATAGTTACAACTTTCTCCTCTTTTCATCAGTCTTTTTAGTTCATGTGGCTGTTCTAGGTCACGTTCGACTTTCTCCGTAGCGTTTTAAAGCGGTAAATTCTATAGTATACGGTGATTCGTGCGTCACTCACGCACAATTATAAACCAGGCTTCAGTCGTATTGCACAGATAACTGGTACGTTCAGTTCGTACGGGAACTGAATGCGCGATGTATATAATTAATTAATAGTCTGATTCTATGTTTCCATTAACCATGGTAGGCTATAAATATTGGGGGGGGTTGTACTTGCTTGTTTTGGTTATTGGGGGGGTTACCTCCCTCACCCCCCCCCACCCCTCACCTCTGGACAGCTAAAGAGTGAACACTGATATAGGGATAAACTGAAATAAAGAGAGTATCATCTCTTGTCCAGCTGTGAACAGAGGGGCAGAAAATGTCTCTCACCTGTGTCGTGGGAGGTGATTGAGCAGCATGGTACGGCCGATGTCCATCGTGTTCGCTCCCTCACTCACTATGATGCAGTCTTTGGGCAGGAGCTCAGAAATATGGTGGAACGCTGTGTAGTAGTTCACGGGCAGAGTGTACTGGAGAGCAAGAGTCTGTGGGACACAATAAAAATGGTTCATCTAATACTATAAATGCTAAATTCACATTGACATGTTTACAGAAAGCTGAATGATCAATTTAAAGCAATTTCATTACATCAAGTATGTTACTGGCACACAAGCTCACCCTTAATATCTGAGCATTGGCAGTCATTTTGTCCCTCAGTGTCGCCCACCATTGTGAATCAGAAGGAAATCTCCAGGACTCTAACCTTACAGTCTCCAACAGCTTTAAACAAAGTAGAAAAAAAGACTTAAGGGGCCATTTCATGGAAAACGTCTCGGTTACGTATGTAACCCTCGTTCCCTGAAGGAGGGAATGGAGACGTACGTCGGAACTGACCAACGAATTGGGGATAATTTTCAGAGACCAATCTACTTCGAGTGTTTAAAAACAAGCCAGTGAACATTGTCATGCGGTTCACGCATTCCACGCTCCGCCCTGCAGCGCGGGTATAAATAAGGAAGTGGAAGCACCAAATCTTTGCTTTTCTGCTGAGGAGCCGAACTAGTGACTCGGTCCTTCAGTGGAAGCACAGCACCTGGCGACAGGACGTACGTCTCCGTTCCCTCCTTCAGGGAACTAGGGTTACATACGTAATCGAGACGTTCCCTTTCAGTCGGTCACGTTCGACACACGTCGGAACTGACCGACGAATTGGGGATCCTACCAACACGCCAGTGATGCTGGCCCTTCCAGCACCCTGCTTGAGCTCGCTGGACCGCTCCTATGTTGGAGACACGGGGCTAGCCGAGTAGGGTAGCTGGTACCGTGGAGGAATACACATATGGGGTTGCCGTAGGAACCGCTACATATGGATACCCAGCTTACACACACGTTCCACATGCATATGGGTGTAAGCTTGGTGTCAGACGGTCGCAACGTCTGACACCGAGGGGTGACGGAGGAGCTCGACAGGGTTAGCCATTTCTGGGGAACACAACTAGAGACAATAGTCGCACGTATCCGGCCCAGGGGGCGGGAATGGCGTTGCAAGCCGACACTAGAACGGGCACTTAGCGCTACTGGCCACTGGGGGCGAGTACACGGGAAGATACCGGCTCTACACGGAGGCTATAGAATCTAGCGAACGTGTTAGGTGTCGCCCAGCCCGCAGCTCTACATATATCTGTCAGCGAGGCACCTTGAGCCAGCACCCAGGAGGAAGCCACACTCCTAGTTGAGTGTGCTCGCAACCCGAATGGGCAAGGCACGTCTTGGGACTGGTAGGCCAAGACGATAGCATCCACTATCCAGTGGGCTAACTTCTGCTTGGAGACAGCCTTTCCCTTCTGCTGGCCTCTGTAACAGACGAAGAGCTGCTCTGAGGTCCTAAAGCTTTGAGTTCAGTCCACGTAGGCGCGAAGAGCGCGGACGGGACAGAGCAAAGCTAGGGCTGGGTCTGCCTCCTCCGAAGGCAGCGCTTGCAGATTCACCACCTGGTCCCGGAAGGGAGTGGTGGAAACCTTGGGCACGTATCCAGGCCAGGTTCTCAGGATGACGTGAGAGTTAGCCGGCCCGAATTCTAGGCACGATTCGCTGACCGAAAGTGCATGCAGGTCCCCTACCCTCTTGATAGAGGCCAATGCAGTCAAGAGTACTGTCTTCATGGACAGGATTTTTAGCTCTATGGACTGCAAAGGCTCAAAGGGAGGGCTCTGAAGTGCTCTGAGCACCAGAGCTAAGTCCCAAGAGGGTACCGAGTTTGGACGAGGAGGATTTAGCCTCCTCGCACCTCTGAGGAACCTGACGATTAGGTCGTGCTTCCCTAAGGACTTACCTTCAACTGCGTCGTGATACGCTGCTATTGCTGCGACGTATACTTTGAGAGTGGGGGGAGACAGCCTTCGCTCCAGCCCATCTTGCAGGAAAGAGAGCACGACACTAACCGAACACTTTCGGGGGTCTTCCCGGCGGGAAGAGCATCACTCAACAAACAGGTTCCAATTCAACGCATAGAGGTGCCTCGTAGAGGGGGCTCTAGCAGAAGAGATGGTGTCTACCACAGCTTGTGGCAGGCCACCTAGAACCTCCGCGTCCCGTCCATGGACCAGACATGGAGTTTCCAGAGGTCTGGACGCAGGTGCCATAGAGTGCCCCGTCCCTGAGAAAGCAGGTCCTTCCTCAGAGGAATGGGCCAGGGAGGGGCTGTCGCGAGGAGTGTTAGTTCGGGGAACCAGGTCTGGTTGGGCCAGTAGGGCGCAACTAACAAGACCTGCTCCTCGTCCTCCCTGACTTTGCACAGAGTCTGTGCAAGAAGGCTCACTGGGGGAAACGCATACTTGCGTAGGTCCCGGGGCCAGCTGTGCGCCAGTGCATCCATGCCGAGGGTGCCCCCGGTCAGGGAATAGTACAACTGGCAATGGGTCGAGTCCGGAGAGGCAAACAGGTCTACCTGTGCGGCTCCGAAAAGGTCCCATATCAGCTGGACTGCCTGGGGGTGGAGTCGCCGGAGGTGTCGGATGTCGTGAGAGCTCGTCGGCTGTCCGATTGAGCGCACCAGGGATGTGAATGGCCCGAAGCGACCTCAGATGCTTCTGACTCCACAGGAGGAGATGGCGGGCGAGTTGGAGCATGCGACGGGAACGTAGACCACCCTGGCGGTTGATGTACGCAACGGCCACGGTGCTGTCCGTACGGACCAGTACGTGCTTGCCCTGTAGCGGCTTTTTGAGGTGGCCCAGCGCAAGACGTACTGCTAACAACTCTAGGCAGTTGATGTGCCAATGCAGTTGGGGCCCCGTCCACAGACCCGAAACTGCATGCCCGTTGTGCGTAGCCCCCCAGCCGGTGGATGAGGCATCCGTGAAGACCACAGCATGCCTGGACACCTGTTCTAAGGGCACTCCCGCCCAGAGAAATGAATGGTCCGACCACGGGCTGAAAGTGTGGCGACAGTAAGGAGTAACTGGGACCCGGTACTTGCCGCTCTGCCACGACCATCTCGGGACTCGGCCATGAAGCCAGTGCTGAAGCGGTCTCATATGAAGCAATCCGAGCAGCGTTACCACGGCTGCAGATGCCATATGCCCCAGGAGCCTCTGAAAAAATTTCAGTGGGACCGCTGTCCTGCCATGCCGAGATAAGAGATCCTCTGTGTGGGACAGAGTTTGCTCTTCTCTCGGTTGACCCGAAGGCCCAACAGGCTGAGGTGACTGAGCACCATGTCCCTGTGTTCGCACAACTGATCCCGAGACTGAGCCAGTATGAGCCAGTCATCGAGATAGTGGAGGATGCGAACGCCGCGTTCTCTGAGCGGAACAATGGCTGCCTCCGCAACTTTCGTGAAGACGCGAGGCGACAAGGACAGCCCGAAGGGCAGGACTTTGTACTGATATGCCCTCCCCTCGAACACAAAGCGTAGGAACGGTCTGTGTCGAGAGAGAATTGAGACATGAAAGTACACGACCTTCAGGTTGATCGCTGCGAAACAATCTCGGGGACGGATGCATTTGAAAATGCGTTTCTGCGTTAGCATCTTGAACGGGAGCTTGTGCAGGGCCCGATTCAGGAGACGCAGGTCCAAGATTGGCCGTAACCCACCACCTTTCTTGGGTACAATGAAGTAGGGGCTGTAGAACCCCGACCTCATATCAGCTGGAAGAACTGGCTCGACCGCGTCCTTCGCCAGTAGGACATCGATCTCTGACCGCAAGACATGAGCATCGCTGCTTCGCACGGAAGTGAAGAGGATACCCTTGTACTTGGGAGGCCGGCGGGTGAACTGAAATCGCGTAGCCAAGTCTGATGGTATGGATGAGCCAGCGAGACGGCCTGGGGAGCGCTAGCCAGGCCCCCAGAGACCGAACAAGCAGGACCAACGGCACCACAGACGTACCCGGGGTGGGGCAACAAGGTGGAATACACAGACCCGACTCGGGAGGCCCAGAGGCAGCCCGGAGTGTTGTCTGAATATTCCAGGGTGGGGCAGAGTGTGGGTGAGGAGGCCTGGTGGCGTCCTTAAGCCCCACACTGCTGCCCCCTGGCGAAGGGAGGGGAGGAAGGGCGTGGCAAGGCCCGGGGGCGTCGCACACTGGCGTCGGACTTCGCGGGACCCTGAGCGGGTTGGGCGCCACCCCTACGCCCGGCACCCTGCTTCCCAAGCTTGGGCTTAGCAGGGGCAGAGGCGGACGCAGGGGGACACCCTCGGCGACGAGCAGGCCGAGCAGCCGACGACTGGGTGGAGGCAGCAGCTGGTCGTCGGGGCAGGATGTTTTTGATCGCCTCCGTCTGCTTCTGGGCCACCGAGAACTGCTGGGCGAAGCTCTCGATGGTGTCGCCAAAGAGGAGGGTAGTGAGGACGGAGGAGTCAGTCGATCGGTTTCTAGCGTTGTAAGGCGCTGTCCACGACTTTGGGATCTCCTGATGCATTTCCGGGAAGAAAGGGGCGGGGTGGGAGAACCAGCACGGGCCATCCCGAGAAACCAATCGTCCAGCCGCGAAGGTTCTGGACACGGTGGAGGGTTCCACTTGAGCCCGACACTTGTGGCGGCCCGGGAAAGCATAGCCGTGAGCTCTGGATCAGACTCGGGCAACCCTGCCACACCCGAAGTGGGCAACGCAGCCGAATCTTCATCTCCAGAGGACATTAGCTCGTCCCCCGATGCAGCGATCGAAATCATATCCTCAGCCGGAGCCCCGAAAGTCACGGCTGGCCCCCCATGGGAAGGACCAGCGCACTCTCTCGGAAACTCCACTGGCGCAGCAGAGGGGGAGGGGCCCGAGGAGCCTGTTGACCCGTCGGGGAAGCCCTTACAGTAACCCTCATGTCTCCACCAAAGCTAAAAGTAGCAGCCCTCTGCTTCGCAGCGGGAGGACCACTAGATCGGGGGATACGCAATGGGACTCCACCCCTTCTTAGGTATTCGAGCCTAGACCGTAAGACTGCGATGGTCATGTTCCCGCAGTGGGAACATGAGTCATTCACAAACGCTGCCTCAGCGTGCTGAACGCCCAAACACGTGAGACAACGATCGTGACCGTCAACTGGGGACAGAAATCGATAGCATACAGAAACACACGGTTTGAATGACATCTTGAAAAAGTTGCTCTTTTAGAAAAGGAAAAAAAACGCTCTTACTAGTGCTGAGGCACACAGGGGAGATGGCCGCAGCGGTTCAAAGGTGCAAGCCCGCTGTGAGCACTCAATGGAGAAACGCCCAGCGAGCTGTGAAAACAGCTGTTTTGTGTGTCCTCCACACTCGCGACCGCCGCTGCAATGTGCCCTCTCACCAACACCGTGACAGAATGATCCTTCTCCCAAGACTCGCTGTGAAAACACTCTTCGTAGAAACACACTGAGCTTGCAGTAATGTTTGGCTCCGAAGTAAAAAGCAAAGATGCGGTGCTTCCACTTCCTTATTTATACCCGCGCTGCGGGGCGGAGCGTGGAATGCGTGAACCGCATGCCAATGTTCACTGGCTCGTTTTTAAACACTCGAAGTAGATTGGTCTCTGAAAATGATCCCCAATTCGTCGGTCAGTTCCGACGTACGTCGAACGTTTCCATAAGTTTTCCACCACATTAAACTGCAAAAATGAGCACATTAACAAATGGCCATCCATTTATACCTATCAACACTGATTCAGTATTCTGTAACAGTGGACAAACTGTTCCTCATTTCACAGGGAAAGACGTTAACCAATAAAAACAGAAGTCATTGATATAGAGAAAAAAATGCTAAAAGGGTCAGAGAAAATAAATGATATTATACATTTTTGCAAAAGACATTTGTTTAACATCATAATTCAAACTAAAAGTAAATAAATGCTACAAAACATACTGGATTTCATTGGAACATTGGGAGTCTCTCACAGAGTCTATAGAACATATACTCTGTACCCTTTAAAAAGGTTCTAATATGTACCATTTAGGTACTAATATGTACCTTTATGTTCCACTTTTGGCACTTTTTTGTACCTTTTTTCTGAGAGTGTAGGATGTCATAATGTTGTGTTTTATGTAAGATGATTGAGGTGATCCTGTAATTTACCTGGCTGACCACAGCCTGTATGTCTCCAAGCAGAGCAGATGAGGCTCTTACATTATTACTCAACTCCTCAGCACATAGATCCACCTGGACAAATTCACAATAAACTGAAGATCATTTAGTCATCTTAAAGACTCCCTGTGGTGAAAATCCAGTGTTTAATGTTGTTTATATGTCTATGTGGTGTTTTTAATATGCTTTAAGAAAAACCATGTGTAAATTCATCAGTCAACACCATTCCTGAGTATTTTCTTAAAACTGCAGTGTACCAATAACAGTCTTACAAACATGGTTTGAAGTCTCCCGTTTCCTACCGTCACAAACAGGTAACAATCCGTCAACGTGCGGCAGGGCTTTTCTCCACTCACTTTCTATGATGTTCAAATCATTTCTAAGTTCAAATCGGACGCAGATTTTTAGAAGGCAGCTGTCTGACTCTAAAATGGCGAACAGGAACATGGTTTGTGTAATACTAACAATACACCATTAGCTGTTTGATAATGTAGTCAAGCCAAAGGCTAATCATATCAATTACCGTTATGTGTCTGGCGTTGTAAAGAGCGGTACATAAAACGCATTACCATTCTGATATATTGACTTGTAGACGACCCTGTATAATTTGCTCTTCCTCTTCTTCTTCTGAATCAGTTTCTGGTTCAAACATGGCTAAATTAAACCAATATTTCCACTTGCCATTGTGTAGCGTTTGCTATAGTTGACCGAGTGGATCAGGTTGTCTGAGCTGGTGTGATTGAGTGGAGGCGGGGACTAATTAGCATATCT
Organism: Coreius guichenoti; assembly: GCA_039654105.1. Classification (NCBI taxonomy): domain Eukaryota; kingdom Metazoa; phylum Chordata; class Actinopteri; order Cypriniformes; family Gobionidae; genus Coreius; species Coreius guichenoti. The sequence goes on along the minus strand of CM077176.1, from coordinate 27,782,196 downwards.
GTGGTTCCGCGTATACACCTTATGTAGCCCCGCCCTTTTCAGCATCACGCTCATTGTGTTCTGTCTTCCGGTTTGTATTTCCACAGCATGAAGGTAAGATTTTACAGATTTATGAATGAACCGCTCGTTTTAAAATCTTCCCGGTCTACTGACATTTGTTATGACTTTCGTTAACTGTACAATAAGTAAATCCACTTCCCCAGCTAATTACTCTTTGACAGTGATGGCATAGAAATATACAGAGATATCGCAAAAACGGAAGTTCAGACACAAAATTCCAAAGATGGCTGTGTGCTTGTTTCTCTGGTGCATAAGGTCTACTAAATGAAGCAAGGGTGTAGAGTTACATTCAAGCTATTTTAAGGCAATCTACCAATCTACCAAAGCGCTATTTTGGCAAAGCGAGTATATTGAAGATACCCTTTGTGTGTGTGTATATATATATATATAGTGGGGAGAACAAGTATTTGATACACTGCCGATTTTGCAGGTTTGCCCACTTACAAAGCATGTAGAGGTCTGTAATTTTTATCATAGGTAGTCTTCAAATGTGAGTGACGGAATCTAAAACAAAAATCCAGAAAATCACATTGTATGATTTTTAAATAATTAATTTGCATTTTGTTGCATGACATAAGTATTTGATCACATACCAACCAGTAAGAATTCCGGCTCTCACAGACCTGTTAGTTTTTCTTTAAGAAGCCCTCCTGTTCTCCACTCATTACCTGTATTAACTGCACCTGTTTGAACTCGTTACCTGTATAAAAGACACATGTCCAAACACTCAATCAAACAGACTCCAACCTCTCCACAATGGCCAAGACCAGAGAGCTGTGTAAGGACATCAGGATAAAATTGTAGACCTGCACAAGGCTGGGGTGGGCTACAGGACAACAGGCAAGCAGCTTGGTGAGAAGGCAACAACTGTTGGCGCAATTATTAGAAAATGGAAGAAGTTCAAGATGACGGTCAATCTCCCTCGGTCTGGGGCACCATGCAAGATCTCACCTCGTGGGCATCAATGATCATGAGGAAGGTCAGGGATCAGCCCAGAACTACACGGCAGGACCTGGTCAATGACCTGAAGAGAGCTGGGACCACAGTCTCAAAGAAAACCATTAGTAACACACTACGCCGTCATGGATTAAAATCCTGCAGCGCATGCAAGGTCCCCCTGCTCAAGCCAGCGCATGTCCAGGCCCGTCTGAAGTTTGCCAATGACCATCTGGATGATCCAGAGGAGGAATGGGAGAAGGTCATGTGGTCTGATGAGACAAAAATAGAGCTTTTTGGTCTAAACTCCACTCGCCGTGTTTGGAGGAAGAAGGAGGATGAGTACAACCCCAAGAACACCATCCCAACCGTGAAGCATGGAGGTGGAAACATCATTCTTTGGGGATGCTTTTCTGCAAAGGGGACAGGACGACTGCACCGTATTGAGGGGAGGATGGATGGGGCCATGTATCGCGAGATCTTGGCCAACAACCTCCTTCCCTCAGTAAGAGCATTGAAGATGGGTCGTGGCTGGGTCTTCCAGAATGACAACGAGCCAAAACACACAGCCAGGGCAACTAAGGAGTGGCTCCGTAAGAAGCATCTCAAGGTCCTGGAGACTAGCCAGTCTCCAGACCTGAACCCAATAGAAAATTTTTGGAGGGAGCTGAAAGTCCGTATTGCCCAGCGACAGCCCCGAAACCTGAAGGATCTGGAGAAGGTCTGTATGGAGGGGTGGGCCAAAATCCCTGCTGCAGTGTGTGCAAACCTGGTCAAGAACTACAGGAAACGTATGATCTCTGTAATTGCAAACAAAGGTTTCTGTACCAAATATTAAGTTCTGCTTTTCTGATGTATCAAATACTTATGTCATGCAATAAAATGCAAATTAATTACTTAAAAATCATACAATGTGATTTTCTGGATTTTTGTTTTAGATTCTGTCACTCACAGTTGAAGAGTACCTATGATAAAAATTACAGACTTCTACATGCTTTGTAAGTGGGCAAACCTGCAAAATCGGCAGTGTATCAAATACTTGTTCTCCCCACTGTGTGTATATATATATATATATATATATATATATATATATATATATACACACACACACACACACACACATTTTGTTGTTTCTTTGACACTTTGTATTTTTGTTTTTGGAGTTTACACTGTATGTACCTTCATGCCATCACTTGTGGACTTCTGTGTATATCTTCGGTGCTGTAAATAAATTACACCTTGCACGACAGTCCTTGTTGTGGCTAAAGCCATCTTTTTTTTTCTCACAAACGAACCCTCACGCTATCTAAAGCGAATCTCCAGGGGTCGCTTTGTGACAGAAGAAAAAAAAAACATTTAAATATGTAATTTTGATTATCAGAGATGAGTTTTAAGGTATTGCAGGGGGGAACTTTAAAGTCTTTACACTGATGTTGCAGCAACTTACTGAGTGTCCATGTTGCAACTAACCTGAATGATCTTCACATGGGGACTGAATCTTGGTGGAAAACCAACCAGTTGAGTCTGGCACCCAGCAACACTACAACATCAGCCTGCAATAGAGCTCTAGAACAGAGAAAGATTGGCATCACATCATTCAGTTCCTCTAAAAAGAGATTTTGTAAAGATCATTCAGACACATACACACACATACCTGGATCTGGCTGCAGCAACACAGTTGGAGTGGTCATCCGGCAGTACTCCTTTCCCCATAGGTGTGGGAAGGAAGGGGATTCCAGTCACCTCCACCAGCTCCCTGACCTCTTTCTCCGCCCTGGCATATGCCGCACCTGCACCAGATCACAGCTCAACACTGCATGCTCAACATTGCTTTCATTTAGCCTAGCCTTGAAGATGCTCAAACATCTGGATCATTCAGTTCTAATCTGTTCACCTTTGCCCACGATAATCAGAGGCCTTCGAGCCGCTTTGAGCAGCCTGACAGCCTGTGTGATCTCCCTGCTGTCAGCCTGACTCACTGGAGGAGCAGGACAACAGGAAACAAACCTAAAGAAAAAATAGAGAATGTGTATAAAAGCAATGCAATTGTGCATATTTCAAGATGCAAAAGAAAAATCATCAATAAGTGATCATCACATCATAAACTACGGTTAGTCAAAGGTGACCTATTATGCCCCATTTTTGAGTGGAAGGAAAAACATGCTGTTTTCGTGCATGTATCTTTAAATGCAAACGAGCTGCTGCTCCCCACACAAGAGGGTGGAGCCTGTACAGTTCTCTTTGATACTCTGCCAAAAACTAAAACATCTGTTTGATTTGTATTATAATCTTTATCATGCTCACGCTCACGTGACGTCGCAGTTCTTCATCATCATGAAAGTTTATTATCTGCATACGTTTTAAAGCCATATCAGTCTAAACTTCTGATATATGGTTTTCTGAGCGCATACATCCAAAGCACGCGCACAGAAAGCTGTCTATCAGACGGCGTGTCCCGTGAGTATTAAAATAAGTTCTCTTTCACGTCTTATTGCGCTTAAACTGTCAAATACACACAAGATTATGAAAACACACTAATTTAACATAAACACAGTCGGTTATGTCTGTGAACATAAACAGCAAGTAAAGAAATCGCATGTGTATATTAGATTTGTGTATTAAAGTGAAAGCAGTACCTGCTGCTATATATTCTGTTAATATGAATCAAACAACAAAAGAAAAACAGAAAATCGCTCACTGCTCTTGATTGAATAACTTTAGTAGCATTAATAAGAATACATTTCTTACATGAATGCTGCTGTTAAATGCTCTGGCGAGGAGATAAACATGGCGGACTGTGTACAGCTCACTCAGGGCGGGGTCTATGCTAATAGGGCAGAGTCCATCAGAACTCGTGGGCGGGGCCTGTGCGATGTGATGTCACATTGCATAGAAATTGCAAACGGCTTATTCTGAGACATTGCTTATGATTTATGGGGATTAAAAAAGGAGTGGGTTGATTATTACCATCATTCCGTCATTGCTGACACACATTTATGTTCAAACACCATATAAAAGTGAATTTTGCGTAATAGGTCCCCTTTAAGAAGCTCCCCATTGCTATGATTAAGCTCACCTGACACTGGTCCGGTCTATTTTGGCGTTCACCATGTCTCCAGCTATGTCTATGTAACACGCCCCTGGACGGCCGTAAATGCTGCTCCTTACAGCCTAAAAAAAACACAAACAGAACATTAACTGCAGAACACTGTACATTGTATATTTCGCCTACATTAGAAGCATTTAATTTCAGGACCCCATGAAATGTGTGACAAACATAGGGCAGGGCTATTTTAGTATTATTTATATATATACTACTATAGTATTTATTAATATTTTGAATTTTAAATTTGTAAAATTGCTAAAAATGTATATCGGCTAAAATGAGCCTAATCTCCTGGTACTGCGTATCTATAGCACAATGCTTAATGCTTTCATTTTGCATGCTCTTTATACGCAGAAATGTACATATACCCTTTATTCAGTTTTTTAGAGTACATACAGTGGGGAGAACAAGTATTTGATACAGTGCCGATTTTGCAGGTTTTCCTACTTACAAAACATGTAGAGGTCTGTAATTTTTATCATAGGTAGTCTTTAACTGTGAGAGATGGAATCTAAAACAAAAATCCAGAAAATCACATTGTATGATTTTTAAATAATGAATTTGCATTTTATTGCATGACATAAGTATTTGATCACCTACCAACCAGTAAGAATTCTGGCTCTCACAGACCTGTTAGTTTTTCTTTAAGAAGCCCTCCTTTTCTCCACTCATTACCTGTATTAACTGCACCTGTTTGAACTCGTTACCTGTATAAAAGACACCTGTCCACACACTCAATCAAACAGACTCCAACCTCTCCACAATGGCCAAGACCAGAGAGCTGTGTAAGTACATCAGGGACAAAATTGTAGACCTGCACAAGGCTGGGATGGGCTACAGGACAATAGGCAGGCAGCTTGGTGAGAAGGCAACAACTGTTGGCGCAATTATTCGAAAATGGAAGAAGTTCAAGATGACGGTCAATCTCCCTCGGTCTGGGGCACCATGCAAGATCTCACCTCGTGGGGCATCAACGATCATGAGGAAGGTGAGGGATCAGCCCAGAACTACACAGCAGGACCTGGTCAATGACCTGAAGAGAGCTGGGACCACAGTCTCAAAGAAAACCATTAGTAACACACTACGCTGTCATGGATTAAAATCCTGCAGCGCACGCAAGGTCCCCCTGCTCAAGCCAGCGCATGTCCAGGCCCGTCTGAAGTTTGCCAATGACCATCTGGATGATCCAGAGGAGGAATGGGAGAAGGTCATGTGGTCTGATGAGACAAAAATAGAGCTGCTTGGTCTAAACTCCAGTCGCCGTGTTTGGAGGAAGAAGAAGGATGAGTACAACCCCAAGAACACCATCCCAACCGTGAAGCATGGAGGTGGAAATATCATTCTTTGGGGATGCTTTTCTGCAAAGGGGACAGGACGACTGCACCGTATTGAGGGGAGGATAAATGGGGCCATGTATCGCGAGATCTTGGCCAACAACCTCCTTCCCTCAGTAAGAGCATTGAAGATGGGTCATGGCTGGGTATTCCAGCATGACAACGACCCGAAACACACAGCCAGGGCAACTAAGGAGTGGCTCCGTAAGAAGCATCTCAAGGTCCTGGAGACCTGGTCTCCAGACCTGAACCCAATAGAAAATCTTTGAAGGGAGCTGAAAGTCCGTATTGCCCAGTGACCTGAAGGATCTGGGGAAGGTCTGTATGGAGGAGTGGGCCAAAATCCCTGCTGCAGTGTGTGCAAACCTGCTCAAGAACTACAGGAAACGTATGATCTCTGTAATTGCAAACAAAGGTTTCTGTACCAAATATTAAGTTCTGCTTTTCTGATGTATCAAATACTTATGTCATGCAATAAAATGCAAATTAATTACTTAAAAATCATACAATGTGATTTTCTGGATTTTTGTTTTAGATTCCGTCACTCACAGTTGAAGAGTACCTATGATAAAAATTACAGACTTCTACATGCTTTGTAAGTGGGCAAACCTGCAAAATCGACAGTGTATCAAATACTTGTTCTCCCCACTGTATGATACGCACTTTTTGCATGCATTTGATATGAAATATATAATATACAAATATATCAATTCTGCGTACCAGATGCACTTAAAAGATTACTTTTGCATATAAAGAGCACGCCAAATAAAAGCATGAACTTGTGCTAACTTGTGCCAGGAGATCGTGTTGGCTAAAATATATATTAGCAAGTTTTTTGTTAAAATCATATAGATGGGCTCAAAGCTGACAGACATGGACTACAAGCCACAAAACTTGAATTTTTGATTTCATGGTGTCTTTAAACAGATTCACACTTTACTTTTTCAACTACAGCTGGTATCATCTCAAGGCTGCTTGGTCGAGCAGAAAACTTGCTATACAGACGACAAGCTTCAACCTGATGAGAAACACGAAAAAAAAAAGAATATCAGCGGTGAAAGAGACACTAGAAAATATATACAAATGACTGTTTGTGTTTCTTTCCTTAGAAAGGAACTTAACACATTAAGCACATATAAATATATGAGATGAATCACTAACTATTGACTGAATTTTTGAATGTACTGACAGAACATTTATCAGTCACCAAATGCTCTTTATCTGTTGCTTAGTCAAATTCAAATCAGTATAAATACTGAGATACCAGAGGCAAACATTTCCTATCGACCCTACCTGAGGGAACTCCTGAAATGCTCCTGTGGTTTCTTGGTTCCTATCAGATGAGCCACCAATGACAATGACAGGCCTGTGATTTCAAAGAAGAGAAGAAAAGTACAAAAATGGCCCATTTGAGGCCAATTCCCTTTCATTTTAAGTGAATTCAGCAGTGTGGGAGCTACCAGCAGTTCATGTTAGCATTGGCCATTCCTCCGAGAGCATGAATCAACCCAGGTCCAGACACCACCAGGCACACAGCTGGCCTAAGGAAAAGAAATGATACTTCAGCAAAACAGCATGAGAAAAAACAAGTAAAAAAAAAGAGAAATAAAACTGACATATTCATACCATCCTGTCAAATACCCAATAGCAGATGCAGCATAGCAGGCCTGTTAGGAGATAGAAGATGCATGTAAACACAGACCCAGACAGTCTTCAATGTAATGAAATCAGGACATATTTAAAATAAAAGTGGAAAGAGAGACTGTCTTACTGCTTGTTCATTGCGCATGCCCACGTACTTGATGCCTGCTGCTTGGGCGGCCATGGCCACCTCGATGATAGGCACACCAACGATGCCAAACATGTACTCCACATTCTGCAGATGGAGTTAAATATAAGAAAAGACATACCTAATAGACAAACTAATATGTTGAATATTCGTTTTAATATTAAAATTATTTCTGGTAATCCAAGGTACAATAAAAGAAGCAGTACATTTAGGCCAGGGGTTTTCAAACTGGGGTCAGGGACCCCCAAGGAGCCACAAGAGAGGGACCATGGAAAAGTTTAGAGAAAACAGTGTAAAAAAAAAAAAAAAAAAAAAAAAAAAGTTTAAATAAATAAATAATAAAAATAAGATTCTATAAACACAAACAACTAAACTTGACTAAAAAAAAATTAATATTGAAAAAATAAAATTTGATTTAAATAAATACATAAGCATATACACTTGATTAAAATATATAAATAATTAATAAAAAGAATTAATGATTTAAATAAATAACAAAAAATAATTGATTAAAATAAAAAATAATTATTTAATAAATCTGATTAAAATAAACTGATAGTAAATATTAATGCTACACAAGGAAAAAGGTTGTGAACCACATCATCATATTTTTTTTTAATTCAATTTTTAATCAAATTGTTTAAAATTTTAATGAATTTTTCACAGTATAAATAGGTTTTTTTTTTTATACATGAAAATATTATTTTTTAGGATGGTATCCCTCGCACGAGGATGATCATATTTGGAATATATAAAAGTTTGAAGCCCCTGATTTAGGCTACATATTTAGTCAAGTTGTTACAGATTTCTTTCTTTCTTTTATCTAATCATTTTTGAACATACAGTGAATTACACACAAATTGTTATATACATATTTAACTCCATGCCTAGTTTAGTGTTTGGATCACACATTTTTTGACAGCTCTGTTGCGCATGCGCGGAACCTTTGACACACTGTCCAAGTTCAATAGTACAGCAGGCGATACGCTCATTCTTTGCACACATGTTGCAAAGAATAACAGCAACAATGTCAATAAAATACAAGTTTATGACTAGGTGCTATGGACAAAGGTTTTGAATAGATAGCCTACTTTGCAAGATAATTTCATTTAAATAGCTATAAGTTACAGGAGAAGCCTAGAGAAAACACTTTTTGAAAAGCATCCGGCAACACAACACAGACCTGAGATTTGAGCGCCGCAGCGATCAGCTGAGCTCCAGTCACTTCATCCATAATCACCTTCACAACAGACTCATTTGACTCAAATACATATATCAAACTGCTCTGCTGGCCTGCTGCTCTTCTTCTGTGGTTTATATGTAAGCAAAAATGTATCCACAGTCTATGGTCTCCACCTACTGGATATACTGGACGCGTCACTGTGTTTTTTTTTTGTTTTTACAGTCTATGGTTACAACCCGTCCCGTGTGGTCATTCATTCATTCATTCATTCATTCATTCATTCATTCATTCATTCATTCATTCATTCATTTGTTTTCTTTTTAATATTACACCACATGTATGATTTTATAAGTTGATTAGAATTATGTCCTAATATTCTTATTGATTTTTCGATTATTATTATTATTTTAATGTCACATGGACATTGCAATTTTTAGAAAGAACTTTCCTTAAAATATCTAATTATGACTGTATAAATGATTCTTTAGAATTATTAACATATTATAATTAAATATCAAACTTGATTGTTTGTTGTAAAAAAAATATTTATTTAACAACATTTCCTAGGAACATCTAATTTTTCCACCATTTACAGGTTTATGTTAAGAAACAACCACATGGTTAAATTTCTCCCAATGTTTTTCTTTAATGGTAACTCATTTAACTTTCTGTCAAATTTTGCTCATCAATATGAAATTTCCTTTGTCCATTTACTGATAACGTACTGGTCAAACAACTGAAAATCATTCCTGAGAGTATTAGAAACCTTCTAGACAGTGTTCATTACACTTAATCAAAACTTCTTTCAATATTAACAGAAATCCTCAATATTTAATAAATATATATATTTAGTTTTATTTTCATTTATTATAAAACCTGAAAGAATAATAAGAGGGTCTTTTTTGAGACCCACTATCACAACCTGTCTGGATAATGTCCGCTTCTCTGACAGGAGTACGGATAAAAAAAAGAATTTGAAAATAACCATTCAATAACCATATTCATTCCACTGTTTCCATTCTCATATTAATGTAGCAAACAAATAAAGGATATGATCATTGAAGAGAACAACACATATACTTACTTAAACAAGTCTTTATTATAAACTCAATATATGACATGCTTTGCTTTTATCAGCTAGTTTGTAACTTTCTAAAACATTAATAACATAACAAATATTATATTAATCATTTGCGTAGTATATGAGAAAGAAACATATAGAGAAGAGTTCAAATTTCAATATGCAAAACATCATTACAGGCATAATGACTTGAGCATTCCTCAGACTGTTAGACCTAATGATTTACATGATAGACACTGAGAAACTAAAAATGAAATCTTCAGGCTAAACATCATAAATGTCATTGTGAAGATAGAGGTTGTACTTGTCGTAGCCAGTATTTTCCATATTGCTGTTTTTGTTGACCTTCACGTCCGTTTTCCTGCCCATCACTTGAGCTTCACTGTCTCTGCCTTCAAGATATGACTGCAGGATCCGGAAAAACTGCCAACATATTACGAGAACATGAATTTAAAATGCAGTAAATGCCATTTAAATATTTTTTAAAGAATAAATTAAGCTAAAAAAAGTTATAAGAAAAAGAAACACTGTCTGACTGTAATAATACAAATAAATAATATACATATTATATACAGATATGTGTAAATAATACACATAAATGTGACCCTGGACCACAAAACCAGTCATAAGTCGCACGGGTATATTTGTGGCAATAGCCAACAATACATTGTATGGGTCAAAATTATCGATTTTTCTTTTATGCCAAAAACCATTAGGATGTTAAGTAAAGATCATGTTCCATGAAGATATTTTGTAAATTTCCCACCGTAAATATATCAAAATGTTATTATTAGTAGTAATATGCATTGTTAAAGACTTCATTTGGACAACTTTAAAGGCGATTTTCTCAATATTTAGATTTTTTGCACCCTCAAATTCAAGATTTTCAAATAGTTGTGTCGGCCAAATATTGTCCTATCCTAACAAACCATACATCAACGGGAAGCTTATTTATTCAGCTTTCAGCTTACATGATGTATACATCTCAATTTCAAAAAATTGACCCTTATGACTGGTTTTGTGGTCCAGGGTCACATGTCCATAAGTCAAGTCAAGTCACCTTCATTTATATAGCGCTTTTTACAACACAGATTCCCTAAAAGCAGCTTTACAGTGATAATAGGAAATTAATTTAGCTTTAGAAGAAAAGCTAAAGTAAGTTTTTGATTGATTCATTTCAATTAATTAAATACTTAAGTACACTCTTAGACAAAAAGGTTCTATAAAACCTTATATATAAAAATAGTATTAAATTATTTAAGACATTTCTCCTTATATAGAACCTTTTCAGCATAAAGGGGTCTTTAAAATTGAGTCAAAATTGTTTTGAGTAAAACTGAAGTGTAGCATGAATTCTGGTTGGAAAATGTAATTTTTACCTTTCTATCCTTCTGTGCCAAGTTTGAATTTTAATCACAAAAAGTTTCTAAGTTTCTTACAATTTTTGTTTTATATCCCACTGAAAATGATAATAAACCAGCCCGGGCAACTTCTAATGGTTCTGAACTTCTAGTTCTGAGTCATTTTATACAATTTTTTTCAAATTATGCTGTCAAATTAAGAGCTGTTCTGCTTGTCTATGAGTCTTTATCTTTCCTTGAAAATTTATCGCTTTTTCTGATATTAAAATTATACAAAGCGGTCACTTTATAGTGGTGTACGTTTGGTCTAAATATTTCTAGGGGTCATTTTTATCATTATTGTTGGTCTTTGACAGAAGGCGAGTTTCAATCTGGGTCAAGGTCTGTAAAAGATTCTACTTTCTAAATGCTGACTTAATTCAGAAATTATGAGATTGATCAAAGCAGTTTTATTATATTAACCTATAGCCCTATTTTTTACTAGAAATAAATCTTCCTGTAATTCTTTGGTAACACATTTCGATGGTCCACTTTAGACATTCTATTAACTATAAACACCTTTGCAACTACATGTCAAGCAGCAGTTATTAGATTATTAATAGACTGTCTGCTTAATATCTGCTAACACTTTATATTGATACTTCACCAACAGACTATAGATAACTATGCAGCTACAGCTAACCGGACCCCTAACCCTAACCTAACAGTCTACTATAGTCTACTAATACTCTAATGAGAGTTAGTTGACATGTTTGGTTGTATTGATCTTTGTATTGACCTTTCAAGAACCAGTAAACCTGTCTGTTTAGTGTAACCTTCCTTAGTGCCCACAACAGCATTGCAAATAAAAAAAGTGAAAGTACCATATCATAAAAACCCATATGAAATGTAACATGAGATCAGTAAAATATCATGCTAAAGTTGATAAAAGTAAAAAAAAAAAAAAAAAAAAGTCTTGTTCTTTAAAGGGTCTTTCTCAAACTTCTTCAAGCACCTTAACATCTCTCTTCAAGAAAGAACTTGATTTAGACCAGAATATGAATCATTAAATGTTAATTTCATGAAGGATGGATAGATTTAAAAGGCCTTTTTTTGGTCTTTTCTCCTCCTGTTAGTGTTATTAATATTGTGGTGATGATGATGATTGTGAATTGTGATGCTTTCCGGAAGGAACAAGGCACTTAACCCCAGTAACAATAGTTAACAGCCAATAAGTCTGTTAATTTTAGGGTCAATCACTACATATTAGGGGCCACTTGTCATCTCAGTCCAGACCATGTAATAACTCTGTTATGTGTTCATGAGTGACTACAACCTGAAAAGAATCTATGAACTCTCTAACCCAAAGGTAGTTTACATTGTTACTGCATACATTATAACCTTAACTCGCTACTCACTCTGCTCAATTTTTAAAGGAAAAATAATGATAAAATGTTGGTAAACAGTACAGAATTTATATAATCAAGTGTTATAATCAAAAATTTTCTTCAAATTTAATTAGAAATATGATGCACTGAGTGCAAACATCTTTTATTATTTATACAGTTATTTTGCTCTAGTGTAGGAAATATTTACATTTCCAAACATTATTTTTGCCAATAAGTGTAATAATCCAGTAAACACACAGACATCAGAAAATCCGATTGGAACTGTGGCAACATCTCCAAGAGGCTTATGAAAAACCTGTGTGTAAAAAGTCTACATATCCTGTTAAAATTGCAGTTTTTTGAGATGTAAAAATCACTCCAAAAAATGATAGAGCCTATAATCTCAATGCAATTAGGGACAGTGGTTCCACACAACCAACTCAGTTTTTAATTAACATTAAAGGTTTATTTTTAATCTATGCAAAATCCTTGTGTTGTGACAACACAACTGACTGAGGAAGAATCCATGTAAAATAGTTATGTCCAATCAACTCAATTCAATCACTTCGCTGTAACTTAAACTGGTTACGTTTTCTGATCATGTTTTGGTCTAGTAAAAACTAAAGTGGCAATTTTATATAACACCAGTGTTAATTAATGTGTGTTGTCCTTGATATATAAATAAAAACACAGTTTATATCTTATCTTTTTATTATGCATGCATTCATATATATACATATATATATATTAAATATTTAAAACTTTATAAAAAATGTATGAACATGCTACATAAATAGCGATTTTGCTTTAAGCTGCCTGGTTCCAACTGCTGGTCCCTGACTTTGATTGCCAAGCGCTGTATTTTTTGTGGAGGTGACTGGTCCACACCTGCGTTGTCCTGTTGAAGGAACAGACATATAATCATGTAACACCGACCAGAAATTAATAAGAGAGAAAATCTAAAGAAATATTGCTTCTACAATTTCAATAAGAGGGTTCTATAAACTGAAAAGAATATGATACTAGTCATAGATTAAATTATTAAAGTGTTTACATTTTTAAATCTATTTCAATTTGAAAGAAAGGGGAAACTAACCAATGCTCTCTTCCGGTTCAGCTGGGACCTAGGCTGAAGGATGCTCTGGTCCAGGTGTGAAGTGCTTATCTGGTTCTGGCTCCTCAGTTTAAGATTCAGCTGCACCTTCTTGTCAATTTTCACACATATTTTATTTTGTGGAGGTGGGTGACAGACACCTTCCTGTTGAAGAAACAAACATAATCATGTTGGGTTGGTTTAATGAGTGCTTCTTAGACTAAATCGAAAGGCATATCTTTCTATTGTTTTGAAATATAATATAAAAGGATTTCTAATAGAGGACCTTGAAAACATAGTAGCATATTTGAGGACAATATTAAAATCTTTTGAATAAATCTGAAAATAAGTAAAACTGAGAGATGGAAGGGACTTACAGATGCTTTTGTGCTCCACGGGCAAGGCCTCTTACTCTGACTGGGCATGGGTGGATTTTGCGTTAAGCTGCCTGGTTCCAACTGCTGGTCCCTGACTTTGATTGCCAAGCGCTGTATTTTTTGTGGAGGTGACTGGTCCACACCTGCGTTGTCCTGTTGAAGGAACAGACATAAAATCATGTAACACTGACCAGAAATTAATAAGAGAGAAAATCTAAAGAAATATTGCTTCTACAATTTCAATAAGAGGGTTCTATAAACTGAAAAGAATATGATACTAGTCATAGATTAAATTATTAAAGTGTTTACATTTGTAAATCTATTTCAATTTGAAAGAAAGGAGGAAACTAACCAATGCTCTCTTCCGGTTCAGCTGGGACCTAGGCTGAAGGCTGCTCTGGTCCAGGTGTGAAGTGCTTATCTGGTTCTGGCTCCTCAGTTTAAGATTCAGCTGCACCTTCTTGTCAATTTTCACACATATTTTATTTTGTGGAGGTGGGTGACAGACACCTTCCTGTTGAAGAAACAAACATAATCATGTTGGGTTGGTTTAATGAGTGCTTAGACTAAATCGAAAGGCATATCTTTTAGAGCCCGACCGATTTATCGGTCTGTCGATTTTATCGGCCGATATGATCTGTCGCAGATATATCGGCATGCCGATATGCCACCGATATGAACGGGTGCACACGCGTCTCACAGCGCGCGAATGTTCACACACAATTATGTCAAAATGCCGGTCTTGTCGAGTATCATCGTAAACACAGTCGGTTATGTCTTAAGTGAACCTAAACATGAAATTTGCGAGTCACCGCCAGTGTTTTTGGTCATTTTCACAAGTTTCATGGCCCACAGAATATCTTGTTGTATGAATATCTGAACATGTAATATCAAAAGAAAGAACAGACCCTCTGTTTTATTCTAGCTTCATGCATTCTTTTTTTATCAACACTTGAATGTGAGTAAGTTTCATGAAAAAAGCTACACTTTGAGAAAAAAGCTGAGAAAATCGCAACTAACTTACATACAGATGGCATTCAGAACGATGATCAAAACACAGATCGAGTCCATCAACACCCCCAAAGCTTCACAGAAGCTCGTCCTGGGTCTACATTTCATTCAGTAACATTAGGCAGTTTTGATTTATATGCTGTTTAATGTTGATGATCGCGTTATTTTACATATGCGTCTGCTTAAAAGATCGCTCGCTCGTTCCTGCCTCTCCTTCGCCTGTGTTTTGATCAGATTCTGTACTCGTTCAGGAGATGCGTAATAGCGCCCCCTTCCGTATAACAGTGAAAACACGGAAAAATCTTGTTAATGGCAGGGAAGTGTTTTCTCATAAAAGACGAGATAACAAAAGACAGAGGAAAAAAATAAAAAAATAAAAAATAATTCACTCATGGCTCTTGACTGAATAACTTTAATAAGGGTTAATCTATATTTATACACTGAAGATTATGAAGTGATATTTTACATTTGATTACTATTTCTGTACCTGAAAATCGTGTTTAGACCTATATGAAAAACCTGAAAATAACTTTTTCATTTGTATGTTTGTTCTGTTGTATTTATGTATAATGTAATGTATGTATATTCTGTATATACTGCATTCTATATACAGTACCAGTCAAAAGTTTGGACACACCACTGGGAAAGTGTGTCCAAACTTTTGACTGGTACTGTACTATAATATACACAAAGAATACCGGCCGATATATCGATATCGGACTTTTTTTTACTTCCTAATATCGGTATCGGGCCCCCAAAAACCCATATCGGTCGGGCTCTATTGTTTGGAATATAATATAAAAGGATTTCTAATAGAGGACCTAGAAAACATAGTATCATATTTGAGGACAATATTAAAATCTTTCGAATAAATCTGAAAATAACTAAAACTGAGAGATGGAAGGGACTTACAGATGCTTTTGTGCTCCACGGGCAAGGCCTCTTACTCTGACTGGGCATGGGTGGATTTTGCGTTAAGCTGCCTGGTTCCAACTGCTGGTCCCTGACTTTGATTGCCAAGCGCTGCATTTTTTGTGGAGGTGACTGGTCCACACCTGCGTTGTCCTGTTGAAGGAACAGACATATAATCATGTAACACTGACCAGAAATTAATAAGAGAGAAAATCTAAAGAAATATTGCTTCTACAATTTCAATAAGAGGGTTCTATAAACTGAAAAGAATATGACACTAGTCATAGATTAAATTATTAAAGTGTTTACATTTGTAAATCTATTTCAATTTGAAAGAAAGGAGGAAACTAACCAATGCTCTCTTCCGGTTCAGCTGGGACCTAGGCTGAAGGCTGCTCTGGTCCAGGTGTGAAGTGCTTATCTGGTTCTGGCTCCTCAGTTTAAGATTCAGCTGCACCTTCTTGTCAATTTTCACACACATTTTATTTTGTGGAGGTGGGTGACAGACACCTTCCTGTTGAAGAAACAAACATAATCATGTTGGGTTGGTTTAATGAGTGCTTCTTAGACTAAATCGAAAGGCATATCTTTCTATTGTTTTGAAATATAATATAAAAGGATTTCTAATAGAGGACCTAGAAAACATAGTAGCATATTTGAGGACAATATTAAAATCTTTTGAAAATAAGTAAAACAGAGATGGAAGGGACTTACAGATGCTTTTGTGCTCCACGGGCAAGGCCTCTTACTCTGACTGGGCATGGGTGGATTTTGCGTTAAGCTGCCTGGTTCCAACTGCTGGTCCCTGACTTTGATTGCCAAGCGCTGCATTTTTTGTAGAAGTGACTGGTCCACACCTGCATTGTCCTGTTGAAGGAACAGACATATAATCATGTAACACTGACCAGAAGTTAATAAGAGAGAAAATCTAAAGAAATGTTGCTTCTACAATTTCAATAAGAGGGTTCTATAAACTGAAAAGAATATGATACTAGTCATAGATTAAATTATTAAAGTGTTTACATTTTTAAATCTATTTCAATTTGAAAGAAAGGAGGAAACTAACCAATGCTCTTATCCGGTTCAGCTGGGACCTAGGCTGAAGGCTGCTCTGGTCCAGGTGTGAAGTGCTTATCTGGTTCTGGCTCAGCTGAACCTTCTTGTCAATTTTCCCACATATTTTATTTTGTGGAGGTGGGTGACAGACACCTTCCTGTTGAAGAAACAAACTTAATCATGTTGGGTTGGTTTAATGAGTGCTTCTTAGACTAAATCGAAAGGCATATCTTTCTATTGTTTTGAAATATAATATAAAAGGATTTCTAATAGAGAACCTAAAAAACATAGTAGCATATTTGATGACAATATTATAATTTTTGAATAAATCTGAAAATAAGTAAAACCGAGAGATGGAAGGGACTTACAGATGCTTTTGTGCTCCACGGGCAAGGCCTCTTACTCTGACTGGGCATGGGTGGTCCAGGAAGGGACTGTGCAAAGAGACTGGGCTTCTGCTGCCTCAGATGGTGAGGGATCCAGCATTTCCCTTGCTTTATGGTTCTGCCGGGCACTGCTGCTCCCTGTGGGGTCCTCTGTATGAATGGGGACAAGTTCACAGGCACAGGTGCATCTTGTGGTGCCATCTTCCTGTTCTCCTGTGCTTCCTGTTGAGAGCCGGATGCTCCCTGTGGGAAACAAGGTGGAACAAGGGCTCTCTGTGAGGTCTTAGGAGGCACAGAAGCTACACTAAAAAAAAAAAAAATCCATAAAATAACAGAAAAAGTACTGGCATCACCCACACATTATCCAGTAATTTTACGGACATTTCCGTTAACCCTAAAACACAACGCAATGAATTCAAAGTACAGGTAAAACACCTGTAAAAAATAAATACGGAAAATTCCGTTAAATTAATACAGTACACTGTGCCCTATATTTTTACGGATTTATTTTAGAGTGTACCTTTGGGATATTTGGCTGCCTCTGCTGCTCCCTCTGTTTCTGCTGCTTAGGGACCCTGATGATTTCTCCCTGTTTTGGGGAACCTGCAGGCACAAGTGCTCCCTGTGAGGCCCCAGAACACACAAGCGCACCTTTTGGGATCCTTGAGGGTATGTCTGCTCCCTTCGGAGACCCAGCGGGCACTGCCACTGCCTGTGGGGTACTGGCATGCACAGGCACTCCCACTGGGGTCCTGTCAGGTAAAGGTGTATCCTGTGGTGACTTGGCTTGGGGCTTCTGCTGTAGCAGCTCCTTCCTTAGCAGCTCAGGGATCTTTAGATTTCTCTTCTCTGGGATCTTGTCAGGGACAGTCGCTCCCTGTGCACAACAGGCAGGCTTTTGCTGCAGCATCTCCTGCTTCAGTGGCTCCGGGATCTTTACCTTTTCCCTCTTTGAGGTCTTGTCATGCACGGGTGCTCCCTGAACAGAATAAGCTTGAGGCTTCTGCTGCAGCAGCTCACTTCTCAGAGGCTCAGGGATCTTTAGCCTTTGCCTCTTTGAGATGTTGTCAGGCAGTGTTCCCTGAAGAGAAGCTTGAGGCTTCTGCTGAAGTGGCTCGGGGATCTTTAGTTTTTCCCCCTTTGAGGTCTTGTCATGCACGGGTGCTCCCTGAACAGAATAAGCTTGAGGCTTCTGCTGCAGCAGCTCACTTCTCAGAGGCTCAGGGATCTTTAGCCTTTGCCTCTTTGAGATGTTGTCAGGCAGTGTTCCCTGAAGAGAAGCTTGAGGCTTCTGCTGAAGTGGCTCGGGGATCTTTAGTTTTTCCCTCTTTGAGGTCTTGTCAGGCACGGGTGCTCCCTGAACAGAATAAACTTGAGGCTTCTGCTGCAGCAGCTCACTTCTCAGAGGCTCAGGGATCTTTAGCCTTTGCCTCTTTGAGATGCTGTCAGGCAGTGTTCCCTGAAGAGAAGCTTGAGGCTTCTGCTGAAGTGGCTCAGGGATCTTTAGTTTTTCCCTCTTTGAGGTCTTGTCAGGCACAGTTGCTCCCTGAACAGAATAAACTTGAGGCTTCTGCTGCAGCAGCTCACTTCTCAGAGGCTCAGGGATCTTTAGCCTTTGCCTCTTTGAGATGTTGTCAGGCAGTGTTCCCTGAAGAGAAGCTTGAGGCTTCTGCTGAAGTGGCTCGGGGATCTTTAGTTTTTCCCTCTTTGAGGTCTTGTCAGGCACGGGTGCTCCCTGAACAGAATAAGCTTGAGGCTTCTGCTGCAGCAGCTCACTTCTCAGAGGCTCAGGGATCTTTAGCCTTTGCCTCTTTGAGATGTTGTCAGGCAGTGTTCCCTGAAGAGAAGCTTGAGGCTTCTGCTGAAGAGGCTCGGGGATCTTTAGTTTTTCCCTCTTTGAGGTCTTGTCAGGCACGGGTGCTCCCTGAACAGAATAAACTTGAGGCTTCTGCTGCAGCAGCTCACTTCTCAGAGGCTCAGGGATCTTTAGCCTTTGCCTCTTTGAGATGTTGTCAGGCAGTGTTCCCTGAAGAGAAGCTTGAGGCTTCTGCTGAAGTGGCTCGGGGATCTTTAGTTTTTCCCTCTTTGAGGTCTTGTCAGGCACGGGTGCTCCCTGAACAGAATAAACTTGAGGCTTCTGCTGCAGCAGCTCACTTCTCAGAGGCTCAGGGATCTTTAGCCTTGGCCTCTTAGAGATGTTGTAAGGAAGTGTTTCCTGAAGAGAAGACGCTTGAGGCTTCTGCTGCTGCAGCAGCTCCTGCCTCAGAGGCTCTGGGATATTTAGTTTTCGCCTATCTGGGACCTTATCTGGCAGGGGTGCACCATGTGGGGAACCTGTGGGCACTTTTGGGGCAGGCCCAGGTGCTCTATGTAGAGACTTGTGCACAGGTGCTCCCTGTGGAGACCCAACAGCCACAGGTGCTTCCTGTGGAGACCCAACAGCCACAGGTGCTTCCTGTGGGGACTCGGCAGCCACTGGTGCTCCCTGTGGTTTTTTCTGCCTCCACTTTCTCTGCTGCTCTGTGGTCTTGAGTGTTGCATCTGGGAGCAGGGCCTTCTCAGATGCATCACTGAAGACCAGGGGTGAGGTGAGGTTCCCCCTTTTAGAACTGGCATGCACAGGCGCTACCTGTTGGGACCTGGCGGGCACAGGTGCTCCCTGTGTGGACCTGGCAGGCATGGGTGCTTCCTGTGTCTTCTTCTGCCTCCACTGCTTCGTGGTTTTCGTTGTTGCATCTGAGAAGCTTGAGTGCGGGTACTGAGCCTTCTCAGATGCATCACTGAAGACCCGGGATGTGGGGCATGAAGTTTCTCTTGCCTCCGCTGTTCCCCACCACAGCCCTGAGGTGAGCTCCCAATACTCAGGCTCCTCAGAGATGGGGTGTGAAACCTCCATTATCGCCCACCACCGCCCCGCAGCAAGGGCCATGGTGAGCTCATCTGAGAGTTCAGGAGATAAGGACTGCTCTGCATTCTCATGAAAACCGGTTGACATATTCATATTGATTTTGAAAGATGATCTAAAGAACTGAACAATACTGCCTTTGTGCAATCTATATCTGTAAAACACTGTGAAAGAAAGAGAAAGGGAAGAGATTAGTTAAGTAAACATATATGAACCTGAAAGCTAATTGTCTTAGTTAACAAAATTCTCAAAAAAAAACTTTTTTTACAGTGTGAGTTATGTCCAGTGACTGTCCGTTAGAAGAGGCAAGGGAGGCTGAGAGTCTGTATTCAAAATGAACAATGAAGCTTAAAAAAAAAAAAAGGTTTTTCCAGCAGAAAAAATTTAGAATTTACCTACTAATGTACCTACTAATGTACCTAGATAATGTAAAAGTATATTTTATTGACTGCACGAATAGAAGAGGATGACAGAGATAAAGGCTCCATTCATACTAAACTAACCAATGAGAATAGATATTCAAATGAACATTCTACTGTCCAAAATGGCCGTTAAGGGCATAAGGAGGCTAAATGAAAATTACCTCCTTTTGCATATGTAAACAGTCAGAGATAACCATTAAGGCCAATCAGCTTTCAGTATCAGTTCAATGTGTCATCAGATCTACTATTGGTTGGTCAAAGAAATATAAAGGATCTCAAAGCAAGAGAGATTAAGGTCCATAAAATAATTTATCTTAATATAGGAGTGGTGGAGTTCCTCGCAAAGACAAAATAACGTCTATGTGGCTCTCCATTTGTGAATAAATGTTTAAAATGGTCATAGTCTGTATTTGGCACTGCAGGATTTGTTGATTTAATATAGGCCTACTGCAAAGTGCTGTGTTTGAGAGAGAATATAAAAAATATCATTAAATATCAATAATGTAGGAGGATATGTGTGTATGGGAGCATAACTATCAACAAATATATTAAAAAAAAAAAAACAAACCCAATTTTCATTGTTTTGATCATTATTGTTTTACGTATCAGCCTCCCCGAAAACTTTCCACATAAATCACCACTGTGTAGCTATAGCATGCCTATTTAATTATCGCAATGTGCATCGAGTCAATAACATTCTATTGTTTAAGCAGATTCTTCTCTGAGTTATGAAAATATTTATTAAAATTCAAATCCCCAAACCCTGTATAAAAAGCGTACTTACGATCACTCGCCGACTCGCTACAAAATGCATAATTCTTCTGCACTCAAATGTATACTCATCAACGTTCTATAAGAATGTGGGGATCAATGACATCACAATACAGCACGGCGCTCAATAAACAAGTGTTTCTAGGCTTCGTTGAATTAAAACTGGACTTGCAATACAAATAGGCTACAAAGAGTGACTAAGCATTGTGATCCATTACTGTTCATACACATATCTGTTTTACCCTTGTACTGAAGTTTATGACTAATTCGCGGTTGTTGTTATTATTTATATACTTTTTTTCTTCTTACATTTGTACATTACAAACGGGAGCAAGCGACGCTGCGGTGGAGCAAACAGCTTGTTAAGCAGACCACTCAACCAAACTTAGTCAACATATAGGCTAGTAAAAGCCCATTTCTGATATAGCCTACATCTTAATGCACCTGTAGGCCTATGAGTTCTTGTTTTTATAGGCCTGTGCCTCATTTATGAAACGTGCTTATGCACAGATTTGATCTAGATTGTGCGTAGCCTACGCTAAAATACACGCCAATGTTCATATTTATAAAAACGGTCTTTAACTTGGAAAAGTGCTAATAATAATAATAATAATAGCTATTGTTTTCTTATTATTAGGGATGCGCAATTCCTAATTTTCAAGACAAATGTCTGACCCATTAACGTTTTTTTTTTTTTTTTTTACATGTTTTACACGTGCAAATATCATAGACAACAGAACATGAGTTTTCACATATCGTCACATCACGCACCTGCAATACTGTGAACGGAGAAAAACTGAATAAAATTGTATAGGCTATAACGCAATTTTGACTGATATGATAGCGTACTTTAACCATGCAGCAAACGTTTTAAAACGCTTGAAACTTTTGAACTTTAAAAATGACTTAAATTACTTTTTCCCCAATTATAATTATGCTGATCCCTAATTATTATTATGTTGAAAATTAGACCCTTGGGGTAAGATGACCCAATATGCAATATCCATATGGGGGGGGGGGGGGGGGTAATCACACACAGTTTCTGTCAATCTCATGTCAATCTTGAGTACCTGTAAAGTAGTACTGCATCCTTCATATCTCCGAAAGGTCTTTAGTTTATCATATTTATAAAAGACAGATACGCTGTACCGAGTCTTTCCGAGCGGCTGGAGGCGTATTGTGTGGGCGGAGCTAAAGAGTCACGAGCGCACGCAGCTATTGCGTTGAGAGCGTCATGGTTTATGAGGACATGGTTTGGTTTATGGACTATTCTATGTGACTTAGTAGCAAGCGGAATGGTTTTGCACGTCAGACTAGTGCGTGTTTACATAGAAAAACAATGGAATAGTATCGCATATGAATGAAGAAGCGCGCTTTGTGTGAACGGCCCCTAGGTTTAATATGAAATAATTCATTTAGTTCAACATATTTCCCCACTCTTTGTGTATTGTTGTTTGGAGTGGTTTTACAATAAACAAATAACACCTATAGTGGTCAACTAAACAAATGTATTTAAACACACACCATACATCGCATGCTCCATTGATAAATTAACTATACGTTCATGTTGTTTAACTTTACTTGATGTGCACTTACGCGCTGATAGCCAACAACACACAGACATTTGAAGCAGTTTTACTCACTGCCTGCGGTTCCAATGCATGACCGTGAACCTTTATCTTTAGGACCGCTCCATCTTTCAGCATTAGACGATCTGCAAATCTGGAGTTGAACTGGGCCTTGTTTATAAAACAATCATCTCCGAAATGCAGGGAACAAACAAAAACACTTGCGCAACTCCGTTGCTGCTCCGGAAAAACAAACTCCATCCACTGTCCCCTTAACGCTGGGTTCTTTGGGAAGCTGAACAGGGTTGTCTTGCCCTGACAACCAAAATCACATTTCTTTGGTGACATGTTGATTTCGTGAAGTCCTGTGACCTGTGCAGCGCAGCCGACGACTTCCCTAAAGCCGAGCAAAGTGCGTTGATGGGCGTGCTTTTGCTCTCTCGCTCTGGTAGACTTGTGCGCGCGCGCGCCCTTCCGGGAGAAGTGCCCATACAAGGAAATTCCGCCCTGGTTGACGTCACATAGGCCCATACTCGAAAAAAACTTCCCGAAACGTGCGAGAAACCGGAAGGAGTATTTTTGGCACAGAAATGCTCCATCAAACGTCCAACTTATTTTTTGAAATTTTGGCCATGTTTAGCATGGGAATCCAAGTCTTTAACAGTGTAAAAAACTCAGAATGCATGAAATAGCATTATACCCCCCCTTTAAGTGATCCTTAAGTGATGTAGGATTCTGTTTTGTCTGTCATCGGTTATTAGATTATTCAACTAAATTGTCAAAAGTAAATTTGAAATAGATTTAGTATTTTACATTAATGACACTTTAAAAATATATATATAAATATTAATAAGAACCACCATTGGACTACTTGATTGAAAAATGTTATTTCAAAATGAAAACATCAAGTTATCAAAGAGTAACCGTTTCAAGTTGAATTAAAAAAATTTTTTTTTTTTTTTGAGTGTTATAAGGCATGCACTCTACATAAGGTACTATCACATAATTTTCAAAATTCACCAAAATATAACTTTCAAAACTGTTTTATTGATTTGTTGTTTATTGAAAGCTTTTTTTAGAATGATGAACAACTGGCATTTTGTTAAACTAGAATCCATTGAATACACTGTACTTCTATCCTTTACAGCGTTTTCGTTTTCATTGACAAACATTAATCTGACTAAGGTCTATTGTTTCCACTTGCTCATGACGGCCTTCACTGTATTCCATGGAAAATCTAATGTTTTGTACTTTTGTACCCTTCACCGGATTGGCTTCTCTTAACAATGAGCTCCTTGTGGGCCACATTGTCTTCCGCAATAAGATCCTACTGAAACAGCTTCAGTTACTCAGAATCACTTAAAAGATGACTGGAAGATTATAATTACTTTTACTGATGTATAGAAATCGAAAGCTTGCCTAAGTAGGCTACATATAAATTGAGATAAACTCTCTGAACTCTACTGCACCCTGTCCAGTCAGGGAAAAAAGGCAGCGCGTTGAAACTTCATGAATCCTTAGATTTGATTTTTGTTTTGCATTTCAATGTGCTTTTCAATTTTCAATGTGCTTTTCAATTGTACGTCATTTCAAAGGGTTCAGGAAGGGTTGACACATGCTGCCTTTGTGTACAAGGTACAGTCGAGTTCAGACAGTTTATCTCAATTTATATATCAGCCACAACATTAACCACTGACAGGTGAAGTGAATAACATTGATTATATCCTTACAAAGGCACCTGTCTAGAGGTGGGATATATTAGGCAGCGGGTGAATAGTCAGTTCTTGAATTTAATGTGTTGGAATGGGCGAGCAAAAAGATCTGAGTGACTTTGACAAGGGCCAAATAGTGATGGGTAGACATGGCTATAGCATATCCAAAATGGGGTGTTCCTGGTATGCAGTGGTTAGTACCTACTAAAAGAGATGCAAGTTAGGACAACAGGTGAACCGGCATCAGGGTCATGGGCGCCAAAGGCTCATTGATGCACGCTGAGAGCTTCTTTAAGATCAGAGTGTGTGTGTCATTTACCTGGGGAAGAGATGCAGGATGCACTATGGGAAGAAGGCAGGTCACCGAAGGCAGTTTTATGCTCCATACAATGTTCTGCTGGAAAACCTTGGGTCCTGACATTCATGTGGATGTTACTTTGACACGTACCACCTACTGTTGCAGACCAAGTACACCCCTTCATTGCAATGGCAAACTCACCAGATCTCAGTCCAATTGATCATCTATGGGACGTTCTGGACCAACAAATGCATGCAACATACTTACCATGGTGTTCACAGGGTTTTTTAATCTTTGACCAATCAATACTCATTTAGTTATCTGACTGTGGTTATTGTATAATGAGTCAAAAATAATTTATTCCATTTGTCATATTTTACAATATATATTAAAATTATTTGCATAAATATTACACTAACAAATATCCTAACAAATGTTTAGCCTTTTAAAAGTGAGCTAGAAATCAAATAAAATATGTATTCACTATTGAAATGATTATTTTTCAATTATTAATTTATTTTAAATTTGTCTGGAAATCACAATTCCCTAATATTTCCATGTTGTCTTTTAGAGCGTCCGACTCTCATACCCGTGGACCCGGGTTCGAGTCCCGCTTAGAGCGGGGCGGTTCGAACAGGAGGGGTTACATATGACCTGTACATGGTTGTCTTAACCTTTATAAGCTATTTGGGGTCTTTTTGACCCCTAATGACATTTGCTGAAATTAAATGTTTTTTCCCCTCATCTCAATGGCATGAGACTTGATGTGGTGGTTAACACTTGATAGCTCTACAAACAATAAAATAAATTGGAATGATATCTGGTTGTATGTTACACCGTGTATGGCAAGCCGTTTTGACTTTTAATCATTCTCAGGATATGTATTTGTGATATCAACAATTACATTTTCACTAGTTAAAATGTTAATTCTTGATATCAGGAATTAGATTTCCACTAGTAACAATGGCAATTTTTGATATCAGAAATTACATTTCCACTAGTAACAACGTTAATTCTTGATATCAACAATTGAATTTTCACGAGTTAAAATGCTAATTTTTGATATCAAGAATTTAATTTCCACTAGTAAAAACTCTAATTCTTGATATCAGTAATTGTATTTTCACTAGTGAAATGTCACCATAGGCTGCCATTCAAATTCAATTGTTGATATCAAGAATGGATTTCTTACTAGTTGAAATTCCAATTTCAGATATCAGAAATACAAATCTTACTAGTAAAAATGCGAATTTCTGATATCAATAATTGCATTGATACTAGTGCAAATATCTATTCTTGATATCAACAATTGAATTGGTACTAGTAACAATGTTTATTTTTGATATCAATAATTCGATTGTCACTAGTAACAATGTTAATTTCTGATATCATGAATGTGATTGTTACTAGTAAGAAAGCCATTTTAGATATCTGAAATTATATTGATATCACAGATACATTTTCAGATATCAAAAATTAACATTTTTACTAGTAGCAATTCAATTGTTGACATCAAGAATAGACATTTCAACTAGTGACAATTGAATTCTTGATATCAGAAATCCGCATTTTTACCAGTAACAATGTAATTATTGATATAAAAAAATATATTTCTACTAGTAAGAAGTACAAAGCTGATATCTGTATTCGGAATTTTAACTAGTAAGAAATGCATTTTTGATATCTGTAATAGTTTTGTCGCCATTTTAACATTTAAACACATGTAGGATATGAATTGTTGATATCAACAATTAAATTCTTGATATCAGAAATGCTGATTGATGATATCAGGAATTGAATTCTTGATATCAAAAATGACGTCATCACTCGCAGAAATACATTTATGATATCACAAATGAAATTACAACTAGTGAGAAACATACTTCTTGATATCTGTAATTTAATTCTTGATATCTGTAATTTAATTCTTACATGTTAAAATTAAATTTTCACTAGTAAAAGTTGTTATTGCAGATATCATGATTTCCTTTTTGGATATGTGCATAGTAATGAACCCCTTTTTGGATATGTGCATAGTAATGAACTCCTTTTTGGACATGTGCATAGTAATGAACTCCTTTTTGGATATGTGCATAGTAATGACGACTGCTTATAAATATTCAAATAAGAGCGTGATGTTTTCACGTGACAGAACGGCGATGTGTGAACAAACTGGCAATGGCAGTGGAGGTTTTAAGGCAAATTGAAAGGCAATGTTATGCCATTGAAAGGACGTATCACTATGGCTTTTGCGGTCAACGACATCTTCGTGCCATAGACTTGGTCGGCATTACTGGGAACGCCCACAAAAACGTCATATCCGTTTATGCCGTGGGGGAAAACAACCCATTCGAATGAAAGCGCGTAGACCTTGTTAGATGCTTTATCTTTACTTTTTGTAATGATTACGATTGATTTTTGCCTGATGCAATGCCGAAAAGTTGCTGTGTGGCGTTCTGCACCTCTAATAAGTTAAACCTTAAGTTTTATACTGCCGAAACACAGACGGAGCCGTTCGTCAATTCCGAAAACCTGTGTAATACGTCCATTACAGTTAAACATTTGCACTACGTGATGCTGGTATTATTGTTGTAAATATGAAAACATAAGAGATTTCATTACTGCAATCGCAAAAGTTTGTTTAACAAAAACGCCAATATAGTCATAGCCTACTTGTCACGGGACTCGAACTGCGTCAAAAAGCAGTCAACTTATCATTAAAGCAGATTTTCACGCAAGCTATCACATAGTGTGTGAGGTTATTAATGTACAATACATTTAAAAGTCTTCTTTATTTCATGATGGGAAGGGCTGGGCTCATGTTTGTGCTTCAAGCTTACAAGCTGATATTAGTCACATTACATGTACGACATTTGAATGACATTTCTCGTCAGAATACATGCTGCTGCCCCAAATAAATCATCCAGTCTTTCGATGAAGACGGTTGCTAGAAAAAAGCAAAAAACGTTGCTGTTATTGTCAGTAATTTGAGAATAGTGTGACACTGACATGTCAACTCCAAATTTGCTTTGTAAAATGTAAATGCTGAACTAATTCATTCGTGCATGGCTGTATTAACAAGAAAAAACGAATAAATGAACAGATAAAGCTACATGAATGCAAGACAACAGAAAACTGATGGATGTCTAAACTTTATCTAAACCTGTGTCACTGATGCCAAACAGCTCATCCGTAACTGGATTTTAGGCTTTTGACAAATGTTTGTTAAACGTGGCACGGCTGTAAATTAACGTTTGACATTAGACTCTGCGCATTTCATGTTTCTGTTCTAGCCCAAACAAATACAAACGCCCTTTGCATTGCACACGGCATATTCAGAAAAACATTTCATAGCAGAAGACAAGTTTTATGATCATTTTAAAACGTTAAATGTATGTAATACATACTCTAAATCCATTAAATTCAGTCTTAATCGAAAGACTGCATGGGTGATTTATGAATAGGCAAGTAATATTTGTGGGAGCAGCATGCGTTTTGTAGAGAAAATGACACCTCTGGCCATTGCGTTGGGTCGTTTTTCCATTCACAGATACTGTACGAACAATCCGACCCAATACGGCTCAGTTTTTCTATATATCTTGCTCTGTCAAGCGGCAAAAGTGATTCTAAATAGGCTATACTGGGTTAACGCCATGCATTTGTGGGGAATGGACTGTTTTCCCCGACGCCACGCCCCCATCTATGACACGACGCCTACCATCAAATTACATTTGAACTAGTAAAAACTATAATTCTTGATATCTGTAATTGTATTTTCACTAGTTAAATGTCACCATAGGCTGCCATTCAAATTAAATTGTTGATATCAAGAATTAATTGTTGATATCAAGAATATAATTGTTGATATCAAGAATTAATCGTTGATATCAAAAATTAATCGTTGATCAAGAATATAATTGTTAATATCAAGAATATAATTGTTGATATCAAGAATTAATTGTTGATATCAAGAATTAATCGTTGATATCAAGAATATAATTGTTGATATCAGGAATATAATTGTTGATCATTAAGAATTAATTGTTGATATCAAGAATATAATTGTTGATATCAAGAATTAATCGTTGATATCAAGAATATAATTGTTGATATCAGGAATATAATTGTTGATCATTAAGAATTAATTGTTGATATCAAGAATTTAATTCTTGATATCAAAAATGACGTCATCACTCGCATTTCAGATCTCATGAATTCTTTTTTGGATATGTGCATAATTTAATGACAAGTGTCTACGTCGCTTATAATTATTTAAAAATCAGACTAGAATGGCGGACAAACGACGAGGCACAGCGCCACACAGCGCAAGGGAAAGGGAGAACGGCAAATTCGATTAACTCTCATGAACATAAAAAGCTATTTTCGTGTAGTTTTAATGTTTATTTGCGCCAAACGGAAATACAATAAAAACACAACAAGACATAGTCTAGGCTAAGGGGCTTTGAATAAGGGAGAAATAAGGGATTTTTAAATGTAGTTGCAGTAAATCGTGTTCATTTAGTGTAGCCTACTGACAGTCGTTTCATATTATTAGTGTAAATAGAAATATGTAAAATGCTCATAGATCACTAGCTACATGTTTTTTTTCTTTTTAACTTTACACAATAAAACATATTTGTCAAGTTTCCAGACACGATTAAATATTTTGCTTTACATTTAAAATGAGGAGACCATTTTATTTATCTCTTTTAAGATGACATATTCCTTTCTATTCCATTCTATTGTAAAGGGTAAAATTCAATAACCAAAACAACACTGTAAAACTTTGCAGTGTAAATTTGCAGTAGCCTAATTAACTGGCAGCAGCTACACCTACAAGGTACTGTTGTTTTGACAGTTTTTTACTGTAAAAAATTGTCCTAATTTATCTGTAAAAAGCTGGCAGCACAGTTGCACTAAATTAAAACTCAATTTAATTAATTTCATTTGCAGAAACTGACTGCCATAAAATGGTCAATTGCCATTTAAGTTAATAAACTAATATAGTGTGCTAATAATGTGAGCATAATAAAACTGTGAACTTATTTAATTTCAATTGTTTTTTTTTACTTGTTAATTAACTAGCAAACAGCTTATCACTGCACCAGCAACTACACAGTTACTGCTTTTAGATAAAGCAACATGCAGCATATCATCAGTGTTTCTGCTTGGACTGAAGCACAGGCTCTTCAGCACAATGGTGACACAAAACTCAGATAAGAGAAACACTTTAAATTCTGGCATAACAGAACAACATTAAAAACAAACAGATCACCCATCATTGTGTGTGTGTGTGTAAAAACACATGAATTAACACGTCAACATTTACTTTCCTGATTAGTCATTGAGTTTACATACATTTTTACAGTAAACTACTGGCAGCAGCTTCACAAAGTACTGCTTTCTACAGTTTACTTACTGTAAACTTAATTTACAGTTTATTGTTGTTAAACTACATTTCAGCAGAGGAGGATTAAACAACTCCAGTCCACAAACAGCATTACCAGCTTCACTTATTTCTAACCAGGGGTGTGTTTCCCAAAAGCATCGTTAGCAAACTATGGTTGCAAGTTCCATTGAATTCCATTAGTAATGACAGAACTTGCGCCCAGTTGGCTCCTGGAAACACACCCCCGTTTTGACTTTTTCTTTCATAAATCTACAGAAGCTCTTAGTGAGAAATAACAGATACTTGTATTTAGATGTTGGTGTTTTATTGAAAATGTCTGGTTACCATTATAGTGATCAGTATTTGCTTTAGTTGGGCTACTGACCTTTTATTTCTTAGTTCTTTTGGCTGCTGCGATGTGTTTATAAGACATGTTTGCTATAGCAAAAACAAAAAGCCAAGAAAAGATGTGATTGTGATGTGGCTTATTTATTGATAATGATTTAATCATCACGTAGCGGCCTGACTCACTGGTCTCATCAAGTGTCAAGTCCGTTATTGACAGTGTTATGTTTTTAATGCACTTTACTTTAATGCACTTCACATTACCACAATTGTGATACCGCCGCAGTCAATTATAAAGGATTTTTAACCACACTGTTCACAAAAACATTTGAAAATCTATTATATATATTTTTTCAAATAGGCTATAGGATTATGTCTTAAGCAACTGTCAGATGGGTTAGTGTATCAGATCCAGTGTCCGTAAAATGGCTATCATTCATCTTATCCAATGTAGGCCTATTTCAAGAACTGGACATGTTATATAAAAATATTCTAATGCAAGTTATTAGCACATTAGGCACAGTGTATCATGTTATATTTTACCCACACATTGGTCCCAATGGTCAAGAAAATCAGAGCTGGGTAGAGAGTGTAAATAGTTTGGCTCATCATTAGGCTATCCCATAAGAGAAAGTGTCGGTGTACATAATACATCAAAATTTATAGTGAAAAAAAAGTTCAGCAGCAATAACATTGCATTACACTGTGTTCTATCGCACTCACACCCGTAGAATTTGGGCACGCTTTATGACGACTCATTCTGTATATCCATATGTAAATATCATGGAACGATATAAAAATCGTCCAGAAAAACGTTCAAACTTTGTTTGACTCATTACACATCTTTCGTTTTGGTTGTATTTTTATTTGATGCATTAGAAAGTGTAATTAAAACAAAAATAAACATACAGTGGGGAGAACAAGTATTTGATACACTGCCAATTTTGCAGGTTTTCCTACTTACAAAGCATGTAGAGGTCTGTAATTTTTATCATAGGTACACTTCAACTGTGAGAGACGGAATAAAAAAACAAAAATCCAGAAAATCACATTGTATGATTTTTAAATAATTAATTTGCATTTTATTGCATGACATAAGTATTTGATCACCTACCAACCAGTAAGAATTCCGGCTCTCACAGACCTGTTAGTTTTTCTTTAAGAAGCCCCCCTGTTCTCCACTCATTACCTGTATTAACTGCACCTGTTTGAACTCGTTACCTGTATAAAAGACACCTGTCCACACACTCAATCAAACAGTCTCCAACCTCTCCACAATGGCCAAGACCAGAGAGCTGTGTAAGGACATCAGGAACAAAATTGTAGACCTGCACAAGGCTGGGATGGGCTACAGGACAATAGGCAAGCAGCTTGGTGAGAAGGCAACAACTGTTGGCGCAATTATTAGAAAATGGAAGAAGTTCAAGATGACGGTCAATCTCCCTCGGTCTGGGGCACCATGCAAGATCTCACCTCGTGGGGCATCAATGATCATGCGGAAGGTAAGGGATCAGCCCAGAACTACACGGCAGGACCTGGTCAATGACCTGAAGAGAGCTGGGACCACAGTCTCAAAGAAAACCATTAGTAACACACTACGCCGTCATGGATTAAAATCCTGCAGCGCATGCAAGGTCCCCCTGCTCAAGCCAGCGCATGTCCAGGCCCGTCTGAAGTTTGCCAATGACCATCTGGATGATCCAGAGGAGGAATGGGAGAAGGTCATGTGGTCTGATGAGACAAAAATAGAGCTTTTTGGTCTAAACTCCGCTCGCCGTGTTTGGAGGAAGAAGAAGGATGAGTACAACCTCAAGAACACCATCCCAACCGTGAAGCATGGAGGTGGAAACATCATTCTTTGGGGTTGCTTTTCTGCAAAGGGGACAGGACGACTGCACCGTATTGAGGGGAGGATGGATGGGGCCATGTATCACAACCTCCTTCCCTCAGTAAGAGTATCGAAGATGGGTCGTGGCTGGGTCTTCCAGCATGACAACGAGCCAGGGCAATTAAGGAGTGGCTCCGTAAGAAGCATCTCAAGGTCCTGGAGTGGCCTAGCCAGTCTCCAGACCTGAACCCAATAGAAAATCTTTGGAGGGAGCTGAAAGTCCGTATTGCCCAGCGACAGCCCCGAAACCTGAAGGATCTGGAGAAGGTCTGTATGGAGGAGTGGGCCAAAATCCCTGCTGCAGTGTGTGCAAACCTGGTCAAGAACTACAGGAAACGTATGATCTCTGTAATTGCAAACAAAGGTTTCTGTACCAAATATTAAGTTCTGCTTTTCTGATGTATCAAATACTTATGTCATGCAATAAAATGCAAATTAATTACTTAAAAATCATACAATGTGATTTTCTGGATTTTTGTTTTAGATTCCGTCACTCACAGTTAAAGAGTACCTATGATAAAAATGACAGACTTCTACATGCTTTGTAAGTGGGCAAACCTGCAAAATCGGCAGTGTATCAAATACTTGTTCTCCCCACTGTATGAAAAAATGACATGAGGTTATGTTCAGGACAATGGTAAAATATATGATAAATACATGAATTTTTTCCATTAATTCTCCGAAGGACCCAGTGGCCAATAAAAATAAACAGAATTAAACTACTTTTTTAAAGAATTAACAGAAAAGGCCATAATATCTTTTTTATGTTTCATTAACTAAACAAATAAATAAAGGAGGAGCCGTTTCTCTACGTGGATGTTCTTCCTCCATCTTCGGCCTAAAGAGGATTATGGGAAAACCAGATCTCATTAATATTCATGAACTCATTACCATAGCTATTCTTACATGTAAAAATGGCATTTCTAGATATCTGTAATAGTATTTTTACTAGTTAAAATATTAAGATATCAGTAATTCTATTTCCACTAGTTGCAAGGGCAATTTCAGATATCAGCTGCCTTTGTTGATATCAATAATTACATTGTTACTGGTAAAAATGCGGATTTCTGATATCAAGAATTCAATTGTCAATAGTTGAAATGTCTATTCTTGGTCAACAATTGAATTGCTACTATATCTGAAAATGTATTTGTGATATCAATATAATTTCAGATATCTAAAATGGCTTTCTTACTAGTAACAATCACATTCATGATATCAGAAATTAACATTGTTACTAGTGACAATTCAATTGTTGATATCAAGAATAGATATTTGCACTAGTATCAATGTACAAACCCGATTCCAAAGAAGTTGGGACACTGTACAAATTGTGAATAAAAACAGAATGCAATGATGTGGAAGTTTCAAATTTCAATATTTTATTCAGAATACAACATAGATGACATATCAAATGTTTAAACTGGGAAAATCATTTTATCATTTATCATTTTAAGGGAAAAATAAGTTGATTTTAAATTTCATGGCATCAACACATCTCAAAAAAGTTGGGACAAGGCCATGTTTACCACTGTGTGGCATCCCCTCTTCTTTTTATAACAGTCTGCAAACGTCTGGGGACTGAGGAGACAAGTTGCTCAAGTTTAGGAATAGGAATGTTGTCCCATTCTTGTCTAATACAGGCTTCTAGTTGTTCAACTGTCTTAGGTCTTCTTTGTCGCATCTTCCTTTTTATGATGCGGCAAATGTTTTCTATGGGTGAAAGATCTGGACTGCAGGCTGGCCATTTCAGTACCCGGATCCTTCTACGCAGCCATGATGTTGTAATTGATGCAGTATGTGGTCTGGCATTGTCATGTTGGAAAATGCAAGGTCTTCCCTGAAAGAGACGACGTCTGGATGGGAGCATACGTTGTTCTAGAACTTGGATATACCTTTCAGCATTGATGGTGCCTTTCCAGATGTGTAAGCTGCCCATGCCACACGCACTCATGCAACCCCATACCATCAGAGATGCAGGCTTCTGAACTGAGCGCTGATAACAACTTGGGTTGTCCTTGTCCTCTTTAGTCCGGATGACATGGCGTCCCAGTTTTCCAAAAAGAACTTCAAATTTTGATTCGTCTGACCACAGAACAGTTTTCCACTTTGCCACAGTCCATTTTAAATGAGCCTTGGCCCAGAGAAAACGCCTGCGCTTCTGGATCATGTTTAGATATGGCTTCTTTTTTGACCTATAGAGTTTTAGCCGGCAACGGCGAATGGCACGGTGGATTGTGTTCACCGACAATGTTTTCTGGAAGTATTCCTGAGCCCATGTTGTGATTTCCATTACAGTAGCATTCCTGTATGTGATGCAGTGCCGTCTAAGGGCCCGAAGATCACAGGCATCCAGTATGGTTTTCCGGCCTTGACCCTTAAGCACAGAGATTGTTCCAGATTCTCTGAATCTTTGGATGATATTATGCACTGTAGATGATGATAACTTCAAACTCTTTGCAATTTTTCTCTGAGAAACTCCTTTCTGATATTGCTCCACTATTTTTCGCCGCAGCATTGGGGGAATTGGTGATCCTCTGCCCATCTTGGCTTCTGAGAGACACTGCCACTCTGAGAGGCTCTTTTTATACCCAATCATGTTGCCAATTGACCTAATAAGTTGCAAACTGGTCCTCCAGCTGTTCCTTATATGTACATTTAACTTTTCCGGCCTCTTATTGCTACCTGTCCCAACTTTTTTGGAATGTGTAGCTCTCATGAAATCCAAAATAAGCCAATATTTGGCATGATATTTCAAAATGTCTCACTTTCAACATTTGATATGTTATCTATATTCTATTGTGAATAAAATATAAGTTTATGAGATTTGTAAATTATTGCATTCCTTTTTTATTCACAATTTGTACAGTGTCCCAACTTTTTTGGAATCGGGTTTGTAATAGAGCTACCTAGTCTGCGCATTCTTTAAATTTCCTTCCCAGAAAAAGACCAAAGAAACCTTAACCTACAGGATATGTCATACGGCTAAAATGAAAAATGTGTTCTGTTTTGTTATTCCTGTGATCTAAATATCACAAAAGTTGTTTTCTCATGATCAAAACATAATAAAAGATATTTTTTGTGATCTAAACAACACATTTTCTCATTATCTAAACATAAGTTTTTTGTGTGCGATCAAAACAGTGTTTTTCTTGTGATTTAAACAACAAAAGTTGTTTTTTATGATCCAAACATAAAAGCGGTTCTTGTGATCTAAACAACAAATGCTGTTTTTGTGATCTAAACTAACAAAAGTTGTTTTCTTATGTTAGTTGTTACCAAGGGCGTAGTTTTGGTTTGAACATTGGGGGGGTTGAAGTGTAAACCGTTTAGCGGGATCCCGGGGCATGCTCCCTCATGAGATTTATTTCTTTATTTGTTTGTTTGTTTGTTTAATTTTGCAAAATGGTCTTTTGTGGTATCATCCACACATGCGTTGATAACATAACTGCAAAAAAGTAATAGCCTAGTTAACAATTACTTGTTTACATAGGATATGATGTATTTGTATTTTATTTAAGCACCTAAAAACTTACTAGTTTGACAGAATTTTCTAAATTAAAGTGCTATGATAGGTCAAACTAACTGTACTTAACATGTACTTATATTGAAAATGTTAATTTTCTGTCATCTTTAGGAATATCTGAAAGCCAGGTTTACCTAATATATGTCGTTATTAGCAGGAAGACATTTTACATTTTTTAATTCAAGAAGGTCCTCTTGATTCTAACGTGTACTTGGCCTTATGAAAAAGTTACTAAGTTCTTGTAATTGTTTAACTATAGCATTTGTTACAATAAGAAGGTAAGACCATTGGTGACTCTTCAGTACAATGCTAAGGCCAATGTTAACCTTTTTCTTTCTTTTTTTATATCTATAGCATTTGTAATGAAAAATAGCAACACACGTTTAGAAACTATAGTTACAACTTTCTCCTCTTTTCATCAGTCTTTTTAGTTCATGTGGCTGTTCTAGGTCACGTTCGACTTTCTCCGTAGCGTTTTAAAGCGGTAAATTCTATAGTATACGGTGATTCGTGCGTCACTCACGCACAATTATAAACCAGGCTTCAGTCGTATTGCACAGATAACTGGTACGTTCAGTTCGTACGGGAACTGAATGCGCGATGTATATAATTAATTAATAGTCTGATTCTATGTTTCCATTAACCATGGTAGGCTATAAATATTGGGGGGGTTGTACTTGCTTGTTTTGGTTATTGGGGGGGTTACCTCCCTCACCCCCCCCCACCCCTCACCTCTGGACAGCTAAAGAGTGAACACTGATCTAGGGATAAACTGAAATAAAGAGAGTATCATCTCTTGTCCAGCTGTGAACAGAGGGGCAGAAAATGTCTCTCACCTGTGTCGTGGGAGGTGATTGAGCAGCATGGTACGGCCGATGTCCATCGTGTTCGCTCCCTCACTCACTATGATGCAGTCTTTGGGCAGGAGCTCAGAAATATGGTGGAACGCTGTGTAGTAGTTCACGCACCTGGCGACAGAACGTACGTCTCCGTTCCCTCCTTCAGGGAACTAGGGTTACATACGTAATCGAGACGTTCCCTTTCAGTCGGTCACGTTCGACATACGTCGGAACTGACCGACGAATTGGGGATCCTACCAACACGCCAGTGATGCTGGCCCTTCCAGCACCCTGCTTGAGCTCGCTGGACCGCTCCTATGTTGGAGACACGGGGCTAGCCGAGTAGGGTAGCTGGTACCGTGGAGGAATACACATATGGGGTTGCCGTAGGAACCGCTACATATGGATACCCAGCTTACACACACGTTCCACATGCATATGGGTGTAAGCTTGGTGTCAGACGGTCGCAACGTCTGACACCGAGGGGTGACGGAGGAGCTCGACAGGGTTAGCCATTTCTGGGGAACACAACTGGAGACAATAGTCGCACGTATCCGGCCCAGGGGGCGGGAATGGCGTTGCAAGCCGACACTAGAACGGGCACTTAGCGCTAATGGCCACTGGGGGCGAGTACACGGGAAGATACCGGCTCTACACGGAGGCTATAGAATCTAGCGAACGTGTTAGGTGTCGCCCAGCCCGCAGCTCTACATATATCTGTCAGCGAGGCACCTTGAGCCAGCACCCAGGAGGAAGCCACACTCTTAGTTGAGTGTGCTCGCAACCCGAATGGGCAAGGCACGTCTTGGGACTGGTAGGCCAAGACGATAGCATCCACTATCCAGTGGGCTAGCTATCCAAGCTTGGGCTTAGCAGGGGCAGAGGCGGACGCAGGGGGACACCCTCGGCGACGAGCAGGCCGAGCAGCCGACGACTGGGTGGAGGCAGCAGCTGGTCGTCGGGGCAGGATGTTTTTGATCGCCTCCGTCTGCTTCTGGGCCACCGAGAACTGCTGGGCGAAGCTCTCGATGGTGTCGCCAAAGAGGCCGGCCTGGCAGACAGAGGCGTTGAGAAACCGCACTTTGTCGTTCTCACACATATCCGCCAGGTTCAGCCACAGGTGGCGTTCCTGGACCACTAACGTGGACATCACCCGACCCAGGGAGCGTGCAGTGACTTCATGCGTGGAGGGCGAGGTCCGTCGCCGTACGCAGTTTCTGCATAACCCCTGGGTCAGAACTACCCTCGTGCAGTTCCTTTAGCGCTTTGGCCTGGCCCTTTTAGCGCTTTAGCCTCTTTGTCGACGCCATCGAGAGCTTCGCCCAGCAGTTCTGCAGGAGCACCATGGCATGCAAAGACGACGTGGCTTCTCCGCAGGCTGTGTAAGCCTTGCCCGTCAGCGCAGACGAGAACTTACACGCCCGGGAGGGGAGATGCGGATTACCCCGCCAGTCGGCAGCGGTCTTGGGACACAGTTGCATCGCCACAGACCGCTCCACTGCCGCCATCGAGGGTAGTGAGGACGGAGGAGTCAGTCGATCGGTTTCTAGCGTTGTAAGGCGCTGTCCACGACTTTGGGATCTCCTGATGCATTTCCGGGAAGAAAGGGGCGGGGTGGGAGAACTAGCACGGGCCATCCCGAGAAACCAATCGTCCAGCCGCGAAGGTTCTGGACACGGTGGAGGGTTCCACTTGAGCCCGACACTTGTGGCGGCCCGGGAAAGCATAGCCGTGAGCTCTGGATCAGACTCGGGCAACCCTGCCACACCCGAAGTGGGCAACGCAGCCGAATCTTCATCTCCAGAGGACATTAGCTCGTCCCCCGATGCAGCGATCGAAATCATATCCTCAGCCGGAGCCCCGAAAGTCACGGCTGGCCCCCCATGGGAAGGACCAGCGCACTCTCTCGGAAACTCCACTGGCGCAGCAGAGGGGGAGGGGCCCGAGGAGCCTGTTGACCCGTCGGGGAAGCCCTTACAGTAACCCTCATGTCTCCACCAAAGCTAAAAGTAGCAGCCCTCTGCTTCGCAGCGGGAGGACCACTAGATCGGGGGATACGCAATGGGACTCCACCCCTTCTTAGGTATTCGAGCCTAGACCGTAAGACTGCGATGGTCATGTTCCCGCAGTGGGAACATGAGTCATTCACAAACGCTGCCTCAGCGTGCTGAACGCCCAAACACGTGAGACAACGATCGTGACCGTCAACTGGGGACAGAAATCGATAGCATACAGAAACACACGGTTTGAATGACATCTTGAAAAAGTTGCTCTTTTAGAAAAGGAAAAAAAACGCTCTTACTAGTGCTGAGGCACACAGGGGAGATGGCCGCAGCGGTTCAAAGGTGCAAGCCCGCTGTGAGCACTCAATGGAGAAACGCCCAGCGAGCTGTGAAAACAGCTGTTTTGTGTGTCCTCCACACTCGCGACCGCCGCTGCAATGTGCCCTCTCACCAACACCGTGACAGAATGATCCTTCTCCCAAGACTCGCTGTGAAAACACTCTTCGTAGAAACACACTGAGCTTGCAGTAATGTTTGGCTCCGAAGTAAAAAGCAAAGATGCGGTGCTTCCACTTCCTTATTTATACCCGCGCTGCGGGGCGGAGCGTGGAATGCGTGAACCGCATGCCAATGTTCACTGGCTCGTTTTTAAACACTCGAAGTAGATTGGTCTCTGAAAATGATCCCCAATTCGTCGGTCAGTTCCGACGTACGTCGAACGTGACCGACTGAAAGGGAACATGCTTTTCCATAAGTTTTCCACCACATTAAACTGCAAAAATGAGCACATTAACAAATGGCCATCCATTTATACCTATCAACACTGATTCAGTATTCTGTAACAGTGGACAAACTGTTCCTCATTTCACAGGGAAAGACGTTAACCAATAAAAACAGAAGTCATTGATATAGAGAAAAAAATGCTAAAAGGGTCAGAGAAAATAAATGATATTATACATTTTTGCAAAAGACATTTGTTTAACATCATAATTCAAACTAAAAGTAAATAAATGCTACAAAACATACTGGATTTCATTGGAACATTGGGAGTCTCTCACAGAGTCTATAGAACATATACTCTGTACCCTTTAAAAAGGTTCTAATATGTACCATTTAGGTACTAATATGTACCTTTATGTTCCACTTTTGGCACTTTTTTGTACCTTTTTTCTGAGAGTGTAGGATGTCATAATGTTGTGTTTTATGTAAGATGATTGAGGTGATCCTGTAATTTACCTGGCTGACCACAGCCTGTATGTCTCCAAGCAGAGCAGATGAGGCTCTTACATTATTACTCAACTCCTCAGCACATAGATCCACCTGGACAAATTCACAATAAACTGAAGATCATTTAGTCATCTTAAAGACTCCCTGTGGTGAAAATCAAGTGTTTAATGTTGTTTATATGTCTATGTGGTGTTTTTAATATGCTTTAAGAAAAACCATGTGTAAATTCATCAGTCAACACCATTCCTGAGTATTTTCTTAAAACTGCAGTGTACCAATAACAGTCTTACAAACATGGTTTGAAGTCTCCCGTTTCCTACCGTCACAAACAGGTAACAATCCGTCAACGTGCGGCAGGGCTTTTCTCCACTCACTTTCTATGATGTTCAAATCATTTCTAAGTTCAAATCGGATGCAGATTTTTAGAAGGCAGCTGTCTGACTCTAAAATGGCGAACAGGAACATGGTTTGTGTAATACTAACAATACACCATTAGCTGTTTGATAATGTAGTCAAGCCAAAGGCTAATCATATCAATTACCGTTATGTGTCTGGCGTTGTAAAGAGCGGTACATAAAACGCATTACCATTCTGATATATTGACTTGTAGACGACCCTGTATAATTTGCTCTTCCTCTTCTTCTTCTGAATCAGTTTCTGGTTCAAACATGGCTAAATTAAACCAATATTTCCACTTGCCATTGTGTAGCGTTTGCTATAGTTGACCGAGTGGATCAGGTTGTCTGAGCTGGTGTGATTGAGTGGAGGCGGGGACTAATTAGCATATCTGTGGTTCCGCGTATACACCTTATGTAGCCCCGCCCTTTTCAGCATCACGCTCATTGTGTTCTGTCTTCCGGTTTGTATTTCCACAGCATGAAGGTAAGATTTTACAGATTTATGAATGAACCGCTCGTTTTAAAATCTTCCCGGTCTACTGACATTTGTTATGACTTTCGTTAACTGTACAATAAGTAAATCCACTTCCCCAGCTAATTACTCTTTGACAGTGATGGCATAGAAATATACAGAGATATCGCAAAAACGGAAGTTCAGACACAAAATTCCAAAGATGGCTGTGTGCTTGTTTCTCTGGTGCATAAGGTCTACTAAATGAAGCAAGGGTGTAGAGTTACATTCAAGCTATTTTAAGGCAATCTACCAATCTACCAAAGCGCTATTTTGGCAAAGCGAGTATATTGAAGATACCCTTTGTGTGTGTATATATATATATATATATAGTGGGGAGAACAAGTATTTGATACACTGCCGATTTTGCAGGTTTGCCCACTTACAAAGCATGTAGAGGTCTGTAATTTTTATCATAGGTAGTCTTCAAATGTGAGTGACGGAATCTAAAACAAAAATCCAGAAAATCACATTGTATGATTTTTAAATAATTAATTTGCATTTTGTTGCATGACATAAGTATTTGATCACATACCAACCAGTAAGAATTCCGGCTCTCACAGACCTGTTAGTTTTTCTTTAAGAAGCCCTCCTGTTCTCCACTCATTACCTGTATTAACTGCACCTGTTTGAACTCGTTACCTGTATAAAAGACACATGTCCAAACACTCAATCAAACAGACTCCAACCTCTCCACAATGGCCAAGACCAGAGAGCTGTGTAAGGACATCAGGATAAAATTGTACAAACAACAAAAGAAAAACAGAAAATCGCTCACTGCTCTTGATTGAGTAACTTTAGTAGCATTAATAAGAATACATTTCTTACATGAATGCTGCTGTTAAATGCTCTGGCGAGGAGATAAACATGGCGGACTGTGTACAGCTCACTCAGGGCGGGGTCTATGCTAATAGGGCAGAGTCCATCAGAACTCGTGGGCGGGGCCTGTGCGATGTGATGTCACATTGCATAGAAATTGCAAACGGCTTATTCTGAGACATTGCTTATGATTTATGGGGATTAAAAAAGGAGTGGGTTGATTATTACCATCATTCCGTCATTGCTGACACACATTTATGTTCAAACACCATATAAAAGTGAATTTTGCGTAATAGGTCCCCTTTAAGAAGCTCCCCATTGCTATGATTAAGCTCACCTGACACTGGTCCGGTCTATTTTGGCGTTCACCATGTCTCCAGCTATGTCTATGTAACACGCCCCTGGACGGCCGTAAATGCTGCTCCTTACAGCCTAAAAAAAACACAAACAGAACATTAACTGCAGAACACTGTACATTGTATATTTCGCCTACATTAGAAGCATTTCATTTCAGGACCCCATGAAATGTGTGACAAACATAGGGCAGGGCTATTTTAGTATTATTTATATATATACTACTATAGTATTTATTAATATTTTGAATTTTAAATTTGTAAAATTGCTAAAAATGTATATCGGCTAAAATGAGCCTAATCTCCTGGTACTGCGTATCTATAGCACAATGCTTAACGCTTTCATTTTGCATGCTCTTTATACGCAGAAATGTACATATACCCTTTATTCAGTTTTTTAGAGTACATACAGTGGGGAGAACAAGTATTTGATACAGTGCCGATTTTGCAGGTTTTCCTACTTACAAAACATGTAGAGGTCTGTAATTTTTATCATAGGTAGTCTTTAACTGTGAGAGATGGAATCTAAAACAAAAATCCAGAAAATCACATTGTATGATTTTTAAATAATGAATTTGCATTTTATTGCATGACATAAGTATTTGATCACCTACCAACCAGTAAGAATTCTGGCTCTCACAGACCTGTTAGTTTTTCTTTAAGAAGCCCTCCTTTTCTCCACTCATTACCTGTATTAACTGCACCTGTTTGAACTCGTTACCTGTATAAAAGACACCTGTCCACACACTCAATCAAACAGACTCCAACCTCTCCACAATGGCCAAGACCAGAGAGCTGTGTAAGTACATCAGGGACAAAATTGTAGACCTGCACAAGGCTGGGATGGGCTACAGGACAATAGGCAGGCAGCTTGGTGAGAAGGCAACAACTGTTGGCGCAATTATTCGAAAATGGAAGAAGTTCAAGATGACGGTCAATCTCCCTCGGTCTGGGGCACCATGCAAGATCTCACCTCGTGGGGCATCAACGATCATGAGGAAGGTGAGGGATCAGCCCAGAACTACACAGCAGGACCTGGTCAATGACCTGAAGAGAGCTGGGACCACAGTCTCAAAGAAAACCATTAGTAACACACTACGCTGTCATGGATTAAAATCCTGCAGCGCACGCAAGGTCCCCCTGCTCAAGCCAGCGCATGTCCAGGCCCGTCTGAAGTTTGCCAATGACCATCTGGATGATCCAGAGGAGGAATGGGAGAAGGTCATGTGGTCTGATGAGACAAAAATAGAGCTGCTTGGTCTAAAC
Organism: Coreius guichenoti; assembly: GCA_039654105.1. Classification (NCBI taxonomy): domain Eukaryota; kingdom Metazoa; phylum Chordata; class Actinopteri; order Cypriniformes; family Gobionidae; genus Coreius; species Coreius guichenoti. The sequence continues at coordinate 27,738,904 of CM077176.1, read as the reverse complement.
TCCAGTCGCCGTGTTTGGAGGAAGAAGAAGGATGAGTACAACCCCAAGAACACCATCCCAACCGTGAAGCATGGAGGTGGAAATATCATTCTTTGGGGATGCTTTTCTGCAAAGGGGACAGGACGACTGCACCGTATTGAGGGGAGGATAAATGGGGCCATGTATCGCGAGATCTTGGCCAACAACCTCCTTCCCTCAGTAAGAGCATTGAAGATGGGTCATGGCTGGGTATTCCAGCATGACAACGACCCGAAACACACAGCCAGGGCAACTAAGGAGTGGCTCCGTAAGAAGCATCTCAAGGTCCTGGAGACCTGGTCTCCAGACCTGAACCCAATAGAAAATCTTTGAAGGGAGCTGAAAGTCCGTATTGCCCAGTGACCTGAAGGATCTGGGGAAGGTCTGTATGGAGGAGTGGGCCAAAATCCCTGCTGCAGTGTGTGCAAACCTGGTCAAGAACTACAGGAAACGTATGATCTCTGTAATTGCAAACAAAGGTTTCTGTACCAAATATTAAGTTCTGCTTTTCTGATGTATCAAATACTTATGTCATGCAATAAAATGCAAATTAATTACTTAAAAATCATACAATGTGATTTTCTGGATTTTTGTTTTAGATTCCGTCACTCACAGTTGAAGAGTACCTATGATAAAAATTACAGACTTCTACATGCTTTGTAAGTGGGCAAACCTGCAAAATCGACAGTGTATCAAATACTTGTTCTCCCCACTGTATGATACGCACTTTTTGCATGCATTTGATATGAAATATATAATATACAAATATATCAATTCTGCGTACCAGATGCACTTAAAAGATTACTTTTGCATATAAAGAGCACGCCAAATAAAAGCATGAACTTGTGCTAACTTGTGCCAGGAGATCGTGTTGGCTAAAATATATATTAGCAAGTTTTTTGTTAAAATCATATAGATGGGCTCAAAGCTGACAGACATGGACTACAAGCCACAAAACTTGAATTTTTGATTTCATGGTGTCTTTAAACAGATTCACACTTTACTTTTTCAACTACAGCTGGTATCATCTCAAGGCTGCTTGGTCGAGCAGAAAACTTGCTATACAGACGACAAGCTTCAACCTGATGAGAAACACGAAAAAGAATATCAGCGGTGAAAGAGACACTAGAAAATATATACAAATGACTGTTTGTGTTTCTTTCCTTAGAAAGGAACTTAACACATTAAGCACATATAAATATATGAGACGAATCACTAACTATTGACTGAATTTTTGAATGTACTGACAGAACATTTATCAGTCACCAAATGCTCTTTATCTGTTGCTTAGTCAAATTCAAATCAGTATAAATACTGAGATACCAGAGGCAAACATTTCCTATCGACCCTACCTGAGGGAACTCCTGAAATGCTCCTGTGGTTTCTTGGTTCCTATCAGATGAGCCACCAATGACAATGACAGGCCTGTGATTTCAAAGAAGAGAAGAAAAGTACAAAAATGGCCCATTTGAGGTCAATTCCCTTTCATTTTAAGTGAATTCAGCAGTGTGGGAGCTACCAGCAGTTCATGTTAGCATTGGCCATTCCTCCGAGAGCATGAATCAACCCAGGTCCAGACACCACCAGGCACACAGCTGGCCTAAGGAAAAGAAATGATACTTCAGCAAAACAGCATGAGAAAAAACAAGTAAAAAAAAAGAGAAATAAAACTGACATATTCATACCATCCTGTCAAATACCCAATAGCAGATGCAGCATAGCAGGCCTGTTAGGAGATAGAAGATGCATGTAAACACAGACCCAGACAGTCTTCAATGTAATGAAATCAGGACATATTTAAAATAAAAGTGGAAAGAGAGACTGTCTTACTGCTTGTTCATTGCGCATGCCCACGTACTTGATGCCTGCTGCTTGGGCGGCCATGGCCACCTCGATGATAGGCACACCAACGATGCCAAACATGTACTCCACATTCTGCAGATGGAGTTAAATATAAGAAAAGACATACCTAATAGACAAACTAATATGTTGAATATTCGTTTTAATATTAAAATTATTTCTGGTAATCCAAGGTACAATAAAAGAAGCAGTACATTTAGGCCAGGGGTTTTCAAACTGGGGTCAGGGACCCCCAAGGAGCCACAAGAGAGGGACCATGGAAAAGTTTAGAGAAAACAGTGTAAAAAAAAAAAAAAAAAAAAAAAAAAAAGTTTAAATAAATAAATAATAAAAATAAGATTCTATAAACACAAACAACTAAACTTGACTAAAAAAAAATTAATATTGAAAAAATAAAATTTGATTTAAATAAATACATAAGCATATACACTTGATTAAAATATATAAATAATTAATAAAAAGAATTAATGATTTAAATAAATAACAAAAAATAATTGATTAAAATAAAAAATAATTATTTAATAAATCTGATTAAAATAAACTGATAGTAAATATTAATGCTACACAAGGAAAAAGGTTGTGAACCACATCATCATATTTTTTTTTAATTCAATTTTTAATCAAATTGTTTAAAATTTTAATGAATTTTTCACAGTATAAATAGGTTTTTTTTTTTATACATGAAAATATTATTTTTTAGGATGGTATCCCTCGCACGAGGATGATCATATTTGGAATATATAAAAGTTTGAAGCCCCTGATTTAGGCTACATATTTAGTCAAGTTGTTACAGATTTCTTTCTTTCTTTTATCTAATCATTTTTGAACATACAGTGAATTACACACAAATTGTTATATACATATTTAACTCCATGCCTAGTTTAGTGTTTGGATCACACATTTTTTGACAGCTCTGTTGCGCATGCGCGGAACCTTTGACACACTGTCCAAGTTCAATAGTACAGCAGGCGATACGCTCATTCTTTGCACACATGTTGCAAAGAATAACAGCAACAATGTCAATAAAATACAAGTTTATGACTAGGTGCTATGGACAAAGGTTTTGAATAGATAGCCTACTTTGCAAGATAATTTCATTTAAATAGCTATAAGTTACAGGAGAAGCCTAGAGAAAACACTTTTTGAAAAGCATCCGGCAACACAACACAGACCTGAGATTTGAGCGCCGCAGCGATCAGCTGAGCTCCAGTCACTTCATCCATAATCACCTTCACAACAGACTCATTTGACTCAAATACATATATCAAACTGCTCTGCTGGCCTGCTGCTCTTCTTCTGTGGTTTATATGTAAGCAAAAATGTATCCACAGTCTATGGTCTCCACCTACTGGATATACTGGACGCGTCACTGTGTTTTTTTTTTGTTTTTACAGTCTATGGTTACAACCCGTCCCGTGTGGTCATTCATTCATTCATTCATTCATTCATTCATTCATTCATTCATTCATTTGTTTTCTTTTTAATATTACACCACATGTATGATTTTATAAGTTGATTAGAATTATGTCCTAATATTCTTATTGATTTTTCGATTATTATTATTATTTTAATGTCACATGGACATTGCAATTTTTAGAAAGAACTTTCCTTAAAATATCTAATTATGACTGTATAAATGATTCTTTAGAATTATTAACATATTATAATTAAATATCAAACTTGATTGTTTGTTGTAAAAAAAATATTTATTTAACAACATTTCCTAGGAACATCTAATTTTTCCACCATTTACAGGTTTATGTTAAGAAACAACCACATGGTTAAATTTCTCCCAATGTTTTTCTTTAATGGTAACTCATTTAACTTTCTGTCAAATTTTGCTCATCAATATGAAATTTCCTTTGTCCATTTACTGATAACGTACTGGTCAAACAACTGAAAATCATTCCTGAGAGTATTAGAAACCTTCTAGACAGTGTTCATTACACTTAATCAAAACTTCTTTCAATATTAACAGAAATCCTCAATATTTAATAAATATATATATTTAGTTTTATTTTCATTTATTATAAAACCTGAAAGAATAATAAGAGGGTCTTTTTTGAGACCCACTATCACAACCTGTCTGGATAATGTCCGCTTCTCTGACAGGAGTACGGATAAAAAAAAGAATTTGAAAATAACCATTCAATAACCATATTCATTCCACTGTTTCCATTCTCATATTAATGTAGCAAACAAATAAAGGATATGATCATTGAAGAGAACAACACATATACTTACTTAAACAAGTCTTTATTATAAACTCAATATATGACATGCTTTGCTTTTATCAGCTAGTTTGTAACTTTCTAAAACATTAATAACATAACAAATATTATATTAATCATTTGCGTAGTATATGAGAAAGAAACATATAGAGAAGAGTTCAAATTTCAATATGCAAAACATCATTACAGGCATAATGACTTGAGCATTCCTCAGACTGTTAGACCTAATGATTTACATGATAGACACTGAGAAACTAAAAATGAAATCTTCAGGCTAAACATCATAAATGTCATTGTGAAGATAGAGGTTGTACTTGTCGTAGCCAGTATTTTCCATATTGCTGTTTTTGTTGACCTTCACGTCCGTTTTCCTGCCCATCACTTGAGCTTCACTGTCTCTGCCTTCAAGATATGACTGCAGGATCCGGAAAAACTGCCAACATATTACGAGAACATGAATTTAAAATGCAGTAAATGCCATTTAAATATTTTTTAAAGAATAAATTAAGCTAAAAAAAGTTATAAGAAAAAGAAACACTGTCTGACTGTAATAATACAAATAAATAATATACATATTATATACAGATATGTGTAAATAATACACATAAATGTGACCCTGGACCACAAAACCAGTCATAAGTCGCACGGGTATATTTGTGGCAATAGCCAACAATACATTGTATGGGTCAAAATTATCGATTTTTCTTTTATGCCAAAAACCATTAGGATGTTAAGTAAAGATCATGTTCCATGAAGATATTTTGTAAATTTCCCACCGTAAATATATCAAAATGTTATTATTAGTAGTAATATGCATTGTTAAAGACTTCATTTGGACAACTTTAAAGGCGATTTTCTCAATATTTAGATTTTTTGCACCCTCAAATTCAAGATTTTCAAATAGTTGTGTCGGCCAAATATTGTCCTATCCTAACAAACCATACATCAACGGGAAGCTTATTTATTCAGCTTTCAGCTTACATGATGTATACATCTCAATTTCAAAAAATTGACCCTTATGACTGGTTTTGTGGTCCAGGGTCACATGTCCATAAGTCAAGTCAAGTCAAGTCACCTTCATTTATATAGCGCTTTTTACAACACAGATTCCCTAAAAGCAGCTTTACAGTGATAATAGGAAATTAATTTAGCTTTAGAAGAAAAGCTAAAGTAAGTTTTTGATTGATTCATTTCAATTAATTAAATACTTAAGTACACTCTTAGACAAAAAGGTTCTATAAAACCTTATATATAAAAATAGTATTAAATTATTTAAGACATTTCTCCTTATATAGAACCTTTTCAGCATAAAGGGGTCTTTAAAATTGAGTCAAAATTGTTTTGAGTAAAACTGAAGTGTAGCATGAATTCTGGTTGGAAAATGTAATTTTTACCTTTCTATCCTTCTGTGCCAAGTTTGAATTTTAATCACAAAAAGTTTCTAAGTTTCTTACAATTTTTGTTTTATATCCCACTGAAAATGATAATAAACCAGCCCGGGCAACTTCTAATGGTTCTGAACTTCTAGTTCTGAGTCATTTTATACAATTTTTTTCAAATTATGCTGTCAAATTAAGAGCTGTTCTGCTTGTCTATGAGTCTTTATCTTTCCTTGAAAATTTATCGCTTTTTCTGATATTAAAATTATACAAAGCGGTCACTTTATAGTGGTGTACGTTCGGTCTAAATATTTCTAGGGGTCATTTTTATCATTATTGTTGGTCTTTGACAGAAGGCGAGTTTCAATCTGGGTCAAGGTCTGTAAAAGATTCTACTTTCTAAATGCTGACTTAATTCAGAAATTATGAGATTGATCAAAGCAGTTTTATTATATTAACCTATAGCCCTATTTTTTACTAGAAATAAATCTTCCTGTAATTCTAAAATTTAATATCTTTGGTAACACATTTCGATGGTCCACTTTAGACATTCTATTAACTATAAACACCTTTGCAACTACATGTCAAGCAGCAGTTATTAGATTATTAATAGACTGTCTGCTTAATATCTGCTAACACTTTATATTGATACTTCACCAACAGACTATAGGTAACTATGCAGCTACAGCTAACCGGACCCCTAACCCTAACCTAACAGTCTACTATAGTCTACTAATACTCTAATGAGAGTTAGTTGACATGTTTGGTTGTATTGATCTTTGTATTGACCTTTCAAGAACCAGTAAACCTGTCTGTTTAGTGTAACCTTCCTTAGTGCCCACAACAGCATTGCAAATAAAAAAAGTGAAAGTACCATATCATAAAAACCCATATGAAATGTAACATGAGATCAGTAAAATATCATGCTAAAGTTGATAAAAGTAAAAAAAAAAAAAAAAAAAAGTCTTGTTCTTTAAAGGGTCTTTCTCAAACTTCTTCAAGCACCTTAACATCTCTCTTCAAGAAAGAACTTGATTTAGACCAGAATATGAATCATTAAATGTTAATTTCATGAAGGATGGATAGATTTAAAAGGCCTTTTTTTGGTCTTTTCTCCTCCTGTTAGTGTTATTAATATTGTGGTGATGATGATGATTGTGAATTGTGATGCTTTCCGGAAGGAACAAGGCACTTAACCCCAGTAACAATAGTTAACAGCCAATAAGTCTGTTAATTTTAGGGTCAATCACTACATATTAGGGGCCACTTGTCATCTCAGTCCAGACCATGTAATAACTCTGTTATGTGTTCATGAGTGACTACAACCTGAAAAGAAACTCTATGAACTCTCTAACCCAAAGGTAGTTTACATTGTTACTGCATACATTATAACCTTAACTCGCTACTCACTCTGCTCAATTTTTAAAGGAAAAATAATGATAAAATGTTGGTAAACAGTACAGAATTTATATAATCAAGTGTTATAATCAAAAATTTTCTTCAAATTTAATTAGAAATATGATGCACTGAGTGCAAACATCTTTTATTATTTATACAGTTATTTTGCTCTAGTGTAGGAAATATTTACATTTCCAAACATTATTTTTGCCAATAAGTGTAATAATCCAGTAAACACACAGACATCAGAAAATCCGATTGGAACTGTGGCAACATCTCCAAGAGGCTTATGAAAAACCTGTGTGTAAAAAGTCTACATATCCTGTTAAAATTGCAGTTTTTTGAGATGTAAAAATCACTCCAAAAAATGATAGAGCCTATAATCTCAATGCAATTAGGGACAGTGGTTCCACACAACCAACTCAGTTTTTAATTAACATTAAAGGTTTATTTTTAATCTATGCAAAATCCTTGTGTTGTGACAACACAACTGACTGAGGAAGAATCCATGTAAAATAGTTATGTCCAATCAACTCAATTCAATCACTTCGCTGTAACTTAAACTGGTTACGTTTTCTGATCATGTTTTGGTCTAGTAAAAACTAAAGTGGCAATTTTATATAACACCAGTGTTAATTAATGTGTGTTGTCCTTGATATATAAATAAAAACACAGTTTATATCTTATCTTTTTATTATGCATGCATTCATATACATACATATATATATATTAAATATTTAAAACTTTATAAAAAATGTATGAACATGCTACATAAATAGCGATTTTGCTTTAAGCTGCCTGGTTCCAACTGCTGGTCCCTGACTTTGATTGCCAAGCGCTGTATTTTTTGTGGAGGTGACTGGTCCACACCTGCGTTGTCCTGTTGAAGGAACAGACATATAATCATGTAACACCGACCAGAAATTAATAAGAGAGAAAATCTAAAGAAATATTGCTTCTACAATTTCAATAAGAGGGTTCTATAAACTGAAAAGAATATGATACTAGTCATAGATTAAATTATTAAAGTGTTTACATTTTTAAATCTATTTCAATTTGAAAGAAAGGGGAAACTAACCAATGCTCTCTTCCGGTTCAGCTGGGACCTAGGCTGAAGGCTGCTCTGGTCCAGGTGTGAAGTGCTTATCTGGTTCTGGTTCCTCAGTTTAAGATTCAGCTGCACCTTCTTGTCAATTTTCACAAATATTTTATTTTGTGGAGGTGGGTGACAGACACCTTCCTGTTGAAGAAACAAACATAATCATGTTGGGTTGGTTTAATGAGTGCTTCTTAGACTAAATCGAAAGGCATATCTTTCTATTGTTTTGAAATATAATATAAAAGGATTTCTAATAGAGGACCTTGAAAACATAGTAGCATATTTGAGGACAATATTAAAATCTTTTGAATAAATCTGAAAATAAGTAAAACTGAGAGATGGAAGGGACTTACAGATGCTTTTGTGCTCCACGGGCAAGGCCTCTTACTCTGACTGGGCATGGGTGGATTTTGCGTTAAGCTGCCTGGTTCCAACTGCTGGTCCCTGACTTTGATTGCCAAGCGCTGTATTTTTTGTGGAGGTGACTGGTCCACACCTGCGTTGTCCTGTTGAAGGAACAGACATAAAATCATGTAACACTGACCAGAAATTAATAAGAGAGAAAATCTAAAGAAATATTGCTTCTACAATTTCAATAAGAGGGTTCTATAAACTGAAAAGAATATGATACTAGTCATAGATTAAATTATTAAAGTGTTTACATTTGTAAATCTATTTCAATTTGAAAGAAAGGAGGAAACTAACCAATGCTCTCTTCCGGTTCAGCTGGGACCTAGGCTGAAGGCTGCTCTGGTCCAGGTGTGAAGTGCTTATCTGGTTCTGGCTCCTCAGTTTAAGATTCAGCTGCACCTTCTTGTCAATTTTCACACATATTTTATTTTGTGGAGCTGGGTGACAGACACCTTCCTGTTGAAGAAACAAACATAATCATGTTGGGTTGGTTTAATGAGTGCTTAGACTAAATCGAAAGGCATATCTTTTAGAGCCCGACCGATTTATCGGTCTGTCGATTTTATCGGCCGATATGATCTGTCGCAGATATATCGGCATGCCGATATGCCACCGATATGAACGGGTGCACACGCGTCTCACAGCGCGCGAATATTCACACACAATTATGTCAAAATGCCGGTCTTGTCGAGTATCATCGTAAACATAGTCGGTTATGTCTTAAGTGAACCTAAACATGAAATTTGCGAGTCACCGCCAGTGTTTTTGGTCATTTTCACAAGTTTCATGGCCCACAGAATATCTTGTTGTATGAATATCTGAACATGTAATATCAAAAGAAAGAACAGACCCTCTGTTTTATTCTAGCTTCATGCATTCTTTTTTTATCAACACTTGAATGTGAGTAAGTTTCATGAAAAAAGCTACATTTTGAGAAAAAAGCTGAGAAAATCGCAACTAACTTACATACAGATGGGATTCAGAACGATGATCAAAACACAGATCGAGTCCATCAACACCCCCAAAGCTTCACAGAAGCTCGTCCTGGGTCTACATTTCATTCAGTAACATTAGGCAGTTTTGATTTATATGCTGTTTAATGTTGATGATCGCGTTATTTTACATATGCGTCTGCTTAAAAGATCGCTCGCTCGTTCCTGCCTCTCCTTCGCCTGTGTTTTGATCAGATTCTGTACTCGTTCAGGAGATGCGTAATAGCGCCCCCTTCCGTATAACAGTGAAAACACGGAAAAATCTTGTTAATGGCAGGGAAGTGTTTTCTCATAAAAGACGAGATAACAAAAGACAGAGGAAAAAAATAAAAAAAATAAAAAATAATTCACTCATGGCTCTTGACTGAATAACTTTAATAAGGGTTAATCTATATTTATACACTGAAGATTATGAAGTGATATTTTACATTTGATTACTATTTCTGTACCTGAAAATCGTGTTTAGACCTATATGAAAAACCTGAAAATAACTTTTTCATTTGTATGTTTGTTCTGTTGTATTTATGTATAATGTAATGTATGTATATTCTGTATATACTGCATTCTATATACAGTACCAGTCAAAAGTTTGGACACACCACTGGGAAAGTGTGTCCAAACTTTTGACTGGTACTGTACTATAATATACACAAAGAATATCGGCCGATATATCGATATCGGACTTTTTTTTTACTTCCTAATATCGGTATCGGGCCCCCAAAAACCCATATCGGTCGGGCTCTATTGTTTGGAATATAATATAAAAGGATTTCTAATAGAGGACCTAGAAAACATAGTATCATATTTGAGGACAATATTAAAATCTTTTGAATAAATCTGAAAATAACTAAAACTGAGAGATGGAAGGGACTTACAGATGCTTTTGTGCTCCACGGGCAAGGCCTCTTACTCTGACTGGGCATGGGTGGATTTTGCGTTAAGCTGCCTGGTTCCAACTGCTGGTCCCTGACTTTGATTGCCAAGCGCTGCATTTTTTGTGGAGGTGACTGGTCCACACCTGCGTTGTCCTGTTGAAGGAACAGACATATAATCATGTAACACTGACCAGAAATTAATAAGAGAGAAAATCTAAAGAAATATTGCTTCTACAATTTCAATAAGAGGGTTCTATAAACTGAAAAGAATATGATACTAGTCATAGATTAAATTATTAAAGTGTTTACATTTGTAAATCTATTTCAATTTGAAAGAAAGGAGGAAACTAACCAATGCTCTCTTCCGGTTCAGCTGGGACCTAGGCTGAAGGCTGCTCTGGTCCAGGTGTGAAGTGCTTATCTGGTTCTGGTTCCTCAGTTTAAGATTCAGCTGCACCTTCTTGTCAATTTTCACACACATTTTATTTTGTGGAGGTGGGTGACAGACACCTTCCTGTTGAAGAAACAAACATAATCATGTTGGGTTGGTTTAATGAGTGCTTCTTAGACTAAATCGAAAGGCATATCTTTCTATTGTTTTGAAATATAATATAAAAGGATTTCTAATAGAGGACCTAGAAAACATAGTAGCATATTTGAGGACAATATTAAAATCTTTTGAAAATAAGTAAAACAGAGATGGAAGGGACTTACAGATGCTTTTGTGCTCCACGGGCAAGGCCTCTTACTCTGACTGGGCATGGGTGGTCCAGGAAGGGACTGTGCAAAGAGACTGGGCTTCTGCTGCCTCAGATGGTGAGGGATCCAGCATTTCCCTTGCTTTATGGTTCTGACGGGCACTGCTGCTCCCTGTATGAATGGGGACAAGTTCACGGGCACAGGTGCATCTTGTGGAGCCATGGCGGCCATCTTCCTGTTCTCCTGTGCGTCCTGTTGAGAGCCGGATGCTCCCTGTGGGAAACAAGGTGGAACAAGCGCTCTCTGTGAGGTCTTAGGAGGCACAGAAGCTACACTAAAAAAAATAAATCCATAAAATAACAGAAAAAGTACTGGCATCACCCACACATTATCCAGTAATTTTACGGACATTTCTGTTAACCCTAACACACAACGTAATGAATTGCAAAATTCAAAGTACAGGTAAAACACCTGTAAAAAATAAATACGGAAAATTCAGTTAAATTAATACAGTACACTGTGCCCTATATTTTTACGGATTTTTTTTTTTAAGAGTGTACCTTTGGGATATTTGGCTGCCTCTGCTGCTCCCTCTGCTTCTGCTGCTTAGGGACCCTTATGATTTCTCCCTGGCAAGGCCTCTTACTCTGACTGGGCATGGGTAGATTTTGCTTTAAGCTGCCTGGTTCCAACTGCTGGTCCCTGACTTTGATTGCCAAGCGCTGCATTTTTTGTAGAAGTGACTGGTCCACACCTGCATTGTCCTGTTGAAGGAACAGACATATAATCATGTAACACTGACCAGAAATTAATAAGAGAGAAAATCTAAAGAAATATTGCTTCTACAATTTCAATAAGAGGGTTCTATAAACTGAAAAGAATATGATACTAGTCATAGATTAAATTATTAAAGTGTTTACATTTTTAAATCTATTTCAATTTGAAAGAAAGGAGGAAACTAACCAATGCACTCTTCCGGTTCAGCTGGGACCTAGCCTGAAGGCTGCTCTGGTCCAGGTGTGAAGTGCTTATCTGGTTCTGGCTCAGCTGAACCTTCTTGTCAATTTTCACACATATTTTATTTTGTGGAGGTGGGTGACAGACACCTTCCTGTTGAAGAAACAAACATAATCATGTTGGGTTGGTTTAATGAGTGCTTCTTAGACTAAATCGAAAGGCATATCTTTCTATTGTTTTGAAATATAATATAAAAGGATTTCTAATAGAGAACCTAAAAAACATAGTAGCATATTTGATGACAATATTATAATTTTTGAATAAATCTGAAAATAAGTAAAACCGAGAGATGGAAGGGACTTACAGATGCTTTTGTGCTCCACGGGCAAGGCCTCTTACTCTGACTGGGCATGGGTGGTCCAGGAAGGGACTGTGCAAAGAGACTGGGCTTCTGCTGCCTCAGATGGTGAGGGATCCAGCATTTCCCTTGCTTTATGGTTCTGCCGGGCACTGCTGCTCCCTGTGGGGTCCTCTGTATGAATGGGGACAAGTTCACAGGCACAGGTGCATCTTGTGGTGCCATCTTCCTGTTCTCCTGTGCTTCCTGTTGAGAGCCGGATGCTCCCTGTGGGAAACAAGGTGGAACAAGGGCTCTCTGTGAGGTCTTAGGAGGCACAGAAGCTACACTAAAAAAAAAAAAAAATCCATAAAATAACAGAAAAAGTACTGGCATCACCCACACATTATCCAGTAATTTTACGGACATTTCCCATAACCCTAAAACACAACGCAATGAATTCAAAGTACAGGTAAAACACCTGTAAAAAATAAATACGGAAAATTCTGTTAAATTAATACAGTACACTGTGCCCTATATTTTTACGGATTTATTTTAGAGTGTACCTTTGGGATATTTGGCTGCCTCTGCTGCTCCCTCTGTTTCTGCTGCTTAGGGACCCTGATGATTTCTCCCTGTTTTGGGGAACCTGCAGGCACAAGTGCTCCCTGTGAGGCCCCAGAACACACAAGCGCACCTTTTGGGATCCTTGAGGGTATGTCTGCTCCCTTCGGAGACCCAGCGGGCACTGCCACTGCCTGTGGGGTACTGGCATGCACAGGCACTCCCACTGGGGTCCTGTCAGGTAAAGGTGTATCCTGTGGTGACTTGGCTTGGGGCTTCTGCTGTAGCAGCTCCTTCCTTAGCAGCTCAGGGATCTTTAGATTTCTCTTCTCTGGGATCTTGTCAGGGACAGTCGCTCCCTGTGCACAACAGGCAGGCTTTTGCTGCAGCATCTCCTGCTTCAGTGGCTCCGGGATCTTTACCTTTTCCCTCTTTGAGGTCTTGTCATGCACGGGTGCTCCCTGAACAGAATAAGCTTGAGGCTTCTGCTGCAGCAGCTCACTTCTCAGAGGCTCAGGGATCTTTAGCCTTTGCCTCTTTGAGATGTTGTCAGGCAGTGTTCCCTGAAGAGAAGCTTGAGGCTTCTGCTGAAGTGGCTCGGGGATCTTTAGTTTTTCCCTCTTTGAGGTCTTGTCAGGCACGGGTGCTCCCTGAACAGAATAAACTTGAGGCTTCTGCTGCAGCAGCTCACTTCTCAGAGGCTCAGGGATCTTTAGCCTTTGCCTCTTTGAGATGTTGTCAGGCAGTGTTCCCTGAAGAGAAGCTTGAGGCTTCTGCTGAAGTGGCTCAGGGATCTTTAGTTTTTCCCTCTTTGAGGTCTTGTCAGGCACGGTTGCTCCCTGAACAGAATAAACTTGAGGCTTCTGCTGCAGCAGCTCACTTCTCAGAGGCTCAGGGATCTTTAGCCTTTGCCTCTTTGAGATGTTGTCAGGCAGTGTTCCCTGAAGAGAAGCTTGAGGCTTCTGCTGAAGAGGCTCGGGGATCTTTAGTTTTTCCCCCTTTGAGGTCTTGTCAGGCACGGGTGCTCCCTGAACAGAATAAGCTTGAGGCTTCTGCTGCAGCAGCTCACTTCTCAGAGGCTCAGGGATCTTTAGCCTTTGCCTCTTTGAGATGTTGTCAGGCAGTGTTCCCTGAAGAGAAGCTTGAGGCTTCTGCTGAAGTGGCTCGGGGATCTTTAGTTTTTCCCTCTTTGAGGTCTTGTCAGGCACGGGTGCTCCCTGAACAGAATAAACTTGAGGCTTCTGCTGCAGCAGCTCACTTCTCAGAGGCTCAGGGATCTTTAGCCTTGGCCTCTTAGAGATGTTGTAAGGAAGTGTTTCCTGAAGAGAAGACGCTTGAGGCTTCTGCTGCTGCAGCAGCTCCTGCCTCAGAGGCTTTGGGATATTTAGTTTTCGCCTATCTGGGACCTTATCTGGCAGGGGTGCACCATGTGGGGAACCTGTGGGCACTTTTGGGGCAGGCCCAGGTGCTCTATGTAGAGACTTGTGCACAGGTGCTCCCTGTGGAGACCCAACAGCCACAGGTGCTTCCTGTGGAGACCCAACAGCCACAGGTGCTTCCTGTGGGGACTCGGCAGCCACTGGTGCTCCCTGTGGTTTTTTCTGCCTCCACTTTCTCTGCTGCTCTGTGGTCTTGAGTGTTGCATCTGGGAGCAGGGCCTTCTCAGATGCATCACTGAAGACCAGGGGTGAGGTGAGGTTCCCCCTTTTAGAACTGGCATGCACAGGCGCTACCTGTTGGGACCTGGCGGGCACAGGTGCTCCCTGTGTGGACCTGGCAGGCATGGGTGCTTCCTGTGTCTTCTTCTGCCTCCACTGCTTCGTGGTTTTCGTTGTTGCATCTGAGAAGCTTGAGTGCGGGTACTGAGCCTTCTCAGATGCATCACTGAAGACCCGGGATGTGGGGCATGAAGTTTCTCTTGCCTCCGCTGTTCCCCACCACAGCCCTGAGGTGAGCTCCCAATACTCAGGCTCCTCAGAGATGGGGTGTGAAACCTCCATTATCGCCCACCACCGCCCCGCAGCAAGGGCCATGGTGAGCTCATCTGAGAGTTCAGGAGATAAGGACTGCTCTGCATTCTCATGAAAACCGGTTGACATATTCATATTGATTTTGAAAGATGATCTAAAGAACTGAACAATACTGCCTTTGTGCAATCTATATCTGTAAAACACTGTGAAAGAAAGAGAAAGGGAAGAGATTAGTTAAGTAAACATATATGAACCTGAAAGCTAATTGTCTTAGTTAACAAAATTCTCAAAAAAAAACTTTTTTTACAGTGTGAGTTATGTCCAGTGACTGTCCGTTAGAAGAGGCAAGGGAGGCTGAGAGTCTGTATTCAAAATGAACAATGAAGCTTAAAAAAAAAAAAAGGTTTTTCCAGCAGAAAAAATTTAGAATTTACCTACTAATGTACCTACTAATGTACCTAGATAATGTAAAAGTATATTTTATTGACTGCACGAATAGAAGAGGATGACAGAGATAAAGGCTCTACTCATACTAAACTAACCAATGAGAATAGATATTCAAATGAACATTCTACTGTCCAAAATGGCCGTTAAGGGCATAAGGAGGCTAAATGAAAATTACCTCCTTTTGCATATGTAAACAGTCAGAGATAACCATTAAGGCCAATCAGCTTTCAGTATCAGTTCAATGTGTCATCAGATCTACTATTGGTTGGTTAAAGAAATATAAAGGATCTCAAAGCAAGAGAGATTAAGGTCCATAAAATAATTTATCTTAATATAGGAGTGGTGGAGTTCCTCGCAAAGACAAAATAACGTCTATGTGGCTCTCCATTTGTGAATAAATGTTTAAAATGGTCATAGTCTGTATTTGGCACTGCAGGATTTGTTGATTTAATATAGGCCTACTGCAAAGTGCTGTGTTTGAGAGAGAATATAAAAAATATCATTAAATATCAATAATGTAGGAGGATATGTGTGTATGGGAGCATAACTATCAACAAATATATTAAAAAAAAACAAACAAACCCAATTTTCATTGTTTTGATCATTATTGTTTTACGTATCAGCCTCCCCGAAAACTTTCCACATAAATCACCACTGTGTAGCTATAGCATGCCTATTTAATTATCGCAATGTGCATCGAGTCAATAACATTCTATTGTTTAAGCAGATTCTTCTCTGAGTTATGAAAATATTTATTAAAATTCAAATCCCCAAACCCTGTATAAAAAGCGTACTTACGATCACTCGCCGACTCGCTACAAAATGCATAATTCTTCTGCACTCAAATGTATACTCATCAACGTTCTATAAGAATGTGGGGATCAATGACATCACAATACAGCACGGCGCTCAATAAACAAGTGTTTCTAGGCTTCGTTGAATTAAAACTGGACTTGCAATACAAATAGGCTACAAAGAGTGACTAAGCATTGTGATCCATTACTGTTCATACACATATCTGTTTTACCCTTGTACTGAAGTTTATGACTAATTCGCGGTTGTTGTTATTATTTATATACTTTTTTTCTTCTTACATTTGTACATTACAAACGGGAGCAAGCGACGCTGCGGTGGAGCAAACAGCTTGTTAAGCAGACCACTCAACCAAACTTAGTCAACATATAGGCTAGTAAAAGCCCATTTCTGATATAGCCTACATCTTAATGCACCTGTAGGCCTATGAGTTCTTGTTTTTATAGGCCTGTGCCTCATTTATGAAACGTGCTTATGCACAGATTTGATCTAGATTGTGCGTAGCCTACGCTAAAATACACGCCAATGTTCATATTTATAAAAACGGTCTTTAACTTGGAAAAGTGCTAATAATAATAATAATAATAATAATAATAATAATAATAGCTATTGTTTTCTTATTATTAGGGATGCGCAATTCCTAATTTTCAAGACAAATGTCTGACCCATTAACCTTTTTTTTTTTTTTTTTTACATGTTTTACACGTGCAAATATCATAGACAACAGAACATGAGTTTTCACATATCGTCACATCACGCACCTGCAATACTGTGAACGGAGAAAAACTGAATAAAATTGTATAGGCTATAACGCAATTTTGACTGATATGATAGCGTACTTTAACCATGCAGCAAACGTTTTAAAACGCTTCAAACTTTTGAACTTTAAAAATGACTTAAATTACTTTTTCCCCAATTATAATTATGCTGATCCCTAATTATTATTATGTTGAAAATTAGACCCTTGGGGTAAGATGACCCAATATGCAATATCCATATGGGTGGGGGGGGGGTTGGGGGTAATCACACACAGTTTCTGTCAATCTCATGTCAATCTTGAGTACCTGTAAAGTAGTACTGCATCCTTCATATCTCCGAAAGGTCTTTAGTTTATCATATTTATAAAAGACAGATACGCTGTACCGAGTCTTTCCGAGCGGCTGGAGGCGTATTGTGTGGGCGGAGCTAAAGAGTCACGAGCGCACGCAGCTATTGCGTTGAGAGCGTCATGGTTTATGAGGACATGGTTTGGTTTATGGACTATTCTATGTGACTTAGTAGCAAGCGGAATGGTTTTGCACGTCAGACTAGTGCGTGTTTACATAGAAAAACAATGGAATAGTATCGCATATGAATGAAGAAGCGCGCTTTGTGTGAACGGCCCCTAGGTTTAATATGAAATAATTCATTTAGTTCAACATATTTCCCCACTCTTTGTGTATTGTTGTTTGGAGTGGTTTTACAATAAACAAATAACACCTATAGTGGTCAACTAAACAAATGTATTTAAACACACACCATACATCGCATGCTCCATTGATAAATTAACTATAGGTTCATGTTGTTTAACTTTACTTGATGTGCACTTACGCGCTGATAGCCAACAACACACAGACATTTGAAGCAGTTTTACTCACTGCCTGCGGTTCCAATGCATGACCGTGAACCTTTATCTTTAGGACCGCTCCATCTTTCAGCATTAGACGATCTGCAAATCTGGAGTTGAACTGGGCCTTGTTTATAAAACAATCATCTCCGAAATGCAGGGAACAAACAAAAACACTTGCGCAACTCCGTTGCTGCTCCGGAAAAACAAACTCCATCCACTGTCCCCTTAACGCTGGGTTCTTTGGGAAGCTGAACAGGGTTGTCTTGCCCTGACAACCAAAATCACATTTCTTTGGTGACATGTTGATTTCGTGAAGTCCTGTGACCTGTGCAGCGCAGCCGACGACTTCCCTAAAGCCGAGCAAAGTGCGTTGATGGGCGTGCTTTTGCTCTCTCGCTCTGGTAGACTTGTGCGCGCGCGCGCCCTTCCGGGAGAAGTGCCCATACAAGGAAATTCCGCCCTGGTTGACGTCACATAGGCCCATACTCGAAAAAAACTTCCCGAAACGTGCGAGAAACCGGAAGGAGTATTTTTGGCACAGAAATGCTCCATCAAACGTCCAACTTATTTTTTGAAATTTTGGCCATGTTTAGCATGGGAATCCAAGTCTTTAACAGTGTAAAAAACTCAGAATGCATGAAATAGCATTATACCCCCCCTTTAAGTGATCCTTAAGTGATGTAGGATTCTGTTTTGTCTGTCATCGGTTATTAGATTATTCAACTAAATTGTCAAAAGTAAATTTGAAATAGATTTAGTATTTTACATTAATGACACTTTAAAAATATATATATAAATATTAATAAGAACCACCATTGGACTACTTGATTGAAAAATGTTATTTCAAAATGAAAACATCAAGTTATCAAAGAGTAACCGTTTCAAGTTGAATTAAAAAAATTTTTTTTTTTTTTCAGTGTTATAAGGCATGCACTCTACATAAGGTACTATCACATAATTTTCAAAATTCACCAAAATATAACTTTCAAAACTGTTTTATTGATTTGTTGTTTATTGAAAGCTTTTTTTAGAATGATGAACAACTGGCATTTTGTTAAACTAGAATCCATTGAATACACTGTACTTCTATCCTTTACAGCGTTTTCGTTTTCATTGACAAACATTAATCTGACTAAGGTCTATTGTTTCCACTTGCTCATGACGGCCTTCACTGTATTCCATGGAAAATCTAATGTTTTGTACTTTTGTACCCTTCACCGGATTGGCTTCTCTTAACAATGAGCTCCTTGTGGGCCACATTGTCTTCCGCAATAAGATCCTACTGAAACAGCTTCAGTTACTCAGAATCACTTAAAAGATGACTGGAAGATTATAATTACTTTTACTGATGTATAGAAATCGAAAGCTTGCCTAAGTAGGCTACATATAAATTGAGATAAACTCTCTGAACTCTACTGCACCCTGTCCAGTCAGGGAAAAAAGGCAGCGCGTTGAAACTTCATGAATCCTTAGATTTGATTTTTGTTTTGCATTTCAATGTGCTTTTCAATTTTCAATGTGCTTTTCAATTGTACGTCATTTCAAAGGGTTCAGGAAGGGTTGACACATGCTGCCTTTGTGTACAAGGTACAGTCGAGTTCAGACAGTTTATCTCAATTTATATATCAGCCACAACATTAACCACTGACAGGTGAAGTGAATAACATTGATTATATCCTTACAAAGGCACCTGTCTAGAGGTGGGATATATTAGGCAGCGGGTGAATAGTCAGTTCTTGAATTTAATGTGTTGGAATGGGCGAGCAAAAAGATCTGAGTGACTTTGACAAGGGCCAAACAGTGATGGGTAGACATGGCTATAGCATATCCAAAATGGGGTGTTCCTGGTATGCAGTGGTTAGTACCTACTAAAAGAGATGCAAGTTAGGACAACAGGTGAACCGGCATCAGGGTCATGGGCGCCAAAGGCTCATTGATGCACGCTGAGAGCTTCTTTAAGATCAGAGTGTGTGTGTCATTTACCTGGGGAAGAGATGCAGGATGCACTATGGGAAGAAGGCAGGTCACCGAAGGCAGTTTTATGCTCCATACAATGTTCTGCTGGAAAACCTTGGGTCCTGACATTCATGTGGATGTTACTTTGACACGTACCACCTACTGTTGCAGACCAAGTACACCCCTTCATTGCAATGGCAAACTCACCAGATCTCAGTCCAATTGATCATCTATGGGACGTTCTGGACCAACAAATGCATGCAACATACTTACCATGGTGTTCACAGGGTTTTTTAATCTTTGACCAATCAATACTCATTTAGTTATCTGACTGTGGTTATTGTATAATGAGTCAAAAATAATTTATTCCATTTGTCATATTTTACAACATATATTAAAATTATTTGCATAAATATTACACTAACAAATATCCTAACAAATGTTTAGCCTTTTAAAAGTGAGCTAGAAATCAAATAAAATATGTATTCACTATTGAAATGATTATTTTTCAATTATTAATTTATTTTAAATTTGTCTGGAAATCACAATTCCCTAATATTTCCATGTTGTCTTTTAGAGCGTCCGACTCTCATACCCGTGGACCCGGGTTCGAGTCCCGCTTAGAGCGGGGCGGTTCGAACAGGAGGGGTTACATATGACCTGTACATGGTTGTCTTAACCTTTATAAGCTATTTGGGGTCTTTTTGACCCCTAATGACATTTGCTGAAATTAAATGTTTTTTCCCCTCATCTCAATGGCATGAGACTTGATGTGGTGGTTAACACTTGACAGCTCTACAAACAATAAAATAAATTGGAATGATATCTGGTTGTATGTTACACCGTGTATGGCAAGCCGTTTTGACTTTTAATCATTCTCAGGATATGTATTTGTGATATCAACAATTACATTTTCACTAGTTAAAATGTTATTTCTTGATATCAGGAATTAGATTTCCACTAGTAACAATGGCAATTTTTGATATCAGAAATTACATTTCCACTAGTAACAACGTTAATTCTTGATATCAACAATTGAATTTTCACGAGTTAAAATGCTAATTTTTGATATCAAGAATTTAATTTCCACTAGTAAAAACTCTAATTCTTGATATCAGTAATTGTATTTTCACTAGTGAAATGTCACCATAGGCTGCCATTCAAATTCAATTGTTGATATCAAGAATGGATTTCTTACTAGTTGAAATTCCAATTTCAGATATCAGAAATACAAATCTTACTAGTAAAAATGCGAATTTCTGATATCAATAATTGCATTGATACTAGTGCAAATATCTATTCTTGATATCAACAATTGAATTGGTACTAGTAACAATGTTTATTTTTGATATCAATAATTCGATTGTCACTAGTAACAATGTTAATTTCTGATATCATGAATGTGATTGTTACTAGTAAGAAAGCCATTTTAGATATCTGAATATTGATATCACAGATACATTTTCAGATATCAAAAATTAACATTTTTACTAGTAGCAATTCAATTGTTGACATCAAGAATAGACATTTCAACTAGTGACAATTGAATTCTTGATATCAGAAATCCGCATTTTTACCAGTAACAATGTAATTATTGATATAAAAAAATATATTTCTACTAGTAAGAAGTACAAAGCTGATATCTGTATTCGGAATTTTAACTAGTAAGAAATGCATTTTTGATATCTGTAATAGTTTTGTCGCCATTTTAACATTTAAACACATGTAGGATATGAATTGTTGATATCAACAATTAAATTCTTGATATCAGAAATGCTGATTGATGATATCAGGAATTGAATTCTTGATATCAAAAATGACGTCATCACTCGCAGAAATACATTTATGATATCACAAATGAAATTACAACTAGTGAGAAACATACTTCTTGATATCTGTAATTTAATTCTTGATATCTGTAATTTAATTCTTACATGTTAAAATTAAATTTTCACTAGTAAAAGTTGTTATTGCAGATATCATGATTTCCTTTTTGGATATGTGCATAGTAATGAACCCCTTTTTGGATATGTGCATAGTAATGACGACTGCTTATAAATATTCAAATAAGAGCGTGATGTTTTCACGTGACAGAACGGCGACGTGTGAACAAACTGGCAATGGCAGTGGAGGTTTTGAGGCAAATTGAAAGGCAATGTTATGCCATTGAAAGGACGTACCACTATGGCTTTTGCGGTCAACGACATCTTCGTGCCATAGACTTGGTCGGCATTACTGGGAACGCACACAAAAACGTCATATCCGTTTATGCCGTGGGGGAAAACAACCCATTCGAATGAAAGCGCGTAGACCTTGTTAGATGCTTTATCTTTACTTTTTGTAATGATTACGATTGATTTTTGCCTGATGCAATGCCGAAAAGTTGCTGTGTGGCGTTCTGCACCTCTAATAAGTTAAACCTTAAGTTTTATACTGCCGAAACACAGACGGAGCCGTTCGTCAATTCCGAAAACCTGTGTAATACGTCCATTACAATTAAACATTTGCACTACGTGATGCTGGTATTATTGTTGTAAATATGAAAACATAAGAGATTTCATTACTGGAATCGCAAAAGTTTGTTTAACAGAAACGCCAATATAGTCATAGCCTACTTGTCACGGGACTCGAACTGCGTCAAAAAGCAGTCAACTTATCATTAAAGCAGATTTTCACGCAAGCTATCACATAGTGTGTGAGGTTATTAATGTACAATACATTTAAAAGTCTTCTTTATTTCATGATGGGAAGGGCTGGGCTCATGTTTGTGCTTCAAGCTTACAAGCTGATATTAGTCACATTACATGTACGACATTTGAATGACATTTCTCGTCAGAATACATGCTGCTGCCCCAAATAAATCATCCAGTCTTTCGATGAAGACGGTTGCTAGAAAAAAGCAAAAAACCTTGCTGTTATTGTCAGTAATTTGAGAATAGTGTGACACTGACATGTCAACTCCAAATTTGCTTTGTAAAATGTAAATGCTGAACTAATTCATTCGTGCATGGCTGTATTAACAAGAAAAAACGAATAAATGAACAGATAAAGCTACATGAATGCAAGACAACAGAAAACTGATGGATGTCTAAACTTTATCTAAACCTGTGTCGCTGATGCCAAACAGCTCATCCGTAACTGGATTTTAGGCTTTTGACAAATGTTTGTTAAACGTGGCACGGCTGTAAATTAACGTTTGACATTAGACTCTGCGCATTTCATGTTTCTATTCTAGCCCAAACAAATACAAACGCCCTTTGCATTGCACACGGCATATTCAGAAAAACATTTCATAGCAGAAGACAAGTTTTATGATCATTTTAAAACGTTAAATGTATGTAATACATACTCTAAATCCATTCAATTCAGTCTTAATCGAAAGACTGCATGGGTGATTTATGAATAGGCAAGTAATATTTGTGGGAGCAGCATGCATTTTGTAGAGAAAATGACACCTCTGGCCATTGCGTTGGGTCGTTTTTCCATTCACAGATACTGTACGAACAATCCGACCCAATACGGCTCAGTTTTTCTATATATCTTGCTCTGTCAAGCGGCAAAAGTGATTCTAAATAGGCTATACTGGGTTAACGCCATGCATTTGTGGGGAATGGACTGTTTTCCCCCACGCCGACTCCGCCCCGACGCCACGCCCCCATCTATGACACGACGCCGACCATCAAATTACATTTGAACTAGTAAAAACTATAATTCTTGATATCTGTAGTTGTATTTTCACTAGTTAAATGTCACCATAGGCTGCCATTCAAATTAAATTGTTGATATCAAGAATTAATCGTAGATATCAAGAATTAATCGTTGATATCAAAAATTAATCGTTGATCAAGAATATAATTGTTAATATCAAGAATATAATTGTTGATATCAAGAATTAATTGTTGATATCAAGAATATAATTGTTGATATCAAGAATTAATCGTTGATATCAAGAATATAATTGTTGATATCAGGAATATAATTGTTGATCATTAAGAATTAATTGTTGATATCAAGAATTTAATTCTTGATATCAAAAATGACGTCATCACTCGCATTTCAGATCTCATGAATTCTTTTTTGGATATGTGCATAATTTAATGACAAGTGTCTACGTCGCTTATAATTATTTAAAAATCAGACTAGAATGGCGGACAAACGACGAGGCACAGCGCCACACAGCGCAAGGGAAAGGGAGAACGGCAAATTCGATTAACTCTCATGAACATAAAAAGCTATTTTCGTGTAGTTTTAATGTTTATTTGCGCCAAACGGAAATACAATAAAAACACAACAAGACATAGTCTAGGCTAAGGGGCTTTGAATAAGGGAGAAATAAGGGATTTTTAAATGTAGTTGCAGTAAATCGTGTTCATTTAGTGTAGCCTACTGACAGTCGTTTCATATTATTAGTGTAAATAGAAATATGTAAAATGCTCATAGATCACTAGCTACATGTTTTTTTTCCTTCTTAACTTTACACAATAAAACATATTTGTCAAGTTTCCAGACACGATTAAATATTTTGCTTTACATTTAAAATGAGGAGACCATTTTATTTATCTCTTTTAAGATGACATATTCCTTTCTATTCCATTCTATTGTAAAGGGTAAAATTCAATAACCAAAACAACACTGTAAAACTTTGCAGTGTAAATTTGCAGTAGCCTAATTAACTGGCAGCAGCTACACCTACAAGGTACTGTTGTTTTGACAGTTTTTTACTGTAAAAAATTGTCCTAATTTATCTGTAAAAAGCTGGCAGCACAGTTGCACTAAATTAAAACTCAATTTAATTAATTTCATTTGCAGAAACTGACTGCCATAAAATGGTCAATTGCCATTTAAGTTAATAAACTAATATAGTGTGCTAATAATGTGAGCATAATAAAACTGTGAACTTATTTAATTTCAATTGTTTTTTTTTACTTGTTAATTAACTAGCAAACAGCTTATCACTGCACCAGCAACTACACAGTTACTGCTTTTAGATAAAGCAACATGCAGCATATCATCAGTGTTTCTGCTTGGACTGAAGCACAGGCTCTTCAGCACAATGGTGACACAAAACTCAGATAACAGAAACACTTTAAATTCTGGCATAACAGAACAACATTAAAAACAAACAGATCACCCATCATTGTGTGTGTGTGTAAAAACATGAATTAACACGTCAACATTTACTTTCCTGATTAGTCATTGAGTTTACATACATTTTTACAGTAAACTACTGGCAGCAGCTTCACAAAGTACTGCTTTCTACAGTTTGCTTACTGTAAACTTAATTTACAGTTTATTGTTGTTAAACTACATTTCAGCAGAGGAGGATTAAACAACTCCAGTCCACAAACAGCATTACCAGCTTCACTTATTTCTAACCAGGGGTGTGTTTCCCAAAAGCATCGTTAGCAAACTATGGTTGCAAGTTCCATTGAATTCCATTAGTAATGACAGAACTTGCGCCCAGTTGACTCCTGGAAACACACCCCCGTTTTGACTTTTTCTTTCATAAATCTACAGAAGCTCTTAGTGAGAAATAACAGATACTTGTATTTAGATGTTGGTGTTTTATTGAAAATGTCTGGTTACCATTATAGTGATCAGTATTTGCTTTAGTTGGGCTACTGACCTTTTATTTCTTAGTTCTTTTGGCTGCTGCGATGTGTTTATAAGACATGTGTGCTATAGCAAAAACAAAAAGCCAAGAAAAGATGTGATTGTGATGTGGCTTATTTATTGATGATGATTTAATCATCACGTAGCGGCCTGACTCACTGGTCTCATCAAGTGTCAAGTCCGTTATTGACAGTGTTATGTTTTTAATGCACTTTACTTTAATGCACTTCACATTACCACAATTGTGATACCGCCGCAGTCAATTATAAAGGATTTTCAAACACACTGTTCACAAAAACATTTGAAAATCTATTATATATATTTTTTCAAATAGGCTATAGGATTATGTCTTAAGCAACTGTCAGATGGGTTAGTGTATCAGATCCAGTGTCCGTAAAATCGCTATCATTCATCTTATCCAATGTAGGCCTATTTCAAGAACTGGACATGTTATATAAAAATATTCTAATGCAAGTTATTAGCACATTAGGTACAGTGTATCATGTTATATTTTACCCACACATTGGTCCCAATGGTCAAGAAAATCAGAGCTGGGTAGAGAGTGTAAATAGTTTGGCTCATCATTAGGCTATCCCATAAGAGAAAGTGTCGGTGTACATAATACATCAAAATTTATAGTGAAAAAAAAGTTCAGCAGCAATAACATTGCATTACACTGTGTTCTATCGCACTCACACGCGTAGAATTTGGGCACGCTTTATGACGACTCATTCTGTATATCCATATGTAAATATCATGGAACGATATAACAATCGTCCAGCAAAACGTTCAAACTTTGTTTGACTCATTACACATCTTTCGTTTTGGTTGTATTTTTATTTGATGCATTAGAAAGTGTAATTAAAACAAAAATAAACATACAGTGGGGAGAACAAGTATTTGATACACTGCCAATTTTGCAGGTTTTCCTACTTACAAAGCATGTAGAGGTCTGTAATTTTTATCATAGGTACACTTCAACTGTGAGAGACGGAATCTAAAACAAAAATCCAGAAAATCACATTGTATGATTTTTAAATAATTAATTTGCATTTTATTGCATGACATAAGTATTTGATCACCTACCAACCAGTAAGAATTCCGGCTTTCACAGACCTGTTAGTTTTTCTTTAAGAAGCCCCCCTGTTCTCCACTCATTACCTGTATTAACTGCACCTGTTTGAACTCGTTACCTGTATAAAAGACACCTGTCCACACACTCAATCAAACAGTCTCCAACCTCTCCACAATGGCCAAGACCAGAGAGCTGTGTAAGGACATCAGGAATAAAATTGTAGACCTGCACAAGGCTGGGATGGGCTACAGGACAATAGGCAGGCAGCTTGGTGAGAAGGCAACAACTGTTGGCGCAATTATTAGAAAATGGAAGAAGTTCAAGATGACGGTCAATCTCCCTCGGTCTGGAGCACCATGCAAGATCTCACCTTGTGGGGCATCAATGATCATGCGGAAGGTAAGGGATCAGCCCAGAACTACACGGCAGGACCTGGTCAATGACCTGAAGAGAGCTGGGACCACAGTCTCAAAGAAAACCATTAGTAACACACTACGCCGTCATGGATTAAAATCCTGCAGCGCACGCAAGGTCCCCCTGCTCAAGCCAGCGCATGTCCAGGCCCGTCTGAAGTTTGCCAATGACCATCTGGATGATCCAGAGGAGGAATGGGAGAAGGTCATGTGGTCTGATGAGACAAAAATAGAGCTTTTTGGTCTAAACTCCGCTCGCCGTGTTTGGAGGAAGAAGAAGGATGAGTACAACCTCAAGAACACCATCCCAACCGTGAAGCATGGAGGTGGAAACATCATTCTTTGGGGTTGCTTTTCTGCAAAGGGGACAGGACGACTGCACCGTATTGAGGGGAGGATGGATGGGGCCATGTATCACAACCTCCTTCCCTCAGTAAGAGTATCGAAGATGGGTCGTGGCTGGGTCTTCCAGCATGACAACGAGCCAGGGCAATTAAGGAGTGGCTCCGTAAGAAGCATCTCAAGGTCCTGGAGTGGCCTAGCCAGTCTCCAGACCTGAACCCAATAGAAAATCTTTGGAGGGAGCTGAAAGTCCGTATTGCCCAGCGACAGCCCCGAAACCTGAAGGATCTGGAGAAGGTCTGTATGGAGGAGTGGGCCAAAATCCCTGCTGCAGTGTGTGCAAACCTGGTCAAGAACTACAGGAAACGTATGATCTCTGTAATTGCAAACAAAGGTTTCTGTACCAAATATTAAGTTCTGCTTTTCTGATGTATCAAATACTTATGTCATGCAATAAAATGCAAATGAATTACTTAAAAATCATACAATGTGATTTTCTGGATTTTTGTTTTAGATTCCGTCACTCACAGTTGAAGAGTACCTATGATAAAAATTACAGACTTCTACATGCTTTGTAAGTGGGCAAACCTGCAAAATCGGCAGTGTATCAAATACTTGTTCTCCCCACTGTATGAAAAAATGACATGAGGTTATGTTCAGGACAATGGTAAAATATATGATAAATACATGAATTTTTTCCGTTAATTCTCCGAAGGACCCAGTGGCCAATAAAAATAAACAGAATTAAACTACTTTTTTAAAGAATTAACAGAAAAGGCCATAATATCTTTTTTATGTTTCATTAACTAAACAAATAAATAAAGGAGGAGCCGTTTCTCTACGTGGATGTTCTTCCTCCATCTTCGGCCTAAAGAGGATTATGGGAAAACCAGATCTCATTAATATTCATGAACTCATTACCATAGCTATTCTTACATGTAAAAATGGCATTTCTAGATATCTGTAATAGTATTTTTACTAGTTAAAATATTAAGATATCAGTAATTCTATTTCCACTAGTTGCAAGGGCAATTTCAGATATCAGCTGCCTTTGTTGATATCAATAATTACATTGTTACTGGTAAAAATGCGGATTTCTGATATCAAGAATTCAATTGTCAATAGTTGAAATGTCTATTCTTGGTCAACAATTGAATTGCTACTATATCTGAAAATGTATTTGTGATATCAATATAATTTCAGATATCTAAAATGGCTTTCTTACTAGTAACAATCACATTCATGATATCAGAAATTAACATTGTTACTAGTGACAATTCAATTGTTGATATCAAGAATAGATATTTGCACTAGTATCAATGTACAAACCCGATTCCAAAGAAGTTGGGACACTGTACAAATTGTGAATAAAAACAGAATGCAATGATGTGGAAGTTTCAAATTTCAATATTTTATTCAGAATACAACATAGATGACATATCAAATGTTTAAACTGGGAAAATCATTTTATCATTTATCATTTTAAGGGAAAAATAAGTTGATTTTAAATTTCATGGCATCAACACATCTCAAAAAAGTTGGGACAAGGCCATGTTTACCACTGTGTGGCATCCCCTCTTCTTTTTATAACAGTCTGCAAACGTCTGGGGACTGAGGAGACAAGTTGCTCAAGTTTAGGAATAGGAATGTTGTCCCATTCTTGTCTAATACAGGCTTCTAGTTGTTCAACTGTCTTAGGTCTTCTTTGTCGCATCTTCCTTTTTATGATGCGGCAAATGTTTTCTATGGGTGAAAGATCTGGACTGCAGGCTGGCCATTTCAGTACCCGGATCCTTCTACGCAGCCATGATGTTGTAATTGATGCAGTATGTGGTCTGGCATTGTCATGTTGGAAAATGCAAGGTCTTCCCTGAAAGAGACGACGTCTGGATGAGAGCATAAGTTGTTCTAGAACTTGGATATACCTTTCAGCATTGATGGTGCCTTTCCAGATGTGTAAGCTGCCCATGCCACACGCACTCATGCAACCCCATACCATCAGAGATGCAGGCTTCTGAACTGAGCGCTGATAACAACTTGGGTTGTCCTTGTCCTCTTTAGTCCGGATGACATGGCGTCCCAGTTTTCCAAAAAGAACTTCAAATTTTGATTCGTCTGACCACAGAACAGTTTTCCACTTTGCCACAGTCCATTTTAAATGAGCCTTGGCCCAGAGAAAACGCCTGCGCTTCTGGATCATGTTTAGATATGGCTTCTTTTTTGACCTATAGAGTTTTAGCCGGCAACGGCGAATGGCACGGTGGATTGTGTTCACCGACAATGTTTTCTGGAAGTATTCCTGAGCCCATGTTGTGATTTCCATTACAGTAGCATTCCTGTATGTGATGCAGTGCCGTCTAAGGGCCCGAAGATCACAGGCATCCAGTATGGTTTTCCGGCCTTGACCCTTACGCACAGAGATTGTTCCAGATTCTCTGAATCTTTGGATGATATTATGCACTGTAGATGATGATAACTTCAAACTCTTTGCAATTTTTCTCTGAGAAACTCCTTTCTGATATTGCTCCACTATTTTTCGCCGCAGCATTGGGGGAATTGGTGATCCTCTGCCCATCTTGGCTTCTGAGAGACACTGCCACTCTGAGAGGCTCTTTTTATACCCAATCATGTTGCCAATTGACCTAATAAGTTGCAAACTGGTCCTCCAGCTGTTCCTTATATGTACATTTAACTTTTCCGGCCTCTTATTGCTACCTGTCCCAACTTTTTTGGAATGTGTAGCTCTCATGAAATCCAAAATAAGCCAATATTTGGCATGATATTTCAAAATGTCTCACTTTCAACATTTGATATGTTATCTATATTCTATTGTGAATAAAATATAAGTTTATGAGATTTGTAAATTATTGCATTCCTTTTTTATTCACAATTTGTACAGTGTCCCAACTTTTTTGGAATCGGGTTTGTAATAGAGCTACCTAGTCTGCGCATTCTTTAAATTTCCTTCCCAGAAAAAGACCAAAGAAACCTTAACCTACAGGATATGTCATACGGCTAAAATGAAAAATGTGTTCTGTTTTGTTATTCCTGTGATCTAAATATCACAAAAGTTGTTTTCTCATGATCAAAACATAATAAAAGATATTTTTTGTGATCTAAACAACACATTTTCTCATTATCTAAACATAAGTTTTTTGTGTGCGATCAAAACAGTGTTTTTCTTGTGATTTAAACAACAAAAGTTGTTTTTTATGATCCAAACATAAAAGCGGTTCTTGTGATCTAAACAACAAATGCTGTTTTTGTGATCTAAACTAACAAAAGTTGTTTTCTTATGTTAGTTGTTACCAAGGGCGTAGTTTTGGTTTGAACATTGGGGGGGTTGAAGTGTAAACCGTTTAGCGGGATCCCGGGGCATGCTCCCTCATGAGATTTATTTCTTTATTTGTTTGTTTGTTTGTTTAATTTTGCAAAATGGTCTTTTGTGGTATCATCCACACATGCGTTGATAACATAACTGCAAAAAAGTAATAGCCTAGTTAACAATTACTTGTTTACATAGGATATGATGTATTTGTATTTTATTTAAGCACCTAAAAACTTACTAGTTTGACAGAATTTTCTAAATTAAAGTGCTATGATAGGTCAAACTAACTGTACTTAACATGTACTTATATTGAAAATGTTAATTTTCTGTCATCTTTAGGAATATCTGAAAGCCAGGTTTACCTAATATATGTCGTTATTAGCAGGAAGACATTTTACATTTTTTAATTCAAGAAGGTCCTCTTGATTCTAACGTGTACTTGGCCTTATGAAAAAGTTACTAAGTTCTTGTAATTGTTTAACTATAGCATTTGTTACAATAAGAAGGTAAGACCATTGGTGACTCTTCAGTACAATGCTAAGGCCAATGTTAACCTTTTTCTTTCTTTTTTTATATCTATAGCATTTGTAATGAAAAATAGCAACACACGTTTAGAAACTATAGTTACAACTTTCTCCTCTTTTCATCAGTCTTTTTAGTTCATGTGGCTGTTCTAGGTCACGTTCGACTTTCTCCGTAGCGTTTTAAAGCGGTAAATTCTATAGTATACGGTGATTCGTGCGTCACTCACGCACAATTATAAACCAGGCTTCAGTCGTATTGCACAGATAACTGGTACGTTCAGTTCGTACGGGAACTGAATGCGCGATGTATATAATTAATTAATAGTCTGATTCTATGTTTCCATTAACCATGGTAGGCTATAAATATTGGGGGGGGTTGTACTTGCTTGTTTTGGTTATTGGGGGGGTTACCTCCCTCACCCCCCCCCCCACCCCTCACCTCTGGACAGCTAAAGAGTGAACACTGATATAGGGATAAACTGAAATAAAGAGAGTATCATCTCTTGTCCAGCTGTGAACAGAGGGGCAGAAAATGTCTCTCACCTGTGTCGTGGGAGGTGATTGAGCAGCATGGTACGGCCGATGTCCATCGTGTTCGCTCCCTCACTCACTATGATGCAGTCTTTGGGCAGGAGCTCAGAAATATGGTGGAACGCTGTGTAGTAGTTCACGGGCAGAGTGTACTGGAGAGCAAGAGTCTGTGGGACACAATAAAAATGGTTCATCTAATACTATAAATGCTAAATTCACATTGACATGTTTACAGAAAGCTGAATGATCAATTTAAAGCAATTTCATTACATCAAGTATGTTACTGGCACACAAGCTCACCCTTAATATCTGAGCATTGGCAGTCATTTTGTCCCTCAGTGTCGCCCACCATTGTGAATCAGAAGGAAATCTCCAGGACTCTAACCTTACAGTCTCCAACAGCTTTAAACAAAGTAGAAAAAAAGACTTAAGGGGCCATTTCATGGAAAACGTCTCGGTTACGTATGTAACCCTCGTTCCCTGAAGGAGGGAATGGAGACGTACGTCGGAACTGACCAACGAATTGGGGATAATTTTCAGAGACCAATCTACTTCGAGTGTTTAAAAACAAGCCAGTGAACATTGTCATGCGGTTCACGCATTCCACGCTCCGCCCTGCAGCGCGGGTATAAATAAGGAAGTGGAAGCACCAAATCTTTGCTTTTCTGCTGAGGAGCCGAACTAGTGACTCGGTCCTTCAGCGGAAGCACAGCACCTGGCGACAGGACGTACGTCTCCGTTCCCTCCTTCAGGGAACTAGGGTTACATACGTAATCGAGACGTTCCCTTTCAGTCGGTCACGTTCGACACACGTCGGAACTGACCGACGAATTGGGGATCCTACCAACACGCCAGTGATGCTGGCCCTTCCAGCACCCTGCTTGAGCTCGCTGGACCGCTCCTATGTTGGAGACACGGGGCTAGCCGAGTAGGGTAGCTGGTACCGTGGAGGAATACACATATGGGGTTGCCGTAGGAACCGCTACATATGGATACCCAGCTTACACACACGTTCCACATGCATATGGGTGTAAGCTTGGTGTCAGACGGTCGCAACGTCTGACACCGAGGGGTGACGGAGGAGCTCGACAGGGTTAGCCATTTCTGGGGAACACAACTAGAGACAATAGTCGCACGTATCCGGCCCAGGGGGCGGGAATGGCGTTGCAAGCCGACACTAGAACGGGCACTTAGCGCTACTGGCCACTGGGGGCGAGTACACGGGAAGATACCGGCTCTACACGGAGGCTATAGAATCTAGCGAACGTGTTAGGTGTCGCCCAGCCCGCAGCTCTACATATATCTGTCAGCGAGGCACCTTGAGCCAGCACCCAGGAGGAAGCCACACTCCTAGTTGAGTGTGCTCGCAACCCGAATGGGCAAGGCACGTCTTGGGACTGGTAGGCCAAGACGATAGCATCCACTATCCAGTGGGCTAACTTCTGCTTGGAGACAGCCTTTCCCTTCTGCTGGCCTCTGTAACAGACGAAGAGCTGCTCTGAGGTCCTAAAGCTTTGAGTTCAGTCCACGTAGGCGCGAAGAGCGCGGACGGGACAGAGCAAAGCTAGGGCTGGGTCTGCCTCCTCCGAAGGCAGCGCTTGCAGATTCACCACCTGGTCCCGGAAGGGAGTGGTGGAAACCTTGGGCACGTATCCAGGCCAGGTTCTCAGGATGACGTGAGAGTTAGCCGGCCCGAATTCTAGGCACGATTCGCTGACCGAAAGTGCATGCAGGTCCCCTACCCTCTTGATAGAGGCCAATGCAGTCAAGAGTACTGTCTTCATGGACAGGATTTTTAGCTCTATGGACTGCAAAGGCTCAAAGGGAGGGCTCTGAAGTGCTCTGAGCACCAGAGCTAAGTCCCAAGAGGGTACCGAGTTTGGACGAGGAGGATTTAGCCTCCTCGCACCTCTGAGGAACCTGACGATTAGGTCGTGCTTCCCTAAGGACTTACCTTCAACTGCGTCGTGATACGCTGCTATTGCTGCGACGTATACTTTGAGAGTGGGGGGAGACAGCCTTCGCTCCAGCCCATCTTGCAGGAAAGAGAGCACGACACTAACCGAACACTTTCGGGGGTCTTCCCGGCGGGAAGAGCATCACTCAACAAACAGGTTCCAATTCAACGCATAGAGGTGCCTCGTAGAGGGGGCTCTAGCAGAAGAGATGGTGTCTACCACAGCTTGTGGCAGGCCACCTAGAACCTCCGCGTCCCGTCCATGGACCAGACATGGAGTTTCCAGAGGTCTGGACGCAGGTGCCATAGAGTGCCCCGTCCCTGAGAAAGCAGGTCCTTCCTCAGAGGAATGGGCCAGGGAGGGGCTGTCGCGAGGAGTGTTAGTTCGGGGAACCAGGTCTGGTTGGGCCAGTAGGGCGCAACTAACAAGACCTGCTCCTCGTCCTCCCTGACTTTGCACAGAGTCTGTGCAAGAAGGCTCACTGGGGGAAACGCATACTTGCGTAGGTCCCGGGGCCAGCTGTGCGCCAGTGCATCCATGCCGAGGGTGCCCCCGGTCAGGGAATAGTACAACTGGCAATGGGTCGAGTCCGGAGAGGCAAACAGGTCTACCTGTGCGGCTCCGAAAAGGTCCCATATCAGCTGGACTGCCTGGGGGTGGAGTCGCCGGAGGTGTCGGATGTCGTGAGAGCTCGTCGGCTGTCCGATTGAGCGCACCAGGGATGTGAATGGCCCGAAGCGACCTCAGATGCTTCTGACTCCACAGGAGGAGATGGCGGGCGAGTTGGAGCATGCGACGGGAACGTAGACCACCCTGGCGGTTGATGTACGCAACGGCCACGGTGCTGTCCGTACGGACCAGTACGTGCTTGCCCTGTAGCGGCTTTTTGAGGTGGCCCAGCGCAAGACGTACTGCTAACAACTCTAGGCAGTTGATGTGCCAATGCAGTTGGGGCCCCGTCCACAGACCCGAAACTGCATGCCCGTTGTGCGTAGCCCCCCAGCCGGTGGATGAGGCATCCGTGAAGACCACAGCATGCCTGGACACCTGTTCTAAGGGCACTCCCGCCCAGAGAAATGAATGGTCCGACCACGGGCTGAAAGTGTGGCGACAGTAAGGAGTAACTGGGACCCGGTACTTGCCGCTCTGCCACGACCATCTCGGGACTCGGCCATGAAGCCAGTGCTGAAGCGGTCTCATATGAAGCAATCCGAGCAGCGTTACCACGGCTGCAGATGCCATATGCCCCAGGAGCCTCTGAAAAAATTTCAGTGGGACCGCTGTCCTGCCATGCCGAGATAAGAGATCCTCTGTGTGGGACAGAGTTTGCTCTTCTCTCGGTTGACCCGAAGGCCCAACAGGCTGAGGTGACTGAGCACCATGTCCCTGTGTTCGCACAACTGATCCCGAGACTGAGCCAGTATGAGCCAGTCATCGAGATAGTGGAGGATGCGAACGCCGCGTTCTCTGAGCGGAACAATGGCTGCCTCCGCAACTTTCGTGAAGACGCGAGGCGACAAGGACAGCCCGAAGGGCAGGACTTTGTACTGATATGCCCTCCCCTCGAACACAAAGCGTAGGAACGGTCTGTGTCGAGAGAGAATTGAGACATGAAAGTACACGACCTTCAGGTTGATCGCTGCGAAACAATCTCGGGGACGGATGCATTTGAAAATGCGTTTCTGCGTTAGCATCTTGAACGGGAGCTTGTGCAGGGCCCGATTCAGGAGACGCAGGTCCAAGATTGGCCGTAACCCACCACCTTTCTTGGGTACAATGAAGTAGGGGCTGTAGAACCCCGACCTCATATCAGCTGGAAGAACTGGCTCGACCGCGTCCTTCGCCAGTAGGACATCGATCTCTGACCGCAAGACATGAGCATCGCTGCTTCGCACGGAAGTGAAGAGGATACCCTTGTACTTGGGAGGCCGGCGGGTGAACTGAAATCGCGTAGCCAAGTCTGATGGTATGGATGAGCCAGCGAGACGGCCTGGGGAGCGCTAGCCAGGCCCCCAGAGACCGAACAAGCAGGACCAACGGCACCACAGACGTACCCGGGGTGGGGCAACAAGGTGGAATACACAGACCCGACTCGGGAGGCCCAGAGGCAGCCCGGAGTGTTGTCTGAATATTCCAGGGTGGGGCAGAGTGTGGGTGAGGAGGCCTGGTGGCGTCCTTAAGCCCCACACTGCTGCCCCCTGGCGAAGGGAGGGGAGGAAGGGCGTGGCAAGGCCCGGGGGCGTCGCACACTGGCGTCGGACTTCGCGGGACCCTGAGCGGGTTGGGCGCCACCCCTACGCCCGGCACCCTGCTTCCCAAGCTTGGGCTTAGCAGGGGCAGAGGCGGACGCAGGGGGACACCCTCGGCGACGAGCAGGCCGAGCAGCCGACGACTGGGTGGAGGCAGCAGCTGGTCGTCGGGGCAGGATGTTTTTGATCGCCTCCGTCTGCTTCTGGGCCACCGAGAACTGCTGGGCGAAGCTCTCGATGGTGTCGCCAAAGAGGAGGGTAGTGAGGACGGAGGAGTCAGTCGATCGGTTTCTAGCGTTGTAAGGCGCTGTCCACGACTTTGGGATCTCCTGATGCATTTCCGGGAAGAAAGGGGCGGGGTGGGAGAACCAGCACGGGCCATCCCGAGAAACCAATCGTCCAGCCGCGAAGGTTCTGGACACGGTGGAGGGTTCCACTTGAGCCCGACACTTGTGGCGGCCCGGGAAAGCATAGCCGTGAGCTCTGGATCAGACTCGGGCAACCCTGCCACACCCGAAGTGGGCAACGCAGCCGAATCTTCATCTCCAGAGGACATTAGCTCGTCCCCCGATGCAGCGATCGAAATCATATCCTCAGCCGGAGCCCCGAAAGTCACGGCTGGCCCCCCATGGGAAGGACCAGCGCACTCTCTCGGAAACTCCACTGGCGCAGCAGAGGGGGAGGGGCCCGAGGAGCCTGTTGACCCGTCGGGGAAGCCCTTACAGTAACCCTCATGTCTCCACCAAAGCTAAAAGTAGCAGCCCTCTGCTTCGCAGCGGGAGGACCACTAGATCGGGGGATACGCAATGGGACTCCACCCCTTCTTAGGTATTCGAGCCTAGACCGTAAGACTGCGATGGTCATGTTCCCGCAGTGGGAACATGAGTCATTCACAAACGCTGCCTCAGCGTGCTGAACGCCCAAACACGTGAGACAACGATCGTGACCGTCAACTGGGGACAGAAATCGATAGCATACAGAAACACACGGTTTGAATGACATCTTGAAAAAGTTGCTCTTTTAGAAAAGGAAAAAAAACGCTCTTACTAGTGCTGAGGCACACAGGGGAGATGGCCGCAGCGGTTCAAAGGTGCAAGCCCGCTGTGAGCACTCAATGGAGAAACGCCCAGCGAGCTGTGAAAACAGCTGTTTTGTGTGTCCTCCACACTCGCGACCGCCGCTGCAATGTGCCCTCTCACCAACACCGTGACAGAATGATCCTTCTCCCAAGACTCGCTGTGAAAACACTCTTCGTAGAAACACACTGAGCTTGCAGTAATGTTTGGCTCCGAAGTAAAAAGCAAAGATGCGGTGCTTCCACTTCCTTATTTATACCCGCGCTGCGGGGCGGAGCGTGGAATGCGTGAACCGCATGCCAATGTTCACTGGCTCGTTTTTAAACACTCGAAGTAGATTGGTCTCTGAAAATGATCCCCAATTCGTCGGTCAGTTCCGACGTACGTCGAACGTTTCCATAAGTTTTCCACCACATTAAACTGCAAAAATGAGCACATTAACAAATGGCCATCCATTTATACCTATCAACACTGATTCAGTATTCTGTAACAGTGGACAAACTGTTCCTCATTTCACAGGGAAAGACGTTAACCAATAAAAACAGAAGTCATTGATATAGAGAAAAAAATGCTAAAAGGGTCAGAGAAAATAAATGATATTATACATTTTTGCAAAAGACATTTGTTTAACATCATAATTCAAACTAAAAGTAAATAAATGCTACAAAACATACTGGATTTCATTGGAACATTGGGAGTCTCTCACAGAGTCTATAGAACATATACTCTGTACCCTTTAAAAAGGTTCTAATATGTACCATTTAGGTACTAATATGTACCTTTATGTTCCACTTTTGGCACTTTTTTGTACCTTTTTTCTGAGAGTGTAGGATGTCATAATGTTGTGTTTTATGTAAGATGATTGAGGTGATCCTGTAATTTACCTGGCTGACCACAGCCTGTATGTCTCCAAGCAGAGCAGATGAGGCTCTTACATTATTACTCAACTCCTCAGCACATAGATCCACCTGGACAAATTCACAATAAACTGAAGATCATTTAGTCATCTTAAAGACTCCCTGTGGTGAAAATCCAGTGTTTAATGTTGTTTATATGTCTATGTGGTGTTTTTAATATGCTTTAAGAAAAACCATGTGTAAATTCATCAGTCAACACCATTCCTGAGTATTTTCTTAAAACTGCAGTGTACCAATAACAGTCTTACAAACATGGTTTGAAGTCTCCCGTTTCCTACCGTCACAAACAGGTAACAATCCGTCAACGTGCGGCAGGGCTTTTCTCCACTCACTTTCTATGATGTTCAAATCATTTCTAAGTTCAAATCGGACGCAGATTTTTAGAAGGCAGCTGTCTGACTCTAAAATGGCGAACAGGAACATGGTTTGTGTAATACTAACAATACACCATTAGCTGTTTGATAATGTAGTCAAGCCAAAGGCTAATCATATCAATTACCGTTATGTGTCTGGCGTTGTAAAGAGCGGTACATAAAACGCATTACCATTCTGATATATTGACTTGTAGACGACCCTGTATAATTTGCTCTTCCTCTTCTTCTTCTGAATCAGTTTCTGGTTCAAACATGGCTAAATTAAACCAATATTTCCACTTGCCATTGTGTAGCGTTTGCTATAGTTGACCGAGTGGATCAGGTTGTCTGAGCTGGTGTGATTGAGTGGAGGCGGGGACTAATTAGCATATCTGTGGTTCCGCGTATACACCTTATGTAGCCCCGCCCTTTTCAGCATCACGCTCATTGTGTTCTGTCTTCCGGTTTGTATTTCCACAGCATGAAGGTAAGATTTTACAGATTTATGAATGAACCGCTCGTTTTAAAATCTTCCCGGTCTACTGACATTTGTTATGACTTTCGTTAACTGTACAATAAGTAAATCCACTTCCCCAGCTAATTACTCTTTGACAGTGATGGCATAGAAATATACAGAGATATCGCAAAAACGGAAGTTCAGACACAAAATTCCAAAGATGGCTGTGTGCTTGTTTCTCTGGTGCATAAGGTCTACTAAATGAAGCAAGGGTGTAGAGTTACATTCAAGCTATTTTAAGGCAATCTACCAATCTACCAAAGCGCTATTTTGGCAAAGCGAGTATATTGAAGATACCCTTTGTGTGTGTGTATATATATATATATAGTGGGGAGAACAAGTATTTGATACACTGCCGATTTTGCAGGTTTGCCCACTTACAAAGCATGTAGAGGTCTGTAATTTTTATCATAGGTAGTCTTCAAATGTGAGTGACGGAATCTAAAACAAAAATCCAGAAAATCACATTGTATGATTTTTAAATAATTAATTTGCATTTTGTTGCATGACATAAGTATTTGATCACATACCAACCAGTAAGAATTCCGGCTCTCACAGACCTGTTAGTTTTTCTTTAAGAAGCCCTCCTGTTCTCCACTCATTACCTGTATTAACTGCACCTGTTTGAACTCGTTACCTGTATAAAAGACACATGTCCAAACACTCAATCAAACAGACTCCAACCTCTCCACAATGGCCAAGACCAGAGAGCTGTGTAAGGACATCAGGATAAAATTGTAGACCTGCACAAGGCTGGGGTGGGCTACAGGACAACAGGCAAGCAGCTTGGTGAGAAGGCAACAACTGTTGGCGCAATTATTAGAAAATGGAAGAAGTTCAAGATGACGGTCAATCTCCCTCGGTCTGGGGCACCATGCAAGATCTCACCTCGTGGGCATCAATGATCATGAGGAAGGTCAGGGATCAGCCCAGAACTACACGGCAGGACCTGGTCAATGACCTGAAGAGAGCTGGGACCACAGTCTCAAAGAAAACCATTAGTAACACACTACGCCGTCATGGATTAAAATCCTGCAGCGCATGCAAGGTCCCCCTGCTCAAGCCAGCGCATGTCCAGGCCCGTCTGAAGTTTGCCAATGACCATCTGGATGATCCAGAGGAGGAATGGGAGAAGGTCATGTGGTCTGATGAGACAAAAATAGAGCTTTTTGGTCTAAACTCCACTCGCCGTGTTTGGAGGAAGAAGGAGGATGAGTACAACCCCAAGAACACCATCCCAACCGTGAAGCATGGAGGTGGAAACATCATTCTTTGGGGATGCTTTTCTGCAAAGGGGACAGGACGACTGCACCGTATTGAGGGGAGGATGGATGGGGCCATGTATCGCGAGATCTTGGCCAACAACCTCCTTCCCTCAGTAAGAGCATTGAAGATGGGTCGTGGCTGGGTCTTCCAGAATGACAACGAGCCAAAACACACAGCCAGGGCAACTAAGGAGTGGCTCCGTAAGAAGCATCTCAAGGTCCTGGAGACTAGCCAGTCTCCAGACCTGAACCCAATAGAAAATTTTTGGAGGGAGCTGAAAGTCCGTATTGCCCAGCGACAGCCCCGAAACCTGAAGGATCTGGAGAAGGTCTGTATGGAGGGGTGGGCCAAAATCCCTGCTGCAGTGTGTGCAAACCTGGTCAAGAACTACAGGAAACGTATGATCTCTGTAATTGCAAACAAAGGTTTCTGTACCAAATATTAAGTTCTGCTTTTCTGATGTATCAAATACTTATGTCATGCAATAAAATGCAAATTAATTACTTAAAAATCATACAATGTGATTTTCTGGATTTTTGTTTTAGATTCTGTCACTCACAGTTGAAGAGTACCTATGATAAAAATTACAGACTTCTACATGCTTTGTAAGTGGGCAAACCTGCAAAATCGGCAGTGTATCAAATACTTGTTCTCCCCACTGTGTGTATATATATATATATATATATATATATATATATATATATATATATATATACACACACACACACACACACACATTTTGTTGTTTCTTTGACACTTTGTATTTTTGTTTTTGGAGTTTACACTGTATGTACCTTCATGCCATCACTTGTGGACTTCTGTGTATATCTTCGGTGCTGTAAATAAATTACACCTTGCACGACAGTCCTTGTTGTGGCTAAAGCCATCTTTTTTTTTCTCACAAACGAACCCTCACGCTATCTAAAGCGAATCTCCAGGGGTCGCTTTGTGACAGAAGAAAAAAAAAACATTTAAATATGTAATTTTGATTATCAGAGATGAGTTTTAAGGTATTGCAGGGGGGAACTTTAAAGTCTTTACACTGATGTTGCAGCAACTTACTGAGTGTCCATGTTGCAACTAACCTGAATGATCTTCACATGGGGACTGAATCTTGGTGGAAAACCAACCAGTTGAGTCTGGCACCCAGCAACACTACAACATCAGCCTGCAATAGAGCTCTAGAACAGAGAAAGATTGGCATCACATCATTCAGTTCCTCTAAAAAGAGATTTTGTAAAGATCATTCAGACACATACACACACATACCTGGATCTGGCTGCAGCAACACAGTTGGAGTGGTCATCCGGCAGTACTCCTTTCCCCATAGGTGTGGGAAGGAAGGGGATTCCAGTCACCTCCACCAGCTCCCTGACCTCTTTCTCCGCCCTGGCATATGCCGCACCTGCACCAGATCACAGCTCAACACTGCATGCTCAACATTGCTTTCATTTAGCCTAGCCTTGAAGATGCTCAAACATCTGGATCATTCAGTTCTAATCTGTTCACCTTTGCCCACGATAATCAGAGGCCTTCGAGCCGCTTTGAGCAGCCTGACAGCCTGTGTGATCTCCCTGCTGTCAGCCTGACTCACTGGAGGAGCAGGACAACAGGAAACAAACCTAAAGAAAAAATAGAGAATGTGTATAAAAGCAATGCAATTGTGCATATTTCAAGATGCAAAAGAAAAATCATCAATAAGTGATCATCACATCATAAACTACGGTTAGTCAAAGGTGACCTATTATGCCCCATTTTTGAGTGGAAGGAAAAACATGCTGTTTTCGTGCATGTATCTTTAAATGCAAACGAGCTGCTGCTCCCCACACAAGAGGGTGGAGCCTGTACAGTTCTCTTTGATACTCTGCCAAAAACTAAAACATCTGTTTGATTTGTATTATAATCTTTATCATGCTCACGCTCACGTGACGTCGCAGTTCTTCATCATCATGAAAGTTTATTATCTGCATACGTTTTAAAGCCATATCAGTCTAAACTTCTGATATATGGTTTTCTGAGCGCATACATCCAAAGCACGCGCACAGAAAGCTGTCTATCAGACGGCGTGTCCCGTGAGTATTAAAATAAGTTCTCTTTCACGTCTTATTGCGCTTAAACTGTCAAATACACACAAGATTATGAAAACACACTAATTTAACATAAACACAGTCGGTTATGTCTGTGAACATAAACAGCAAGTAAAGAAATCGCATGTGTATATTAGATTTGTGTATTAAAGTGAAAGCAGTACCTGCTGCTATATATTCTGTTAATATGAATCAAACAACAAAAGAAAAACAGAAAATCGCTCACTGCTCTTGATTGAATAACTTTAGTAGCATTAATAAGAATACATTTCTTACATGAATGCTGCTGTTAAATGCTCTGGCGAGGAGATAAACATGGCGGACTGTGTACAGCTCACTCAGGGCGGGGTCTATGCTAATAGGGCAGAGTCCATCAGAACTCGTGGGCGGGGCCTGTGCGATGTGATGTCACATTGCATAGAAATTGCAAACGGCTTATTCTGAGACATTGCTTATGATTTATGGGGATTAAAAAAGGAGTGGGTTGATTATTACCATCATTCCGTCATTGCTGACACACATTTATGTTCAAACACCATATAAAAGTGAATTTTGCGTAATAGGTCCCCTTTAAGAAGCTCCCCATTGCTATGATTAAGCTCACCTGACACTGGTCCGGTCTATTTTGGCGTTCACCATGTCTCCAGCTATGTCTATGTAACACGCCCCTGGACGGCCGTAAATGCTGCTCCTTACAGCCTAAAAAAAACACAAACAGAACATTAACTGCAGAACACTGTACATTGTATATTTCGCCTACATTAGAAGCATTTAATTTCAGGACCCCATGAAATGTGTGACAAACATAGGGCAGGGCTATTTTAGTATTATTTATATATATATACTACTATAGTATTTATTAATATTTTGAATTTTAAATTTGTAAAATTGCTAAAAATGTATATCGGCTAAAATGAGCCTAATCTCCTGGTACTGCGTATCTATAGCACAATGCTTAATGCTTTCATTTTGCATGCTCTTTATACGCAGAAATGTACATATACCCTTTATTCAGTTTTTTAGAGTACATACAGTGGGGAGAACAAGTATTTGATACAGTGCCGATTTTGCAGGTTTTCCTACTTACAAAACATGTAGAGGTCTGTAATTTTTATCATAGGTAGTCTTTAACTGTGAGAGATGGAATCTAAAACAAAAATCCAGAAAATCACATTGTATGATTTTTAAATAATGAATTTGCATTTTATTGCATGACATAAGTATTTGATCACCTACCAACCAGTAAGAATTCTGGCTCTCACAGACCTGTTAGTTTTTCTTTAAGAAGCCCTCCTTTTCTCCACTCATTACCTGTATTAACTGCACCTGTTTGAACTCGTTACCTGTATAAAAGACACCTGTCCACACACTCAATCAAACAGACTCCAACCTCTCCACAATGGCCAAGACCAGAGAGCTGTGTAAGTACATCAGGGACAAAATTGTAGACCTGCACAAGGCTGGGATGGGCTACAGGACAATAGGCAGGCAGCTTGGTGAGAAGGCAACAACTGTTGGCGCAATTATTCGAAAATGGAAGAAGTTCAAGATGACGGTCAATCTCCCTCGGTCTGGGGCACCATGCAAGATCTCACCTCGTGGGGCATCAACGATCATGAGGAAGGTGAGGGATCAGCCCAGAACTACACAGCAGGACCTGGTCAATGACCTGAAGAGAGCTGGGACCACAGTCTCAAAGAAAACCATTAGTAACACACTACGCTGTCATGGATTAAAATCCTGCAGCGCACGCAAGGTCCCCCTGCTCAAGCCAGCGCATGTCCAGGCCCGTCTGAAGTTTGCCAATGACCATCTGGATGATCCAGAGGAGGAATGGGAGAAGGTCATGTGGTCTGATGAGACAAAAATAGAGCTGCTTGGTCTAAACTCCAGTCGCCGTGTTTGGAGGAAGAAGAAGGATGAGTACAACCCCAAGAACACCATCCCAACCGTGAAGCATGGAGGTGGAAATATCATTCTTTGGGGATGCTTTTCTGCAAAGGGGACAGGACGACTGCACCGTATTGAGGGGAGGATAAATGGGGCCATGTATCGCGAGATCTTGGCCAACAACCTCCTTCCCTCAGTAAGAGCATTGAAGATGGGTCATGGCTGGGTATTCCAGCATGACAACGACCCGAAACACACAGCCAGGGCAACTAAGG
This sequence comes from Coreius guichenoti, assembly GCA_039654105.1. Classification (NCBI taxonomy): domain Eukaryota; kingdom Metazoa; phylum Chordata; class Actinopteri; order Cypriniformes; family Gobionidae; genus Coreius; species Coreius guichenoti. Next base: position 27,694,875 of record CM077176.1, on the reverse strand, counting down.
AGTGGCTCCGTAAGAAGCATCTCAAGGTCCTGGAGACCTGGTCTCCAGACCTGAACCCAATAGAAAATCTTTGAAGGGAGCTGAAAGTCCGTATTGCCCAGTGACCTGAAGGATCTGGGGAAGGTCTGTATGGAGGAGTGGGCCAAAATCCCTGCTGCAGTGTGTGCAAACCTGCTCAAGAACTACAGGAAACGTATGATCTCTGTAATTGCAAACAAAGGTTTCTGTACCAAATATTAAGTTCTGCTTTTCTGATGTATCAAATACTTATGTCATGCAATAAAATGCAAATTAATTACTTAAAAATCATACAATGTGATTTTCTGGATTTTTGTTTTAGATTCCGTCACTCACAGTTGAAGAGTACCTATGATAAAAATTACAGACTTCTACATGCTTTGTAAGTGGGCAAACCTGCAAAATCGACAGTGTATCAAATACTTGTTCTCCCCACTGTATGATACGCACTTTTTGCATGCATTTGATATGAAATATATAATATACAAATATATCAATTCTGCGTACCAGATGCACTTAAAAGATTACTTTTGCATATAAAGAGCACGCCAAATAAAAGCATGAACTTGTGCTAACTTGTGCCAGGAGATCGTGTTGGCTAAAATATATATTAGCAAGTTTTTTGTTAAAATCATATAGATGGGCTCAAAGCTGACAGACATGGACTACAAGCCACAAAACTTGAATTTTTGATTTCATGGTGTCTTTAAACAGATTCACACTTTACTTTTTCAACTACAGCTGGTATCATCTCAAGGCTGCTTGGTCGAGCAGAAAACTTGCTATACAGACGACAAGCTTCAACCTGATGAGAAACACGAAAAAAAAAGAATATCAGCGGTGAAAGAGACACTAGAAAATATATACAAATGACTGTTTGTGTTTCTTTCCTTAGAAAGGAACTTAACACATTAAGCACATATAAATATATGAGATGAATCACTAACTATTGACTGAATTTTTGAATGTACTGACAGAACATTTATCAGTCACCAAATGCTCTTTATCTGTTGCTTAGTCAAATTCAAATCAGTATAAATACTGAGATACCAGAGGCAAACATTTCCTATCGACCCTACCTGAGGGAACTCCTGAAATGCTCCTGTGGTTTCTTGGTTCCTATCAGATGAGCCACCAATGACAATGACAGGCCTGTGATTTCAAAGAAGAGAAGAAAAGTACAAAAATGGCCCATTTGAGGTCAATTCCCTTTCATTTTAAGTGAATTCAGCAGTGTGGGAGCTACCAGCAGTTCATGTTAGCATTGGCCATTCCTCCGAGAGCATGAATCAACCCAGGTCCAGACACCACCAGGCACACAGCTGGCCTAAGGAAAAGAAATGATACTTCAGCAAAACAGCATGAGAAAAAACAAGTAAAAAAAAAGAGAAATAAAACTGACATATTCATACCATCCTGTCAAATACCCAATAGCAGATGCAGCATAGCAGGCCTGTTAGGAGATAGAAGATGCATGTAAACACAGACCCAGACAGTCTTCAATGTAATGAAATCAGGACATATTTAAAATAAAAGTGGAAAGAGAGACTGTCTTACTGCTTGTTCATTGCGCATGCCCACGTACTTGATGCCTGCTGCTTGGGCGGCCATGGCCACCTCGATGATAGGCACACCAACGATGCCAAACATGTACTCCACATTCTGCAGATGGAGTTAAATATAAGAAAAGACATACCTAATAGACAAACTAATATGTTGAATATTCGTTTTAATATTAAAATTATTTCTGGTAATCCAAGGTACAATAAAAGAAGCAGTACATTTAGGCCAGGGGTTTTCAAACTGGGGTCAGGGACCCCCAAGGAGCCACAAGAGAGGGACCATGGAAAAGTTTAGAGAAAACAGTGTAAAAAAAAAAAAAAAAAAAAAAAAAAGTTTAAATAAATAAATAATAAAAATAAGATTCTATAAACACAAACAACTAAACTTGACTAAAAAAAAATTAATATTGAAAAAATAAAATTTGATTTAAATAAATACATAAGCATATACACTTGATTAAAATATATAAATAATTAATAAAAAGAATTAATGATAATACAAAAAATAATTGATTAAAATAAAAAATAATTATTTAATAAATCTGATTAAAATAAACTGATAGTAAATATTAATGCTACACAAGGAAAAAGGTTGTGAACCACATCATCATATTTTTTTTTAATTCAATTTTTAATCAAATTGTTTAAAATTTTAATGAATTTTTCACAGTATAAATAGGTTTTTTTTTTTATACATGAAAATATTATTTTTTAGGATGGTATCCCTCGCACGAGGATGATCATATTTGGAATATATAAAAGTTTGAAGCCCCTGATTTAGGCTACATATTTAGTCAAGTTGTTACAGATTTCTTTCTTTCTTTTATCTAATCATTTTTGAACATACAGTGAATTACACACAAATTGTTATATACATATTTAACTCCATGCCTAGTTTAGTGTTTGGATCACACATTTTTTGACAGCTCTGTTGCGCATGCGCGGAACCTTTGACACACTGTCCAAGTTCAATAGTACAGCAGGCGATACGCTCATTCTTTGCACACATGTTGCAAAGAATAACAGCAACAATGTCAATAAAATACAAGTTTATGACTAGGTGCTATGGACAAAGGTTTTGAATAGATAGCCTACTTTGCAAGATAATTTCATTTAAATAGCTATAAGTTACAGGAGAAGCCTAGAGAAAACACTTTTTGAAAAGCATCCGGCAACACAACACAGACCTGAGATTTGAGCGCCGCAGCGATCAGCTGAGCTCCAGTCACTTCATCCATAATCACCTTCACAACAGACTCATTTGACTCAAATACATATATCAAACTGCTCTGCTGGCCTGCTGCTCTTCTTCTGTGGTTTATATGTAAGCAAAAATGTATCCACAGTCTATGGTCTCCACCTACTGGATATACTGGACGCGTCACTGTGTTTTTTTTTTGTTTTTACAGTCTATGGTTACAACCCGTCCCGTGTGGTCATTCATTCATTCATTCATTCATTCATTCATTCATTCATTCATTCATTCATTTGTTTTCTTTTTAATATTACACCACATGTATGATTTTATAAGTTGATTAGAATTATGTCCTAATATTCTTATTGATTTTTCGATTATTATTATTATTTTAATGTCACATGGACATTGCAATTTTTAGAAAGAACTTTCCTTAAAATATCTAATTATGACTGTATAAATGATTCTTTAGAATTATTAACATATTATAATTAAATATCAAACTTGATTGTTTGTTGTAAAAAAAATATTTATTTAACAACATTTCCTAGGAACATCTAATTTTTCCACCATTTACAGGTTTATGTTAAGAAACAACCACATGGTTAAATTTCTCCCAATGTTTTTCTTTAATGGTAACTCATTTAACTTTCTGTCAAATTTTGCTCATCAATATGAAATTTCCTTTGTCCATTTACTGATAACGTACTGGTCAAACAACTGAAAATCATTCCTGAGAGTATTAGAAACCTTCTAGACAGTGTTCATTACACTTAATCAAAACTTCTTTCAATATTAACAGAAATCCTCAATATTTAATAAATATATATATTTAGTTTTATTTTCATTTATTATAAAACCTGAAAGAATAATAAGAGGGTCTTTTTTGAGACCCACTATCACAACCTGTCTGGATAATGTCCGCTTCTCTGACAGGAGTACGGATAAAAAAAAGAATTTGAAAATAACCATTCAATAACCATATTCATTCCACTGTTTCCATTCTCATATTAATGTAGCAAACAAATAAAGGATATGATCATTGAAGAGAACAACACATATACTTACTTAAACAAGTCTTTATTATAAACTCAATATATGACATGCTTTGCTTTTATCAGCTAGTTTGTAACTTTCTAAAACATTAATAACATAACAAATATTATATTAATCATTTGCGTAGTATATGAGAAAGAAACATATAGAGAAGAGTTCAAATTTCAATATGCAAAACATCATTACAGGCATAATGACTTGAGCATTCCTCAGACTGTTAGACCTAATGATTTACATGATAGACACTGAGAAACTAAAAATGAAATCTTCAGGCTAAACATCATAAATGTCATTGTGAAGATAGAGGTTGTACTTGTCGTAGCCAGTATTTTCCATATTGCTGTTTTTGTTGACCTTCACGTCCGTTTTCCTGCCCATCACTTGAGCTTCACTGTCTCTGCCTTCAAGATATGACTGCAGGATCCGGAAAAACTGCCAACATATTACGAGAACATGAATTTAAAATGCAGTAAATGCCATTTAAATATTTTTTAAAGAATAAATTAAGCTAAAAAAAGTTATAAGAAAAAGAAACACTGTCTGACTGTAATAATACAAATAAATAATATACATATTATATACAGATATGTGTAAATAATACACATAAATGTGACCCTGGACCACAAAACCAGTCATAAGTCGCACGGGTATATTTGTGGCAATAGCCAACAATACATTGTATGGGTCAAAATTATCGATTTTTCTTTTATGCCAAAAACCATTAGGATGTTAAGTAAAGATCATGTTCCATGAAGATATTTTGTAAATTTCCCACCGTAAATATATCAAAATGTTATTATTAGTAGTAATATGCATTGTTAAAGACTTCATTTGGACAACTTTAAAGGCGATTTTCTCAATATTTAGATTTTTTGCACCCTCAAATTCAAGATTTTCAAATAGTTGTGTCGGCCAAATATTGTCCTATCCTAACAAACCATACATCAACGGGAAGCTTATTTATTCAGCTTTCAGCTTACATGATGTATACATCTCAATTTCAAAAAATTGACCCTTATGACTGGTTTTGTGGTCCAGGGTCACATGTCCATAAGTCAAGTCAAGTCAAGTCACCTTCATTTATATAGCGCTTTTTACAACACAGATTCCCTAAAAGCAGCTTTACAGTGATAATAGGAAATTAATTTAGCTTTAGAAGAAAAGCTAAAGTAAGTTTTTGATTGATTCATTTCAATTAATTAAATACTTAAGTACACTCTTAGACAAAAAGGTTCTATAAAACCTTATATATAAAAATAGTATTAAATTATTTAAGACATTTCTCCTTATATAGAACCTTTTCAGCATAAAGGGGTCTTTAAAATTGAGTCAAAATTGTTTTGAGTAAAACTGAAGTGTAGCATGAATTCTGGTTGGAAAATGTAATTTTTACCTTTCTATCCTTCTGTGCCAAGTTTGAATTTTAATCACAAAAAGTTTCTAAGTTTCTTACAATTTTTGTTTTATATCCCACTGAAAATGATAATAAACCAGCCCGGGCAACTTCTAATGGTTCTGAACTTCTAGTTCTGAGTCATTTTATACAATTTTTTTCAAATTATGCTGTCAAATTAAGAGCTGTTCTGCTTGTCTATGAGTCTTTATCTTTCCTTGAAAATTTATCGCTTTTTCTGATATTAAAATTATACAAAGCGGTCACTTTATAGTGGTGTACGTTTGGTCTAAATATTTCTAGGGGTCATTTTTATCATTATTGTTGGTCTTTGACAGAAGGCGAGTTTCAATCTGGGTCAAGGTCTGTAAAAGATTCTACTTTCTAAATGCTGACTTAATTCAGAAATTATGAGATTGATCAAAGCAGTTTTATTATATTAACCTATAGCCCTATTTTTTACTAGAAATAAATCTTCCTGTAATTCTTTGGTAACACATTTCGATGGTCCACTTTAGACATTCTATTAACTATAAACACCTTTGCAACTACATGTCAAGCAGCAGTTATTAGATTATTAATAGACTGTCTGCTTAATATCTGCTAACACTTTATATTGATACTTCACCAACAGACTATAGATAACTATGCAGCTACAGCTAACCGGACCCCTAACCCTAACCTAACAGTCTACTATAGTCTACTAATACTCTAATGAGAGTTAGTTGACATGTTTGGTTGTATTGATCTTTGTATTGACCTTTCAAGAACCAGTAAACCTGTCTGTTTAGTGTAACCTTCCTTAGTGCCCACAACAGCATTGCAAATAAAAAAAGTGAAAGTACCATATCATAAAAACCCATATGAAATGTAACATGAGATCAGTAAAATATCATGCTAAAGTTGATAAAAGTAAAAAAAAAAAAAAAAAAAAGTCTTGTTCTTTAAAGGGTCTTTCTCAAACTTCTTCAAGCACCTTAACATCTCTCTTCAAGAAAGAACTTGATTTAGACCAGAATATGAATCATTAAATGTTAATTTCATGAAGGATGGATAGATTTAAAAGGCCTTTTTTTGGTCTTTTCTCCTCCTGTTAGTGTTATTAATATTGTGGTGATGATGATGATTGTGAATTGTGATGCTTTCCGGAAGGAACAAGGCACTTAACCCCAGTAACAATAGTTAACAGCCAATAAGTCTGTTAATTTTAGGGTCAATCACTACATATTAGGGGCCACTTGTCATCTCAGTCCAGACCATGTAATAACTCTGTTATGTGTTCATGAGTGACTACAACCTGAAAAGAATCTATGAACTCTCTAACCCAAAGGTAGTTTACATTGTTACTGCATACATTATAACCTTAACTCGCTACTCACTCTGCTCAATTTTTAAAGGAAAAATAATGATAAAATGTTGGTAAACAGTACAGAATTTATATAATCAAGTGTTATAATCAAAAATTTTCTTCAAATTTAATTAGAAATATGATGCACTGAGTGCAAACATCTTTTATTATTTATACAGTTATTTTGCTCTAGTGTAGGAAATATTTACATTTCCAAACATTATTTTTGCCAATAAGTGTAATAATCCAGTAAACACACAGACATCAGAAAATCCGATTGGAACTGTGGCAACATCTCCAAGAGGCTTATGAAAAACCTGTGTGTAAAAAGTCTACATATCCTGTTAAAATTGCAGTTTTTTGAGATGTAAAAATCACTCCAAAAAATGATAGAGCCTATAATCTCAATGCAATTAGGGACAGTGGTTCCACACAACCAACTCAGTTTTTAATTAACATTAAAGGTTTATTTTTAATCTATGCAAAATCCTTGTGTTGTGACAACACAACTGACTGAGGAAGAATCCATGTAAAATAGTTATGTCCAATCAACTCAATTCAATCACTTCGCTGTAACTTAAACTGGTTACGTTTTCTGATCATGTTTTGGTCTAGTAAAAACTAAAGTGGCAATTTTATATAACACCAGTGTTAATTAATGTGTGTTGTCCTTGATATATAAATAAAAACACAGTTTATATCTTATCTTTTTATTATGCATGCATTCATATATATACATATATATATATTAAATATTTAAAACTTTATAAAAAATGTATGAACATGCTACATAAATAGCGATTTTGCTTTAAGCTGCCTGGTTCCAACTGCTGGTCCCTGACTTTGATTGCCAAGCGCTGTATTTTTTGTGGAGGTGACTGGTCCACACCTGCGTTGTCCTGTTGAAGGAACAGACATATAATCATGTAACACCGACCAGAAATTAATAAGAGAGAAAATCTAAAGAAATATTGCTTCTACAATTTCAATAAGAGGGTTCTATAAACTGAAAAGAATATGATACTAGTCATAGATTAAATTATTAAAGTGTTTACATTTTTAAATCTATTTCAATTTGAAAGAAAGGGGAAACTAACCAATGCTCTCTTCCGGTTCAGCTGGGACCTAGGCTGAAGGATGCTCTGGTCCAGGTGTGAAGTGCTTATCTGGTTCTGGCTCCTCAGTTTAAGATTCAGCTGCACCTTCTTGTCAATTTTCACACATATTTTATTTTGTGGAGGTGGGTGACAGACACCTTCCTGTTGAAGAAACAAACATAATCATGTTGGGTTGGTTTAATGAGTGCTTCTTAGACTAAATCGAAAGGCATATCTTTCTATTGTTTTGAAATATAATATAAAAGGATTTCTAATAGAGGACCTTGAAAACATAGTAGCATATTTGAGGACAATATTAAAATCTTTTGAATAAATCTGAAAATAAGTAAAACTGAGAGATGGAAGGGACTTACAGATGCTTTTGTGCTCCACGGGCAAGGCCTCTTACTCTGACTGGGCATGGGTGGATTTTGCGTTAAGCTGCCTGGTTCCAACTGCTGGTCCCTGACTTTGATTGCCAAGCGCTGTATTTTTTGTGGAGGTGACTGGTCCACACCTGCGTTGTCCTGTTGAAGGAACAGACATAAAATCATGTAACACTGACCAGAAATTAATAAGAGAGAAAATCTAAAGAAATATTGCTTCTACAATTTCAACAAGAGGGTTCTATAAACTGAAAAGAATATGATACTAGTCATAGATTAAATTATTAAAGTGTTTACATTTGTAAATCTATTTCAATTTGAAAGAAAGGAGGAAACTAACCAATGCTCTCTTCCGGTTCAGCTGGGACCTAGGCTGAAGGCTGCTCTGGTCCAGGTGTGAAGTGCTTATCTGGTTCTGGTTCCTCAGTTTAAGATTCAGCTGCACCTTCTTGTCAATTTTCACACATATTTTATTTTGTGGAGGTGGGTGACAGACACCTTCCTGTTGAAGAAACAAACATAATCATGTTGGGTTGGTTTAATGAGTGCTTAGACTAAATCGAAAGGCATATCTTTTAGAGCCCGACCGATTTATCGGTCTGTCGATTTTATCGGCCGATATGATCTGTCGCAGATATATCGGCATGCCGATATGCCACCGATATGAACGGGTGCACACGCGTCTCACAGCGCGCGAATATTCACACACAATTATGTCAAAATGCCGGTCTTGTCGAGTATCATCGTAAACATAGTCGGTTATGTCTTAAGTGAACCTAAACATGAAATTTGCGAGTCACCGCCAGTGTTTTTGGTCATTTTCACAAGTTTCATGGCCCACAGAATATCTTGTTGTATGAATATCTGAACATGTAATATCAAAAGAAAGAACAGACCCTCTGTTTTATTCTAGCTTCATGCATTCTTTTTTTATCAACACTTGAATGTGAGTAAGTTTCATGAAAAAAGCTACATTTTGAGAAAAACGCTGAGAAAATCGCAACTAACTTACATACAGATGGGATTCAGAACGATGATCAAAACACAGATCGAGTCCATCAACACCCCCAAAGCTTCACAGAAGCTTGTCCTGGGTCTACATTTCATTCAGTAACATTAGGCAGTTTTGATTTATATGCTGTTTAATGTTGATGATCGCGTTATTTTACATATGCGTCTGCTTAAAAGATCGCTCGCTCGTTCCTGCCTCTCCTTCGCCTGTGTTTTGATCAGATTCTGTACTCGTTCAGGAGATGCGTAATAGCGCCCCCTTCCGTATAACAGTGAAAACACGGAAAAATCTTGTTAATGGCAGGGAAGTGTTTTCTCATAAAAGACGAGATAACAAAAGACAGAGGAAAAAAATAAAAAAAATAAAAAATAATTCACTCAAGGCTCTTGACTGAATACCTTTATTAAGGGTTAATCTATATTTATACACTGAAGATTATGAAGTGATATTTTACATTTGATTACTATTTCTGTACCTGAAAATCGTGTTTAGACCTATATGAAAAACCTGAAAATAACTTTTTCATTTGTATGTTTGTTCTGTTGTATTTATGTATAATGTAATGTATGTATATTCTGTATATACTGCATTCTATATACAGTACCAGTCAAAAGTTTGGACACACCACTGGGAAAGTGTGTCCAAACTTTTGACTGGTACTGTACTATAATATACACAAAGAATACCGGCCGATATATCGATATCGGACTTTTTTTTACTTCCTAATATCGGTATCGGGCCCCCAAAAACCCATATCGGTCGGGCTCTATTGTTTGGAATATAATATAAAAGGATTTCTAATAGAGGACCTAGAAAACATAGTATTATATTTGAGGACAATATTAAAATCTTTTGAATAAATCTGAAAATAGCTAAAACTGAGAGATGGAAGGGACTTACAGATGCTTTTGTGCTCCACGGGCAAGGCCTCTTACTCTGACTGGGCATGGGTGGATTTTGCGTTAAGCTGCCTGGTTCCAACTGCTGGTCCCTGACTTTGATTGCCAAGCGCTGCATTTTTTGTGGAGGTGACTGGTCCACACCTGCGTTGTCCTGTTGAAGGAACAGACATATAATCATGTAACACTGACCAGAAATTAATAAGAGAGAAAATCTAAAGAAATATTGCTTCTACAATTTCAATAAGAGGGTTCTATAAACTGAAAAGAATATGATACTAGTCATAGATTAAATTATTAAAGTGTTTACATTTGTAAATCTATTTCAATTTGAAAGAAAGGAGGAAACTAACCAATGCTCTCTTCCGGTTCAGCTGGGACCTAGGCTGAAGGCTGCTCTGGTCCAGGTGTGAAGTGCTTATCTGGTTCTGGCTCCTCAGTTTAAGATTCAGCTGCACCTTCTTGTCAATTTTCACACACATTTTATTTTGTGGAGGTGGGTGACAGACACCTTCCTGTTGAAGAAACAAACATAATCATGTTGGGTTGGTTTAATGAGTGCTTCTTAGACTAAATCGAAAGGCATATCTTTCTATTGTTTTGAAATATAATATAAAAGGATTTCTAATAGAGGACCTAGAAAACATAGTAGCATATTTGAGGACAATATTAAAATCTTTTGAAAATAAGTAAAACAGAGATGGAAGGGACTTACAGATGCTTTTGTGCTCCACGGGCAAGGCCTCTTACTCTGACTGGGCATGGGTGGATTTTGCGTTAAGCTGCCTGGTTCCAACTGCTGGTCCCTGACTTTGATTGCCAAGCGCTGCATTTTTTGTAGAAGTGACTGGTCCACACCTGCATTGTCCTGTTGAAGGAACAGACATATAATCATGTAACACTGACCAGAAGTTAATAAGAGAGAAAATCTAAAGAAATGTTGCTTCTACAATTTCAATAAGAGGGTTCTATAAACTGAAAAGAATATGATACTAGTCATAGATTAAATTATTAAAGTGTTTACATTTTTAAATCTATTTCAATTTGAAAGAAAGGAGGAAACTAACCAATGCTCTTATCCGGTTCAGCTGGGACCTAGGCTGAAGGCTGCTCTGGTCCAGGTGTGAAGTGCTTATCTGGTTCTGGCTCAGCTGAACCTTCTTGTCAATTTTCACACATATTTTATTTTGTGGAGGTGGGTGACAGACACCTTCCTGTTGAAGAAACAAACATAATCATGTTGGGTTGGTTTAATGCGTGCTTCTTAGACTAAATCGAAAGGCATATCTTTCTATTGTTTTGAAATATAATATAAAAGGATTTCTAATAGAGAACCTAGAAAACATAGTAGCATATTTGATGACAATATTATAATTTTTGAATAAATCTGAAAATAAGTAAAACCGAGATATGGAAGGGACTTACAGATGCTTTTGTGCTCCACGGGCAAGGCCTCTTACTCTGACTGGGCATGGGTGGTCCAGGAAGGGACTGTGCAAAGAGACTGGGCTTCTGCTGCCTCAGATGGTGAGGGATCCAGCATTTCCCTTGCTTTATGGTTCTGCCGGGCACTGCTGCTCCCTGTATGAATGGGGACAAGTTCACGGGCACAGGTGCATCTTGTGGAGCCATGGCGGCCATCTTCCTGTTCTCCTGTGCGTCCTGTTGAGAGCCGGATGCTCCCTGTGGGAAACAAGGTGGAACAAGCGCTCTCTGTGAGGTCTTAGGAGGCACAGAAGCTACACTAAAAAAAATAAATCCATAAAATAACAGAAAAAGTACTGGCATCACCCACACATTATCCAGTAATTTTACGGACATTTCTGTTAACCCTAACACACAACGTAATGAATTGCAAAATTCAAAGTACAGGTAAAACACCTGTAAAAAATAAATACGGAAAATTCAGTTAAATTAATACAGTACACTGTGCCCTATATTTTTACGGATTTTTTTTTTTAAGAGTGTACCTTTGGGATATTTGGCTGCCTCTGCTGCTCCCTCTGCTTCTGCTGCTTAGGGACCCTTATGATTTCTCCCTGGCAAGGCCTCTTACTCTGACTGGGCATGGGTAGATTTTGCTTTAAGCTGCCTGGTTCCAACTGCTGGTCCCTGACTTTGATTGCCAAGCGCTGCATTTTTTGTAGAAGTGACTGGTCCACACCTGCATTGTCCTGTTGAAGGAACAGACATATAATCATGTAACACTGACCAGAAATTAATAAGAGAGAAAATCTAAAGAAATATTGCTTCTACAATTTCAATAAGAGGGTTCTATAAACTGAAAAGAATATGATACTAGTCATAGATTAAATTATTAAAGTGTTTACATTTTTAAATCTATTTCAATTTGAAAGAAAGGAGGAAACTAACCAATGCACTCTTCCGGTTCAGCTGGGACCTAGCCTGAAGGCTGCTCTGGTCCAGGTGTGAAGTGCTTATCTGGTTCTGGCTCAGCTGAACCTTCTTGTCAATTTTCACACATATTTTATTTTGTGGAGGTGGGTGACAGACACCTTCCTGTTGAAGAAACAAACATAATCATGTTGGGTTGGTTTAATGAGTGCTTCTTAGACTAAATCGAAAGGCATATCTTTCTATTGTTTTGAAATATAATATAAAAGGATTTCTAATAGAGAACCTAAAAAACATAGTAGCATATTTGATGACAATATTATAATTTTTGAATAAATCTGAAAATAAGTAAAACCGAGAGATGGAAGGGACTTACAGATGCTTTTGTGCTCCACGGGCAAGGCCTCTTACTCTGACTGGGCATGGGTGGTCCAGGAAGGGACTGTGCAAAGAGACTGGGCTTCTGCTGCCTCAGATGGTGAGGGATCCAGCATTTCCCTTGCTTTATGGTTCTGCCGGGCACTGCTGCTCCCTGTGGGGTCCTCTGTATGAATGGGGACAAGTTCACAGGCACAGGTGCATCTTGTGGTGCCATCTTCCTGTTCTCCTGTGCTTCCTGTTGAGAGCCGGATGCTCCCTGTGGGAAACAAGGTGGAACAAGGGCTCTCTGTGAGGTCTTAGGAGGCACAGAAGCTACACTAAAAAAAAAAAAAATCCATAAAATAACAGAAAAAGTACTGGCATCACCCACACATTATCCAGTAATTTTACGGACATTTCCCATAACCCTAAAACACAACGCAATGAATTCAAAGTACAGGTAAAACACCTGTAAAAAATAAATACGGAAAATTCCGTTAAATTAATACAGTACACTGTGCCCTATATTTTTACGGATTTATTTTAGAGTGTACCTTTGGGATATTTGGCTGCCTCTGCTGCTCCCTCTGTTTCTGCTGCTTAGGGACCCTGATGATTTCTCCCTGTTTTGGGGAACCTGCAGGCACAAGTGCTCCCTGTGAGGCCCCAGAACACACAAGCGCACCTTTTGGGATCCTTGAGGGTATGTCTGCTCCCTTCGGAGACCCAGCGGGCACTGCCACTGCCTGTGGGGTACTGGCATGCACAGGCACTCCCACTGGGGTCCTGTCAGGTAAAGGTGTATCCTGTGGTGACTTGGCTTGGGGCTTCTGCTGTAGCAGCTCCTTCCTTAGCAGCTCAGGGATCTTTAGATTTCTCTTCTCTGGGATCTTGTCAGGGACAGTCGCTCCCTGTGCACAACAGGCAGGCTTTTGCTGCAGCATCTCCTGCTTCAGTGGCTCCGGGATCTTTACCTTTTCCCTCTTTGAGGTCTTGTCATGCACGGGTGCTCCCTGAACAGAATAAGCTTGAGGCTTCTGCTGCAGCAGCTCACTTCTCAGAGGCTCAGGGATCTTTAGCCTTTGCCTCTTTGAGATGTTGTCAGGCAGTGTTCCCTGAAGAGAAGCTTGAGGCTTCTGCTGAAGTGGCTCGGGGATCTTTAGTTTTTCCCTCTTTGAGGTCTTGTCAGGCACGGGTGCTCCCTGAACAGAATAAACTTGAGGCTTCTGCTGCAGCAGCTCACTTCTCAGAGGCTCAGGGATCTTTAGCCTTTGCCTCTTTGAGATGTTGTCAGGCAGTGTTCCCTGAAGAGAAGCTTGAGGCTTCTGCTGAAGTGGCTCAGGGATCTTTAGTTTTTCCCTCTTTGAGGTCTTGTCAGGCACGGTTGCTCCCTGAACAGAATAAACTTGAGGCTTCTGCTGCAGCAGCTCACTTCTCAGAGGCTCAGGGATCTTTAGCCTTTGCCTCTTTGAGATGTTGTCAGGCAGTGTTCCCTGAAGAGAAGCTTGAGGCTTCTGCTGAAGAGGCTCGGGGATCTTTAGTTTTTCCCCCTTTGAGGTCTTGTCAGGCACGGGTGCTCCCTGAACAGAATAAGCTTGAGGCTTCTGCTGCAGCAGCTCACTTCTCAGAGGCTCAGGGATCTTTAGCCTTTGCCTCTTTGAGATGTTGTCAGGCAGTGTTCCCTGAAGAGAAGCTTGAGGCTTCTGCTGAAGTGGCTCGGGGATCTTTAGTTTTTCCCTCTTTGAGGTCTTGTCAGGCACGGGTGCTCCCTGAACAGAATAAACTTGAGGCTTCTGCTGCAGCAGCTCACTTCTCAGAGGCTCCGGGATCTTTAGCCTTGGCCTCTTAGAGATGTTGTAAGGAAGTGTTTCCTGAAGAGAAGACGCTTGAGGCTTCTGCTGCTGCAGCAGCTCCTGCCTCAGAGGCTCTGGGATATTTAGTTTTCGCCTATCTGGGACCTTATCTGGCAGGGGTGCACCATGTGGGGAACCTGTGGGCACTTTTGGGGCAGGCCCAGGTGCTCTATGTAGAGACTTGTGCACAGGTGCTCCCTGTGGAGACCCAACAGCCACAGGTGCTTCCTGTGGAGACCCAACAGCCACAGGTGCTTCCTGTGGGGACTCGGCAGCCACTGGTGCTCCCTGTGGTTTTTTCTGCCTCCACTTTCTCTGCTGCTCTGTGGTCTTGAGTGTTGCATCTGGGAGCAGGGCCTTCTCAGATGCATCACTGAAGACCAGGGGTGAGGTGAGGTTCCCCCTTTTAGAACTGGCATGCACAGGCGCTACCTGTTGGGACCTGGCGGGCACAGGTGCTCCCTGTGTGGACCTGGCAGGCATGGGTGCTTCCTGTGTCTTCTTCTGCCTCCACTGCTTCGTGGTTTTCGTTGTTGCATCTGAGAAGCTTGAGTGCGGGTACTGAGCCTTCTCAGATGCATCACTGAAGACCCGGGATGTGGGGCATGAAGTTTCTCTTGCCTCCGCTGTTCCCCACCACAGCCCTGAGGTGAGCTCCCAATACTCAGGCTCCTCAGAGATGGGGTGTGAAACCTCCATTATCGCCCACCACCGCCCCGCAGCAAGGGCCATGGTGAGCTCATCTGAGAGTTCAGGAGATAAGGACTGCTCTGCATTCTCATGAAAACCGGTTGACATATTCATATTGATTTTGAAAGATGATCTAAAGAACTGAACAATACTGCCTTTGTGCAATCTATATCTGTAAAACACTGTGAAAGAAAGAGAAAGGGAAGAGATTAGTTAAGTAAACATATATGAACCTGAAAGCTAATTGTCTTAGTTAACAAAATTCTCAAAAAAAAACTTTTTTTACAGTGTGAGTTATGTCCAGTGACTGTCCGTTAGAAGAGGCAAGGGAGGCTGAGAGTCTGTATTCAAAATGAACAATGAAGCTTAAAAAAAAAAAAAGGTTTTTCCAGCAGAAAAAATTTAGAATTTACCTACTAATGTACCTACTAATGTACCTAGATAATGTAAAAGTATATTTTATTGACTGCACGAATAGAAGAGGATGACAGAGATAAAGGCTCTATTCATACTAAACTAACCAATGAGAATAGATATTCAAATGAACATTCTACTGTCCAAAATGGCCGTTAAGGGCATAAGGAGGCTAAATGAAAATTACCTCCTTTTGCATATGTAAACAGTCAGAGATAACCATTAAGGCCAATCAGCTTTCAGTATCAGTTCAATTTGTCATCAGATCTACTATTGGTTGGTCAAAGAAATATAAAGGATCTCAAAGCAAGAGAGATTAAGGTCCATAAAATAATTTATCTTAATATAGGAGTGGTGGAGTTCCTCGCAAAGACAAAATAACGTCTATGTGGCTCTCCATTTGTTAATAAATGTTTAAAATGGTCATAGTCTGTATTTGGCACTGCAGGATTTGTTGATTTAATATAGGCCTACTGCAAAGTGCTGTGTTTGAGAGAGAATATAAAAAATATCATTAAATATCAATAATGTAGGAGGATATGTGTGTATGGGAGCATAACTATCAACAAATATATAAAAAAAAAAAAAACAAACCCAATTTTCATTGTTTTGATCATTATTGTTTTACGTATCAGCCTCCCCGAAAACTTTCCACATAAATCACCACTGTGTAGCTATAGCATGCCTATTTAATTATCGCAATGTGCATCGAGTCAATAACATTCTATTGTTTAAGCAGATTCTTCTCTGAGTTATGAAAATATTTATTAAAATTCAAATCCCCAAACCCTGTATAAAAAGCGTACTTACGATCACTCGCCGACTCGCTACAAAATGCATAATTCTTCTGCACTCAAATGTATACTCATCAACGTTCTATAAGAATGTGGGGATCAATGACATCACAATACAGCACGGCGCTCAATAAACAAGTGTTTCTAGGCTTCGTTGAATTAAAACTGGACTTGCAATACAAATAGGCTACAAAGAGTGACTAAGCATTGTGATCCATTACTGTTCATACACATATCTGTTTTACCCTTGTACTGAAGTTTATGACTAATTCGCGGTTGTTGTTATTATTTATATACTTTTTTTCTTCTTACATTTGTACATTACAAACGGGAGCAAGCGACGCTGCGGTGGAGCAAACAGCTTGTTAAGCAGACCACTCAACCAAACTTAGTCAACATATAGGCTAGTAAAAGCCCATTTCTGATATAGCCTACATCTTAATGCACCTGTAGGCCTATGAGTTCTTGTTTTTATAGGCCTGTGCCTCATTTATGAAACGTGCTTATGCACAGATTTGATCTAGATTGTGCGTAGCCTACGCTAAAATACACGCCAATGTTCATATTTATAAAAACGGTCTTTAACTTGGAAAAGTGCTAATAATAATAATAATAATAATAATAGCTATTGTTTTCTTATTATTAGGGATGCGCAATTCCTAATTTTCAAGACAAATGTCTGACCCATTAACGTTTTTTTTTTTTTTTTTTTACATGTTTTACACGTGCAAATATCATAGACAACAGAACATGAGTTTTCACATATCGTCACATCACGCACCTGCAATACTGTGAACGGAGAAAAACTGAATAAAATTGTATAGGCTATAACGCAATTTTGACTGATATGATAGCGTACTTTAACCATGCAGCAAACGTTTTAAAACGCTTCAAACTTTTGAACTTTAAAAATGACTTAAATTACTTTTTCCCCAATTATAATTATGCTGATCCCTAATTATTATTATGTTGAAAATTAGACCCTTGGGGTAAGATGACCCAATATGCAATATCCATATGGGGGGGGGGGGGGGGGGGGGGGGTTGGGGGTAATCACACACAGTTTCTGTCAATCTCATGTCAATCTTGAGTACCTGTAAAGTAGTACTGCATCCTTCATATCTCCGAAAGGTCTTTAGTTTATCATATTTATAAAAGACAGATACGCTGTACCGAGTCTTTCCGAGCGGCTGGAGGCGTATTGTGTGGGCGGAGCTAAAGAGTCACGAGCGCACGCAGCTATTGCGTTGAGAGCGTCATGGTTTATGAGGACATGGTTTGGTTTATGGACTATTCTATGTGACTTAGTAGCAAGCGGAATGGTTTTGCACGTCAGACTAGTGCGTGTTTACATAGAAAAACAATGGAATAGTATCGCATATGAATGAAGAAGCGCGCTTTGTGTGAACGGCCCCTAGGTTTAATATGAAATAATTCATTTAGTTCAACATATTTCCCCACTCTTTGTGTATTGTTGTTTGGAGTGGTTTTACAATAAACAAATAACACCTATAGTGGTCAACTAAACAAATGTATTTAAACACACACCATACATCGCATGCTCCATTGATAAATTAACTATAGGTTCATGTTGTTTAACTTTACTTGATGTGCACTTACGCGCTGATAGCCAACAACACACAGACATTTGAAGCAGTTTTACTCACTGCCTGCGGTTCCAATGCATGACCGTGAACCTTTATCTTTAGGACCGCTCCATCTTTCAGCATTAGACGATCTGCAAATCTGGAGTTGAACTGGGCCTTGTTTATAAAACAATCATCTCCGAAATGCAGGGAACAAACAAAAACACTTGCGCAACTCCGTTGCTGCTCCGGAAAAACAAACTCCATCCACTGTCCCCTTAACGCTGGGTTCTTTGGGAAGCTGAACAGGGTTGTCTTGCCCTGACAACCAAAATCACATTTCTTTGGTGACATGTTGATTTCGTGAAGTCCTGTGACCTGTGGAGCGCAGCCGACGACTTCCCTAAAGCCGAGCAAAGTGCGTTGATGGGCGTGCTTTTGCTCTCTCGCTCTGGTAGACTTGTGCGCGCGCGCCCTTCCGGGAGAAGTGCCCATACAAGGAAATTCCGCCCTGGTTGACGTCACATAGGCCCATACTCGAAAAAAACTTCCCGAAACGTGCGAGAAACCGGAAGGAGTATTTTTGGCACAGAAATGCTCCATCAAACGTCCAACTTATTTTTTGAAATTTTGGCCATGTTTAGCATGGGAATCCAAGTCTTTAACAGTGTAAAAAACTCAGAATGCATGAAATAGCATTATACCCCCCCTTTAAGTGATCCTTAAGTGATGTAGGATTCTGTTTTGTCTGTCATCGGTTATTAGATTATTCAACTAAATTGTCAAAAGTAAATTTGAAATAGATTTAGTATTTTACATTAATGACACTTTAAAAATATATATATAAATATTAATAAGAACCACCATTGGACTACTTGATTGAAAAATGTTATTTCAAAATGAAAACATCAAGTTATCAAAGAGTAACCGTTTCAAGTTGAATTAAAAAAAATTTTTTTTTTTTTGAGTGTTATAAGGCATGCACTCTACATAAGGTACTATCACATAATTTTCAAAATTCACCAAAATATAACTTTCAAAACTGTTTTATTGATTTGTTGTTTATTGAAAGCTTTTTTTAGAATGATGAACAACTGGCATTTTGTTAAACTAGAATCCATTGAATACACTGTACTTCTATCCTTTACAGCGTTTTCGTTTTCATTGACAAACATTAATCTGACTAAGGTCTATTGTTTCCACTTGCTCATGACGGCCTTCACTGTATTCCATGGAAAATCTAATGTTTTGTACTTTTGTACCCTTCACCGGATTGGCTTCTCTTAACAATGAGCTCCTTGTGGGCCACATTGTCTTCCGCAATAAGATCCTACTGAAACAGCTTCAGTTACTCAGAATCACTTAAAAGATGACTGGAAGATTATAATTACTTTTACTGATGTATAGAAATCGAAAGCTTGCCTAAGTAGGCTACATATAAATTGAGATAAACTCTCTGAACTCTACTGCACCCTGTCCAGTCAGGGAAAAAAGGCAGCGCGTTGAAACTTCATGAATCCTTAGATTTGATTTTTGTTTTGCATTTCAATGTGCTTTTCAATTTTCAATGTGCTTTTCAATTGTACGTCATTTCAAAGGGTTCAGGAAGGGTTGACACATGCTGCCTTTGTGTACAAGGTACAGTCGAGTTCAGACAGTTTATCTCAATTTATATATCAGCCACAACATTAACCACTGACAGGTGAAGTGAATAACATTGATTATATCCTTACAAAGGCACCTGTCTAGAGGTGGGATATATTAGGCAGCGGGTGAATAGTCAGTTCTTGAATTTAATGTGTTGGAATGGGCGAGCAAAAAGATCTGAGTGACTTTGACAAGGGCCAAACAGTGATGGGTAGACATGGCTATAGCATATCCAAAATGGGGTGTTCCTGGTATGCAGTGGTTAGTACCTACTAAAAGAGATGCAAGTTAGGACAACAGGTGAACCGGCATCAGGGTCATGGGCGCCAAAGGCTCATTGATGCACGCTGAGAGCTTCTTTAAGATCAGAGTGTGTGTGTCATTTACCTGGGGAAGAGATGCAGGATGCACTATGGGAAGAAGGCAGGTCACCGAAGGCAGTTTTATGCTCCATACAATGTTCTGCTGGAAAACCTTGGGTCCTGACATTCATGTGGATGTTACTTTGACACGTACCACCTACTGTTGCAGACCAAGTACACCCCTTCATTGCAATGGCAAACTCACCAGATCTCAGTCCAATTGATCATCTATGGGACGTTCTGGACCAACAAATGCATGCAACATACTTACCATGGTGTTCACAGGGTTTTTTAATCTTTGACCAATCAATACTCATTTAGTTATCTGACTGTGGTTATTGTATAATGAGTCAAAAATAATTTATTCCATTTGTCATATTTTACAACATATATTAAAATTATTTGCATAAATATTACACTAACAAATATCCTAACAAATGTTTAGCCTTTTAAAAGTGAGCTAGAAATCAAATAAAATATGTATTCACTATTGAAATGATTATTTTTCAATTATTAATTTATTTTAAATTTGTCTGGAAATCACAATTCCCTAATATTTCCATGTTGTCTTTTAGAGCGTCCGACTCTCATACCCGTGGACCCGGGTTCGAGTCCCGCTTAGAGCGGGGCGGTTCGAACAGGAGGGGTTACATATGACCTGTACATGGTTGTCTTAACCTTTATAAGCTATTTGGGGTCTTTTTGACCCCTAATGACATTTGCTGAAATTAAATGTTTTTTCCCCTCATCTCAATGGCATGAGACTTGATGTGGTGGTTAACACTTGATAGCTCTACAAACAATAAAATAAATTGGAATGATATCTGGTTGTATGTTACACCGTGTATGGCAAGCCGTTTTGACTTTTAATCATTCTCAGGATATGTATTTGTGATATCAACAATTACATTTTCACTAGTTAAAATGTTATTTCTTGATATCAGGAATTAGATTTCCACTAGTAACAATGGCAATTTTTGATATCAGAAATTACATTTCCACTAGTAACAACGTTAATTCTTGATATCAACAATTGAATTTTCACGAGTTAAAATGCTAATTTTTGATATCAAGAATTTAATTTCCACTAGTAAAAACTCTAATTCTTGATATCAGTAATTGTATTTTCACTAGTGAAATGTCACCATAGGCTGCCATTCAAATTCAATTGTTGATATCAAGAATGGATTTCTTACTAGTTGAAATTCCAATTTCAGATATCAGAAATACAAATCTTACTAGTAAAAATGCGAATTTCTGATATCAATAATTGCATTGATACTAGTGCAAATATCTATTCTTGATATCAACAATTGAATTGGTACTAGTAACAATGTTTATTTTTGATATCAATAATTCGATTGTCACTAGTAACAATGTTAATTTCTGATATCATGAATGTGATTGTTACTAGTAAGAAAGCCATTTTAGATATCTGAATATTGATATCACAGATACATTTTCAGATATCAAAAATTAACATTTTTACTAGTAGCAATTCAATTGTTGACATCAAGAATAGACATTTCAACTAGTGACAATTGAATTCTTGATATCAGAAATCCGCATTTTTACCAGTAACAATGTAATTATTGATATAAAAAAATATATTTCTACTAGTAAGAAGTACAAAGCTGATATCTGTATTCGGAATTTTAACTAGTAAGAAATGCATTTTTGATATCTGTAATAGTTTTGTCGCCATTTTAACATTTAAACACATGTAGGATATGAATTGTTGATATCAACAATTAAATTCTTGATATCAAAAATGACGTCATCACTCGCAGAAATACATTTATGATATCACAAATGAAATTACAACTAGTGAGAAACATACTTCTTGATATCTGTAATTTAATTCTTGATATCTGTAATTTAATTCTTACATGTTAAAATTAAATTTTCACTAGTAAAAGTTGTTATTGCAGATATCATGATTTCCTTTTTGGATATGTGCATAGTAATGAACCCCTTTTTGGATATGTGCATAGTAATGACGACTGCTTATAAATATTCAAATAAGAGCGTGATGTTTTCACGTGACAGAACGGCGACGTGTGAACAAACTGGCAATGGCAGTGGAGGTTTTGAGGCAAATTGAAAGGCAATGTTATGCCATTGAAAGGACGTACCACTATGGCTTTTGCGGTCAACGACATCTTCGTGCCATAGACTTGGTCGGCATTACTGGGAACGCACACAAAAACGTCATATCCGTTTATGCCGTGGGGGAAAACAACCCGTTCGAATGAAAGCGCGTAGACCTTGTTAGATGCTTTATCTTTACTTTTTGTAATGATTACGATTGATTTTTGCCTGATGCAATGCCGAAAAGTTGCTGTGTGGCGTTCTGCACCTCTAATAAGTTAAACCTTAAGTTTTATACTGCCGAAACACAGACGGAGCCGTTCGTCAATTCCGAAAACCTGTGTAATACGTCCATTACAATTAAACATTTGCACTACGTGATGCTGGTATTATTGTTGTAAATATGAAAACATAAGAGATTTCATTACTGGAATCGCAAAAGTTTGTTTAACAGAAACGCCAATATAGTCATAGCCTACTTGTCACGGGACTCGAACTGCGTCAAAAAGCAGTCAACTTATCATTAAAGCAGATTTTCACGCAAGCTATCACATAGTGTGTGAGGTTATTAATGTACAATACATTTAAAAGTCTTCTTTATTTCATGATGGGAAGGGCTGGGCTCATGTTTGTGCTTCAAGCTTACAAGCTGATATTAGTCACATTACATGTACGACATTTGAATGACATTTCTCGTCAGAATACATGCTGCTGCCCCAAATAAATCATCCAGTCTTTCGATGAAGACGGTTGCTAGAAAAAAGCAAAAAACGTTGCTGTTATTGTCAGTAATTTGAGAATAGTGTGACACTGACATGTCAACTCCAAATTTGCTTTGTAAAATGTAAATGCTGAACTAATTCATTCGTGCATGGCTGTATTAACAAGAAAAAACGAATAAATGAACAGATAAAGCTACATGAATGCAAGACAACAGAAAACTGATGGATGTCTAAACTTTATCTAAACCTGTGTCGCTGATGCCAAACAGCTCATCCGTAACTGGATTTTAGGCTTTTGACAAATGTTTGTTAAACGTGGCACGGCTGTAAATTAACGTTTGACATTAGACTCTGCGCATTTCATGTTTCTATTCTAGCCCAAACAAATACAAACGCCCTTTGCATTGCACACGGCATATTCAGAAAAACATTTCATAGCAGAAGACAAGTTTTATGATCATTTTAAAACGTTAAATGTATGTAATACATACTCTAAATCCATTCAATTCAGTCTTAATCGAAAGACTGCATGGGTGATTTATGAATAGGCAAGTAATATTTGTGGGAGCAGCATGCATTTTGTAGAGAAAATGACACCTCTGGCCATTGCGTTGGGTCGTTTTTCCATTCACAGATACTGTACGAACAATCCGACCCAATACGGCTCAGTTTTTCTATATATCTTGCTCTGTCAAGCGGCAAAAGTGATTCTAAATAGGCTATACTGGGTTAACGCCATGCATTTGTGGGGAATGGACTGTTTTCCCCCACGCCGACTCCGCCCCGACGCCACGCCCCCATCTATGACACGACGCCGACCATCAAATTACATTTGAACTAGTAAAAACTATAATTCTTGATATCTGTAGTTGTATTTTCACTAGTTAAATGTCACCATAGGCTGCCATTCAAATTAAATTGTTGATATCAAGAATTAATCGTAGATATCAAGAATTAATCGTTGATATCAAAAATTAATCGTTGATCAAGAATATAATTGTTAATATCAAGAATATAATTGTTGATATCAAGAATTAATTGTTGATATCAAGAATATAATTGTTGATATCAAGAATTAATCGTTGATATCAAGAATATAATTGTTGATATCAGGAATATAATTGTTGATTATTAAGAATTAATTGTTGATATCAAGAATTTAATTCTTGATATCAAAAATGACGTCATCACTCGCATTTCAGATCTCATGAATTCCTTTTTGGATATGTGCATAATTTAATGACAAGTGTCTACGTCGCTTATAATTATTTAAAAATCAGACTAGAATGGCGGACAAACGACGAGGCACAGCGCCACACAGCGCAAGGGAAAGGGAGAACGGCAAATTCGATTAACTCTCATGAACATAAAAAGCTATTTTCGTGTAGTTTTAATGTTTATTTGCGCCAAACGGAAATACAATAAAAACACAACAAGACATAGTCTAGGCTAAGGGGCTTTGAATAAGGGAGAAATAAGGGATTTTTAAATGTAGTTGCAGTAAATCGTGTTCATTTAGTGTAGCCTACTGACAGTCGTTTCATATTATTAGTGTAAATAGAAATATGTAAAATGCTCATAGATCACTAGCTACATGTTTTTTTTCCTTCTTAACTTTACACAATAAAACATATTTGTCAAGTTTCCAGACACGATTAAATATTTTGCTTTACATTTAAAATGAGGAGACCATTTTATTTATCTCTTTTAAGATGACATATTCCTTTCTATTCCATTCTATTGTAAAGGGTAAAATTCAATAACCAAAACAACACTGTAAAACTTTGCAGTGTAAATTTGCAGTAGCCTAATTAACTGGCAGCAGCTACACCTACAAGGTACTGTTGTTTTGACAGTTTTTTACTGTAAAAAATTGTCCTAATTTATCTGTAAAAAGCTGGCAGCACAGTTGCACTAAATTAAAACTCAATTTAATTAATTTCATTTGCAGAAACTGACTGCCATAAAATGGTCAATTGCCATTTAAGTTAATAAACTAATATAGTGTGCTAATAATGTGAGCATAATAAAACTGTGAACTTATTTAATTTCAATTGTTTTTTTTTACTTGTTAATTAACTAGCAAACAGCTTATCACTGCACCAGCAACTACACAGTTACTGCTTTTAGATAAAGCAACATGCAGCATATCATCAGTGTTTCTGCTTGGACTGAAGCACAGGCTCTTCAGCACAATGGTGACACAAAACTCAGATAACAGAAACACTTTAAATTCTGGCATAACAGAACAACATTAAAAACAAACAGATCACCCATCATTGTGTGTGTGTGTGTAAAAACACATGAATTAACACGTCAACATTTACTTTCCTGATTAGTCATTGAGTTTACATACATTTTTACAGTAAACTACTGGCAGCAGCTTCACAAAGTACTGCTTTCTACAGTTTACTTACTGTAAACTTAATTTACAGTTTATTGTTGTTAAACTACATTTCAGCAGAGGAGGATTAAACAACTCCAGTCCACAAACAGCATTACCAGCTTCACTTATTTCTAACCAGGGGTGTGTTTCCCAAAAGCATCGTTAGCAAACTATGGTTGCAAGTTCCATTGAATTCCATTAGTAATGACAGAACTTGCGCCCAGTTGGCTCCTGGAAACACACCCCCGTTTTGACTTTTTCTTTCATAAATCTACAGAAGCTCTTAGTGAGAAATAACAGATACTTGTATTTAGATGTTGGTGTTTTATTGAAAATGTCTGGTTACCATTATAGTGATCAGTATTTGCTTTAGTTGGGCTACTGACCTTTTATTTCTTAGTTCTTTTGGCTGCTGCGATGTGTTTATAAGACATGTTTGCTATAGCAAAAACAAAAAGCCAAGAAAAGATGTGATTGTGATGTGGCTTATTTATTGATAATGATTTAATCATCACGTAGCGGCCTGACTCACTGGTCTCATCAAGTGTCAAGTCCGTTATTGACAGTGTTATGTTTTTAATGCACTTTACTTTAATGCACTTCACATTACCACAATTGTGATACCGCCGCAGTCAATTATAAAGGATTTTCAACCACACTGTTCACAAAAACATTTGAAAATCTATTATATATATTTTTTCAAATAGGCTATAGGATTATGTCTTAAGCAACTGTCAGATGGGTTAGTGTATCAGATCCAGTGTCCGTAAAATGGCTATCATTCATCTTATCCAATGTAGGCCTATTTCAAGAACTGGACATGTTATATAAAAATATTCTAATGCAAGTTATTAGCACATTAGGCACAGTGTATCATGTTATATTTTACCCACACATTGGTCCCAATGGTCAAGAAAATCAGAGCTGGGTAGAGAGTGTAAATAGTTTGGCTCATCATTAGGCTATCCCATAAGAGAAAGTGTCGGTGTACATAATACATCAAAATTTATAGTGAAAAAAAAGTTCAGCAGCAATAACATTGCATTACACTGTGTTCTATCGCACTCACACCCGTAGAATTTGGGCACGCTTTATGACGACTCATTCTGTATATCCATATGTAAATATCATGGAACGATATAAAAATCGTCCAGAAAAACGTTCAAACTTTGTTTGACTCATTACACATCTTTCGTTTTGGTTGTATTTTTATTTGATGCATTAGAAAGTGTAATTAAAACAAAAATAAACATACAGTGGGGAGAACAAGTATTTGATACACTGCCAATTTTGCAGGTTTTCCTACTTACATTATTAACACTGTATTACACTGTATTAACTGCACCTGTTTGAACTCGTTACCTGTATAAAAGACACCTGTCCACACGCTCAATCAAACAGTCTCCAACCTCTCCACAATGGCCAAGACCAGAGAGCTGTGTAAGGACATCAGGAACAAAATTGTAGACCTGCACAAGGCTGGGATGGGCTACAGGACAATAGGCAAGCAGCTTGGTGAGAAGGCAACAACTGTTGGCGCAATTATTAGAAAATGGAAGAAGTTCAAGATGACGGTCAATCTCCCTCGGTCTGGGGCACCATGCAAGATCTCACCTCGTGGGGCATCAATGATCATGCGGAAGGTAAGGGATCAGCCCAGAACTACACGGCAGGACCTGGTCAATGACCTGAAGAGAGCTGGGACCACAGTCTCAAAGAAAACCATTAGTAACACACTACGCCGTCATGGATTAAAATCCTGCAGCGCATGCAAGGTCCCCCTGCTCAAGCCAGCGCATGTCCAGGCCCGTCTGAAGTTTGCCAATGACCATCTGGATGATCCAGAGGAGGAATGGGAGAAGGTCATGTGGTCTGATGAGACAAAAATAGAGCTTTTTGGTCTAAACTCCGCTCGCCGTGTTTGGAGGAAGAAGAAGGATGAGTACAACCTCAAGAACACCATCCCAACCGTGAAGCATGGAGGTGGAAACATCATTCTTTGGGGTTGCTTTTCTGCAAAGGGGACAGGACGACTGCACCGTATTGAGGGGAGGATGGATGGGGCCGTGTATCACAATCTCCTTCCCTCAGTAAGAGCATCGAAGATGGGTCGTGGCTGGGTCTTCCAGCATGACAACGAGCCGAAACACACAGCCAGGGCAATTAAGGAGTGGCTCCGTAAGAAGCATCTCAAGGTCCTGGAGTGGCCTAGCCAGTCTCCAGACCTGAACCCAATAGAAAATCTTTGGAGGGAGCTGAAAGTCCGTATTGCCCAGCGACAGCCCCGAAACCTGAAGGATCTGGAGAAGGTCTGTATGGAGGAGTGGGCCAAAATCCCTGCTGCAGTGTGTGCAAACCTGGTCAAGAACTACAGGAAACGTATGATCTCTGTAATTGCAAACAAAGGTTTCTGCACCAAATATTAAGTTCTGCTTTTCTGATGTATCAAATACTTATGTCATGCAATAAAATGCAAATTAATTACTTAAAAATCATACAATGTGATTTTCTGGATTTTTGTTTTAGATTCCGTCACTCACAGTTGAAGAGTACCTATGATAAAAATGACAGACTTCTACATGCTTTGTAAGTGGGCAAACCTGCAAAATCGGCAGTGTATCAAATACTTGTTCTCCCCACTGTATGAAAAAATGACATGAGGTTATGTTCAGGACAATGGTAAAATATATGATAAATACATGAATTTTTTCCGTTAATTCTCCGAAGGACCCAGTGGCCAATAAAAATAAACAGAATTAAACTACTTTTTTAAAGAATTAACAGAAAAGGCCATAATATCTTTTTTATGTTTCATTAACTAAACAAATAAATAAAGGAGGAGCCGTTTCTCTGCGTGGATGTTCTTCCTCCATCTTTGGCCTAAAGAGGATTATGGGAAAACCAGATCTCATTAATATTCATGAACTCATTTCCATAGCTATTCTTACATGTAAAAATGGCATTTCTAGATATCTGTAATAGTATTTTTACTAGTTAAAATATTAAGATATCAGTAATTCTATTTCCACTAGTTGCAAGGGCAATTTCAGATATCAGCTGCCTTTGTTGATATCAATAATTACATTGTTACTGGTAAAAATGCGGATTTCTGATATCAAGAATTCAATTGTCAATAGTTGAAATGTCTATTCTTGGTCAACAATTGAATTGCTACTATATCTGAAAATGTATTTGTGATATCAATATAATTTCAGATATCTAAAATGGCTTTCTTACTAGTAACAATCACATTCATGATATCAGAAATTAACATTGTTACTAGTGACAATTCAATTGTTGATATCAAGAATAGATATTTGCACTAGTATCAATGTACAAACCCGATTCCAAAGAAGTTGGGACACTGTACAAATTGTGAATAAAAACAGAATGCAATGATGTGGAAGTTTCAAATTTCAATATTTTATTCAGAATACAACATAGATGACATATCAAATGTTTAAACTGAGAAAATGTATCATTTTAAGGGAAAAATAAGTTGATTTTAAATTTCATGGCATCAACACATCTCAAAAAAGTTGGGACAAGGCCATGTTTACCACTGTGTGGCATCCCCTCTTCTTTTTATAACAGTCTGCAAACGTCTGGGGACTGAGGAGACAAGTTGCTCAAGTTTAGGAATAGGAATGTTGTCCCATTCTTGTCTAATACAGGCTTCTAGTTGTTCAACTGTCTTAGGTCTTCTTTGTCGCATCTTCCTTTTTATGATGCGGCAAATGTTTTCTATGGGTGAAAGATCTGGACTGCAGGCTGGCCATTTCAGTACCCGGATCCTTCTACGCAGCCATGATGTTGTAATTGATGCAGTATGTGGTCTGGCATTGTCATGTTGGAAAATGCAAGGTCTTCCCTGAAAGAGACGACGTCTGGATGGGAGCATACGTTGTTCTAGAACTTGGATACACCTTTCAGCATTGATGGTGCCTTTCCAGATGTGTAAGCTGCCCATGCCACACGCACTCATGCAACCCCATACCATCAGAGATGCAGGCTTCTGAACTGAGCGCTGATAACAACTTGGGTTGTCCTTGTCCTCTTTAGTCCGGATGACATGGCATCCCAGTTTTCCAAAAAGAACTTCAAATTTTGATTCGTCTGACCACAGAACAGTTTTCCACTTTGCCACAGTCCATTTTAAATGAGCCTTGGCCCAGAGAAAACGCCTGCGCTTGTGGATCATGTTTAGATATGGCTTCTTTTTTGACCTATAGAGTTTTAGCCGGCAACGGCGAATGGCACGGTGGATTCTGTTCACCGACAATGTTTTCTGGAAGTATTCCTGAGCCCATGTTGTGATTTCCATTACAGTAGCATTCCTGTATGTGATGCAGTGCCGTCTAAGGGCCCGAAGATCACAGGCATCCAGTATGGTTTTCCGGCCTTGACCCTCACGCACAGAGATTGTTCCAGATTCTCTGAATCTTTGGATGATATTATACACTGTAGATGATGATAACTTCAAACTCTTTGCAATTTTTCTCTGAGAAACTCCTTTCTGATATTGCTCCACTATGCCACTCTGAGAGGCTCTTTTTATACCCAATCATGTTGCCAATTGACCTAATAAGTTGCAAATTGGTCCTCCAGCTGTTCCTTATATGTACATTTAACTTTTCCGGCCTCTTATTGCTACCTGTCCCAACTTTTTTGGAATGTGTAGCTCTCATGAAATCCAAAATAAGCCAATATTTGGCATGACATTTCAAAATGTCTCACTTTCAACATTTGATATGTTATCTATATTCTATTGTGAATAAAATATAAGTTTATGAGATTTGTAAATTATTGCATTCCTTTTTTATTCACAATTTGTACAGTGTCCCAACTTTTTTGGAATCGGGTTTGTAATAGAGCTACCTAGTCTGTGCATTCTTTAAATTTCCTTCCCACAAAAAGACCAAAGAAACCTTAACTTACAGGATATGTCATACGGCTAAAATGAAAAATGTGTTCTGTTTTGTTATTCCTGTGATCTAAATATCACAAAAGTGATCATGATCAAAACATAATAAAAGATATTTTTTGTGATCTAAACATGTTTTTTGTGATCTAAACAACACATTTTCTCATTATCTAAACATAAGTTTTTTGTGTGCGATCAAAACAGTGTTTTTCTTGTGATTTAAACAACAAAAGTTGTTTTTTATGATCCAAACATAAAAGCGGCTCTTGTGATCTAAACAACAAATGCTGTTTTTGTGATCTAAACTAACAAAAGTTGTTTTCCTATGTTAGTTGTTACCAAGGGCGTAGTTTTGGTTTGAACATTGGGGGGGTTGAAGTGTAAACCGTTTAGCGGGATCCCGGGGCATTTCTTTATTTGTTTGTTTGTTTGTTTAATTTTGCAAAATGGTCTTTTGTGGTATCATCCACACATGCGTTGATAACATAACTGCAAAAAAGTAATAGCCTAGTTAACAATTACTTGTTTACATAGGATATGATGTATTTGTATTTTATTTAAGCACCTAAAAACTTACTAGTTTGACAGAATTTTCTAAATTAAAGTGCTATGATAGGTCAAACTAACTGTACTTAACATGTACTTATATTGAAAATGTTAATTTTCTGTCATCTTTAGGAATATCTGAAAGCCAGGTTTACCTAATATATGTCGTTATTAGCAGGAAGACATTTTACATTTTTTAATTCAAGAAGGTCCTCTTGATTCTAACGTGTACTTGGCCTTATGAAAAATTTTTTACTAAGTTCTTGTAATTGTTTAACTATAGCATTTGTTACAATAAGAAGGTAAGACCATTGGTTACTCTTCAGTACAATGCTAAGGCCAATGTTAACCTTTTTCTTTCTTTTTTTATATCTATAGCACTTGTAATGAAAAATAGCAACACACGTTTAGAAACTATAGTTACAACTTTCTCTTTTAGTTCATGTGGCTGTTCTAGGTCACGTTCGACTTTCTCCGTAGCGTTTTAAAGCGGTAAATTCTCAATAGAATTCGCATTTTATCAACAGCGTCGCGATAGGAACTGCTCGGGCAAATCTTATCACACTTTTGGAGCACGCTGGTGAACGCGTGCAGAGTATACAGTGATTCGTGCGTCACTCACGCACAATTATAAACCAGGCTTCAGTCGTATTGCACAGATAACTGGTCCGTTCAGTTCGTACGGGAACTGAATGCGCGATGTATATAATTAATTAATAGTCTGATTCTATGTTTCCATTAACCATGGTAGGCTATAAATATTGGCGGGGTTGTACTTGCTTGTTTTGGTTATTGGGGGGGTTACCTCCCTCAACGAATTGGGGATCATTTTCAGAGACCAATCTACTTCGAGTGTTTAAAAACAAGCCAGTGAACATTGTCATGCGGTTCACGCATTCCACGCTCCGCCCCGCAGCGCAGGTATAAATAAGGAAGTGGAAGCACCGCATCTTTGCTTTTCTGCTGAGGAGCCGAACTAGTGACTCGGTCCTTCAGCGGAAGCACAGCACCTGGCGACAGGACGTACGTCTCCGTTCCCTCCTTCAGGGAACGAGGGTTACATACGTAACCGAGACGTTCCCTTTCAGTCGGTCACGTTCGACGTATGTCGGAACTGATCGACGAATTGGGGATCCTACCAACACGCCAGTGATGCTGGCCCTTCCAGCACCCTGCTTGAGCTCGCTGGACAGCTCCTATGTTGGAGACACGGGGCTAGCCGAGTAGGGTAGCTGGTACCGTGGAGGAATACACATATGGGGTTGCCGTAGGAACCGCTACATATGGATACCCAGCTTACACACACACATTCCACATGCATATGGGTGTAAGCTTCGAGGGGTGACGGAGGAGCTCGACAGGGTTAGCCATTTCTGGGGAACACAACTGGAGACAATAGTCGCACGTATCCGGCCCAGGGGGCGGGAATGGCGTTGCAACCCGACACTAGAACGGGCACTTAGCGCTACTGGCCACTGGGGGCGAGTACACGGGAAGATACCGGCTCTACACGGAGGCTATAGAATCTAGCGAACGTGTTAGGTGTCGCCCAGCCCGCAGCTCTACATATATCTGTCAGCGAGGCACCTTGAGCCAGCACCCAGGAGGAAGCCACACTCTTAGTTGAGTGTGCTCGCAACCCGAACGGGCAAGGCACGTCTTGGGACTGGTAGGCCAAGACGATAGCATCCACTATCCAGTGGGCTAACTTCTGCTTGGAGACAGCCTTTCCCTTCTGCTGGCCTCCGTAACAGACGAAGAGCTGCTCTGAGGTCCTAAAGCTTTGAGTTCAGTCCACGTAGGCGCGAAGAGCACGGACGGGACAGAGCAAAGCTAGGGCTGGGTCTGCCTCCTCCGAAGGCAGCGCTTGCAGATTCACCACCTGGTCCCGGAAGGGAGTGGTGGAAACCTTGGGCACGTATCCAGGCCAGGTTCTCAGGATGACGTGAGAGTTAGCCGGCCCGAATTCTAGGCACGATTCGCTGACCGAAAGTGCATGCAGGTCCCCTACCTTCTTGATAGAGGCCAATGCAGTCAAGAGTACTGTCTTCATGGACAGGATTTTTAGCTATATGGACTGCAAAGGCTCAAAGGGAGGGCTCTGAAGTGCTCTGAGCACCAGAGCTAAGTCCCAAGAGGGTACCGAGTTTGGACGAGGAGGATTTAGCCTCCTCGCACCTCTGAGGAACCTGACGATTAGGTCGTGCTTCCCTAAGGACTTACCTTCAACTGCGTCGTGATACGCCGCTATTGCTGCGACGTATACTTTGAGGGTGGGGGGAGACAGCCTTCGCTCCAGCCCATCTTGCAGGAAAGAGAGCACGACACTAACCGAACACTTTCGGGGGTCTTCCCGGCGGGAAGAGCACCACTCAACAAACAGGTTCCAATTCAACGCATAGAGGTGCCTCGTAGAGGGGGCTCTAGCAGAAGAGATGGTGTCTACCACAGCTTGTGGCAGGCCACCTAGAACCTCCGCGTCCCGTCCATGGACCAGACATGGAGTTTCCAGAGGTCTGGACGCGGGTGCCATAGAGTGCCCCGTCCCTGAGAAAGCAGGTCCTTCCTCAGAGGAATGGGCCAGGGAGGGGCTGTCGCGAGGAGTGTTAGTTCGGGGAACCAGGTCTGGTTGGGCCAGTAGGGCGCAACTAACAAGACCTGCTCCTCGTCCTCCCTGACTTTGCACAGAGTCTGTGCAAGAAGGCTCACTGGGGGAAACGCATACTTGCGTAGGTCCCGGGGCCAGCTGTGCGCCAGTGCATCCGTGCCGAGGGTGCCCCCGGTCAGGGAATAGTACAACTGGCAATGGGTCGAGTCCGGAGAGGCAAACAGGTCTACCTGTGCGGCTCCGAAAAGGTCCCATATCAGCTGGACTGCCTGGGGGTGGAGTCTCCCGGAGGTGTCGGCTGTCCGATTGAGCGCACCAGGGATGTGAATGGCCCGAAGCGACCTCAGATGCTTCTGACTCCACAGGAGGAGATGGCGGGCGAGTTGGAGCATGCGACGGGAACGTAGACCACCCTGGTGGTTGATGTACGCAACGGCCGCGGTGCTGTCCGTATGGACCAGTACGTGCTTGCCCTGTAGCGGCTTTTTTAGGCGGCCCAGCGCAAGACGTACTGCTAATAACTCTAGGCAGTTGATGTGCCAATGCAGTTGGGGCCCCGTCCACAGACCCGAAACTGCATGCCCGTTGTACGTGGCCCCCCAGCCGGTGGATGAGGCATCCGTGAAGACCACAGCATGCCTAGACACCTGTTCTAAGGGCACTCCCGCCCAGAGAAATGAAGGGTCCGACCACGGGCTGAAAGTGTGGCGACAGTAAGGAGTAACTGGGACCCGGTAATTGCCGCTCTGCCACGACCATCTTTTGAGGGGTGCGGACACCATCTCCCCTTGAGCAGATCCTTTTCTCCCTGGGCTGCCCGTCTCAGGGCCGCTTGCCCTTGGACTTGCCGGCGGACTTCGCGGGACCCTGAGCGGGTTGGGCGCCACCCCTACGCCCGGCACCCTGCTTCCCAGGTGGAGGCTGCTGCTTGGGCTTAGCAGGGGCAGAGGCGGACGCAGGGGGACACCCTCGGCGACGAGCAGGCGGAGGCGCTGCAGCCGACGACTGGGTGGAGGCAGCAGCTGGTCATCGGGGTAGGATGTTTTTGATCGCCTCCGTCTGCTTCTGGGCCATTTTGCAGTTTTGCCCACTTACAAAGCATTTAGAAGTCTGTAATTTTTATCATAGGTACTCTTCAACTGTGAGAGACGGAATCTAAAACAAAAATCCAGAAAATCACATTGTATGATTTTTAAGTAATTAATTTACATTTTATTGCATGACATAAGTATTTGATACATCAGAAAAGCAGAACTTAATATTTGGTACAGAAACCTTTGTTTGCAATTACAGAGATCATACGTTTCCTGTAGTTCTTGACCAGGTTTGCACACACTGCAGCAGGGATTTTGGCCCACTCCTCCATACAGACCTTCTCCAGATCCTTCAGGTTTCGGGGCTGTCGCTGGGCAATACGGACTTTCAGCTCCCTCCAAAGATTTTCTATTGGGTTCAGGTCTGGAGACTGGCTAGGCCACTCCAGGACCTTGAGATGCTTCTTACGGAGCCACTCCTTAGTTGCCCTGGCTGTGTGTTTCAGGTCGTTGTCATGCTGGAAGACCCAGCCACGACCCATCTTCAATGCTCTTACTGAGGGAAGGAGGTTGTTGGCCAAGATCTCGCGATACATGGCCCCATCCATCCTCCCCTCAATACGGTGCAGTCGTCCTGTCCCCTTTGCAGAAAAGCATCCCCAAAGAATAATGTTTCCACCTCCATGCTTCACAGTTGGGATGGTGTTCTTGGGGTTGTACTCATCCTTCTTCTTCCTCCAAACACGGCGAGTGGAGTTTAGATCAAAAAGCTCTATTTTTGTCTCATCAGACCACATGACCTTCTCCCATTCCTCCTCTGGATCATCCAGATGGTCATTGGCAAACTTCAGACGGGCCTGGACATGCACTGGCTTGAGCAGGGGGACCTTGCGTGCGCTGCAGGATTTTAATCCATGACAGCGTAGTGTGTTACTAATGGTTTTCTTTGAGACTGTACTCCCAGCTCTCTTCAGGTCATTGACCAGGTCCTGCCGTGTAGTTCTGGGCTGATCCCTCACCTTCCTCATGATCATTGATGCCCCACGAGGTGAAATCTTGCATGGTGCCCCAGACCGAGGGAGACTGACCGTCATCTTGAACTTCTTCCGTTTTCTAATAATTGCGGCAACAGTTGTTGCCTTCTCAAGCTGCTTGCCTATTATCCTGTAGCCCATCCCAGCCTTGTGCAGGTCTACAATTTTATCTGATGTCCTTACACAGCTCTCTGGTCTTGGCCATTGTGGAGAGGTTGGAGTCTGTTTGATTGAGTGTGTGGACAGGTGTCTTTTATACAGGTAACGAGTTCAAACAGGTGCAGTTAATACAGTAGAGAACAGGAGGGCTTCTTAAAGAAAAACTAACAGGTCTGTGAGAGACGGAATTCTTACTGGTTGGTAGGTGATCAAATACTTATGTCATGCAATACAATGCAAATTAATTATTTAAAAATCATACAATGTGATTTTCTGGATTTTTGTCACTCACAGTTGAAGTGTACCTATGATCAAAATTACAGACCTCTACATGCTTTGTAAGTAGGAAAACCTGCAAAAACGGCAGTGTATCAAATACTTGTTCTCCCCACTGTATATGAGAAAGAAACATATAGAGAATTCAAATTTCAATATGCAAAACATCATTACAGGCATAATGACTTGAGCATTCCTCAGACTGTTAGACCTAATGATTTACATGATAGACACTGAGAAACTAAAAATGAAATCTTCAGGCTAAACAAAAAAAAGTCTTGTTCTTTAAAGGGTCTTTCTCAAACTTCTTCAAGCGCCTTAACATCTCTCTTCAAGAAAGAACTTGATTTAGACCAGAATATGAATCATTAAATGTTAATTTCATGAAGGATGGATAGATTTAAAAGGCCTTTTTTGGTCTTTTCTCCTCCTGTTAGTGTTATTAATATTGTGGTGATGATGATGATTGTGAATTGTGATGCTTTCCGGAAGGAACAAGGCACTTAACCCCAGTAACAATAGTTAACAGCCAATAAGTCTGTTAATTTTAGGGTCAATCACTACATATTAGGGGCCACTTGTCATCTCAGTCCAGACCATGTAATAACTCTGTTATGTGTTCATGAGTGACTACAACCTGAAAAGAAACTCTATGAACTCTCTAACCCAAAGGTAGTTTACATTGTTACTGCATACATTATAACCTTAACTCGCTACTCACTCTGCTCAATTTTTAAAGGAAAAATAATGATAAAATGTTGGTAAACAGTACAGAATTTATATAATCAAGTGTTATAATCAAAAATTTTCTTCAAATTTAATTAGAAATATGATGCACTAAGTGCAAACGTCTTTTATTATTTATACACAATTATTTTGCTCTAGTGTAGGAAATATTTACATTTCCAAACATTCTTTTTGCCAATAATTGTAATAATCCAGTAAACACACAGACATCAGAAAATCCGATTGGAACTGTGGCAACATCTCCAAGAGGCTTATGAAAAACCTGTGTGTAAAAAGTCTACATATCCTGTTAAAATTGCAGGTTTTTGAGATGTAAAAATCACTCGAAAAATGATAGAGCCTATAATCTCAATGCAATTAGGGACAGTGGTTCCACACAACCAACTCAGTTTTTAATTAACATTAAAGGTTTATTTTTAATCTATGCAAAATCCTTGTGTTGTGACAACACAACTGACTGAGGAAGAATCCATGTAAAATAGTTATGTCCAATCAACTCAATTCAATCACTTCGCTGTAACTTAAACTGGTTACGTTTTCTGATCATGTTTTGGTCTAGTAAAAACTAAAGTGGCAAATTTATATAACACCAGTGTTAATTAATGTGTGTTGTCCTTGATATATAAATAAAAACACAGTTTATATCTTATCTTTTTATTATGCATGCATTCATATATATATATATATATTAAATATTTAAAACTTTATAAAAAATGTATGAACATGCTACATAAATAGCGATTTTGCTTTAAGCTGCCTGGTTCCAACTGCTGGTCCCTGACTTTGATTGCCAAGCGCTGTATTTTTTGTGGAGGTGACTGGTCCACACCTGCGTTGTCCTGTTGAAGGAACAGACATATAATCATGTAACACTGACCAGAAATTAATAAGAGAGAAAATCTAAAGAAATATTGCTTCTACAATTTCAATAAGAGGGTTCTATAAACTGAAAAGAATATGATACTAGTCATAGATTAAATTATTAAAGTGTTTACATTTTTAAATCTATTTCAATTTGAAAGAAAGGGGAAACTAACCAATGCTCTCTTCCGGTTCAGCTGGGACCTAGGCTGAAGGCTGCTCTGGTCCAGGTGTGAAGTGCTCATCTGGTTCTGGTTCCTCAGTTTAAGATTCAGCTGCACCTTCTTGTCAATTTTCACAAATCTTTTATTTTGTGGAGGTGGGTGACAGACACCTTCCTGTTGAAGAAACAAACATAATCATGTTGGGTTGGTTTAATGAGTGCTTCTTAGACTAAATCGAAAGGCATATCTTTCTATTGTTTTGAAATATAATATAAAAGGATTTCTAATAGAGGACCTAGAAAACATAGTAGCATATTTGAGGACAATATTAAAATCTTTTGAATAAATCTGAAAATAAGTAAAACTGAGAGATGGAAGGGACTTACAGATGCTTTTGTGCTCCACGGGCAAGGCCTCTTACTCTGACTGGGCATGGGTGGATTTTGCGTTAAGCTGCCTGGTTCCAACTGCTGGTCCCTGACTTTGATTGCCAAGCGCTGTATTTTTTGTGGAGGTGACTGGTCCACACCTGCGTTGTCCTGTTGAAGGAACAGACATAAAATCATGTAACACTGACCAGAAATTAATAAGAGAGAAAATCTAAAGAAATATTGCTTCTACAATTTCAATAAGAGGGTTCTATAAACTGAAAAGAATATGATACTAGTCATAGATTAAATTATTAAAGTGTTTACATTTGTAAATCTATTTCAATTTGAAAGAAAGGAGGAAACTAACCAATGCTCTCTTCCGGTTCAGCTGGTACCTAGGCTGAAGGCTGCTCTGGTCCAGGTGTGAAGTGCTTATCTGGTTCTGGTTCCTCAG
This sequence comes from Coreius guichenoti, assembly GCA_039654105.1. Lineage (NCBI taxonomy): Eukaryota > Metazoa > Chordata > Actinopteri > Cypriniformes > Gobionidae > Coreius > Coreius guichenoti. The sequence goes on along the minus strand of CM077176.1, from coordinate 27,656,471 downwards.
TTTAAGATTCAGCTGCACCTTCTTGTCAATTTTCACACATATTTTATTTTGTGGAGGTGGGTGACAGACACCTTCCTGTTGAAGAAACAAACATAATCATGTTGGGTTGGTTTAATGAGTGCTTAGACTAAATCGAAAGGCATATCTTTTAGAGCCCGACCGATTTATCGGTCTGTCGATTTTATCGGCCGATATGAGCTGTCGCAGATATATCGCCATGCCGATATGCCACCGATATGAACGGGTGCACACGCGTCTCACAGCGCGCGAATATTCACACACAATTATGTCAAAATGCCGGTCTTGTCGAGTATCATCGTAAACATAGTCGGTTATGTCTTAAGTGAACGTAAACATGAAATTTGCGAGTCACCGCCAGCGTTTTTGGTCATTTTCACAAGTTTCATGGACCACAGAATATCTTGTTGTATGAATATCTGAACATGTAATAATATCAAAAGAAAGAACAGACCCTCTGTTTTATTCTAGCTTCATGCATTCTTTTTTTATCAACACCTGAATGTGAGTAAGTTTCATGAAAAAAGCTACATTTTGAGAAAAAAGCTGAGAAAATCGCAACTAACTTACATACAGATGGGATTCAGAACGATGATCAAAACACAGATCGAGTCCATCAACACCCCCAAAGCTTCACAGAAGCTCGTCCTGGGTCTACATTTCATTCAGTAACATTAGGCAGTTTTGATTTATATGCTGTTTAATGTTGATGATCGCGTTATTTTACATATGCGTCTGCTTAAAAGATCGCTCGCTCGTTCCTGCCTCTCCTTCGCCTGTGTTTTGATCAGATTCTGTACTCGTTCAGGAGATGCGTAATAGCGCCCCCTTCCGTATAACAGTGAAAACACGGAAAAATCTTGTTAATGGCAGGGAAGTGTTTTCTCATAAAAGACGAGATAACAAAAGACAGAGGAAAAAAAAAAAAAAAAAAAAAAATAATTCACTCATGGCTCTTGACTGAATAACTTTAATAAGGGTTAATCTATATTTATACACTGAAGATTATGAAGTGATATTTTACATTTGATTACTATTTCTGTACCTGAAAATCTAGTTTAGACCTATATGAAAAACCTGAAAATAACTTTTTCATTTGTATGTTTGTTCTGTTGTATTTATGTATAATGTAATGTATGTATATTCTGTATATACTGCATTCTATATACAGTACCAGTCAAAAGTTTGGACACACTTTCCCAGTGGTGTGTCCAAACTTTTGACTGGTACTGTACTATAATATACACAAAGAATATCGGCCGATATATCGATATCTGACTTTTTTTTACTTCCTAATATCAGTATCGGGCCCCCAAAAACCCATATCTGTCAGGCTCTATTATTTGGAATATAATATAAAAGGATTTCTAATAGAGGACCTAGAAAACATAGTAGCATATTTGAGGACAATATTAAAATCTTTTGAATAAATCTGAAAATAAGTAAAACTGAGAGATGGAAGGGACTTACAGATGCTTTTGTGCTCCACGGGCAAGGCCTCTTACTCTGACTGGGCATGGGTGGATTTTGCTTTAAGCTGCCTGGTTCTAACTGCTGGTCCCTGACTTTGATTGCCAAGCGCTGCATTTTTTGTGGAGGTGACTGGTCCACACCTGCGTTGTCCTGTTGAAGGAACAGACATATAATCATGTAACACTGACCAGAAATTAATAAGAGAGAAAATCTAAAGAAATATTGCTTCTACAATTTCAATAAGAGGGTTCTATAAACTGAAAAGAATATGATACTAGTCATAGATTAAATTATTAAAGTGTTTACATTTGTAAATCTATTTCAATTTGAAAGAAAGGAGGAAACTAACCAATGCTCTCTTCCGGTTCAGCTGGGACCTAGGCTGAAGGCTGCTCTGGTCCAGGTGTGAAGTGCTTATCTGGTTCTGGCTCCTCAGTTTAAGATTCAGCTGCACCTTCTTGTCAATTTTCACACACATTTTATTTTGTGGAGGTGGGTGACAGACACCTTCCTGTTGAAGAAACAAACATAATCATGTTGGGTTGGTTTAATGAGTGCTTCTTAGACTAAATCGAAAGGCATATCTTTCTATTGTTTTGAAATATAATATAAAAGGATTTCTAATAGAGGACCTAGAAAACATAGTAGCATATTTGAGGACAATATTAAAATCTTTTGAAAATAAGTAAAACAGAGATGGAAGGGACTTACAGATGCTTTTGTGCTCCACGGGCAAGGCCTCTTACTCTGACTGGGCATGGGTGGATTTTGCGTTAAGCTGCCTGGTTCCAACTGCTGGTCCCTGACTTTGATTGCCAAGCGCTGCATTTTTTGTAGAAGTGACTGGTCCACACCTGCATTGTCCTGTTGAAGGAACAGACATATAATCATGTAACACTGACCAGAAATTAATAAGAGAGAAAATCTAAAGAAATATTGCTTCTACAATTTCAATAAGAGGGTTCTATAAACTGAAAAGAATATGATACTAGTCATAGATTAAATTATTAAAGTGTTTACATTTTTAAATCTATTTCAATTTGAAAGAAAGGAAGAAACTAACCAATGCTCTCTTCCGGTTCAGCTGGGACCTAGCCTGAAGGCTGCTCTGGTCCAGGTGTGAAGTGCTTATCTGGTTCTGGCTCAGCTGAACCTTCTTGTCAATTTTCACACATATTTTATTTTGTGGAGGTGGGTGACAGACACCTTCCTGTTGAAGAAACAAACATAATCATGTTGGGTTGGTTTAATGAGTGCTTCTTAGACTAAATCGAAAGGCATATCTTTCTATTGTTTTGAAATATAATATAAAAGGATTTCTAATAGAGAACCTAGAAAACATAGTAGCATATTTGATGACAATATTATAATTTTTGAATAAATCTGAAAATAAGTAAAACCGAGAGATGGAAGGGACTTACAGATGCTTTTGTGCTCCACGGGCAAGGCCTCTTACTCTGACTGGGCATGGGTGGTCCAGGAAGGGACTGTGCAAAGAGACTGGGCTTCTGCTGCCTCAGATGGTGAGGGATCCAGCATTTCCCTTGCTTTATGGTTCTGCCGGGCACTGCTGCTCTTTGTGGGGTCCCCTGTATGAATAGGGACAAGTTCACAGGCACAGGTGCATCTTGTGGTGCCATCTTGCTGTTCTCCTGTGCTTCCTGTTGAGAGCCGGATGCTCCCTGTGGGAAACAAGGTGGAACAAGAGCTCTCTGTGAGGTCTTAGGAGGCACAGAAGCTACACTAAAATTTTTTTTAAAAAATCCATAAAATAACAGAAAAAGTACTGGCATCACCCACACATTATCCAGTAATTTTACGGACATTTCCGTTAACCCTAAAACACAACGCAATGAATTGCAAAATTGAAAGTACAGGTAAAACACCTGTAAAAAATAAATACGGAAAATTCCGTTAAATTAATACAGTACACTGTGCCCTATATTTTTACGGATTTATTTTAGAGTGTACCTTTGGGATATTTGGCTGCCTCTGCTGCTCCCTCTGTTTCTGCTGCTTAGGGACCCTGATGATTTCTCCCTGTTTTGGGGAACCTGCAGGCACAAGTGCTCCCTGTGAGGTCCCAGAACGCACAAGCGCACCTTTTGGGATCCTTGAGGGCATGTCTGCTCCCTTCGGAGACCCAGCGGGCACTGCCACTGCCTGTGGGGTACTGGCATGCACAGACACTCCCACTGGGGTCCTGTCAGGTAAAGTTGTGTCCTGTGGTGACTTGGCTTGGGGCTTCTGCTGTGGCAGCTCCTTCCTTAGCAGCTCAGGGATCTTTAGATTTCTCTTCTCTGGGATCTTGTCAGGGACAGTCGCTCCCTGTGCACAACAGGCAGGCTTTTGCTGCAGCATCTCCTGCTTCAGTGGCTCCGGGATCTTTACCTTTTCCCTCTTTGAGGTCTTGTCATGCACGGTTGCTCCCTGAACAGAATAAGCTTGAGGCTTCTGCTGCAGCAGCTCACTTCTCAGAGGCTCAGGGATCTTTAGCCTTTGCCTCTTTGAGATGTTGTCAGGCAGTGTTCCCTGAAGAGAAGCTTGAGGCTTCTGCTGAAGTGGCTCGGGGATCTTTAGTTTTTCCCTCTTTGAGGTCTTGTCAGGCACAGGTGCTCCCTGAACAGAATAAACTTGAGGCTTCTGGTGCAGCAGCTCACTTCTCAGAGGGTCAGGGATCTTTAGCCTTTGCCTCTTTGAGATGTTGTCAGGCAGTGTTCCCTGAAGAGAAGCTTGAGGCTTCTGCTGAAGTGGCTCCGGGATCTTTAGTTTTTCCCTCTTTGAGGTCTTGTCAGGCACGGGTGCTCCCTGAACAGAATAAGCTTGAGGCTTCTGCTGCAGCAGCTCACTTCTCAGAGGCTCAGGGATCTTTAGCCTTTGCCTCTTTGAGATGTTGTCAGGCAGTGTTCCCTGAAGAGAAGCTTGAGGCTTCTGCTGAAGAGGCTCGGGGATCTTTAGTTTTTCCCTCTTTGAGGTCTTGTCAGGCACGGGTGCTCCCTGAACAGAATAAACTTGAGGCTTCTGCTGCAGCAGCTCACTTCTCAGAGGCTCAGGGATCTTTAGCCTTTGCCTCTTTGAGATGTTGTCAGGCAGTGTTCCCTGAAGAGAAGCTTGAGGCTTCTGCTGAAGTGGCTCGGGGATCTTTAGTTTTTCCCTCTTTGAGGTCTTGTCAGGCACGGGTGCTCCCTGAACAGAATAAACTTGAGGCTTCTGCTGCAGCAGCTCACTTCTCAGAGGCTCAGGGATCTTTAGCCTTTGCCTCTTTGAGATGTTGTCAGGCAGTGTTCCCTGAAGAGAAGCTTGAGGCTTTTGCTGAAGTGGCTCGGGGATCTTTAGTTTTTCCCTCTTTGAGGTCTTGTCAGGCATGGGTGCTCCCTGAATAGAATAAGCTTGAGGCTTCTGCTGCAGCAGCTCACTTCTCAGAGGCTCAGGAATCTTTAGCCTTGGCCTCTTAGAGATGTTGTAAGGAAGTGTTCCCTGAAGAGAAGACGCTTGAGGCTTCTGCTGCTGCAGCAGCTCCTGCCTCAGAGGCTCTGGGATATTTAGTTTTCGCCTATCTGGGACCTTATCTGGCAGGGGTGCACCATGTGGGGAACCTGTGGGCACTTTTGGGGCAGGCCCAGGTGCTCTATGTAGAGACTTGTGCACAGGTGCTCCCTGTGGAGACCCAACAGCCACAGGTGCTTCCTGTGGAGACCCAACAGCCACAGGTGCTTCCTGTGGGGACTCGGCAGCCACTGGTGCTCCCTGTGGTTTTTTCTGCCTCCACTTTCTCTGCTGCTCTGTGGTCTTGAGTGTTGCATCTGAGAGCAGGGCCTTCTCAGATGCATCACTGAAGACCAGGGGTGAGGTGAGGTTCCCCCTTTTAGAACTGGCATGCACAGGCGCTACCTGTTGGGACCTGGCGGGCACAGGTGCTCCCTGTGTGGACCTGGCAGGCATGGGTGCTTCCTGTGTCTTCTTCTGCCTCCACTGCTTCGTGGTTTTCGTTGTTGCATCTGAGAAGCTTGAGTGCGGGTACTGAGCCTTCTCAGATGCATCACTGAAGACCCGGGATGTGGGGCATGAAGTTTCTCTTGCCTCCGCTGTTCCCCACCACAGCCCTGAGGTGAGCTCCCAATACTCAGGCTCCTCAGAGATGGGGTGTGAAACCTCCATTATCGCCCACCACCGCCCCGCAGCAAGGGCCATGGTGAGCTCATCTGAGAGTTCAGGAGATAAGGACTGCTCTGCATTCTCATGAAAACCGGTTGACATATTCATATTGATTTTGAAAGATGATCTAAAGAACTGAACAATACTGCCTTTGTGCAATCTATATCTGTAAAACACTGTGAAAGAAAGAGAAAGGGAAGAGATTAGTTGAGTAAATATATATGAACCTGAAAGCTAATTGTCTTAGTTAACAAAATTCTCAAAAAAAAACTTTTTTTTATGGAGTTATGTCCAGTGACTGTCCGTTAGAAGAGGCAAGGGAGGCTGAGAGTCTGTATTCAAAATGAACAATGAAGCTAAAAAAAAAAAGGTTTTTTTTTTTTTAATGAATTTACCTACTAATGTACCTACTAATGTACCTAGATAATGTAAAAGTATATTTTATTGACTGCACGAATAGAAGAGGATGACAGAGATAAAGGCTCCATTCATACTAAACTAACCAATGAGAATAGATATTCAAATGAACATTCTACTGTCCAAAATGGCCGTTAAGGGCATAAGGAGGCTAAATGAAAATTACCTCCTTTTGCATATGTAAACAGTCAGAGATAACCATTAAGGCCAATCAGCTTTCAGTATCAGTTCAATGTGTCATCAGATCTACTATTGGTTGGTCAAAGAAATATAAAGGATCTCAAAGCAAGAGAGATTAAGGTCCATAAAATAATTTATCTTAATATAGGAGTGGTGGAGTTCCTCGCAAAGACAAAATAACGTCTATGTGGCTCTCCATTTGTGAATAAATGTTTAAAATGGTCATAGTCTGTATTTGGCACTGCAGGATTTGTTGATTTAATATAGGCCTACTACAAAGTGTTGTGTTTGAGAGAGAATATAAAAAATATCATTAAATATCAATAATGTAGGAGGATATGTGTGTATGGGAGCATAACTATCAACAAATATATTAAAAAAAAAAAAAAACAAATCCAATTTTCATTGGTTTGATCATTATTGTTTTTTACGTATCAGCCTCCCCGAAAACTTTCCACATAAATCACCACTGTGTAGCTATAGCATGCCTATTTAATTATCGCAATGTGCATCGAGTCAATAACATTCTATTGTTTAAGCAGATTCTTCTCTGAGTTATGAAAATATTTATTAAAATTCAAATCCCCAAACCCTGTATAAAAAGCGTACTTACGATCACTCGCCGACTCGCTACAAAATGCATAATTCTTCTGCACTCAAATGTATACTCATCAACGTTCTATAAGAATGTGGGGATCAATGACATCACAATACAGCACGGCGCTCAATAAACAAGTGTTTCTAGGCTTCGTTGAATTAAAACTGGACTTGCAATACAAATAGGCTACAAAGAGTGACTAAGCATTGTGATCCATTACTGTTCATACACATATCTGTTTTACCCTTGTACTGAAGTTTATGACTAATTCGCGGTTGTTGTTATTATTTATATACTTTTTTTCTTCTTACATTTGTACATTACAAACGGGAGCAAGCGACGCTGCGGTGGAGCAAACAGCTTGTTAAGCAGACCACTCAACCAAACTTAGTCAACATATAGGCTAGTAAAAGCCCATTTCTGATATAGCCTACATCTTAATGCACCTGTAGGCCTATGAGTTCTTGTTTTTATAGGCCTGTGCCTCATTTATGAAACGTGCTTATGCACAGATTTGATCTAGATTGTGCGTAGCCTACGCTAAAATACACGCCAATGTTCATATTTATAAAAACGGTCTTTAACTTGGAAAAGTGCTAATAATAATAATAATAATAATAGCTATTGTTTTCTTATTATTAGGGATGTGCAATTCCTAATTTTCAAGACAAATGTCTGACCCATTAACGTTTTTTTTTTTTTTTTTACATGTTTTACACGTGCAAATATCATAGACAACAGAACATGAGTTTTCACATATCGTCACATCACGCACCTGCAATACTGTGAACGGAGAAAAACTGAATAAAATTGTATAGGCTATAACGCAATTTTGACTGATATGATAGCGTACTTTAACCATGCAGCAAACGTTTTAAAACGCTTGAAACTTTTGAACTTTAAAAATGACTTAAATTACTTTTTCCCCAATTATAATTATGCTGATCCCTAATTATTATTATGTTGAAAATTAGACCCTTGGGGTAAGATGACCCAATATGCAATATCCATATGCTATGGGGGGGGTTATCACACACAGTTTCTGTCAATCTTGAGTACCTGTAGAGTAGTACTGCATCCTTCATATCTCCGAAAAGTCTTTAGTTTTATCATATTTATAAAAGACAGATACGCTGTACCGAGTCTTTCCGAATAAAACCGAGCGGCTGGAGGCGTATTGTGTGGGCGGAGCTAAAGAGTCACGAGCGCACGCAGCTATTGCGTTGAGAGCGTCATGGTTTATGAGGACATGGTTTGGTTTATGGACTATTCTATGTGACTTAGTAGCAAGCGGAATGGTTTTGCACGTCAGACTAGTGCGTGTTTACATAGAAAAACAATGGAATAGTATCAAAGGGAAAATTAAATGAATTCTTGATATCAACAATTGAATTTTCACGAGTTAAAATGCTAATTCTTGATATCAGTAATTGTATTTTTACTAGTGAAATGTCACCATAGGCTGCCATTCAAATTCAATTGCTGATATCAAGAATGGATTTCTTACTAGTTGAAACTTACTAGTAAAAATGCGAATTTCTGATATCAATAATTGCATTGATACTAGTGCAAATATCTATTCTTGATATCAACAATTGAATTGGTACTAGTAACAATGTTTATTTTTGATATCAATAATTCGATTGTCACTAGTAACAATGTTAATTTCTGATATCATGCATGTGATTGTTACTAGTAAGAAAGCCATTTTAGATATCTGAAATTATATTGATATCACAAATACATTTTCAGATATCAAAAATTAACATTTTTACTAGTAGCAATTCAATTGTTGATATCAAGAATAGACATTTCAACTAGTGACAATTGAATTCTTGATATCAGAAATCCGCATTTTTACCAGTAACAATGTAAGTATTGATATAAAAAAATATATTTCTACTAGTAAGAAGTACAAAGCTGATATCTGTATTCGGAATTTTAACTAGTAAGAAATGCATTTTTGATATCTGTAATAGTTTTGTCGCCATTTTAACATTTAAACACATGTAGGATATGAATTGTTGATATCAACAATTAAATTCTTGATATCAGAAATGCTGATTGATGATATCAGGAATTGAATTCTTGATATCAAAAATGACGTCATCACTCGCAGAAATACATTTATGATATCACAAATGAAATTACAACTAGTGAGAAACATACTTCTTGATATCTGTAATTTAATTCTTGATATCTGTAATTTAATTCTTACATGTTAAAATTAAATTTTCACTAGTAAAAGTTGTTATTGCAGATATCATGATTTCCTTTTTGGATATGTGCATAGTAATGAACCCCTTTTTGGATATGTGCATAGTAATGAACTCCTTTTTGGATATGTGCATAGTAATGAACTCCTTTTTGGATATGTGCATAGTAATGACGACTGCTTATAAATATTCAAATAAGAGCGTGATGTTTTCACGTGACAGAACGGCGATGTGTGAACAAACTGGCAATGGCAGTGGAGGTTTTAAGGCAAATTGAAAGGCAATGTTATGCCATTGAAAGGACGTACCACTATGGCTTTTGCGGTCAACGACATCTTCGTGCCATAGACTTGGTCGGCATTACTGGGAACGCCCACAAAAACGTCATATCCGTTTATGCCGTGGGGGAAAACAACCCATTCGAATGAAAGCGCGTAGACCTTGTTAGATGCTTTATCTTTACTTTTTGTAATGATTACGATTGATTTTTGCCTGATGCAATGCCGAAAAGTTGCTGTGTGGCGTTCTGCACGGCGTTCTGCACCTCTAATAAGTTAAACCTTAAGTTTTATACTGCCGAAACACAGACAGAGCCGTTCGTCAATTCCGAAAACCTGTGTAATACGTCCATTACAGTTAAACATTTGCACTACGTGATGCTGGTATTATTGTTGTAAATATGAAAACATAAGAGATTTCATTACTGCAATCGCAAAAGTTTGTTTAACAAAAACGCCAATATAGTCATAGCCTACTTGTCACGGGACTCGAACTGCGTCAAAAAGCAGTCAACTTATCATTAAAGCAGATTTTCACGCAAGCTATCACATAGTGTGTGAGGTTATTAATGTACAATACATTTAAAAGTCTTCTTTATTTCATGATGGGAAGGGCTGGGCTCATGTTTGTGCTTCAAGCTTACAAGCTGATATTAGTCACATTACATGTACGACATTTGAATGACATTTCTCGTCAGAATACATGCTGCTGCCCCAAATAAATCATCCAGTCTTTCGATGAAGACGGTTGCTAGAAAAAAGCAAAAAACGTTGCTGTTATTGTCAGTAATTTGAGAATAGTGTGACACTGACATGTCAACTCCAAATTTGCTTTGTAAAATGTAAATGCTGAACTAATTCATTCGTGCATGGCTGTATTAACAAGAAAAAACGAATAAATGAACAGATAAAGCTACATGAATGCAAGACAACAGAAAACTGATGGATGTCTAAACTTTATCTAAACCTGTGCCAAACAGCTCATCCGTAACTGGATTTTAGGCTTTTGACAAATGTTTGTTAAACGTGGCACGGCTGTAAATTAACGTTTGACATTAGACTCTGCGCATTTCATGTTTCTGTTCTAGCCCAAACAAATACAAACGCCCTTTGCATTGCACACGGCATATTCAGAAAAACATTTCATAGCAGAAGACAAGTTTTATGATCATTTTAAAACGTTAAATGTATGTAATACATACTCTAAATCCATTAAATTCAGTCTTAATCGAAAGACTGCATGGGTGATTTATGAATAGGCAAGTAATATTTGTGGGAGCAGCATGCATTTTGTAGAGAAAATGACACCTCTGGCCATTGCGTTGGGTCGTTTTTCCATTCACAGATACTGTACGAACAATCCGACCCAATACGGCTCAGTTTTTCTATATATCTTGCTCTGTCAAGCGGCAAAAGTGATTCTAAATAGGCTATACTGGGTTAACGCCATGCATTTGTGGGGAATGGACTGTTTTCCCCGACGCCACGCCCCCATCTATGACACGACGCCGACCATCAAATTACATTTGAACTAGTAAAAACTATAATTCTTGATATCTGTAATTGTATTTTCACTAGTTAAATGTCACCATAGGCTGCCATTCAAATTAAATTGTTGATATCAAGAATTAATTGTTGATATCAAGAATTAATCCTTGATATCAAGAATTAATCGTTGATATCAAGAATATAATTGATGATATCACGAATTAATTGTTGATATCAAGAATTAATTGTTGATCAAGAATATAATTGTTAATATCAAGAATATAATTGTTGATTATTAAGAATTAATTGTTGATATCAAGAATATAATTGTTGATATCAAGAATTGAATTGTTGATATCAAGAATTAATTGTTGATATCAAGAATTAATTGCTGATATCAAGAATTTAATTCTTGATATCAAAAATGACGTCATCACTCGCATTTCAGATCTCATGAATTCCTTTTTGGATATGTGCATAATTTAATGACAAGTGTCTACGTCGCTTATAATTATTTAAAAATCAGACTAGAATGGCGGACAAACGACGAGGCACAGCGCCACACAGCGCAAGGGAAAGGGAGAACGGCAAATTCGATTAACTCTCATGAACATAAAAAGCTATTTTCGTGTAGTTTTAATGTTTATTTGCGCCAAACGGAAATACAATAAAAACACAACAAGACATAGTCTAGGCTAAGGGGCTTTGAATAAGGGAGAAATAAGGGATTTTTAAATGTAGTTGCAGTAAATCGTGTTCATTTAGTGTAGCCTACTGACAGTCGTTTCATATTATTAGTGTAAATAGAAATATGTAAAATGCTCATAGATCACTAGCTACATGTTTTTTTTCCTTCTTAACTTTACACAATAAAACATATTTGTCAAGTTTCCAGACACGATTAAATATTTTGCTTTACATTTAAAATGAGGAGACCATTTTATTTATCTCTTTTAAGATGACATATTCCTTTCTATTCCATTCTATTGTAAAGGGTAAAATTCAATAACCAAAACAACACTGTAAAACTTTGCAGTGTAAATTTGCAGTAGCCTAATTAACTGGCAGCAGCTACACCTACAAGGTACTGTTGTTTTGACAGTTTTTTACTGTAAAAAATTGTCCTAATTTATCTGTAAAAAGCTGGCAGCACAGTTGCACTAAATTAAAACTCAATTTAATTAATTTCATTTGCAGAAACTGACTGCCATAAAATGGTCAATTGCCATTTAAGTTAATAAACTAATATAGTGTGCTAATAATGTGAGCATAATAAAACTGTGAACTTATTTAATTTCAATTGTTTTTTTTTACTTGTTAATTAACTAGCAAACAGCTTATCACTGCACCAGCAACTACACAGTTACTGCTTTTAGATAAAGCAACATGCAGCATATCATCAGTGTTTCTGCTTGGACTGAACCACAGGCTCTTCAGCACAATGGTGACACAAAACTCAGATAACAGAAACACTTTAAATTCTGGCATAACAGAACAACATTAAAAACAAACAGATCACCCATCATTGTGTGTGTGTGTGTAAAAACACATGAATTAACACGTCAACATTTACTTTCCTGATTAGTCATTGAGTTTACATACATTTTTACAGTAAACTACTGGCAGCAGCTTCACAAAGTACTGCTTTCTACAGTTTACTTACTGTAAACTTAATTTACAGTTTATTGTTGTTAAACTACATTTCAGCAGAGGAGGATTAAACAACTCCAGTCCACAAACAGCATTACCAGCTTCACTTATTTCTAACCAGGGGTGTGTTTCCCAAAAGCATCGTTAGCAAACTATGGTTGCAAGTTCCATTGAATTCCATTAGTAATGACAGAACTTGCGCCCAGTTGGCTCCTGGAAACACACCCCCGTTTTGACTTTTTCTTTCATAAATCTACAGAAGCTCTTAGTGAGAAATAACAGATACTTGTATTTAGATGTTGGTGTTTTATTGAAAATGTCTGGTTACCATTATAGTGATCAGTATTTGCTTTAGTTGGGCTACTGACCTTTTATTTCTTAGTTCTTTTGGCTGCTGCGATGTGTTTATAAGACATGTTTGCTATAGCAAAAACAAAAAGCCAAGAAAAGATGTGATTGTGATGTGGCTTATTTATTGATAATGATTTAATCATCACGTAGCGGCCTGACTCACTGGTCTCATCAAGTGTCAAGTCCGTTATTGACAGTGTTATGTTTTTAATGCACTTTACTTTAATGCACTTCACATTACCACAATTGTGATACCGCCGCAGTCAATTATAAAGGATTTTCAACCACACTGTTCACAAAAACATTTGAAAATCTATTATATATATTTTTTCAAACAGGCTATAGGATTATGTCTTAAGCAACTGTCAGATGGGTTAGTGTATCAGATCCAGTGTCCGTAAAATGGCTATCATTCATCTTATCCAATGTAGGCCTATTTCAAGAACTGGACATGTTATATAAAAATATTCTAATGCAAGTTATTAGCACATTAGGCACAGTGTATCATGTTATATTTTACCCACACATTGGTCCCAATGGTCAAGAAAATCAGAGCTGGGTAGAGAGTGTAAATAGTTTGGCTCATCATTAGGCTATCCCATAAGAGAAAGTGTCGGTGTACATAATACATCAAAATTTATAGTGAAAAAAAAGTTCAGCAGCAATAACATTGCATTACACTGTGTTCTATCGCACTCACACCCGTAGAATTTGGGCACGCTTTATGACGACTCATTCTGTATATCCATATGTAAATATCATGGAACGATATAAAAATCGTCCAGAAAAACGTTCAAACTTTGTTTGACTCATTACACATCTTTCGTTTTGGTTGTATTTTTATTTGATGCATTAGAAAGTGTAATTAAAACAAAAATAAACATACAGTGGGGAGAACAAGTATTTGATACACTGCCAATTTTGCAGGTTTTCCTACTTACAAAGCATGTAGAGGTCTGTAATTTTTATCATAGGTACACTTCAACTGTGAGAGACGGAATAAAAAAACAAAAATCCAGAAAATCACATTGTATGATTTTTAAATAATTAATTTGCATTTTATTGCATGACATAAGTATTTGATCACCTACCAACCAGTAAGAATTCCGGCTCTCACAGACCTGTTAGTTTTTCTTTAAGAAGCCCCCCTGTTCTCCACTCATTACCTGTATTAACTGCACCTGTTTGAACTCGTTACCTGTATAAAAGACACCTGTCCACACACTCAATCAAACAGTCTCCAACCTCTCCACAATGGCCAAGACCAGAGAGCTGTGTAAGGACATCAGGAACAAAATTGTAGACCTGCACAAGGCTGGGATGGGCTACAGGACAATAGGCAAGCAGCTTGGTGAGAAGGCAACAACTGTTGGCGCAATTATTAGAAAATGGAAGAAGTTCAAGATGACGGTCAATCTCCCTCGGTCTGGGGCACCATGCAAGATCTCACCTCGTGGGGCATCAATGATCATGCGGAAGGTAAGGGATCAGCCCAGAACTACACGGCAGGACCTGGTCAATGACCTGAAGAGAGCTGGGACCACAGTCTCAAAGAAAACCATTAGTAACACACTACGCCGTCATGGATTAAAATCCTGCAGCGCATGCAAGGTCCCCCTGCTCAAGCCAGCGCATGTCCAGGCCCGTCTGAAGTTTGCCAATGACCATCTGGATGATCCAGAGGAGGAATGGGAGAAGGTCATGTGGTCTGATGAGACAAAAATAGAGCTTTTTGGTCTAAACTCCGCTCGCCGTGTTTGGAGGAAGAAGAAGGATGAGTACAACCTCAAGAACACCATCCCAACCGTGAAGCATGGAGGTGGAAACATCATTCTTTGGGGTTGCTTTTCTGCAAAGGGGACAGGACGACTGCACCGTATTGAGGGGAGGATGGATGGGGCCATGTATCACAACCTCCTTCCCTCAGTAAGAGTATCGAAGATGGGTCGTGGCTGGGTCTTCCAGCATGACAACGAGCCAGGGCAATTAAGGAGTGGCTCCGTAAGAAGCATCTCAAGGTCCTGGAGTGGCCTAGCCAGTCTCCAGACCTGAACCCAATAGAAAATCTTTGGAGGGAGCTGAAAGTCCGTATTGCCCAGCGACAGCCCCGAAACCTGAAGGATCTGGAGAAGGTCTGTATGGAGGAGTGGGCCAAAATCCCTGCTGCAGTGTTTGCAAACCTGGTCAAGAACTACAGGAAACGTATGATCTCTGTAATTGCAAACAAAGGTTTCTGTACCAAATATTAAGTTCTGCTTTTCTGATGTATCAAATACTTATGTCATGCAATAAAATGCAAATTAATTACTTAAAAATCATACAATGTGATTTTCTGGATTTTTGTTTTAGATTCCGTCACTCACAGTTGAAGAGTACCTATGATAAAAATGACAGACTTCTACATGCTTTGTAAGTGGGCAAACCTGCAAAATCGGCAGTGTATCAAATACTTGTTCTCCCCACTGTATGAAAAAATGACATGAGGTTATGTTCAGGACAATGGTAAAATATATGATAAATACATGAATTTTTTCCGTTAATTCTCCGAAGGACCCAGTGGCCAATAAAAATAAACAGAATTAAACTACTTTTTTAAAGAATTAACAGAAAAGGCCATAATATCTTTTTTATGTTTCATTAACTAAACAAATAAATAAAGGATGAGCCGTTTCTCTACGTGGATGTTCTTCCTCCATCTTCGGCCTAAAGAGGATTATGGGAAAACCACATCTCATTAATATTCATGAACTCATTTCCATAGCTATTCTTACATGTAAAAATGGCATTTCTAGATATCTGTAATAGTATTTTTACTAGTTAAAATATTAAGATATCAGTAATTCTATTTCCACTAGTTGCAAGGGCAATTTCAGATATCAGCTGCCTTTGTTGATATCAATAATTACATTGTTACTGGTAAAAATGCGGATTTCTGATATCAAGAATTCAATTGTCAATAGTTGAAATGTCTATTCTTGGTCAACAATTGAATTGCTACTATATCTGAAAATGTATTTGTGATATCAATATAATTTCAGATATCTAAAATGGCTTTCTTACTAGTAACAATCACATTCATGATATCAGAAATTAACATTGTTACTAGTGACAATTCAATTGTTGATATCAAGAATAGATATTTGCACTAGTATCAATGTACAAACCCGATTCCAAAGAAGTTGGGACACTGTACAAATTGTGAATAAAAACAGAATGCAATGATGTGGAAGTTTCAAATTTCAATATTTTATTCAGAATACAACATAGATGACATATCAAATGTTTAAACTGGGAAAATCATTTTATCATTTATCATTTTAAGGGAAAAATAAGTTGATTTTAAATTTCATGGCATCAACACATCTCAAAAAAGTTGGGACAAGGCCATGTTTACCACTGTGTGGCATCCCCTCTTCTTTTTATAACAGTCTGCAAACGTCTGGGGACTGAGGAGACAAGTTGCTCAAGTTTAGGAATAGGAATGTTGTCCCATTCTTGTCTAATACAGGCTTCTAGTTGTTCAACTGTCTTAGGTCTTCTTTGTCGCATCTTCCTTTTTATGATGCGGCAAATGTTTTCTATGGGTGAAAGATCTGGACTGCAGGCTGGCCATTTCAGTACCCGGATCCTTCTACGCAGCCATGATGTTGTAATTGATGCAGTATGTGGTCTGGCATTGTCATGTTGGAAAATGCAAGGTCTTCCCTGAAAGAGACGACGTCTGGATGGGAGCATACGTTGTTCTAGAACTTGGATATACCTTTCAGCATTGATGGTGCCTTTCCAGATGTGTAAGCTGCCCATGCCACACGCACTCATGCAACCCCATACCATCAGAGATGCAGGCTTCTGAACTGAGCGCTGATAACAACTTGGGTTGTCCTTGTCCTCTTTAGTCCGGATGACATGGCGTCCCAGTTTTCCAAAAAGAACTTCAAATTTTGATTCGTCTGACCACAGAACAGTTTTCCACTTTGCCACAGTCCATTTTAAATGAGCCTTGGCCCAGAGAAAACGCCTGCGCTTCTGGATCATGTTTAGATATGGCTTCTTTTTTGACCTATAGAGTTTTAGCCGGCAACGGCGAATGGCACGGTGGATTGTGTTCACCGACAATGTTTTCTGGAAGTATTCCTGAGCCCATGTTGTGATTTCCATTACAGTAGCATTCCTGTATGTGATGCAGTGCCGTCTAAGGGCCCGAAGATCACAGGCATCCAGTATGGTTTTCCGGCCTTGACCCTTACGCACAGAGATTGTTCCAGATTCTCTGAATCTTTGGATGATATTATGCACTGTAGATGATGATAACTTCAAACTCTTTGCAATTTTTCTCTGAGAAACTCCTTTCTGATATTGCTCCACTATTTTTCGCCGCAGCATTGGGGGAATTGGTGATCCTCTGCCCATCTTGGCTTCTGAGAGACACTGCCACTCTGAGAGGCTCTTTTTATACCCAATCATGTTGCCAATTGACCTAATAAGTTGCAAACTGGTCCTCCAGCTGTTCCTTATATGTACATTTAACTTTTCCGGCCTCTTATTGCTACCTGTCCCAACTTTTTTGGAATGTGTAGCTCTCATGAAATCCAAAATAAGCCAATATTTGGCATGATATATTTTTTAAAATGTCTCACTTTCAACATTTGATATGTTATCTATATTCTATTGTGAATAAAATATAAGTTTATGAGATTTGTAAATTATTGCATTCCTTTTTTATTCACAATTTGTACAGTGTCCCAACTTTTTTGGAATCGGGTTTGTAATAGAGCTACCTAGTCTGCGCATTCTTTAAATTTCCTTCCCAGAAAAAGACCAAAGAAACCTTAACCTACAGGATATGTCATACGGCTAAAATGAAAAATGTGTTCTGTTTTGTTATTCCTGTGATCTAAATATCACAAAAGTTGTTTTCTCATGATCAAAACATAATAAAAGATATTTTTTGTGATCTAAACAACACATTTTCTCATTATCTAAACATAAGTTTTTTGTGTGCGATCAAAACAGTGTTTTTCTTGTGATTTAAACAACAAAAGTTGTTTTTTATGATCCAAACATAAAAGCAGTTCTTGTGATCTAAACAACAAATGCTGTTTTTGTGATCTAAACTAACAAAAGTTGTTTTCTTATGTTAGTTGTTACCAAGGGCGTAGTTTTGGTTTGAACATTGGGGGGGTTGAAGTGTAAACCGTTTAGCGGGATCCCGGGGCATGCTCCCTCATGAGATTTATTTCTTTATTTGTTTGTTTGTTTGTTTAATTTTGCAAAATGGTCTTTTGTGGTATCATCCACACATGCGTTGATAACATAACTGCAAAAAAGTAATAGCCTAGTTAACAATTACTTGTTTACATAGGATATGATGTATTTGTATTTTATTTAAGCACCTAAAAACTTACTAGTTTGACAGAATTTTCTAAATTAAAGTGCTATGATAGGTCAAACTAACTGTACTTAACATGTACTTATATTGAAAATGTTAATTTTCTGTCATCTTTAGGAATATCTGAAAGCCAGGTTTACCTAATATATGTCGTTATTAGCAGGAAGACATTTTACATTTTTTAATTCAAGAAGGTCCTCTTGATTCTAACGTGTACTTGGCCTTATGAAAAAGTTACTAAGTTCTTGTAATTGTTTAACTATAGCATTTGTTACAATAAGAAGGTAAGACCATTGGTGACTCTTCAGTACAATGCTAAGGCCAATGTTAACCTTTTTCTTCCTTTTTTTATATCTATAGCATTTGTAATGAAAAATAGCAACACACGTTTAGAAACTATAGTTACAACTTTCTCCTCTTTTCATCAGTCTTTTTAGTTCATGTGGCTGTTCTAGGTCACGTTCGACTTTCTCCGTAGCGTTTTAAAGCGGTAAATTCTATAGTATACGGTGATTCGTGCGTCACTCACGCACAATTATAAACCAGGCTTCAGTCGTATTGCACAGATAACTGGTACGTTCAGTTCGTACGGGAACTGAATGCGCGATGTATATAATTAATTAATAGTCTGATTCTATGTTTCCATTAACCATGGTAGGCTATAAATATTGGGGGGGTTGTACTTGCTTGTTTTGGTTATTGGGGGGGTTACCTCCCTCACCCCCCCCCACCCCTCACCTCTGGACAGCTAAAGAGTGAACACTGATCTAGGGATAAACTGAAATAAAGAGAGTATCATCTCTTGTCCAGCTGTGAACAGAGGGGCAGAAAATGTCTCTCACCTGTGTCGTGGGAGGTGATTGAGCAGCATGGTACGGCCGATGTCCATCGTGTTCGCTCCCTCACTCACTATGATGCAGTCTTTGGGCAGGAGCTCAGAAATATGGTGGAACGCTGTGTAGTAGTTCACGGGCAGAGTGTACTGGAGAGCAAGAGTCTGTGGGACACAATAAAAATGGTTCATCTAATACTATAAATGCTAAATTCACATTGACATGTTTACAGAAAGCTGAATGATCAATTTAAAGCAATTTCATTACATCAAGTATGTTACTGGCACACAAGCTCACCCTTAATATCTGAGCATTGGCAGTCATTTTGTCCCTCAGTGTCGCCCACCATTGTGAATCAGAAGGAAATCTCCAGGACTCTAACCTTACAGTCTCCAACAGCTTTAAACAAAGTAGAAAAAAAGATTTAAGGGGCCATTTCATGGAAAACGTCTCGGTTACGTATGTAACCCTCGTTCCCTGAAGGAGGGAATGGAGACGTACGTCGGAACTGACCAACGAATTGGGGATAATTTTCAGAGACCAATCTACTTCGAGTGTTTAAAAACAAGCCAGTGAACATTGTCATGCGGTTCACGCATTCCACGCTCCGCCCTGCAGCGCGGGTATAAATAAGGAAGTGGAAGCACCAAATCTTTGCTTTTCTGCTGAGGAGCCGAACTAGTGACTCGGTCCTTCAGCGGAAGCACAGCACCTGGCGACAGAACGTACGTCTCCGTTCCCTCCTTCAGGGAACTAGGGTTACATACGTAATCGAGACGTTCCCTTTCAGTCGGTCACGTTCGACATACGTCGGAACTGACCGACGAATTGGGGATCCTACCAACACGCCAGTGATGCTGGCCCTTCCAGCACCCTGCTTGAGCTCGCTGGACCGCTCCTATGTTGGAGACACGGGGCTAGCCGAGTAGGGTAGCTGGTACCGTGGAGGAATACACATATGGGGTTGCCGTAGGAACCGCTACATATGGATACCCAGCTTACACACACGTTCCACATGCATATGGGTGTAAGCTTGGTGTCAGACGGTCGCAACGTCTGACACCGAGGGGTGACGGAGGAGCTCGACAGGGTTAGCCATTTCTGGGGAACACAACTGGAGACAATAGTCGCACGTATCCGGCCCAGGGGGCGGGAATGGCGTTGCAAGCCGACACTAGAACGGGCACTTAGCGCTAATGGCCACTGGGGGCGAGTACACGGGAAGATACCGGCTCTACACGGAGGCTATAGAATCTAGCGAACGTGTTAGGTGTCGCCCAGCCCGCAGCTCTACATATATCTGTCAGCGAGGCACCTTGAGCCAGCACCCAGGAGGAAGCCACACTCCTAGTTGAGTGTGCTCGCAACCCGAATGGGCAAGGCACGTCTTGGGACTGGTAGGCCAAGACGATAGCATCCACTATCCAGTGGGCTAACTTCTGCTTGGAGACAGCCTTTCCCTTCTGCTGGCCTCTGTAACAGACGAAGAGCTGCTCTGAGGTCCTAAAGCTTTGAGTTCAGTCCACGTAGGCGCGAAGAGCGCGGACGGGACAGAGCAAAGCTAGGGCTGGGTCTGCCTCCTCCGAAGGCAGCGCTTGCAGATTCACCACCTGGTCCCGGAAGGGAGTGGTGGAAACCTTGGGCACGTATCCAGGCCAGGTTCTCAGGATGACGTGAGAGTTAGCCGGCCCGAATTCTAGGCACGATTCGCTGACCGAAAGTGCATGCAGGTCCCCTACCCTCTTGATAGAGGCCAATGCAGTCAAGAGTACTGTCTTCATGGACAGGATTTTTAGCTCTATGGACTGCAAAGGCTCAAAGGGAGGGCTCTGAAGTGCTCTGAGCACCAGAGCTAAGTCCCAAGAGGGTACCGAGTTTGGACGAGGAGGATTTAGCCTCCTCGCACCTCTGAGGAACCTGACGATTAGGTCGTGCTTCCCTAAGGACTTACCTTCAACTGCGTCGTGATACGCTGCTATTGCTGCGACGTATACTTTGAGGGTGGGGGGAGACAGCCTTCGCTCCAGCCCATCTTGCAGGAAAGAGAGCACGACACTAACCGAACACTTTCGGGGGTCTTCCCGGCGGGAAGAGCATCACTCAACAAACAGGTTCCAATTCAACGCATAGAGGTGCCTCGTAGAGGGGGCTCTAGCAGAAGAGATGGTGTCTACCACAGCTTGTGGCAGGCCACCTAGAACCTCCGCGTCCCGTCCATGGACCAGACATGGAGTTTCCAGAGGTCTGGACGCGGGTGCCATAGAGTGCCCCGTCCCTGAGAAAGCAGGTCCTTCCTCAGAGGAATGGGCCAGGGAGGGGCTGTCGCGAGGAGTGTTAGTTCGGGGAACCAGGTCTGGTTGGGCCAGTAGGGCGCAACTAACAAGACCTGCTCCTCGTCCTCCCTGACTTTGCACAGAGTCTGTGCAAGAAGGCTCACTGGGGGAAACGCATACTTGCGTAGGTCCCGGGGCCAGCTGTGCGCCAGTGCATCCATGCCGAGGGTGCCCCCGGTCAGGGAATAGTACAACTGGCAATGGGTCGAGTCCGGAGAGGCAAACAGGTCTACCTGTGCGGCTCCGAAAAGGTCCCATATCAGCTGGACTGCCTGGGGGTGGAGTCGCCGGAGGTGTCGGATGTCGTGAGAGCTCGTCGGCTGTCCGATTGAGCGCACCAGGGATGTGAATGGCCCGAAGCGACCTCAGATGCTTCTGACTCCACAGGAGGAGATGGCGGGCGAGTTGGAGCATGCGACGGGAACGTAGACCACCCTGGCGGTTGATGTATGCAACGGCCACGGTGCTGTCCGTACGGACCAGTACGTGCTTGCCCTGTAGCGGCTTTTTGAGGTGGCCCAGCGCAAGACGTACTGCTAACAACTCTAGGCAGTTGATGTGCCAATGCAGTTGGGGCCCCGTCCACAGACCCGAAACTGCATGCCCGTTGTGCGTAGCCCCCCAGCCGGTGGATGAGGCATCCGTGAAGACCACAGCATGCCTGGACACCTGTTCTAAGGGCACTCCCGCCCAGAGAAATGAATGGTCCGACCACGGGCTGAAAGTGTGGCGACAGTAAGGAGTAACTGGGACCCGGTACTTGCCGCTCTGCCACGACCATCTCGGGACTCGGCCATGAAGCCAGTGCTGAAGCGGTCTCATATGAAGCAATCCGAGCAGCGTTACCGCGGCTGCAGATGCCATATGCCCCAGGAGCCTCTGAAAAAATTTCAGTGGGACCGCTGTCCTGCCATGCCGAGATAAGAGATCCTCTGTGTGGGACAGAGTTTGCTCTTCTCTCGGTTGACCCGAAGGCCCAACAGGCTGAGGTGACTGAGCACCATGTCCCTGTGTTCGCACAACTGATCCCGAGACTGAGCCAGTATGAGCCAGTCATCGAGATAGTGGAGGATGCGAACGCCGCGTTCTCTGAGCGGAACAATGGCTGCCTCCGCAACTTTCGTGAAGACGCGAGGCGACAAGGACAGCCCGAAGGGCAGGACTTTGTACTGATATGCCCTCCCCTCGAACGCAAAGCGTAGGAACGGTCTGTGTCGAGAGAGAATTGAGACATGAAAGTACACGACCTTCAGGTTGATCGCTGCGAAACAATCTCGGGGACGGATGCATTTGAAAATGCGTTTCTGCGTTAGCATCTTGAACGGGAGCTTGTGCAGGGCCCGATTCAGGAGACGCAGGTCCAAGATTGGCCGTAACCCACCACCTTTCTTGGGTACAATGAAGTAGGGGCTGTAGAACCCCGACCTCATATCAGCTGGAAGAACTGGCTCGACCGCGTCCTTCGCCAGTAGGACATCGATCTCTGACCGCAAGACATGAGCATCGCTGCTTCGCACGGAAGTGAAGAGGATACCCTTGTACTTGGGAGGCCGGCGGGTGAACTGAAATCGCGTAGCCAAGTCTGATGGTACGGATGAGCCAGCGAGACGGCCTGGGGAGCGCTAGCCAGGCCCCCAGAGACCGAACAAGCAGGACCAACGGCACCACAGACGTACCCGGGGTGGGGCAACAAGGTGGAATACACAGACCCGACTCGGGAGGCCCAGAGGCAGCCCGGAGTGTTGTCTGAATATTCGAGGGTGGGGCAGAATGTGGGTGAGGAGGCCTGGTGGCGTCCTTAAGCCCCACACTGCTGCCCCCTGGCGAAGGGAGGGGAGGAAGGGCGTGGCAAGGCCCGGGGGCGTCGCACACTGGCGTCGGACTTCGCGGGACCCTGAGCGGGTTGGGCGCCACCCCTACGCCCGGCACCCTGCTTCCCAAGCTTGGGCTTAGCAGGGGCAGAGGCGGACGCAGGGGGACACCCTCGGCGACGAGCAGGCCGAGCAGCCGACGACTGGGTGGAGGCAGCAGCTGGTCGTCGGGGCAGGATGTTTTTGATCGCCTCCGTCTGCTTCTGGGCCACCGAGAACTGCTGGGCGAAGCTCTCGATGGTGTCGCCAAAGAGGCCGGCCTGGCAGACAGAGGCGTTGAGAAACCGCACTTTGTCGTTCTCACACATATCCGCCAGGTTCAGCCACAGGTGGCGTTCCTGGACCACTAACGTGGACATCACCCGACCCAGGGAGCGTGCAGTGACTTCATGCGTGGAGGGCGAGGTCCGTCGCCGTACGCAGTTTCTGCATAACCCCTGGGTCAGAACTACCCTCGTGCAGTTCCTTTAGCGCTTTGGCCTGGCCCTTTTAGCGCTTTAGCCTCTTTGTCGACGCCATCGAGAGCTTCGCCCAGCAGTTCTGCAGGAGCACCATGGCATGCAAAGACGACGTGGCTTCTCCGCAGGCTGTGTAAGCCTTGCCCGTCAGCGCAGACGAGAACTTACACGCCCGGGAGGGGAGATGCGGATTACCCCGCCAGTCGGCAGCGGTCTTGGGACACAGTTGCATCGCCACAGACCGCTCCACTGCCGCCATCGAGGGTAGTGAGGACGGAGGAGTCAGTCGATCGGTTTCTAGCGTTGTAAGGCGCTGTCCACGACTTTGGGATCTCCTGATGCATTTCCGGGAAGAAAGGGGCGGGGTGGGAGAACTAGCACGGGCCATCCCGAGAAACCAATCGTCCAGCCGCGAAGGTTCTGGACACGGTGGAGGGTTCCACTTGAGCCCGACACTTGTGGCGGCCCGGGAAAGCATAGCCGTGAGCTCTGGATCAGACTCGGGCAACCCTGCCACACCCGAAGTGGGCAACGCAGCCGAACCTTCATCTCCAGAGGACATTAGCTCGTCCCCCGATGCAGCGATCGAAATCATATCCTCAGCCGGAGCCCCGAAAGTCACGGCTGGCCCCCCATGGGAAGGACCAGCGCACTCTCTCGGAAACTCCACTGGCGCAGCAGAGGGGGAGGGGCCCGAGGAGCCTGTTGACCCGTCGGGGAAGCCCTTACAGTAACCCTCATGTCTCCACCTAAAAGTAGCAGCCCTCTGCTTCGCAGCGGGAGGACCACTAGATCGGGGGATACGCAATGGGACTCCACCCCTTCTTAGGTATTCGAGCCTAGACCGTAAGACTGCGATGGTCATGTTCCCGCAGTGGGAACATGAGTCATTCACAAACGCTGCCTCAGCGTGCTGAACGCCCAAACACGTGAGACAACGATCGTGACCGTCAACTGGGGACAGAAATCGATAGCATACAGAAACACACGGTTTGAATGACATCTTGAAAAAGTTGCTCTTTTAGAAAAGGAAAAAAAACGCTCTTACTAGTGCTGTGAGCACTCAATGGAGAAACGCCCAGCGAGCTGTGAAAACAGCTGTTTTGTGTGTCCTCCACACTCGCGACCGCCGCTGCAATGTGCCCTCTCACCAACACCGTGACAGAATGATCCTTCTCCCAAGACTCGCTGTGAAAACACTCTTCGTAGAAACACACTGAGCTTGCAGTAATGTTTGGCTCCGAAGTAAAAAGCAAAGATGCGGTGCTTCCACTTCCTTATTTATACCCGCGCTGCGGGGCGGAGCGTGGAATGCGTGAACCGCATGCCAATGTTCACTGGCTCGTTTTTAAACACTCGAAGTAGATTGGTCTCTGAAAATGATCCCCAATTCGTCGGTCAGTTCCGACGTACGTCGAACGTGACCGACTGAAAGGGAACATGCTTTTCCATAAGTTTTCCACCACATTAAACTGCAAAAATGAGCACATTAACAAATGGCCATCCATTTATACCTATCAACACTGATTCAGTATTCTGTAACAGTGGACAAACTGTTCCTCATTTCACAGGGAAAGACGTTAACCAATAAAAACAGAAGTCATTGATATACAGAAAAAAATGCTAAAAGGGTCAGAGAAAATAAATGATATTATACATTTTTGCAAAAGACATTTGTTTAACATCATAATTCAAACTAAAAGTAAATAAATGCTACAAAACATACTGGATTTCATTGGAACATTGGGAGTCTCTCACAGAGTCTATAGAACATATACTCTGTACCCTTTAAAAAGGTTCTAATATGTACCATTTAGGTACTAATATGTACCTTTATGTTCCACTTTTGGCACTTTTTTGTACCTTTTTTCTGAGAGTGTAGGATGTCATAATATTGTGTTTTATGTAAGATGATTGAGGTGATCCTGTAATTTACCTGGCTGACCACAGCCTGTATGTCTCCAAGCAGAGCAGATGAGGCTCTTACATTATTACTCAACTCCTCAGCACATAGATCCACCTGGACAAATTCACAATAAACTGAAGATCATTTAGTCATCTTAAAGACTCCCTGTGGTGAAAATCAAGTGTTTAATGTTGTTTATATGTCTATGTGGTGTTTTTAATATGCTTTAAGAAAAACCATGTGTAAATTCATCAGTCAACACCATTCCTGAGTATTTTCTTAAAACTGCAGTGTACCAATAACAGTCTTACAAACATGGTTTGAAGTCTCCCGTTTCCTACCGTCACAAACAGGTAACAATCCGTCAACGTGCGGCAGGGCTTTTCTCCACTCACTTTCTATGATGTTCAAATCATTTCTAAGTTCAAATCGGATGCAGATTTTTAGAAGGCAGCTGTCTGACTCTAAAATGGCGAACAGGAACATGGTTTGTGTAATACTAACAATACACCATTAGCTGTTTGATAATGTAGTCAAGCCAAAGGCTAATCATATCAATTACCGTTATGTGTCTGGCGTTGTAAAGAGCGGTACATAAAACGCATTACCATTCTGATATATTGACTTGTAGACGACCCTGTATAATTTGCTCTTCCTCTTCTTCTTCTGAATCAGTTTCTGGTTCAAACATGGCTAAATTAAACCAATATTTCCACTTGCCATTGTGTAGCGTTTGCTATAGTTGACCGAGTGGATCAGGTTGTCTGAGCTGGTGTGATTGAGTGGAGGCGGGGACTAATTAGCATATCTGTGGTTCCGCGTATACACCTTATGTAGCCCCGCCCTTTTCAGCATCACGCTCATTGTGTTCTGTCTTCCGGTTTGTATTTCCACAGCATGAAGGTAAGATTTTACAGATTTATGAATGAACCGCTCGTTTTAAAATCTTCCCGGTCTACTGACATTTGTTATGACTTTCGTTAACTGTACAATAAGTAAATCCACTTCCCCAGCTAATTACTCTTTGACAGTGATGGCATAGAAATATACAGAGATATCGCAAAAACGGAAGTTCAGACACAAAATTCCAAAGATGGCTGTGTGCTTGTTTCTCTGGTGCATAAGGTCTACTAAATGAAGCAAGGGTGTAGAGTTACATTCAAGCTATTTTAAGGCAATCTACCAATCTACCAAAGCGCTATTTTGGCAAAGCGAGTATATTGAAGATACCCTTTGTGTGTGTATATATATATATATATATATAGTGGGGAGAACAAGTATTTGATACACTGCCGATTTTGCAGGTTTGCCCACTTACAAAGCATGTAGAGGTCTGTAATTTTTATCATAGGTAGTCTTCAAATGTGAGTGACGGAATCTAAAACAAAAATCCAGAAAATCACATTGTATGATTTTTAAATAATTAATTTGCATTTTGTTGCATGACATAAGTATTTGATCACATACCAACCAGTAAGAATTCCGGCTCTCACAGACCTGTTAGTTTTTCTTTAAGAAGCCCTCCTGTTCTCCACTCATTACCTGTATTAACTGCACCTGTTTGAACTCGTTACCTGTATAAAAGACACATGTCCAAACACTCAATCAAACAGACTCCAACCTCTCCACAATGGCCAAGACCAGAGAGCTGTATAAGGAAAACCGGATAAAATTGTACAAACAACAAAAGAAAAACAGAAAATCGCTCACTGCTCTTGATTGAATAACTTTAGTAGCATTAATAAGAATACATTTCTTACATGAATGCTGCTGTTAAATGCTCTGGCGAGGAGATAAACATGGCGGACTGTGTACAGCTCACTCAGGGCGGGGTCTATGCTAATAGGGCAGAGACCATCAGAACTCGTGGGCGGGGCCTGTGCGATGTGATGTCACATTGCATAGAAATTGCAAACGGCTTATTCTGAGACATTGCTTATGATTTATGGGGATTAAAAAAGGAGTGGGTTGATTATTACCATCATTCCGTCATTGCTGACACACATTTATGTTCAAACACCATATAAAAGTGAATTTTGCGTAATAGGTCCCCTTTAAGAAGCTCCCCATTGCTATGATTAAGCTCACCTGACACTGGTCCGGTCTATTTTGGCGTTCACCATGTCTCCAGCTATGTCTATGTAACACGCCCCTGGACGGCCGTAAATGCTGCTCCTTACAGCCTAAAAAAAACACAAACAGAACATTAACTGCAGAACACTGTACATTGTATATTTCGCCTACATTAGAAGCATTTAATTTCAGGACCCCATGAAATGTGTGACAAACATAGGGCAGGGCTATTTTAGTATTATTTATATATATACTACTATAGTATTTATTAATATTTTGAATTTTAAATTTGTAAAATTGCTAAAAATGTATATCGGCTAAAATGAGCCTAATCTCCTGGTACTGCGTATCTATAGCACAATGCTTAATGCTTTCATTTTGCATGCTCTTTATACGCAGAAATGCACATATACCCTTTATTCAGTTTTTTAGAGTACATACAGTGGGGAGAACAAGTATTTGATACAGTGCCGATTTTGCAGGTTTTCCTACTTACAAAACATGTAGAGGTCTGTAATTTTTATCATAGGTAGTCTTTAACTGTGAGAGATGGAATCTAAAACAAAAATCCAGAAAATCACATTGTATGATTTTTAAATAATGAATTTGCATTTTATTGCATGACATAAGTATTTGATCACCTACCAACCAGTAAGAATTCTGGCTCTCACAGACCTGTTAGTTTTTCTTTAAGAAGCCCTCCTTTTCTCCACTCATTACCTGTATTAACTGCACCTGTTTGAACTCGTTACCTGTATAAAAGACACCTGTCCACACACTCAATCAAACAGACTCCAACCTCTCCACAATGGCCAAGACCAGAGAGCTGTGTAAGTACATCAGGGACAAAATTGTAGACCTGCACAAGGCTGGGATGGGCTACAGGACAATAGGCAGGCAGCTTGGTGAGAAGGCAACAACTGTTGGCGCAATTATTCGAAAATGGAAGAAGTTCAAGATGACGGTCAATCTCCCTCGGTCTGGGGCACCATGCAAGATCTCACCTCGTGGGGCATCAACGATCATGAGGAAGGTGAGGGATCAGCCCAGAACTACACAGCAGGACCTGGTCAATGACCTGAAGAGAGCTGGGACCACAGTCTCAAAGAAAACCATTAGTAACACACTACGCTGTCATGGATTAAAATCCTGCAGCGCACGCAAGGTCCCCCTGCTCAAGCCAGCGCATGTCCAGGCCCGTCTGAAGTTTGCCAATGACCATCTGGATGATCCAGAGGAGGAATGGGAGAAGGTCATGTGGTCTGATGAGACAAAAATAGAGCTGCTTGGTCTAAACTCCAGTCGCCGTGTTTGGAGGAAGAAGAAGGATGAGTACAACCCCAAGAACACCATCCCAACCGTGAAGCATGGAGGTGGAAATATCATTCTTTGGGGATGCTTTTCTGCAAAGGGGACAGGACGACTGCACCGTATTGAGGGGAGGATAAATGGGGCCATGTATCGCGAGATCTTGGCCAACAACCTCCTTCCCTCAGTAAGAGCATTGAAGATGGGTCATGGCTGGGTATTCCAGCATGACAACGACCCGAAACACACAGCCAGGGCAACTAAGGAGTGGCTCCGTAAGAAGCATCTCAAGGTCCTGGAGACCTGGTCTCCAGACCTGAACCCAATAGAAAATCTTTGAAGGGAGCTGAAAGTCCGTATTGCCCAGTGACCTGAAGGATCTGGGGAAGGTCTGTATGGAGGAGTGGGCCAAAATCCCTGCTGCAGTGTGTGCAAACCTGGTCAAGAACTACAGGAAACGTATGATCTCTGTAATTGCAAACAAAGGTTTCTGTACCAAATATTAAGTTCTGCTTTTCTGATGTATCAAATACTTATGTCATGCAATAAAATGCAAATTAATTACTTAAAAATCATACAATGTGATTTTCTGGATTTTTGTTTTAGATTCCGTCACTCACAGTTGAAGAGTACCTATGATAAAAATTACAGACTTCTACATGCTTTGTAAGTGGGCAAACCTGCAAAATCGACAGTGTATCAAATACTTGTTCTCCCCACTGTATGATACGCACTTTTTGCATGCATTTGATATGAAATATATAATATACAAATATATCAATTCTGCGTACCAGATGCACTTAAAAGATTACTTTTGCATATAAAGAGCACGCCAAATAAAAGCATGAACTTGTGCTAACTTGTGCCAGGAGATCGTGTTGGCTAAAATATATATTAGCAAGTTTTTTGTTAAAATCATATAGATGGGCTCAAAGCTGACAGACATGGACTACAAGCCACAAAACTTGAATTTTTGATTTCATGGTGTCTTTAAACAGATTCACACTTTACTTTTTCAACTACAGCTGGTATCATCTCAAGGCTGCTTGGTCGAGCAGAAAACTTGCTATACAGACGACAAGCTTCAACCTGATGAGAAACACGAAAAAGAATATCAGCGGTGAAAGAGACACTAGAAAATATATACAAATGACTGTTTGTGTTTCTTTCCTTAGAAAGGAACTTAACACATTAAGCACATATAAATATATGAGATGAATCACTAACTATTGACTGAATTTTTGAATGTACTGACAGAACATTTATCAGTCACCAAATGCTCTTTATCTGTTGCTTAGTCAAATTCAAATCAGTATAAATACTGAGATACCAGAGGCAAACATTTCCTATCGACCCTACCTGAGGGAACTCCTGAAATGCTCCTGTGGTTTCTTGGTTCCTATCAGATGAGCCACCAATGACAATGACAGGCCTGTGATTTCAAAGAAGAGAAGAAAAGTACAAAAATGGCCCATTTGAGGTCAATTCCCTTTCATTTTAAGTGAATTCAGCAGTGTGGGAGCTACCAGCAGTTCATGTTAGCATTGGCCATTCCTCCGAGAGCATGAATCAACCCAGGTCCAGACACCACCAGGCACACAGCTGGCCTAAGGAAAAGAAATGATACTTCAGCAAAACAGCATGAGAAAAAACAAGTAAAAAAAAAGAGAAATAAAACTGACATATTCATACCATCCTGTCAAATACCCAATAGCAGATGCAGCATAGCAGGCCTGTTAGGAGATAGAAGATGCATGTAAACACAGACCCAGACAGTCTTCAATGTAATGAAATCAGGACATATTTAAAATAAAAGTGGAAAGAGAGACTGTCTTACTGCTTGTTCATTGCGCATGCCCACGTACTTGATGCCTGCTGCTTGGGCGGCCATGGCCACCTCGATGATAGGCACACCAACGATGCCAAACATGTACTCCACATTCTGCAGATGGAGTTAAATATAAGAAAAGACATACCTAATAGACAAACTAATATGTTGAATATTCGTTTTAATATTAAAATTATTTCTGGTAATCCAAGGTACAATAAAAGAAGCAGTACATTTAGGCCAGGGGTTTTCAAACTGGGGTCAGGGACCCCCAAGGAGCCACAAGAGAGGGACCATGGAAAAGTTTAGAGAAAACAGTGTAAAAAAAAAAAAAAAAAAAAAAAAAAAAAAAAAGTTTAAATAAATAAATAATAAAAATAAGATTCTATAAACACAAACAACTAAACTTGACTAAAAAAAAATTAATATTGAAAAAATAAAATTTGATTTAAATAAATACATAAGCATATACACTTGATTAAAATATATAAATAATTAATAAAAAGAATTAATGATTTAAATAAATAACAAAAAATAATTGATTAAAAAAAAAAATAATTATTTAATAAATCTGATTAAAATAAACTGATAGTAAATATTAATGCTACACAAGGAAAAAGGTTGTGAACCACATCATCATATTTTTTTTTAATTCAATTTTTAATCAAATTGTTTAAAATTTTAATGAATTTTTCACAGTATAAATAGGTTTTTTTTTTTATACATGAAAATATTATTTTTTAGGATGGTATCCCTCGCACGAGGATGATCATATTTGGAATATATAAAAGTTTGAAGCCCCTGATTTAGGCTACATATTTAGTCAAGTTGTTACAGATTTCTTTCTTTCTTTTATCTAATCATTTTTGAACATACAGTGAATTACACACAAATTGTTATATACATATTTAACTCCATGCCTAGTTTAGTGTTTGGATCACACATTTTTTGACAGCTCTGTTGCGCATGCGCGGAACCTTTGACACACTGTCCAAGTTCAATAGTATAGCAGGCGATACGCTCATTCTTTGCACACATGTTGCAAAGAATAACAGCAACAATGTCAATAAAATACAAGTTTATGACTAGGTGCTATGGACAAAGGTTTTGAATAGATAGCCTACTTTGCAAGATAATTTCATTTAAATAGCTATAAGTTACAGGAGAAGCCTAGAGAAAACACTTTTTGAAAAGCATCCGGCAACACAACACAGACCTGAGATTTGAGCGCCGCAGCGATCAGCTGAGCTCCAGTCACTTCATCCATAATCACCTTCACAACAGACTCATTTGACTCAAATACATATATCAAACTGCTCTGCTGGCCTGCTGCTCTTCTTCTGTGGTTTATATGTAAGCAAAAATGTATCCACAGTCTATGGTCTCCACCTACTGGATATACTGGACGCGTCACTGTGTTTTTTTTTTTGTTTTTACAGTCTATGGTTACAACCCGTCCCGTGTGGTCATTCATTCATTCATTCATTCATTCATTCATTCATTCATTCATTCATTCATTCATTCATTTGTTTTCTTTTTAATATTACACCACATGTATGATTTTATAAGTTGATTAGAATTATGTCCTAATATTCTTATTGATTTTTCGATTATTATTATTATTTTAATGTCACATGGACATTGCAATTTTTAGAAAGAACTTTCCTTAAAATATCTAATTATGACTGTATAAATGATTCTTTAGAATTATTAACATATTATAATTAAATATCAAACTTGATTGTTTGTTGTAAAAAAAATATTTATTTAACAACATTTCCTAGGAACATCTAATTTTTCCACCATTTACAGGTTTATGTTAAGAAACAACCACATGGTTAAATTTCTCCCAATGTTTTTCTTTAATGGTAACTCATTTAACTTTCTGTCAAATTTTGCTCATCAATATGAAATTTCCTTTGTCCGTTTACTGATAACGTACTGGTCAAACAACTGAAAATCATTCCTGAGAGTATTAGAAACCTTCTAGACAGTGTTCATTACACTTAATCAAAACTTCTTTCAATATTAACAGAAATCCTCAATATTTAATAAATATATATATTTAGTTTTATTTTCATTTATTATAAAACCTGAAAGAATAATAAGAGGGTCTTTTTTGAGACCCACTATCACAACCTGTCTGGATAATGTCCGCTTCTCTGACAGGAGTACGGATAAAAAAAAGAATTTGAAAATAACCATTCAATAACCATATTCATTCCACTGTTTCCATTCTCATATTAATGTAGCAAACAAATAAAGGATATGATCATTGAAGAGAACAACACATATACTTACTTAAACAAGTCTTTATTATAAACTCAATATATGACATGCTTTGCTTTTATCAGCTAGTTTGTAACTTTCTAAAACATTAATAACATAACAAATATTATATTAATCATTTGCGTAGTATATGAGAAAGAAACATATAGAGAAGAGTTCAAATTTCAATATGCAAAACATCATTACAGGCATAATGACTTGAGCATTCCTCAGACTGTTAGACCTAATGATTTACATGATAGACACTGAGAAACTAAAAATGAAATCTTCAGGCTAAACATCATAAATGTCATTGTGAAGATAGAGGTTGTACTTGTCGTAGCCAGTATTTTCCATATTGCTGTTTTTGTTGACCTTCACGTCCGTTTTCCTGCCCATCACTTGAGCTTCACTGTCTCTGCCTTCAAGATATGACTGCAGGATCCGGAAAAACTGCCAACATATTACGAGAACATGAATTTAAAATGCAGTAAATGCCATTTAAATATTTTTTAAAGAATAAATTAAGCTAAAAAAAGTTATAAGAAAAAGAAACACTGTCTGACTGTAATAATACAAATAAATAATATACATATTATATACAGATATGTGTAAATAATACACATAAATGTGACCCTGGACCACAAAACCAGTCATAAGTCGCACGGGTATATTTGTGGCAATAGCCAACAATACATTGTATGGGTCAAAATTATCGATTTTTCTTTTATGCCAAAAACCATTAGGATGTTAAGTAAAGATCATGTTCCATGAAGATATTTTGTAAATTTCCCACCGTAAATATATCAAAATGTTATTATTAGTAGTAATATGCATTGTTAAAGACTTCATTTGGACAACTTTAAAGGCGATTTTCTCAATATTTAGATTTTTTGCACCCTCAAATTCAAGATTTTCAAATAGTTGTGTCGGCCAAATATTGTCCTATCCTAACAAACCATACATCAACGGGAAGCTTATTTATTCAGCTTTCAGCTTACATGATGTATACATCTCAATTTCAAAAAATTGACCCTTATGACTGGTTTTGTGGTCCAGGGTCACATGTCCATAAGTCAAGTCAAGTCAAGTCACCTTCATTTATATAGCGCTTTTTACAACACAGATTCCCTAAAAGCAGCTTTACAGTGATAATAGGAAATTAATTTAGCTTTAGAAGAAAAGCTAAAGTAAGTTTTTGATTGATTCATTTCAATTAATTAAATACTTAAGTACACTCTTAGACAAAAAGGTTCTATAAAACCTTATATATAAAAATAGTATTAAATTATTTAAGACATTTCTCCTTATATAGAACCTTTTCAGCATAAAGGGGTCTTTAAAATTGAGTCAAAATTGTTTTGAGTAAAACTGAAGTGTAGCATGAATTCTGGTTGGAAAATGTAATTTTTACCTTTCTATCCTTCTGTGCCAAGTTTGAATTTTAATCACAAAAAGTTTCTAAGACTTCAACATTTTAAGCACATGCAAAATATTCCTATATAAAACATAAATACATAAATACTAATAAATTCACATATAACTCCCACAGAAGGATGAAGAACAGAGTTTGACTCACCAGTGTCCTGGTCTGTGGGTTGCTCAGAGACTTCCATTCTTCATCTGAGAGGTCCGACTCCACCGAGACCATCAGTAGTGTCATCAGAGCCAACACTTTCAACCTAGACACAAAACACACACACACACACACACACACACACACACACACACACACACACACACACACACACACACACACACACACACGCACACACACACACACACACACACACAGAGAGAGAGAGACATTACAATCCCAGCATGAAACAGTCTTTCTCAGTCAACCACATCTTCAACATCAAACCAAAAGAACTCACATGTTTGCAGTGCCTGTGATTGCCGGGTCAGTTTGCAGTTGGGTTGCCTCTGTTTCCCAAAAGCTTACTGACCTTGCTTTTATACACAGCCATACATGAACAATTCAAACCTTCTGGCAAATTGGCATTTCCTCTTTACTCAAAGAAAAACCTTGAGTGCCATAATTGATATAATTAACTTACCTTACAGCGTCATCATGGCTCCCTTAGAGACATACAACTCAGAATAGCCTCTTATAATGATGGTGGTATTTATGGCTTTAACCTTTAAAGGGGCATGGCGAATGTAAAAGACTACCGGACATATTAGTGAAATTGAAATCATAGGAAATATTTTAATCAATATGGTTGAGGACGAATGTTGACAACCAATTATTATTTTACACTAACAACCAGTGTGTGAAGGCTCAGAGAGAGACTTCAGGTCTGAAAGCAATTTTTGTTTTATATCCCACTGAAAATGATAATAAACCAGCCCGGGCAACTTCTAATGGTTCTGAACTTCTAGTTCTGAGTCATTTTATACAATTTTTTTAAAATTATGCTGTCAAATTAAGAGCTGTTCTGCTTGTCTATGAGTCTTTATCTTTCCTTGAAAATTTATCGCTTTTTCTGATATTAAAATTATACAAAGCGGTCACTTTATAGTGGTGTACGTTTGGTCTAAATATTTCTAGGGGTCATTTTTATCATTGTTGTTGGTCTTTGACAGAAGGCGAGTTTCAATCTGGGTCAAGGTCTGTAAAAGATTCTACTTTCTAAATGCTGACTTAATTCAGAAATTATGAGATTGATCAAAGCAGTTTTATTATATTAACCTATAGCCCTATTTTTTACTAGAAATAAATCTTCCTGTAATTCTAAAATTTAATATCTTTGGTAACACATTTCGATGGTCCACTTTAGACATTCTATTAACTATAAACACCTTTGCAACTACATGTCAAGCAGCAGTTATTAGATTATTAATAGACTGTCTGCTTAATATCTGCTAACACTTTATATTGATACTTCACCAACAGACTATAGGTAACTATGCAGCTACAGCTAACCGGACCCCTAACCCTAACCTAACAGTCTACTATAGTCTACTAATACTCTAATGAGAGTTAGTTGACATGTTTGGTTGTATTGATCTTTGTATTGACCTTTCAAGAACCAGTAAACCTGTCTGTTTAGTGTAACCTTCCTTAGTGCCCACAACAGCATTGCAAATAAAAAAAGTGAAAGTACCATATCATAAAAACCCATATGAAATGTAACATGAGATCAGTAAAATATCATGCTAAAGTTGATAAAAGTAAAAAAAAAAAAAAAAAAAAAAATCTTGTTCTTTAAAGGGTCTTTCTCAAACTTCTTCAAGCACCTTAACATCTCTCTTCAAGAAAGAACTTGATTTAGACCAGAATATGAATCATTAAATGTTAATTTCATGAAGGATGGATAGATTTAAAAGGCCTTTTTTTGGTCTTTTCTCCTCCTGTTAGTGTTATTAATATTGTGGTGATGATGATGATTGTGAATTGTGATGCTTTCCGGAAGGAACAAGGCACTTAACCCCAGTAACAATAGTTAACAGCCAATAAGTCTGTTAATTTTAGGGTCAATCACTACATATTAGGGGCCACTTGTCATCTCAGTCCAGACCATGTAATAACTCTGTTATGTGTTCATGAGTGACTACAACCTGAAAAGAAACTCTATGAACTCTCTAACCCAAAGGTAGTTTACATTGTTACTGCATACATTATAACCTTAACTCGCTACTCACTCTGCTCAATTTTTAAAGGAAAAATAATGATAAAATGTTGGTAAACAGTACAGAATTTATATAATCAAGTGTTATAATCAAAAATTTTCTTCAAATTTAATTAGAAATATGATGCACTGAGTGCAAACATCTTTTATTATTTATACAGTTATTTTGCTCTAGTGTAGGAAATATTTACATTTCCAAACATTATTTTTGCCAATAAGTGTAATAATCCAGTAAACACACAGACATCAGAAAATCCGATTGGAACTGTGGCAACATCTCCAAGAGGGTTATGAAAAACCTGTGTGTAAAAAGTCTACATATCCTGTTAAAATTGCAGTTTTTTGAGATGTAAAAATCACTCAAAAAAATGATAGAGCCTATAATCTCAATGCAATTAGGGACAGTGGTTCCACACAACCAACTCAGTTTTTAATTAACATTAAAGGTTTATTTTTAATCTATGCAAAATCCTTGTGTTGTGACAACACAACTGACTGAGGAAGAATCCATGTAAAATAGTTATGTCCAATCAACTCAATTCAATCACTTCGCTGTAACTTAAACTGGTTACGTTTTCTGATCATGTTTTGGTCTAGTAAAAACTAAAGTGGCAATTTTATATAACACCAGTGTTAATTAATGTGTGTTGTCCTTGATATATAAATAAAAACACAGTTTATATCTTATCTTTTTATTATGCATGCATTCATATATATACATATATATATTAAATATTTAAAACTTTATAAAAAATGTATGAACATGCTACATAAATAGCGATTTTGCTTTAAGCTGCCTGGTTCCAACTGCTGGTCCCCGACTTTGATTGCCAAGCGCTGTATTTTTTGTGGAGGTGACTGGTCCACACCTGCGTTGTCCTGTTGAAGGAACAGACATATAATCATGTAACACCGACCAGAAATTAATAAGAGAGAAAATCTAAAGAAATATTGCTTCTACAATTTCAATAAGAGGGTTCTATAAACTGAAAAGAATATGATACTAGTCATAGATTAAATTATTAAAGTGTTTACATTTTTAAATCTATTTCAATTTGAAAGAAAGGGGAAACTAACCAATGCTCTCTTCCGGTTCAGCTGGGACCTAGGCTGAAGGATGCTCTGGTCCAGGTGTGAAGTGCTTATCTGGTTCTGGCTCCTCAGTTTAAGATTCAGCTGCACCTTCTTGTCAATTTTCACACATATTTTATTTTGTGGAGGTGGGTGACAGACACCTTCCTGTTGAAGAAACAAACATAATCATGTTGGGTTGGTTTAATGAGTGCTTCTTAGACTAAATCGAAAGGCATATCTTTCTATTGTTTTGAAATATAATATAAAAGGATTTCTAATAGAGGACCTTGAAAACATAGTAGCATATTTGAGGACAATATTAAAATCTTTTGAATAAATCTGAAAATAAGTAAAACTGAGAGATGGAAGGGACTTACAGATGCTTTTGTGCTCCACGGGCAAGGCCTCTTACTCTGACTGGGCATGGGTGGATTTTGCGTTAAGCTGCCTGGTTCCAACTGCTGGTCCCGGACTTTGATTGCCAAGCGCTGTATTTTTTGTGGAGGTGACTGGTCCACACCTGCGTTGTCCTGTTGAAGGAACAGACATAAAATCATGTAACACTGACCAGAAATTAATAAGAGAGAAAATCTAAAGAAATATTGCTTCTACAATTTCAACAAGAGGGTTCTATAAACTGAAAAGAATATGATACTAGTCATAGATTAAATTATTAAAGTGTTTACATTTGTAAATCTATTTCAATTTGAAAGAAAGGAGGAAACTAACCAATGCTCTCTTCCGGTTCAGCTGGGACCTAGGCTGAAGGCTGCTCTGGTCCAGGTGTGAAGTGCTTATCTGGTTCTGGTTCCTCAGTTTAAGATTCAGCTGCACCTTCTTGTCAATTTTCACACATATTTTATTTTGTGGAGGTGGGTGACAGACACCTTCCTGTTGAAGAAACAAACATAATCATGTTGGGTTGGTTTAATGAGTGCTTAGACTAAATCGAAAGGCATATCTTTTAGAGCCCGACCGATTTATCGGTCTGTCGATTTTATCGGCCGATATGATCTGTCGCAGATATATCGGCATGCCGATATGCCACCGATATGAACGGGTGCACACGCGTCTCACAGCGCGCGAATGTTCACACACAATTATGTCAAAATGCCGGTCTTGTCGAGTATCATCGTAAACATAGTCGGTTATGTCTTAAGTGAACCTAAACATGAAATTTGCGAGTCACCGCCAGTGTTTTTGGTCATTTTCACAAGTTTCATGGCCCACAGAATATCTTGTTGTATGAATATCTGAACATGTAATATCAAAAGAAAGAACAGACCCTCTGTTTTATTCTAGCTTCATGCATTCTTTTTTTATCAACACTTGAATGTGAGTAAGTTTCATGAAAAAAGCTACATTTTGAGAAAAAAGCTGAGAAAATCGCAACTAACTTACATACAGATGGGATTCAGAACGATGATCAAAACACAGATCGAGTCCATCAACACCCCCAAAGCTTCACAGAAGCTCGTCCTGGATCTACATTTCATTCAGTAACATTAGGCAGTTTTGATTTATATGCTGTTTAATGTTGATGATCGCGTTATTTTACATATGCGTCTGCTTAAAAGATCGCTCGCTCGTTCCTGCCTCTCCTTCGCCTGTGTTTTGATCAGATTCTGTACTCGTTCAGGAGATGCGTAATAGCGCCCCCCTTCCGTATAACAGTGAAAACACGGAAAAATCTTGTTAATGGCAGGGAAGTGTTTTCTCATAAAAGACGAGATAACAAAAGACAGAGGAAAAAAATAAAAAACATAAAAAATAATTCACTCATGGCTCTTGACTGAATAACTTTAATAAGGGTTAATCTATATTTATACACTGAAGATTATGAAGTGATATTTTACATTTGATTACTATTTCTGTACCTGAAAATCTAGTTTAGACCTATATGAAAAACCTGAAAATAACTTTTTCATTTGTATGTTTGTTCTGTTGTATTTATGTATAATGTAATGTATGTATATTCTGTATATACTGCATTCTATATACAGTACCAGTCAAAAGTTTGGACACACCACTGGGAAAGTGTGTCCAAACTTTTGACTGGTACTGTACTATAATATACACAAAGAATATCGGCCGATATATCGATATCGGACTTTTTTTTTACTTCCTAATATCGGTATCGGGCCCCCAAAAGCCCATATCGGTCGGGCTCTATTGTTTGGAATATAATATAAAAGGATTTCTAATAGAGGACCTAGAAAACATAGTAGCATATTTGAGGACAATATTAAAATCTTTTGAATAAATCTGAAAATAAGTAAAACTGAGAGATGGAAGGGACTTACAGATGCTTTTGTGCTCCACGGGCAAGGCCTCTTACTCTGACTGGGCATGGGTGGATTTTGCTTTAAGCTGCCTGGTTCCAACTGCTGGTAACTGACTTTGATTGCCAAGCGCTGCATTTTTTGTGGAGGTGACTGGTCCACACCTGCATTGTCCTGTTGAAGGAACAGACATATAATCATGTAACACTGACCAGAAATTAATAAGAGAGAAAATCTAAAGAAATATTGCTTCTACAATTTCAATAAGAGG
Source organism: Coreius guichenoti (assembly GCA_039654105.1). Lineage (NCBI taxonomy): Eukaryota > Metazoa > Chordata > Actinopteri > Cypriniformes > Gobionidae > Coreius > Coreius guichenoti. Next base: position 27,616,118 of record CM077176.1, on the reverse strand, counting down.
GTTCTATAAACTGAAAAGAATATGATACTAGTCATAGATTAAATTATTAAAGTGTTTACATTTGTAAATCTATTTCAATTTGAAAGAAAGGAGGAAACTAACCAATGCTCTCTTCCGGTTCAGCTGGGACCTAGGCTGAAGGCTGCTCTGGTCCAGGTGTGAAGTGCTTATCTGTTTCTGGCTCCTCAGTTTAAGATTCAGCTGCACCTTCTTGTCAATTTTCACACACATTTTATTTTGTGGAGGTGGGTGACAGACACCTTCCTGTTGAAGAAACAAACATAATCATGTTGGGTTGGTTTAATGAGTGCTTCTTAGACTAAATCGAAAGGCATATCTTTCTATTGTTTTGAAATATAATATAAAAGGATTTCTAATAGAGGACCTAGAAAACATAGTAGCATATTTGAGGACAATATTAAAATCTTTTGAAAATAAGTAAAACAGAGATGGAAGGGACTTACAGATGCTTTTGTGCTCCACGGGCAAGGCCTCTTACTCTGACTGGGCATGGGTGGATTTTGCGTTAAGCTGCCTGGTTCCAACTGCTGGTCCCTGACTTTGATTGCCAAGCGCTGCATTTTTTGTAGAAGTGACTGGTCCACACCTGCATTGTCCTGTTGAAGGAACAGACATATAATCATGTAACACTGACCAGAAATTAATAAGAGAGAAAATCTAAAGAAATATTGCTTCTACAATTTCAATAAGAGGGTTCTATAAACTGAAAAGAATATGATACTAGTCATAGATTAAATTATTAAAGTGTTTACATTTTTAAATCTATTTCAATTTGAAAGAAAGGAAGAAACTAACCAATGCTCTCTTCCGGTTCAGCTGGGACCTAGGCTGAAGGCTGCTCTGGTCCAGGTGTGAAGTGCTTATCTGGTTCTGGCTCAGCTGAACCTTCTTGTCAATTTTCACACATATTTTATTTTGTGGAGGTGGGTGACAGACACCTTCCTGTTGAAGAAACAAACATAATCATGTTGGGTTGGTTTAATGCGTGCTTCTTAGACTAAATCGAAAGGCATATCTTTCTATTGTTTTGAAATATAATATAAAAGGATTTCTAATAGAGAACCTAGAAAACATAGTAGCATATTTGATGAGAATATTATAATTTTTGAATAAATCTGAAAATAAGTAAAACCGAGAGATGGAAGGGACTTACAGATGCTTTTGTGCTCCACGGGCAAGGCCTCTTACTCTGACTGGGCATGGGTGGTCCAGGAAGGGACTGTGCAAAGAGACTGGGCTTCTGCTGCCTCAGATGGTGAGGGATCCAGCATTTCCCTTGCTTTATGGTTCTGCCGGGCACTGCTGCTCCCTGTGGGGTCCCCTGTATGAATGGGGACAAGTTCACAGGCACAGGTGCATCTTGTGGTGCCATCTTCCTGTTCTCCTTGGCTTCCTGTTGAGAGCCGGATGCTCCCTGTGGGAAACAAGGTGGAACAAGTGCTCTCTGTGAGGTCTTAGGAGGCACAGAAGCTACACTAAAAAAAAAAAAAAAAAATCCATAAAATAACAGAAAAAGTACTGGCATCACCCACACATTATCCAGTAATTTTACGGACATTTCCGTTAACCCTAAAACACAACGCAATGAATTGCAAAATTCAAAGTACAGGTAAAACACCTGTAAAAAATAAATACGGAAAATTCCGTTAAATTAATACAGTACACTGTGCCCTATATTTTTACGGATTTATTTTAGAGTGTACCTTTGGGATATTTGGCTGCCTCTGCTGCTCCCTCTGTTTCTGCTGCTTAGGGACCCTGATGATTTCTCCCTGTTTTGGGGAACCTGCAGGCACAAGTGCTCCCTGTGAGTTCCCAGAACGCACAAGCGCACCTTTTGGGATCCTTGAGGGCATGTCTGCTCCCTTCGGAGACCCAGCGGGCACTGCCACTGCCTGTGGGGTACTGGCATGCACAGACACTCCCACTGGGGTCCTGTCAGGTAAAGGTGTGTCCTGTGGTGACTTGGCTTGGGGCTTCTGCTGTAGCAGCTCCTTCCTTAGCAGCTCAGGGATCTTTAGATTTCTCTTCTCTGGGATCTTGTCAGGGACAGTCGCTCCCTGTGCACAACAGGCAGGCTTTTGCTGCAGCATCTCCTGCTTCAGTGGCTCCGGGATCTTTACCTTTTCCCTCTTTGAGGTCTTGTCATGCACGGTTGCTCCCTGAACAGAATAAGCTTGAGGCTTCTGCTGCAGCAGCTCACTTCTCAGAGGCTCAGGGATCTTTAGCCTTTGCCTCTTTGAGATGTTGTCAGGCAGTGTTCCCTGAAGAGAAGCTTGAGGCTTCTGCTGAAGTGGCTCGGGGATCTTTAGTTTTTCCCTCTTTGAGGTCTTGTCAGGCACGGGTGCTCCCTGAACAGAATAAGCTTGAGGCTTCTGCTGCAGCAGCTCACTTCTCAGAGGCTCAGGGATCTTTAGCCTTTGCCTCTTTGAGATGTTGTCAGGCAGTGTTCCCTGAAGAGAAGCTTGAGGCTTCTGCTGAAGAGGCTCGGGGATCTTTAGTTTTTCCCTCTTTGAGGTCTTGTCAGGCACGGGTGCTCCCTGAACAGAATAAACTTGAGGCTTCTGCTGCAGCAGCTCACTTCTCAAAGGCTCAGGGATCTTTAGCCTTTGCCTCTTTGAGATGTTGTCAGGCAGTGTTCCCTGAAGAGAAGCTTGAGGCTTCTGCTGAAGAGGCTCGGGGATCTTTAGTTTTTCCCTCTTTGAGGTCTTGTCAGGCACGGGTGCTCCCTGAACAGAATAAACTTGAGGCTTCTGCTGCAGCAGCTCACTTCTCAGAGGCTCAGGGATCTTTAGCCTTTGCCTCTTTGAGATGTTGTCAGGCAGTGTTCCCTGAAGAGAAGCTTGAGGCTTCTGCTGAAGTGGCTCGGGGATCTTTAGTTTTTCCCTCTTTGAGGTCTTGTCAGGCACGGGTGCTCCCTGAACAGAATAAACTTGAGGCTTCTGCTGCAGCAGCTCACTTCTCAGAGGCTCAGGGATCTTTAGCCTTTGCCTCTTTGAGATGTTGTCAGGCAGTGTTCCCTGAAGAGAAGCTTGAGGCTTCTGCTGAAGTGGCTCGGGGATCTTTAGTTTTTCCCTCTTTGAGGTCTTGTCAGGCACGGGTGCTCCCTGAATAGAATAAGCTTGAGGCTTCTGCTGCAGCAGCTCACTTCTCAGAGGCTCAGGAATCTTTAGCCTTGGCCTCTTAGAGATGTTGTAAGGAAGTGTTCCCTGAAGAGAAGACGCTTGAGGCTTCTGCTGCTGCAGCAGCTCCTGCCTCAGAGGCTCTGGGATATTTCGTTTTCGCCTATCTGGGACCTTATCTGGCAGGGGTGCACCATGTGGGGAACCTGTGGGCACTTTTGGGGCAGGCCCAGGTGCTCTATGTAGAGACTTGTGCACAGGTGCTCCCTGTGGAGACCCAACAGCCACAGGTGCTTCCTGTGGAGACCCAACAGCCACAGGTGCTTCCTGTGGGGACTCGGCAGCCACTGGTGCTCCCTGTGGTTTTTTCTGCCTCCACTTTCTCTGCTGCTCTGTGGTCTTGAGTGTTGCATCTGAGAGCAGGGCCTTCTCAGATGCATCACTGAAGACCAGGGGTGAGGTGAGGTTCCCCCTTTTAGAACTGGCATGCACAGGCGCTACCTGTTGGGACCTGGCGGGCACAGGTGCTCCCTGTGTGGACCTGGCAGGCATGGGTGCTTCCTGTGTCTTCTTCTGCCTCCACTGCTTCGTGGTTTTCGTTGTTGCATCTGAGAAGCTTGAGTGCGGGTACTGAGCCTTCTCAGATGCATCACTGAAGACCCGGGATGTGGGGCATGAAGTTTCTCTTGCCTCCGCTGTTCCCCACCACAGCCCTGAGGTGAGCTCCCAATACTCAGGCTCCTCAGAGATGGGGTGTGAAACCTCCATTATCGCCCACCACCGCCCCGCAGCAAGGGCCATGGTGAGCTCATCTGAGAGTTCAGGAGATAAGGACTGCTCTGCATTCTCATGAAAACCGGTTGACATATTCATATTGATTTTGAAAGATGATCTAAAGAACTGAACAATACTGCCTTTGTGCAATCTATATCTGTAAAACACTGTGAAAGAAAGGGAAAGGGAAGAGATTAGTTGAGTAAACATATATGAACCTGAAAGCTAATTGTCTTAGTTAACAAAATTCTCAAAAAAAAACTTTTTTTTATTGAGTTATGTCCAGTGACTGTCCGTTAGAAGAGGCAAGGGAGGCTGAGAGTCTGTATTCAAAATGAACAATGAAGCTAAAAAAAAAAAATAAATAAAAAAATAAAAAAAAAAATTTCCAGCAGAAAAAATTTAGAATTTACCTACTAATGTACCTACTAATGTACCTAGATAATGTAAAAGTATATTTTATTGACTGCACGAATAGAAGAGGATGACAGAGATAAAGGCTCTATTCATACTAAACTAACCAATGAGAATAGATATTCAAATGAACATTCTACTGTCCAAAATGGCCGTTAAGGGCATAAGGAGGCTAAATGAAAATTACCTCCTTTTGCATATGTAAACAGTCAGAGATAACCATTAAGGCCAATCAGCTTTCAGTATCAGTTCAATGTGTCATCAGATCTACTATTGGTTGGTCAAAGAAATATAAAGGATCTCAAAGCAAGAGAGATTAAGGTCCATAAAATAATTTATCTTAATATAGGAGTGGTGGAGTTCCTCGCAAAGACAAAATAACGTCTATGTGGCTCTCCATTTGTGAATAAATGTTTAAAATGGTCATAGTCTGTATTTGGCACTGCAGGATTTGTTGATTTAATATAGGCCTACTGCAAAGTGTTGTGTTTGAGAGAGAATATAAAAAATGTCATTAAATATCAATAATGTAGGAGGATATGTGTGTATGGGAGCATAACTATCAACAAATATATTTAAAAAAAAAAAAAAAACAAATCCAATTTTCATTGGTTTGATCATTATTGTTTTTTACGTATCAGCCTCCCCGAAAACTTTCCACATAAATCACCACTGTGTAGCTATAGCATGCCTATTTAATTATCGCAATGTGCATCGAGTCAATAACATTCTATTGTTTAAGCAGATTCTTCTCTGAGTTATGAAAATATTTATTAAAATTCAAATCCCCAAACCCTGTATAAAAAGCGTACTTACGATCACTCGCCGACTCGCTACAAAATGCATAATTCTTCTGCACTCAAATGTATACTCATCAACGTTCTATAAGAATGTGGGGATCAATGACATCACAATACAGCACGGCGCTCAATAAACAAGTGTTTCTAGGCTTCGTTGAATTAAAACTGGACTTGCAATACAAATAGGCTACAAAGAGTGACTAAGCATTGTGATCCATTACTGTTCATACACATATCTGTTTTACCCTTGTACTGAAGTTTATGACTAATTCGCGGTTGTTGTTATTATTTATATACTTTTTTTCTTCTTCTTTCTTTTTTTTTCTTTTTACATTTGTACATTACAAACGGGAGCAAGCGACGCTGCGGTGGAGCAAACAGCTTGTTAAGCAGACCACTCAACCAAACTTAGTCAACATATAGGCTAGTAAAAGCCCATTTCTGATATAGCCTACATCTTAATGCACCTGTAGGCCTATGAGTTCTTGTTTTTATAGGCCTGTGCCTCATTTATGAAACGTGCTTATGCACAGATTTGATCTAGATTGTGCGTAGCCTACGCTAAAATACACGCCAATGTTCATATTTATAAAAACGATCTTTAACTTGGAAAAGTGCTAATAATAATAATAATAATAATAGCTATTGTTTTCTTATTATTAGGGATGTGCAATTCCTAATTTTCAAGACAAATGTCTGACCCATTAAGGTTTTTTTTTTTTTTTTTTTTACATGTTTTACACGTGCAAATATCATAGACAACAGAACATGAGTTTTCACATATCGTCGCATCATCACGTTATCACACACAGTTTCTGTCAATCTTGAGTACCTGTAGAGTAGTACTGCATCCTTCATATCTCCGAAAAGTCTTTAGTTTTATCATATTTATAAAAGACAGATACGCTGTACCGAGTCTTTCCGAATAAAACCGAGCGGCTGGAGGCGTATTGTGTGGGCGGAGCTAAAGAGTCACGAGCGCACGCAGCTATTGCGTTGAGAGCGTCATGGTTTATGAGGACATGGTTTGGTTTATGGACTATTCTATGTGACTTAGTAGCAAGCGGAATGGTTTTGCACGTCAGACTAGTGCGTGTTTACATAGAAAAACAATGGAATAGTATCAAAGGGAAAATTAAATGAATTCTTGATATCAACAATTGAATTTTCACGAGTTAAAATGCTAATTCTTGATATCAGTAATTGTATTTTTACTAGTGAAATGTCACCATAGGCTGCCATTCAAATTCAATTGCTGATATCAAGAATGGATTTCTTACTAGTTGAAACTTACTAGTAAAAATGCGAATTTCTGATATCAATAATTGCATTGATACTAGTGCAAATATCTATTCTTGATATCAACAATTGAATTGGTACTAGTAACAATGTTTATTTTTGATATCAATAATTCGATTGTCACTAGTAACAATGTTAATTTCTGATATCATGCATGTGATTGTTACTAGTAAGAAAGCCATTTTAGATATCTGAAATTATATTGATATCACAAATACATTTTCAGATATCAAAAATTAACATTTTTACTAGTAGCAATTCAATTGTTGATATCAAGAATAGACATTTCAACTAGTGACAATTGAATTCTTGATATCAGAAATCCGCATTTTTACCAGTAACAATGTAAGTATTGATATAAAAAAATATATTTCTACTAGTAAGAAGTACAAAGCTGATATCTGTATTCGGAATTTTAACTAGTAAGAAATGCATTTTTGATATCTGTAATAGTTTTGTCGCCATTTTAACATTTAAACACATGTAGGATATGAATTGTTGATATCAACAATTAAATTCTTGATATCAGAAATGCTGATTGATGATATCAGGAATTGAATTCTTGATATCAAAAATGACGTCATCACTCGCAGAAATACATTTATGATATCACAAATGAAATTACAACTAGTGAGAAACATACTTCTTGATATCTGTAATTTAATTCTTGATATCTGTAATTTAATTCTTACATGTTAAAATTAAATTTTCACTAGTAAAAGTTGTTATTGCAGATATCATGATTTCCTTTTTGGATATGTGCATAGTAATGAACCCCTTTTTGGATATGTGCATAGTAATGAACTCCTTTTTGGATATGTGCATAGTAATGAACTCCTTTTTGGATATGTGCATAGTAATGACGACTGCTTATAAATATTCAAATAAGAGCGTGATGTTTTCACGTGACAGAACGGCGATGTGTGAACAAACTGGCAATGGCAGTGGAGGTTTTAAGGCAAATTGAAAGGCAATGTTATGCCATTGAAAGGACGTACCACTATGGCTTTTGCGGTCAACGACATCTTCGTGCCATAGACTTGGTCGGCATTACTGGGAACGCCCACAAAAACGTCATATCCGTTTATGCCGTGGGGGAAAACAACCCATTCGAATGAAAGCGCGTAGACCTTGTTAGATGCTTTATCTTTACTTTTTGTAATGATTACGATTGATTTTTGCCTGATGCAATGCCGAAAAGTTGCTGTGTGGCGTTCTGCACGGCGTTCTGCACCTCTAATAAGTTAAACCTTAAGTTTTATACTGCCGAAACACAGACGGAGCCGTTCGTCAATTCCGAAAACCTGTGTAATACGTCCATTACAGTTAAACATTTGCACTACGTGATGCTGGTATTATTGTTGTAAATATGAAAACATAAGAGATTTCATTACTGCAATCGCAAAAGTTTGTTTAACAAAAACGCCAATATAGTCATAGCCTACTTGTCACGGGACTCGAACTGCGTCAAAAAGCAGTCAACTTATCATTAAAGCAGATTTTCACGCAAGCTATCACATAGTGTGTGAGGTTATTAATGTACAATACATTTAAAAGTCTTCTTTATTTCATGATGGGAAGGGCTGGGCTCATGTTTGTGCTTCAAGCTTACAAGCTGATATTAGTCACATTACATGTACGACATTTGAATGACATTTCTCGTCAGAATACATGCTGCTGCCCCAAATAAATCATCCAGTCTTTCGATGAAGACGGTTGCTAGAAAAAAGCAAAAAACGTTGCTGTTATTGTCAGTAATTTGAGAATAGTGTGACACTGACATGTCAACTCCAAATTTGCTTTGTAAAATGTAAATGCTGAACTAATTCATTCGTGCATGGCTGTATTAACAAGAAAAAACGAATAAATGAACAGATAAAGCTACATGAATGCAAGACAACAGAAAACTGATGGATGTCTAAACTTTATCTAAACCTGTGTCGCTGATGCCAAACAGCTCATCCGTAACTGGATTTTAGGCTTTTGACAAATGTTTGTTAAACGTGGCACGGCTGTAAATTAACGTTTGACATTAGACTCTGCGCATTTCATGTTTCTGTTCTAGCCCAAACAAATACAAACGCCCTTTGCATTGCACACGGCATATTCAGAAAAACATTTCATAGCAGAAGACAAGTTTTATGATCATTTTAAAACGTTAAATGTATGTAATACATACTCTAAATCCATTAAATTCAGTCTTAATCGAAAGACTGCATGGGTGATTTATGAATAGGCAAGTAATATTTGTGGGAGCAGCATGCATTTTGTAGAGAAAATGACACCTCTGGCCATTGCGTTGGGTCGTTTTTCCATTCACAGATACTGTACGAACAATCCGACCCAATACGGCTCAGTTTTTCTATATATCTTGCTCTGTCAAGCGGCAAAAGTGATTCTAAATAGGCTATACTGGGTTAACGCCATGCATTTGTGGGGAATGGACTGTTTTCCCCGACGCCACGCCCCCATCTATGACACGACGCCGACCATCAAATTACATTTGAACTAGTAAAAACTATAATTCTTGATATCTGTAATTGTATTTTCACTAGTTAAATGTCACCATAGGCTGCCATTCAAATTAAATTGTTGATATCAAGAATTAATTGTTGATATCAAGAATTAATCCTTGATATCAAGAATTAATCGTTGATATCAAGAATATAATTGTTGATATCACGAATTAATTGTTGATATCAATAATTAATTGTTGATCAAGAATATAATTGTTAATATCAAGAATATAATTGTTGATTATTAAGAATTAATTGTTGATATCAAGAATATAATTGTTGATATCAAGAATTGAATTGTTGATATCAAGAATTAATTGTTGATATCAAGAATTAATTGCTGATATCAAGAATTTAATTCTTGATATCAAAAATGACGTCATCACTCGCATTTCAGATCTCATGAATTCCTTTTTGGATATGTGCATAATTTAATGACAAGTGTCTACGTCGCTTATAATTATTTAAAAATCAGACTAGAATGGCGGACAAACGACGAGGCACAGCGCCACACAGCGCAAGGGAAAGGGAGAACGGCAAATTCGATTAACTCTCATGAACATAAAAAGCTATTTTCGTGTAGTTTTAATGTTTATTTGCGCCAAACGGAAATACAATAAAAACACAACAAGACATAGTCTAGGCTAAGGGGCTTTGAATAAGGGAGAAATAAGGGATTTTTAAATGTAGTTGCAGTAAATCGTGTTCATTTAGTGTAGCCTACTGACAGTCGTTTCATATTATTAGTGTAAATAGAAATATGTAAAATGCTCATAGAACACTAGCTACATGTTTTTTTCCTTCTTAACTTTACACAATAAAACATATTTGTCAAGTTTCCAGACACGATTAAATATTTTGCTTTACATTTAAAATAAGGAGACCATTTTATTTATCTCTTTTAAGATGACATATTCCTTTCTATTCCATTCTATTGTAAAGGGTAAAATTCAATAACCAAAACAACACTGTAAAACTTTGCAGTGTAAATTTGCAGTAGCCTAATTAACTGGCAGCAGCTACACCTACAAGGTACTGTTGTTTTGACAGTTTTTTACTGTAAAAAATTGTCCTAATTTATCTGTAAAATGCTGGCAGCACAGTTGCACTAAATTAAAACTCAATTTAATTAATTTCATTTGCAGAAACTGACTGCCATAAAATGGTCAATTGCCATTTATGTTAATAAACTAATATAGTGTGCTAATAATGTGAGCATAATAAAACTGTGAACTTATTTAATTTCAATTGTTTTTTTTTACTTGTTAATTAACTAGCAAACAGCTTATCACTGCACCAGCAACTACACAGTTACTGCTTTTAGATAAAGCAACATGCAGCATATCATCAGTGTTTCTGCTTGGACTGAAGCACAGGCTCTTCAGCACAATGGTGACACAAAACTCAGATAACAGAAACACTTTAAATTCTGGCATAACAGAACAACATTAAAAACAAACAGATCACCCATCATTGTGTGTGTGTGTAAAAACACATGAATTAACACGTCAACATTTACTTTCCTGATTAGTCATTGAGTTTACATACATTTTTACAGTAAACTACTGGCAGCAGCTTCACAAAGTACTGCTTTCTACAGTTTGCTTACTGTAAACTTAATTTACAGTTTATTGTTGTTAAACTACATTTCAGCAGAGGAGGATTAAACAACTCCAGTCCACAAACAGCATTACCAGCTTCACTTATTTCTAACCAGGGGTGTGTTTCCCAAAAGCATCGTTAGCAAACTATGGTTGCAAGTTCCATTGAATTCCATTAGTAATGACAGAACTTGCGCCCAGTTGGCTCCTGGAAACACACCCCCGTTTTGACTTTTTCTTTCATAAATCTACAGAAGCTCTTAGTGAGAAATAACAGATACTTGTATTTAGATGTTGGTGTTTTATTGAAAATGTCTGGTTACCATTATAGTGATCAGTATTTGCTTTAGTTGGGCTACTGACCTTTTATTTCTTAGTTCTTTTGGCTGCTGCGATGTGTTTATAAGACATGTTTGCTATAGCAAAAACAAAAAGCCAAGAAAAGATGTGATTGTGATGTGGCTTATTTATTGATGATGATTTAATCATCACGTAGCGGCCTGACTCACTGGTCTCATCAAGTGTCAAGTCCGTTATTGACAGTGTTATGTTTTTAATGCACTTTACTTTAATGCACTTCACATTACCACAATTGTGATACCGCCGCAGTCAATTATAAAGGATTTTCAACCACACTGTTCACAAAAACATTTGAAAATCTATTATATATATTTTTTCAAATAGGCTATAGGATTATGTCTTAAGCAACTGTCAGATGGGTTAGTGTATCAGATCCAGTGTCCGTAAAATGGCTATCATTCATCTTATCTAATGTAGGCCTATTTCAAGAACTGGACATGTTATATAAAAATATTCTAATGCAAGTTATTAGCACATTAGGCACAGTGTATCATGTTATATTTTACCCACACATTGGTCCCAATGGTCAAGAAAATCAGAGCTGGGTAGAGAGTGTAAATAGTTTGGCTCATCATTAGGCTATCCCATAAGAGAAAGTGTCGGTGTACATAATACATCAAAATTTATAGTGAAAAAAAAGTTCAGCAGCAATAACATTGCATTACACTGTGTTCTATCGCACTCACACCCGTAGAATTTGGGCACGCTTTATGACGACTCATTCTGTATATCCATATGTAAATATCATGGAACGATATAAAAATCGTCCAGCAAAACGTTCAAACTTTGTTTGACTCATTACACATCTTTCGTTTTGGTTGTATTTTTATTTGATGCATTAGAAAGTGTAATTAAAACAAAAATAAACATACAGTGGGGAGAACAAGTATTTGATACACTGCCAATTTTGCAGGTTTTCCTACTTACAAAGCATGTAGAGGTCTGTAATTTTTATCATAGGTACACTTCAACTGTGAGAGACGGAATCTAAAACAAAAATCCAGAAAATCACATTGTATGATTTTTAAATAATTAATTTGCATTTTATTGCATGACATAAGTATTTGATCACCTACCAACCAGTAAGAATTCCGGCTCTCACAGACCTGTTAGTTTTTCTTTAAGAAGCCCCCCTGTTCTCCACTCATTACCTGTATTAACTGCACCTGTTTGAACTCGTTACCTGTATAAAAGACACCTGTCCACACACTCAATCAAACAGTCTCCAACCTCTCCACAATGGCCAAGACCAGAGAGCTGTGTAAGGACATCAGGAATAAAATTGTAGACCTGCACAAGGCTGGGATGGGCTACAGGACAATAGGCAAGCAGCTTGGTGAGAAGGTAACAACTGTTGGCGCAATTATTAGAAAATGGAAGAAGTTCAAGATGACGGTCAATCTCCCTCGGTCTGGGGCACCATGCAAGATCTCACCTCGTGGGGCATCAATGATCATGCGGAAGGTGAGGGATCAGCCCAGAACTACACGGCAGGACCTGGTCAATGAACTGAAGAGAGCTGGGACCACAGTCTCAAAGAAAACCATTAGTAACACACTACGCCGTCATGGATTAAAATCCTGCAGCACATGCAAGGTCCCCCTGCTCAAGCCAGCGCATGTCCAGGCCCGTCTGAAATTTGCCAATGACCATCTGGATGATCCAGAGGAGGAATGGGAGAAGGTCATGTGGTCTGATGAGACAAAAATAGAGCTTTTTGGTCTAAACTCCGCTCGCCGTGTTTGGAGGAAGAAGAAGGATGAGTACAACCTCAAGAACACCATCCCAACCGTGAAGCATGGAGGTGGAAACATCATTCTTTGGGATTGCTTTTCTGCAAAGGGGACAGGACGACTGCACCGTATTGAGGGGAGGATGGATGGGGCCATGTATCACAACCTCCTTCCCTCAGTAAGAGCATTGAAGATGGGTCGTGGCTGGGTCTTCCAGCATGACAACGAGCCGAAACACACAGCCAGGGCAATTAAGGAGTGGCTCCATAAGAAGCATCTCAAGGTCCTGGAGTGGCCTAGCCAGTCTCCAGACCTGAACCCAATAGAAAATCTTTGGAGGGAGCTGAAAGTCCGTATTGCCCAGCGACAGCCCCGAAACCTGAAGGATCTGGAGAAGGTCTGTATGGAGGAGTGGGCCAAAATCCCTGCTGCAGTGTGTGCAAACCTGGTCAAGAACTACAGGAAACGTATGATCTCTGTAATTGCAAACAAAGGTTTCTGTACCAAATATTAAGTTCTGCTTTTCTGATGTATCAAATACTTATGTCATGCAATAAAATGCAAATTAATTACTTAAAAATCATACAATGTGATTTTCTGGATTTTTGTTTTAGATTCCGTCACTCACAGTTGAAGAGTACCTATGATAAAAATGACAGACTTCTACATGCTTTGTAAGTGGGCAAACCTGCAAAATCGGCAGTGTATCAAATACTTGTTCTCCCCACTGTATGAAAAAATGACATGAGGTTATGTTCAGGACAATGGTAAAATATATGATAAATACATGAATTTTTTCCGTTAATTCTCCGAAGGACCCAGTGGCCAATAAAAATAAACAGAATTAAACTACTTTTTTAAAGAATTAACAGAAAAGGCCATAATATCTTTTTTATGTTTCATTAACTAAACAAATAAATAAAGGAGGACCCGTTTCTCTGCGTGGATGTTCTTCCTCCATCTTTGGCCTAAAGAGGATTATGGGAAAACCAGATCTCATTAATATTCATGAACTCATTACCATAGCTATTCTTACATGTAAAAATGGCATTTCTAAATATCTGTAATTGTATTTTTACTAGTTAAAATATTAAGATATCAGTAATTCTATTTCCACTAGTTGCAAGGGCAATTTCAGATATCAGCTGCCTTTGTTGATATCAATAATTACATTGTTACTGGTAAAAAATGCGGATTTCTGATATCAAGAATTCAATTGTCAGTAGTTGAAATGTCTATTCTTGGTCAACAATTGAATTGCTACTATATCTGAAAATGTATTTGTGATATCAATATAATTTCAGATATCTAAAATGGCTTTCTTACTAGTAACAATCACATTCATGATATCAGAAATTAACATTGTTACTAGTAGCAATTCAATTGTTGATATCAAGAATAGATATTTGCACTAGTATCAATGTACAAACCCGATTCCAAAAAAGTTGGGACACTGTACAAATTGTGAATAAAAACAGAATGCAATGATGTGGAAGTTTCAAATTTCAATATTTTATTCAGAATACAACATAGATGACATATCAAATGTTTAAACTGAGAAAATCATTTTATCATTTATCATTTTAAGGGAAAAATAAGTTGATTTTAAATTTCATGGCATCAACACATCTCAAAAAAGTTGGGACAAGGCCATGTTTACCACTGTGTGGCATCCCCTTTTCTTTTTATAACAGTCTGCAAACGTCTGGGGACTGAGGAGACAAGTTGCTCAAGTTTAGGAATAGGAATGTTGTCCCATTCTTGTCTAATACAGGCTTCTAGTTGTTCAACTGTCTTAGGTCTTCTTTGTCACATCTTCCTCTTTATGATGCGCCAAATGTTTTCTATGGGTGAAAGATCTGGACTGCAGACTGGCCATTTCAGTACCCGGATCCTTCTACGCAGCCATGATGTTGTAATTGATGCAGTATGTGGTCTGGCATTGTCATGTTGGAAAATGCAAGGTCTTCCCTGAAAGAGACAACGTCTGGATGGGAGCATATGTTGTTCTAGAACTTGGATATACCTTTCAGCATTGATGGTGCCTTTCCAGATGTGTAAGCTGCCCATGCCACACGCACTCATGCAACCCCATACCATCAGAGATTCAGGCTTCTGAACTGAGCGCTGATAACCACTTGGGTTGTCCTTGTCCTCTTTAGTCCGGATGACATGGCGTCCCAGTTTTCCAAAAAGAACTTCAAATTTTGATTCGTCTGACCATAGAACAGTTTTCCACTTTGCCACAGTCCATTTTAAATGAGCCTTGGCCCAGAGAAAACGCCTGCGCTTCTGGATCATGTTTAGATATGGCTTCTTTTTTGACCTATAGAGTTTTAGCCGGCAACGGCGAATGGCACGGTGGATTGTGTTCACCGACAATGTTTTCTGGAAGTATTCCTGAGCCCATGTTGTGATTTCCATTACAGTAGCATTCCTGTATGTGATGCAGTGCCGTCTAAGGGCCCGAAGATCACAGGCATCCAGTATGGTTTTCCGGCCTTGACCCTTATGCACAGAGATTGTTCCAGATTCTCTGAATCTTTGAATGATATTATGCACTGTAGATGATGATAACTTCAAACTCTTTGCAATTTTTCTCTGAGAAACTCCTTTCTGATATTGCTCCACTATTTTTCGCCACAGCATTGGGGGAATTGGTGATCCTCTGCCCATCTTGACTTCTGAGAGACACTGCCACTCTGAGAGGCTCTTTTTATACCCAATCATGTTGCCAATTGACCTAATAAGTTGCAAATTGGTCCTCCAGCTGTTCCTTATATGTACATTTAACTTTTCCGGCCTCTTATTGCTACCTGTCCCAACTTCTTTGGAATGTGTAGCTCTCATGAAATCCAAAATGAGCCAATATTTAACATGACATTTCAAAATGTCTCACTTTCAACATTTGATATGTTATCTATATTCTATTGTGAATAAAATATAAGTTTATGAGATTTGTAAATTATTGCATTCCTTTTTTATTCACAATTTGTACAGTGTCCCAACTTTTTTGGAATTGGGTTTGTAATTATTGATATCAGAAATTCGCATTTTTACTAGTAAGATTTGTATTTCTGATATCTGAAATTGGAATTTCAACTAGTAAGAAATCCATTCTTGATATCAACAATTGAATTTGAATGGCAGCCTATGGTGACATTTCACTAGTGAAAATACAATTACTGATATCAAGAATTAGAGTTTTTACTAGTGGAAATTAAATTCTTAATATCAAAAATTAGCATTTTAACTTGTGAAAATGTAATTGTTGATATCAAGAATTAACGTTGTTACTAGTGGAAATGTATATAACGGCTTGCCATATTGGACTGTGGTTATGAGGCGTGTTTCAACCGAACAAGGAAAGAAAGTGCCTCTGCACTCAATTGGATAGACCTACAACCAATCAGAGCAACGGAGTAAGTGACGTACGTTGAGCAACGCATAGTTGCCAACAGAACTCAACTGATCTTTGCCGGTGTTGTAAAAAGAATTTAAGGATACACGGAGTACTTACCAACACGATCATCATTTTTGAGAGAAATAGTAAAGGTGAATGCATATACGAACAAGTTCTCCGTTTAGTAAACTAATTCAACCCAAGCGCTCTTTGGTGACGTGGCTGATCATCTGTCCATCATCGTATAAAGCCCGCCCTGACAATTTGATTGGTCCGAACAGCTCTGGTTCGAGCATAGTTGCTCCACAACGGATCAAGTCCAGACCGAACTTCCCGACCTCAAATGTTGTGGGCGGGGCTAAGTTCGGCTGGCATCCAGGCTAGTCAAGGGCAAGAACAAGACTAGAACTTGCACGCTGTTTTCTGTGCGCACACACAGAGCCATGCAGACAGCATGTGAATGGTGAATTCCTGCTCAAGTCGTACTTGCCATGGAGGTTCGGGTTGAATAACTAGTTCTTCCAATGTTTCATCATCGGACTTGCGCTTGGATTGATATGGTAAAATCGAAGCCATCGTTATGGTCTTTACTGAAAGCCTGTGGAGCTGAAGTTTATGATAATGAGCGTTTCTTTCTGATGTGCGCTGTAAGCGGTAGACCAGTCATAACAGACTGGGTCATCTGGCCAATCAGAGCAGAGTAGGCTCACGGAAAGGAGGGATTTAGAGAGACTGATTCATCCGATGAGTCATTTGAGAATCATTGAAAAATGGGGTGATGTGCAATGTATATAACCCTCGTTCCCTGATGGAGGGAACGGAGACGCCATGTCGGAGACCGACGAATAGGAATCTCGCTCGCTAGAGCCAATCTACTTTGAGTGTAACTAAACGAGCCAATGCACATTGGCATGCAATGATTGCACCAGGTGCTCATGCCACGCAGAGTGGGTATAAATGAGACACAGGTGCTTGAATCAAATTAGCTTCTTTTGTTGAGGAGCCGAGTAGGTAATTGGCACCCCAGCAGGGTACAGAGGACATGGCGACGGGACGTGGCGTCTCCGTTCCCATTCAGTCGGTCACTTCCGACGCCGTGTCGGAGACCGACGAATAGGAATCCCTACCAAAGCGCCATGGCCTCTGCCCCCTTCCAGTGCCCTGTGTGAGCCTCCTGAGCTCTCTTACCTGATGAGACGGGGCTCACACAGAGAAGTCCATCACTGCTGTTCCGCATGACCCGCTCAGTGACTATTGGATAACACTGGGAAAGCGTGCCCTAGTGGAAGGGAACGCTGCGGAACCCACATCGTACCCCGAAGGAGTTATGTGGAGTACAATGCTGAGTCGTAGCTCGCAACTGAGAGGGGGCTCCAGCCCCACTGAAGGGGGGGCTCACCCAAGGGAAAGACACAGGCTTCCGTTAGGAGCAATCATGGAAAAATATATGGGATCCCCGCAGGGTCACTCATATAACCCCAGCCCAGTACCGGTTCTCCAGGATTCAGCGGCAAGGGGCCTGATGCCAGACGCTCCACCACGTCCGGCACCGAGGGTGGTGGAAGACTCAACAGAGTTTGCTTCTGGAGAATGTAAGCGCCGTAGCGCAGCAAGCTGACAAAAGCCAGGGCCTCTCAGTGCTTCTAGCCGTTTGAGGTGAGAACACAGGAGGAAACCGGCTCTACGTGTAGGCTATAGAATCTAGCGAACGTGTTGGGTGTCGCCCAGCCCACAGCTCTACAGATGTCCGAGGCGCCACGTGCCATCGCCCAGGAGGATGCAACACTTCTAGTAGAGTGTGCTTGCACCCTGAGCGGACAGGGCACACCTTGTGCTTGGTAAGCCAAGGTGATGGCATCCACTATCCAGTGGGCCATCCTCTGCTTGGAGACAGCCTTTCCCTTCTGCTGGCCTCCGTGACAGAAAAAGAGCTGATCTGAGGTCCTGAAGCTTTGCGTTCTATCCACGTAGATCCGCAGAGCGCGGACGGGACAGAGCAAAGCTAGGGCTGGGTCTGCCTTCTCCAAGGGCAGCACTTGCAGGTTCACCACCTGGTCCCTGAAGGGAGTGGTAGGAACCTTGGGCACATAGCCAGGCTGGGGTCTCAGTACCACGTGGGTGTCACCTGGCCAAAACTCTAGGCACGATTCGTCGACCGAAAATGCCTGCAGGTCCCCTACCCTCTTGATGGAGGCCAGTGCAGCCAACAGCAAAGTCTTCATAGACAGAATCTTTAGCTCTGCCGACTGCAAAGGCTCAAATGGGGCATTCTGAAGTGCACCAGAATTGCACCAAGTGCACCATTCTCGGAGCACCAGAGCAAGGTCCCAAGAGGGTATGGAGGGAGGTCGAGGAGGATTTAACCGTCTCGCACCCCTGAGGAACCTGACGACCAGGTCGTGCTTCCCAACAGACTTACCTTCTACGTGATCGTGATAAGCAGATATTGCAGCAACATGGACTTTGAGGGTGGAGGGCGACAGCCTATGCTCCAACCCCTGTTGCAGGAAGGAAAGCACAGACGCGATCGAACATCTTTGGGGGTCTTCTCAGCGAGAAGAACACCACACGACGAACAGGTTCCACTTCGAGGCATAAGCCTGTCTCGTAGACGGTGCTCGTGCCGAAGTGATGGTGTTAACTACCTCTTGGGGTATGTCACCTAGAACCTCCGCGTCCCGCAGGGACCAGACATGAAGTTTCCAGAGGTCTGGACGCGGGTGCCAAAGGGTGCCCTGTCTCTGAGTCAGTAGGTCCTTCCTTAGAGGAATTGGCCAGTGAGGGGCGGTAGCGAGGAGCATAAGCTCCGGGAACCAAGTCCGGTTGGGCCAGTACGGTGCCACCAACAGGATCTGCTCCTCATCCTCCCTGACCTTGCACAGTGTCTGTGCAAGTAGGCTCACTGGGGGAAACGCATAATTGCGCAGGCCCCGGGGCCAGCTGTGCGTGTGTGCATCCGTGCTGAGTGTGCCCTCGGTCAGCGAATAAAACCACTGGCACTGGGATGTTTCTGGGGAAGCAAACAGGTCGACCTGTGCCACCCCAAACTGTCTCCAGATCAGCTGGACCACCTGGGGGTGGAGTCGCCATTCTCCCGGGAGCGCAGCTCGTGACAGCTCGTCGGCCACACGGTTGCGCACACCAGGGACATGAATGGCCCGAAGCAACCTCAGACACTTCTGACTCCAGAGGAGGAGATGGCGGGCGAGTTGCGACATGCGACGGGAGCGCAGACCACCTTGTCGGTTGATGTACGCAACGGTCGCAGTGTTGTCCGTACGGACCAATACATCTTTGCCCAGTAACAGCCTTTTGAGGCAGCTCAGTGCAAGATGTACTGCTAGCAACTCGAGCCAGTTCATGTGCCAATGCAGGTGCGGGCCCGTCCAAACCCCTGACACTGCATGCCCGTTGTATGTGGTCCCCCAGCACATGGCAGAGGCATCCGTGAAAAAAACCACAGCATGCCTGGACACCTGTTCCAAGGGCACCGTCGTCCGTTCGACCGAATCCAACTCCATACCGAGAAAAGAGATCCTCTGCACGGGGGAGAGTTTGCTCTTTTCCCAGTTGACCCGAAGACCCCACTGGCTGAGGTGTCAGAGCACCAGGTCCCTGTGTTTGCACAACTGATCCCTGGACTGTGCTAAAATGAGCCAGTCGTTGAGATAGTTGAGGATGCGAACGCCCTGTTCTCTCATGGGCACAAGGGCCCCCTCCGTGACCTTCGTAAAGACACGGGGGGACAGGGACAGCCCGAAGGGCAGGACTTTGTACTGATATGCTCGACCCTCGAACGCAAAGCGCAGAAATGGCCTGTGTCGTGGGAGAATCGAGACATGAAAGTACGCGTCCTTCAGGTCGATCGCTGCAAACCAATCTCGGGGACGTATGTACTCGAAAATGCGTTTCTGCGTGAGCATCTTGAACGGTAGCTTGTGAAGGCTCCGATTCAGAACTCGCAGGTCCAAGATTGGCCGTAACCCACCGGTTTTCTTGGGTACAGGGCTGTAGAAGCCTGTCTTCATATCGGCTGGAGGGACCGGCTCTATCGCGTCCTTTGCTAGTAGGACTGCGATCTCCGCACGCAGGACATGGGCATCTGCAGCATTCACCGAAATGAAGCGGACGCCCATGAACCTGGGGGGACGCCAGGTGAACTGAATCGCATAGCATAACTGGGGAGCGCTAGCCAGGCTCGCAGAGACCATACAAGCGGGACCAAAGGAACCACCGGCGTACCCACCGTGGAGCAGCGAAGTGGAATGCAGGTACCGGGCTGGGGCGGCTGTCTCGTGGAGGCGAGGTGTGAGTGTGCTGTGCAACACTTACCTGATTCCACGAGTGAGCAGGGGGTACGTGAGGAGGCTTGGTTGCATCCTCGAGCCGTCCACTGCTGCCCGCTGGCGAAGGGGGAGGATGAGTGTGGTCCGGCATTTGACCGGCCACAGCTCTCCGAGCCCCCTGAGGACCCGGAGATGGAGGAAACTGCTTTTTTATTGAAAATTTGGGTGGAACACAAAGAAAACGGAACCAAAGCTGAGGCGCTGCCGGCGGCGGGGTGGAGACAGCAGCTGACCGCCGTGGCAGGATGTGACTGATCACCTCAGTCTGCTTCTGTGTGGCCGAGAACTGCTGGGCGAAGTTCTGGACCGTGTCGCCGAAAAGGCCGGTCTGGGACACGGTGGAATTAAGGAACCTGATCTTGTCGGTTTCCCTCATGTCAGCCAGACACAGCCAGAGAGACATCGCACTGCCCGCGCCGTAACCTTCGTCGCACGAAGAGCGAGGTCCGTTGCGGTTCTCAGTTTGTGCAGAACTGCGGGATCGTGACCACCCTCGTGCAAGGTCTTCAGTGCTTGGGCCTGATGGACCTGCAACAACGCCATAGCGTGTAAGGCGGACCCAGCATCTCCACAAGCCTGGTAGGCCTTTCCGATCAGATCGGATGAGTACCTACAGGCCCGGAAGGGGAAACACGGGTTCCCCCTGGATGTGGAGTTAGGGCACAGTTGCATAGCAACCCATAGCAAGCTCTTTGTAACCCTCTGCAGGTCCGCCATCGAGGGTGGTGAGGGAGGAGGATCCACCAGGCCGGTTTCGGGCAGTAAAAGGTGCCGTCCACGACCTGGTGAGCTCCTCGTGCACCTCCGGAAAGAAAGGAACCAGGGTGGGGCGCTGAGAACCAGCACGGGCCACCCCGAGAAACCAATCGTCCAGCCTTGAGGGTTCGGGACACGGTGGAGGGTTCCACACAAGCCCGACTTTCTCAGCGGCCCGGGAAAGCATGGCCATCATTTCTGGATCCGTATCGGGCACAGCGGATCTTCCCGAAGGAGCCCCCTGCGCCGACACGTCATCTACAGAAAATTCTGACCCTCCCTCCGATGCAGCGATGGACATCTGATCATCGAGAGGAGCCCCGAAGGATACGGATGCTACACACCTCGTGGGTGGCCCACCACGTTCTGACGGCAGCTCTACTGGCTGCGAAGTGCGGGAGGGGTGAGGGTTCCCCGGGGGTTGGGTCCCTGGGGGAAGCGCGCTCACCGTAACCCTCAAATCACCCACGCTACTGCCTGAAGTAACCCTCTGTGGAGGGTTAGATTGAGGCAGAGGCAGGGGGACTCCACCCCTTGCGAGATTGAGTCTCGACCGCAACTCCGAGATGGTCATGTTCCCGCAGTGAGAACATGAGTCATCCACCAGCGCTGCCTCAGCGTGCTGAACGCCCAAACATGAGATACAGCGCTGGTGACCATCCCTCGGTGACAGGTAACCACCGCATCCAGAAACACACAGATAGAATGTCATCTTGAAAAAGACGCAAGCTCTATCTGTGTAAGCTGTTTTAGAAGGACGATCTCCTTGGTGCTGAAGCACGCAGGGGGAAGGGTCGCGGCGACACAGTCAGGGAATAGTGCAGCCTGACGTGCGCGCTCTCTCTCACGAAGGCGCTCTCTTACCAGCCGTAAGAACGGCTTTTCAGCGCTCTCCACCTAGCGCACCGAACCAGCTGTGAGAACAGCCTTTGTGTTTGCTCTAACAAAAAAAAAAGAGAGATGATCAAGGAACTACACGACCCGCTGCAGCACTGTCACACCAACACCGACTGAAGAGATCGCTTCAAAAAGGCAGGCTTCAGTCAGTTCAACTGTGTAGAAGAGAGTGATATCTGAACGAACCATTTACCACTCGGCTCCGAAGCAAAAAGCTAATTTGATGCAAGCACCTGTGTCTCATTTATACCCGTGCTGCGTGGCATGAGCACCTGGTGCAATCATTGCATGCCAATGTGCATTGGCTCGTTTAGTTACACTCGAAGTAGATTGGCTCTCGCGAGCGAGATTCCTATTCGTCGGTCTCCGACGTGGCGTCGGAAGTGACCGATTGAATGGGAACAAAAGGTTGTAAGCAGTTGTACACACAAAAATGTTCTTTGCATTCAGAATATAGGTCCAGACAGATTTCAGCCTAATAGTGATACTGAATGGCCAATTTCACATGTATTTTAAAAATACAAAATACTGTATTTGTATTTAAATAATTTTTTCCCCACAGAGTGTTTGGTATTTTATTTTGATGCATTTCAACTGAGGTATTTTTATTTTAAATACATTTTAATGTATTTGTGCCCATCTCTGCACACCAGTAATGTTTTTTTTCTTCACATTTATAAAAATGCCCTAATTGAACTAAGACCTAATCCTGGCTTAATCTAAGCCCTGTTTGTGAAACCAGGCCTAGATGTTTCAGATGTCTGATCTATGAACTGTTCATATCATGACATCTACCAGAATATACATCTCTCTCACTATAATCAATGCATGTGAGGCCCCTTTTGGTGTGGTGTGATATTGTTTTCACATTTCCTAGGAAATGATCAGTCCATATTTGTCACTGTAAATTTTAGAGTGTAATTTGACAATTCATTTTAAGTATGCTATGTTAGCAGTGTCAGTGGAAGGTGAACGTTTCCATATGAAAATGAAGCAGTTTTAATATATCTGTAAGATTTAACCATTTAATTAAACTGCATCCATAAACATACATTTACAGATAAGAACACTCACACTCACATGTTGTAAGAATACAGTTAATTCAAAACGTTAAAAACCTTTATTCTTTTTTTTTTTTTTTTTTAGATGTTCCATAACTTTACAGACAAAAACTTTCTGTAAGGACAGTGTAGCACTTTATTTTACAGTCCTGTTCCCCATGTACTATGTACTTAATTATAGAAATTGCAAATAACTAGGTTCTAACCCTGAACCTAATCCTAAACCTTATCTTAATCCACGTAGTTACCTTATATTACCCAGTACTTTCTAAGTGCACGTACTGTAAAATAAAGTGCAACCAGACAAAGTTATTTCTTTTTTTGAAAAGATGCATTGCAAAGCATAGTGACGCAGGCGATCAGGGTGACATACTCCTGGAAGTCCACAGCGCCATCAGCATTTGCATCCAGATCCTTAAATATCTTGTCCAGAGCTGCCTTGTCTTGGGTTTTCTTTAACATACACAACACACACAAAAGCGTAATCAGAGACACGATCTGTACAGTGATGAATCAAACGGCCCATATTTATTAGCTCAAAATATATTCATTATGAGAATACAAAATAATGAATCTTATTTATTTTTCAAAATAATGTTATTTATTTAATAAAAAAAATTATTCTAGAAAGGAGCAATTTTAATACCTAATTTTTTAACAAAAATGTCATAATGAAAAAGAGAAATTATTTTTCAAATGTTCAATGTATGAAAGACACTCTCACCCCAAATATGTCTCCTAGCTCTGTGGTGAGCAGGTCCTTGAGCTCGCCTTTGCTCAGGGTGAACTTGTCTCCCTCCTTTCCTGAGTGTCTGTGAAAGACTTCAATCAGGATGGTCATTGCTTGTGAAATTTCTGTGAAATCAGTGTGATACAAAATAGGTGTGTCATTAATAATAATAATAATAATAATAATAATAATAATAATAATCAAAGGCTATGTGTCCACAACATCCAAAATTATTAGTAGTGGAGTCAAAAATACACATATATGAAAAGTCACGCCCAGCAACAGCATAACACATGGAACAAGTTACACCCCTCTGGAGTCAAACATAAGGCATGGAAGAAGGAGGAGAGAAGGGATGGACCTGTAATTGTCTAAAGAGTGGGAGTTTTCAGAAAAGGAGGGGTTAAAAACGGCAGTTTTAATCACGGTCAACACCCTGAACATACCCTTTAATTAAGACAGAAGTGAAAGATAGAAAGAAAAAAGAGATCTACTCGATTTTGTCATTTGATCCTTCACCAACATGCCTACTCTTCCCAACACACAAACTCTTAAACTACTGTGTTAAAATTAACAAAAGACATATCTACCAAATAATTAATGGTTCAAAAACATATAACATATAGGGTACAACAGGGTTAAAGGCGCCCCAGGGTAAAAGGCACATTTGACTTCTTTTAAACCACTAGATGGAATTCAGCACAGCACTTTGGAAATTTGGACATTCGCTAATTTGATCTGATATTAAATGTATTTTTTTTTTTTTTTTTTTTTTAAGTAAAAATAAAAAAAAAAGCTTTGGTTTTTGTATATTTCTGTTCCCCCTTTTTTTTTTTTTTACCCTTACAATGTTATGTCATGTCTTTTGTCATTTTCAGTAAATAAAATAAAATAAATAAATAAATAGGCAAAAAAAGTATTTAAAAATGTTGTAGATTTATGTAGCAAAGGAGAATTGATAAAATGATTGACTATATTTTGAGACAAAGGTCCTGTTAATTATTTTTTTGTTTTGTTCAAGGTAATTAAAGCAACAGTTTTTCAATAATGGAAGAATATGTAAAAGTATGGTATTTGGGGGGCGAAAGGCACAATAATTAACATAATAATAAATAGCTGGCTGACTTATCCATTTGTTGATTCAGATATTTAATATTTATTAAGTTGGATGTCCACTTTAGAGAGAATCACCATATTTATAATGAAACCATCATATTTAAAAATATGATATTAATCATATCATTTAATAAATGTAATAAAATATTATAATAAAATATGTATTTGTTACTACTGTCAGGCTGTATTAAATTATTATGGGATCTCTTTCAATGCTTTCATAATCTTTACTTTTTTAAATAATTTTGTTTCCGTATTTTTAAAATGATCATATTTTAATTCGTTTATTTATTGAACAAAAATGAATTCTTTTATTTATCAAAATAAACCATAAATAGTACAAACTTTGCTAAAGTGATTGTTTTAAATGAATATTAACTTACATTATTAAAAACATATTTTAGCTAATGTATTTGTATAAATAATTTGTGCCTTTTGCCCCATGCTGGTTTTACCCCATGTGCCACCTCATACATTTATAAGATTTTTAAACAAACAAACCACTTTTATTATTTTCACACAAAATCTGTTACTCCATCAATGTTCAATAAAAACATATATTTTATCTGCAGCCATACAGTATGGGAGTAGAGAAAAGCACATTTTAACATCTTAAGATGTGGCTTTAGCCCCGTTGTACCCTATAAACTGAACTAGCTTATCAGAAAGTGTAGGCTGCAAGAATGTTTTACCCATCAAATACAGCAGTAGTGCAGCAGTGCACTACATTACAGTGCAGATCATTAGTTCACTTTAAGGCAGCAGATAGTAAAACACTCAGTAAAAAAATATAGTCTCTTACTTGACATGGTGTTCCAGAAGTTGACGGTGAGCAAGAAGTAAAAGAAAGGGAGATTTAGCGAATGAGGACTGAAGGGAAAGACTGAGTTTTATATGCAGTGAAATGCCACACCCCCCAAATTCACACCATCTCACCATCCCAACCCTTTACATGCAAACACACCTACATTTACATCCCTCTCTCATTTACTCTGCCCCCTCTTCTCTCTTTCTTATTGTTCATCCCCTTAAATCATTGAAATTCCTGTTTGCTTAGTTATTGAGTTTGCAAAAAATGAAGCAGGTTGGCCTGGCATCTCTTTGTGGCAAGTCTCTAACTGGCAAGTCTCTAACTCAGGTTAAACCAGCTCCTAACCGCACACAAACTGACAAAACATTATACTTGAGCCTTTGGACAAATCCATTGTCAATACTTGTACCTGACTGTTGATGTTAGATGGGTGTATCTGAGAACCACTTTAGTCAAACTGGAATCACTGGAAATAATTTTATACTACAGAAAGTACAGTGGGGAGAATTTTATCCCTGATGTCCTTACACAGCTCTCTGGTCTTGGCCATTGTGGAGAGGTTGGAGTCTGTTTGATTGAGTGTGTGGACAGGTGTCTTTTATACAGGTAACGAGTTCAAACAGGTGCAGTTAATACAGGTAATGAGTGGAGAACAGGAGGGCTTCTTAAAGAAAAACTAACAGGTCTGTGAGAGCCGGAATTCTTACTGGTTGGTAGGTGATCAAATACTTATGTCATGCAATAAAATGCAAATTAATTATTTAAAAATCATACAATGTGATTTTCTGGATTTTTTTTAGATTCCGTCTCTCACAGTTGAAGAGTACCTATGATAAAAATTACAGACTTCTACATGCTTTGTAAGTGGGCAAACCTGCAAAATTGGCAGTGTATCAAATACTTGTTCTCCCCACTGTACATCTAATAGTGGTTATGTTGAAACTCCAGTTGTGAAATCATTTTAAGGCCATGCTTATGCATGCTTATGCATGTTTTCTGGTATACAAAACTGCTCAAGTTGAATGAAAATGTAAAGTAGTCTTTTGCTAAATGCATACAGATGTCAACTTGTATTCATAAAAATGACCACGCCCATAATTTTTTTTCTTTTAGACTGGTAATAACTTTTAAATAAAACATAGATAGACACAAATATAGCGAGTGACCTGAAATTGAAATGAATACAACTTCTGAATGTTATAACAACAAATTCATTCTTTGAGATTAAAGTTCTGAACTTGAGATAAAGTTAATAAAGAGATAAAGTGCCAAAGTATCAGTTCAAAGATCTCTATGAGGGCCACCACAAGATGAAGACATTTTCTTGAAATATTACATTCCATGAGCTGCAGTGAAGATTAATGTTTAGTAGTTATTTGCAACTTGTCTGATCACTGAATTGGAAAAAACACTTAGAAAAAAACAATATGTGTTAAAAACACTCCATAATAGAGAATACATATACATATATCAGTGGTTAAAACTAATACGTATAATACAACTTTGGTGTTAGTTTAATATTATATGGAGGGAGGGACAATGGCAGTTGTTTGGTTTTGGAATATAATTTCAACATCATAATAACAACAGCACAAGAGAATGATGGGAATATTTAAAAGAAAAAAATTATAGTTTCATGAAATATGATTTCATTTACTCTAACATGCTAACTGATTTATTATACTGTGTCTTCTCACTTTTGGACTAAAAGCCCTGAGGGATGTTGTTTTTTAAAAAGAATATGTTTTTTCATGCATAAGAGTTTTTGCTTTTGAATAAATCCTGACAAAAATTAAGAAATGGCTTTCATTATATATATATATATATATATATATATATATATATTTTTTTTTTTTATAATAAAACAGAAGTCAAACATTGAATCTCAAACCTTAGACCCTTCTAATGATGTAGTTTGTCAAGATTATATAAAAACATTTTTACTTTATTCAATACAATAAAGATTATTACTAATTATTAATTATTAATTTAAAACATTCTAATACTGAAATTTGAATAGAACTGGAACAAATAAATGAGCCACAGCCATATCACCCTGTAGCCCAAGACTGGTTGCTCACTGAAGCTAAGCAGGGTTGAGCCTGGTCAGTACCTGGATGGGAGACCTGGGAAAACCAGGTTGCTGCTGGAAGAGGTGTTAGTGAGGCCAGCAGGGGGTGCTCACCCTGTGGTCTGTGTGGATCCTAATGCCCCAATATTCATTCGGACCATGTGACATCACCGTGCTTTATCACCGCCATTTTTGTGTCTGGTCACACAGCTGCACGACCTTCAGTCTATGGTCACAGCAGCCACAACTACCAGAGGAAGATCAACAAAACACTCCCAGAAGGTTCACAACAAGGTTACAATATGCCCGGGATATGTTGTGCTGTTAGCTGTAACAACAGTCGTCAAAGAAACAAAGAACTACAATTTCATTCGATCCCAAAGTTAGATCAGCGGAATAAATGGTTGGCTTCAACCAGAAGGGACCACTGGCAGCCAAACACCAATGCACAACATTAATAACTACTGGGACTGTCATATACATAACCCAGAGAATTCACAACGTTTTATTATAATAGTGTTCTCATTATAATGTTTAGTTGTTTCAGCGCGTTGTTGTGGGAAGAGCGCAAATTCAGATTAGCACGTAACTTAGTTCAAGCTTCACTTGTGCATTCACGTCGTTTTGTGCAGATATAAGTCGTAATATTAAGTTCTTTTTTTTCGAAAACGGTTCACTCGCATTGCATCGCTAGACACTTATGGGAAACTCCTTTTCTCGAAATATTGAAGCCTTTATTTTAAAACGCAGTGCAGCTGCACAGCCAACATAGTGCAGAGCTATAAGTGCGCTGATTGGTTGGGCTGCAGGAACTGTATGATCCTATGGTGAGGCGGCGTGACTGTGCAAACCAATAGGGGCGCGTCCCTCCGCCAGCGAGCTGAGCCTGCCAAAATGGGTGGAGCTACTGGCTATAAAAGCAGCCCATTTCGCCATAGAAATCAGATTTATTGTCCTTCAGCGACGACTCACCTCTTCGCTGATTTATCCTGCTCTGAAGCCTTCGCGCCGTCTATCAAGCCCAGCAGTGGAAAGCAGCGAATCTGCAGCAGTTCAGTGGACGGTGGCTTCCTGTTCAGCGCGCTCTGACTCGACGCCGTCATCTGCTGATTTGCCGTTCCCCTGCGGCCATCCGACGAGTATCCTTTTTAGCGAATATGCCTAAAAAAAGCACATTTTCTCTAAAAGAGCAGCGTGGCGTTGTTACAAATGCCACGTTCTAACTGTGGTACATGCAGAGCCCCTCTGCATACCACTGACGAGCACAGTGAGTGCATTTCCTGCCTGGGGAAAATCCACGCCGAAACTGCACTCACTCAGGGCAGCTGTTCTCTCTGCGAGAGCATGCTGCTTTCCTCTCTGCGCTCACAGCTAGCTTTCTTTTCAGAGAGCGACCCCGCCCCTCGCGCCCTCCCGTTTCTCGCCTCAGACCGGCAAAAGCGACACCAGGGCGAGCACAGACGCCGAACTTCTCTGCGTTCTCGCCAAGGCTGTCGAAGAGCTCGGCCTCGACTGGTCTTCACCAGAAGAGCCCACCAGAAGCCGCCTTGATGAGTGGTTCCTGCCGGGGTGCCAACAGGCCCCTCGTCAGGGATCAGCACCGTTCTTCCCTAAAGTTCACACCAAACTTACGAAAGTCATGGCGCGCCCCCTACTCGGCCCGCCTACACACTTCCGCCTCTGCAGCGCTCTCGATCTTAGATGGCGCGGAGGAAAAGGGTTATAAAAAACTACCCCCCCATAAGAAGCAGTGGCTGCACATCTCTGTCCACCCACCGCCATTGGATGGAAGGCCAAAGTGACGCATCCATCAAAGCCGTGCAGAACGACTTCAGCTCTTGCCAGCCTTGCTTATGCCTCCGCTGGTCAAGCTACCTCAGCCCTGCACACTATGGCAGTCCTCCCGGTGTTCCAGGCAAAACTCCTCTGCTCCATGGACGAGTCTGGACCGGACCCGGCAGCCTTCCGAGATCTGCACAGCGCCACTGACCTGGCCCTGCGCACCACTAAAACCACCGCCCAGTGGCCATTGAAAGGAGCATGGCCAGCCTGGTAGTGCTTGAGCGTCACCTGTGGCTCAACTTGACGGAAATCAAGGACGCGAATAAGACCGCCTTCCTTGACTCCCCCATCTCTACCACTGGTCTCTTCGGCCCCGCGGTGAGCGGCTTCGCTGAGCGCTTCATTGAGGCACAGAAGTCTTCGCAGGCCATGCGACACTTCCTACCAAAATGCACCAGCTCTGCTTCAGGTTACCCAAAGAACGCGCCGCCGGTCTCTCAGCCCCACCCAGCGGCTGACACCAGACAGTGCCCGCAGGCAGTGAAACACTTCCCGTTTCCTAAACACCAGGGCCCCCGGCCTAGGATTACGCTGGACCCTGAGCCTCGGAAGCCTTCCTGATCAGAAAGCAGAAAGGAAGAGAAAGGGGTTAAGTCTCGCTGCAGCCAGACCACCCCAGAAAAGAGCTCATGTGTTTCTCCCAGGCCCCTCTTCAGTTCAGGCGGCTGGAGATGTTCTGTTTGCAACCAAAGAGCCCATTCCAGTTCACGCACCCTTGCAACCAAACGCTGTTTCAACAGTGACCAAAATAAAACACAAAAATTCTCAACAAAAGAGCACTTTTCCTCTTCCAAACACTTTGGTGGCTGGGCCCCCGACTCACGGCGGCCCGCCTCCAAGCTTTATTCAACCCCTAGCCACTCGGGCCGAGGCCTGGGAGGCCATCCCTGATGTGTCAGAATGGGTTCTGAATATAATAAAACGAGGTTACTCGCTCCAATTCGCCAGCCAGCGAATAACATTCCTGGGAACAGTTCTCGACTCTGTCCAAATGAGAGCCTGGTTTGCGCTAGCTGCATTGTTCAGAACACCCCTCAAAACTTTTCAAAGGGCACTGGGCCTTAAGGCCTCTGCATCAACAGTACTCCAGTTAGGCCTACTGCGTATGCGCCCTCTGCAGCATTGGCTAAAGCTCTGAGTCCCGGCTCATGCTTGGCTATCTGGCCGCCTTCGTATCAGGGTAAACAGCTGTATCAAAGCCCTGGCCCCTTGGAAAGACACCAGCTGGTACCAGGCTGGTGTAAGCATGGGTCTTGTCTCGAGGAGGAAGGACATTTCTCCAACCTAGGTTGGGGAGCTCTGTGCGAGGGCAGGCCAACCTCTGGCCTCTGGTCGAGCCCGGAGAAACATCTACATATCAACTGCCTCGAGATGAGAGCGGTCGCCTTAGCCCTAGAAACCTTCCTCCCGAGCCTGGCAGGACACCACGTCTTGGTCCGGACGGACAACATGGCAGTGGTGTCCTATATAAATCGCCAGGGTGGACTCAGGTCAGGCAACCTTTACACCATGGCCAAGCGCCTCCTACTGTGGGCACAAGCCAACCTGCGCTCGCTAAGAGCAGCGCATGTACCGGGCAAATTGAACCAGGGAGAAGACATGCTGTCTCGAGACAACATTCCCCCCGGGGAATGGTCTCTCCACCCTCAAACGGTTCAGCTAATCTGGAGCATCTTCGGGAGGGCAGAGGCAGACCTCTTCGCCTCAGAAGACAACTCTCACTGCTCAACATTCTTTTCAAAGAACAGGGATGCGCTGGCCCACGAATGGCCTAGCCTTCCCCTTTATACATTCCCTCCGGTCTCGATGTTCCTGCAGGCCATTGAATGGTCAGTGTTCAGTGCTTGGCTTGGAACCAAGACCCCTATTCATGTGAAGTACCACTGGTAATTTCATTTTTACAAGAGCTATTGGACGCGGGTCGTACCCCCTCCACGCTCAAAGTATATGTGGCGGCCATAGCAGCTTTCCATGCTCTCGTGGCCGGCCAAATTCCTAGGAAGAAATGACTTAGTCGTACACTTCCTCAACGGGGCTAGGAGGCTCAACCCGCCTCGTCCCCCTTCTATACCCTCATGGGACCTATCCACGGTTCTCAGGGCCCTCAGGGTTCCCCCATTCAAGCCGCTTCAGTCGGCTGAATTAAGGCCACATTCGCTCAAAACCGCACTCCTGCTAGCCCTAGCATCGGACAACAAGGACTTACAAGCACTCTCTGTGAATGCTTCCTGCCTTGAGTTTGGGCCTAATGACTCCAAGGTCGTCCTCAAGCCAAGACATGGCTATGTACCTAAGGTGCTCTCAACTCCATTCAGAGCCCAGGTCATTTCACTGTCTGCCCTTCCCTCGTCGGAAGACGACAGAGAACTAAACCTACTCTTCCCTGTCAGGGCCCTCAGAGTCTATGTAGAGCATTCTGCCCGTTTCAGGCAGTCAGAGCAGCTCTTTATATGCTTCAGTGGCCGTACCAAAGAGCTTTCGTTCACGATGCAGAGATTATCACGTTGGAAAGTAGACGCTATCTCTTTAGCCTACGCCTTTATGGGCCTTCAGTGCCCCATAGGCATCAGAGCTCACTCCACGAGAGGCATGGCCTCCTCATGGGCCTGGTCCAGTGGCGTACCAATTGATGACATTTGTGCGGCGGCCGGGTGCTCCTCGCCGTCCACATTTGTGAGATTTTACAACTTGGAAGTCCCTGCACTGCAGGCACGAGTCCTTTCTGTATGAGTGTGTCTGGCCTCTAAGAGCCCAAACCACTAGGTACTCCTTCTGTGGGCTCCGACCCTTGTCCGGGCCCAGTTGGATTTCTGACCAAAGTTCTACTCTAAGCCTCAGGCTTTGCTCCTCAGAGCGAGGTCATCAGCTTAAATAGCACGGCGTGATTGAACTGAGTTCCCATAAGCGTCTAGCAGCGCAATACGAGTGAACTGTTTTCGAAAGGGAACTCATGTAACCTCGGTTCCCTGAGAACAACGGGAACAAGTATTGCGTAGACGGCCGTGATATTAATTCTTTCCCCGCCAGCGTTTTTAAAAAAAGTTGCCAGCCACCGCCAGGGTTTTTGATCATTTTCACAAAAATGTAATGGCCCATAGGATATTTTTTTGTATGAATATCTGAGCATGCAATGTATCAAAACAAAGAGCAGACCCTCTGCTTTTAAACAAAACAAAAAAAAAAAACGTTTTATTCTAGCTTCATGCATTCCTTTTTTATCAACACTTAAATATGGATAAGTTTCATAAAAAAAGCAACATTTTGAACAAAAAGCTGAGAAAATCACGTTTATGTCAAAGACTTCATTCAGATCAGATTCAGAACGATAATCAGACACAGATGGACTAGATCGAGTCCATCAACACCCCTGCTTGTCCTGGGTCGACATTTCATTCAGTAACATTAGGCAGTTTTGATTTATATGATGTTTAATGTTGATGATCACGTTATTTTACATATGCATCTGCTTACATACCATCGCTTGTTTTTTTGCGTTTTCTTCGCCTGTGTTTTGATCAGGAGATTCTGTACTCAGTCAGAAGATGTGTTATAGCGCCCCCTAGCATATAACATTGGAAACCCGGAAAATTCCGTGTTTGGCAGGGAAGCGTTTTCTCACAAATAACGGAAAATTCCGTGTTTGGCGGGGAAAGAGTTAAGCTTCACGTCCAAGTCTTGTCGCTTCAGTCGAATTAACCTGATTTCTATGGCGAAATGGGCTGCTTTTATAGCCAGTAGCTCTTGCCCATTTTGGTGGGCTCAGCTCGCTGGAGGCGAGACGCGCCCCTATTGGTTCGCGCAGTTACGCCACCTCGCCATAGGTTCATGCAGTTCCCGCAGCCCAACCAATCAGCGCACTTATAGCTCTGCACTATGTTGGCTGTGTAGCTGCACTGCGTTTTAAAATAAAGGCTTCAATATTTCGAGAAAAGGAGTTTTCCCATAATACTCGTTCCCGTTATTCTCAGGGAACCGACATTACGTGAGTAACCGAGTACATTATGTAGTATAAATATCTGATTAACCTCATATAGACGCGTTTCGTTTGAGGTAAACAGCCCGCAGTACTTCATTGTACCGTTGATCATCTTTAGCTTCAGTGCGCACGCTCAAACACCAATGCAAAACATTAATAATTGGGGATGTCATAATCATAACATTATAACTACACTATTGTAATAAAACGTTGTGAATTCTTTGGGCTTAGTTGCTGTGTTGTTACGAGAAGAATGAGAAGAGTGTTCATTCTCTTCAGCTTTAGTATGAGGAGCTCAAACGCCAATTATGTTATTTACAGTACTATTAAAGATGTTCATATTACTGTAATATTAAAATTTTTAATGTTTTTTTCAAAAACATAGATGCATTATTTTTTAATAACTAGCACTTGTATTGTTCTCGAATTATTTCAGTTTTCATCAACAAAGGTTTGATTAAAATCATTTCCTTATATTGTCCGTGCGAAGGCTATTTCGTTTTATTTTTCCATGGCACATGCATTTTGTTTCTTTTTATGTAGCCTAAGTAATGTTGTCCAATACTTGTTTGCATTTAGGTATTTTATTGTATTGCATTGTATTTTTAGGTTAGGCAATAGATTTTTTGGTAACACTTTCTCCGGTGTATGGCGATGGATTATATCCACCCTATTCTCGGGGGCGCTACTGTAGAAATGTCCGGAAAGATTTTAAGAGACAAAACACAGTTGGATGTAATGAATAAGGATCACAACCAATAACAGTTGTTTTTTTTCTCCCAATATCGATTTTTCTCTCAGATCGTCGTGCTGTGTTCGTTGCCATGTCGGACACAAAAACGGTGGCGAGCATAGCGGAAGTGATGTCTTCAGTACCCATGAATAGTGAAAAAAATCCCATGGCAGTTTTCATAATGAGTAGGGGTGTAACCCCGGTGTCCTGGCCAAATTCCCTCTATTGGCTTTTATCAATCTTGGCCTACTAATAATCCCCATCATTAGAATTGGCTCTATCACTCTCTCTCCTCTCCACCTATAGCTGGTGTGGAGCTTTTGTAAGCACTGAATGGACCAACTATCTGCGCAATATGACTGAAGCCCGGTTTATTAAATCACCATAGACTACTCTGCACGCGTGCTCCAAAAGTGTGATAAGATTTGCGCTAGCCGTTCCTATCGCAATAAGGCTGATTATAAAATGTGCAACGCATTTGAATTCTATTGAGAATGTACCACTTAAAGGTGCGGTATGTAGGATTGAATGGGTACTGCAGTCCAAATTCAAAATACTGGAGATCGTTTTCCCCGCCCCCTCCTCCTCAGAGTAGACGCTCACGCAGGTTGCCAGCTTGAGGACACGCAACAGGAGCGAGCGCAATTGACAATGAAAGCCACACTGTAAGTTGATGAGTTCATTTATCCGTGTTTTAATATGCTTTCGTTTATAGAGATTTTTAGATGGATGCTGAGGCTTTTGAGGTCGGGTAGAATCTGCGATCTCTGGCCTAGTTTGTTTGCTGGCTTCCATGGCTGCAATACCCTGGGGTGTCGAAATACTATTGGGTAAACCGGCAGCATGCGGTTTTGCACCGACCAAAACAAAAACAGACATTACCAAACAGAACAGAACAAAGGACATTTCATTCTACCTAACTACCCGCAAGTGCTGAATTACTACTCATACAGGTCAGTTTATTTGACCAATTAAAACTGTGAGGAAACGCAATGCTGTTTGACTCGGTCTACACTATCTAAACCGCATTTGAGTGTGTTAAGAGTTATAATGTTATTATGTGTGTTAGTTTGTTGGCTGTATGAGACTAGCAGTACATCATACTGATGATATTCTAATATTTCATCGTGTTGAGCTACATAACACTGATTCGTTTGATGTACATTTGCTCATCTGTCTAATAAAGCACATGCAAGAACTGCATCTCTGTCAAGTCGAAGTTTGTTGTGAAGGTCTCGCCATCTCGAAAACGGCACGTCGATACTGGCTCTCTTTTGATTTCTCATTTTGTTCCAAAGTCTGCTTGCCATGGTCCATTATGTTTGAACAAAACTACAACAGCGCTAGACGTTACGCAGTTGTCCACATCTGTTGCCATGGTTTCTACGGCAGTAAAAGCAGAAAGTACTCAACTGAACAAAATATATAACACTGGCCTAGTGTTTTTTTTTATTTTATATTTTACTGCAAAAATCTTACATATTGCACCTTTAAGTCCAGATGAAATAAAAAGTGACATGAAATGATTTTTTGCTGATCTTTTTCTAGTCGTGCCTGTTTAAGGGTTAAACTACTCATAACCACTTTTACTAGAATTTATCACGTTCTATTGTATTTATTGTGGTAAATATTGACTAACTTCTTGTAGAATTTATACTAGATTATCTGTTAAGGGAATAGATTTTTCACTAAAGATTTATATTAGGCCTACAACTGTGGCATGTTGTAGTTTCTATGTGTAGGCTGCTATTTTTCATAACAAATGCTAGATAAAAAAAAAAGTTAACATTGCCCAAAGCATGGTAATGAAGAGCCATCAGTGGTCTTACCTGTAATTATGTCCTTATTGTAACAAATGCTACAGTTAAACAATTACAAGAACTATGTTGCTTTTTGCCAAGTACAAGTTAAAGAGCTTTAAAGTATGGACCTTCTTGAATTATTGACTAAACAATTGGTTTTCCCCATGTGTAAAATGTATTAAAAAACCTGGCCTGACAGGAAATTAACATTTTCAGTATAAGAATATTTTAAGTAAAGTTCTTTAAGTAAAATTCTGTCAAACTGATAAGGTTTTAGGTGCTTAAATAATATAAAATACATATATCCTATGTATCGCCTATGTAACAAGTAATTGTTAACTAGGCTATCACTTTATTACAGTTATCAAACAACTTTGCATGTGGATGATATAACACAAATGACCATTTTGCAAAAATGAATAAACAAACAAACAAGCAAAAAGATAAATCTAATTTCTAAGTTTAAACCAAAACTACGCTCTTGGCTTTGGGTCTACAGTAGTACATAGTAAAGCACTATATAAATGCCTCATGCATTCATCAAATGAGTCATTGAACACTTGTATAATATTTGTGCAGTTCTAAAGCAATTAACGTAGTATTGAAAAGGAGATAAACAGAAGAAAGTAGCCTCCCTCACCCATATAATAGAATAAGCTCACTAATCTTCCATTATTG
The DNA here is from genome assembly GCA_039654105.1 of Coreius guichenoti. Classification (NCBI taxonomy): domain Eukaryota; kingdom Metazoa; phylum Chordata; class Actinopteri; order Cypriniformes; family Gobionidae; genus Coreius; species Coreius guichenoti. The sequence goes on along the minus strand of CM077176.1, from coordinate 27,579,256 downwards.
CTTTAGCATTGTTTAGAACAATGAAAGGTAGTGACCACAAGGAATACAAGTACAAATACAGAGGGTCACAATCAAATTTTTCTACTGAGGCCGCTATAGGAGAGTGGGAGAAAGACATGAGTTTGGCTTCAGCATCCCCTGGCACTGCTCTCAACATAGCAGTGATTGTTCAGAGGCAATGGGCTGGGATTCAGGAATGATGCACAAATACTGCTGACCAGTTTCACAAATGAGGCTTAAGCCTAGTCCCAGACTAAAATGCATGTTTGAGCTGTCTGAACTGAAAGCAACTCTCAATGGCATATCTTAAAACATGTCAATGCCTTTGTTTGTCAAGATGGTATTTTCAAATTTCCTAGGAAATGATCAGTCTATTTATGTGTCAGAGTGTAATTTGACAATTCATTCTAATTATGTTATTATGTTAGCAGAGTCAGTGGAAGGTGAATGCTTGAAAATTAAGCATAGTTTTAATATATCCGTAGCAGGATTTAACCGTTTAATTAAACTGCAGCTACAAACACCATAAACACACATTTACAGATAAGAACACTCACACCCACATATTGTAAGAATACAGTTTTAATTCAAAACATTAAACACCTTTATTCTTTTTTTCCAGATGTACCATAACTTTACAGACAAAACCTTTCTGTAAGGACAAAGTTATTTAGCTTTTTCCTTAGCAAAAAACTCATTGCAAAGCATAGTGACGCAGGCGATCAGGGTGACATACTCCTGGAAGTCCACAGCGCCATCAGCATTTGCATCCAGATCCTTAAATATCTTGTCCAGAGCTGCCTTGTCTTGGGTTTTCTTTAACATACACAACACACACAAAAGCGTAATCAGAGACACGATCTGTACAGTGATGAATCAAACGGCCCATATTTATTAGCTCAAAATATATTCATTATGAGAATACAAAATAATGAATCTTATTTATTTTTTAAAATAATGTTATTTATTTAATAAAAAAAAATATTCTAGAAAGGAGCAATTTTAATACCTAATTTTTTAACAGAAATGTCATAGTGAAAAGAGAAATTATTTTTCAAATGTTCAATGTATGAAAGACACTCTCACCCCAAATACGTCTCCTAGCTCTGTGGTGAGCAGGTCCTTGAGCTCGCCTTTGCTCAGGGTGAACTTGTCTCCCTCCTTTCCTGAGTGTCTGTGAAAGACTTCAATCAGGTTGCCCATTGCTTGTGAAATTTCTGTGAAATCGGTGTGATACAAAATAGGTGTGTCATTAATAATAATAATAATAATAATAATTAAAGGCTATGTGTCCACAACATCCAAAATTATTAGTAGTGGAGTCAAAAATACACATATATGAAAAGTCACGCCCAGCAACAGCATAACACATGGAACAAGTTACACCCCTCTGGAGTCAAACATAAGGCATGGAAGAAGGAGGAGAGAAGGGATGGACCTGTAATTGTCTAAAGAGTGGGAGTTTTCAGAAAAGGAGGGGTTAAAAACGGCAGTTTTATGTACGGCCAACACCCTGAACATACCCTTTAATTAAGACAGAAGTGAAAGATAGAAAGAAAAAAGAGATCTACTCGATTTTGTAATTTGATCCACCACCAACATGCCTACTCTTCCCAACACACAAACTCTTAAACTAAAACTTAAACTAAAAATTGACAAAAGACATATCTACCAAATAATTAATGGTTGAAAAACATTAAATACAGTAGCAGTGCACTACATTACACTTTGTTCAAAAATAAAAAAAATATAATGTCTCTTACTTGACATGGTGTTCCAGAAGTTGACGGCGAGCAAGAAGTGAAAGAAAATGAGACAAAGCAAGTGAGGACTGAAGGGAAAGACTGAGTTTTATATGCAGTGAAATGCCACACCCCCCGAATTCACTCCGTCTCACCATTCCAACCCTTTACACACAAACACACCTACATTTACATCTCTCTCTCTTTTACTCTGCCCTATGCCCCCCCCCCCCCCCCCCTCTCTTATTGTTCATCCCCTTAAACCATTGAAACTACTGTTTGCTTAATTATTGAGTTTGCAACAACAACAAAAAAAATATATAATAATAATAAAGCAGGTGGGCTTGGCATCTCTTGAGAAGTCTCTAACTCAGGTTAAACCAGCTCCTAACCGCACACAAACAGACAAAACATTATACTTGAGCCTTAGGACAAATCCATTGTCAATACCCGCCATTGTCAATACCTGCCCTGTCTGTCAATGTTAGCTGGGTGTATCCGAAAACTACTTTAGTCAAACTGGATGGTATACAGAACTACTATTAGATATACTTTCTGTAGATATACTTTATGTTGACACTCCAGTTGTGAAAATCATTTTCAGGCCTATACTCGCTTATGCATGCTTATGCATGTTTGCTGGTATACAAATCTGCTCAAGTTGAATGAAAACGTAAAGTAGTCTTTTGCAAAATGCATATAGATGTCACCTGCATTCATCAAAATGACCATGCCCATAATTTATTTCTTTAAGACTGGTAATATCTTTCACATAAAAACATAGATTGGTCGAATTTGAATCTGGAGCTGCTCCAGCAGCCTTAACCAGTACCGCATGGTTTAAAAGCACAGGATTATTGTCTATTAAGAAACGCTAAAAAGCAATAACACAAAGAGACTATATGTCTGCTTATTGCAGTCATTCATGGTTTGTTAGAAAAACTATGAAAAGCTGCACCAAATGTTGTGGAATACCAACAACAACAAAAAAAAAATCCTACTGACATGTTTGTGAGCTTGGCATACATATCTGACATTGCAGTGCTTCATGGGAAGCATGTTATGCCACAAAGTAGTGATTTTTTAAAAAATCTTATTTTGTGAAGTCCATTTTGAGTATTTTAGATTCCTAGAGATTCAATCTGCATTTTAAAGTGGAATATCAACAACAACAACAAAAAGGGACACAGGGACAGTATCCTCAAATGTAGACCGTTGCACCTAATCTAACCATAAAGTGTGCGTATTAGTGTCGTAAAGGGACACTGTCATAATTTACTCACCCCCATGTTGTTCCAAAATTGTGCAAATACAATGAAAGTCAGTGGGGGCCAACGTTGTTTTGGACCCCTATTGACTTTCACTGAATGAACAAAAACAGTTGAAACATTTTTCAAAATATCTTTACAATATGCACTATCCTTTTAAGGTACTAATATTAACACTAGATAAGGTACAAATGTGTTCCTTTTTGGGTACCACCCTAGTAGGATGTTTACCCCTAAAGAGACAATGTAAAAAATTCTGACAGTGCACAGCCAAACAAAACTAGTCACAGAAAATACTCCATAAGAGGAGAAATCAGGAATACTGTATAGAAAAAATATGTAAAAAAAAAATGTTTTGATTTCAATGCCAGGCTACTAGGTGGCACAGTATAATGTTTCCTGTTTGGAATAATTTCATGCACGGAAGGGTGGGCTTACACTAGTGTAACATACTGCTGAAAAAGTGAATAAAGAAATAGATGGGAATAGAGAGAATAAAGGGAAAAGGGGAGGGACATCAAATGTCAAACCAACAGAGTGAAAGAACGTGTGAAAAGCATTCAAAAGTACTGGTATTTCAGGACCAGTGACCGATTTAAAGACAGAGCTAGAAATGAGAGACATCAGGGAGGGAGAAAGAGGGAAAAAAAGGGGGCGGAGGAGATGACTGGCCTTATTTAACCCCTCTCTTTATGTAATACAGTGATGGTGACTCATTCGAGTAGAATTTCAGTTTTTTCTTCTTTCTTTTCTTTTTTTTTTTTTACCACAGTTGTTCTTGCATATGAATGCGTTTAATTTTCTTCACTTTTCTACTTTTTTTGTGCCGTTTATTTCCCTTTTTTTTCATGGGTGGTCTGTCCCTTTAAATGAGTGGGAAACATACACACATGCACATATGTGTTCATACAATGGAAGACAAACAAGAGCTCATGATTAAATCTCATGCACTCTGTGGCCAGTTTCCTCGTGAGTCACCATCCAAAACAATCTCTGAGTAAGTGGGACCTCCCTGGCGCCATTTTGACCACGAGTGTTAGTTAGAGTCAGCTTCAGACTGAGTGAGTGTATCACAGTGTGACGTGGATGGATGAGAACATGAGAGGACAGGACACGACGGAAATACTTGTTGTGGCAGGAGGTTGGCCTTTCTTTGTAGATATGCTTGTTGTTATGAATACATGAGCACAAAATGGCACAAACTCATTCACTTTTCATATCAAGTATAAAGAAGAAAGTTATAGTGTATAGATATGAAAATATAACTTTTCTGCAAGACATTATCTTTACTCTGATAAACTACAGTTGACATGAACCACTTATTATACTGTGTTGACATAGCTTGCATACAAAACACACAAACATCATGACAAACAAAATGAATATCCCCCCCCTTCCCATTCCTAATGTTAAATACGGACATCTGAGTCACTAATGAGAACTTTAAGCAAAATTGGAAAAAGATGTTAGTTTAACAGAAGACACATTTATCTCTTTTCCTGCCATAATGAACAAGCATTCATTTGAGTCATACGCAACATAACGTGGAAACATTATTTTTTTTAAAGCTCATACTAATTTGCATAATATAAAGCTGCCTGTAGTAATAAGAGAGATGGGACAAGTTGTCACACAGAGAAGTTGACAAAAGGCTTTTTAAATAGAGGTCAGGTTGGAGCAAGTTGCCACATGTATTTTAAATGTAAAACAATTTATGCAACTTTTTAATTATGATATTATTTGGCCAAAAATTGTTTGATTCTTTAGTATGCTATCTTCTATGTTTTTGCTGTTTCGTGAATTCTTTCGTATTTTATAATTGTTTTCATTTTTAAAGGGTTATGTTCTGTGTTTTGTGTGTTTCCTTTGTTCTAGTTTTCCCGCCTGTTTGATTACTGTGTTTGTTGCCCTGATTACTAATTTAAGCTTAAATCCTGCCTTATACACTATATTGCCAAAAGTTTTGGGACGCCTGCCTTTACATGCACAAGAACTTTAATGACATCCCATTCTTAATCTGTTGGGTTTAATATGGAGTTGGCCCACCCTTTGCAGCTATAACAGCTTCAACTCTTCTGGGAAGGCTTTCCACAAGGTTTAGGAGTGTGTTTATGGGAATTTTTGACCATTCTTCTAGAAGCGCATTTTTGAGGTCAGGCACTGATGTTGGACGAGGAGGCCTGCCTCGCAGTCTCTGCTCTAATTCATCCCAAAGGTGTTCTATCAGGTTGAGGTCAGGACTCTGCAGGCCAGCCAAGCTCCTCCACACCAAACTCGCTCATCCATGTCTTTATGGACCTTGCTTTGTGCACTGGTGTGCAGTCATGTTGGAACAGGAAGGGGCCATCCCCAAACTGTTCCCACAAAGTTGGGAGCATGAAATTGTCCGAAACGTCTTGGTATGCTGAAGCATTAAGAGTTCCTTTCACTGGAACTAAGGGGCCAAGCCCAACCCCTAAAGAACAACCCCACATCATAATCCCCCCTCCATCAATCTTTACACTTGGCCAAATGCAGTCTGGCAAGTACCGTTCTCCTGGCAACAGCTAAACCCAGACTTGTCCATCGGATTGCCAGACAGAGAAGCGTGATTGGTCACTCCAGAGAACACGTCTCGACTGCTTTAGAGTCCAGTGGCGGCGTGCTTTACACCACTGCATCCGACGCTTTGCATTGCACTTGGTGATGTAAGGCTTAGATGCGGCTGCTCGGCCATGGAAACCCATTCCATGAAGCTCTCTACGCACTGTTCTTGAGCTAATCTGAAGGCCACACGAAGTTTGGAGGTCTGTAGATATTGAATCTGCAGAAAGTTGGCAACTTCTGCGCACTGTGCGCCTCAGCATGCACTGACCCCGCTCTGATTTTACGTGGCCTACCACTTCGTGGCTGAGTTGCTGTTGTTCCCAATTGCTTCCACTTTGTTATAATACCACTAACAGTTGACCGTGGAATATTTAGTAGCGAGGAAATTTCACGAATGGACTTATTGTACAGGTGCCAATCTATCACAGTACCACACTTGAATTCACTGAGCTCCTGCGAGCAACCCATTCTTTCACAAATGTTTGTAGAAGCAGTCTGCATGCCTAGGTGTTTGATTTTATACACATTTGGCCATAGAAGTGATTGGAACACTTTAATTCAATGATTTGGAGGGGTGTCCCAATACTTTTGGCAATATAGTGTATTTTCCGTGTTTGCAACCCAGTGTGACATAAGGTTTGTGCCTAAACATAAACCTACCTTGACAAATATTCAGTGTGACAACTAGTCTATACTTTTCTTTCTTAACCTGTAGTTCTCTTCATTGAGAGCCATTTCCCAGAGTGCCAACTATAAGGAGATCATGGCATGAATTCAGATCAGCCTAACAATTCAAACTATGATGATTGCCAAAGAAAAAAAGACACTACCATCCAATCAGCTGCAAAGAGAAGCACAAAGTGACTTCTTTCATCACAAGTTAATTACAGACGGCCTGTTTGTGTGACTCAGACAGTAATCTAAAACATTTCTAATATAGCCCTATGAAGGGAAGCATCCAACCCTGTCACGCAGCTGAGGTTGTGTGTGTGTGTGTGTGATGAGGCCTGGACTGGTGTGAATTTTAGGGCCATTAGTGAGACTTTACATCTCTGTGAAAAATCTGATTGCTTTAGACTGGAGAGCTGCACTCCAGTCTAAAGCAATCAGATTTTTCACAGAGATGTAAAGTCTCACTAATGGCCCTAAAATTCACACCAGTCCAGGTGTGAATCAAAAATCTACTTTTTAATGAATCAAAAAGTAGATATCCAGCTAAGAGTGAATGTTCTCAGAACATTCTTGGCAAGGTTCTTTCAAAGTTATGAACAAACGTTCTTCCAGTAACGTTAATAGAACGTTTGTTCAAAGTTATCTGGTCTTTAATAACTTTATCAAAATATTAGCACAAAAATGTAATTTATACATCATTCATGGAACTTTTTTCTGAAACATTTTGTTTGAAGTTAGTTACTACTTACTACTTTGTTTCAGATGGTTCAGAGAACATTCAAAAGTAACATTCCCATAATCAGGGCTTAACTTTAACTTTTTTGCTCACCAGCCACTGTGGCTAGTGGTTTTCCAAAGTTACTAGCCAATCAGCATTTTCACAATTTTGACATCGATACCATGGGGAAAAACTGCTGTAGATATTTTTAATATTATCTCATGATTCCAATATAATTTGGCAGCTGGAATATTAGGCTGCTGTCCCTTTAAGACCTGGCACACAGACCCATAAGGCTGATTTACACTTCTGCGTTGGACCTATGCCGTGGGCTACGCGTCGATTTTCATTTATACTTCTGTGTCGTTGTCCGCATCAACGTGCAGTTACACATGCTGAGGGAGCATGATAACCCCTGAGGGAGGGGTTCTGGCAGACCAATCACAGCGCTTGCGGTCCGTGTAGAATTGACGCGTTGTTACATTTTTGGAGAAGTGCAGCATGTCAGGTTACGCCGTAGGCTACGCGTACTACACACAGCCTACGACGTAGCTACGGCATACACTCGACGCAGAAGTATAAATTGGGCTATAGCTATAGCTTACTGTGCACGCACTTTGGGTGTGAGCACAAAATCTGCGGAAATAAGTATACGTGCAATCACACGCCAAAATTCATTCAAATAAAACGAGTGAGTAAAGGGACGGTTTGTGTAACTCGCTGTCTGGAGAGATGAGAGAGAGAAAGCACATATCGTGTATCTATTCTATGGGAAATGAGTAGGATATTATGCTGCCTTCACGTGCTATTGGAATTATAAATACTAGTTTCCTAGTTAAAAAACTGGACTTGAACGCCCTCTCAAGTCAAAATTTCGTAATCACGAATCACGACTTCAGAAGTGGGAAGTACGAAATTCCCGATAGCACGTGAAGGCAGCATTAGAAGCTGTTTCAGATATTTCAGTATCGATATGTATCGAAAAGTCACGCTTTCACAATATTCAGAAATAACATTTTCATACAAAGTTCTGTCATGAAACTCTAGATGGCGCAGGCTGATAGGTCCTTAACTCAATCTGCTTGCAATCACATCATTCTATAGGGCACATCTGGTTGGTTCCTGCTGTATCAGTAGCCAATGAGCTTGCAGCTCAACCTTCAAATACTTGGTCAGCATTTGCAGCATGCTTTCAGAAACCATCCACCTTCCCCAGCTCCACCTGTATAGATCTGCTATGGGTAATTCATGTACGCTATTTTGTACAGTAGCAGCATGTCTTACTTGCTCACAGCCACATGTCGTGTATGTATTGGCAGTAGCAAGTCCTGTACTTGCTCTGCAGCAGCAGCAATAACAGCAGCAGCATAGCAGATCTATTTCTAGACCAAACATATCAACATAGTCATATCCATTACCATGCCGAACACTCCAAGATTTGTCATAACATAAATAACTTTATGGGAATGTTAGCAAACTGTTCCTAGAACATATTTTTATTAGCTGGGTAGTGTTTGTGTTCATTGTGTGCGTGTATTGATGGTTCCTGTAGGAATCGCTTTGTGTTTTGTTATTGCACTTCTATTCTTCTGTACATCAGAATGGAAAAAAAAACAAAAAAAAACACACACACACAATGTTCACACAGGCCTCCACCTCTCATGTCTCTCTTTGACTCTCTGTGTTTCCTCCTCTCTCACTCTTTCTCTCTCATTCTCTCTCTCTGTGGGCTGATAAAAGAAAATGTTTCCTGCTGCCAGCTTCTCCACTCTGGCACACTGGGATAGTAAATTTTACAGAGGAAATCCTCCAGTTTTCAGCTGCTTGTGTGCTTCCATTGTGTTTTCTCTGCTCTTGAGTACACTAAAAATTAGGTTTATCTCTCAACTGAAGTAAAGTCAAATGAAGTTTTGTTTAGTTGTAATTTGCACAGCCTATACAGTGTACGCTGCCTGGTACTGAAATGCTGCATTACAATCAGATTGAGACTAATAGAAGAGTTACACACTGTGCAGAGTATATTGACACATAAGACATAGCTACATATCTATCAATATAAAATATAAATCAAGTATATAGTGTAAAATCTGATTAGCCTATGTATCAGATTTTAAATGGGAGAATCAATTACTCTTTCTTGATTTATAGTTCTCTCAACACTAATTCATCATATTAATAAAAAAGAATATTATAGATGTTATGTAAGTTTTATTGAATAATTTTAATATTTTAACAGTATTATGTGGATGTTGATACAAAATAGGACTTAAATGTTCACTACAAAAATCCTATTAAGACCTGATCCCTAGCAACCACCCAGAACATCCTCACTTGGTGAGGAACGGTTCCAGTTATATTTCCATGTGAGCACCGCACGGTTTAGCACGGTACGATTAAACACCGGTCCCGGCCCATATTTCTCGCAAACAGCACTCAAGCATTCTCATGGAATGCCTGAAGATGTTGTCAAAGGTATAGCTAACGCATTAAAACTAAAATTATGTAGCTAGTTTGGGAAATTTTACCTTTATATATGTGACCCTGGACCACAAAACCTGTCATAAGGGTCAATTTTTTGAATTTGAGATTTGTTAGAGCTTTCCATTGGTGTATTGTTAGGTTTGTTAGGATAGGACAATATTTGGCCGAGATACAAATATTTGAAAATCTGGAATCTCAGGGTGCAAAAAAATCTAAATATTGAGAAAATCGCCTTTAAAGTTGTCCAAATGAAGTCCTTAGCAACGCATATTACTAATAATAATGAATTTTTTATATATTTACGGTAGGAAATTTACAAAATATCTTCATGGAACATGATCTTTACTTAATACGATAACGATCATTTTGACCCATACAATGTATTGTTGGCTATTGCCACAAATATACCTGTGCTTATGACTGGTTTTGTGGTCCGGGGTCACTTATGATGCGGTCATCCTTCATCGCGTGCTTATCCTCCAAACTTTTGCGTCACCAAGGCTACATACAGCCTAATCCTGATTTTGTAGCACCACACTGGAAATACAAACTGTAACCATGTCAACTGGACACAAACGGAAACTGTTCTGTGCTATGGTGATAAAGAATATTGAATAACATGCTAATCAATTGGAATTTTAAAAAAAGTCAGACGAGGACTGTTCAATTGCCTTTGTTCAGAAACATTTACCTGAACCCCAGACAAATGAAATTAACCACAGTTAATCAGTTTTATCTAAAATACTATCTATTTGGAAAGCAGTTGACTACCAAGCACGCTATTAAGAGAACAGCCAAAAATGTATGTGTGAGTGTGTGCGTGACTGAAGTAGTGTGTAGTATTGAGGTTTCTCTGTTTCTCACTTCCACCATGGTCCCTGGCTAAGTTAACTATGACTATCCAGTCATCTCTCACTAAACTTACCGCAAGGGCCACAACCCATTTTAAAATTTCCACAGGATGTATAGTTTTTTTTGGCTTGCTATTGTCACGCTTAGATGCAGGAAGGAACAAGATGATGATCAGGTAAAACAGCTTTAATAATCTACACTAGAAAATATCAACAGGCAGACAAACTCAATGCAACGTCAACGAGACTGGACAACTGAGAAGAGAACAGACAGCAAGTTAAGTACAAGTCAAATTAATGAAATAATGATAAACACCTGTGCTGATTAAATGAATTATCATGAAAACTAAAGAATGGCGGGAAAACTGAACAAAGGACGACCGGAAACTAGTGAAAACAAACTAAAAGTCCATGATAATGAAACTAAGAATGAATGTTTGTGACAGCTATACCATGTGAGCCATTTTTACACAGTGAAAGTCAGTATGTCTCTAAAGCACGCTGACATTGTCAAGTCACCTTCATTTATATAGCGCTTTCAATACAGATTGTTTCAATGCAGCTTTCATATAATGTTATGCTCAATAATGCAAACAGAATACAATTCTTCTGTGACGCAGCTCTAAAGAGACCATAGTGTTATTGTTTAGCTGAGGTCAGTTCAGTGTCGGTTCGGTTCAGTTCAATATAAGTTCATTAATTATGAAATGAGTTCAATTCAGCTATAAAGCAGCTCTGCGTCGTCCAGCTCAGTTCAAGTCTCATCCAATAGTGTCAGTGCATTAATATTGTCAAAAATATTGCAGAATATTAAGTGTCCCCAACTAAGCAAGTCAGAGGCAACAGTGGCAAGGAACCTAAACTCCATCTGTGACAGAAATAGGAGAAAGCAGGCTCGGCCTAGGGACCATTCCACACTTCTCCTGGCAAAACAAAGGTCTTTGCAGAGTCTGCAAAATGAAGGTGTGTTGGACCCCTCTGAGACTTAAAGCCCTGGGGTCTCTGCTAGTCTTAATGTGACCCTGCTTGAACAGTCACTGGATGTTCCCCAATTACCTCCATTCACTCCATTCAGCCTGCAGTCAGTGTTCGACCTGTATTATGTCATACTTTTCCCATTGCAGCTCTGAAACGTTATATTACAGCATTTCTCCTATTACAGTGACAGTCTTTAGGGTAAATCACTTTTGTTGTAACAGGTGTGTTTTTTGTTGCATGAATCTATGTACAGTGGGGGGAACAGGTATTTGATACACTGCCGATTTTGCAGGTTTTCCTACTTACAAAGCATGTAGAGGTCTGTAATTTTTATCATAGGTACACTTCAACTGTGAGAGACGGAATCTAAAACAAAAATCCAGAAAATCACATTGTATGATTTTTAAATAATTAATTTGCATTTTATTGCATAAGTATTTGATCACCTACCAACCAGTAAGAATTCCGGCTCTCACAGACCTGTTAGTTTTTCTTAAAGAAGCCCTCCTGTTCTCCACTCATTACTTGTATTAACTGCACCTGTTTGAACTCGTTACCTGTATAAAAGACACCTGTCCACACACTCAATCAAACAGACTCCAACCTCTCCACAATGGCCAAGACCAGAGACCTGTGTAAGGACATCAGGGATAAAATTGTAGACCTGCACAAGGCTGGGATGGGCTACAGGACAATAGGCAAGCAGCTTGGTGAGAAGGCAACAACTGTTGGCGCAATTATTAGAAAATGGAAGAAGTTCAAGATGACGGTCAATCTCCCTCGGTCTGGGGCACCATGCAAGATCTCACCTCGTGGGGCATCAATGATCATGAGGAAGGTGAGGGATCAGTCTCAAAGAAAACCATTAGTAACACACTACGCCGTCATGGATTAAAATCCTGCAGCGCACGCAAGGTCCCCCTGCTCAAGCCAGCGCATGTCCAGGCCCGTCTGAAGTTTGCCAATGACCATCTGGATGATCCAGAGGAGGAATGGGAGAAGGTCATGTGGTCTGATGAGACAAAAATAGAGCTTTTTGGTCTAAACTCCAGTCGCTGTGTTTGGAGGAAGAAGAAGGATGAGTACAACCCCAAGAACACCATCCCAACCGTGAAGCATGGAGGTGGAAACATCATTCTTTGGGGATGCTTTTCTGCAAAGGGGACAGGACGACTGCACCGTATTGAGGGGAGGATGGATGGGGCCATGTATCGCAAGATCTTGGCCAACAACCTCCTTCCCTCAGTAAGAGCATTGAAGATGGGTCGTGGCTGGGTCTTCCAGCATGACAACGACCCGAAACACACAGCCAGGGCAACTAAGGAGTGGCTCCGTAAGAAGCATCTCAAGGTCCTGGAGTGGCCTAGCCAGTCTCCAGACCTGAATCCAATAGAAAATCTTTGGAGGGAGCTGAAAGTCCGTATTGCCCAGCGACAGCCCCGAAACCTGAAGGATCTGGAGAAGGTCTGTATGGAGGAGTGGGCCAAAATCCCTGCTGCAGTGTGTGCAAACCTGGTCAAGAACTACAGGAAACATATGATCTCTGTAATTGCAAACAAAGGTTTCTGTACCAAATATTAAGTTCTGCTTTTCTGATGTATCGAATACTTATGTCATGCAATAAAATGAAAATTAATTATTTAAAAATCATACAATGTGATTTTCTGGATTTTTGTTTTAGATTCCGTCACTCACAGTTGAAGAGTACCTATGATAAAAATTACAGACTTCTACATGCTTTGTAAGTGGGCAAACCTGCAAAATCGGCAGTGTATCAAATACTTGTTCTCCCCACTGTAAATGTCTATTTTAAACTCCTGCATATATTTATCACCTCTGAACATGTGATTTTATGCTTGTATTTGTCTGTGTCTTGTTGGCGTTTAGTTGGCATTTCTTTTGTTCGTTTTTGAAGTTGAAGTGTTGAAACTGTCACCAAGTCACCACACCTAAATCACGTCACAGGAATGACAAGGTGGGACAGTAATGTATAAGGATCAAGTCTTCAATGGCTGTATTTAAGCTCTGAATTTTGCTCCCTTCCTAATTTAAATGATTGATTTATGGAAATGCACCAAAGGGAAATTATTTTCTGTAAGTTTCCTGCAGCATCTGAACAGGCAAAAGATGAGTCATGCCAGCCCGTATTTGAATGCGGCATAAAGGTATGCCTGTACACCTCATGCAATCATCTAGACTGTTTTACATTTTAAACAATCAGTCTTGCAGATCCAGTGTGTTCTGACATTGAGTTACAGCAAATGACCTTCCAGTAAGAGATTAATGGCTTTATAACATTAATAATTTATTATGCAATGTACTGTAGACTACAAGTCGAAAGATTAGACACACCTACTCATTCCCGGCACCAACAACACAGTAAATACACTTATGCATTTGCTAAGAATATACTTTTAAAAACTACAAGTGTAATACAATTGTACTGTTATGGTACTAATTAGGTGCAATTCTCCTCACATTATGACTTTTTTTCCAGTTTACATCATGTGGGGCGCAGAGTAATTCTTCCAGGCAAATGCCATCTGTTCCGTGTAAACAAGCCTAATCGAGATGCTGTTTGTGTGGTTTGTGTGTGTTTAGGAACATGTGGGTGTGTTCGCTCTTACATTAGACTGCTATACAGGTGCGGAGGACAGGGACTGCACTCTGGGAAAAACAATATATGCTGCAGAGAGACAGGTGTCCCTGCTGGAAGCTTCCATGCAGCACATTTCATGAATTTAATAATATAATAGGCCTACAATGTCTGTGACCACACTGAAAAGTGAAAAAAAAGAAAAATTAGTAACTCTGATTATGTTAACTCTTTTGTATAGATGGTCACATTCTTGATGCTCTTTGAATAGTTTAAAATCATGCAAGAGAACACGATCATCAGGTTTTACACAAACTCATGTGAGTGCTGTACAATGAAGACAAAAATAAATGACATACTAAAATTCATGTTCACTTTAAAAAAAAAAAAAAAAACCTGCACCAAACAAAGTCAGCTTCTGTGCCTTCAGCAAGCGCTCTGTGTGAATCATTGTCTGTGCAATCTCTTGTGCAATGCCCTGTGCCCTAATATAGATGGTATTAAATGTGGCACTGCACAAGAGCCTGAAAATCATTTTGTATTTTGCATGGATTGGACAACACGGTTCTTTTCCAATAAATAAAAAAAATTAAAAATCACACAGGCATTAATTAGTAATTTAACATGCTTTATTGTCAACACAAAAATTAAATGTGTGTGTGTGTGTTTGTGAACGTTCTTAGCATGAAATCTGTGTCTGTTCATGTGGGTTACCTGCACCATCACATGATGTTTTATGCTATGCTCTGCCTCAGAACAGCTGTATTCTGCGGTTTTTGTGCTGGCTACCAAATAGTCTAATAAATACTAGTAAAATGGTCTAAAACACTGGAAGATGACATTTGTCAATATACCTTGAGGTCCAAGAGGAACGGCAAATTCTGATCCAGATAGGACTGGGTGGTGCTCTCTGTCATGGTCACCTTTAGAATCTGACCTAGTTCTGCCTAAAAATAAACAAAAATCTATTAAAGGAATAGTTCACTTAAAAATGAAAATTCTGTCATAATTTACTCATCCTAAAATTGTTCCAAACCTGTATGAGGTTCTTTCTTCTGCTGAACACAAAAGAAGATATTTTGAAGAATGTTGGTAACCAGAAAGTTGATGGACCCCATTGACTGCCATAGTATTTTTTTCCTACTATGGCAGTCAATGGGGTCTATCAACTGATTGGTTACCGACATTCTTCAAAATATCTTCTTTTGTCTTCAGCAGAAGAAAGAACCCCTCTAGACACGCCCCTGGTTAGAGACAGGCATCACCCTTTCTCTGCCTTCACCTGCCAGGTCCAGTGTTTCATCTCAGGGTTGGAAGCACGCTTTGCGGTCGAGTGCTTCGTGCCCTTTCTAAAAATCCATGTTTATGTTAAGGGCACGCGCTGAGTGCTTCGTGCCCTTTCTAATTCCAAAATGTGGAAGCAGAGCGAAGTCCTCTAAGGGCAAGGCGGATCTGAGGACCGTTATTGTTACGAAGAGGGCTTCGTCAAATAAAGTCCTGACGCCATCAATGTCAGGCTTCTGAGGGTAGTCCCCTCCGTAGGAAGGCGGTGTCCACCTCATTATACGGTGCCTGTCTCCCTTCGGTGCCCTCAGGGGACCGTTCTGCCAACCCCGCCGCAATGCCGGGGTGTAGAGGGTCCTCGCGAGTCACCCAAGGGTGGCTCGCCCCCTCCGAGGAGGGCTTTAGAATAGTCAAGCCAGTCGTTCCCTGCCGGTTCGTCGTTTCAGGGCACTGTGCTTGCTGTTCGTGGTACACCAGTACCCTTAGTAGTTTCTGACGATATCAATGTCAGGTTTCTGAGGGTCCCCTCCATAGGAATGCGGTGTCCACCTCATTATACGGTGCCCGTCTCCCTTCGGTGCCCTCAAGAGGCCATTCTGCCAACCCCGCCGCAATGCCGGGGCGTAGAATGATGCCGTCTTCATCATTCTGCCGATTTCGTCTTCTGCGAAAGGAGGATATAAAAAGGGGTTCCTCCTCCCAGCAGGGAGTCAGGGTTTTACAGCCGTTACTTCATTGTGCCAAAGAAGGATGGAGGGTATTCATCCTTCTATAACACAGGAGGTCCTTGAGGTTTGCTTTCGGGGGAGAAGCGTACCAATATCAGGTACTTCCCTTCGGTCTAGTTTTGTAACCCCGCTTTCACGGAGTGTGTGGGGGCTGCAGTAGCGCCACGGCGCCTGCAGGGCACCCGCATACTCATTTATATCAACGATTGGTTGATCTTTTGCTCAGTAACAGAGCATATGACGGTTCAACATTGAGATGTTGTGCTTGCTCATATGGAAAAGTTGGGGTGGAGGCTGAACGCAAAGAAAAGTGTGCTTTCTCCAGTACAGAGAACCACTTATCTGGGCGTGGTATGGGATTCAGTGGCGATGCGGGCTCATCTGTCGCCTGTACGTATTGCATCGATTATCTCAGCAGTAAAGGAACCAAAGCTAGGCCGGCCACTCACTGTCAAACAGTTTCAGAAACTGTTAGGTCTTATGGCAGCTGCGTCCAAGGGGATACCTTTTGGCCTGCTGAGCATAAGACAGTGGCAGTGGTGGCTCAGAACCAAGGGGTTTTCCCCAAGGGGATACCCACTCCGCATGATCAAAGTCACGCGGCAT
Organism: Coreius guichenoti; assembly: GCA_039654105.1. Lineage (NCBI taxonomy): Eukaryota > Metazoa > Chordata > Actinopteri > Cypriniformes > Gobionidae > Coreius > Coreius guichenoti. Next base: position 27,562,746 of record CM077176.1, on the reverse strand, counting down.
GCCTTCGTGCTTTAGTCATGTGGAAAGATCCTTGGTGTATGTCCCAAAGGCCGGTGTTGGGGACTCATGTTCGTCACGTTGCGCTAACGACAGAGTCTTCCCTCGCGGGCTGAGGAGCGATCATGATTGGTCGCTCGACTCAGGGTCTGTGGCAGGTCCATCAGCTCTCATGGCACATAATCGCCTAGAAATGATGACGGTGTTTCAGGCTCTGAAGCACTTCCTGCCAGACCTCAGGGGCCACCGTGTGCTTGTTCGTTCAAGATAACGACAACACATTGGTGGTCGCATATATAAATCATCTGTGGACGTGCCCCTTATACAAGTGGAACATTAGATCCTCCTGTGGGCCCAAGGGAAACTGCTTCCATCAGGGCAGTTTTCATCCCAGGGTACCTGAACCAGGAAGCGGACATCCTGTCGAGGCAGGGGCCAAGGCCCGGGCAATGGAGACTCCACACCGAGGTGGCGGATCTCCTGTGGTTATCCAGCTCCTCCGGGACTGGACGCCATGGTACAGGAGTGGCCAAGGCTACCCCTGTATACCTTTCCCCGATTGCTCTGCTTCCGGGAGTTCTGGAGAGAGTTTGCCAGGACGGGGCCCATCTGTTATTAGTAGCCCCATACTGGCTGGCCCAAGTATGGTTCTCAGACATGGTGTCTCTCCTAGACGGCTCTCCACTGAAGATTCCGATTAGGAGGGACTCGCTCTCTCAGGCGAGTGGGTCGATTCTTCACCCCCGCCCAGCATGGTGGAAACTGTGGGCTTGGCCTCTGAGGGGGCCCAGCTCATAAGTTCAAGTCTCTCAACCAAGGTTGTTGAGACCATCCTCCACTCCAGAGCTCCCTCCACGAGGAAACTTTATGCCCTGAAGTGGAAACTTTTCACTTCATGGTGCGGAAATCACCAGTGGGACCCAGTTAACTGCCCGGTGGGTGCAGTGCTGGACTTCCTGCAGGAAAGATTCTCCGCAGGGTTAGCCCCTCCATATTAAAGGTGTATGTGGCAGCCTTAGTTGCTTACCACACTCCTTTGGGTAGTGTATCTTTGGGGCGACACCCTCTAATTGCGCGTTTCCTTCGTGGCACTTTGAGGTTAAGACCTGCAGTTCGCACTAGGGGGGCCATTATGTACAGGGCCTTTCAGAGGCTCCTTTCGAGCCTATTAAAGAAGTTCCTGAGAAGTTTCTCATGCAAAACGATCTTTTTGCTTGCTATTTCATCATTCAAGCTCTGTCAGTGGCACCCTCGTGCTTGGAATTCGTGCCTGGTATGGTTAAGGCCTTCTTACACCCTAGGCCGGGCTATATTCCGAAGGTTCCTACCAATACTGTAAGACCAGTCATACTGCAGGCCTTCTGTCCTCCTTCCTTCTGGACGTCAGACCAGGAAAGACTCAATCTGCTTTGCCCAGTTCGGGCTCTGGATGCTTATGTCCACAGAGCTGCCCTGTGGAGAGGCTGAACAGTTGTTCGTGTTGTTTGTGTGTTTCGGGTCACCCTCGAGGGGGTGCCCGGCATCTAAGCAGAGAATGAGCAAGTGGGTGGTCGAGGCCATCTCACTTGCTTATGAGGCGGCCGGTCAGCCTTCACCTTTGGCTGTATGGGCTCACTCAACCAGGAGTATGGCTGCTTCTAAAGCATTACTGTCAGGGGTATCCCTACAAGAAGCCTGTGATGCGGTGGTGTGGTTCTACTAACTTGACCTCAGCTCTACACTGGGGGCACGGGTGCTCGATTCGTAGTGCACAGTTCACATGGATGGGCATCTGGCTCCTATGGAGACATGGGGATAGCGTTCCCATACTCCCTGCATGCCCGTGATCGTCTTGCTTGAGCCTACTTCAGAAGCTGACTGTGTTTGGTGCCGGTGTGCTTTACAATTTCCTGGTGGATGATGTCACCTTATACACTGTTCGTATACACTAATGTGAGAGAAGGATTAGTAGCAGTTGGCTGAAACAGGTTCAAACCTGCTCCTGAAATACACCTAGTAAAGCTGATATTATGTACCAGTCTGTTATCTTGCTCTCTTTGACTGGTATATTGGGTATTTGAATATTGATTTTTTTTATTACAGTCATAAAATTTAACTTGAGTCTGTAATTGTGACACATAACTGACTGATCGCCTGACAACCATGGTTATTAAGGATTCAAAATGGGCAAGTTATTTGCCTTTGCATTGCAGCATAAATGTCAATGAGAAACTTCAAACAAAACTGCCTGCACTCCTATCAGCACACCTCTGTTTGATCTAGGCCTTTATGAAAAACATACATGGTAGGACAGAGTAGGGTAAGTTAACTGTGTGTGTGCATACATTTGTGGTTTGTTGTAATGAATTTTATTAAAATATAGCATACATTTCATGTGAATTTGTTTAAGAAAGATTTAAAGTCTGACTCTTTCAGACTCTTTCTTTTTCTTTTTTTTCAAAAGGTATTTTACCTGATTTTGTGAGATGTTACTACACATTCACAGAGGATGACAGCATTTGTAAAACAGAGGCGTGACAGAATCATTTGTGTCAAATAATGTTACAAAGCGATTCTCCTATAAGAACATATTTGCATGCATGTTTGCATGGAGAAAGTAGGTCAACTGAAATAGAGCTTAATTCAAGTGTACAAAAAACTTGAGCCTCTGACTTGCTTAGCTGGGGACACTTAATATTCAGCAATACTATTGACTTGGATGCACTGACACTATTGGATGAGAACTGAACTGAGCTGGATGATGACATCACTGTTTTCTAAAGAGCTGCTTTATCGCTGGTCATATTTGTTTTCATATTAGAGCTGCTTTACAGCAGAATTGAACCCTGTTTGCATCATTATTTTTATCCTTGTAAAGATGTTTTGAAACAATCTGTATTGTATTAAGCGCTATATAGGCCTAAATAAAGGTGGCTGTCTTGACTTGACTTAAACTTAGACATGTACAAATAAACTTGATTCAATCAAGTTCATCCTACATTAAGTATATGAGTAGATATAACAAGTTTCCATCATGCAGAACCACTGTTAATGATTCATTCATATTTTTTGATCGTAGGGTGAATTCAGGTTAATTGGGACACTTTTCCCCTGTCATCTCAATGGCAAAAAAGTGGCCCAATTGACCTATATCTTTACATAACATGCACTCAATGATTTAAATAAAGTTATTTTGAACACATTTAAAAATAATTAGCGAGAAGTACACATGAGTGATCAAAAGAGAGTGTTATTAGTTTATTAGTTAGAGAGTACAAACATTTTGCACAACACTGTCAGAACACCATTTTTTTTGCGCCATATTACAGCATATACAATTGTTGGCAACATTATAGAGTACAGTGTGAGACACTGAGAGGTACTTTGGGACCTTATAGGAGGCAGTGTGTGAAGAGTGTGTGAAGGACGTGTGTTCACTTATCCTGACACCCTCTGCCCCGCCCTCTGCACTTTTCCTTGCCGTGCTTCTTCATATAGTAGGCCCTGGCTAGACCAGCAATACACTGACTGAATTCACGGAAGTTCACTTCTCCATCATGGTTCTTATCCAGTTCTCCCATCACATCCTTAACATTTTCTGGGTCCACTTTATCCTGAGACAGACATAGATGGAGGAATGTCAATCCTGTTATTACTTACATACCACTTATAGCTGTATTGCAAAAAAACAATGAACAACGAAGGGCAGCAGTGCATGAGATACTAAAAAGTATGTTTAGAGGAAAGAGGGCAGGAATGAAGAGCAGAAATATTTTTAAGTTTCCTTCATGTGTGTTACAACTTATTTGGGTAAATGCTTCTCATGCCAGGTTGCCATAATGAGCCTTTACTGCACAATTGCACAACATTATGCAATAGATTTGTTACAACATGTTGGGGGTGTTCACTTCCCCCAACCAATGGCTATCTTCCTCAAAACGTCATCTTTTTTCACCTTTGCATCTCTCTCATTCTAACCTTAAATTCCGGACTGGTCAGTTGGGCTTTAATAAGCTGTCCGAGTTCAGCATTACTGAGTTGGGACTTCTGCTCATCTATTCCTGCATACTCCTCAAACACCTCCACTATGGCCACAATGGCTTTCTCCAGCTTAGACATGTCTATGAGAAAGAGATCAAGGGAGATAATTCATGAAGGTCACTCAGAACCTCTGAACATGCATATTTATCATCCTAAAGTCACCATAAAGAATGGCCAATGCAAAACAAACAAACAACACACTTATATTTGCTGCAGGACATACCAACAAAATGATGGTCTGTAACTCAGGAATGCAATTTAAGCTGCACTGTGAAAATACAAAAGGTTTGAATGAAATTAGATTTTGAAGAATGTTTTTGTCCAATGGTCCAATGTTGCTTTGTTTTGGACCCCATTGACTCTCATTAAATGGAACATAATTGACATTTCAAAAATATCCTCTTCTGTGGAACACAGAAGAATGTCAAACAGGTTTGGAATGACATGATGATGAGTAAATTATGACAGAATTTGAATGATATATCCCTTTAAGTATGGGTTATATAACAAGAGACATGCATTAATATCCATCATTTTGTGCTGTAAATTCCAGACTGTGTTTCTAAAATCTTCTGTTCTGCCCTTTTTTTGTAGCTCTATATTTCCTGCTTTTTGTACTTTCTTTTTCTCTTTCTCTCTTCCTGTTTTCTTGCACTTACCTCAGTGTTGTGGTCCCAGAGAAGTTAGGCAGATGTTTTGTTGGAGTAAATCGTCTGCTGCTTTTATAGCACAGATTTTGTTCTCCACAGCACACACACACAGCGGCAGGAATGATTCATTCTTGGGCTATGGAGGACTCGTAGCACACCCAGTCCAGTCTGACGACTCTAATGCCCCATAAAATAATACATTGTTATGTTATCTGTTACACCTTTTAGATTCAAAGATGATATTCTGTTGTGTTTGACTAAGGTTATGCAATTTGACAGTGGTGGAATGTAACGAAGTACAAATACTTTGTTACTTTACTTAAGTACATTTTCACGTATCTGTATTTTACTTAAGTAGAATCAATAGTGCATACTTTTGACTTTTACTTCGTTACATTTTGCAGCAATTATTATACTTTTGTACTCCACTACATTTCTACAGCGTTCCATTACATTTTCGTTACATTTTCTGATCAGTTTTTCCCACAAACATGCACGCACACACACACCCAAACAAATATGCACACACAAAAGGAGCATTATAGGTCACCACATTTGAATAAGAAACAATATCGAGTCAATAAAACACGTCAAAACTCCACAAAGCACAACAAGCATATCGTTGAGAACACTCGTTTAAACAACATACACACCGGGACATTTGACTGCACATCACATTTTTTACATTACTGATCCTTCTTGCAATCGTAATGCAATGGACTACATTAAACCTTTAAATAAAAGGGTTATTGAGCTGTTTACACTGTCATATACAATAAAAGAGCCTGCACAGCGACAGGAAATAAAAATGAATGCAAAAAACCTGCCTACCTTACAAGAGCATGTGAGCTCTCGGTTTATGAGCTCTACTCATAAACCGCTCACCGGTAAAACGACGTGCGCTCAAATCCCGCTCCGACATAAAATTGCTCTGTACTGTAGCCTACTATATATTTTTTTTAATTTAATCTACATTGATTATAAAAAGTGAACAGGACACATCATAAGATGCGTAATATGTCAGAAGACATGGGGGACAGAAATGATTTTGACCACTTCATTAAGTTTTGTTTTGTTGAAAGCCTTTCTTTAAAGTGAATTTCGTTTTGTATAAATTGTATCTTAATTTTAATCAATGTTTTATTAACCAATTGCCTGGATTTAATAAATAATAAGCAAATATAGCAGATGACATGGAGGCGCCGGCGCCGCATCAACAACGGCTTAAATGAACAACTACTAGAAAAAAGCTTTAGTCGGGGGCAGCCCTAGCTACTTATTTCGGATAGGCCTATATTCGAAACAGCATTGTCACAAAGGGCATTCTGGGTTGAGCGCGCGGCGCTGTACGGAATGAGCTTCAGAAATGAACGGAATCTTCAGAAAGGCCTCCCCACTCTGGAGGAAATTTTACCGCTTTTTCTACGCAAACTGGGCCACAGATGGTAAGCACAATTACATTAGCCCAAAACTTAATTAAAATGCCACAGCTCATACTGTTTTTTTTTTTTGTTTTTTTTTAATTATTAAAATATATAGACATGAAGAGAATAAATTGTTATGGAAGTACTTTTACTTTTAATACTTAAAGTACATTTAAAATCAGGTACTTTTTACTTAAGTAGGGTTGTCATTGTGGTACTTCTACTTTTACTAAAGTAAATATGTCTCTGGTTATTTGTACTTTTACTTAAGTACTGAGATTCAGTACTTCCTCCAACACTGCAATTTGATTATAGTAAATAAACAAAAAAATGTATTGGGGATTTCCCAACTCAGACTGCATGGGGAATCTGAGTCACACTTTAGGACATAAGTGACTCTTTCGATCTCTCTTCTGGGTGTTGCCCATGTACCCTGAATGCCATATTTCAATGTTTTTTCAGATGCAACTGCATGCCCTTCCTTTAAACATTCTTTTAAAAATGTTTCAGCTTCAACATTTAGGGTAAAGTTGAAAGACTCATTGTGTAGCTATGACTTTGTTGGCTATGTTTTCGTGGAGGCTTGAATCACAAGCTTCAAACGAAGCTTCATATTTGCAGTAAACAGAGACACGCTTATCCTCTCTAAATCTAGTCTTCAGACATCAGAGAATGCCTGATATTTGCAAAATGGCCTCAGATCATTTTTAAAGGAGACTATACATGAATACTCTATCTGCAGCTGTACACAGAAACGCTAACAATAATGAAGCCATCTGCAGACATATGTAATAATGCATGCAATGGCGCACAAAACCACATAAGCTACTAGACAATGATTGCTCATCTTTATGAACACTCATAATTGCTCGGTTGTGGAGCAACAGGATTTTTCAGTCTTTGCAAAAATATAAATGCAAAGACATTGACTCATCATCCAGAGTTGTAATACAGCCTACTTCTTGGAGACTAAGTAAACAGCCGAATAAACAGACACACCCTTAATTCATTTAACCTAACATACTTTATCACATATCTTCCTTTAATGATCATCACAGAATATTTTTATATATTTGCAGAACATAACCAAGATGGTAACACTAACAACAATAAATGTCGGCCTCTGAGAAACATCTTTAGACTGTGGAGTATTAATAAATAGGGTGTGTGCTTTTAAGTGTGCTCTATTTAATATTTTGTTTAATGCAGGTTCTTCTACATTTTAAAGTAAGCAGCCTCCGGTGTTTTTGATGTATTGCACAAACACGCACGCACACACACACACCCAAACAAATATGCACACACAAAAGGAGCATTATAGGGGCCATTATAAGTGTATAGGTGCCATAGCCATGACGATCCGACATGAGAGATCATTACCTCTACAGAAAAAATAGGTCACTCTTTATTTTAGTGACCTAAGAAGTGACGGTGTTACATGTACTTGCTGTAGTAATAACAGTCAGTTATGCATACATGCAACTAACCCTAAACCAATTTTTTTTTATTCCTAACCCTAATAAGTAGCCTACATTTTCTTAATTAAAAGGCTATTACTTAGTACTAAAATGTGTAATTACACTGTACCACTTCTTAAAATAGTGTAACCAAAAATTATACTATAATAAAGTAAAAAAAAAAAAAAGAAAGAAAAAGAAACAGCCAAAAATATAATCACTGGTGTCATTTTATCTGACATGATACTACTTTGAAATCAAAACTGATATGTTGGAAAACATGTATGTTAGCATGTCAGTTTTAAAATAATTCATCACAGACATTCAGCAAAACAGCATTCTAAATTTAACCTACAAACATGTTTGATCTCATCTGTGGAATTATTGTAGGGGGGAAAAGAATTGTCGAATTATTTATCTACGAGACAGAGAAATGTAGGAGAGGAGAAGAGGAAGAGTTGATGGAAGAACTCCTGACGTGTAGAATAGTGCTGACATCTAGTGATCACCTTCCTGAACTATAAATATAGACCTTATTCAGGGCAGCGCCATGACAGGTATAAAACTACAGTCTATGGTATAAAAGCAAGGGTGTGAGGAAGGGATAGATAGACTTTTCAGAGTTTTTAGTAGCATCCGCTGTAAAAAGCTCTGATATAATTTTCCACAGCTCATATTGTCTGGGGTTTTTTGTCTACTGAAATTTCTCATAAAGATATTTTCAGCAGAAGAACAATCCAAGATGGCGCTGCTGTGAATAAGGTCTATGGTCACATGGCAGACATTAGACACTTCAATTCACTTTTACAAGAAAATAAATAAATAAAAGTGTTCTTGCATCATTCAATTTGTTTGTGCATCGTGTAATATTATATCATGTATTATATATATATATATATATATATATATATGTGTGTGTGTGTGTGTGTGTGTGTGCATAATAATAATAATTATTGTATCGATATACTCATTATAGTTATACTGAAGATCTAAGGTAGGTATTTATGTATTTTAAGTCCAGACAAATCATACGGAGGAGAAAAAAAACACGCTAGCACTTGCTCCCATGACCTCATGTGGCTGACACACCCTTAAGAGTCATTCTGGTTACATGGCAACGCCACTGTTTACACAGATTTCAAACACGCCCACTTATTGCCGGTGGTTCCTCAGGGGGGAGGGGTTGCTCATTTTAAAGCCACCCTAGTTATTTGAATAAACAGATCCGAAAAGTATGATTTATTATATAAAATGAGTTATGGTACTTGGTATGTACAATAAACACCAGCTTACAAGCACTCTGCATGATGTCCAGTGAGGTAAAAAAAAAAAAAAAAAAACACGAGTAGCCTATAATGTTCCACAGATCACACGGTAACGATAGAATTCAAAGTTAAATCTGTGTTTACTTAATGTCTGATGTGTAAACGCTTGATTTAGGTAAAGCAAAAAGTGAGGGCTGGCTGATTATTTTAGAGGAGGGATTTCTATTCAAAATAGAAAGCATTCAAACAACATATTTAATTTTTTTATTTACAACATGTCATATTTTAGTTATAAAAACTAATTTCAGGGCAATAAAATGTGTTTATTTAAATATATATTTGCATATTTTATACATTTATATACTGGGCAATCATATCAAAAGATTTTACTTTACAGTTTCACCAGTAAGACTGGTTTATCATACTGTAGGCGTAAGTGGATTGGTAGAGACCTATGTGATGTCACTCATTGGTAGTATGTTAGACAGTGAGAATCCCATTATTTATGGGAATATTAAAGCATGGAGAGATAATAAAGACAGCATCTGTGAAATGGCTGCTCTTTGAACATTTATGAATGGTTCTAGATACCAGCAATGACTTTTTTCTGTGATTGACCTGTTTATGAAAATGATGTTTCCTCCAGTCTCTTTGCTCTTGATGATTTGCATTTCTGTGTTGTGTTATTGTTGCTTTTGTCATGCCATTTGTGTGTCTATTAGAGCATATGAATGACAAAAATGGAACCCATTTTGTAGAATGATTCGTAATCATATAAATGTCAATTCAAGCAAAAGTTCTCAGAGGCTTAGTTCTAGAAAATATTCTATGTTAAGATTATATTTGATACTCTTGAACTCAATCTGATATCTTTAAGTTCCAATGTGTCTGCACCCTTAAGTCAATCATAAAGGACATTTTGCATTCTCTCTTGAAAATGGCTCATCAGAATAACGTCTGACATGATATCTTAATAATTTTGCAAAGAATTTGGAATCCATCCAGCCCTGAACAGTATGGAGGCAAAGGAGGCCAAAAAACAATCTGGAAAATCATTGAGTGTTTATTTCTGTGGTGGAATTTACAGGACTTTTGACAAAATGTAAAAAATTACAAAACATCATATTTGCAAAACTTTGCATCTTTGCAGTGTAACAAACTGTAGTAACAACTTCTAACTTCTAATTTGAAAGTCGAAAAACTAACAAAATGACGAAGCAGAAAAACAGACAGACATTTCTCCCCTCATGTTTGGCAATTTAATTCTTTTTGACACATGCTGTCTTCTTATGCATCTGGTAGATCTGTTCGCAGGCAATGGACAAGCCAACCACAAGAGACACAAACTCTTCAAAATTCACCTCTCCATCTCCATTAGAGTCTAGATCCTTCATAATCCTGTCTATGGCAGCAGGGTCCTTCTGAGTCTAGGAGAAACAAAAGATACATGTTTGCAATATAATAAAATTGGAAGTAGGTTTCCAAAGATGATGGGAAAAGAGTGAAATATGAAGAAGATCTGAAAGACACGGTATATATTTCAGGGGCCCCTTGCTCTGGTCCGTGCGACTTCTGGGCCCTGAGCTTGGGACGGCCCTGCCCTTGTTATACCAGCCCAAACCAATGTTTAAAGGTGTCCCGCCTTGGGTGTATGACAGATGGAATTTTGTACCTTCAGAAAGCTAGACAGCTCGCTCTCCATCAGCATTTTGAGCTCTCTGCGACTCAGGGATGCACTGCTACCCTCTTTGTTGGCATAACGGTGAAACACCGTTATCAGAGTCTCCATTGCTCTCTCCAGATCAGACGGCATTGTGAGTGTCTGCATTGAGAGATTATGTATTAGTTTTTGTGTCTCATCCCTTAATCAAACAGAATATTACGCAAACAGCCATTGTTCTCTTTCCATTGGGCAGATTGGGAAACAGAAGTGGATTTTTCCATTTGGAAATAAGCCAAAGTGTGAGTAATGCCCACCAAGAAGTCATGCCAAAGAGATGCAGTAAAAAAAAGAAGAAAAAAAAAGGCATTTATTATTAGTAGGCCTATATCCTGAAGCTAAATTATTTCAGAATTGATAAATTGTTTAATCTTCATTTTGAATTGTTAATCTACCCATAAAAACGTTTAGATTAAATTACGTAACACTGACGGCCATTAAATCTGTGCATCCACGCATATACACACCATTTAAAAACTGTATTCGTATTTAAAAGTTATTTTCTATTACTTAAGTAGAGAAAACTTACAATAGCCTATAAAAACTTAAGTGTTCTCAGTCGTTAACAAAGTGAAACAAACAACTATGCCTTTATTTAAATGTCAATGTGAATAGTACAAGTTTGCGTACTTACGGTGATAAAAGGCAGAGCGTCACCTGAAGATGAAAGAATGTACTGAATGTCCTGTGCAAGAGTCGGTCAAGAAGCAGAGCAGGAATTTATACCGGGGCTCCGCCCGAATGAGTGTGAGGTTGGGTGAGTCTGTGGGTTGGAACTGTAAATATTAACTGTTTAGGGCTTAACGCCACAAAAAACGCGAATGAATGTATGCATGTGTATGTTAATGAATTTAACAGTGCTACAGAGTTATGAACGATGAATTCCACTCTGATAAACTTTTCTGGAACAAAACACACCTTAAATCAGTCTCACGTGTAACCCGTTAGACCATCGTAAACCAGCAAACCACCCTTGTGAAAAATAAGTGTGCTTACTTGTAGTGTACTTCAAATCTTATATTTTAAAATGTAGACTAGGCTACTTGCAGAATTAAAGAGAATTTATTAAAAATTCATACACACACACAAATATATATATATATAATTTTTTTTTTTTTTTTACTAATATATTTTTCACATTATAGTCTACTTTATGGTCAGTGCATTCCTATTGAATATTTTTTCACAAGGAGGAGCAGCCCTTTCATTCCTTTCCACCATTTCCTAAGTGAGTGACTCAAAGCTTTCACAATGCTTCTCGTTTGACTACAACATGTCTGACTCTCCACTTTGAACAGATGTTAGAAAAGGATACTTGTAGGGCATTATTTTTAAGGGAAGGGCTGCTGTTTTTGGCAAAGATGGACTGTTCCTATCTGCATAGTAGGCATTAAGGGATGTCTCTACCCAGCATTAATTCAATATTTCCCCAAAGGGAAATTTATTCAGACACTGTTATACATTTTATCACTTTAGAAACTAAATTTAATCTTTATTAAAAGACCGTGGGAAAGAAAAGGGGAAGAGAGAAAACGGTCATGGGTGGATGACACATTGTATTTTAAGCAAGCGTGATTGTCTCATAGTAATCGTGTTGAATTCCTTGCACAGCTCTGGAGGTTTTTTGCCACTATAATTCTCTCGTTACATTCCTTTTAAGATAGGACACGCAAGTTTTTTAAGTGGCCTAACTGGTAGTTTGGCTAAAACAGATATACATCTATGCATTAATGCTATAAAGAAGCACCAGAGGGAGAAAAAAAAAAAAAAAAAATTAACTTTCACAACTACACCACTGGTCCATCCAGAAAAGACATAAATCTATATGTAAAATAACTAAACTAGTTACTGTACAAATGGACTTCCATCAGTTTTTGTCCTTCTGAAAATTCAGTGCTTATGTTCATATAGCCAGAGAGAACTATTTCAGCAGAGCACAGCAGTTTAACAACTATCTGGTTTTAATTTGAAATGCATTACAAATATTTGGGTGAGCTTCAACTGTGGTAGAGGCACATATTTTTAATTCCATGATAGTTTGACGCTTGTGGTTTGAGCTTTACGGACTAACGGTGTAGTTTAAAAAAAGTAGAAAGAGTTTTTTGTGCAGGGTTAGTAGCGGGACTGAGTCAGCTGAGAGTCCCAGGATGCAATGTGAGGCCTTAGGCAGGAAACCAGCACAGTTTAGCATACACAAAGGGTGGAGAACACTGAAAACACTTGGCAGGTTAGTCATCCGGAGTCTAACAATTTACACTGCAATAATAATTATTCCTAAATCAACTGCAGTGAAAATTATTTTCATATTGTCTATGTTACAGAGAACTCACATTAAAGTCACAATCTTTCATATTGTGATGAACAGTGAAATTGGACTTGACTGCCTGGAGCTTGACGTCAAGTTTAAGAAAACGGCAGGGTTTAAGTGGACTAGATGATTGGAGAAGTCTGCCGTTTCACCGGAAGATCGAGTTATGACTTTCTGCATATGCATAAATGAATCGATAAGATCAATTAGATGCATTTAGAAAGAGTGAATTTCCATTTTGTGCTGACTTTAACAGGAAAACAAGAGTAGCTCTCTGAAGGGCCAATTATTCTTTTATCAACTTTTAATAACAAACCCCTTAAACAAAAACATTTTTGTAAACAGAACCAAAAATCACACATCCATGACTGGTATGACAAAATGTGTTTAGTAATCTTTCAGTGGAATGGATAAAAAAAAGGTCTGCTCTTGGCAAACACATCAGATTTTGTAGCTTTAGCATACAGCGGTGTAGTGGCTGAATGGGTGACTGATGTCATAAGTGCTTCAGTTCTTCCTTTTGCCCTTGCTGGTGAGTTTGGCAGGAGCTGGAGCAGGTGCTGCCTGGTAAAGAGCCGCTGACACTTTGTTGATGTAGTACAGTGCAAAGACAGAGAAGATCAGGCTATATGGGAGAGAACAGAGAAAGAAAGAACAAATTAACAGTATTGAATGAGGTATATTTGGCCAATTCGACAGCTAACCAACAAGAGTAAAGAGGGTTCTGTCAACAATTTTTTTGTGTTTATAAAAACTGTGGCATGTCAAGTTTTTTTCTGTGGTAATCAATTACCACAACAAGAAGAGGAGATCACACACATAATAGTCAAAGATTTCTTACAAAAATACTTTATTTAGAGGCCAAATGCAAAGATAAAATGTTTTAGATTCACAACATCAGTGCCATAATGGACAATAGCACACCTGATTCTTTCTTTCTAAGTATTCAAACCCCTTCATTTTTACGTTGCTGCCTTATGTTAACATACTTAAATTTACTCTTTTTCACATTAATCTCCATACACCATAATGACAAAGCAAAAAACAGATTTGTGATAACTTTAACCTAAACTGCAAATTTATTAAAATAAAAAATTAAATAAAAACTAAAAAAATACATTGCATAAGTATTGCATACCCTTTTCTACAAAAACAATTCTGCTATATGGAAGGTTAACAGAAGCATGTAGCCTCCATAATCCTTAATGGAACAAGTTTGGAACAACCAGGACTCTTCCTAGAGCTGGCATCTTGGCCAAACTGAGCAATCGATGGAGAAGGGCCTTGGTTAGAATGGTGACCTAGAAGCTGATGGTCACCCTGTTGATTGCCATGATCATATATGGAGATGGGAGAAACATCACTGCAACACTCCACTAATCTCTGCTTTATGGCAGAGTGGCCAGACTCGATTCTCTCCTCAGTGAAGCCAAATGAAAACACTCTTTTCAGAGGCGGGGACTGGGGAACTCATCAGGGTAGAAGGAAAGCTCAACGCAGCAAAATATAGAGTTAGCCTTAATGAAAACCTAGTCCAGAGCATTCTGAACCTCGGACTGGGCAGAAGGTTCACCTTTCAAAAGGACAATGACTCTAAGCACACAGCTAAGACAATGCAAGTGACAACAACTTTGTGAATGTCCTTGAGTGGCCCAGCCAGAGAATGAGCTTGAACCCAATCGAACATCTCTGGAGAAACCTGAAAATGTCTGTCCGCTGACGGTCACCATCCACCTTAAAGAGCTTGAGAGGATCTGAGGAGAAGAATGGCAGAAAATTGCCAAATACAGATGTGCAAAGCTTGTCACATCATACCCAAAAGGACTTGAGGCTTGAGGCTCCAGGGGGTTAATAAAGGCCTTCTGAAGCGAAGCGATGCGTTTTTGTAAGAAAAATATCCATATTTATTTTATAAAATATTTTCACTGGCTTCCGGTAATGGACATACGTGAGTCGAGTTCCGGCAGAAGAGTGAACTCTGACCTGACGTTTGAATACTTATGCAATGTACTTATTTCAGTTTTTCCTTTTTAATAATTTTGCAAAGTTGTTACAGATCTGTTTTTTGCTTTGTGATTATGGTGTATGGAGTGTAGATTGATGTGTAAAAAAGTTATTTAAAGTACAAACCCGATTCCAAAAAAGTTGGGACACTGTACAAATTGTGAATAAAAACAGAATGCAATGATGTGGAAGTTTCAAATTTCAATATTTTATTCAGAATACAACATAGATGACATATCAAATGTTTAAACTGAGAAAATGTATCATTTTAAGGGAAAAATAAGTTGATTTTAAATTTCATGGCATCAACACATCTCAAAAAAGTTGGGACAAGGCCATGTTTACCACTGTGTGGCATCCCCTCTTCTTTTTATAACAGTCTGCAAACGTCTGGGGACTGAGGAGACAAGTTGCTCAAGTTTAGGAATAGGAATGTTGTCCCATTCTTGTCTAATACAGGCTTCTAGTTGCTCAACTGTCTTAGGTCTTCTTTGTCGCATCTTCCTCTTTATGATGCGCCAAATGTTTTCTATGGGTGAAAGATCTGGATTGCAGGCTGGCCATTTCAGTACCCGGATCCTTCTTCTACGCAGCCATGATGTTGTAATTAATGCAGTATGTGGTCTGGCATTGTCATGTTGGAAAATGCAAGGTCTTCCCTGAAAGAGACGACGTCTGGATGGGAGCATATGTTGTTCTAGAACTTGGATATACCTTTCAGCATTGATGGTGCCTTTCCAGATGTGTAAGCTGCCCATGCCACACGCACTCATGCAACCCCATACCATCAGAGATGCAGGCTTCTGAACTGAGCGCTGATGACAACTTGGGTTGTCCTTGTCCTCTTTAGTCCGGATGACATGGCGTCCCAGTTTTCCAAAAAGAACTTCAAAATTTTGATTCGTCTGACCACAGAACAGTTTTCCACTTTGCCACAGTCCATTTTAAATGAACCTTGGCCCAGAGAAAACGCCTGCGCTTCTGGATCATGTTTAGATATGGCTTCTTTTTTGACCTATAGAGTTTTAGCCGGCAACGGCGAATGGCACGGTGGATTGTGTTCACCGACAATGTTTTCTGGAAGTATTCCTGAGCCCATGTTGTGATTTCCATTACAGTAGCATTCCTGTATGTGATGCAGTGCCGTCTAAGGGCCCGAAGATCACGGGCATCCAGTATGTTTTTCCGGCCTTGACCCTTACGCACAGAGATTGTTCCAGATTCTCTGAATCTTTGGATGATATTATGCACTGTAGATGATGATAACTTCAAACTCTTTGCAATTTTTCTCTGAGAAACTCCTTTCTGATATTGCTCCACTATTTTTCGCCGCAGCATTGGGGGAATTGGTGATCCTCTGCCCATCTTGACTTCTGAGAGACACTGCCACTCTGAGAGGCTCTTTTTATACCCAATCATGTTGCCAATTGACCTAATAAGTTGCAAATTGTTCCTCCAGCTGTTCCTTATATGTACATTTAACTTTTCCAGCCTCTTATTGCTACCTGTCCCAACTTTTTTGGAATGTGTAGCTCTCATGAAATCCAAAATGAGCCAATATTTGGCATGACATTTCAAAATGTCTCACTTTCAACATTTGATATATTATCTGTATTCTATTGTGAATAAAATATAAGTTTATGAGATTTGTAAATGATTGCATTCCTTTTTTATTCACAATTTGTACAGTGTCCCAACTTTTTTGGAATCGGGTTTCTAGTTTAACATAAGGCAGCAACATAACAAAATGTGAAAAAGTTGAAAGTAAATTCAAAGTTGATATAAAAAAATACATACACCCCAATAGCATAAAAAAACGTGTGTACACTAACACTAAATTACTTAAGCAGAAATTATACAAAGAAAAAAAAATATATATCTAAAAGAAATTATTCAATTAATGTCTTATTTTATAATTATACAAAATAATAATACAATAAAGTTTTTTCATAATCAAGAATATAATGCAACATTATCCAAAACAACATAATATCAAACATCATAATATGATTATCATATTTATTAGGAATAAACCTAACAAAAGAGAAAAAGAAATATGAAGGAGAAAATCAAAAACTTCAATCGATTACTTTTAAACATAAGTAACTCACCACGTTGTCACGCACACACGATGCACCAAACCAGACGCAAACAGAGAGAGGAACAGGCACACAAGAACTAAGAGAGATGAAATAGTTTTCAGGTAAGTACATGTATTAACTCTTAATTAAAATCAATTCAATCAATTAAAAATCAATTTAATCTGATTTAATTTGTGTATCAAAATGTGTATTTATAGTACATTATTAAAATGTCATTATTAAAATCTTCAGGTTTAATATACACTGCCACAAGTTTGTGATTTTGATTTTTTTCATGGTTTTTTAAGGCTCTTATGCTCACCAAGGCTGCCTTTATTTGATCATAAAAACAGTAATATTGTGAAACATTATTACAGTTTAAAATAACCGTTTTGTTATTTTAATATATTTTAAGATGTAATTTATTCCTGTGATGTCAAAGCTGAATTTTTAGCATCATTACTCCAGTCTTCAGAGTCATATGATCTTTCAGAAATCAATCTAATATGATGATTTGCAGCTCAAGAAACATTTCTTATTATTATCAATGTTGAAAACACTGTTTAATATTTTTGTGGTAACCGTGATTTTTCAGTTTTCTTTGATGAATAGAAAGTTCAAAAGAACAGCATTTATTTGAAATAGATTTTTGTAACAGTCTTTATGGTCTCTTTTGAACAATTTAACACATCCTTGCTAACAAAAATAACTTTAAAAAAAGCTTTTTAATGGTAGTGTATCTTCATTCATTTGAACTTTCTGCAAGGTAGGAGGAGGTTACACCAGACAATAGCAGTATTAACATAATATTTAGTCATTCACTTACTCTCTGGGAAGATTTTGGCTTGGAAGCCTTTACCGAAGACAAGGTTCTCCAGGTTATTAAAAGCCTGTAATTGCGGGTTAAGAACTAACACAGAAAAAAGATAAGCAAACTGAGAGAAAACGTAATATTAAGGTTAGACAAACTACGACTTTATGTATGACAAAGCAACAGAAGGATACTGTAAGAGAGCAGACAAACAGCACAGACCCCAGGAAGCCTCCCAGGATAGTCAGCCACTCTGAAGAGCCCAGCTGCCGACTGAACATCTGCATTCCTGCAAACACCAGCACTGACAGCAGACTGGACAACACCAAGGATGTACTTGTGTTCACCGCTATAACAACAGAAAGAGAGAGAGAGAGCTTGATCACAACCACAGCTAAATGTGTAGCAGCTTGCCACAAACTGAGAGTCAGCCAGCAGACAAAACTAAAGTCAGACATATTCTTACATCTTAATTTTTTAAAACATTTTCTTGTTTATAAAAAATGTATTCATGTTTTTATTTATTTATTCATATTTTGTTTCTGTACTATATAATCATTATTTTCTTAATTGCTCATATAGAGAGTGTGAATACACCAGTCTAAAAATAAGAATACCAGTAATAGTACTAATACTATTACGTTTTTTATTTATTAGTCATTATCAATAAATATTATTTTAAAAAAATATTTAAATTTTAAAATTAAAAAAAATAATAAAAAAAAGCTGTTAAATTAGCCTACGTAAAAAATGTAATCCTTCTC
Source organism: Coreius guichenoti (assembly GCA_039654105.1). Classification (NCBI taxonomy): domain Eukaryota; kingdom Metazoa; phylum Chordata; class Actinopteri; order Cypriniformes; family Gobionidae; genus Coreius; species Coreius guichenoti. The sequence continues at coordinate 27,544,245 of CM077176.1, read as the reverse complement.
TGAAATGCATTTTAATTGAATATATTAAGAAAGAAATAAGAAAAGGTACTGTTCTTACAGCGTACAGTTCTTGACAGATTATTTGGTTCCGCGAAGTGCTAGTGTTCATTACGGAACAATTAAATTGGGAACGAGGGAAAACACTGATTAATAAACATTTTGCCATCTATTGTTTTACAGACAACAAACTTTAAATTACGTAGACAAAAACAAAAAACATAGGCGTAAAGGGAAAAAGGTAACTATGGCTCTATTAAATGTACAAGAATTTGGACACGTCAGTGTACACTCTTTAAAACGTTCCGTGTGGAAACAATCAGCGCAGATACAATTTTCATCTACTGATTTGCTTTTTAAAAACAGTAAGCGCACACTAATAGGTTTTTATTCTTCTTCTTTCGCCATTTCTAAGAATACTATGCCGATGGCAATTGAAAACGTATGAAATGTTTTAGCAATAGTTAGCGGTGAGCTAAACAATACAGACTGTACATTTTTTCTTTTGCTTTTTTTCGAAACACAGTGGGACGAAACAAATAGTTCAAAGCATTGTTAATGTTCACAAAGCGCTTTAAATGAGGGGCTGCAGTAGGCTCCTATTTTACGTTTAAAGCAAGAAACCTTTAAGAGCCCACACTTGTACTATCTGTCCTTTTTATGACCACCACTCGTGCAAAATAGCAGTTAGAACAGTGCAAATTTCACCGTGTGAAATAGTTAATGTAAAAGCTAAGCTCACCCATATTGGACAGAAATAAGGTAAAGAGACGGGTTTAACTCCTCTCTGTTCAGTCTCAGGGCCAGCAGAGCAAAGATGACGCGCTGCTAACGTGTAAAAACTGTGCCAAGTGCAAATTCCCCTGCACAAACCCTACAACTCCATCTAGTGGACAGAGGCGTGCAGCACATTCAACGCCACATAATATATTATATTATATTATATTATATTATATTATATTATATTATGTTATATTATATTATATTATATTATCTATACCCATATTTATTTTTACGGTCTAGGATTTATACCCACCCAAGCGGTTCTCATGCAGGCTCAGCATCCATGCGCATGCTCTTTACTGATCTCCCCCTGAACACCTCATAACATCTATCGCCTACATGGATGGCTCAACATCCGTCAGAATAGACCATTGCAAGCACTGTTGGAAACCCCCTAAATTAACATGGATTGCGTTAAATTGGACCTCTCTTAGACACAAATATTATCACGATAACGTAAAAGTCTAGCTGTCAATTTTAGTTGCATGTTCAACCATTTTGTTTTATTTCGCGGTGTCTTCATCTTATAAACCGTTAATTGTTTAAATGATTCTATATGTAGAAAAAGGCGATCAATAATAGCGTTTATTTCATTTGATATTAATCTAGCAATAGGCTTATTTCCTGCAATGGCAGATGCGGAGTTGCAAACCTTTACATCCATTATGGACGCCCTCGTGCGCATAAGCGTAAGTATATTTGCATTATTAAAACCACATATTTACACGTTATCTGTCATTTGCATGCGGTTGTTATTTAACACACGAATGCGTGTTTATGGTCAGCTTTCTGATAGGCTAAATTGGACATTTTTGTGTTTTTCATGCCGAAATCTAACATTTAAAAATACCGTTAAAATAGATCAACTCCCCCCATTCTTTACTGAGAGCATATTATTTGCTCGATAATAACACCTGTATGAAGAAACCGAGTATATTTTTATATGTCTGCTAAAGCGCGTGTAGGCCACGACTGCTTTTTCTCTGGTATGATCTATTTGCTCTTAAGCGTATAGGCCTAATATATATAGCTAACATAATATTTATTTTCCCGTACACGATTGAATAGACTGACGCATTTAGTCTACCTTAGAATGATTGATGCATATCAGACGCATCTGAACATATTAATTGATTTAAATGTTAGAGAAGATGTATAGGAAATATAAAGGAGCCTTTACAATCTATAAGAAGGGGGAAAGGCCTTATCGCGGAGCTGCTGTCGCGCTACAGGATGCATGTTGCCATAGATACGGGATGCAAGAGGGCTGAGGCCGCAAGGCAGGAGAGTCTCTGTGGGAAACGTCTGGACTCTCTCTACTAACTAAAAGAGGAACAGAAGACAGCTGGGCGAATTTAATTATTTGAATGGCTTATTGACAGAATAAAACGTATATGCTGTCAGCTCTGGGGAAAATAATTGCTAGATACTTAACATAAAAGAGCTTAAAATAGCTTAAATTGATTTGCTGGCCTCCCAGGCTGGTCTGTTGGCTGCTTTAGAGGTGTTTAGGGCACTTTTCTGCTGGTTAGCATCTTGCTAACCAGCCAAACCAGATGAGCACCTGCCTGACTGGAAGAGCTGTAAAGGTCAGCATTTTATTTTTCAGTAGGGAAACCTTTTTTTTAAGTGATGGAGACTAATGGAGTGCAAAAAAATGCCCCTTTTCAGCAACCTGGTTCTAGAAATATTTTTCCCATTAATTTTTCCCATAGAGGTTTTTTTTTTTTTTTTTTTAAGTTTTTGTTTAAGAGTCATAAGCCATGGACCAAACCGATCAGCTACAAGCTGAATCACAACATTACAAAGTTCAATATGAAGCAAATCTTTTTGAAAATCTGACAAAAATGTACAAGACACTTTAATGAAGGAAAAAAGTACAACTGCAAAAGACATCCATTTAATTAAAAACAATGAAGAAATATAAAACTATTGGTTTAAAGATGTTGATTATATATAGAAACTAAATATTTGCCATTTATTGCAAAATAGGCATATTATGCATACAAATATTTAAGTAGTTTGAGAGTGTAGGAAGATTGAAGTCATTCACAGTGCTTTATGAGTGGGCAGTCACTAAAGTGCTAATTTGGCATGATTTATTTGCAATTCTGTGATTTAGTGGAGATTTTGGTAACACTTTAGTTTAGGGTCAAATTCTCACTATTAACTAGTTGCTTATTAGCATGCATATTACTAGGATACTGGCTGTTTATTAGTACTTATAAAGCACATATTAATGCCTTATTCTGCATGACCTTATTCTACCTTCCTAATCCTACCCAATACCTACACTTAACAACTACCCTACTAACTATTAATAAGCAGTAATTAGGAGTTTATTGAGGCAAAAGTCGTAGTTAATAGTTAGTTAAATGTGAGAATTGGAAAGTGTGACTGAGATTTCTCTGCAGAATCAAGAGTAATGTATAGTTTTTCACCACTGTTAAACATGATTTTTTAAAGAATACGTTGAAATAATGTGGACTTGACAAACTTGACTTGACTTAACCGGTTTGACAAAAGCATATCGATTAACAACCTCAGAGCTCACAAGTCTGTGTTTAAAGAGTTATAAGTTAGCGTTCAGAATCACTTTCCCTATGGAGAATGAATGGGATTTTTATTTCCAGAACCCGACTTAAATTTTGATTCCACTGGTGAGAATTACCATGGTTGTTTATGAGTATGGTCATATACAAAAAAGTTATACAATTTTCACTTCCTTAAATTTGTCTCCAAGTTATGCCAGATATGAAACTTGAGTGGAAGGAATGTAAATAAACAAGATTTCTGTGAACTTAGTCTGTATTACAGAAGCCAACAGATTTTCAAGTTTTTGAGGAACGATTTTTATTGTACTTCCAGCCAAGTTAAACGTTTGAGTTGCATTTACGCACTCCTTTTGGAAATACCAAAGATGACTAACACATTTGAACAGATTTGTAAAACAGAAACAACTTTTAAATCTCTCAATTGTTGATAAAATGTAGCTATTACAAATATTAGTCATATGTCTGAAATCATGACTTCATGATTTGAATGTTGCATAAAAGTATTTCCTTACTGTGGAAATTTGTAAGCATTAGAATAGTATTGACTACACTTTTAATCAACAACAGGACTGTTTGTGTGTGTTGCTTTTTGCATTTACATAATTTTCCTGATATGCAAACATTCTGACCTTTATGACACGCTCATACTGACTAACCAATGCCAGTAATGATTACTTTCCAAAAACTCAGTCCATAGCACAATCCATAATAAATTTCATTAAAAAAAAAGTTCTACTCCAAATACACTGAAGAAAAAAATGGCGTAGAAACACCAAACAATTACAAAGAAATGGCAAGAAACACATTGAATTAAACATAAAATTCTAAAGTAGAAATACTGAAATAGTATTTTCATGTGAAACACACTCTAATAATCTTTGGGTTTTTTGCAACTTTGAAAATATATATATTTTTTACAGCGTATAACATAAAAATAAAACCTACAGTGTTGCTTCAAAAACTGCAATGTAACATCAGGAATAAGGTATATTATATTTTATTATATTATATTATAAAGCCTTTACCACTAAAACAGGATACATGGTTATGATCTGTCTATAAATATCAACATAATCTATAATGTACATAAAGAGAGAGTGTTGTCTGTGCTTGCATGGTCGATTGCATTGTTTTGCTCTGCTAAATATTTCTTAAAACTGTCTCTTTCTCTGTCTAGTCCAATATGAAGAGTATAGAGAGAGAGCTGCACTGTCCCGTGTGTGAGGAGATGGTGAAGCAGCCGATAGTGTTGCCATGTATGCACAGCGTGTGTGTGCTGTGTGCGGCAGAAGTCTTGGTTCAGAGAGGATACCCACCCCCTGAGCTCCCCCCAGAGCCCAACACACCCACCTCAAGCCCCAGCACACGCTCTCCCCGACAGACACGCAGACCTCCTCCAAAAACAGACCGCCTAGACCGGGTGATCAGAACAGGTTTGTGTGTTCATCAATAGACACAGATCAAAATCAGGTGTGCTGTCATTTTATTACACGGCTCTCTGGAATGTGTGATTCTGATTTGTCAATCAATTGGTCAGTTCTGCAGTCAAGCATTTTTTTATAGTGACATCTAAACTGTACACTACCATTTAAAAGTTTGGGGTTGGTATTATTTTTAATGTATTGCTCACCAAGGCTGCATTTATTTGATTCAAAATACAATAAAAACTGAAATATTGTGAAATATTATAAGAATTGTAAATAACTATTTTAATATATTTTAAAGTGCAATTTATTCCTGTGATGTCAAAACTGAATTTTCAGCATCATTACTCCAGTCTTCAGTGTCACATGATCCTTCAGAAATCACTTTAATATGCTGACTTGGTGCTCAAGAAACATTTATTATTATTATCAATGTTGAAAACAGTTGTTCTGCTTAAGATATTTGTGAAAACAGATACATTGTTTCAGGATTCCTTGATAAATAGAAAGTTCAAAAGAACATTGCTGAATAAAACTTTCAATTTTAAAACTTTTCTTTTAAAAAAAAAAAATCTTACTAACCCAAACTTTTGAATTTTAGTTTATATTAACATTTAACTAATATTACATGTATCTTTTTGTGGTCACCCATAATCAAATACTTTTAGCTCAATTCAATTAATCATGTCCATTTGATTATTTATTTGGTCATCATTTAATAATTATAATTTATTCATTATTTTAGGTATTTAAATTAATTATATAAATTATTTATTTAAAATAATTTGATTATTTAATTATATTAAATCATGCTTAAAATAAGGCATGCCAGTTTAATTATTTATTTGGTTGTAATTTCATAAATATAATTATTTTAAAATGATTTAGTTATTTCTTTATCCCCCTGTTTCATAGACAAGGCCTAAGCTAGTCCCAGACTAAAATGCATGTTTGAGCTGTTTTAACTTGCACTGACATATCTTAAAATATGTCAGTGGCGCTGTTTTGTCTCAAGATGCACAGCAGTAATTATTTTTTTTTCTAAGGAACGTTTATAAAAGCTCCTTAAATGCCCTAATTGAACTAAGGCCTAATCCTGACTTAATCTAAACCCTGTCTGTGAAATTGGGCCCAGATTAAATAACATTTAAAATGATGACATCATGATGTGACTTGAGCATAGTTTCACTAGTTTTTCTCTGTGCAAAAAGTTCATAGATGCTACTGTATCATTCAGATGTATTGCATCTGTGCAGCACTTTGCAGGTGCGTGTGTGTTTAAATGTAGCAGCCATCGTGATGGGCTGATTCTGAATGTGTCAGCACACACAGTTCTCTTTCTGCATTGATTAGCTTTTCCTTTCTTCTTCCTGCCTTAGATTTATAGGGGCTTAAAGAAGCTTTAATGTTGAAAAAGCTTTTTCTATCTGCATCTCTCCCTCTTTTTTGTGCAGTGTGTGGGACACATCCAGGAAGGAGGCGTAAAGACACCCCTCCAGTGATCATGCTGTTCCCCTGTCCCACCTGCGGAAAAGATGTGGAGCTGGGAGAGAGAGGGCTTGCAGATTGTCTGAGAAACCTCACGCTGGAGCGCATAGTGGAGAGGTCTCTGTCTCTCTCTCACACACACACACACACACACACACTCACACACACTCACTCACACACTCACTCACACACACTTCCTCAGAGATGTCCTGCTTTTATTAACTGGAGCTATATTGAAATTGAATTCCAGTAACTGTACTGTAAGATGCAGAATTGTTGTTCTACTGGTTCTACTGAACAATAGATCAGATGTTCTGAACTTGCTTCTATTCATAGGCACATCACCATAGGAGTTGATAGCTCTTTGAATATTTTCATGCAGTCTCACTACGTGGACCAATCAAATCACCTTACTGGCATAGCAAAATCAAGAGGTCAAGAAAAGGCGGAGACAGAAAAATATTTAGTTTCTTCCTTCCAGTAAAGAACTTGCGTGGCTCCCATTCCAATGGAAAAATGTTAAAAACCACAGGACTCAAGTATAACTTAAAATAAGCAAGAGAATAAATATTTAACTCAAAATTGAAAATGTTATTCAAAACCTCTATGACTTGCTTTCTTCCATGGAACACAAAAGGAGAAGAATGTACTAGCCACTCTTTTCCATATAATGAAAGTGAATTAAGGATGTCAAGCAAAACATCACAAAAAATGTAGCATAAAAGCAGTCGATATGACTCATGCGATATATTCCAAGCATTCCAAAGCTACAGGAGAAAAAACAGGATATTGTGGCTACAAATTAAGAATGCATTCCCACATTTTAGTTAAATCGTAACTAAACTGATTTACAAAGGTAAAATTAATTCATACAACGTGGCCACACAATTGTATTCCTTTTAACATCTATAATAAATAAAATAAATTAATACATTTTAAATATAGGTAATACATCATTCTCTCCTCTTATTAGATGTGTAGTAAAAAAGACACTGAGGGTCAACATTTGTTGGTTGAAGTTTTCCTTTAAAAGAGAAGTTGTGAGAGGGTGAGGGAGCTGAATGTACTGTAAGTGAAGGGCTGATGCTTTGTTTTTATGCAGTCTTTGGACAGCTGAGCTACATTTACACCACACAAACAAACACACACTATACTTTATGTACACATACAAATATATAATGCAATTAAACAAGCATGCATACAGGTAGCCCAAGCCATACGTGTTTACTTTTCAGATTAGCCTCAGTTCACAATAGATGACTGATGTCTCTCTCTTTCTCCATGTGTGTAGGTACAGGCGCACAGTGAGTCTTGGCAGTATGGCAGTCATGTGCCAGTTCTGTAAACCTCCTCAGACTCTGGAGGCCACCAAAGGCTGTGCTGACTGCAGGTCCAACTTCTGTAATGAGTGCTTCAAACTGTACCATCCCTGGGGCACACCGCGAGCCCAACACGAGCACATCCTGCCCACACACAGCTTCAGACCCAAGGTAAGAGCACATGGGACCCTTCTGAGAGATGATCACCACAAACATAACGAGTCTTTAGGGGGTCGCACACCGGACAAGAAGCTCAGCGCTGCGCCGCGCCGCGCCACGTCTTTAAAATTTGAACACTCACCGGCAGCGCCATTCGCCATCTGTCTGTGGCGCCCAGCTACGACTCTGTTCAAAATCCAGCCGCGCCACAGAGCGCCATTTACCTAGTTTTATATTAAATTTACATTATAATTGTCTCAAATCGTCGTTAATGTACATACTGACTTCACCCTGTGCTGCAAAATTTACCTTTACAATTATAGTTTAACTGCTCGAATAAAACCTAAACACAGACCTATAGAAAAAAACACACTTCAGCTGGATACTATTGCTGAAAATAGCGTAGAGTAGGCTATAGCGTAACGACGAAAAAACTCAATGAAATTGGGAAATACCTTGAATTATATGTGACAAACCACTGATTCTGAGGGACAAAATACAGAAATCAGCTGTGTGGATGAAGATTGATGATGTTTTCGGATTTTCAGGTGAGATTCTCAATGAATTTAGTTAATGTAAGTTACGCCCTGAGGTAAAATGTTCAGGCTGCAGACTTAGCAAGGATTGTATTTAATTGTACAGTACAATCATAACATAGTATAGACATTATCTTAATTTCATAATGTCTTTAAACATAACAATATTGCTGACCATAAACTGATAATCATAGAATGTGCGCGTCCGATACCTGTGAGTTGTCCGAGACGTGGCGCGGTGCTTCTCGTCCGTTGTGCGATCCCCTTTTGGCTACGTTCAGACTGTCAGTCCAAATCCTATTTTTGTGCATATCCGATTGAAATCTGATTTAGATTTAGCAAGTGTGAACGGCAAAAAATCACATGAAATGTGATTTTTACAAATCCGTTTCAAGCTACATTCATGTGGTTTGAAATCCTATGTGAACATGAACGTAGCCTTTGAGTCAAACATTTAACTCCAGGTTGGACCGTTAACATCCAGGGTCCAAAATAGTTTTGTTTTTTTCACACCTAGCAGTATTTTAAGAAAATTTACCAGCCTTATATCTCTGAATCAACTCTGAATTAACTCTGAATCAACATGCACCACTGCCAAATGTTCTATATATTGTAATCATTATGTTCACAACTCATTAAAGTAATAATTACTTTAATGAGCTCATAGTTTCTGCCTAAAATTAATACATGATGTTAGCTAACTGTATTATCTCAGAACTGTACATTTCTGAAATATGGACATTAATTGGACACAGTCACCTCTGATAACACCTCTGATACTCTAAATTGTATTGTAGACACATGCATTTGCTGTAAAGCTGCTTTGAAACGATATATATTGTGGAAAGCACTACACAGATAAATTGAATTGAATATATACCATTTAAAATCAATATATACCATTTTGTTGTTGTTGTTGTAAGAAATTAATACTTTTATTTAGCAACGATTCTTTAAATTGATCAAAAGTGACAGGAAAGACAATGTTATAAAAAATTTCAAATAAATGCTGTTCTTTTGAACTTTCTATTCATCAAAGAATCCTGAAAAAAATGCATCACGGAAAAATGCGTCACTGCTTAAAATATTAAGCAGCACAACTGTTTTCAACAGTGATAATAATAAGAAATGTTTCTTGAGCAGCAAACTAGAAATTAGAATGATTTCTGAAGAATCATGTGACACTGAAGACTGGAGTAATGATGCTGAAAATTCTGCTTTGCCATCACAGGAATAAATTTAATTTTAAAATATATCAGTTATGTTTTTACTGTATTTTGAACAAATAAATGCTGCCTTGGTAAGCATAAACTTCTTTCAAAAACAAAACTGTGCTGGCCCAAGCTTTTGAATGCATAATGTACTGTATATATATGAGTTTGTTTTGACATAAATCTCTACTAAATATCACAAAACACTGAAAAACTTATTGGCCTTAAATTCTGTAAAAAAAAAGATCAACCCCATGCAAATAATATTCAAATATTGTCCTTTTCCACAGCAGTCAACCCAGAGGATTTTTGATAAACATATTAGTCTCAAAAGTTCCCCTTAATCTCATTTCCTCCCTCTCTGTCTTTTTTCCTGTCCATTTATCTTCTCTCTCTCTCACTCACTTGCAGGTATTAGTTTGTGTGGAACATGAGCAGGAGAGGTTGCAGTTTTACTGCAGGTCATGTCAGCATCTGTTGTGTCCACTTTGTAAACTCCGTCGGGCCCATAGTGGACACAAGATCATTCCTATTGCGTTGGCTTACCAAACTCTAAAGGTATCTGTTCCTTGTATGCTTTATAGAGCTGAATCTTTAGACTATAAACAATGTAATTATGCCCAACATGCCCTTCTTTCCTGTATAAAATGGTTATTTGAGCTAATCTTTCTAAGCTCTAGCCCTGCACAGAAGCTCTACAGTGTTGTCTGTGTTTAACGTTACTCAGCTTTCTCCATGTTGTGAAATCGCAGGAGAAGATCACCAAGGAGATGAACTACATCTTAGCCAATCAGGATTCTATACAGGCACAGATCACCCAAGTAGAAAGCGGCATTGCTCAGACTGAGGTACACAGCATTGGTGTTTTAATTATACTTTTAGTGTTTATGAGACACATACTCCATCTTAGAGTATATGAGTGGTGTGAAAACGGAGTGGGGATGAAGTTGCAGGATTTCACCTGGATCCAGAAGTGGTTTTGTCAATGTCCTGTGTTTTTTCCTCTGTGTTATAGACTTTTAACAGTCAGAATGAAAAAAAGATGGAAATTGTGAAATATAATTTTGGCCAAATGTGATGGTGGGGATATTTAAATTAAATTGATAATAATTTATTAGAATATATAATTAAATTTATTATTTATATTATTTATTGTAAACATTTTAAATATATAATATGTATCGGAAATGTAACGCCCCTTACCATAATTGCGAGCTTCAGCTTCCAAAGCAATTACAAAGACAGTTAATAATCAGTAATCAGTTTTACCCTATCAGTTCGAGCCCGAGTCGGATTCTGAAAATGCAGATTACCAATCCGATTGGTCGAATACTCTTTTGTATTTGCAGAATGCAAGGTTCAGGTGAAAGTGACAAACGCCGCCAGTGTGAAAGCACAGGTCGCGTGCTGTTTCAGCTCTGCTTGAGCGGCCAGTGTGAAACAGAACACTGCGTCTATGTTTGTCATATTTTCACCACAAGTTATAAGCGGAGAACAGAGGATACTATGTTTGTAAACATAAATTCATCTCTGCACCTTTGATCGATCGTAAGAATGACTGCAGTCTACATTGCACAAAACTCTGCATTTGAACAGCAAATACTTTAACTAACAAATAATAAAACATACTTGCAGGCTCTGATTCAGAAGAGCCAGATTGCCCTAGCAAAGTTGGAATTATCCCATTTTTTAGAAATAGCCTTTGTGCACAGCTGGTCTTGTACTCTCCCAGGTTCAGAAAACTGTCCTCCGTAAAATGCGCTGCACACGCACAAACAATTGGGTTGTACTGTTTCTTTAACAGTGTTGTAAATAAATCTTAACCACTGATTCCTAATTGCGTCCATTTTCGGAAGGGCAAATAAAGTGTTGCTTTCGCATAGAAACACACAGCGGCGGTGACAACACTACTACGATAACTGAAGCCACGTCTTCTTTCTTTGCATATGCATTTGGGCGGCATTATGCATGTATTGCCACCGAGTGATGTAGGTCGGTGAGGTATTAACAAATACAGTAACAAATGTATTGCTCATGGTTAGTTCATGTTAGTTAATACAGTAATGTTAACAAATGAGACCTTATTGTAAAGTGTTACTAAATATATTAATTATAAAATAAATTAAATATTTACATATTAAATCATTCATATTTTTATGATGTTTAAAAAGATATGTCAAGCTTTGCTTTTCCCTTTTTCTGTCCTGTTCAATCTCTTTACCTCTGTGTTCAGGTGAACAGCGCAGTGGCTAAGGAGCAGTTGAATCAGTATGTGAGTGAATTGCGTGGTGTGCTGGCGGAACGTCAGGGGGCTTTGGCCATGTTGATGGAGGGGGCTCGAGCACAGCGGGCAGGGGCTCTAAACACACAGCTCTCAGAAAAACAGAGTCTTTTGGAAAACGCAGGGCTGCTCATATACACTCAGGAGCTTCTAAAGGAAACCGACCAGCCGTGCTTTGTGCAGGCCGCCAGAGTCACGCACAACAGGTTAGACTGTATGTTTGTGGGTTTTTGTTGCTGGGATTATGTGAATCTGTTCATTTATGAAATACAAAACCCACAATAGCCTATTGTGTGTTTCCATTGAACTACTTTCAATAAGGTACACAGACACTGGAATATTATGTTACACATAGTCAATTGTTTTGCAGAGAGCTTCTTTATATTCATTTAAGTTTTACTTGATTTTTATCTTTCTTCTTCTCAGACTGGTAAAAGCAATAGAACATCTTCAGCATTTCTCTCTATCTGCTGATCCCTCGTTTCGACACTTTCAGATGGACGTCTCCAGAGAACTCAAAGCACTCAGCAGCATGGACTTTATACAAGGTTTTCATAAAAACTAAATTTTCTTAAATACCTTGGGCCCTATCATACACCCGGCGCAATGTGAAGCCAGGTGCGACGCAAGTGATTTTTGCTAGTTTCAGCCCGATGCAGTTGTCATTTTCACATCCAGCTTGGCTTGTTTAAATAGCAAATGCACTCGCGCCCATCTGTTCGCCCATGGGTGTGCTGGTCTGAAATGAGGTGTGTTCAGACGCATTGTTGGCGAGTTGCTATTTTGAGGCAACTGAAAATGCAGTATTTTTTGTGTTATTTAAAGAGCGCATTAGTAATATGCGCATATAGGCGGGTGCACAACGTGCGTACACTCTGCTTATTACACACACAGGGATGCTCAGCAGCACACAAACATTTTTAAATATTAAAAATAAGAGGATTCCTCCCTGGAGAAGCGTTCAGTCTTTCTGCTCGCAAATTCCGCCATGTAAATAGCAAATCCGCCATGGTGCAAGCGCAACTGGCTTTTAAAGGGAATGAGAGATGAGACTCTGATTGGTTTATTGCACGTTACGCCCAAAACACACCCATGACTCATTAAGAGACTAGGTACAACCCTTTTAAACTAGCAAAAGTGGATTCGGACACGCCCTAAGTGCACTTGTGCCATGCGCTTCAGACCATGCACTCAGATCGTTAAAATAGTGCCCCTTGAGTTGGTTTTCTAGGTTATTTATAGCATAATTTAACAAATTGAATTCACATCTAACCCGAGCCCTCATTTTCCTTCTGCAGCCCCATTGGCTCCTGTGATTGACACTCAAAAGACCCTGGCCTATAACGAGCTCTATTTGTGCTGGCGCCTCCCACAGGACTCCGCTCCCGCCTGGCACTACTCAGTGGAGTATCAGAGGAAAGTGGGTGGAGCTGGAGCATTATGGGGCAGAGTCTGGTCTGAAGGAAGCTCAGGAAGTAATGGCACACACTCTCACTGGCAGCGTCTGGATGATGTGGGCGGGACCAGTGCAGTGATTGACAAGCTAGAGATGGACAGTGTGTATGTCCTAAGAGTTCGAGGCTGTAATAAGGCAGGGTTTGGAGAGTACAGTGAGGAGGTGTATCTACACACACCTCCTGCACAAGGTAAGACACGTCCAGAATCACTTCAAAATATCAGTTATTCAGAAACACATTTCCCTCAAGCTCCCCGGTTTCTCACATATTGAATGCTTTGTTTTTGTTTTGCATCTTTTCCAGTCATTCTATTTCTTTGACTTAGAATTTACATCCTCTGTTTCTTATTCTTTCTTTATTCATCAATCCATGTATTAATTTTTCCAATCATTCATCTAATTTTTTTGTTTTGTTTATTTGATTGTTTATCTGTCTGTCCATCGAATGATTCTATAATTGACTGATTGATTCAATTATATCAATTCATCCATCCATTCATTTATTCATATGTCTGTTTGTTCATTCTCTTGTCCATCCATACATCTACAAACCCGATTCCAAAAAAGTTGGGACACTGTACAAATTGTGAATAAAAACAATGCATTGATGTGGAAGTTTCAAATTTCAATATTTAATTCAGAATACAACATAGATGACATATCAAATGTTTAAACTGAGAAAATGTATCATTTTAAGGGAAAAATAAGTTGATTTTAAATTTCATGGCATCAACACATCTCAAAAAAGCTGGGACAAGGCCATGTTTACCACTGTGTGGCATCCCCTCTTCTTTTTATAACAGTCTGCAAACGTCTGGGGACTGAGGAGACAAGTTGCTCAAGTTTAGGAATAGGAATGTTGTCCCATTCTTGCCTAATACAGGCTTCTAGTTGCTCAACTAGTCTTAGTTGCTCAACTAGTCTTAGTTGCTTAACTAGTCTAGTTGCTCAACTGTCAACTGTCTTCTTTGTCGCATCTTCCTCTTTATGATGCGCCAAATGTTTTCTATGGGTGAAAGATCTGGACTGCAGGCTGGCCATTTCAGTACCCGGATCCTTCTTCTACACAGCCATGATGTTGTAATTGATGCAGTATGTGGTCTGGCATTGTCATGTTGGAAAATGCAAGGTCTTCCCTGAAAGAGACGACGTCTGGATGGAGCATATGCTGTTCTAGAACTTGGATATACCTTTCAGCATTGATGGTGCCTTTCCAGATGTGTAAGCTGCCCATGCCACACGCACTCATGCAACCCCATACCATCAGAGATGCAGGCTTCTGAACTGAGCGCTGATAACAACTTGGGTTGTCCTTGTCCTCTTTAGTCCGGATGACATGACGTCCCAGTTTTCCAAAAAGGACTTCAAATTTTGATTCGTCTGACCACAGAACAGTTTTCCACTTTGCCACAGTCCATTTTAAATGAACCTTGGCCCAGAGAAAACGCCTGCGCTTCTGGATCATGTTTAGATATGGCTTCTTTTTTGACCTATAGAGTTTTAGCCGGCAACGGCGAATGGCACGGTGGATTGTGTTCACCGACAATGTTTTCTGGAAGTATTCCTGAGCCCATGTTGTGATTTCCATTACAGTAGCATTCCTGTATGTGATGCAGTGCCGTCTAAGGGCCCGAAGATCACAGGCATCCTGTATGGTTTTCCGGCCTTGACCCTTATGCACAGAGATTGTTCCAGATTCTCTGAATCTTTGGATGATATTATGCACTGTAGATGATGATAACTTCAAACTCTTTGCAATTTTTCTCTGAGAAACTCCTTTCTGATATTGCTCCACTATTTTTCGCCGCAGCATTGGGGGAATTGGTGATCCTCTGCCCATCTTGACTTCTGAGAGACACTGCCACTCTGAGAGGCTCTTTTTATACCCAATCATGTTGCCAATTGACCTAATAAGTTGCAAATTGGTCCTCCAGCTGTTCCTTATATGTACATTTAACTTTTCCGGCCTCTTATTGCTACCTGTCCCAACTTTTTTGGAATGTGTAGCTCTCATGAAATCCAAAATGAGCCAATATTTGGCATGACATTTCAAAATGTCTCACTTTCAACATTTGATATGTTATCTATATTCTATTGTGAATAAAATATAAGTTTATGAGATTTGTAAATTATTGCATTCCTTTTTTATTCACAATTTATACAGTGTCCCAACTTTTTTGGAATCGGGTTTGTATATCAATTACTAATTTATTCATCTATCCATTAAATGATACATTTATATAAATTCTTCCATCCATCCACTGATTCATACATCCACTGATTCATACATCTGTCTTAGTCATTGATTGATTTATTGATCCATTCATATCACAATTCTATTTCATCAAACTGAACCTGTTCTTGTTTTGTGCTATTATATGCATATCATATTCTCTTTTTTTGTATTCTCTCATACAGTTAATTCTGTTGCTTATCGCTAGTATATTTCTCAGTGCTTATCCACAACTCTTTGACACATCTCTTTTTTGCTCTTCTCTCTGTATTATTTCTCTTTCTGCTTCCTGTTATTCTCCACCTTCCTTTGTTCCTGTTATCTCTGCTGTTTCTTTGACTTGTATTCCTATTTAACTGGAATATCAGCTGCTTGATCTCCTCTGAATCATAGAGTCCTGGAATATGTACAATGTTCCTGCTTTCCTCTTTGTTTCCCCTCTTTTCTCCAAATTTCCAATCCCATTTCTTCCCTTTTATCCTTATCCATACATATCCCTCCTCTCTGTTTCATTCTCTCTCCTATTTATATGTTGTTTCACTCCCTCATCCTCTTTTCATTTTGTGTTCTGCTCCCTATGACCTGACCTTTCCATCCCTCTCCTCCACTCCTCTCCTCCTGCATACCTCAATCTCAGTGTTATCGTTCTGCCTGGATTCGCGCTGGGGTCTGCATGCGGAGCGGGTGGCACTGGGGAAAGGACAGACGTACGCCCGGAGTGTTCCTGGGATGACTCTGTTGCAGGCAGCTGATCGGGCCCTCACCTCATGTCACCTCACCTCTGACCTCCTTGTGGCCGACGTTTCTATCACACAGGGACGACACTACTGGGCATGCTCAGTGGAGCCTGGATCCTACCTGGTTAAGGTGAACATATACTGCCATTCAGCAGTTTGGGGGCAGTAAGATTTTTATTTTGAGGATGCATTAAATTGATCAAAAGTGACATTAAAGACAAAAAAACATCAATTTCAAATAAATGCTTTTCTTTAGAACTTTCTCCAAAAATCTAATTTCTACAAAAATATTAGGCAGCACGTCAAGATTAGAACCCATTTTTCATAAGCACAAAATCATCATATTAGAATTATTCCTGGAGGATCATATAATTATTTTTTGCTGTTTTTACTGTAATTTTTAATCAAATAAATGCAGCTTTGGTGAGCATAAGAGACTTTTATCAAAACCCTTAAAAATCGACCCCAAACGTTTGAGCAGTAGTGTATTTACAAACAGTTGTAATATTTTTTATATTTATTTATTTTTTCTGTGAAATAATAAGATAGGATTTTGCCAAATTAAGTTTTTGTTCAAGAATTACATTTTTCAATGAGACATTTTTTCTTCTTTATGATATCACCTTCATTCCTCCCCAAAAATATAAATTAATTTTAATTTAAAAAAATCATGTTCACAATAGAAGTGTATTCAAGTTATTAATCACTGGTCAAAAAAAAAACCTTTGTAACTCCATTTGAGCTTGATTTTGGTAAAATAATAATAATAATATAATGACATATGCAAATATCTGACCATACATAAAGCCACAATATCAACTTTGAAAATGCGGTGTTTAATTAATATATGTATATATACACTCACCTAAAGGATTATTAGGAACACCATACTAATACTGTGTTTGACCCCCTTTCGCCTTCAGAACTGCCTTAATTCTACGTGGCATTGATTCAACAAGGTGCTGAAAGCATTCTTTAGAAATGTTGGCCCATATTGATAGGATAGCATCTTGCAGTTGATGGAGATTTGTGGGATGCACATCCAGGGCACGAAGCTCCCGTTCCACCACATCCCAAAGATGCTCTATTGGGTTGAGATCTGGCCATTTTAGTACAGTGAACTCATTGTCATGTTCAAGAAACCAATTTGAAATGATTCGAGCTTTGTGACATGGTGCATTATCCTGCTGGAAGTAGCCATCAGAGGATGGGTACATGGTGGTCATAAAGGGATGGACATGGTCAGAAACAATGCTCAGGTAGGCCGTGGCATTTAAACGATGCCCAATTGGCACTAAGGGGCCTAAAGTGTGCCAAGAAAACATCCCCCACACCATTACACCACCACCACCAGTGGTGCACAGTGCACAGTGGTAACAAGGCATGATGGATCCATGTTCTCATTCTGTTTACGCCAAATTCTGACTCTACCATCTGAATGTCTCAACAGAAATCGAGACTCATCAGACTAGGCAACATTTTTCCAGTCTTCAACTGTCCAATTTTGGTGAGCTCGTGCAAATTGTAGCCTCTTTTTCCTATTTGTAGTGGAGATGAGTGGTACCCGGTGGGGTCTTCTGCTGTTGTAGCCCATCCGCCTCAAGGTTGTGCGTGTTGTGGCTTCACAAATGCTTTGCTGCATACCTCGGTTGTAACGAGTGGTTATTTCAGTCAAAGTTGCTCTTCTATCAGCTTGAATCAGTCGGCCCCTTCTCCTCTGACCTCTAGCATCAACAAGGCATTTTCGCCCACAGGACTGCCGCATACTGGATGTTTTTCCCTTTTCACACCATTCTTTGTAAACTCTAGAAATGGTTGTGCGTGAAAATCCTAGTAACTGAGCAGATTGTGAAATACTCAGACCGGCCCGTCTGGCACCAACAACCATGCCACGCTCAAAATTGCTTAAATCACCTTTCTTTCCCATTCTGACATTCAGTTTGGAGTTCAGGAGATTGTCTTGACCAGGACCACACCCCTAAATGCATTGAAGCAACTGCCATGTGATTGGTTGATTAGATAATTGCATTAATGAGAAATTGAACAGGTGTTCCTAATAATCCTTTAGGTGAGTGTATATATATATATATATATATATATATGAATTTTTTATATATAAATTGTTTCTTCCATTTCCTGAAAAGTAGCATTTTTGGAGATACAAGGTTTTTACCCAACAGCGAAGATATATATTTAAAAATGAACAGATCCAAAAAAAAAAAAACTTTTAAAATGTCTATGCCTTGAAGAATTGTTTTCTATGTGTGTAGGTGGGAGTGGGTGTTGAAGCAAAACTGCAAGAGTGGTTCCATCTTCCACAAGACATGGCAAGTCCACGGTGAGGAGAAACAGAATTTTTAAACGTTTTAGAGTCGACTGAGGAAGACTTTTTTTGTAGTCTGTTATTGATGACTTTTTTGTCCCCCCATTTCACTGTAGGTACGATCCAGACAGTGGTCATGACAGCGGTGCAGAGGACGCCCAGGACTGCCCTCCTCCATTCTGTTTCCTCACAATGGGCATGGGCAAGATTTTACTACCCAAGTGTGGGGCATCTAACACTTCTACTGGCCCTCTCACTGCCCCCCTGCCACCTCGCCTTGGACTGTGTCTGGACTTTGAGAAGGGGCGGCTCACTTTCTACGACGCACACTCTCTGCGAGTGCTGTGGGAGGGGACTGTCGATTGTTCCGCCCCTGTTTGCCCAGCCTTCTGTTTCATTGGCGGAGGGGCTCTGCAGCTTCAGGAGCTAATAGCCAATCGCAGTACAGAGCAGAACCCGCCAAGACGAGTGACCATCCAAACAGACGCCACCGACGCCGGTCACTGAAATGTCTGATCGCTTTAAAACTAGTCAAATCAGCACCTTTAGGCAAATATTCTTTTATCGTTTTCTATCGACTTTGTTTACGAGCTTATTTCATAGCTAATGATGCATTGACTTAAGATGTTTTATATTAAGATTAATTTAATTTCAAAGTATACACATTAAAAAGTTTATGGATGCTAACAACATGTAGCATGCTAACAACATGTAGGTCAGCATTAAATAATGAGGAATCATTCATTTTTATGGCTACAAAATCAAAAACAATGGAAATATAGTCCATGTATGATTCAGGTTGACTCATGACAAATGAATTTTGAAAGTTCTTATAAAAACAAATGATTCCTCGCTATTTACAGACTCGTTTTCCAGCATTGTTAGCATGCGAACCGCCCAATATGAGTGTGCTAATAGTTAGCAAACACCTTGATTTATTCATTAACAATGTATGTGCTCTTTACAGGAATGTTAAAACGTCTTGACGTGGTCATGTTGCAGTTCTTATCCATTTGAGACTGTTTACAGCTGTCCTGTTGATCAGTTTCGTGTTTTTGAGTAGTTCCCGACGTCCTTGAGTTGTGTTGCTACTTTGAGGCTCAACCAAGATGTCAAACCGTGGTTTGGACATGTTGTATTGGTATCAGTCCACGTTCTGTGCATAGAGACCTTGTCTGTTTGGTTTGTTTGGGCCAAAACAGGGTTGACAGTAAAAGTGAAACGAAGACAACAACGTTGTAATGAAAAGAACCTGCTTTTGTGAGATCCCTACAGGTGCCTGCTCTAATGCAACCGACTCCCATTTGAATGTCCTAAATAATAGTCTTCAAAACACAAGAGTCTTTGACACACATCATACTTTTTTTTAGGCTTTTTTCATAATCATGACTGTTATGGTCATTTTTCTTTTTCTTTCTTTGCAGACTGGGAATGGCAACAACGATTTAGCGGGTAAAGTTGATTTTCAGAAATGGATGCTGCTTATGACCGTGCAACTGTCAGTCGTGAGTCTGTGTGTTGAGGGCATTTTTGAATTTTATGCTGATCGTTGAATGTATTTATGGTGCGTGTGCGCGAGTGCGTGATATGTTGCAATAAAGAAAGACAGTTGCTGAAAGCTCTGGTTTTGTCCATGTT
Organism: Coreius guichenoti; assembly: GCA_039654105.1. Lineage (NCBI taxonomy): Eukaryota > Metazoa > Chordata > Actinopteri > Cypriniformes > Gobionidae > Coreius > Coreius guichenoti. The sequence goes on along the minus strand of CM077176.1, from coordinate 27,524,105 downwards.
TTCCGCTATTTGAGTGCATTGTTGCAGATTCAGGTCTCATTGTGTGAATTTATATTGATGTTGAGGATATTATGTAGCATTTCTTAAACTGGCCCTTTGAAAACAGGCAAATGTTTGTAAAATACACTAATGGCAGAAGTGAAATAAAGCATCAATGTTTCTCTGTTGTATTATATTACGTTTCTGCTTTCCACTGTGCTGCTTTTCCATTGATTTTTTGCGCTTGCGTATGACAGAGTTCTGAAAAAGTCTTGAGATCTTGCTTCCCCCCATTCCACTGCCCTGCGTCTCGTGTTTTTAAATGCAAAAAACACATTCTGTGTGAATCTGTCCTAAGGAAGTTTACAGCAAAATATATAAATTTTTAGACTTATGTAATTTACCTCACATAAATACTGAAAAAATAGCAGGTGATGCATAGATCACCTTTCTTTTTCTTTGTGTGCATTGCAGTTTCTCTCCATACTTGATCACTACTCCCATTTACTTTAACAATTAACAGCATTTTTATGCTGATTTCAGTGCTTTGCTTTTGGATATTTCTGTCTTTTTATCTTTTGGAACCTCTCTTTTGCTCTCTATCTGGCAGAACGTCCAAACGAGGCTAGTCTTGAAGGTGAGATTTGCTCTATGTTACATGCATGACAGATCCAGTTGTTCCACCTGTCAGATTGAAATTATGATAGATATTTAAACTTTAGTGAATGCACCGTATTATTCATCAGGCGTTTCATCAAAATCATTAAATGAAATAGACATACACATTTGGATGGCAAGTATAACCCCATTAAACAATCAAGAGGTAATATTACCTCTGAAGTATGGAAAAGCTTTTCACTTTTTATCTACTAAATAAACATCTTAACTGGTTTCTCTTTTAAGCACTTTGATGTACAACTTTACATCAATATAACGACCGATTGATTAAAAAATGATGGACAAACAAATTGTTTTCCCTCACACAATCTGTGATCTTACACCTATCGCACACAAAACTGACAAGGATATTTCAAATCGTGCTCAGATATACATATATTCAGTCATACTCAGGTCAGTTATGTGCTACATATCCAGGCCGTTGCAAACTGTAACACATTAAATAGTGGTAAAATCACTTATTGTGATTTATTAGCAGGTTCCTTTCATATGATGTGATTTTTTGACTTAGAAAGTCCCATATAGAATGTGGCTGTTGTCAGTTATTAAAGTGAAAGTAAAAGAATACTGCTTATACAAAAGCTGCTTGTTAGTCACATTTTTGTTTAATCCACAGGTGATCTAAAATTACACACCCATTTCAATGTTTTAACGCACTACTGCGTGCGTGTGTAGAGTGTGCGTGCCAGTGTGAGAACACGAGACTCACATTATATGTTGATTTATGTATGAATGTTGCATTCCTTAAACACTGCCTTCACACTGGCATCATAAGTGAATAAAACCATAGCATATTTCACTTATTTATATATACTATATCATTATGTTCTATGACATTCATCAGGAACAAGGAAGAACATATCAATAAACCAGTGTCACACCTACATAACTTGTTCTTTTTCCTCCCTCCCACTTAGGCTCTTTTTTTCTGTATCAAATGTGAAAATAGGTGGTCATAAATCACACATGCCTAGTTTTTATCATCTCCTTGTTCAGAGAGCTGGCAGTTTCTCTTCAGACTTGATACAGGTAAGAAACACCAGCGCTCATCTACTTTTCTCTACACACACTGTTGGTTTACTTGTTCTCTTTCTATTTTCACTGTCTGTTTCCCTCTGGTGTGTTTTCAAACTCCAGTGTTGACTGCAAGCCATACATTTGAATATTCTCCTGAAGAAATTAAAAATAAAAATGAAGAAATTTAACAAATTATTTTTATTTATTTAAGCTTTTTATCTCATGCATGTCTTTTTTTTAAAAATTATTTATGACGTTATTGCTTATTTGATTTTAGTTTTTCTTTTTGATCAACTCTATAACATACTCTGACACTTGCATGCTGGTTTAAGATATTAATAACATATCACTGTAAAATATCATAATTTTGTTAACCTATTAGATCAGTTTGCAGATATAGAATCACAACATATCAGGTATAAGTGTGACACTTTCTAAGAATTTGTCTTCGGCATTGTTTTAGAAAATAGGATTTAAATGGCTTCAACATCATCCCGACTAGTTTAGGACTTAATGTTTTTTTTTTTTTTTTAAGTAAATTGATGAATTTCTACATGATGAACTTTAAAATATATACATTCAACCCAAAAATGTTATAATTTACTCACCTTCATGTGGTTTCAAACCTGTTTTTTTTTTTTGTTTGTTTGTTTGTTTGTTTTTTTGTAAAACACAAATGTTAGGAAGCATGACAGTCTCAGTCACCATTCACTTTCATTAAATCTTTTTCCATACAAAAAAAATTAATAGTGACTGAAACTGTCATTCTGCCAAACTACTCCTTTTATGTTTCACTGAAGAAAGAAATTCACATGGGTTAGAAACGATAAGTGATGACAGAAATGTAATTTTTGAGGTGAACTATCTTTTAAAATGTTCCACTTTACCCCTGTTTACATAGAAACACAAGCATTGAATGTGAAAACACACACACAAGCTCTGCCAATGTGGTCGGCATTTTTAGTTTAACAAAAGCTTGCACAACCGGATCGACAGCTTGAAAAATTCACTTAAAAGGAATCACACGTTTACAGTCTTTTCAAAATGATTGTATTACACTGATGGAAAGATTAATGAAATGAGGACGCGAGGATGTTTTTTTTTTAATGTAATTGTCAAATGAAATGCTGCCAATATCCAGGGCTATTTAACTTTCTTAACTTAAGATTTCGTTTTATTTACTAAAATATAAAGGCAGCTGTATTTTCATGTCTATTAAGAACTATTTATACCGTGTGAAATACATATAAAGCTGAAGAATTAAACTCTAAACATTAAACTGCTAATGCGGACATTAAGCTAGGCATTATGGTGTTACAATTATTGAAATTGTGAATTTCTACTTTGAAACAACTTGTATTGTGAAATGAACCAAAGACCGCAAATTAGGCTAGTACAATATCGTCTGGAGAACATTTAAGTTTATGTATCTTTTTTTACATTTAAATTTAGATGTATAAACCTGATGAAACCTTTAGTAAAAAAATAAATATCATTCCACAAATATTTTTAAGCTATATTTAAGGAAGGAAAGACGAACACTTATTTTAATCTAACGATTTTTTTTAGAAAGCGGAATTACAAAGCAATATCAAATGAATAAATAAAACAAGTGATTATTTAGTAATTAATATCGTATGTTAACAGAGCTTTGACAGCCATAAAATAATTATTTGTAAAAAATGTTTTCTCTCAAATTTTTTCATTAACCAATGTACTAGCAATGTACTAACATTTTAATATGACAATTGCTGCTCTTAAATATTTATCTTGTGTATGTTTCTTCATTTTCCAGCCTCTCTTCATCTTGTAAAACATCTGCAACAATGGCAAAATTTGGCCAGCTGGTGGCAGTGTTGAGCCTGTGTGTGCTGGCTGCTGTGGTGCACGCTCAAGGTGGGTGTCCAATCACAGTTTTTCTCTCATTGGAGATCATACTGAACTATTACTTTCTAGTCTTAATCACAATTATCAGCATCAGGTATTTTTTAAAATTTAGATTTTCATTTGCTTTCTCCTGATATAACAGAGAACCCATCTCCTCCTAGCATAGGAAATGAGATCTGCACATTCTACACTCAGGGTGGGACCCTCCGTCTGGATGGGCCGAAGGTCTTTGAAATGATGCTGATCGAGTTTGGAAGGGCAATCCAGGTCTGTATATGTTTTCTAAAATCAATTAGATAAATCAGCAAACATTATTATATGATGTTTATATAAATAGGGAGTGCTAAGGGGTTTGGTTACATACATATATATTTTAGAAAGGGGTCCTTTCAAAGAGGATCGTCATATTTTGCCATCTTTGGCATCAAAAAGTTTGAAAATGGTACATGCACAGCATTATTATTCTCTCTCACTCACTCTTGGTAGACCTTGACCCCATTGGTGACTCAACAATGGATGGACGATGTAGATGATGATCATGACCAACATCTCAACTTGGCTGAGTGTGCCAAACTCGTCCAGAGAGTCTCCGATTCCGTTCAGAGACCTCCTCCACAGTAAAGAAGACCTATCAACCGAATGAAGTTGCTTGTACATGTATGGAACTATATGTACTAAAAATATATTTCATTGTAGGTCAGTAGCTTAATCTCATGTAGGCTAATCTTAGATAAACACTGTGATGTATCACTTGAAATTTAAAGAAATAAATTGTTTGAGAAATGACTTTAAAACCATGAATTAAAGTATCTTTGGAAAATGAAGAAATAAAATTTGGTCAAAAAACCAATTTATCTATGATGTGATCTATGACGTTCAACTGGTACAGACATTTTGCACATTTGTACACACACTGTAAAACCTAACAGTAAAATTCACTAAATGAAAACAGTTCATTTTACTTAAATTTAAAAAAAAAAAAAAGTTAATTCAACTTAACAAATATGTGTGATGTGAACTCAAAAACGTATTATTTTAAGCAGAACTCAATCTAAATAAGTTACTAGAAATAATATAACTCTAATGGTTTAAGTTATAGATATTTACTTAATCTAGTAGCTTACATATATGGCTAATTAAATACCAAAAGCTCATCAAATAAATATATAAACAATAATAAATACATTAATCTACTTCATATTAAGCCTACAATCTTACATTAAGCCCTTTTAAAGTAATTACATTTACTCATGTCAAAGTATTATCCCAGTGAGTTTCCGAGGCAGCAAAAACCGCGCCATTTTCCCTCCTTCGGTCACAGCAGGACGGCTCGCGCCACAGTCAAGAAAAATAACAGATAAGTTAACCATTTCAAACTTATTTATTCTTATTTAGGGCACGTTTGAACGTGCTCTGTTTTATTCTCGTATCTCTTTATCCGAAGATTAAACAGCTCAGTAATGCTGTGTGTAACGTTAGCTAGCAAACAATCCAGAAGCAAATGCGCTATTACATCAAAGTTATCAACTGTAGGTGTTAAATATGCTGTTTTACACCCCAGTTTGTCAGTGGAAAATAAAAAAAAAAATGTTTTTTTGGTGCTTTCTCACAGTCGGACACAGATAAACGCGACTTTTATGTTTTGAGACACTGGCCGTCTTCCACATCTCTCTCGCGGCACAGAAACTAAAGCAAAAGGTAACGGTAATGCAAACTCAACCATTCCCTATATTACAACCATTTTAAACTTATTGTTAATCGTTATTTATGATCTGCTTCTTCAGTTTCATCTAGCATATGTGATGGTAATTTATGGAGTCAAAACATAGATTTGCAAAAAAAAGTATTGCAAAAGAAAATAAAGTTTTGCAAACAAAAATAAAGTATTGCAAAAGAAAAATAAAGTAATGAGAGAAAAAAATAAGTTTTGCAAAAAAAATTAAAGAATTGCAAAAGGAAAATAAAGTGGTTTCATTTGCAACGCTCCTTTTATTCTGTGTTTCAGTCAAGTGAGTTTGCGATACTGTTTTCCCTTTGTGCTTCACTTTTCTGTGCGTTTCACTTCATGGCACTGTTTTGACATGGGGGTGGAGTCAAGAAACTGGGGCGTGTTCAGCGGACATGGTCACGCCTCCCTCCGAGTGACATCATCTGCTCGAGACGCAGATCAGCACGGATGAAGGCACCATGGCTGAGAGGCATGTGGGTGGATCGTTTCCTTGTACTCACACTTTTACTAGCATTAAAACGGGCATGGTTTTGTTTTGTTACGACTAAATGTGTATTAAAAGCGTTTGCTTAAGTTAGAGATCATGTTAAAGTGGTGTTTATTATTAGCCGTGGACTACTGGCTAATGTGAACTGTCTGGAAGTAGCCAGCATCTGCTGTTTATTTCTCTGTCTCAGTGTGCACACTTTTATAGCATTTAAATGTTTATAACGTTAGTTTTATTTTGTTAACTAAATGTGTATTACCAGCATTTGCTTAAAACCTTTTAATTTTAGTTACTACTAGTTTTAATTTGTAAATAGAATGTAATTAACTTGACAGACTATACATCATTAAAAAGGTCTAAGACTCATGCTTAAATTTTTGAGTTCTGTTACCTTTAAAATTAAATATGATCATTAAAGTCCCCGTGAACCGGAAGTAGCCCTGAGTTTTCTTCAGTACTGTGACGTATGTCCAATTTTGATTTCATGACGACTTTAAAAGCCTTCCTTCCGCTGGAGAAAATATAGTCCCTGACTCCATTAGATGGCGGCAAAGACTGTCTTAATGAGTGAGTCACTCAATAGCGAATACTTTTATATTGAACTTCTTGTGAACACGGAACAAGACGCAACTGACAAATGCTTGGACTAGCTCTGTCAGGCACGGAAAACCCCATTACGGTTTAAATGAAAAGATATCGCAGCGGACATTCAAATAGATTTTTTATTATGAACATAGGACTGACCTGAATACATAATACAGTAAGCTTCAATGAACAATATCAATGAGAACGAACATGTTTACCTTACTAAGGGTGTTGTGTAGTGATACAAAGAACCGTTGGGTGAAGCGATCATAGCCGTCAACAGCTATTGACCAATCAGAATCAAGGAGTGGAACTAACCGTTTTCAAAAAAGACAAAAGAATATTAGAGCCATATCCCATCCAGAGAGTTGTGCATATGTGCACAGAAGGGATTGATATTAAACGGGGCAGTGTGGACAATGATATTATTTATAAAATTAAACAAACAAAAAACAAACATCAACAGTAGCTATAAAAGTGTGCACGCATTCTGAGCGAAATTAACAGCAGATGGCTTTTTCAGACAGTTCACGTTAGCAAGTATAGCCTCAAAGACTAAACACCACATTAACTGATCTCTAACTTCTTTAACTTAAGCAAACACTGGTAATACACCTTTAATTAACAAAAACAAAAAAATAAAATAAAAGTGTGCACACTGAGACAGAGAAATAAACAGCAGATGCTGGCTATTTTCAGACAGTTCACATTAGCCAGTAGTCCACGGCTAATAATAAACACCACTTTAACATGATCTCTAACTTAGGCAAACGCTTTTAATACACATTTAGTCATAACAAAACAAAACCATGCCCGTTTTAATGCTAGTAAAAGTGTGAGTACAAGGAAACGATCCACCCGGATGCCTCTCAGCCATGGTGCCTTCATCCGTGCTGATCTGCGTCTCGAGCAGATGGTGTCACTCGGAGGGAGGCGTGACCATGTCCGCTGAACACGCCCCAGTTTCTTGACTCCACCCCCATGTCAAAACAGTGCCATGAAGTGAAACGCACAGAAAAGTGAAGCACAAAGGGGAAACAGTATTGCAAACTCACTTGACTGAAACACAGAATAAAAGGAGCGTTGCAAATGAAACCACTTTATTTTCCTTTTGCAATTCTTTATTTTTTTTATCTGCAAAACTTATTTTTTTTCTCTCAATACTTTATATTTATTTTGCAATTCTTTATTTTTGTTTGCAAAACGTATTTTTTTCTCTCATTACTTTATTTTTATTTTGCAAAACTTATTTTCTTCTCTCAATACTTTATTTTTATTTTGCAGTTCTTTATTTTTGTTTGCAATACTTTATTCTTTTGCAAATCTATGTGGCATTATTTTGACTCCATAGTAATTAATTTTACTAAAGCAGCCGAAGCTCCGGTGAACAAAGTGGCTCGAGGAGCATTTAAGATGGCTGTTTTGCTAACGTTAAGTTACTTAACATTTTAGACTGTTATTTGCTCCTCACGTTTTCTAATTTGAAACTCACACTAACAAATTGTTGTCATGCTTTTGAAATTAATCTTTTCAGAGCAAAGACATCGAAGGGTGTTGCGCTATCAATGGCAACAACATGGCTACAATACTATGAGTAAGTAGAATTAACATTGAACAAATCGATGGGCTTTAGTATTGTGCGAAATGCAAATGATCACATTATGAACAGTTATTTAAATATGTCGTTCTTTAATTTTCATTTTTGGATGAATTGCTATTTTTGCAAATGTAATTATGACCAGAAATTTCTTAAAGCACAAATGGTAAGTCTTCTGAAGCAATATGATTTTTTTTCAATTATTAGAATGAAATTTAAATCTAAACATGTTGATCAATGCATACACAGCCCAGACGAAAAATAACACAAAGCTCAACTAACATCAAGCCATATCGGTTATTAGACACCACATGAATGGCATCATGACACCCAAGGACCAATGATGTTTGATGTAATGTAGTGTGCCACCATTTTCTATATTGGCAGAGTGAAGAACAACTTAAATTTCAGTCTATCTATCATTCAAAGTCATTCTGTATTGCTTCAGAAGAATACCAGTCAAGTCTTGAAAGTTCTGGTTATAGTTAGTTGACTTTGCTAATACGAACAGAAAACACACGAGGTAGGACACGTCAAAACTACATTACATTTATTTAGCAACATGTTAACCTTTTAACGTTAGCTGCCATCAGCATAAATGCATGGCGTGGGTACAGTGACTGATAGTTGAGCATTCAAGTTGTCTTAAATGTATAGTCCACTTGCAAATAAAAATTCTAAATTAAGTATTTTTGATATTCTTTCATTTTTGTCTATCCATTGAAAATCTAGTCTTTATTTTCAAGCTTCAAAAAGTACTTTAATTTAGGCTTTTATTCACATATACATTGAGTACAGCAAATATTGTAAATGGAAGCTCAAAGCTGGTTTGACACATAATAAACCAACCTCAGCTCAAGCTTAAAGGGATAGTTCACCCAAAAATGAAAATTAGCCCATGATTTACTCACCCTCAAGCCATCCTAGATGTATATGACATTCTTCTTTCAGACGAATACAATCAGAGTTATATTAACACATGTCCTGGCTCTTCCAAGCTTTATAATGGCAGTGAATGGCAGCCCAAAAGAGTGCATCCATCCATTATAAAAGTAATCCACACAGCTCCGGGGGACTAATAAAGGCCTTCTGAAGCGAATCGATGGGTTTGTGTAAGACAAAATATCCTCTCGCGAAACACTCAAAACTCAAAACGCTTATGCAACGTCCGACGTCATCGTCGCACCAGTTACACTTTTTACGCTACGTCCAACGTCATCGTCGCGCCATTTACGTTTTTTATGCTGTCATTGCATAAACGTCATTGATTAAAATTTGTTAATCAAATCTGTGTCTTGTTTCACCGTGTCTGCGAGTGGCACGACATGACAAAAGAACCCATTATAATCAGTGATGTTGTCTACACTGGATGCGGCGTGACGTGAGCGACAAATCTCCGACAGTAAACTGATGCCTGTTTCTATTTATGACATACTGACATAAAAAAACAAATGCTTTGCAATGTGCGCTTTGTCACGGCCAGTGTAGACAGCCTTTAGCTTTTGTGACGCAAGCGACAACGGTCACGTCCGGTGTAGTCTTTATGTACCTCTTGAAGCTAAATATTGATTGCCTAGACTTTCAATGGATGGGCAAAATGATGAGAGAGTATTAAAAATATCTCTATTTTTGTTTGGTATGACATGATAGTGAGTAAATAAAGACAGAATTTTCATTTTGGGGTGAACTATCCCTTTAAGCACCACATTTATTTTGTTTGTGTAATAAACAACTTTAGGTTGATGCCAAATTAAATTTTATGAAAATTAACATTCAATTCAAGGTCTAGAACATTCAGCTGATACACCCCTGACAATTTTTTTTCCCAATTAAACCTTGCTGACAAACAACTCTGGAAGACATGTTGTGAAAATTAAACTACTACAAGGTTTTAAATAAGCACACACCCAATTGAATAAACAATACTCCGTTCCTTCACAATGTTATTTTTATTTATGAAAATTTAAATATGGTGTCTGCCCTGAAAAGGGTTATTTTTATATGTGGTGACATAAACTAACATTTTTTTTCAATGCATATAGAAAAAGGAGCTTGACCAGGTGCAGAAGGCAACAGTCACCATCATTGCTGTTGAGGAGGAAGATGGAACGTTACCTTTAAACCCACTGGATGCTTTGATTGTCTTTAAAGATGAGGTGGTGATGTCTGCCAAGTCTTCGGTCGGTGCAATGCACTTAGAGTACACTAGCTAAGTTCATACAGTGCTTTTGAATTTTGAGGAAAAATTAACATTTTTACATAAAAATTATCCACTCAGTTTCTTTTGGTGTTACAACATAGTTGTTTTATATTTTTGTTATTTTAATTTTATAATTTTTTTTTAAACGTTTGTGCGGTTTTATTTGGTGAAAAAGTCTAAGATTGTTTTAATGTTATATTTTTGACTATACAGCATACTGATTTTGTTTTATGCTTGAACATTTTGTGAAGTAAATGTTATATTTCAATAAATTACTTAAGAACACCCTCCTGTTCTGTCATCATTTTGACAGAATTAGTAATGAATTAATGAATTACACAATTAATTACAACCAAATTAGTAATGCAGGACTGCATGTACTAATTTTTAAATAACCATTTAACATATATAATGTATCATTACTGCTTAGCTAAAACATGGAAAATTCAGCATTTAAAGCATGCCATAGGGTAGCGATATATGGCCAAAAAGTCATATCTCTGTGTTTTTGGGCTGAATGGTGATGTACGGTATAATCTCAGTATTTTCTACATTTTTCTATTTGAATTATTATTATTATTTTTTTTAATCTGTATTTAATTTAAAGAATGTTATTTCACATTCTGCCCAATATTGTCCTACAAACAATGTTCATATTGAAGGTTATAAAAACAAACATAGTGAATGTAACTGTGTAGTTTATGATAGCCTTATGTGCAAAAAAGGGGTAAAGCAGAAGCTTTTTAAAGCAGAAATTAAATTCACTAAACGAATAATGAAAATAAATAAAAACAAAAGCACAGACTAATTATTAGGCTTTTGATTTTCCTACAATAATCACTTTACAGATACTGCTATCATAAAAATAGGCTACACTTACTTGAAGGTTTGAATTTCTGCATATGGCACATTTATGGTCACCAACAACAACAACAAATATTTTAGCAAAATGCATATTTTAGTCAGAATTATTGCGCTCATATTCTATTGCGCTCCGCTGTGGCGCTCGTTCTCGGAAGTTTGTGCTTGAGAGAGCTCGTCCACTCCTGACAGCAAAATTGAAATATTTGCTTGGCTTTCTAACATTTACAGATGGAGAATATGTCTGTGAAATGTAAGTTATGCACTGAGGAATTTATGTCACTTCAGTTTAAATATTATTAATAGAGTTATGTTTGTTCCCACCAATCGCTGCACAAGTTAAGGTTACGCATGATGACGAAAGCACGTTAGCCCTCCCGAAACCCACAGAGATTGCATTGCAGTGCCTGCAGTTTGAAAAAATAGAATTTGTATGGAGGTCTATGAGACCATAGACATTCTCGGCCATAGTGAAATCGCCCCAAAAGAGGCGGTACTCCACAGAACGTGACGCTGATTGGACTATATATCCATTGATCATCGACACTTCGAACGCACTTTGCGGCCCCTGTTTCCTCCAGGGGCTACGTCTGTCTGAGGCACGCTTTGCCATCGATCGGGGCTTCGCGCCCCGCGGCTGGAGCGTCGTAGCCCCCCCCCCGGGGCCTCCGTCCTCCTTGGAACAGTCTAGAATAGTAACAGCTAGCGTAACTCTGTGTTGAATGTGTTTGAAAAATACGTCCCTTTCGCACTTTGGTGGTGCGTTGCCCTATCGAAGAAACCGCCCCTGCTGTTAATGGCAATGAAATCGACAAAATAATAAATGACTCTCCTTACTTCCACTTACAACATACAAGGGGTAAAGTTCAGGGATGAATTCGGGGTGATTTGGACACTTTTTGACATTGAGATGACTTGGAAAAGTGTCCCAATCGACCTGAGCTCACCCTAGTTCTTTAACTAGCGTTAACATTGCTGTTCTTTGCGTAGGCTATATTACCGATACCACACTGCAATGCCATAAACGTGGATAAGCACAATCGTCTGAGTTTTAGGTAGGCCCAACTTACACTGATGCTAGTGGAATTTAGAGAGTAGTTTGACAATAATTAATTCACTTAACGTTACCGGCCCAAAGAAAAAGAAGGAACTTGGGCTGGCATCACTGCTTGAGATTTTCTCCATCATAAAATCTTTCCACCTATGCCATAACAACGCTCGTTGTCTTCTGTCAGACTTCTGCCTTCAGACATATTCTGCTTCTTCGACTATACATGTACTGATTATTTTGTCTCCGCTGCTAAACGTCTGATCCACTGTCTAATTTTCGCTCATCGCATCACCAATCAACACTACGCTACTAGCGTATCAACAGAGGCTACGATCGAGGATTCTCTCTCCAATGCTTAAACATCGCGGGCCAAATTCCAAATACAACGGCTTGCCACTTGGTGGCAGTGTACAGGAGGATGTGTCCACTGTAGTGGTTGAAGTGCAACTATGCCATCAAAACCCATGCAAGAAAATGGCTTTTTGAATAGCTATCCACTGTAGGGACCTCTATTTTACAGTCTATGGTGTAAAAGGGTTAAAACACTTTTTTTTATAAAAGACTAGGATTTAATGTTTTTTTAGTAAGTAAATTGATAATTTACTAATTACTAAGTAAATTACTAATCTACATATAGATTATGAATTTTAAAAATATACATTCAACCCAAAAATGTATTTGATTTTTTTTTTTTTTTTTAATTTGTAGAACACAGGATGTTAAAAATGAAAATGTTTCAGGGTGTTTACACGACAGTTTTCAACTGAAAATGGAAACCTTTATGTGTTTTGGTCGTTCATTTACACGACAACAGCGTGTTCGGGGCCTTATAACGCAAACTTCTGAAAACGGGTTTCAAAGTGCAAGGTTTTGAAAACAATAGGCTACCTTTACCGTCTCCATGTAGCCTAAATAAAAAATGTGAATTTGTGAAAACTGTGACGTGTTCGCGGGGTGCTTCTTGACAAAGTGACATCTCCATCTACTGGCCATGCATGCATAATACAGCCTTTTTATTCATTTTCGCAGATCCGTGTAAATGGGGATCGTTTTGACAGCTTTGTCTTCTGTTTTTAGTACTACATCGTTGTCGTGTAAACATACCGTTAGTAATCATTCACTTTCGTTGAATTTTTTTTCCATACAGAAAGTATGAGTGCGAGGATTCTCTCTCCAATGCTTAGTGAAACAGTGTGGGCCAAATTCCAAATACAACGGCTTGCCACTTGGTGGCAGTGTATAGGAGAATACACTAGTGTCCCGGTTTTGGTTGATGTGCAACTACGCCATTAAAACCCATGCATACGCAAGAAAATGGCTTTTTGAATAGCTGTCCATTGTAGTGACCTCTGTGTGAAAGGGATAAAACACTTTTATATATATATAAAAAATTAACAAATAAACAAAAAAAAAAAAAACATTATGACTGAATGATTGAAATGACTGCATTTCACTAGCAGAATTTCGCTGTGCAAAGGTGTAAAAACCCTTAATGTGTAAAACTTTTTAAATTAGAACCAAACTACTGAATACACGGTTAAAGTCTCCAATGAAGGCCGAGGTGTGGAGGTTTGGCTGGTTAGCGTGACCTAATCAGGCCCTGGATGTTGTATACACCATTTGGCTGCAAAACGCATCCATTCTCCATTCAAATGTAGGCCTATCTGTGTAGACAGAATAATTTTTTCTCCAAGCAACATATAAATCATATTATATATTTTCACCCTGTTTGCTGCCTTAGACATCACAGCGCACGATAGTGGCTAGTGAAGGACAAGCTGAGCAACTGCCATTGAAATGAATGGGAATGCTAACAGATATTACACATTCTTGGTCTCAGAAACCAAATGAAGCATTGGGAGAAACACCTCAAATGATCTGAAGTGAGGTTGGATGAGAGAGTTGAGTCGGTTTGAGAGGGAAATTCATGCGATGGATTGTTAAAACTTGAAATAGCAGCTTGAATGCCTTGAGTCTGCATACTGTTGATCATAAATGCCTGCCTAAAGCAACTGCACATGAAACAGAGAGACAGAGAAGATGGTGAGACAGTTGGACAGGAGAAAAACAAGGTCACCATTACAGTCTGTGACCTTTGACCTAACCTGTTTTACTAGCAGAAGTTTAACCTGAAATCTGTGACAGAGGTCAGCAGGTGCCGGAGGGGTGTTGCCTGTCTGTGCCTGTGTCTTCTGCTCTCTTGTCTCATGTTTAGTAAGATTTGAAGAATGGAGTCTATCTATTAAAAACATGTTGGTACAACTTGTGGTGCTTTTGGCGTCTTTGTTACCTCATCTATAGAGCTGGTGTAAAGACAGAAGCAGACAAATGCAAACAAGCACGAGGAAACAGATATAATTAAGGCTGTTATAGGAAAAAAAGAGATGTGAATGAGATGAAAGTAAACAGAACAAACGTGATACAGGAGAAGAGAAGGGCTGAAGGAAAAAAAGGGTGAGCAGCACATTCCTCTTCGTCTGTCTCTGCTTCCCTTGTTCGGGCTCTTCAAAACAACAGCTGGAGCTCTCACAGGTGTGTTTTACTTGCTGAAAGCTGAAACATATGAGCTGACATTGCACACGCACACACACTCACACACATGCCAGCATGCTGATGCAGCAAACACACACTGCTGTTTTTCTGAGTTCAGCAAACAGAAGTTGAAAGTGCTCCTTCTGCACATTTATTACATTTATTTGGATCATCACTGAGATGCACTGACGACAAGATGTATCTTAAGCCACATTTCAAAATGTATATTTTACAAAATTTCAAACAAAATTCTGGAAACACATGACGCTGGAACTATCTGTACTTTTCGGAGTAAAAAGTACAGGGTTTTTTTTGCAGGTTTTATATAATTAATATAATATAATAAATATAATATAATATAGTTAGTTACATGTAATTATGCATAATTTACTGTTATTACTATAGTAAGTACATGTAGTAACGTGTAACTACGTCACCTTAAAATAAAGTGTTATAATATAATTAATATAATATAATATAATTAATATAATAAAAAACAATATTTGTTTTATATTGGTTTTAAACATGCAATATCAAAGTCAGCCGTCATCACAAGCTCAGCAAGATCATACAGAGATTTATAATTAAAAGATTAAATAATTGTAATTATTGTCTGTATCACTGCCATGATTCCTCAACTCCGTCATCCAAATTGTAAAAAAAAAAAAAAAAAATTGGGGGGATTTTAATAATTTTTTTTATCATTTTTTCATTGGTAACTACAAACCCGATTCCAAAAAAGTTGGGACACTGTACAAATTGTGAATAAAAAAGGAATGCAATAATTTACAAATCTCATAAACTTATATTTTATTCACAATAGAATATAGATAACATATCAAATGTTGAAAGTGAGGCATTTTGAAATGTCATGCCAAATATTGGCTCATTTTGGATTTCATGAGAGCTACACATTCCAAAAAAGTTGGGACAGGTAGCAATAAGAGGCCGGAAAAGTTAAATGTACATAGAAGGAACAGCTGGAGGACCAATTTGCAACTTATTAGGTCAATTGGCAACATGATTGGGTATAAAAAGAGCCTCTCAGAGTGGCAGTGTCTCTCAGAAGTCAAGATGGGCAGAGGATCACCAATTCCCCCAATGCTGCGGCGAAAAATAGTGGAGCAATATCAGAAAGGAGTTTCTCAGAGAAAAATTGCAAAGAGTTTGAAGTTATCATCATCTACAGTGCATAATATCATCCAAAGATTCAGAGAATCTGGAACAATCTCTGTGCGTGAGGGTCAAGGCCGGAAAACCATACTGGATGCCCGTGATCTTCGGGCCCTTAGACGGCACTGCATCACATACAGGAATGCTACTGTAATGGAAATCACAACATGGGCTCAGGAATACTTCCAGAAAACATTGTCGGTGAACACAATCCACCGTGCCATTCGCTGTTGCCGGCTAAAACTCTATAGGTCAAAAAAGAAGCCATATCTAAACATGATCCAGAAGCGCAGCCGTTTTCTCTGGGCCAAGGCTCATTTAAAATGGACTGTGGCAAAGTGGAAAACTGTTCTGTGGTCAGACGAATCAAAATTTGAAGTTCTTTTTGGAAAACTGGGACGCCATGTCATCCGGACTAAAGAGGACAAGGACAACCCAAGTTGTTATCAGCGCTCAGTTCAGAAGCCTGCATCTCTGATGGTATGGGGTTGCATGAGTGCGTGTGGCATGGGCAGCTTACACATCTGGAAAGGCACCATCAATGCTGAAAGGTGTATCCAAGTTCTAGAACAACATATGCTCCCATCCAGACATCGTCTCTTTCAGGGAAGACCTTGCATTTTCCAACATGACAATGCCAGACCACATACTGCATCAATTACAACATCATGGCTGCGTAGAAGAAGGATCCGGTTACTGTAATGGCCAGCCTGCAGTCCAGATCTTTCACCCATAGAAAACATTTGGTGCATCATAAAGAGGAAGATGAGACAAAGAAGACCTAAGACAGTTGAGCAACTAGAAGCCTGTATTAGACAAGAATGGGACAACATTCCTATTCCTAAACTTGAGCAACTTGTCTCCTCAGTCCCCAGACGTTTGCAGACTGTTATAAAAAGAAGAGGGGATGCCACACAGTGGTAAACATGGCCTTGTCCCAACTTTTTTGAGATGTGTTGATGCCATGAAATTTAAAATCAACTTATTTTTCCCTTAAAATGATACATTGTCTCAGTTTAAACATTTGATATGTCATCTATGTTGTATTCTGAATAAAATATTGAAATTTGAAACTTCCACATCATTGCATTCTGTTTTTATTCACAATTTGTACAGTGTCCCAACTTTTTTGGAATCGGGTTTGTATATTAAAGTCAAACTTGATTTTAAGTAATTTTATTTTTTATATTTTAAGACATTTAAAATTAAATTTAATATTTATATTGTAATATATTAATAATATTTTACATATAATAAAATAATATTTTCAATATTATTTAATATGACTGAACCTGACTAGTTTAAACCTAAAGATCAAGTAGAAATAGATCCTTAAGGTAACAATTGCTTTTCCAGTGTAGTAACTCCAGAAAAATTGTTTGTATTTTTTTTTAGTTCTAGTCTCTTTTGTCCCTGTACTCAAAAATCAGACAAGACTCTCCAACAAAAAGACATACATGAGCAGAATTTATGCTGCATTTTGACAAATTCTAATGCATATAAACAAAAACTAATCATTGTTCATCTGAATTTCTAAAAAGGTCACTGAGAAAATGCATAGTTAGCAACCTAGACAGCCATGTGTGGTGTGCATGTTTGTGTGTGTATCCCAGAGACAGTCTCTGCTGCAGGAAACAGTGGTATCCTGTTTTGCAGTAGACTCCCATTGTTGCACTGATTAAACATACATTAATACACACTCCCACACATACACACCACAGCTACTGCGCTGTTAGTGTTGAGAACAGAGCAAAGTGTCCGAGATCAATCAGATGTGATTCATAATAAACACATTTGCCCGTATGCCTTCACACAAGTGTCCCATCAAGAAACACTGGACACCGCACTGCAACACACACACAATCTTGAGCATTGTGAGTGTTGTCTAGTCTTTCTGTCTCCACATGGTCATCCATTACTCCTGACCGTCCAGCCCCCGTCTGTTTATCTATCTGTCTATTGTGTAACAGAGACGGTTTACACTGTAATTACACTAAATCGTTTCCTAGTTTCAGCCTGAGGAGCTTGTCATGGTGTGGGTGCCATTTTTCATTAGGGAAATGACAACGGTCTCTGACCAAATCATTGTAAATTCTATATTTTTTTTCTTGCAAATTATGCACTTTGAATTGGTCATTGTCAGACTGATGTATTTTTATACCTCTTGTAATGTTACCTTAAATGGATTCGCATACAGAACTCAATGACCTGTGAGTCTCACTATACACGTCTGCTGTGGGGACTCTCCATAGACATAATGGTTTTTATACTGTACAAACTGTATATTCTATTCCCTTACTAACCCTACCCCTAAACCTACCCAGCACAGAAAATGACATTACATGAGGTAATCCTGCAGAAGTGACCCAAAATCTCTATTTTTTTTGTTCATTTACTTAACTACATTCTTCTAAATCAGCAACTCTCAACTGGTTCCCTTTCAGTCGGTCACCTTCGACGTACGTCACTGACGAATTGGGATCACTTCTGGGAGCCCCTATCAGCTTCGATATATAGAGAAGGGGCCAATGGCCATTGGCGTGCGAGATTTGCATCTTGCGCTCTGCCCCGCACCGCAGGTATAAAGCGGAAGGAGATGCAGCGCACCTTTGTCATTCACTTCGGAGCCAAACGGCGTTGATGAAGACAGACTGTTCCTGCGCCTATCAAGCAGAGAGAGAGAGAGAGAGAGAGAGAGAGAGCGAGTTCGAGAGAGATCGCCTTGTGCTGGGGAAAAGGCACACTGCAGCGCGACCGCGTGCTCACTTCCGGGTTAAAAAACTGCTGTTTTCACAGCATTTCCTGTTGGTTCGGTCAGGGCGTTCCACACAGTGAGAGCAGACACAGGCTGCACTATTCCCTGTGATTCTGCTGCGGTTGTCCCTGGGTGCTTCAGCACTACTAAAAGAGCGGTTTCCTCTAAAAGAGCAACACGGGTGTGACACTGCGTCTTTTTCAAGATGTCATTCCACCCGTGCGTTTCTGGATGCGGTCGTTCCCTGTCGCCAGCTGACGGTCACAATCGTTGTCTCACGTGCCTGGGCATTCAGCACGCTGAGGCAGCTTTTGTGGATAGTTCATGTTCCCACTGCAGGAACATGACTATCTCGGCGCTTAGGTCGAGACTCGCCTACCTTCGGGAGGGTGGAGTCCCCTTACCTATGCCTCGATCTAGTGCTATTCCTGCCCAGCAGAATAGGCCTACTTCGAAGAATAGTCAGGGTGACCTGAGGATCACGTTTAGGGCAAACCCGCCGAGCCAGCCTCCTATTCCCTCTGAAGGAACGTCCCTATTCCCTCTGAAGCGCCGCAGCCTGTAGAGCTTCCGGAGGAAACCGCTGGTCCCTCCCATGGGCGTCCAGTGGTGACCTTCGGGGCTCCAGCAGACGAACAGATGTCGATCGCTGCATCGGAGGGGGAGTTCCAGTCCTCGGAGGATGAAGACTCGGCTGCGCTGCCTCCCTCTGGGAGAGTAGGGGACCTGCAGGCTTTTTCGGTCGACGAATCGTGCCTGGAATTCGGGGCGGGTAACTCTCATGTAATCCTGAGACCCCGGCCCGGATATTTGCACAAGGTTCCCACCACTTCCTTTCGGGACCAGGTGGTGAACCTGCAAGCGCTGCCTTCGGAGGAGGCAGACCCAGCCCTAGCTTTTCTCTGTCTTGTTCGCGCCCTGCGGACTTACGTGGACAGAACGCAAAGCTTCAGGACCTCAGAGCAGCTCTTCATCTGTTACGGAGGCCAGCAGAAGGGAAAGGCTGTCTCCAAGCAGAGGTTGGCCCACTGGATAGTGGATGCCATCGCCTTGGCTTATGAGTCCCAAGGCATGCCCTGCTTGCTCGGGTTAAGGGCCCACTTCACTAGGGGTGTGGCTTCTTCCTGGGCGTTGGCTCGTGGCACCTCGCTGACAGATATATGTAGAGCTGCGGGCTGGGCGACACCTAACACGTTCGATAGATTCTATAGCCTCCGTGTAGAGCCGGTATCTTCCTGTGTGCTCGCTTCAATTAGCCAGTAACACCGAAGGACCCGTTCTTGTGTCGGCTTGCTGCGCCATTCCCCTCCTCATGGACCGGATACGTGCGCTGATATGCTCCAGTCGAGTTCCCCAGAACGGCGAACCCTGTTGAGATCTCCGTAACCCGCGGAAGTCAGACGTGGCGGAGCGTCCAACGCCAGGTCTAACACTCGTATGCATTGGTGGAACTTGTGTTAGGCTGGGTATCCATATGTTGTGACCCCTACGGCGGTCCCATATGTGTATTCTTCCATGGTACGGCTCCCTACGGCGAGCCCGTGTCTTTCCCTTGGCAGAGCTCGCTCTGCAGTCTCTGTGCGGTGTAGTCCCCCGCCTGCATTGGCCAGGGCCACCCCTGGGATTTCCGTATGTTGCACTGCCCACAGCCAGTCCATACGTGTATATTCCACAGGATACCTCCCTACGGGTAGGATGTGGCTTCCACAGCGCCCCCCCTGGGCACGCTTTCCCAGCGCTATCCAATACTCTGCTGAGTGGGTCTTGCGGAACAGCAGCAGTGACACTCCCTGTGTGAGTTTCCCGCCCTGAACAGACGGGGTCTGAGGGGCTTTCGCTGGGCGCTGGAAGTGTGGCGTTTTCCAAAGGGATCCCAATTCGTCGGTGACGTACGACGTACTTTGAACGTGACCGACTGAAAGGGAACGTCTCGAATACGTATGGTAACCCTCGTTCCCTAAAGGAGGGAATGGAGACGTACGTCCCGTCGCCACAGTTGCTGTACCATCACTGCATGGCCGAGTCACTAGTTCGGCTCCTCAGTGAAAAACAAAGGTGCGCTGCATCTCCTTCCGCTTTATACCCACGGTGCGGGGCGGAGCGCGAGATGCAAATCTCGCACGCCAATGGCCATTGGCCTGTTCTCTATATCTCGAAGCTGATAGGGGCTCCCAGAAGTGATCCCAATTCATTGGTGACGTCCGACGTACGTCTCCGTTCCCTCCTTCAGGGAACGAGGGTTACCATACGTAACCGAGACGTTTTGCTTCAGGACCCAGATATTACAGTAAGTGTTGTCAGAGAACCAAAAACACTTTTAACATGTTATAAGTTGAATAGGAAAATTGAATAGGAATTTTTGTTATATGATCTACCATTCAAAAGGTCAGTAAGATCTTTTTTAACGTTCACCCCAAAAAGAAAATTCTACCTTCATACTCACCCTCTTCTGAACCTGTATGGGATTGTTTGTTTTGTGGAAATTGAAAGAAGAACAGTTTTTGGTCCCCATTGACTTCCATAGTCTTTTTTCTTACATTGGAAGTTAATGGGGACCAACTGTTTGAATACCCACATTCTTCAATCTTCTTTTAATTTCCACAGAACAAAGAATCCCATACAGGTTCAGAAGAGGGTGAGTATAAATGATGACAGAATTTTCATTTTTGGATTAACTATCCCTTTAATGTTTTTTTTTAAATTTTTTTATTAAGAAGTCTCTTATCATCACCCAGTCTACATTTGTTTAAAACAAATAAATGCAGTAAAAACAGTAATCATGTGAAATATTATTACAGTTTAAAATAACTGTTTTCTATTTTAAATATATTTTAAAGTGTAATTTATTCTTGTGATGCAAAGCTGAATTTTCAGCACCGTTACTCCAGTCTTCAATGTCACATGATCCTTTAGAAATTATTCTAAATGCTGATTTGCTGCTCAAGAAACATTTCTTATTATTATCACTCTGCTGCTTAATATTTTTAATATACATATTTAAAGTTTGGCAAGCTTATTTATATTTATGGTCAAAACTATGCATGATTAAATGGTTTGTTGCATTTTTTCCCTCTCACTATCACAGCAGAATAGACCTGCGACCCATTCTGGGTTGAGAACCACTGCTCTTCTTACATGTGTTACGTTTGCATAAACAGCATTTAGACAAACATGACGGAAGACTAAAAAATGCTTTCGTCTTCATGCGTGATACTGACATTGTTTCTCTCACAAACGAGGTTTGCCAATCACTGATTTTCTTTTTCTTTCAAAAACACACTCTCCTGATGAACAATCACCCACAACACCCACAATCCTTTTCCCCTTTCATGTCTTTCTCTGAGAGGCAGACAGGAAAAGCATGTAAAGACTCCATAGGCACTGAGAAACAGCAAACACATGGTTCCCACTCGCTCATGTTAACCAAGACAAACTACAAACAAGCAAACACACACTCACTCAAAAACATTTGACGCAAGCTCTACAAAACCAAACACCTAATAGCGGGAGATAAATGTGCTGTTATTTCCCACAGAAATTAAAATGTCTGTCAGTACATTAACTGACATTAACATTACGCCTCGGCTTTTGAGCGTATTTTAGTTTTCATTGCTCACAATCAGTGCTGATCCTCTTTGAGACCAGAACAAAATTCTCTCACATTCCTCTGCTAAGCTCTCATAACTTCTTCCCTCAGTCTCAGCCAGACATTAAAGGTTATGTTATATAAAAATTTATTTGATTTTTTTTTTTTTTTTCAGAAAACTCCAGAAAGAACATCCCTCTAAATCCCCTCTGATATAATATACACTGTTGCATAGGATATAAAATAGTACAAAGAAACATAAAGACATTTAAGCTTAGTGTAAAACACAAAACATAATCAAACAACAAATAAGCCATAAACAATACAACAATAAAACAAAGTTGATATGTTTTAAATCATCATAATAACCATTTTGATTCACAAAGCCAAGTCTTGGAGACTTGAAAAGACTGTGAATAAAGTACCGAACGATGTACAGTAAGACCCAATAAGAGTTATTGCCTGTCACAGATCAAACCTGTTTAGCATATGCAAAACAACATTAACAGCCAGTGACTGCTTAAGATTTTCATCTCACCATTTTATGGGTTATGAATATGTATTTTAGTGAATTTGCAGATTATTCTTCTCCATATCCTGCCTGTCACCGCAACTCACACGAATAAAGCCTTCAGATTTTGTGCGACTTTGGTGTTCTCTGAGGGAAGGGAATGTGTAAAGTTATTGTTTATTTAAATAATTGTTTTTATATGCTTATTGTAAAGTATGGTGTTCTGACAGTGAGAATGATTAGAAAAAAATAGCTTTTTGTTCCAACTACAAAACAAGAACTGTGAACAGAGGTGTGCAAGATTCCCTTTTTTCTGTAATCTCAGAGACAGATATTCTTAATCCAACATCATTCTGTCAAACTAATTTTCTATGTTTCTGTTCTGTTCTTTTCTACATAAAACAAGGTTTTATACACCTAAAGTTTCATTTGGGGTGTGTCACTTGAGTTGGATGCTGATTAAATAGCTGCCAAACTGATATTTGGATACAATAAAGAACGAATAGTCTATGATTAATGAACGATTCTGTAGCCACTACATTCATTACTTAAGTAACAGAATGTGACACTTTCCTAAAGGCCACTCTAAACCGTATGTACCCAAGATAAAAAAACAAAAAAAGACATCACTTTAAAAACAAAGGGCTGTAACAGAAAACAAGTTTGAGCTCTCGGTTTGGGGTGTGTCATGTTTGCAGATTTCATCACTTAATAACTGGAAAATACCTGCCAAACAAACTTAGAGCATCCTCATCCCTATAAGGATCAACCAAGAAAAAAGTGAAAATTGTCTGTCACTCAGAGAATGAATGTACTGTCTTTATTTACTCATGTCGTTCCAAACCTGTATGACTTTCTTTTCTTACAGGAAATTCTGAGGACTCTTCCAGGAAGCACAAAGAAATTCTGAGAAGATTCTTTTCCATCCAATTACAAAGAATAGGTACAGGAACTTTCAAGCCATAAAAGTATCATAAAATAGATCTATAAGATAGTCTGAAAATCTTCCCTTCCAGTGAGCTCAAGAACCAGATCAGTCATATTTGAGAATGACTCATTCAGACGAATCATTAGATTCATTAAAAGATTACTCAAAAGAACATTCAGTTCAAGAAACAGGTCCCAAAAAGAGCTAAGATCAAGATTTTCAGGTAATAATGGCTTAAAATGTCACATAAATCTTAACTTATAGCTTCAGGAAACCTGGAACATAGTGTGTGGTATGATGACTTATAGTATGATCCTTATAAGGTGCTTTTTTTGTCTATTTTTAAACACTAAAAGCTCCAGCTTCCAATTCTTCGAAATTGCATGGGAAAAACAAAATAAAGTCATACAGGATTGGAACATATGTACATTCAGATTTTTCTTATTTGAAGAAATATTCAAATCATTCAAGTCATTTACTCACCCTCATGTTGTTCCAAACCTGTATGACTATTTCTTCTGTGGAACACAAAAGAATATATTCTGAAGAATGTTGGTAGCCACACAGTTTTGGTTACCATTGACTTCCAAAGCATGGACACAAAATAGAAACAGTGAAGAAATATCTCAAAATATCTTCTTTTATGTTCCACTGATGAATGAAAGTCAAACAGATTTGGAACAACGTGAGAGAGTAAATGGTGACAGCAATATCATTTTTGGGCAAAATATCCCTTTAACTAAAAGACAAAGATAAAGTAAAAATTGTCTGACTTCACAGAATTTACAGTGGCAATTTCACTAGAGGATTGAGTTCAGAAGGTATCATGACAGTCTGATGTCAAAAAACCAAGAAGCTCTTCTGGCTTGGGTAAAGGTAGGTGGACAAGGCACTTAATTAGATTCAATGTAAATCCCCTCTCAGATTTGGATGAGTTTATAGGAGGGGTTGTTTGGAATGATAGCTCCGAACCACCAGAAAAGAAAGAAGCGGATGAGGCTAGTAAAGATGCCAGGGGTGTTGGGTACCTGAAAAACAAACAAAAAAAATACATGAGGCTTTCTCCTTTACCTCAAACTACTGTCTCAGGACAGTCTCTTCATCATCTTACCATGATATAATAGTCCTGGAGCTGAAGGCCATACAGCGTCCATGATGTGGATGTGAAGAATGTAGCGACAGTCAGGGAAAAAGACAAGCGCTCCACAGACTGCATCCGCATGATTTCCAACTAGTGGAAATGAAGAACACAAATGTTTATTTGTGAGAGGAGAAAGATGCTTTGCTACTTTTTATTGACAGAAAGTACAGATGAAACAGTAAATAATGGGGGTGGGGGGTGGGGATTGAAACATGATGCAGGCAGGACTCAAACCGGTGTCTTCCACCTCAGCACCAAGGATCAGTAAATCTGGAGCACATGTGCTCGCTGCGTCACAGCTCCAACCAGAACATGTTATTCACAATCACGCATTGTCTCTCCTATAACAAGCTGCTGTTGACACTTGCAGACAGTGATGGAGGGAAAAACAGGAAGCAACAAAAGGAGGTACGAGAATTACAGGAAATACACCACAGGGCACAGGACAGATAGACAGAGCTGGACTGAAAAATATGGAAGAGGGAAAGATCAAAAACAGGAAGATGGAGACTTCGAGAGGGCACAGAAAAGAAGGATGGATGGAGTGATAAACAAAAGATGGAATGCTGGAATGTCACTACAAGACTTCACACCATTTTACTGCTTTATGCAATATGTAAGGGTGTCACAGTTAACATTAATGTATCCAATAATGTTTAACTTTTAATATTCCATTTTTTTTTTAACATGTTGATTCATGCAATTAAATATGTTTAAAAATGTTCTATTATGTGGTGTATTCCTGTCATTTTTATATTTTTCTCAGGCTTGATTTTCTCAGACTTATTCTTCATTATCAGTCTTTTTGTTATTTTATTATATTGTTTATGTAAGTAAAACATTTACATTAAACTCTGTACATAAGTAAAGATTTACATAAATTTACTCTGTCATACGTGTCACTGACAGCCCTAGTAATATGCTATAAAACCTTTAAATATGTTCTTTCCATCTTTATGTGATTTACTGCAGTGTAATTCTCTCTATGTGCACTGGACATTTAAAAATAAAATTTCATCCTAAACTAACCCTGTTTGCACTGTTTTACCATGAATGTTTCTTTTGCTCTGTCTTCTGTACCACTGCAATACGTATTGTTTCATGTGTAAATCCAGTATAGGTCTAAAGTTTTATGTAAAGTATAAGTACAGTCAGATTACGCTTTCAATAGGTTAGCTATATGTAGATGTTTATATATTTATTTATATGTTTATGTGTCTATATTTGTTCATATATGTTTACGTGTGAAGCAAAACATTTCTTTCCTCTGTGCGTCTCCACATATAGCGGAATGACAATAAGCTCACTTGAACTTGATTTAAAGGTAGGGTAAGCAATTTTGGAGAGGCTAGCAATAGCAAGCTAGCATAAGATCCCAGCCTCCCTTCAGAGCATCTCCAAAGCCACACCTCTAAAACACATGAACGCGTACAACAGGAAGCAAACATAAGCGTCACGAGAGACGGCGTTAAACGACCTCATGTCTCAAAGCACATAATGCAATGACTGGATGAACATTTTTTTGGTCCCGAGACTTTCAAGATATATGTGACCCGTGCTGGCAAAAGGAGTCGGAATGCGCACAGGATAATTTCGAGCTACAGGCTAAACAAGTGAAAAATGTTGATTTTGAGTTTTTCACAAAAATGAGTTCATAAAGCCCCTGTCTAGCGACCCCAATGCTCCAAATAGCATTAAACATCTAAAAGTATCTTTATTTGTACGTTTTTTGAGAGGAGTACGTACCTTTCATTTGTCCATGAAAACGATCTTACTCGCGCTGACTGACAGATCCGATGCGTGCGCACAAAGACGCCTCTCACAGGGCGTGATCCCGATATACAGACATACACAGAATTACAGTACTTCAAAATACCCGTCTTGGCGAGTATTTACGCAAACATTATCTGTTACAGTGGGGAGAACAAGTATTTGATACACTGCCGATGCAGGTTTGCCCACTTACAAAGCATGTAGAAGTCTGTAATTTTTATCATAGGTACTCTTCAACTGTGAGAGACGGAATCTAAAACAAAAATCCAGAAAATCACATTGTATAATTTTTAAGTAATTAATTTGCATTTTATTGCATGACATAAGTATTTCATACATCAGAAAAGCATAACTTAATACAAACCCGATTCCAAAAAAGTTGGGACACTACAAATTGTGAATAAAAACAGAATGCAATGATGTGGAAGTTTCAAATTTCAATATTTTATTCAGAATACAATATAGATGACATATCAAATGTTTAAACTGAGAAAATGTATCATTTTAAGGGAAAAATAAGTTGATTTTAAATTTCATGGCATCAACACATCTCAAAAAAGTTGGGACAAGGCCATGTTTACCACTGTGTGGCATCCCCTCTTCTTTTTATAACAGTCTGCAAACGTGTCTGGGGACTGAGGAGACAAGTTGCTCAAGTTTAGGAATAGGAATGTTGTCCCATTCTTGTCTAATGCAGGCTTCTAGTTGCTCAACTAACAATCTTCCTCTTTATGATGCGCCAAATGTTTTCTATGGGTGAAAGATCTGGACTGCAGGCTGGCCATTTCAGTACCCGGATCCTTCTTCTACGCAGCCATGATGTTGTAATTGATGCAGTATGTGGTCTGGCATTGTCATGTTGGAAAATGCAAGGTCTTCCCTGAAAGAGACGACGTCTGGATGGGAGCATATGTTGTTCTAGAACTTGGATATACCTTTCAGCATTGATGGTGCCTTTCCAGATGTGTAAGCTGCCCATGCCACACGCACTCATGCAACCCCATACCATCAGAGATGCAGGCTTCTGAACTGAGCACTGATAACAACTTGGGTTGTCCTTGTCCTCTTTAGTCCGGATGACATGGCGTCCCAGTTTTCCAAAAAGAACTTCAAATTTTGATTTGTCTGACCACAGAACAGTTTTCCACTTTGCCACAGTCCATTTTAAATGAGCCTTGGACCAGAAAAAACACTTACGCTTCTGGATCATGTTTAAATATGGCTTCTTTTTTGACCTATAGAGTTTTAGCCGGCAACGGCGAATGGCACGGTGGATTGTGTTCACCGACAATGTTTTCTGGAAGTATTCCTGAGCCCATGTTGTGATTTCCATTACAGTAGCATTCCTGTATGTGATGCAGTGCCGTCTAAGGGTCCGAAGATCACGGGCATCCTGTATGGTTTTCCGGCCTTGACCCTTACGCACAGAGATTGTTCCAGATTCTCTGAATCTTTGGATGATATTATGCACTGTAGATGATGATAACTTCAAACACTTTGCAATCTTTCTCTGAGAAACTCCTTTCTGATATTGCTCCACTATTTTTTGCCGCATCATTGGGGGAATTGGTGATCCTCTGCCCATCTTGACTTCTGAGAGACACTGCCACTCTGAGAGGCTCTTTTTATACCCAATCATGTTGCCAATTGACCTAATAAGTTGCAAATTGGTCCTCCAGCTGTTCCTTATATGTACATTTAACTTTTCCGGCCTCTTATTGCTACCTGTCCCAACTTTTTTGGAATGTGTAGCTCTCGTGAAATCCAAAATGAGCCAATATTTGGCATTACATTTCAAAATGTCTCACTTTCAACATTTGATATGTTATCTATATTCTATTGTGAATAAAATATAAGTTTATGAGATTTGTAAATTATTGCATTCCTTTTTTATTCACAATTTGTACAGTGTCCCAACTTTTTTGGAATCGGGTTTGTATTTGGTACAGAAACCTTTGTTTGCAATTACAGAGATCATACGTTTCCTGTAGTTCTTGACCAGGTTTGCACACACTGCAGCAGGGATTTTGGCCCACTCCTCCATACAGACCTTCTCCAGATCCTTCAGGTTTCGGGGCTGTCGCTGGGCAATACGGACTTTCAGCTCCCTCCAAAGATTTTCTATTGGGTTCAGGTCTGGAGACTGGCTAGGCCACTCCAGGACCTTGAGATGCTGTGTGTTGCCCTGGCTGTGTGTTTCGGGTCATTGTCATGCTGGAAGACCCAGCCACGACCCATCTTCAATGCTCTTACTGAGGGAAGGAGGTTGTTGGCCAAGATCTCGCGATACATGGCCCCATCCATCCTCCCCTCAATACGGTGCAGTCGTCCTGTCCCCTTTGCAGAAAAGCATCCCCAAAGAATGATGTTTCCAACTCCATGCTTCACGGTTGGGATGGTGTTCTTGGGGTTGTACTCATCCTTCTTCTTCCTCCAAACACGGCGAGCGGAGTTTAGACCAAAAAGCTCTATTTTTGTCTCATCAGACCACATGATCTTCTCCCATTCCTCCTCTGGTTCATCCAGATGGTCATTGGCAAACTTCAGACGGGCCTGGACATGCGCTGGCTTGAGCAGGGGGACCTTGCGTGCGCTGCAGGATTTTAATCCATGACGGCGTAGTGTGTTACTAATGGTTTTCTTTGAGACTGTGGTCCCAGCTCTCTTCAGGTCATTGACCAGGTCCTGCCATGTAGTTCTGGGCTGATCCCTCACCTTCCTCATGATTATTGATGCCCCACGAGGTGAGATCTTGCACGGTGCCCCAGACCGAGGGAGACTGACCGTCATCTTGAACATCTTCCATTTTCTAATAATTGCGCCAACAGTTGTTGCCTTCTCACCAAGCTGCTTGCCTATTGTCCTGTAGCCCATCCCAGCCTTGTGCAGGTCTACAATTTTATCCCTGATATCCTTACACAGCTCTCTGGTCTTGGCCATTGTGGAGAGGTTGGAGTCTGTTTGATTGAGTGTGCGGACAGGTGTCTTTTATACAGGTAACGAGTTCAAACAGGTGCAGTTAATACAGGTAATGAGTGGAGAACAGGAGGGCTTCTTAAAGAAAAACTAACAGGTCTGTGAGATCCGGAATTCTTACTGGTTGGTAGGTGATCAAATACTTATGCAATAAAATGCAAATTAATTATTTAAAAATCATACAATGTGATTTTCTGGATTTTCCTCAAATTTGGTGTTATTACCAGAGATTTTAAGGTATGGTTTCTAGGTGATTCTGTTTTGGAACTCGATTTCTCAAAATTAACTTGGCTGACTATCGAATTCAAACAGGTGTAGTTCAGTCATTTTTTGTCTGATTCAAAGAAACCATACATCATTTTGAAGAATATGAATAGAGAATGTGAACAATAACTCATTTTTGAAAATTTGCTCATTGCGACTCATTTTGCCAGCATGGGTCACATATGTACATTTTTTAATATTTAGACCACTTCTATTATTGATTGCTATCAGGATATTTAACCAGTTTAACAAAAAGTGTATATGAAAAACATGACCTACCCTACATTTAAATACATGCAGCTACTTGCTGACTTTGTTTTAAACATGATTAATGCTGGTTACATGCATAGGTGTGTGTGTGTACTCACAAGATCAGCGAGTGGAGAGAGGTACATGCTGATGGTGAACACACTGCAGGCAAGGCCCAGCTGAGAGAGTTGAGCTTCTCCAGGAGGAATCACCATAGTAAAATACACCCAGCCCACACACAACACAACCACCATCAGCAGTGTCTGTGAGTACACTCGCCTCTGAAACACACATAGGTACAGCATACTTTTTTAAAATATTCATAATGTTTGTTGTGTATACAGTGGGTTTCAAACAACTGAGTCCACGTCAATTCAAATAAAAAAAAAAACTGGAGTAAATTACTTTAAATACTAAAAATAGAAATGTTATTTTATAATTAAACATCTCAAATTGTTATGCAGTAATAACTTCTATACAACTTATATGTAACTTGTAATTAAAATATTGAATTAACTTTTAAATTAAACTTTGCACTCAAATTGTAAAGTTGACAATATCGTTTGTAATTAAAAATATGAAATAAATTCAAACAGTTATTCTGCTGATGTAATAGACGATAAAAATATTGAAGCTAGTGGTCTCAAATTCTGGGTGCCACTGTATAATCAATGCCAATGACTAAATGACAAACCTTCTCTTTGGTATAATGACAGTAGGTGATGATGTATAAGGTCTGTAAAGAGGCTCCAATGATGTTTACAGAAATCACCGTTCCATCTCCCTTCAGTAGTCCATAGTAAAGCCAACCTAGATTACTAAACACACACACAAAATGATCATTCAGACTGAATGGACTTGCAAATAGATTTCAATGCATGATGACCATTGCATACATGAAGTTGCATGCACATATACAATAACTAATGAGAACTGCAGGAGTCAAAAAGCAAATATGTACTTTAAGCATGTGGTAAGGAAGGGCAGAAACTGAACGTTATCTGCACTTTGTGTGGCCTTCATTTTCTTCAAGTCTGACCTGCAAAGACAGAGACGGTATGTAATGTTAGAAATATTATCTTGGAAGATAGCATAACTTACTGGCATAGTAGACACAGCAAGTTATGCATATGCAAATCATACGCTTCATATTTTTTCACTGTCAATTCATACAGATAGTGAAATTAATTCACCCTGCACAGCCTCCAAATGTTTAAATATGCTCATCTTACAAACATATACAGAATAAAGATGGCAAAATACTATAATACTATAATTACAGTATATAATTATACTGTAAAATCTTAATATATTGTGAGCTCTTCTTGCTGACAGTGTTGGCTAATATGAAGTTACCATAGGTTTGCTGTAGTACCAATAATTATAGTATGTTGGCAGACATTTTTGAGGGGGTTTATTGTGCTTGAGTGAAGGCTGCCACAACAACGTTATATTTGCAACCTGATAAATAAAAGTTTAATAGAAAACTTTGTTTCAAAGCATTTTAATAAATTTACAGAAAACTAGCGAGCCATGCCAATAGACACTAACATTATTAAATTATTAAACAATCATTATGTACATTTTAGCTCAGCTATAACATGGCAAATGTCTGATATGATTTGTCATACATATCAAGTATTAGAAATATAAGTAACTTACAATCCCGTCGTGAACATCCCGACGGTGAATATGATGCACGCACATGATAGCAGCTGCAAAAAATCCATAGACTGAAAAGGCGAAAAATAAGCTTTGTAATCAAGCGAATAATTTATATTTACAAAACCTATGAATCCAGCACTCATGCAACGCTGACGTCCACTTTCTGTGTTTCCGTGTTTGTAATCAGTGTGAATCGCCTCCTTCACTCTGATTGGTTATTCACCAAATGATGCGCTGCAACGTCATTTTGTAGTCCGGTTATAGTTTTGTAGTTTTTTTCTTTTCTTTTTCTTTTTTTTTTTTTAAACAGAAATCAAGTAGGCCTACAAACATTTATGGCATACTTCAACGATCATATATATGTTTTTCGTGTTGATACAGCATTTTGAAGAAAAATACAAAACACACACAAAGAAAAAAAAAAAAGCAGAAAGAAGTTTCAGGGAATTTCTGTCCGTCATCCATTGATTATTATTATTTTTTTTTTTAAAAAGTGTTTTAACTACACTAAATACATGCATGTTGTAGCTAGTTTAGTGTTCTGTGGTTATTTTTTATTAAAACAGATTTCAATGGTTTCATTTTGTTGTATCTAATTGTATCAATACCAACATTGCCATCCTTTCATAATTTATTTTTGCATTTCTAAATGATCTTAATCTGTGGTTCATGAAAATAATTATAGAAATTATTATAGGAACTATAGAATCATTGCATCATAACCCATACAAAGTGATCTAAACAATAAACAAACCAATTTAATATCTTTTTTAATAATGTAAAAATTATTTATATTACAATTTAAGCCCTTATGAAAATGTTTTGTCAGCAAAGAGCATGCTTGAGATTAAATGAGACGTATCATTACTACAATTAATTAAATTAAATATATTTTATAGTGCATATATTTATATACAATGTAATTTAGTCAAAACGTGCAAAAAGTGTGAAAATATTATTTGTATTTAGGATACATAAAATGCAAACTATGAAAAAGACCAAGGAGCAATACAAAAAAGACAAATGAGACCGTTATTATATTCCAAAGACAAAATTCTCTTCTCAGAATTATAAAAAAATGTTTTCTAAAAGTCCAGGGGTGCAAAAATGGCCCAAACTGAGAAAGAGTCCACATGAACAACTTTATATTTTGTTGTTTATTGCAAAGCTTCATACTGACAAACTATGGCAAAAAAAATATGCATGTTTCATTGAGATGTTTGGTTAAATACAGAAGATGTATTTTGTCTTGAATGTTCTCAAATGTCAAAGAAAAAACTGAGAGCACCAAGGAAAATGCGCAAGTTACGTCCTGGCACCCAAGTGCCACTTTACTCTCCCCCCTGCGACCTCTCTCTTCTTTCATTCATCTCAACCCCATCTGAATGTTTGGTTAAAAGCTGTGAAGTCCTGGCCAGGAAAAAGAGATGAAAAGGGAACAGGAAGAAAGTTTGACGGTGGTGTTTTGACAGTGTTAAACTTTACTCTGAGGTCTCAACAAATTCCTGTGCTGTTCCAAAACTTTTTCTTTGAATCAAATAAACAATATTTATTTTTTAAAAAAAAACATTCCACACATTTTCATAATTAACAAATGTCTTTATTTTATATAAATCTCAATATGTACATTTTTACATAACTATTTACAAGTTTATAAACCAATACAGTACAAAACATCTTTTTACAAAAGAAATTGTTCTTTTAACTTATTTAAAAGAGAATTCAATAAACCATTTGAATTGTTTGTGCATGTCATGCTCTCTGTCAGAAGGCCAGCTTCTCTTTCGCTCACTCACAAACAGCACAACCGATCATTCCTGTTCCCCAAATGTTGTGTTATGAAAGAAAACAAATCTGATCTCCTCTATAACATCTATAACATAATGCCAGTACATTTTGTAGGGTGTGTTCACATTACATCACAGAAACCAACTGAAACTACAGCAACACGAGATCCAAAACACAGGAAACTGTTCGATAACTGTTCTAGATTTACAAACACTGTTATATGCACGAACATCAATTCTTTATAAGGTGCACGGTGAGGGTCAGTTTTACAATAAATCCTGTGATCTTTGGCTCAAATCAGTAGAGCAAAGGTCTCTATCAAACACAATATCTAGCCTATTGTTCTCCTCGTGATCACAATTCCAGTTATACAGCTGATGGTTATAAGACAAGCTCTCCACACTTTAAGGTTTGCCCTGAATCACATTGGTAAACAGATTTGCGATGAATTTTCAGGAAAAAATGAACACATACGGTCTACAAAAGTAAAATAAAAAGAGCTGATGGGGGAACATAATTATAGAACGGTAAATACTCAAAAAAAAAAAAAGAAAAAAAAAAAAGAAAAAAAGAGAAGGTTCTTCAAAAACACCTTTCTCTGGTCACATCACTCTCACAAATACAAACACGTCACTCAGCAACTTGCACACCAGCACCAAAACTTCAGTTTGTATAAAAATTCTTCATATAAAAACTATTTTCAGAGCCGGTAACCAGCACCAGCATTAAAGTCTGTTGTGTCCGAACGGACCAGCGTCCATAAAGTCTTCTCATATCAGGCTCAGTGGAGGAGCAGAAAGATGAGTACAGATATCAACGTGACGAAACTTGAGACGGGAGCCACGCGAACACCCGAACTGCCCACGCTCCTCTGCACAACTGGGATCATGGCAATAGGGTCATCTGAAAGTAGAAGAGAAGGATGATGAGTACGATTCGTGACTGTGTAACTTGTGTAAAGTCACTCTAACACCTTGGCTTGGAAAGTCTAAAAATTCCACATCTTTTCTAAAGCAAATGGACACGCTGCTAGAAGCAAGGAGAAGAGCGGCAAATGAGAAGTTCTCACCTGCTGGAAGCCTGTTTGATGGGTTATGTACTCCTCCAGCAGCCTTTACTTCCATCTCATCGTCCTTCTCAACTGTCTTTTTCTTGTTCTTGGAACCTAGAACATTAAATGGTATAGTTGGACTG
Source organism: Coreius guichenoti (assembly GCA_039654105.1). Lineage (NCBI taxonomy): Eukaryota > Metazoa > Chordata > Actinopteri > Cypriniformes > Gobionidae > Coreius > Coreius guichenoti. The sequence goes on along the minus strand of CM077176.1, from coordinate 27,489,499 downwards.
TTAGTAAGGCTTTGGTAATTCAGTAAAGATTGCAGAAATGTCTAGTTGGTAATGCGAAGAACTGATTTGACTCACCATGAGGTCCAACTACATCCACCTTCAGTCTCAAGCACTCCTGCCCATGATGGTGAAGAGGTTTGGCTGTGGAAACAGAGTAAAAATTATGAATTGGAATCTGAAGTACTATAAATTTAAATAATAATAAATAATTTCATGTGCTAATAAATGCTAATACATGAGTTTTATATTTAATACACATTTAATACATGCATTTAAATTTAATGACTAACATGTCATGTGGTATAAAAAGTAAAAGCTTACTTTTCCTCACACTTTAAATAAATGTGAGTGTACATATAATCACTTTTTTTTTTTTTTTAAATAATTAAATTGAATAATTTAAATATATTTTTAAAAGGTAATTTTTTTTTTAACAAATATCCTGAATTATTAATGCATAAATATAATTTAGTTTTTGGAGAGTACACCACATGACATGATGATTAAGGTCTTCCTGTTTTATTTTTATTTTTCTGACTTGTTGGTCACACCACATGCACTTTGATTTGGCAGACAAATTTTTTTCACATTCTTAATAAGCAGTGAAGCAGTTTTTGCTAAACATATTGAATAAATTAACGGATCAAGTTTTTGGTTAAAAGTGATTTAGTGATGTGTGCTGAATTTTGCATACTCTCACAAATACAGACGTGGATACTTACAAATATAGTAGTAACTCTCTCCCTGGCGGAACTCCTTGCCCAGAGTGAAGGGAGTGAAGCGCTGGAACTTCTCAGAGAACTTCTCTGGAGCGTGAGGAGCAAAAGGTCTGGAACACTCCCAGCGCAGCTGGTCGAATGACTGCGGCTTGCAGTTCTCATAGTCCTCCAGCTCCACCATATAGAGCACGTACCGCTCGGCCTCCTGGGATGGGATCTCGCCACGTGCGTAGTGAGGGCAGATGATGTCTAGGTAGTCATTAATGCGGACCTCCACGGTGTAATCATCCCATAGGAAACTGGAAAAAGTAAGATGAGGGAGAAAAAAAAAAAAAGACAAACTATGAATGACTGTCAAAAACTGATACACTAAACACAGACACACCTCAGGAATTAAATGTCTCAAAAAAGAAACGATGTTCATAAACAAACAGAAACAGTGACAGGAAAAGGCCTCAGGCAACGATCATCAGTGCAAATCAAAAGTGAGAGCTACACCCTGATGCACATGTGTGAGTAACTGGTGTTCACCCTTCACCTGCAGCTTTTATTTGGGTGAAACACCCTGTAAAATCCCTCTTTTCTTTTTCTTTCTTTTCTGCTCTGCGTTTTGGTGTCACTTTGGGTGATGGAGTGTACAGGGAAATTGTCCAACTGTGTTTTTCTTCATGAAAATATTTCCTTTTAATCATTTTCTCTTACTTAATTTCCATTTGTATTCTTGCTTTGTTTTGTAAACTTCTATCAATTTTTCTGTTCACTTATTTCATCTTAAATTTTAGAATGAACTTGAATAAATCTCCCTTTTTCAGCTAATGTTTTGAAATTGAGAGAAACCCCTTACGGGGGACCCCTTTTAAAATATATTTTACAATATAAAGGCTGCTTTATATTTTCAAGTACAAAGCTTCTTTTAGACTGCATGAAAAAAATATTTTAAATATAATTACATTTAAAAAAAAAAAGTTAAATAAAAGCACTGAAGCCAAGGCAAATTACTTGCATAATATCTGGAAAATATATACTTTTTTAAAAAAACCTATATATATATTTATATTTATATATTTATTTATTTATTTTTCCAACATATTTCTTGAACATCTTGAAAACCCTTTACTTTATGCGATCCATCACAACCTCTTCCTTGTTCTCTTGGTAACCGAGATGGAGCCGCCCAGGCTGACTGGCTCTTTGAATTGGCTCTACGTGTTTTTACAGCCTCCTTCTCTGTCTGTCTCTCCTTTTATTGTCGTCTCATTTGCTTTTCTCATTTTCGTCTGATCTAAGCTTCCCTGCTGCTGTTACCAGATGTACAAATGACAAATCCACAGGTCTTTCAGTATGTTGTTCTTTCTGTATCTTTGCTTTTATGTTGTCATTGATTTATTATAGTGAATTTTGTCTAACATTTTTCTAACAGAGCACAACATATCTGAATAAATTCTTAATACACTCACCATAGATGCCAGACCATACGATGCCACTGTTCAAAGTACCACATAAAGTATCTGATTGGCTGATTAGCTTTGTGACTGCTATAAAATGTTATACGACATCACATTTCCATACACCCAAAATTTTCAAACCCAAATCACATTACCATAACATTTACTCACACGGCCCTCATGTGAACCGCCATCAAAACACAAGGCGGCCTCTTTCCCCCCAGTATGCCCTTTGCTCTATTACTTTCTCCCTTTTGGCACATGTATTTGTTGTTGTTGCCATCAGGAGCCGTGGTTAAATGACGGACAGACACACAGGCTCCTGACGGGCCCCCCGTTGTCCACTCCAACCCCCTTCATCTCTCTCTCTCTCTTTCCCACTGTGCCTCTGCGGTAAGCATTAGCCGACCTGTCTAAACAGCCTTGCAGTCTATTCAGACGGGGGGTAAACATACACATCACTGCGCTCATTAGCGCCGCTTAATGCAGAGATTAGAGTCAGTCTCGTGCAGCTTCTAATCAGCAGTGTGTTCAAAAGACAGGGTATACGCCTTGCTAAGCCAGCTGACTTTTCTGTGTGTGGGAAAGCAGTGTTTTTTTAGTGTGTATTCAATATGCCAATCAACAAATCAAAGGTGATGAGACCAAGTGAGGGTGGATGTGTAGCTGGTCAAAGTGATTCTAAAACAGAAATCAGTGTGAATGCTTTGGCGGTTTCAGTTTCGCTCTATTTTTCTTGAGAATAAGACTGATTGCCCTGTCTCACTTCCTCTGAAGTCCCTTTGAAGCAGCTGATCTGGAGCTGTTTGAAACCTGGTGGCAAGATCAAGACAACACCACAAATTGGGTGTCATTAACTCATCCCCCAAACATCAGTCTAAAGCACAGGTCCAGTCCTTTTTTGGTCACTAAGGTGTTTGCTTTGAGATGCACAATATCGGTTATTGGCTAACATAATGTATATTGTTATAATGGCTAATATACATAAATATTTCTGATGAATGTCATGAAACATCATTATATTTATGTATGGGGAAAATAATTGTATTACTAAACATTAGGTCTATTATATCGTTAAATTTTATTATGACAATTATAATAAATTGTTGCAAATTCATAGAAATTTTGTATACTGTACATTATGTTGTGATGCCATATATTTTCTTTGAATATAATAATAAATGTATTTTTCATTCTGTACATTATAACGTTGTAATGCCCAAATACTCTTATAGCATTTAAAATTACTTTAGTTTGTAGTGTTTTTTTAATTTATTTTGACATTAATTGGCCATTTATCAGAAAATAATTGACTTATCTGCGCATCTCTAGCTTGATTTCATACTGAGAGGGTCTGGTGGGCCCTTACACTATGATTCCCATGGCCGTCTAATCTCTCTGAGCTGATCCAAGGCCAGCCGCTGATAGCTCAAACAATCACAGAGCAGCTCTGTTGTGCTTTTCCTCCTAGTGAGCAGTCACTTCAAACGCCGCTCTGCCCACGGTTTCCCGTGTGACACTTCGCTCTGTGATGGGCCGAGCGTGAGAGTGACGCTGTTGTAAGAGGGGCATGGATCCATGTAAACATCACACATTTCAGGGGAGTGTCTGTACCTGCGGCCCCTGGGGGCCACATCACTCATCTATTTATCACAAGACAAAGAGGAGCCTGTGTTTAAGTGTTTACGTGTGGGCTTAAAGAGTTTGGGTTTAAAGTTGCACTCAGTAATTTGTTTACGCAGACTAATTAGGTTGGTCACGTGAGCCGACTCCCTCATTGTAGAATAAAACAGCATTTATTAGGCTACTAATATGACTGGAGTCTTCATCTTATGCAAGTGTCAAAGTGTCAAAAAAATTTATTCACCAAGGATGCATTAAATTAATCAAAATTGGCAGTAAAGACTTGAAATCTGTTTCAAATAAATGCGGTTCTTTTGAAAATGATTTTCAAAGAATCCTGAAAAATAGACGAATTCCACAAAAATAATCAAGCAGCACAACGGTTTTCAATATTGATAATAATAAGAAATGTTTCTTGAGCACCATATTAGATTGATTTCTGAAGGATCATGTGACACTGAAGACTGAAAATTCAGCTTTGCCATCACAGGAATAAATTACATTTTGAAATGTATTAAAATAGAAAACAGTTATTTTAAATTGTAATAATAATTTACAAAATTGCTGTTTTACTGTATTTTTGGTCAAATAAATGCAGCCTTGGCGAGCATAATAGACTTTCAAAATTAAAATACATAAAAAACTACTTTATATGTAAACCTAAAGTTTAACTTGCACTAAGATACATGTTTGTCCCCTTTCCTCTCAATAGTTTGTCTGCTCGCCCCTCTTTCACTTTTGGCTGAATGTTTCAAACTGTCAGGCGGGTCAGTAATGTCAAAGTTCAGGGTCAGATTTTTCAGACACACCCTTACACAGTTAGCAGGGCACACACACACACACAGAGAGCCAGCGCTGTGTGCTTCAGAACAGATGTACTCACTGCCAACTGCACTATACTCGCTGTCAGCAGTTGAGACACACACACACACACACACACACACACACACGCAGTTGAGGGTTCGGTTACTGAAAACCTTTAAGACCTGCTGCTTGTCATGACAAGTATTATGATCCTATTTTAGTGGCTTGTTCTCACACTATCAAGTAATAAAACCTGTCTGTTCAAGCGCGTACACGAAGCTTTCACGCTATTTGTGTCTGTCTGGCTTTCTTTCTCCACTACAAATATAATATACAGAGACGTCTCAGTTTTACGCCTTCGTCCCGTTAAAGTCTGACAGGTTCAAGGTGCTAAGTCACCACTAAGTCCTTTTCACCTCACCGTTCTCTGACTTTCTTTCCGAGCAGTATGTTCTCGTATTGTCCTTCTCGTCGATTACATGCCAGTAATTACCCCAGCCGTAGTGGAACGGGCCGGAATGCCAGCCAGCTAATCCGCTCTTCCAAACCAGGGATTATCACACTGAACACACGGATCACACCGCTGCTATTTACCAGCACCAGACTTATCCAATACGGCCCGTTTGCAGGGGTTAATATGGGGGTGGGGGGGTTTCAGATACATGTTTCAAGCCAGGATGGGGGTAGGGCTGCACAATATATTGTATTTATTGAAATATCACGATATGCATATCACAGTGGTTTGAGATTACAATATTTTAATACTTTGAGTTAAAGAGAAAAATTTTAGTTTTAGGTCAACGCAGATAGCAGAGAATAAATGATTGTCTCACGTACACTCTAAGAAAAGTATTTAGGGTCCATTTTATTGTGTTAATATAAAGGAATTTTCCATACTGTTATTTCACAGGCGTTTTACCTGTATTTTGAATTACGCTCTGCTTTGTGTTGTGTTTTAGGGTTAAAATGAAATGTCTGTAAACTTAACGGATAAATGTCCTTGCAGAAAATGACCAGTACCTTTCCTGTTTTCTAGTGATTTTTTAAATTATTGTACCCCATATCGCAAGTTATTGCATATCATATTGCAATAAGTTATTGCATATCACATTTTTCTTCAGTATCGTGCAGAAGTGGAAGTCATGTGATTATACGGATATGAGTCTATTTCAGTAAGACTTTGTGTGAGTTTAGAGCAGACAACCAAAATGTCACCCCATCTATCACTGTCCTTTTGCTCCACCCCATCTGTATATATATATATCTTTCTATCTTCCATCACCCCCTTCCTCCATCTTCTCCACCCTCTTTCTTTCTCCATTCTGTTTAAAATCACATTATAAACTTGGGCCTCTTCATTCAGGCTAATTTTTTAGAGAAACACTCCTTTCTTTCTATCTGACCTCTAACCCATCACCCATCCCCCTGTCCTATCTTTCTCAGTCCGTTCCTTACAAATGCCTGATTTCCCCCTCCTCCCTTTCTCTTTCACTTTTAAATGGATGCTAATTGCCTGCTGATACGCTAGCTTGTTGTTTGGTAGCATACTGTGAGCTTTATTCAAAGTCAGCACCTTTATCACAAAAAGAACCTGTGAAATAATAAACTGAAAACAATATAGTCACTGAGAGAAATGAAAATGATCATCAAGTACTGTAAGCATTCTCTAGGTGGCGACAGTGCGCTGCTGAAGACGCTGAAGGCAAATGCTTGACTTGAGGTAAATAAGTAACACCAGGAAACAAGTTTCTGGTTCTTTTGTTTACATTTGTGAGCTCACACAGGTCACACACTTTACTACACAGACAATTACACAATCTAGCACACTACAGACAGAAAAACAGGAAAACTCCAACTCAACAGGGCAGTGGGAATCAAAACAGTAATCAGGGGCTGAACAAGACAGACAAAGGGGGCTGTGTGGGAAAAAAGTGCACGGAAAGATGGAGCAGGGAGGGTATAAGGACATATAAAGAGAAATAGTAAGGAAGTCTGGGCTGGAGATAAGGAGAAGAGAGGAAGAGCTCAGAATAAGGGGCTTTAAGGGTTAAAACAGCAAGAAAAGTAAAAACAGTCCCAGAGTCATTCATATACATAAAACAGATTACTTCTGCCTATTATTAATCATCATTACTTAACCAGTTGAAACCCTAAAATGGAATACTAATCTGCGATTAGATATCAGATATGATCCGGAAAGAGTTACGGTTTCATAAATCAAATCAACCACCAAGATGGTTGAAAATTCTATAATGCTTTGTGGAATTATGGATTATATTTTCCATACACATCCATTTCTGTGTAAATCAGGATTATACAGCACTGGATTACACTGGAGTCTATAAATATATGCAGTGATTTCTGTGTGAATGGGTCATCCAGCCAGATCAACCGCCCGTTTCACAGATTACAGACCTGCCTACATTGCTGGCTGTTTTTGTGTCTATGAGCCAGAGCCAGAGACAGAGAACAAGGGGGTGGGTTGGTGGGTGGGTGTATGGGGGTAAAGAAGATAGATAGATTTACAGCCTGTCTGTGGAATCTGTCTGGATATGCACGCTGATCTGTCTGCTCCCCTCCTCCTCAAGACAATACAGCAATGAATGCCCAGATACATGTAAAAGATCAAACAAAGTGAATCTGGCGAGAAAGGGATGGACAAAGAGGAAATGGGGTGGACAACGAGTGGACAGCTGAAAGGTCAAGTATAGCAACATGTTTGCTGGAAGGAATCCCAGTCTACTAAATATACTCTAATCGCAAATTCCCCCTGCATGCGAGCCAGCAAAACTTTGACGAGGGAACACACATGCATATGACAACATGTATGTGAAAATAAACACATGATTCAGGTCAGGAGTAATGATTTGATGATGCTAACATGACGAGACTGTACACTTCCCCTTCAGCGTGCTCAGCGTGCAAGCGTAGGCATGCAACGGGCACAAAAACAGACCGGCGAAAACAATGTCAATCCGGACCTGAAAATCCAGTCTCCTCGAGGAGCAGATTCACGCACATACCCGTCAAACCAGAGCAACAGCTCGCCAAAGGCCACGTGCAGAACATTAAATCATTACTGTTCACTCACACCCACTCAGGTACAAAAACAGTGTGTTTTTGTGTTTGTTTGCATGCAAGTGCTTTTACGCCCACAGGCAGAATCAGATGATCACGCCAATTAATATTTAACACCTATCTGCCATTGATTAGTCGAGCCTGACTAATCAATTTAAATACTAACTGATTGAGTTTCACGGGCTGATTGAACAATCACTGGCTTTGATGGAAGTCGTTAAAAGGAAAGACAAGCAAAAGGAGAAACCCAAAAATCTGATAATGGAAATTGTTTCTTTTTTTCTTAGAATGTAAGATTAATGAGAAAGGTTTAACTTGGAAAAAGACGCGGTGAAAACACAGTTCCCACCACACCTGCCAGATTATGACCAGCTCAAGAAGGGATTATATTTACAATTCTTTTGTTTTATGTGTGGGTGTTTGTTTCTAACCTTTTCAATGCTAATAGAGCAATATTGTCATGTTCTCTGTGTATGTGTGCAAGAACACGAGCTTTAAAAGAAGAGATATGCAGTTTTCTAATGTAGAGATTTTGTGAGGGTTTAGCGTTTTGCTATTACAAATTCTTGTTGTGGTTACGCAACCCTTTTCTGTGGATGTGGACCATGTCGGGATTAGGGACCGGACCACGCACCAGACTGCTGCCCCATAATCCCCTCCACCTCTTTTTCTCCATCTCCATCGAATTGTCTAACTCAGATTACCAATCCTTCCATTTTTATACCCTAATCCAAGCAGCTCCTATTACTCCTTCACTTTCTCTTCCACCTAATTCTTTTCACAGCAGGTCCTAAAAGAGTTTGGTCTCCATTACATGATTTCTTGAAGCCATCCCTCCTTCTGTCTGTCTTCAGGAACAGCTGCTGCTTCTCTCTCTATCTCTCTCTGCTGGCTGATAGTGAGCCAGGCTCTTCTGAGACCGTGTCTGGTTAAGGCTGGTACACACATGTTGCGCAACTACGACATTGATTAATTACTCACTGAAAGCCGACTGAATCACAACAGACGGTGTGAATCACCTGTGACATCATGAAAACTTCCAATCGGGTCATGACTGCGAGCACAGATTCATTCCGGTTATCACCAGTTCATTTTTATGACAACAGGTTTATCATTGCGTGTACGTGAAAAATCCAGGTGAAAGTCGATGACAACCAGAAGCGGGAAAAAGATGCCAGCACATGGTCAAAGGTTCTGTTTTACAGTCAACAAGCTTCTGATGTCCACAAAAGCCCATTTTCTTGTTCTTGAGTTTCCTGCTAAAAGCGTAATAAATAGCTCTGATTGTTGTCATTCGTATTGATCTCTCTAAAGTGCCTGATGACCTGTCCTTCCTCACTACGAGGTGAGATTACAAATGCAATCATTTGATGAAACACACATCAAAGTGCTTTAGGGTTTATACAACCCCCGATCTGTAACTGTAACAACTTAATATCATACTAAGAGTAACAAGATACCTCCCATAAAAAGCGCAAGCTACTACTAGATATATTAGTCAAGTGTGCTCATGTCTGTTTATTTATTGCTGTGTGTATGTAAACGTTTGGCTATATTTACTAAAAAAAAATTGCTGTACATCTACAGTTTTTGTGTGAAGTATAAAGTACGGTAAATATCATCTAGTAAGACAGCCTGTCAATAAAATGCCCACACAAATATAGTAAAACTAACATGTGTGTATGTATATTTAGGCTGATCTGTCTGTCCATCTGTCTGGTTTCTTTCCATGTACATCTCTGCCCAGCTGCTGTCTCTTATACAGTAATTATCATGTAATTTACTAACACATGTTAAAGGTTAGACTAGAGGCAGAGATAATAATCAAAGCAATGAACTAACAGAACTTGCAAGCCAGGGTAATGATTTGCCAGCTTAAAAGTTATATGTTGATCTAAACATGCTAATTTCCCCATAGTATGAAAACAGAAACTGCAACAAAACATTGCATACACCAGATTAAAAAAAAAACTATTGAAACTATTTAGAGTGCTAATGCAGTGCATATAATACTCAATTCATTTAATAATATACTACGTACTTGATGGTTAGTTTACATACAAGCTTTTAGTTGGACAACGTGTGTTAGTGTAGGCTACTATGCAGAGATTTCAACTATCGCAGAAGAATACTAACAACAGTTACATCATTTAATGGGCAAAATGACTTCTATAAAGGTGGAAAAGATTGCTAAATAGTACATCGGAAAGGAGCATGCAGTAAAATACTTACTTTGCGTTCGAGCTGTTCCAGTAAACACTGTGTCGCTCCGCAGACGCGTACCAGGCGCTGACGCTCACCGCAACACACACCAGCCACAGAAAATCCATTGAGTCCGGGATTGGGATATAATGCTCTTCAAGGAAATATATACGAGTGCAAAGGATTGTTTTGCACGCTGAAGATGCACTACTGCAGTACAAGAATCGCTGAAACACTATTGATTCGGTTTGCTTGAATAACAGGTTTGTATGAGTCTCTAACAGAAACAGTCGCGGTTATGCCTGAAGAAATGTGCGCTCAGTCCGCTTTATCAATCAGCTGCATAAGCCACGCCTTCAAGTGCAAGCAGCCAATAAAAACATCGACGCTTTTTTAGACACGCCTCTACGCACAGGCTGTCAATAGAAGTGAACAGATTATGACAAATAAATCAGTGTTGTTTTAGTATTATTTATATATACACTATACTTTTTATTGATATTTAGATTTCATTTTTAGTCATTTTGTGCTTTGCCTTTTTCGTTATTTTTGTATTACTAGTATTTTGTTCAGCTTTAGTTTGTTTATTTCCAGTTAGTAGAGGCAACATTTCTAATATTTATATATTATATTTTATTTCAGCTTTATTACAGTTAACAAAAATCTTTCCAATTGTTTTACTTTCAGTTAACAATAATAACCCTGAAATAAATCAGCATTTTTAAATATTAAAATTTAGTTGTCTAACTTGCTACTTAATATTTCCATCTAAACTTTTTATAAGTAAATATGTATATGCATATGTATTTATGTATATTTGTTTTTATTATAAAGTAACCCAACTTTCTTTTGTTCATTGTTTTATAATTGGTTATTTTACTTTTTTTTTTTTTTATCTATATGCCTTTTTTCAGGTTTTCCTAAATACAAGCCTGAAATGGCTAGATTTCTATTTTGTATGTTTACTGGATATAACCCTGTTCCGCATTAATCAATATGACAGCAAGTTGAGTAATTTACTGTGGGCAGTCTTTTTCAGTTATGAAATATTACATTTGGAAACTGTGCATTGTGTAGAGTGACAAACAAAAGCAGGCTTTTCCTGGGTATCAATCAAAAAACTGTAATCCCTAAAATCCCCTTTTACACCTGATAACATTATGATGACATCTGCACTACAGTCATCAGGGCTTTTCCCCCTCATCCCACCTTCACAGAGGGGTCCCTCTAATCCAGGCCTGGCTACTCATCCTAGGGTCACAATGGAAAGCAATTATCTTCACTTATGTCCAGGTTTTTGACTTGAGGGTAGAAAGGTGAGCCAAGTGGAAAGCGTGTCTACCTGCGGACTATTTTGGGCTGGGCTAGGCAGGGCTGGGCAGGCTCATGCACGTTCCATGTTGTTGAAGGATTCAGTTTGGGACGATTAGTCAAGGCTGAGTGTGTATATATGAGTGAGGGTGCTTTTCTGTCTGCTTTGAGAGCAATGCGTCACCTTCGCCAGGTGAACAGGGACAGTATGGATATAGTTTATGACTACTCAGTCTGAGCGTTGCAGAATAAAGTATGCTTATGAGCTCCATCGGCGTAGGAGGTAGAGCTCGGAGCAAATGTTCAGGAACAGATCTACCCACAGCAGGCTTCCCTTTACAGCCGGGCTTGGCATCGAGCACTGAGCTCTATCACAGTCTATGACAGAAGCTGAAATTCCTCTCAGTCTTATTCTCTCTTTTCTTTGCTCTTGTACACACAGTCTTTTTTGTTCTCTCACTTTCCTCCTACACAGTAGCCAATGCAGTCTATAAAGTGTGGATAGATCTGTGTAGGACTGTTTAGCATTTGTTGGGCCATACTGTCCACTTGTGTATGAGAGTGTGCGTGTATGCGTATGAATGTGAATGGGCAGTTGTCCAGCGTTCCGAACGGTGGCTGAACAAAGGCCACATTTGAATAACGACTGCATCTTTACACAGCCATCAAGGTGTAAACGACTGGAGACTTCAGCCTGGAAACCCTGCATCCAGTACAACACAAATTCTCTAATGTCCTGTTAATGTTAGTATGTAAAAGTGCTCCATTGTTATTGCAGCATTCAGCCAAAGTGTTCATTTCAATGGCCCTCAGAGTCATTTAGCGAGGGCAACTTTAAGGCAACTGCTTGCAGGATATCCCAACAAAGCAATCATGATGAAAAATGAGAAGAAGGATAATTTAATAACAACACCTTATGAAGTGCTGTTTAGAGTTAATTTAGCGTTTAAGCTGTCAAATTGCTAATTCATATCCTCGTGGGCTCAGGAGATCTCATCTGTGCAACAAAGAAAATTATTCACAGCTTTGATTAGCTTCTAACTTCAGATGGGAATGATGAAATATCTCATGAAAAATGTATTTATTTCTCATCGTGAAACAAGCCCATAGCTGTTATCCTGAGCTGAATGCGTCTCTATGGAAAACTTACATTGTTTGTTAGTTGCCTGACATGCAAAATTAGCTCCATAGTTATGCAACAAAAGAACAGGAAACAATAATAACAACATTGACAAACTTTGGTCAACCTTTACATGCTTCAAGCTGTGTCTGCCCTTTGGGCATGAGCAGAAACTATTTATATGCACAATGTTTTGGTTTCTAGGCCTCACCTGAGTCAGTAATTACTGAGATATAATTACTTTTTTGCTAATAGCATGTAACACTTGCTCCCGAAATGGTTGGAGTGGGTGGGTTAATGAATCTGTGATCAATATGGAAAGGGTGGTTATATGATAAAAGGTGAAGACCTAGGTAGGGTGTAAGAGCCGTTGAGGGTTTGGTTGGAAATGGGAGTGAATCTCTGTTTCGTTGCGTTCAGATACACCCAGAGGCATATAGAGAACTTGATATTGCGAAACACTGAGAGGGAGAGATGAAAAGATGGAAAGAGGAAAAACTGGAGCGCAAAATAGATTTACTTTGAAAATTGCATAATATAAATGAACAAAAGTGATGGATGACCTGGAGAACGGAGTAGGTGTTCATGTAGGAGAAAATCAACAGTTAGAGAACTAAATATTCAGAGTGCAAAAATAGAGAATATTGATGGCCCATATAGGATCATCAAGCAGTTTTACCTATGGACTGCTGCTACAAAAGAAACTTTTCACAATGATCTGGTGTTAGAAAATGGCCAAGGCTGTTTTTTTGATCAACAATACAGAAAATAGTACTATTGGGAAATATTATTACAATTTAAAATTTAATATATAAAGTTTAATATATTTTAAAGTATATTCCTGATAGCAAAGCTGAATTACTTCAGTCTTCAGTGTCACATGATCCTTCAGAAATCATTCTAATATGATGATTTGCTGCTCAAGAAACCTTTCTTATTATTATTGTTGAAAACGGTTGTGCTGCTAAATATTTTTGTGGTAACCGTAATCTAAGGATTTTTTGATGAATATAAAGTTCATTACAGCATTTATTTGAAATCTTTTGTAACATTATTAATGATTTTACTGTCACTTTTGATCAATTTAATGCAGCCTTAATGAATCTTTAAGAAAAATTACTAACCCAAACTTTTGTATATTTCTTTTTTGAATAAAAAACATTCATTTTGTACATTTGGATGTACTCTACTTTGTCACCCAGAATTCAGAAAATGCAGCTAAACTGTTCATTGCAATTTAAAAATAAATAAAACATATATAAAACACATGTAAATAGAAATACACATATGTATATAAAAATGAAATGTATACAAATAACTTAATATTTTTTGTGTCCCAAACTATATGTAGGGACACACAGACAACTCAGTGACCCTATTATAGTGAATCCTATGGTGCAGACACACACACACACACACACACACACACAGTTTTGCATTTTATTAATTCTGCAATTAAATAATTTTGCACTCGTTTTAGATTACAAAACATGTTAATAACATGACAGTTTGTGCAAAATCCTTAATCTAAAAAAAATTATTGAAAGAGACATTTTTAAATCCAAGAAATTCCAGGTTTACTCAGATTTTCTACGTTGTCTCAGACTTTTGGTCTTCACCGAGTATATGAGAATATTTCTTATTCATGCACGTGAACACATGTACTGAGAAACAGTTTTAAAATGAATCTGGCAAGCTGTATTGAAATCAAAGCCTGTTTTCTATGACCTCCATCTGAGGTCATCAATTAGAAACGCCGCAGTCTGACCCCATGGCACACATACACACTTCTGTCGCCCTATTTAACTCCCTGGTTGGTCATACTCTGTCTCATTGCGGCACACTCCAACAAGCTGTTCTCTTTTTGTGGATACAATAGGATGATCCCTCATTAGCATACAGGTGGTCTGCATTGTGGACCCGGCTCTGGTTGAAGGCACACTCCTCTACAATGGAGCTCCTGTTACTCCATAAGGGGCAAATTAAGGACCACGAATGCATTCAAAAGCTGATGTTTACACATACTCGCACACTCCTGTTTCAACTATTAAACACAGGCCAATTATTAACTGAACTATTCTCTGCACAGATGTTCAGTCATTTTCTCTGCCTCTTCCTAGTCATTTCTCTTCGTCTTTTCTCCATGTGTCCTTTCTTTGGTTCTTGAAGCACTCTTAATGTTTACTACCTCATTCCTTTCATGACCTATTAATGTATCCTAACTTGTTTAAGCCATTGCTTATTTTCCATGTTCTTTTCAACCATATATCATTTACTCTCTCTACCTATGCTTGAACTTTTCTTCTCTTCTAATGAAAAGATTTGTTTTTGATCTGAAAGATCAAGAGAATGGCAATACACTTTTACCCTTCTCATTTTATTTACTTATTTATCCATATAAAGTTGTATAATTATAGTAGGTAAAAGTGTTTTAAACCACTGGCAGAAATCATGCATTCACAAACTCACTCAGGAGATCATTTGCTTTAAACTGAAAATTTGATCATCACACCTTTATGTCATTTGCAACTCTTATGAAGAAATACATGAACTTCATGTTGATCTTATTTTAGAAAAAAAAAAGTGTCATGTGGCATTCTTTAAGGGAGCACCAATGGCAGTCCTGGCTCACATGTCCCATCAAAAAAGGCACGACACATTTAGTTTTTTAATTCAAACTCTGCTTTTAATGTTTTAACACCAGTTCTGGCACATTCTTGTCTATTTAAGCATGTTTCTCTTGCTCACTCTCAGTTTGCATAAAGCCTCTCTAAATTTAGAGGTGGTCAGAAAGCTTAGTGTTATGATTATAAATTTTCTTGTTTTGGTTATGCAAGCGCAAGCTTTATCATGAATATGGACCATGTCAGGATTAAAAGCAGCAGATGAAAGATTGGTCTATATGCCAGACGCTGCCACAGTTTCTCTATTTCTCTCTCTTTATCTCTCTTTCTTCTACAGCACCTCCTCCATCTCACACACACACACACACACACACACACACACACACACACACACACACACACACACACATACACACATACACACACACACACACACACACACACACACACACGCACGCACGCACGCACGCACACACAACCACCACTAGTAATTATCATCCATATCTGATCTCTGTTGTTTTTTTACTTGCTTCATCAGGTGTCGTCTTTCCTCATTCTGTTCTTACGGAGCAGTTATTTTACTTCTGTGTTTCCTGTTTTTCTTCAATGACACTCACATAAATACACTCAGACTTGTGGGGATGGTTCTTAAACCATTGTATGTCAAATAAACAGAAAAAAAATGCTGAACAGTTGATTTGTAAATGTCAGATTGTAAAATTGTAAAACCCCAACTGTTTAAACAAGAGTATTCCATGCCCAGTCTCTACATTTCTTCCCAGCAAAAGTCTGAACAACCACAACTTATTCGGTTTTAGGAGCCGAGCCAATATGACAATAATTAGAAAAGCAATATTCATTGTAAATTTTCTAAATTTAAGCTATAACACCTTACATAAATAAGAAATAACAACTCCTAAATAGACAATATAGTCCTTCACTGCTGCTTTGTTCAGTATAGAACAGCACATAATGAAAAATCTTTCACATGAACAATTCTCTGACTGACCGGGTTACTAGAGAAACAGAAATCACTGGCTGTGCTGTTGTCATGACATTCTTGTTTCTGTCGACCACGCATGAGAACAAACAAGTGTGCAGATAAGCTGAACCGAGTATTGTTCATGCGGTTGCGATTCCTGTCTAAACAGATGGAATAGAATATATGAGATGCTCTATATGAAGAAAACCTGTATGTTTATAATTTATAATAATATGTCTCATTTACACTACCATTCAAAAGTTTGGGGTTGGTAAGATTTTTTACCAAGATTTTTATTAGTGTTTTTGAAAGTCTCTTGTGTTCACAAAGGCTGCATTTACTTGATCAAAAATACAGAAAAACAGTAAAATTGTGAAATATATTGCAATTAAATATAACTCTTTTCTATTTTAATATTTTTTAAAATGCAATTTATTTCTGTGATGGCAAAGCTGAATTTACTCCAGTCTTCAATGATCCTTCAGAAATCATTCTAATATGATGATTGGGTCCTCAAGAAACATTTCTTATTATTATCTATGTTGAAAACAGTTGTGCTGCCTAATGTTGTTGTGGAAACCTGTCAGGATTATGTTCTGTTTAATTTTGATTCCATGGTTTTTCTTGTCACTGTTTTGCCTGTGTTCCCCATTCATTTGTTTCTATGGTTATCAATGAGTTTATTGATTAATCCCACCTGTCTCTTGTTCAATTCCTCATTATTCCTGAGTATTTATAGCCCTCAGCTGATTCAGTTCTTTGTCTTGCATTGCACCACTGTTACGTGATCTCCAGAGTTCTCCAATGTGGATTATCTTCATTGACTACGTTTACGTGTGCACCAATAATGCGATTATTTCTAACAATCAGAGTAAGGTCTTAATCGCAGTAAGATGTTGACATGACACGAGAAGAACTCTTCACTGCAGTTTACATGCAATTTTCATTATTCTGATTATTTGCTAATAAGTATGGTTATACCAAACTCAGATAGGCATACAGTATGCATGTTATTGGCCATTGTTTTATTCTACTCACATCAAATTCAAAATACATTTTTATGGATGTACTGCATATTATTTGACGCCGTGATGAACATCGCAATGCCTGGTTTGCCTATACTGCCGTCGCGTTCTTCGCACCGTCTGGATGAAGATACGGAGCAGATGCACAGGGAGTTGTGCTGACAGAGTTTAGTGATTTAGAGAAGAGAAAACTTCAAAATAGTGCTGTAGTACACTGATAACATTGAAAAATCAGCTTATTGAAATAACCTGTTGTCCGGTTTTACATGCAAACCAATAACCCAACAACACAAGTAAACCTTGTTTACAAGGCATTATTAATAAATCAGGTTATTTCATGGGAGTGACATCAAAACCTAATAATTTGTGTATCTGACTCAGAGTATTTCATTTGTTATGTTGGTTGTGATGTTAAATAAAGCATTAAAAACCAAAGAAGAGTATTGCAACATCTCAGCGAGAAACTTACGGTTCATATATTATCCTCTCATGCAGTTATAGATGCAGCATTTTGACTGTACCACTTTTTCTGCTGCACGAGATGAGAGCACTTTTATAATTTTATTACTGGATCAAGAACGAGTCTGAGTTTGCGTTATTATTTCCTCCTCCCTTACTGCAAAATGCTCGATCTGTCTGGATGCACTTAAATCAACAGTAAGGACACGTTCCTGTCACATATCACGCATACGCACTTCAATAAGCCGACAGAAAGCAGGTTAATGCGTTTACATGATGGGCCAAATCGGTGTAAGGGGCAAAAATCTAGATGTGAGGATCAGTTTATGCTTAAGCCGTTTATGACTTTACTCCGATAAAGAAAACGGGTTAACGCGTTTACATGATCACATGCATTGTCGGCTTATTAAGCATAATTGGGTTAAGAATGTGCATGTAAATGCACTCACTGTTTTGTGTTTATCAAAAAGTAGTACTGCACTGAAATAAAACAATGAGTAAAGTTGATTTTTCTTTTGCATGAAGATTTTTAAGCAAATTTCACATATGAAATTAAGTAAAATCTAAAGTTAAGTAAAATAAACAAAGAAAATAAGTAACTTTAACTTAGCCAGTTAAAGTTTGTTGAGTCATTTCTTTTTAGTGGAAGCTTATGTGGCAATACTCTATTTTAAGTACATTTTACTCAAACAACATAACACTGAATTAAGCCATGCTTTTAAAGTGCATGCTTTACTATGGTTGCAAGAAAAGTACACCAAAAAAAAAAAAAAAAAAAAAAAACATTCAGGAAATACAATCAGCTAGATGGCCAGATATGTAAAAAAGTCTGATGCATTACGCCACCAAGACTCACTTAAACTCAACATTTTCTTTCTTTCTGTCCTCAGGTCTCTTTGTCTCAGCAACTCAACACGTGTTTGCATCCATCAGCAGTGAAAGACACATATTCAAGGATCCCAGATGGGCTGATTTTATTGTGGAGGCGAGACACGACGGGTGACAATTTACACACACTCACGATCACTGATCACACATCACTGTATGTGTATATTTGGCTTTCTGTGATGTTCAAACACAAGAACAGAAGATATAACAGGAACAAGGCAGACAGAGGGATGCTGGATCATGCTCTGAGCTGAAGTGTAGTCATTGTTTTGAGAATCATCACCATGACTCAGTCGAACACAACTGCATACACACTGATACACTTTTTTTTAAAACCTTAAATGCTTTTGATTATGTATCTGCATTAAAATAGAAGTAGCATTGTCATACGGTCAGATGCCAGCATTACTGGAAAGCACACGCTGAATAGAAATGAGAATCAGAAACGATCATGTTCCAGGTTTGTTTTTCATGCCACAACAGATGCTTTTGAAGCTTTGCGTATGGCATCACAAATCTGCCTTAAAACTTGAATTAATAATGAAAAAATTTTTACGCCTTTAAGCGACTATAAGGATACATTGGTATCGCATGGGGTTATCAACACCAATGTCAAACGTTTGATTCTCACAACACGATTACTATTAAATGGATTCTAAGCATCTGCCAAATGCATACACCTTGTACTTCCTGCTTTATGTGCAGTTGTAGCTGCTGAGCTGAACTGTAAGTGAGGTGTTAAATGGCGAAGGCTGATTTAAATTCATGAGGTCGTGACCTGGTTGAGCTTTACACTTCAAATATGCTGTAGTGACTGGTGTGTTCATGAACATGTGTATCATAAAAATACACACATTCCATAACAGTTGTAACATGAGAGTATATTCTGTAAATACATGCTCAAGAATGTTTGCTATATGCTGCACAAATCAATCCATTTGAATCCACTGAATTTAAAAGACCTATAGGCCTGTTTAGGACTGCCAAAATGTTTTATCATGCTTGCTCAAGAAACATTTCTTATTATCACTGTTGAAAATGTCTTTTGTACAAATGTCTTTACTGTCAGTTTTGATCAATTGAATGCGTCCTTGCTGAATAAAAAACCCAAACTTTTGAACGGTAATGTATCATGCATCCCTAATAACTACAGTTTTCAATGATTAATCATTTTAAAGGGAAAATATTCAGTTCCTTTTAAATAAAAGAAAACAAAATAATAGGCCTTTTTGTAATAATTCGGTTCGGGAATTTGTGTGGGTGACAAATAGCGTAAATTTATGCAGTGCTCTTTACTCATCTCACAACAGTCTCTGCATTTGTCAAAGCCCAATTGAAAAGCAAAAAAAGATACAATAATGAAAATTATTGTTATTCAATAATAGAAAAAGCTTTCTACACAATTTATGCACTTCCATTAAGAAGTATATGCTAATGGCCTTCAGCTTATGGTCAAATTTTATTAATGATATTAGGGTGATATTTTACAATAATAACTGATAATTCATTTTCACTATTCAAGAATGCAGACTTTTTGAATGGTGTCATTCACATGGAACGCAGTGAAGTGGAATGAAAAAATAACGTATTTTAAAATGAGTGCAGCATGCGAGAGATGCTGCTAAAAGACGCCGTTCAAACACCGTCTAGGGCTCTCGAGATCCAATTTCCTGAGAGCTTAGTTCCAACCCTGATCAAACTCACCTGCCTGTAGCTTTATAGTAATCCTGAAGACCTTGATTAGCTTGTTCAGGTGTGTTTGATTAGAGTTGGAACTAAACTTTGCAAGAAAATGGATCTCGAGGGTGAGAGCTGCCCAACCCTAGTCTAGGGCAAAAGCAGTACAGTGGAAAGGGGAAAAAAAACGTGTTCTGTGTGGACGGCCAAAGGTTTCAATCAGTTTTAAATAGGCCTATTGCACAGAACAGAATGAAAGTTATGTGATTAAACAGTGAATCGAAATTGGTGTTACATTTATGCAGTGTAACATGTTACATTCAATAAACAAGAAGTTAATATTGAGTAACTAGTTTAGGCACATTATTTCCAGTTGCTTTTATGATTCAAAGAGTCATTTATTAAAGATAGCCATTTGTTTTGTTCCTGAATGAGTCTGTGTTTTGAACAAATCGGTTGACTCACTCATAAAGTTGTCATTTGCCACCACCTAGACCTACTGGCGTAATGATTGACAGTCTGTCTGGAACACACGAAAAATGAAAAGAGTGATATAAACAGTTTAAGTGCAGACGAACTGGACAAATTCCTAATGCCTTTTTTTGCACTGCGGGAATTGGACGCCATGTGTCGTTCCAAACGCAAGCGATATTAATCCCTTCAGCTCATGCAAAAGTGTGACTATTTGCTGCATATATTGGAGTATGGGAGAGTTTGAGTTCACATATTAATGTAAGCAGAATAAATCAGATTTTGTTTTGATATATTACATGGATTTTCTTTATGTATGAAAATATGTAGGCTACATTAAGGGTGAAATCCAAATGGCAGTTTTGCACTTGAACGGGACGTCATTTTTATGTGCGTTCCAAATGAAAGGGCCTGTTTACACCTGGTCACTTCATGTGTTTTCTCTGATCTGACAGCTATTCAATCGTGAAAAGACCAGTTGTAAATGCCCTCCAAAACGCATTTGAGACAGATTTAAATCTGATTACTCAAACCTCTTAGGCTACGTTCACACTGTCAGCCTAAATACGATTATTTGTGTATCCGATTGGAATCTGATCTAAAATTATTGACGTCCACATAGGCTATGTTCAGACTGTCAGTCCAAATCCCTTTTTTGTGCATATCCGATTAAAATCCGATCAGATTCAGCAAGCATTGGCATGGACACACAAATCGGATCTGAACAGTTGCCATACACAATGTGGAAGTCAATAATTTTAGATCAGATTCCAGTCGGATACACAAATAATCGGATTTGGACTGACAGTGTGAACATAGCCATTGTGTATCACAACTGTTCTGATCTGATTTATGTGTCCATGCCACTCTTTCGCTTTCCGGAATATCTGCATTGGTTTCTACATGGAGGGGTTTGCAATACAGATGTTGTCTTATTTACAACATGACAATGTGTAGCCGTCGGCCGTCGTGCTGGACTACTGCGTCTTCTGAGGCAGCGTCAGAAACGTAGGAGGCTGGTATGAACGGCTTTACTCCGTGCTGTCGTCTCCGCCGGTTTCAAAACATATCTCCGTTATATTGTAATTTTCTGCCCGTCTGGCATTTAGCAACAACACAACCTTGTTTCTGCAGCAACTTTCAGCATGTTTCCTATAACAATTTCTTAAGTTTACATTTTATGTGGCATGAGAAAGTCACCAAAAAAAAAAAAACGCGAAATCCGATCAGAGCAGTCAGACTGAAACGGATTTCCAGAAATGCTATTTGAATAGGATTTCAAACCATATATGAAAAAAGCGCATTTCATGTGTTTTTTTTTTTTTTGCCGTTCACACTTACTAAATCTGATCAGATTTAAATCGGATATGCATAAAAATCGGATTTGGACTGACAGTCTGAATGTAGCCTTAAAGAGGTGGTCTGAGACACATACCAGATGAAACTGGACAAGTGTAAATGCATGTGGTTGTTGAAGCCACATATGTAAATTTTAGTTTACATATTCCTCCCAAAATGGTAAAAAATAAATATGTGAGAGCATGTTGGCTACATGCTGCAAAATGCTGCAGCTTTCCAATGCTGATGCTGCTCTCTCTCCTATTGCATTAGACTAACTTAAATTGTTTGATTTGTATTTTACATGATATATTACACATGCACTTTTGATATTAAGAACGTTGCTCGGCCAATCAAATTCAAGTCATCAAACTATTAATTTTATAATATCAAACTGAATAAATGCATTACAGTGTTTAAAAAATTACATCTGTAAACATATTTAATCGTATACATTAACATTGACAGCCTAGTCATATTTCCTTTACATGCACTTTCACACTCGCTTTGTCCCTCATGTTCAAAAAAGTACACAAAATGTATATTTTAATACATGATGTACAAGTAACTGTCAGAGTAAGTGATCCACTCTGTGTGTGTATTTATGTATGTGTGGGAAAGAGGTAAAGAATAAGTGTGTATTGCACACCAGGCTCTGACCACATTAGCCTCTGTGGTCTAGTCATGGTTTCTCATGTCCTCTCTCCCTCCTTCTCTTTCACCTTTTCACCCTTGTCTCTCTCTCCTCTGGCCTTTTCTTAATTTCAGAGTATTTCACTGTCTCATTGTGTACAGTAATTGTTAGATACCGTTGTTGCAACACAGCATTTTCTGTTTTTGCAACTGACAGCTCTTTTTCTCTTCTTTGGTGTGATTTATCTTACAGTTGCCTTGAATGTAAATCAATCCGTGATTCTACATGGAAAAAAGCAGTAGTACTTTACAATAAGATTCAATTTGTTAACATTAGTTAATGCATTAAAAGCGGCATGAAACGGAAGTTGCTATAGTATTTTCATCCTATTTGTGACATTTACACACTATATTGCTAAAAGTATTGGGACACCCCTTCACATCGTTGAATTCAGGTGTTCCAGTCACTTCCATGGCCACAGGTGTATAAAATCAAGCACCTAGGCATGCAGACTGCTTCTACAAACATTTGTGAAAGAATGGGTCACTCTCAGGAGCTCAGTGAATTCAAGCGTGGCACCGTGATAGGTTGCCACCTGTGCAATAAGACCATTCGTGAAATTTCCTCACTACTAAATATTCTACGGTCAACTGTTAGTGGTATTATAACAAAGTGGAAGCAATTGGGAACAACAGTAACTCAGCCACGAAGTGGTAGACCATGTAAAATCACAGAGTGGGGTCAGGGCATGCTGAGGCGCACAGTGCGCAGAAGTCACCAACTTTCTGCAGATTCAATAGCTACAGACCTCCAAACTTCGTGTCAGATTAGCTCAAGAACAGTGTGTAGAGAGCTTCATGGAATGGGTTTCCATGGCCGAGCAGCTGCATCCAAGCCTTACATCACCAAGTGCAATGCAAAGCGTGGGATGCAGTGGTGTAAAGCACGCCGCCACTGGACTCTAGAGCAGTGGAGACATATTCTCTGGAGTGACGAATCACGCTTCTCTGTCTGGCAATCCGATGGACGAGTCTGGGTTTGGCGGTTGCCAGGAGAACGGTACTTGCCTGACTGCAAGTATAAAGTTTGGTGGAGGGGGATTATGGTGTGGGGTTGTTTTTCAGGGGTTGGGCTTGGCCCCCTCCAGTGAAAGGACCTCTTAATGCTTCAGCATACCAAGACATTTTGGACAATTTCATGATCCCAACTTTGTGGGAACAGTTTGGGGATGGCCCTTTCCTGTTCCAACATGACTGCGCACCAGTGCACAAAGAAAGGTCCACAAAGACATGGATGAGCGGGTTCGGTGTGGAGGAACTTGACTGGCCTGCACAGAGTCCTGACCTCAACCCGATAAAACACCTTTGGGATGAATTAGAGCGGAGACTGCGAGCCAGGCCTTCTCATCCAACATCAGTGCCTGACCTCACAAATGCGCTTCTAGAAGAATGGTCAAAAATTCCCATAAACACACTCCTAAACCTTGTGGAAAGTCTTCCCAGAAGAGTTGAAGCTGTTATAGCTGCAAAGGGTGGGTAAACTCCATATTAAACCTTATGAATTAAGAATGGGATGTCATTAAAGTTCATGTGCATGTAATGGCAGACGTCCCAAAACTTTTGGCAATATAGTGTATGTGAGTGAAACGGCTTCTCGAACAAGAAAAAATGTAGGGTGGGACTTGATTTTGTCCATTAGGAATTGATTGGATTGTTGGAGTGTTGTCATTTTCTATTGCTGTAATCTCATTAAACACATCATCAGAGAAGAGATGTCGCTGCAAGAGTAAGGGGAGGGGAAGTTACTTTGATTAAAAATTACGACATGAATTAAAAAAAATAATGTGCACAGATATAATTTATAATAAACACTACAATATTACATTAAAAAAAACAAGAATTTTCCATTTTGATTTCATGATGAACTAACATTTTTTGTTGTATGGTTGTGTAGTTAGTGTGCTAGGATGTGCTATGCGATTGTGTCGTGTTGTTTGTTTGGCGGGGTGTTTGGGACAGCCTGTGTTATTGGCAGCAGAAAGTGTGCGAAACTTGTTGCATAAGTGACACATAATTAACAAGAACTCAGCGTCTAACACTTACTCTGCCCGTGAAGGGCTCTCCCTCTGGCCATACATACACCAACACACACATACACACACACATGCACCTGGTGCTGGATATTTGGGACAGTCTGTTCTGTATTATGGATCTTCCCACAGGACATAAACCAGAAACACAGACTTTTGATATTATGAGCTCATGCAAGTGTGTGTGTGTGTGTGTGTGTATATATATATATGTGTGTGTGTGTGTGTGTGTGTGTCTATTTACTGCAAATATGAGTACAAATGGACGTGTGGTTTTGTGAGCAAATAGTTGCAAGGGTGTAATTTAACTAAGAGCAGACTTGATCACGTCAAGATTTCGTCACCTCAAGGGCATTTTTTCCGATCATAATTTACATTTTTACAATACCATTGTTACAGTTCGTATCACTGTGTATATAAGTGCTGAGGAAGCCTCAGAAGCTGAAATTCAAATATGGTAATGAGTGTTTAATTTCCGACACACGATGTAAGCGGTCGACCAATCAGACTGGGCCTTCTGACCAATCAGAGCAGAGTAGGCTCTAGGAAAGGAGGGGTTTAGAGAGACCGAATCCTTAATCCAACCGTTTCAGACACTGTGAAAAACGAGGTGATGCTGCAGTGTATATTATGAGAAAATAATGTGTTCTTTGACCTTACATTTACCAAAAGGGGGCTTTCGCAGTGATGCCATAGGAGGACCATTTTGGGTTCCTCAGTTAATTCTTAAAAGAACCATTTTTTTAATTAGTGTAAATGACATTTTAATAATCCAAGGAACCATTTTCCATTATAATAACCTTTTGTGTAATGGAAAGTTTCCATGGATGTTAAAGGTTCTTCATGGAACCATAAATGGCAATAAAGAACCTTTATATGCATGTAAACCTATTGTACACTGTAAACCCTAACGCTCAAAACAGTTAATTGGTTTGAGGAGAGCCAACTCAAATTAAACAAATTAGTTCAAACAAATTCATTGTATGAGTATTTAGAACTTTCTTTTTCTTTTGAGTTCTCAAAACGGACACATTTTAAGTAATCTGAATTGTTTCATTGTTTTGAGTTTTATGAACTTGTTTCTTTTGATTTAGACTAACTTAAATTTAACTGAAACTGGGCTGGGATTTTTATTTCCCAGCATGCTTCGCCATGACACTTAAAAGGGACAGTAAATGCCAAAATTAAGTGTTATATTATGTTTTTTTGTGTGTGTGCAAGATGTTTTGTTATGCTAGTTTAGAAGAGTTTCTGTTATGTTGGGTTTTTTGTAGGGTTACGATCATGGTGACGAGTGGAGCATGAGCTTATAGTTTGAGAACAGATATATGTTAAATGTATTATATTGCTGTCCTTATTCAGCAAGTACTATGCTAATGCTACCAAAGCACTGTGTAACCAATTAGCAAGGTGGCATTTACTGAATTAGCTAGTTAAAGCTAGTCAAGTTTCCACCACTAAAAATCTGAGATTACATTATATTTTTAACTTTTAATTTTCAACTGATTGGCTTAATTATTTTG
Source organism: Coreius guichenoti (assembly GCA_039654105.1). Lineage (NCBI taxonomy): Eukaryota > Metazoa > Chordata > Actinopteri > Cypriniformes > Gobionidae > Coreius > Coreius guichenoti. Next base: position 27,463,487 of record CM077176.1, on the reverse strand, counting down.
AGTTTTGCCAACTTATTCGGGTTTACAGTAGGAGACTTACGAAACAAATTAGGAACCTTTAATTAAATTTTGTTTTTTTAACTGATTTTCCAACCATTGAAGCATTTCAAGCCTGAAGTTCCACTTTGTTTTTATGGCAGCAGTTAACGCAGTACACAATGCAATGGATCAGAATGCACATTTTCATTAAGGGTGTGAATTTAACATCGGATCTGGAGTCTCAACATACACTTTTCAAAGTGGAAGGTTTTTTTAAATTGATGAATTGGTGCACCTTGATGCATGAACACTGAATGAAATTGACAAATGGGGGTTTCGCTTAGAAGCCTATCATCTTCGAGATCTAGAAAACGCCCAATGGCAGTGCCAATGCCATGGGCATGCGGAATTTGCATAGCGTGACTCCACCCCACAGCATGGGTATATAAGGAAGTACGCTGGCAACATCGCATTATGGTTTCTGCTTCGGAGCCAAGAGTATCTCTCTCTTCACTCCTTAAGCCTTCTGAGTATCGTCAAGCTTCTTCGAGACGAGCAGCTTTCCAGTCGGTGTTGGTGTTACGGCGCGTTCCAGCAATTGTTTACTGCCTGCCTGCTGATCTGTGCAGTGGTCTGCATCCAGCTGGTATCCGGTCCCTGGGCACTTCAGCATCGCTGTGAAGCTTCCTCTCCTAAAAGAGCTCACACGTGGCACGTCTTTTTCAAGATGTCTCGCCCGTGTGCTTCTGGGTGCGGTCGATTTCTGCCGCCCTCTGATGGGCACAATCACTGCCTGACGTGCTTGGGCTTTCAGCACGCTCAGGCAGCGCTTGTGGATGAGTCATGTTCCCACTGCAGGGACATGGCCATCTCAGTGCTGAGGTCGAGACTCAATGAGCTCCGTACTGGAGCGAGAGTCCCCTCTGCCACACCCCAATCTGCTGTCTCTACGCGAGGCGGCACTTTGGCTGGTGGCCAGGGTGACCTGAGGGTGACGGTGTGGAACAAGACCCCGACGCTCATGCCTCGGGCCACACCTCCCTCTAGTGCAGTGCTCCCGCCGTGCGCCCAAATTGGGACACCGGAGCCGGCTCCTGTTGTTCCGAGTGTTTCATTTGGGCCCGCAGAGGATGAGGAGATGTCGATCGCCGCATCGCAAGGTGGGCTGGAGTCCTCTGAGGATGATGATTCAGCTATGCTGCCGCCTTCCGGTGTACCAGCATTGCCCGAGTCGGACCCGGACCAGCCATGCTTTCCCGGACAGCTGCGAGCCTCAGGTTGGAATGGAACCCTCCACCCCGTCCTGAATGCTCACGGTTGGACGATTGGTTTTTGGGGGCGCCGCGTTCTGACACCCGTCAGACCATGCCCCCAATACCTTTTTTCCCGGAGGTGCATGAGGAGGTCACGCGGTCCTGGAAGTCCCCGTTGTCTTCCCGTGACCGATCGCCGGCCTCCTCCGCCTTCTCTGCCCTCAACGGGGCCGCGGCCAAAGGGTACACTGGGGTTCCCCCGGTTAAACGCTCTGTTGCAATGCAACTGTGTCCTCAGAGTGCTTCAACATGGCGTGGCGACCCAAAGCACCCCTCCAAAGCCTGTAGGTTCACATCAACCTTGGTGTCGAAGTCCTACAGAGCTGCGGGGCAGGCTGCCGCCTCTCTGCATGCCATGGCCATCCTTCAGGCCTACCCGGCCCGGATGTTCAGAGACATTCACGAGGGTAGAGCTGACCCAGGGCTCAGAAATGAGCTGCGTGCCGCCACTGACCTCGCCCTCCGGGCGACGAAGGTGACCACACGCTCCCTGGGCCAGGTGATGTCCACAGCAGTGGTCCAGGAGAGACACCTATGGCTCAACCTGGCCGATATGCGGGACGCCGAGCGGACTCGTTTCCTCGACGCTCCCATATCCCAGGATGGGCTATTCGGCGGCGTGGTTGAGAACTGTTGGGCAACTGTTGGCGCCCAACAGTTCTCAGCCGCCCAGAAGCAGACTGAGGCTATCAAACACATACTGCCCCGGCGGCCAGCTGCTGCTTCCACCCAGCCGCCGGCACAGTCGCCTCAGCCTGCTCGCCGCCGAGGGCGCCCTCCCGTGGCTCCCGCCCCTCCCACTCCGCCCCAGCAGCAGCCTTCACCTGGGCCGCGCTGTGGAGGACGCCGCAGGAAGGCACCCCAGTCCGCTCCAGCCCCGCAGCCCGCCAAGCGCCAGGCTAAGCGGCGCTCCTGACGCGGACAGCTCAGGGATGGGCAGTTCTTTCCAGGAGATGGTAGCAGGACCACTCCTTCCCCCGGTGGAGGGCCGGGGGAGAATCCTTTGTTCCGCTGCTGGCCCCCGGGTCAGCAGCACCCTATTATGGTTAAAGAAAGAACTGACATGCCCATCCCTGAGCACCCAGAGACCGATGGCAGTGTGCGCCACCCTCGGGCCACGCCACTCTCGTCCCTCTCTGACGCCAGTCTCCTCTCAGAGCAGACCCCAGTGGAACGCACGTCCTTCCCTGGTCTCCTCTGTCAGGATGCGGCTGATGACCGTGCCCCCACACCGGGATGCTATGCCTCCCATGTCTGGGCCGGTCACGCCACCTCGCTGCCCCACCCGGGGTACATCTGTGGTTCGCATGACCCCGCTGGTGCAGTTTTTGGGAGCCTGGCTTCAGCTTCCTGGACTGTCCCGCTGGGTCACGAAGACCATCAGGCTCGGCTATGCGATTCAGTTCGCTCAGGCTCCTCCCTGTTTCCGGGGAGTCCGATACACCATGGTGGGGCCCAACGCCCCTGTCAGGTTGCTACCCTGCTGGCGAAGGTTGCGATCGAGCCTGTCCCTCCAGCCGAAATGAAGTCCGGCTTCTACAGCCCTTACTTCATTGTACCCAAGAAAACCGGTGGGTTACGACCGATCCTGGACCTGCGCGTCCTGAACCGATCCCTTCACAGGCTTCCGTTCAGGATGTTGACAGCGAAATGCCTTTTCGAATGCATTCGTCCAGCAGATTGGTTTGCAGCGATCGACCTGAAGGACGCCTACTTCCATGTCTCCATCCTTCCTTGACACAGACCGTTCCTGCGGTTTGCTTTCGAGGGGCGGGCATACCAGTACGCGGTCCTCCCATTCGGGCTACCTCTGTCCCCTCGCGTCTTTACGAAGATTGTCGAGGCAGCCCTTGTGCCACTCAGGCAACACGGGGTTCGCATCCTGAACTACCTCGACGACTGGCTGATCCTCAGTCACTCTCGAGAGCAGGTGTGCGAACACAGAGACCTGGTGCTCCAGCACTTAGCCCGTCTGGGCCTTCGGGTCAACTGGGAGAAGAGCAAACTCTGCCCAGTGCAGAGGATCTCTTTTCTCGGTATGGAAATCGACTTAAATCGTCTTACGAGCGAGCGCGCGCAGTCACTGCTGATTTGCCTCCGTCAAATCGAGAGCAAGAGTGCGGTTCCACTGAAGTTATTTATAGAGGCTTCTGGGGCATATGGCATCTGCAGCCACGGTAACGCCGCTCGGATTGCTTCATATGAGACAGCTTCAGCACTGGCTTCGCGATCGAGTCCCGAGATGGGCATGGCAGTCGGGCACGCTCCGGGTCCCAGTGACTCGGGCCTGCCTGCAGACCCTCACCCCGTGGTCGAACCACAGCTTTCTACAGGCCGGTGTTCCCTTAGAACGAGTTTCCAGGCATATTGTTGTGTCAACAGATGCCTCCACCACGGGCTGGGGTGCCATGTGCAATGCAGCCCTCGCGGGTCATAGGTGTATCCTTAAGTCCTCCCTACGGGTAGGCACTTGGCGCATACTTCCACCTGGAATATGCTTCCCAGTGTACCTTGGTATTCCTGTGTTAAGTGGGAGTCCTTCGTCCGTACTAGCTTACGACAGGGAGCTCACGCTTACGCAGGGCACTGGATGACAGCCAAGTGGCGTGATTACATTGGGACCCCCATTCGTCAGTCACTGACGTTACTCGGTGTGACTGAACGAAAGGGAACGTCTCGGTTACGTATGTAACCCTCATTCCCTGAGGAGGGAACGGAGACGTAACGTCCCTCTGCCACTTCCGCTGTACCGCTGGAACGGCCGGGAGTTCAGTCTTGGCTCCTCAGCAGGTAAACATAATGCGATGTTACCAGCGTACTTCCTTATATACCCGCGCTGTGGGGCGGAGTCACACTATGCAAATTCCGCATGCCCATGGCATTGGCACTGCCATTGGGCGTTTTCTAGATCTCGAAGATGATAGGCTTCTAGGCGAAACCCCCATTCGTCAGTCACTGATGTTACGTCTCCGTTCCCTCCTCAGGGAACGAGGGTTACATACGTAACCGAGACGTTTTATTGACAGTGTATATCCCTAGGCAATGGCCGCTGAGCAATTTAAAGGCCTGACAACTGCAACCACATACACTTAACAGTTTGATTTTGCAGGACAGGACTATTTTAAGCATGCCAGCATGTATGTGTGTATGCGAAGAATTGTGCTGTTTTTAAAAGGGATTATTGCTCTAATCTGATATTTGCATGACTGTTATGTTTTATTCAAGGAAGCACAGAACACTATAGCAAACGTGTTACGTGGAAATACATATTTAAATGACAAAACATTAATCACAAATTCTGAAAAAACGGTATTAATCTCTTACAAATCTGTGTTCTTTGTCTGATATTGTCATTTTAGGTGGGTTGTTCTTTTTTGAGGGTCAAAGCTCAAAGCCAGCACTGCAAAAAAAACAAAACAAAAAAAACCTTCTTATTTAGTTTTTTTTTATCTGGTGGAAATATTTAAACATCCTTAAAATGTTTTAATGCTATTTTTAATGTCTTTCTTGATTGATGATGTCTTGTACACCATTTTCAATTATTATATTATATTGTATATATTTTTATTTTTTATGCGAGATGCTATTTTATTTTTATTGTATATTTATATAATGATTTGAAGGAGAATGACAGCGTGTATGCTTACTGCATACAATAATTTGTATTTTATTTGAGAAATTTCAAACGAGAAATCTCCTTGCTAACTTAAGATTCATATGTAATGAAATAAGGTTGCATAAGAATTTAAGACTAAGATATTTTTCTTGCCCAAAGCAATTTTTGGAAGCACAAATCTAAAAAAAAAAAAAAAATGTAGTGAGGGTTATGCTAAAAATCAATAAACTTTATTCAGGATTCAGGAAGTCTTAAAATCATATACAATTTTTCTTATCAGTTAAAAATCTAATTTTCAGGATGTTATTTTTAATCGAACGACAGCAAAAGCACTGACTTTGTATTTTCTAATGTAATGGCTGAATTGGCCAGTGTTATGGAAGCATATGTGCGGTGTGATTGAGTAGATTAGGATCTCCATTACAGAACACACGGTGCGACGTTTGCCTGGGGGGATTGCTGTTTTATTTAACCCAATTAAAACATTAGCTTGTCTACGCACTAGCCATCGATAACACTCACACTGGAAACCAGGGAGTAATTATGGGTTTAGAACAAAGAGCACATCCAGTGACCACAGCAGAGCCTCTCTGACTAGCCACGTCGCTGGAACAAGTTGTCAGTAATTTCAGTCTTACTTCCTGCACAAACGTATAGGTTTGTTAAAAATTTGCATAATGCCAGCCCATGAACAACATCTACTGTGACCCGCTCTCAAACGCAGTAGTTGTAGGTGAGGCCTAGAAGAGTTTGGTTCATGTTGTTGAAAAGATGCCGTTTTCTGCACTGCAAAAACAAATCCACTTTGCATGGACTTCCAAAGATTAAGGATTCAGATTGATATGATAAAACCAACGCCAATGTTACTGTTCGCATCACTGTGTATACAACTGGCTACATAATATGTGTGAGCCTGTGTGATCTAGATCTAGATTTTCAAACCTGTTTATTTTTCACAATACATTTAGTTACATTTAGGGCCCTATTTTAATGATCTGAGCGCATGGCGCAGGTGCATTTAGGGTGTGTCCAAATCCACTTTTGCTAGTTTAATGACGGAAAAAACGGTCTGCACGCCAGGCGCATGGTCCAAAAGGGTTGTACCTAGTCTCTTAATGAGTCATGGGTGTGCTTTGGGCGTAACATGCAATAAACCAATCAGAGTCTCATCTCCCATTCCCTTTAAAAGCCAGTTGCGCTTGCACCATGGCGGATTCGCTATTTACATGGCGGAATTTGCGAGCGGAAAGACTGAACGCTTCTCCAGAGAGGAATCCTTTTATTTTTAATATTTAAATTTTTTTTGTGTGCTGCTGTGTGTGTAATAAGCAGAGTGTACGCGCGTTGTGCACCCGCCTATAGGTGCATATTACTAACGCGCCCTCTAAATAACACAAAAAAAATAATGCACTATTGACTTTAGACCAGGTTTTTGTTGGTCAATAGCACAGTCGATTTCCGTTGCCTCAAAATAGCAACGCGTTAACAATGCGACTGAACATACCTCGTTTTCAGATCAGCACGCCCATGGTAGAACAGATGGGCACGAGTGCATTTGCTATTTAAACAACGTGGGTCTGGACATGAAAATAATAACTGCGTCGGGCTGAAACTAGCAAAAAACACTTGCGTTGTGTATGGCATCGCATTGCTCCGGGTGTATTATTTACAAATGTGCATTATTATAAATAAATAAGATTCAAGACATTAAGCATGACCCAGCTAACAAAATGTTTTGCTAATGTTCCTATTAAGTTATAAAAATGTTACTTATTAAATGTTCTAATGTTTTAAAAACGTTTTACCTTGGTCATGCGAAGGTTAAGGGAACATTCCATTTTATAATTTTGCAAATATTATGGGAATGTTACTTTTGCATGTTCTCTGAACATTCTGAAGTAGAAACATTTAAACAGGTAGTAATATTTGAAAAAATGTAAACGAACATCCAACTAAAATGTTTCAGGAAAAAACATTTGTGCTAATGTTTTGAGAACATTATTAAAGACATATTTTTGAGGCCACATTCTATTAATGTTACTGGAAGATTGTTTGTTTATTACTTTGAGAACCTTGCCAGAATGCTAGCTATTATTATAGTTTTCCCTGTTAGCTGGGGATATACCTATGTAACTGGTCCTATTCGCACCTGCTCCGGATGGATTCAAACCAGCGCCACCGGCATGGGACGCGGGCGCGCTAACAAGGATGCTAAAGACCACGGCCTGTGTAACGTTAGTCGCCAGGTGCGTGAGGTTTACCTGCACAGCTCTTTACTAGCTGGCCTCTGTTATACATATGAATTTGGGATGTTTTTAACTTTTCAGGTTTTCAACATTTAATTTGTAGTGATGCTCTTCAGTCCTAAAGTAAGCCAGATTGCAGTACTCTGCTGTATTCTCCACAACCGAGCTCTCAGAACGGCCTTACAAGATGGAATGGTGTAATCTGCATAATTTGTCAGTAAAACAGATGCCAAATTAATGCAGACAGCATGTGCAAAAAACATGACTTTCAGTGGGCACAGTTTGTTCTTAGTGAATTCCCCCCTTAGTCTTTAAATACGGAACATGTACAGAGCAAATGTAACAAACATCTGGATGCATTTACTTGACAAACAAAGTTGCACTCTTCATTTTTTGCTTGTAAGAGAAGCAGACGCAAAAGCAAACATAAATTGATGTATATTTCCTATACAAAACTGAAGTGTTGTCATAAACTAATGATCCAGTTTGCCTCCATTGTGTTCTTATGTCATGTCATCCGGATTTTATTTGGGTAGTTTTCTATTATTCTATTTTCAACATCAAGATTTGAGATATTCATATATATATATATCTTTGGACCTTTAAAAGGCCACCATTTCTTTGCCTTCGCTGTTTTTAAAATTGTTTTGTGGTGATTTTTTAAAATATTCCACGTTGCAAAAGTTTAAAATAGTTTTAGATGGAGCACAGCATGTTACATTGCAGGACATGTCAACTATCTCAAAAAATTATATTAACTACTACATTTGCATGAGGAATATAACTAGTATCTAGTATTTTTCAGAAATGTCTTGCTTGTTTTCCAGGTTGTAGTTTTGTGTGCTGCTGGAGATGTACTGTGACATGTTTTTGCTTTCATTTGCCTCCCCTTTCTTCATTTCCAGTGTTTCCTCTATTCTGGGATGGTCCTAATTACAGTCCTCTTATGTGTGGCTGGACTTTGTGGCAGTACCAAGAGGCCTCTCACTCGCTCTCACTGACTCACACACTCCTTCAACCTTTCATTATGTCACTCCTCTGTATTTCTGATTTACATCCATTCATATCCTATTACTCCTCCACTATCAAGGCTGATTTCTTTCCACACTCACTCTTTCTCTTTCTATTGAGTTTGTTCAGCTTGACCACCCCTTCCACCCACATAAACCTGACATTAACAGGCATTTACTGCTCCTGTATCTCCTGTTTATTCTGAGTATGTATTACAGTAGTAAATCTGTAAATGAGAGTGGTCCCTGCATAACGGACCAAAATCTAGCATTTTGTTACATTACTCATATAGAAATACACTAAAATCACTCCGAAAACCTTAACAATCACTAATTAATGACCTGGCAACCATCCACAACACTCTAGCAACTTATTATTTGTTAATTCTCTTTAACCTTTATTTAACTGACAAAAGTACAAAGAAAATATTACAACTGAAAAGATTACAACTGTGTCACCTCACCTTTCCTTTTAATTACACTTTTTAATCATTTGGGAATTGAGGATACTACAAACCCGATTCCAAAAAAGTTGGGACACTGTACAAATTGTGAATAAAAACAGAATGCAATGATGTGGAAGTTTCAAATTTCAATATTTAATCCAGAATACAACATAGATGACATATCAAATGTTTAAACTGAGAAAATCATTTTATCATTTATCATTTTAAGGGAAAAATAAGTTGATTTTAAATTTCATGGCATCAACACATCTCAAAAAAGTTGGACAAACATGGACAAGGCCATGTTTACCACTGTGTGGCATCCCCTCTTCTTTTTTATAACAGTCTGCAAACGTCTGGGGACTGAGGAGACAAGTTGCTCAAGTTTAGGAATAGGAATGCTGTCCCATTCTTGTCTAATACAGGCTTCTAGTTGCTCAACTGTCTTAGGTCTTCTTTGTCGCATCTTCCTCTTTATGATGCGCCAAATGTTTTCTATGGGTGAAAGATCTGGACTGCAGGCTGGCCATTTCAGTACCCGGATCCTTCTACGCAGCCATGATGTTGTAATTGATGCAGTATGTGGTCTGGCATTGTCATGTTGGAAAATGCAAGGTCTTCCCTGAAAGAGACGATGTCTGGATGGGAGCATATGTTGTTCTAGAACTTGGATATACCTTTCAGCATTGATGGTGCCTTTCCAGATGTGTAAGCTGCCCATGCCACACGCACTCATGCAACCCCATACCATCAGAGATGCAGGCTTCTGAACTGAGCGCTGATGACAACTTGGGTTGTCCTTGTCCTCTTTAGTCCGGATGACATGGCGTCCCAGTTTTCCAAAAAGGACTTCAAATTTTGATTCGTCTGACCACAGAACAGTTTTCCACTTTGCCACAGTCCATTTTAAATGAGCCTTGGCCCAGAGAAAACGCCTGCGCTTCTGGATCATGTTTAGATATGGCTTCTTTTTTGACCTATAGAGTTTTAGCCGGCAACGGCGAATGGCACGGTGGATTGTGTTCACCGACATGATGATATTATGCACTGTAGATGATGATAACTTCAAACTCTTTGCAATTTTTCTCTGAGAAACTCCTTTCTGATATTGCTCCACTATTTTTCGCCGCAGCATTGGGGGAATTGGTGATCCTCTGCCCATCTTGACTTCTGAGAGACACTGCCACTCTGAGAGGCTCTTTTTATACCCAATCATTTTGCCAATTGACCTAATAAGTTGCAAATTGGTCCTCCAGCTGTTCCTTATATGTACATTTAACTTTTCCGGCCTCTTATTGCTACCTGTCCCAACTTTTTTGGAATGTGTAGCTCTCATGAAATCCAAAATGAGCCAATATTTGGCATGACATTTCAAAATGTCTCACTTTCAACATTTGATATGTTATCTATATTCTATTGTGAATAAAATATAAGTTTATGAGATTTGTAAATTATTGCATTCCTTTTTTATTCACAATTTGTACAGTGTCCCAACTTTTTTGGAATCGGGTTTGTAACTGTAGCAGTTTTGCAAGTAGAATTTTCTCCCTAATCTCGTCTGATACAAGACAACTGCTCAACAGTCTGTGGTCATCTTTGTCTGATTCTCCTTTTCATGATATAGGAGACAGATCTGGACTGCAGGCAGGCCAGTCAAGCACATCCACTCTATGGTGTAGAGTGTCTAGAAACCACTCTGTTTCAGCATGTGCAGAATGAGGCCTGGTATTGTCTTGCTTCCCAGGAAATATGTCATCTTGATGGCAGTATACTATGTCTCTGTACAATCCTAAAATACACCTCCATGTCAATGGTACCTTCACACATATGCAAGTCACCCATACCGTTTGCACTGATGGACCCCCATACCATGACATATGTTTGCTTTTGCACCTGTCTCTGATGAAAGTCTGGATGGTCCTTTTCGTCTTTGGGACTGTAAACTCAATGTTCGTTTTTCCCAAAAACATGCTTAAACGTGGACTCGTCTGATCACAACTCACATTTCCACTGTCTTTTGGATCATCTGACATGAGCTCTGGCCTAGAGAACTCAGAGCCATCTTTGTTTGATGTATAGCTTTCTCCTTGCGTAACAGAGATTCAAGTTGCATTTCTTGATGCAGCAACAGACTGTGTTAAGTGACAACGGTTTTCCAAAGTACTTCTGAGCCCATGTGGCTATTTTTTTAACACAGTAGCATGATGGTTTCTCATGCAATGCCTTCTGAGGGCTCAAAGGTCATGCACATTCAACAGAGGTTTTCTGCCTTGCCCTACACAGACGGAGATTTCTCTGGATTCCCTGAATCTTTTCACAATAGTATGTGTGGTAGATGGTGAAAGCAATCTGGCATTGAAAAATTTGATTTTTTAATTGTTTGGCAATTCTCTCATGAAATTTGTCACAAAGTGGTAAGCCATGACCCTTCTTTGTTGGATGCTCCTTCTATACCCAAACACAATACACTCACAATTCACCTGCCAATTGTGGACTGTATCAAACCAGTTTAACCTGGATATTCTGTAATCTTTCCACTTTTATTTGGCCTCTGCCCCAACTTTTTTGGAGTGTGTGGCAGCCATCAAAATCAAAATTTGTTTAGATTTACAAAATGCAATTAATTTTGTCAGTGAAAACAAATGTACAAAGAAAAAAAAAACAGTTAAATAAAGGTTCAAGAGAATTAAAAAATAACAGATTCTTTATTTTATGGCGTTTTACAAAATGTCCCAAAATTTTTCTGGAATTGGGGTTGTAGACGACGGCATCAGAGATTCATTTGTGGGTTCAGTTCAGGTCTTTGGGCTCAGTCAGACATGCACACGCACAAGCTGAACTAAAGATATGAGAGAATAATATGATAAGAACAGAATAAAATATGTTCTATGGACAGAGACCAGGGCTGTTTACTTGCGGTATATCTGCAGATTACAGCACTGAATAAGTCATCAGAGATCACTGTAGCTTAACATGCCTGGAGCAACTCAACTAGGTTACACTCAGCAGTGATTGAACCAACCACACAACTGAATCACACACTTCTGTAGAAACTTAAATCAAGATCACGTGACCCAACTCTGTTCAGACACACACACTGATTTCAGCTCAGACACATCTGTGACCACACACACACAGACCCTGACCGCCTAGACTGACTTTATCTGTGACCACACATGCATCCAAACATACCCTCTTCTGACCTGCCTGATGCTCATTCATACCCTACAGCGAACACTTATAGCCGTGTCACGTTTTATCCCAAACACGCTTCTGACCCCAACATGAGCTTATCATTCAGAAATGCTTCGATTCTCTGTGTGTAATCCTCTGTCTGGCCTGCCAAATGTCCAACACACCCTATTCTGGCCTGAATATACAAATCACAGATCACCAACACTGGCCCTGCCCAGTAATGAATCAGTGTCTCCTCCTGTCAGTCCAACCCAGATCTCCACCCAATCCCTACAGAATTATAACTGTCTCAAAGCATCTTTAAAACACAAACACATATATTAGTTAGAAAAGCAATGCACATGAAACAATCAGATTTTGTGTATAGTGCATATATTTATTCAGAATCACCTGTTCCATTAAAAAAAAAAAAGTTCAGTGATGTGCATTCTTCAACGGATGGTATATTGTACTTAGTGCTGGGCGGTATGACCAATAATTTATATCACGGTATTTTTCAAAATTATAACGGTTTTGCGGTATATGACGGTATTTTTTCCCCCATACATGACCGGGTGTTAACCACATTTTCTACTGATTGAGAGTGGAAATACTGCAGTAGATTGACTTAGAATGCCCTATTTTACTGTCATGATGAGTGAATATTGTAGGAAAATTCCACACTAGAATTAATACAGGTTTAATACCTGTATTAATATTAACATTTATATTAATAACGGCCCCACAAAATGATGCTGTGGGGAGACAACAACTAATAAAACACAGAGCTGCAACACACTCTTTACAGACACATGAATATTAAAATATAACCACAGAGAGAAAAAAAAAAAAGAGTTGAGGGAACCTTGATGCATTTTAAAAATCTAACCCTATATAACAAACTGCCAAAACGAGGGAGAAACGCGGAAGAACATTTAAAAAGATCTAATAATATTTTCAATACATTTAAGAGCACTAGAGTCTCTGAACAAACTACACACATCAGTTTAACACAGAAAGAATAAAGACATAGTTACTTTTTTGCCCATTCTTTTTTGAATTTTCGGTCTACATCATTGTCTTCTGTGTATCAGAATAATCCATCGTGTCATCGCAGTCATGATCAGACGTACGGCTGTATCAGTGTATAGGGGAGAGCGGGGCACAATCTAACCCTTTTTGACTTTCTCAGTTTGTGTAAATCCACTTGTGGTTCAGAGTATTTATTTTTTCCCACATTAATTTCACACGTCTAGTACAATTATGTGGTTTTGTTTCATTAATACAGTATATACTTTTTTCTTGATTTACCCCGAAAGAATGGAAGTGAAATGTGACAACATGCTCCATAAGTGGGGCACATTGTAACATGTGAGGGGCACGATGTAACATTAACATATGACAGCTTAAAATGTTATCTGATATAATAAAAAAAATACAAGACAAACTAAAATATTTTGTCAATAAAATACAATTATCAATTTTTTCATATAAAATAATGGCATTTTTTAATAATTAAAAATAAACACATTTTTGAGTTGGATAACGAACACACCCCTAAACACAGCTATACAGCATAGTTCAAAACATAATAATAATTAATAATCTTTGAACATTGCCTCTCAGTCTTTATTCACCTTTTTCTCATGGTTTCTCAATAGAATTTATAAAAGTATAGAATATAATAGCATAGTTCTAATACGGGCTCATTGTAACGCAGTGTTACAACGCACCCCACCTGCGCAACTGGGATTTAACCCTGGCTCGTGTCTTCTGCTGGTTAGATCAGCATTAAAGAACTCTCTCAACTGTTAAATAACAGATATAAGATTAAAATAATATCAGATTTGTCTCATTTAAAATAAACACAAAAAAATAGAGATGAAAAATTAACTTAATTAAGAAATTTTCTTTTGCTATGGTTAAAGGGATAGTTCACCCTGAAATGAAAATAAAGCCATCTTTTACTCACCCTGCTGTTCCTGTTCCAGTGCCCTATGTCCTTCTATCTTTTTCGCACCTCAAAAGCAGAAATTTAAAAAATAGTCCTGCACGCGCTCCTCCATATAATGGCAGTGAATTGCGACCAGGCTAAAACATTACAAAAATTATACAAAAGTATTACACAATGATACAGTGAGACACGCGCCATATATGGAAAGTGTTCAGGCGGCATACTATAAGGTTTTGCGAGAAAGAAACCGTATTATTCAGTCAAAACACTGAGCTCGGCCATTGCTCTGTGCGCGCTCCTGTGAGTGCGTGCGAGCTGCTATGAAAAAGATAGAAGGACATAGGGCACTGGAACAACAGCAGGGTGAGTAAAAGATGGCTTTATTTTCATTTCAGGGTGAACTATCCCTTTAAATAAATGTTCAGTGATATCTTCCAAAGACTTTTGAATTTTGGCGCATTTTTTTCTCTATATACTATTGATATGACAACTAGTAAATACACTAAGTCATGCTGGCATGTGTGAAAAGTTTTAAACTATGTGTGTTACAACTAACCCCGCGTTAGGTTGTGCCCCGCGCTCCCCTATATTTAATTTGAAGAAGATGTTATTAAATATGTGCGCATACACGGTGCACTAGAGTATATGAAATATGTCCATAAAAAAAATAAATAAAAAATAAATAAAAAAAAAAAAACCTTAAAACGCGCTCACTCCGGCCTGTAACTGATCTTTATAATCCACGTGGTGAGCACTCATCACAGCGCAGAAACCGCTCTCTTGCGCGCGCCGCATGTTTTTTCCGAAAAGGCACCCCTCTCAAACAGTGCCGCGCTGCGTCGAGTTCCGAACGTTGTTTAAGCAACATACACCGGTATTGCGGTATAATAATAATTCATATCATAACAAAAATAAACACCGGTATTCGGTATGAACCGGTATACCGCCCAGCACTAATTGTACTAAAAGACTCTTGAGTTTCCTGCAATACTAAACACTAAAGGGGAGGTCACACTACACTGGGGACTGAAATGCAAGCTTGTGCAAAGACGTTTCGCATTTCGTTGCGTTCAAGTTTGATTAACTCTGACCTGCGAATTTGTATCACGTGAAGACCTGTGACCAATAGAATACTGGGACATCAATCAAAAGAACACAAACACAAAGAACACATTGCAGGTTTGCAACGTTGCAGGAAAGGGGAGTAGTATCAGATTTATTATTATTTCTTATATGTTGAATTATTGTTCAACAAAAAAGATGAAGAGCATGATGTCACATCACAACAGTTACAGTGTCCGAAGAAAATTTGTCTGCTCAAAGTCTAATGTCACCTTCCCTTAAATCTACAACACAAAGTGCGACCAATGTAGTTCGATTACAGAACAAATGCTTCTTTTGAGTCAGTTATTTTTAGTGAATCAAACACACAACGCAACCAGTGTAGTCTAATGATTCTTTTGAGCCGGTTGTTGTTAAAAATACACATTTATGCATTAAAGCGATCGTTCACCCAAAAATGAAAATGACCCTATGCATGACCCTCAAGCCATCCTAGGTGTATATGACTTTCTTCTTTCAGAGACGAATACAATCGGAGTTATATTAAAAAATGTCCTGGCTCTTCTGAGGTTTATAATGGCAGTGAATGGGGGTCGCAATTTCAAAGCCCAAAAAAAGTGCATCCATCCATTATAAAGGATATCCACACGGCTCCGGGGGGGGGGGGGGAGCAAAGCGATGCGTTTGTGTAAAAAAATATCCATATTTAAAACAACTAGCTTCAGACAGACGACCGTACACATCGATTTACGGTGAAAGAGTAACCCCTGACCTGACGCATGATGTACTGACGAATGCGGAAGCGCAGAGGATAGAGCAAAACAAAACACCGCTCACGAATTAGAAGTCTAACACGAGAATTTTAAAAAGAGAAATGTCAGAGGATTTCAATATAAGAGAAGAGGAGCATGAGTTTTTTGCCCAGCCCTATTGTTTGAACCGCGAGACCCATCAAATCTTACGCTACTCCTATATCATACGTCATACATCGCGTCAGGGGTTACTCTTTTGCCGTTAAGTCGACTTGCGTAGGCCTTCTGTCGGGAACTAGTTATTTTAGTTTATAAAGTTTTAAATATGGATATTTTTCTTACAAAAACCCTTCAGAAGGCCTTTATTAACCCCCCGGAGCTGTGTGGAGTTCGTTTATGATGGATGGATGCACTTTTTTGGGCTTCAAAATCTCGACCTCCATTCACTGCCATAATAAAGCTTGGAAGAGCCAGGACATTTAAAAAAAATATATATATAACTCCGATTGTGTTCTTCTGAAAGAAGATAGTCAAATACACCTAGGATGGCTTTAAGTCAGTATTTTATAAAAACACATGAATGTGTCGCCAAAATTTTCTTTAGTTAGTAGACTCTTGTTTAGTCATCTGAATTAGTTTACATTTTTTTATTAAAATGGTCCCATTTGTTCCAAATATTTATTCCTTAAAAGTAATTTTCCGTATCATTTTGTCATAATGTTTTTTTGTTTAATTATTTTAAAACTTTCAGTATATCTCCAAGTTTAAATTATATTTTGAATTTTTATTTGCCAATTTTCCTTGTAGACTTTTGGCTTCCACTGTGTTTAGCAGCAGGATTTGCGAAGATGATTTGCAGCAGGGTCTCCAAAGATCATTTGAGTGCAGAATTCCTAATTTAAAGATTCACATTAAAAGCTCTATTGCTCTCATTTTTTGCATTCATTATTTCACTACATGTGGAGAATGCTCAGCAGGAGAGAGAATGAAAGAGAGAACAAGAAGGTCGAGGTTCAGGCCACGGGGGTGTTGGGTATTAATTAAGTCCAGCTCGTTACTGGCTCCTGGCAGTCTGGTTTGTTGCGACAAATCTAGAACAGCTGGGTCACATTATGGAAAACCAAACCCCCTTTTATTACAAGTCAACAGGAGCACAAATCCAAATATGTAAAGGTATTCATACAAGTGTATGTGTGGGCACCACTGCATGTCTATACTGACCAGTTCCTTATTATTCACCCAATCAAGAAGGAAAATTCAAAGGTCATGATCAATGTCATGTGCAAATCCAAATGCCTACGTGCATCTAGGTGAACCTAACGTGTGTGTTTGTGAGCACGCTCTCAACTGCGATAAGGGTGGTTGACTGAGGAGAAAATTCCAGTGTGATTCCTTATCTCAATCGAAATGATGTATTCCATGTGTTTATGGCCTGAGGTGCACTTCAGTATTTACACAGGAAGGACTTTTACCCCACTGTAAAACACTTGAGAGCACCTGCAGAGAGCCGAAAGCTAAAGCAAAACCATAAACGGCCATGTTGCATCAGATTGAGTTGCCCTCGAACTTGAGTTGAGATCACGTATCAAACATTGTTTCTTACACGTTAGATGATGTGGCCGTGAGGACGATAAGACAAACCTTTATGCTTCGGGTCCCCCTTTTAATCTGAAACCGTAGAGCGCCCCTGTTCAAAGACCTGGGATGACATTCCTGCCCTGTTGGTGCCCCTGATATATTCAGTCTTTCATTTATTAATCCAGGGATTGGCCAAGAGCACTTTAGGCATTAATGTGAAGTCGTTTCAGTGAATGTTTTAGCGTGTTGCCTTTTAATGATTCGGTTAAAGTTATACAAGAGCACAGAGTGTTACACTTGGAAAACTATAAACTCCAGGATGGGTGTTACGATATCCCATAAATCCATGCTCGTTCTTGCATAGTTCCTCTTTTCCTCAGCGGGCTACTGTTTATTGTTCTTTTTTTGGTAAACAGTTTGCTAGCATAAATTTTACCACAGGATAAAAGTCATTAGCGTTTGTGTGACTGTTAATGTTCACAATGTTCTCATTTATCACACATAACTTTTGTTTAGCAGCAGCATTTGGGTAAGATTGATGATTTCCAGATAAATGATTTTTATTTGATTCAGCGTGACATTCGAAGACAAATTAGTTTCTGGAAATGTATGCAAATAGCTGCATGTGGGATTGTAAGTTACTTCACTGCATGCAAGGAAATGACTTCTGTGAAAGATTTGCCAGCCGGTGGGACTTCAGAGGGTTATGAATACATTTTTATGAAGAATTAGAGTGAAAGTCTGAAATGATATACACAATGAGGTGGGGGATGTGACAGTTGAACTGCTTCACAGCATCTCATTCATGGCAATTCATTATACAAATTCAAAAAGGCAGCGTATACATAAAGTTCCTTGTTCTCTACAACAAAGATTCTGTGCAAGTGTATGTTTATAGTATAAATAGTGTTTGGTTTCGCACATGTTTCTGTTTGTGTGTGTGTTTACATGGCCGGTGATGTCACTGAATTTGTATTGTGGGTTTTGGTCGTGGTCTTGTGTGATATAAAACAATAGGACTCTCAAATTAAAACCAGACAGAAAATATATTAACTTCAGCACATGTCATTGAGTATCAGTTAAAAATAAGTGGAAAAACTGAGAGGACGTACAGAGAGATGACAAGGGCTAAAGAAACTTACAAAAAAATAAGAAAAAAACTAAGAACGAGAAAAGAGAAAAGCAGTATTTTTTTAATGCACATTCCTATATTCAAAAAATGATTTATTCAAGTAAGCTAACTAAAATTGAAATGCAATTTTTGAACAACATTTGTAATTAAATTTTGTAAAATGGAAAGTGATTTGAATTGGGACAACATGAATAATTTGTTGACCTTATTCTGGACGTTCAGTAGTTCAGAAATTTTATTTCAGTGTTTTTTGTTGTTGTTGTATATGCATTTGTAGGAGTTTCCCTTTCAGATGCAAAATTTATGGTGGGAGAGTATTTAAATCAATCATGCAAGGTGATTTACTAAGGTTTGCGCTCGTCAATTTACTGGTGTTTGCGCCATTATTTACTGCCCCCCCAAAAAAGCATGTCTTAAACCAGATGCTAACTGGTAGATTGCGTTGGTCATTATGGAAATGATCCGGCTGTGTCTGTGTTCTTTAATTTGCGCATCGACTCGTCAGTAGATCACGTACAGAACTTTCCACTCCCATCGGTGCTTTTTTGAACTCTTTTTTATTTTTTTTAAATTAGTTGTATCCAAAGAAAGAAAAAAAACAATATGCAATATTTTGTAAAAAGTGAAAAAAAAAAGTTTTTAAAAACTTTTTTTTTTAACCATTTAATTTTCAAAAATATTTTACATATTTGCAAACATAAATATAAGTGTGAAAAGAAAAATAAATCTAAAAAATTATGTATAAATAATGTTTAATATATAATAAAATATTGAAATGATGATGAAATAATTAAACAAGTTAATCAAGACATAACACAATTTTGTTTATTTTTAATGTATGAAAAATAATCAAAAACTTACTGCCAAGACCTCAGTAGTGGCTACATCTTATCAAGTTTGTATACTGTAAATAACCTCTCTAAGGGAACAGGAAAACACTGAGAAATATCATCTAGAGCAATGACATCACCTGTAACATTTGACAATACAAGCAAGTCACGTATTTTCTCTCCATAAATGCATAAAAGTCGTCACAATCTCTGTTTACCTAGAGTGATTAAATGCTGGAATCCACTCCATAAATAGATCAGCAACTAAAATGCTGTCAAAGAGGAAAGCCCTGCATACAATGCAATGTCAACGTGACAATATTTTTAGCACGGGGAGCGTCATATCTCAGTCTCTGCTTAAGAAACAAGTTCATTGATTTCTACATGTCTTTTGTTTATGGGCCGTTCATCAGCCACAAGATGGTACTTTTAAAATCCTCTAATCAACTGTGTGCTTGAATTGTTTTCATGAGCAATACTGGGTTCCAGCTCACATTTCCCACCATGCTTTCACACACGCATAAAAAGAGGTAAACACACAGAGTAAGCCTTCATGGTTTGTGGGCAGATTTGTCAAATTTTGTCAACAGTGACTCATAACTGATGTTGATTGCAAAGCTTCACAGATTTATATTAGGTAGACACAATATTTTATTCTCAGACCTGAGTCAATGTTGCTAGATCATTTTATCTCCTTGCTAAAGGTCAAGTGTGTTTGCGCTTCTCAGAAATCTTGTTAAAATCAAATAAAACTTTTATGCATGTTCCACATCTCTCCGTCCACAGGAGTTTCTCTGTTTCCCAGAGTCTTTTGAAGGGTGGTGTGATGTTCGTGAGCTCTTTGCGATCTGACATCACTGACATTGCAAAGGAGTGGGAGTGTGAGAGAGTGTGTGTGTGTGTGTGTGTGTGTGTGTGTGTGTGTGTGTGTGTGTGTGTGTGTGTGTGTGTGTGTGTGTGTGTGTGTGTGTGTGTGTGTGTGTGTGTGTGTGTGTGTGTGTTTAACAATCAGACAATCAGCCTCTGTGACTGTGAGAACTCAAGGGCAGAAACACAGAGATGTATGGATGAATGAAAGGGGGCTGGTTGGGAAGAAAAACAGCTGTCAGAGTGAACAAGTGTGTTTGTCCCTTTGAGGAAATGTGAATGATATGAAACTGATTAAAAAGGAAATAACTCTGCCCTACTTTGAATATGTGTGTGGGGGGGTCTGATGGTTGAGATTATGATGTATGTCCCAGTGACTGAGCATATTTATCTGCTTTCTTCTTCTTTTTTTTGTATGTGACCCTGTTCTGTCATTTTAATATCTGTGTCATGTATAAAATGTAATGTGAAAAGCATTACTAAAAAATAAACAAGCAAACAAAAATACTGAGAACCCCGTTATCCGAACTTTGACCTTAACTCCCTCCCCCTGTTTTTCTGTTGATCTGTCCATCTCTGTAATGCTCTCCGTCTTCTCACTGAATGGATTGAATATGCTCTTTTAAAGCAAGGTTATATAAGTGCTGTGTTTGTTAGTCGGTTTCGGCTGGTTGGGTCACAGTGAAGTGCAGAGGATTGAACTCTTCAAACTCTTTGACCATGTAACTCTGATATGAAATGTTCAAATTAAATTCTGAAAGGTTTAAAATCTCTATTGTGGTAAATCGCGGGAACATTTCAGGTCTTGGTTTGGAATATGTTTGTTTGTCTGTGTGTGCGTTTGTGTGAGAGAGAGAGAGACTGCAACTATGTGTGTGAGTTTTTGCTTCTCATTACCTCCAGTTTCGTCAGTCTTTAAAGGGCAGAGGGGCTTTGTGAGACCCCATTCTGAGTCCTCTGATACATGTGTTTTATAATAGTAAATCCCTAATTGGCGAATCTAATGTCAGCTTTCCCCTGATTCGTGGTGGTATAAGAACTGTTTCAGACTGAAGATAATTAGGTGTTTCTTCAACTATGTGAACTTCTGGCCCTGTGGACTACAAAATAAACTCATGATCACACTTTTCACTCTCACTAGTTTATTTAATAGTCCACTTTTATGTCCAGGCATTGCAGATGAATGTAATTTTTTTGTTAGCATATTTCACCACAGTGTTCCACCACATCTCAAATGACAGAAATGACAATGATGGAAATTATATTTTTGGAATAAAATGGCCAAATCCTTTGTCTTGCTAGCATTTTATGTATCCTAAATACACACAATTACATTTTCACACTTTTTGCATAAATTAGCATAAACTACAGCATGATTGGAAATGAAACGCAATAAATATTCTGCTCACATGTAGTACTTAGAGGACGTACAGAGAGATGACATGGGCTAAAGAAACTTAAAAAAAATATGAAAAGGACACTATGGGCCAGATTTACTAGCAGCTTGCTTCAGCGCAAACCTTTTGGCGTTAAAAAACTACTGTCAGGATTTACCAAAGACAAAGTGAAAAATTAGCGCTGAAAGGCATAAACGGTTATTTTTGCGGCTGACCTTATTGCATATGCATTTGTAGGAGTTTTTAGATGCAAAACTTGTGGGAGGAGAGTATTTAAATTAATTTACTAAGGTTTGCGCTCGTCATAAATATAAATGTGAAAAGAAAAATAAACCTACAGATAATGAAATCATAACATTACATACAGTGGTGGTCAGAATTATTGGCACCCCTGGTAAATATGATCAAATATGGCTGTAAAAAATACATCTGCATTGTTTATCCTTTTGATCTTTTATTCAAAAAATTCACAAAAATCTAACCTTTCATTGAAGTAAAAGAATTGAAAGTGGGGGGGTAAAATCACATTATGAAATAAATGCTTTTCTCCAAAACACATTGGCCACAATTATTGGCACCCCTAGAATTTTTTATGAGTAAAATATCTCTGAAGTATATTCCCATTAATATTTACATTTTTTAGCACACCAGGGTGACTAGGAACATGAAATTGTCTAGCTATGATGTCTTGTTCCACAGGAATATGAGGAAACACAAAGGCCAAATTCCCTTAATCATTCATCACAATGAGTAAAGCCAAAGAATATAGCTCTGATGTGCAGCAAAAGATTGTTGAGCTTCACAAAATAGAAAGTGGCTGTAGGAAAATAGCTAAAGCATTGAAAATTCCCATTTCCACCATCAGGGCAATAATTAAGAAGTTCCAATCAACTAAAGATGTTACGAATCTGCCTGAAAGAGGACGTGTGTCTATATCGTCCTAATACACGGCGAGGAGGAGAGTTTGAGTGGCCAAAGACTCTCCAAGGATCACAGACGGAGAATTGCAGAGATTAGTTGAGTCTTGGGGTCAGAAAGCCTTAAAAAAAAATAAAAAATAAAAAAAATAATATATATATATATATATATATATATATATCTCAAAACAAACCCTACATCACCTCATGTTGTTTGGGAGGGATTCAAGAAAAATCCTTCTTGCTCATCCAGAAACAGTTGTCAGACACGACTGGAAATTCAAAAGGGACCTGGTTCTATGATCAGATGAAACTATAAAAAGAGCTTTTTGGCAGCAAATCCACCAGATGGGTTTGGTGCAAACAGGGATAAAAAGTTAAAAATACCGCTGGATCTTTAATGTTGTGGGCCTATTTTTTTGCTGGAGGTCCTGGACATCTTGTTCAGATACATGGTATAATGGATTCTAGCAAATAACAACAGATAAAAAAAAAATCAAAACCTGACGCCCTCTGCTAGAAATCTTATAATGGGCCGTGGTTGGATCTTCCATCAAGACAACGATCCAAAACAAACATCAAAATCAACACACAAATGTCACTGAACACAAAATGAAGCTTCTGCCATGACCATCCCAGTCCCCTGACCTGAACCCTATAGAAAATGAGTGGGGTGAACTGAAGAGAAGAAGCACCAACATGGATCTGGGAATCTGAAGGATCTGGAGAGATTCTGTATGGAGGAATGGTCTCTGATCTCTTCTCAGGTGTTCTCTAAACCCATCAGACGTTATAGAAGAAGACTCAGAGCTGTTATCTTGGCAAAAGGAGGTTGCAAAAAGTATTTAATAAAAGGGTGCCAATAATTGTGGCCAACGTGTTTTGGAGAAAAGCATTTATTTCATAATGTGATTTACCTCCCACTTTCAATTATTTTACTTCAATGAAAGTTTAGATTTTTGTGAATTTTTGTAATAAAAGATCAAAAGGATAAACACTGCAGATTTATTTTTTACAGCTATATTTGATCATATTTACCAGGGGTGCCAATAATTCTGAGCACCACTGTATGTCTACATACAGAATGTTTAATTACATAATAAAATATTGAAATTATGATAAAACAATTAAACAAGTTAATCAAGACATAATGCATTGTTTATTTTTTTAATGTATAAAAAAATATTCGAAAACTTCCTGCCAAGTCCTCAGTAATGGCTACATCTTATCAAGTTTGCATACTGTAAATAACCTCTTAAAAGGAATCTTAGGAAAACACTGAGGTAAGAATATCAGAGTAATGACATCACCTGTAACATTCAACGATGCAAGCAAGCTTTGTTTATCTAGAGTTACTAAACGCTGGAGTACTCTCCATAAATAGACTATAGCAACTAAAATGCTGTCAAAGGGGAAAGCCTTGCATACAATGCAATGTTAGCAACGTGACAATATATGATTGGAAATGAAACCCAATAAATATTCTGCTCACATGTAGTATTTATATAGATTTTTCCTTTTCTTTAGAACATCACACCTCACATTTTCTCAAGGTCTCAACTTAACACAGTTGTGTCCTTGGTAAACTAGTACACCAATTTTTGAATAAACTTTATTAGTGGCAAAATTGTTGTTTGTAATGGAAATGACAACTGTGGGTCATAATTTGTGTAAAACGATTTTGTGCCGACACAACAAAACAATTGATAAATACCTATTTTAAGATTAAAAACTTGGGCCAAGGCTATAATACATTTTTTAATAATATAGCGTACAATATATCCTCCTCGCCCCACCCCTAAAAAAAACAAAACAAAACTAAACACTGATTTAATTTCTTACTGTTAAAATCTGGTTATTAATAGAAGATATAATCAACATTAATCTCCACTTTTCTTGGCTTATTGGAAGAATGTTTGGTGATTTAATTGTTATTCTAATCTTTCTGTAATGTGTTGGTAGGTGTGAGACAGCGCATTTGTTGTTCTTGTGCTGTCCTTACATGACTCAGTGCTTCAGATGGAGAGTAAACAGACTCTTAATTCACGCCCACTAGGCTGGATTTGAGCACTGAAGGTCAGGTTTACTAACGTGAAGGAACGGGTTCAATCGGTCTTTAATTCCAAAGATGCATCTGAGGGTCAGCAGGGGACAAGCCCATGAAGGTCATCGTTGTCACTGTTTGTGGCCATGGGATTGACATTCTGTCCATGACATGTGGCTCATCCAGACCTCATCTAGCCCCAGTCATGCAAACCTGCATCTGCATCACTCATCATCAACTAAAGGCATTGGTCATTCAGTGTCACATAAGGACAGACTGGCCACTACATTGAGCTGACTGACTGACCTTCAGGAGATTACTGGGCAAATCTGAACGTACTAGAGTTTACTAAATCAATTAGCAAGGAATAGTGATTGACAAAGTGTATAAATACACACACTCTCACATTCATCTGCTAGAAAAAGACACAAGAGATGTGCCAGCTTTAAATCTGCACCTCGGTTGTTTTTGTTATAGGGCTTTAATGGTTGTGCAATGGAATGATGTATTTTTTTTAGCAAAGCTATGACATCACATTTGTCCCGAACTGACCCAAAGAAATATTGTGATCGAAAATAACCTTTAGCCCTTGAAAACCTTAGCAAATCAAAATCATAATTCACTGTTCCTTACAAAAGCTGGGTAGATCAAACAGTCATTCTTTTTTTTTTGCGCAATGTTCTTTTTTCAGTTCAAGGAAAAAGTGCAATTTTGAACACGTGCGTCCTTCTGAAGAAAGGAAAAATCAGGAGAAGAGGGCGCAGTTGGATATATATTGTGGTCTTTTGTTGGAATCCATGGCAATCTCACAGATCTGAATAATAGACTGTGTAATTATTTCCAGATGGCCACAATGCGTCGTTTAATATGAAGAGAAACCTGTTGAAAAACTGTCAGGGAGGAGAAGAAATATGTTCACCATCCTGAACACTAATTAGAGGACATGTTTTAGAACTGATAGAACCAGAAATCTGTTCCTGTATCTTGAACTGATATTGACTGCTTTTAGACCTACTTGTTAAAAACTTTTGAAACGTGCCATTAATCCCATGTTGACAGTAGAACCGAGACTCTGAATCAGTAGATGCAGCTGGATTCCAAGACGTTGACGCACGCTATTGTTTTCTTGCTAGAAGAGTTGCAATACATGTTGATTGGATTACTTTGAACAGAGAAGAAACACACCTAGCAAACTAGATGCCTTTGTCAGGCTAAGCATGAATGGCCATGATGACTCGAAATGGTCTTTGGTAAATAACAAGAAAAGAGCCACACATAAACAGAAGGCATGTTGAGAATTGAGATTCAGTGACAGCTGTATTTCATTCCATTGAAAACGGTTATATTACAGTACATTTTAATGTGCTTTACTGGAATCGTAACACAAACTGAGCAGCCATTAATTTATATATATTTAATACTGAATGCACATTACCGTAATGTTTTTGAAACAAGTCTCTAATGCTCACCAAGGCTGCATTACTTTGATCAAAAATATAGTAAAAACAGTAATATTGTGAAATATTATTACAATTGAACTGTTTAACAATTTACAAAATAACTTTTCTATTTGAATATATTTTAAAATGTAATTTAGTCCTGTGATGCCAAAGCTGAATTTTCAGCAACCATTACTCCAGTATTCAGTGTCACGTGAAAAATAGTTGCTTGCTGAATAAAAATTTTATCGCTTTAAAAAAATCTTACTGACCCCAAACTTTGTTAGTACTTTATAAGGTGCACCTGTTCAACTGCTTGTTAATGCAAATAACTAATTAGCCAATCACATGGCAGCAACTTATTGCATTTAGTCATGTAGACATGGGATGCGTCTCAGTCAGCTTCCTAGTTCAGTAGCCAGGGCACTGATCAGGGAGTCAGCCCATTGACTTGTGTCCTGATCAGTGCCCTGACTACTGAACTAGGAAGCTGATTGAGATGCACACATGGTCAAGACGATCTGCTGAAGTTCAAACTGAGCATCAGAATGGGGAAGAAAAGAGATTTAAGTGACTTTGAACGTGGCATAGTTGCTGGTCTGAGTATTTCAGAAACTTCTACATGGGATTTTCACACACACAACCATCTCTAGGGTTTACAGAGAATGTTCTGAAATAGAAAAAAATATACATTGAGTAGCAGTTTTAGTAACAGCCTTGTTGATGCCAGAGGTCAGAGGAGAATGGCCAGACTGGCTCGAGCTGATATAAAAGCAACAGTAACTCAAATAACCACTCGTTACAACCGAAGTAAGCAGAAGAGCATCTCTGAACGCACAACATGTCGAACATTGAAGCTGCAGATGGGCTACAGCAGCAGAAGAACACACCGGTGCCACTCCTTTCAGCTGAGAGCAGGAAACTGAGGCTACAATTCACACGAGCTCACCAAATTTGGACAACAGAAGATTGGAAAAATGTTGCCTGGTCTCGATTTCTGCTGCTACATTCAGAGGGTAGGGTCAGAATTTGTATCAATGGTTCAGGCTGCTGCTGGTGGTGTAATGGTGTCGGGGGTATTTTTTGGGCACACTTTGGGCCCCTTAGTAGCAATTGAGCATTGTTTAAACACCACAGCCTACTTGAGTATTGTTGCTGACCATGTCCATCCCTTTATGACCACAGTATACTCACCTTCTAATGGCTACTTCCAGCTGGATAACGCGCGATGTCACAAAAATCATCAAAACTGGTTTCTTGAACATGACAATGAGTTCACTATACTCAAATGGTCTCCACAGTCAGATCCACCAAATCTCAGTCCAATAGAGCACCTTTGGGATGTGGTGGAACGGGAGATTCGCATCATGGATGTGCAGCCGACAAATCTGTAGCAACTGCATGATGATATCATGATTGTTTCCAGCATCTTGTTGAATCTATGCCACAAAGAATGAAGGCAGTTCGCAAGTAGACTTCAAGTGAATGCAAAAAGTTATTTAAAGAAAAGTGGCATTCGCATATGGGCACCATGGCTCAACATATCAGAACACGCATGCTAACTGCTAGGCCACAATTAAGATAATTTTCTTACTTGTGTACTGTAATTCTGTCATTCTCTTTGTCCTGAGGTGGTTTTTGCTTTCAAGAATTGTGACTTGTAGATCAGTATCACATAATTTGAGGTCACATTTGTCTCTGCCAAATTAAAATAACCTCTGTGTAATGAAATAAGCATGTCATTCATGCGCTTGAGATTTGCCTGTGGGACAAAGGCCTGTCAAACATATAGTGCAAACCTGTAATGGCACTGTAATGCTATTATGATTCCAGGGGATATATTGATCAAAGCAGATACAGAGCTCTGACTTTATTAGCTATAGTGGTTTTAAGCTCAGGATAAACTGTCAGTTTAGTCAGTCAGTCTTGATCTTGATAGGATTCCTTGAGAGAACTGGGACTTTTCTTACCACAAATCAAATATATCCAATTGGATAACATGACTGGAGAATATTTAATACACCTTGTAGGGATTTAAACATGCAGTGCTCAATTGGAAAGGCCATTAAAAAAAATCCACTGCTTATGCCAACCTGAATTTTGAGGTTGTGCATGTGCTCACATGCTCTGTGGACCTGGTATTAAGATGTGTTTTGGTCGATCGGATCACAAGTGGACGACACTAAATACAGGTGTAAATGGGATCTAAAACGTTTTGAGCTTGTCCACTTTCGACCACTACCAGAGAGAGTCGAAAACGCATTTGACCAGATTGATTCCATAGTGTAGACGCTCATGTGGTCAAATGCGTTCGAACAGCTGCAAAAGACCTCCTACTGACCTAACGCGCAAACATTATGGGAAGCACACTAGCCAGACGAGATTTAAACTTTGTCGGCTGGAGACCCAAGTTTGGTTTAAAGACAAAAAACATACCTAGCACAATGTTCTCTCACCATTCCTGATTTCTAACATGCACTCACAGCGTTCGGCGTGGTATTGCGGCTATCAGAGCAGAAAGTATGTTTTTCTGCTGTTTCCGGTTGTGTTTATAAGTAAATTGCGTGAGCTTATTTGTCCATTAGATAGAATCTGAAAAAACACATCCATTTACCCGCCCATAGACCCTCTCCACAAAGAAATCAGGACAGAAGTTATTGAAAGTGGACAAAAGAGACGGATTAAAACGCCAGGTGTAAACAGGTATGTCTCCCTCGTCTACTTGTGATCCAATAGACAAAAATGCATCTTAACACCAGGTGTAAACAGGACTGGCGTGTGTGGGCATATGATGGATTTAAAGTAGCAATGAAGCAATAACATTTGACAAGCATACTTGGTTTGCAGTCATGCATACTGTGTGACGCAAATAGGAGTTGGACGGAAAAATTTTTCGGTCTTCACAAAATTGAACTTTAAACTTGAACTTTGCAACAAGTACCTTCTTTGATATGAACACACTGAATCATGATCATCAGCCTTCTTCATAAAGTGTAAAGTAAAAACAAACATTTGGAATCGCATGTACGTATATTCCAATTCTGTAAGGTGATTTTAAAGGGGTGGTTGATTGCCCCTTTTTACAAGATGTAAAATAAGTCTCTGATGTCCCCAGAGTGTGTATGTGCAGTTTTAGCTCAAAATACCCCACAGATCATTTTTTATAGCATGTTAAAATTGTCACTTTGTGAGGGTGAGCAAAAACGTGCCGTTTTTATGTGTCCCTTTAAATGCAAATGAGCTGCTGCTCATGGGGCGGAGCTTCAAGAACTCCAGTTAGCAGCCCTGATTACCTCATGCAGACAGGCAATGAAACTGTTCAGCCTTTTGTGTTCAAACTGGAGTCGGACAATGATGGAGAGACTCAAGAAGAAGTGACAACATGTAGAATGAGACAGGACGTTCCTGAATGGTTAGTTGATGAATTTTGTTGCGTGTTCTCAGGGGCGGGATTTATGTAAATTTCAGGGTTAGTGATGTCACTAACCCGGGAGGAAGCTTGTGTAGTCCCCACCAGCCGTTTGTTGTAGCAATTTCTTTAAAAGAAAACATCTCCCTTTGCTTTGAACTTTGAGCGTCGTAACTGCGCAGATGTTGTTTATGCTCAAACAGCAACATTACACACTAACTAAAGTTAAAAAAGTGAAATCATAATCAACCACCCCTTTAAATGCTCTATATTAGATTCATATCAGTGAGGTCATATTTAGCCCATACAAATTTAGTTCAGTTCAAAGAGCTAACAATTTATCATTAAACATGTGAACAGCTTAAAACATTCACAATATTACTGTTTACAGTATTTTTTATCAAATAAATGAAGCCTTGATGAGCATGAGCAAGAGACTTCTTTTAAAAACATTAAAAATCTTACTGACCCCAAACTTTTGAACAGTAGTGTATACATCATTTGGCAGTACCTATAATTAAAAAGATACTGAAAAACATAACATACAAGATAATAAATAGGAAGAGTGTATATGTGTGCTTGCAAAATTTGATTATACTGCATGGCATTTTTTTCTCTATAGTAACGAAAAAGACATGATTGATTGAAAGTCTAATTAGGTTTCGCAATTGTTCTGCAGGAGGGGTGACGTTAATGGACGGCGTGCTGTTATCATCCAGTCAAAGGACAGTGTAATGCAATTAGTTTGAAAAGTCTTAAGAGCTCAGGTGGACCTCAGCTTTTATCCCGCCCCGGTCTCCATAACCCTGACGACAGCACTGACACAACCCACCTGCTCATCTACGCATATGTAAACATAGCTAAACACACGTGTACATTAATGCAGCTCAATTCCCACATACAATCACCTGACAGGAAAAAAGAGGATTAATCTCCATTTACTAATCTCCAAAATATGTCATATTTCATACCTTTTACAGACCGAAGATTAAATAATGGAGTTTTTTTAATAGCATTCTTGTGTGTAGTGTACCCTGAGTGGCTTAAGGACAAGGTCTGGTCTTAGTTACAAATAATCCATGTCCCTTAGTTCGTCTAATTATTCAATTAGGTCAAGACATCCGATATCCACTGCAACCCAGTGACCCAAGCTGAAGGACTCTAATAAAACCAAAGCAACTTCAAAACGAAAACCGCATTTCATGAGAATTATTAAAAATTAATAGCTTTACAGGGCTCAACGCTAAGGATTTTTTCTACTGGTTGGGTCAGTAATTCAAATTTTTACTTGCCCTGCCAAAATGTTTACTGGCTCCACCAGAAAAGGTAATACATAAATAAAAATAGTTATGGTTTTCATTGTGTTTGACCCATGCAACCTCAATAAATAAGGTTATGATTCAGATACCAGTGAAATTTCATCACTCAATTCCAATTTTCGATACCACAACAAAAACTACAGCCTAACTAATATAAATGTCAAATATTATTAAGTAAACAGTCAGTAATAAAATAAGAACAATTCATAATCAAATCATAATCAAATAATGAGCACAAATAAATACAATAGAACAAACGTCTAACAGTATTAGCTTTCAGGTACAGAAACTGAATAAAGTAATCAAATATAAATAACTGCATGTTCTTCACTGTATGAATTAATAGATTAATCCTTATTAAAGTTACAGAAGTTATTCAGTCAAGAGCAGCTAATGATATGCACGGATCGAATATAGTGTTTACGTTCACTTAAGACATAACCAACTATGTTTACTAGGATACTCGCCAAGATGGGCATTTTGACATAATTCTGTGTGAATTTGTGCGTTCAAGCACAAGACGACGAGAAAGAGAAAGCAATTCAGTTTTCACATGCTCGGCCGCAGCTTTCTGGCATGTGCACACACACAAAACTTCTCACACAGCGTGCGAGTACCGAGTTTTGAGTTTTCTTTCACTTCCTCTTTGGCTAGAATATTTAAATGGGCAAGGCTTAAAAACATGTGCAAATGCTAAGCTTTCAGGTCGATGCAGCACTGACATGTTTGACAACAGTCCTGAGCGTTGTTAATGCACTTATTGTCGAGCCTTAGCATTACGGTCTCATCAAATAGCTCTAATAGAGTCTAGGAACATTTTTGTCAATAAAAATCACAATGAATGAATGAAACTGGCTCCAGGACAGCAAATTTCCAATTTTTATTAAACTCATCCAAGATTTGAATAGGAAATCTGTCAGTATCATGTTGGTCAC
This sequence comes from Coreius guichenoti, assembly GCA_039654105.1. NCBI lineage: Eukaryota > Metazoa > Chordata > Actinopteri > Cypriniformes > Gobionidae > Coreius > Coreius guichenoti. The sequence goes on along the minus strand of CM077176.1, from coordinate 27,432,068 downwards.
TGTGCCCGATTGAAATCTTGTGTCAAACTGTATAAAAATATGAGGATATTGCTCAATTCCTTTTTTTCTTTTGTTCACTGTCCAGTAACTGGACTATAAAAATAATAGGAAATGAAGAGTGATCAAGAGTTTATCTTTTTGTGTATATCCCATATTTTATTTCATATTAATCAATGTTTTCCTATGTTTTTTGACTTAATACACACACAAAAAACAGAACAGATTGAGATATCCATTCCAAAAATATGTTTATACATGTTTATATATTATTGTATAACGCTTTTCAGTTATAACAGTAAAAGAACATGATTGGAAATTACATTAACATATTTCTCAGAGGGCTGATTTTGGACCGTTAATGGTTTTGGTATTAGTCTGAGGAGCATATTTGTGCTTGCATAATGTGCTAATGCTTAAGCTTCATATACTGCACTGCTGTGTTTTATTTCCTACATGACAGACAAATACAAACTAAGTGGTGGGCAGAAATCCCTGCAATTTTTCTAAGAAAAAAAAAAAACTATCAGCAAAAAAAAAAAAAAGTGAATTAATGTTTTTATGTTTGAACACATATTGTCATTACAGTGGTCTTGATTATATTTAATTGAGGTTATCTGTTTTCTGTAGACTATGTAAATGAGTGCTGCTCACTATGAGGTTTAATAACGCTAGGGAGTCTATATATAACATTCGAGCTGTATGGATGCAGCCTTAAAAAAGGATTATGCATAAAAAGCGAGGAGAGGGCGAAGAGAGAGTGGGAGATGAGATGCCTAGAGGGTTAAAAGCGGAAAAGGAGGCAAATCAGAGGGTGACAAAAATTCTCAGCAGTTGGCAAGCGAAACATTTCAGTCATTTTTGCCTCGATACACACTTACTAATGAAACACCCTTTGCCATATATAGACCGGCCGTATGACTGACAGCTCACATGCTCGCCGCATTTAGCCTGCAATAGAGGGGACAAGAATGGTGATGATGTCGCTCAGAAATATGAAGTGGCCGTTGGCGATACGATTGGACAGTTATTAATATCATTAGTGCTGGATTAGTTCTTTGGTTTTTCCCCACTTCAGTCCTTTCCCTGCCAACGCTAAGCATTACACTGCTAATCTCATCTCCCACCAGTAATGACACTTTCACTGTCTAGTGTTTACGGTCATTTTCGAAAATTACAGAGAAAAACAAAATCATCTGGAGCAGGGTGTGAAGGCAAGGTTAATTCTCTGTGTGAAAAATGGCACGATTTGGGCTTTCAGGGAAGCGCTTACACAGAGTAATGAGGCTACTGAAGGCGCTAATGAGTATGTGGGAATCATTCTGCTTTGAGGAGAATCAAGTAATCGTTTTTCTGAGAAGTATTTTAAGTCGTGCACAGCATGTCGCTTACATGACTAATCATTCTGGGTATGCTAATGGATGCTAATTTATGCTAACAGTTACACTGGAAGATTATTTCTGATTGGGCCATATGGGGTGAGTGGGTGGGCCTTATTCACACACTTTAAATTCTCATAACAGATTCCCTTCATTTCATTGAGTCAAGACGGAAACCACGGCAATCCTGGTACCACGGAAACCAACAGTTATAGCACTGAGCAATAGGAAGTGGGTGGAGAGGCTTCCTCTGAAAGTTCAGGAAAGATCAGGGAGTATCTTGCGGAATAAAAAAAAACAGATATGTGCCTTGTTCTGTCCTCTTTGCATCAGATTTTATATTTAGATACCCTCTAAATAAACCCCTCTTAAGATATACAGACCACACAGTAAAAACACACAAAGGGATAGTTCACCCAAATATGAAAATTCTGTCATCATTTACTCACCCCTTTGTTGTCGTAAACTTGTATGACTTTCTTTCTTCTGTGAAACAGACCAAAATTTGTGTTCCATGGAACAAATAGTTCCACGAATTACATGAGTGAACTATTTGTTTAATTTCTCCAGAGGTTCAGCATCTGTGTTTGCAAATGCAATTTCAGCATAATCAGTTGAGGAGTTTACTGAATAAAACCATCATTGACATGTTGACAGGAAATGTTTAGGCTACGTAAGAGTAAATGTATGTTTATTCAATACATTCATAAGAATTAACTGATTAATTGTGCAAACTATCTATACAGAACAACTGTAAATGTCAACTGTCAATGAAAACATAACAAATATTGATGCACCTGGATCATATAGTTAAAGGGTTAGTTCACCCAAAAATGAAAATTAGCACATGATTTACTCACCCTCAAGTCATCCTATAGGTGTATATGACATTCTTCTTTCAGACGAATAAAAGACAGAGTTATATTAAAAATGTCCTGGCTCTTCAAAGCTTTATAATGGCAGTGAATGGTTAGGTCGTTTTTGAAGTCCATAAAAGTGCATCCATCCATCATATAACTGCTCCACACGGCTCCGGGGGGTTAATAAAGGCCTTCTGAAGCGAAGTGGCATGTTTGTGTAAGAAAAGTATCCATATTTAAAACTTTATAGACTAAAATAACTAGCTTCCGCCGGTCAGCGGTACGCGAGTCGACTTACGCTAAGAGAGTAACCCCCGGCGCTACGTTTTGTTTTGCTCTATCCTTTGCGCTTCTGTGTTCGTCAGTACGCATGCGTCAAGAGTTCAAGGGTCAAGGGTTACTCTTTTAGCGCAAGCGACTCGTGTACCGCTGACCGCCGGAAGCTAGGTATTTTAGTCTATAAAGTTTTAAATATGAATATTTTTCTTACACAAACGTGCCACTTCGCTTCAGAAGGCCTTTATTAACCCCCCGGAGCCGTGTGGAGCAGTTATATGATGGATAGATGCACTTTTATGGACTTCAAAAATGACCTAACCATTCACTGCCATTATAAAGCTTTGAAGAGCCTGGACATTTTTTAATATAACTCCAATTTTATTCGTCTGAACGAAGAATGCCATATACACCTAGGATGACCTGAGGGTGAGTAAATCATGGGCTAATTTTCATTTTTGGGTGAACTAACCCTTTAATAGCTCTATGAAAACGTGTCTGTGCCATTATTATGCTTGTTTCACATGGATATTATATCATAACCTAGACTCAATCCAGATGGTGTAATCCCAGATCCCTACACCCCCTCTTATACAACAGACACAGTGGGATTCATTTATGGATTAGGAAAAACTATCTACAATATTATTATTCTGAATATACAACAGACGAAACAGAGACACCTGGTGACCTTAAAGTTAAACTGCAGAGAATGAGTAGGCCTCTCACATTTAGCATTTTTGGGGCCTGAGATACAAAGATGATTGCCAAATATTAAGGGCCAGATCTAACTGTTTTATAGAATTTATTAGTTATAAAATTACTGTTTTTGTCGTACATGGAGGTAGAACTCACTGATCTTGCTGTTCTCAGTCTTGTCCTGCTGATTAAATGATGTAACGTTATTTAAACAACCAAAGCTCAGTACATGATCAGTATAGACAGTTCTAATCCAATCCAATCCAGTCTTTTACATCTTGATGAGTCAAATAAATATATCTGTAACACCTGTATCTGACTACTATATTTCAACGTGCTATATTTGCAGCAAGATGCTTGATGTACAACCCCAATAAAAAAAAAATATATATATAAAAAATTTTAAATTCTGTCATTATTTACTCACACACACATCATTGCAAACCTACATGAAAACATTGGACCCCTTTCAGTTTCAGTGTATGGAGAAAAGAGAATATTTTGAAGGATTTTTTTTTTTTTTTTTTATGTTCACAGAAGAAATTCATTGGGGAGCATGTTTGGGAGCATGAGTAGCTATATGCTGACAGATTTTTCATTTTTGGGTGAACTATTCTTTTAAAAGCCAAAAAGAAGACACTAGAAACTACAGTGGCTGAGCTGAGTAGCAGACTAATGATGCAGACTAGCAGCCATGCTAGGATGCATTTTGCTTATCCTCTGTTGCTTTGCAAATGTAGTTGTAACGATATTGAAAGTTCAGGGAAGGAGGCGGGAACTGGCAAAAGTTAAACATAATTTTAATCATAAAAATAAACAAACAACAAAACGAAAGTAAAGCGGCAGCCCCCTCACGGACAACTGCCGCTTAAACTACAACAAAAACACAACATAAAGTCCAGGCCTGGGGTCCGTTCTTCGTACCTCGCTTAATACATCTGAGATGATCTGACAGATCCCAGATCTTTTAATCGTGATAACTGATCTCTGGCTAATTTGGTTCTTCAAACGAATTTGCGGATTGGATTAAAATATCTAGATTAAGTTATCTGAGATTACTGCGCGTTCCTGTGTTCCCTGAAGAGGGCAGATGCATCGATACTCAAAAACCACGATCATTAATGCAGCGATTGGCTGGCGGCAAGACAGCAACGTAATGACATCATGTAAATAAAAAAGCCACCTGGCAAAAAACTTGACAAATTAAAAAAAAAAAAACACAAATTTCTGGACCTTTATAAGGAAACAGCCAAACGACCAAACCAACATAAAAGTTATAATAGATAAATTAAATGTGCACTGTTTTTTTTAAAAACATGATTCCCAATTATTTATATTCACGATTTTATAGTATTTGTACACCCTTTACATTTTTATTTCAATGTTGTAATTAGCAATTAATTTAATTTTTAATTCAATTTGAAGCAGATTTGTTATGTGACAGTATTAAAGTTTCTTAAGGGTCAAGATCAAGTTATCTGCATCTCCTGCGCCGCATCAAGGCACTCCCATAATATCCGTCATCACTCAAATTAGTGCAGGGCTAAGAATAACTGTACAACGTGTGTAAACCTCCAATAAAATTATAAAGTAATTATTCCATCACAAATAAATTTCTCAATCAAGTGGCTGTGTCTATAGTATTATACACAACATTATAATATTATTTTCAAATACATTTTTATATTATTATTATTTAAAATTATTATTGCCCCTGGTTCAGTAATGAACTCTTGTAATAAAGTAGCAGTGGCTGGGACGGATTTTAAGCATCACCTCAAGATGCGATCTAATCCTGTTTACATGAAATAAGCCTGCTCCCGAGCAGGTTTGATCTTACGGACCTGTTGCTATGACAGCAAGTCCAGGATGAGCTTCGAATAATCAAACAATCCAAGATCATGCCAAATCGTCAACAATCAAATCTAACTGAGTTAGCGACTTACGAAGAACGGACCCCAGGTCCTCTCTTGTCTTGTACTGTCATCACTCCTCCTTTTATCCTCCCAGAGCTCCTCCATAAGACTCGAGATCAGTGTGGCACACAGGTGATGCTCATTAGCATTCACGCCACTGGACTCGCTCCGCTCCCACGGCTCTCTGCCCCGCTTTGCTTGTTATAGTAGTCAATGCCAGCGTATTCCAGGTGACCGAGGAGAAGCCTCCCAACACCAGAAATGGCAGCTTGGCTTCTGACCAAGGCCTGGCAGATATAATTTGCCTTTACAAGCTAGAGGTGGGTGCTCCTTACCTTCATGCATGTGAATGCCAAAACAGGGGATATCTACACCACAGAGACCCCAACTGATTGTGAGACTCTCGAGGACTCACAGCTTTTTAGAGTGCAATCCTTGTTTGCTGAAATTTAAGGTGTCAATTACTTTTTCGCAATTCCGGTGGCCAGCAACAAAGATTCTGGAAGTAAAGGCATTGCTGATTACACACTAATGACCAGCCCTGAAGCTGTTGACCTTTTCAGCTTGCAAGTGGTACAAGACTCGGATGACAAATTACTCATTGTATTGGGCAACCTGGATAGAGAGCAGCAAGATTCATACACTCTCAGAAAAAAAAGGTACAAAAGCTGTCACTGGGGCGGTACCCTTTCAAAAAGTACACCTTTGTACCCAAAGAGTGCATATTAGTACCTGAAAGGTACATATTGGTACCAAAAGTGTACATGTTAGTACCTAAATAGTACATATTGGAACCTTTTTAAAGGGTACCGTCCCAGTGACGGCTTTTGTACCCTTTTTTTCTGAGTGTTTGACCTGAACATAAAAGTGGTTGATGGTGGCTCTCCACCCCACCAGAGTTATGCCCTGCTCAGGATCACCATCACAGATGCCACTGACAATGTACCTAAATTTGAGAAGTCACACTATGATGATGAACTGCCAGAAAACAGAATATTCTGTTCTACAAGTGAAGGCCAGTGACTGTGACATGGGGCCCAACGGATAAGTGACCTACAACCTCCATCAGGCATCACCAGTGGTCCAAGTTCTTCTAAGCATTGACCACAACACAGGCACCATTTTTGTCAAAGGATCTGTGGATCGTGAAGAAACCAGCATGCTCAAGTTCTACGTCCAAGCTAAAGACAACGGTCTCCAATCGAAAAGCTCTAAAGCCCTTGTGACTATCATTACCAGGATCCAGGGCATTGGCCTTATGAAGCATGAAGATGGCTGTGGGCACAGCTGTGGCTCTGGTGGATGTATCAGATCGTGATGAGGGTGAAAATGCAGTTGTGACCAGCTGCGTTTAGTTAGTGAAAACAGTAATGACTGCAAGACGAAGTATTTCCTCCAGACAACTACACTACTGGACTATGAGCAGGATTGAAATTGTGGCAATGGATTCTGGCAACCCTGTACTGCCAAGCACAAACTCCCTGAAGGTGCAAGTGACAGACATGAATGACAACTCCCCGGTCTTCTCATCCACTTTGTATGCGATAGACTTTGTTTAGGAGAACCAGCCAGGTGACAAGGTTTTAGATGTGGTAGCCACATATGCAGACAGTGTAACTAATGAAGAGTTGACATACAATATCACTGGTGGATCAGTCCCTAAGGGGCTTTTTGAAATTAACCCCAATACAGAAGTATGTGTCACAAGCCATTTGGACCGTAAACTATTAGATTACAATCAATTTCTAGTCACAGCAGCTGATAAAGTTGTGCCAAGCTTGAGAGGAACTGCCACTGTTGTTGTTAAGGTCTCTGTAGAACCAGACAAAGTTAAGGACAGAGGAATGGCACCACTCAAAATATAGAGCTACTTATAATATACCTTTTGAAATACATTTGTGGAATAACCGGAGAGATTTTTTAGAGTTGAATAGCAAACCAAATCTGCACTGATCACAAAGGATGCACATCACTTGATTGAAAGAAGTTTTATTTGTCAGCCATTTTTTGTTGCATTTTTACAGTTTCATTTATGCTCTGAAGGAACAACATCACTTATTATAATTATATCACATGTAAATGTTAGTTACATTGTCTTATTTGACATTTTATTTTCTTTAGAGGGCCTTTTTCAGTTGTATATTGTTTATTGCTGCACCTCAAAATATAGAGCTACTTTCAATATACCCTTTGAACACATTTGTGGAGTCCTAACCTTCAGGCCAGAGAGATGTGCCCTTTTGCTTTGAAAGAATCATTTGAAAGTTTTGCTTTGTTTTTTTGTATGAAAAAAAAAAGTGTGTTGAATAGGTTAAAACACGCAGGAAGGACATTCCCACTTCTATTTAATTTCTATTATGTGTTTTGTGTTCTTATGACGCGGGCCGTGACCGAATGGCTGCCTCTCGACATCAGAAGACCGCTCGGCCGCCCCGCAACCCGATGCCGGGACTCGCTCAGACATCGGCAGAGACTGGATGGGTCTGGCCAGGGACCGAAAAGCCTGGCGAAGTTGTTGTGGCCTGCGTCGAAAGACCGAAATACAAGCCGACTGAAAGATGTTATTCGTCATACAAAGGATTTATTGAACGCCAACTTGCATTAGCACTATTTGTAAATTTAATTTTGGAATTATTTTTTTTTAATGACATTGGCCTTGCTATATCAAATTTTATTAATAACTTGTTTGTAATAAATTTGTTTTTTGTTAAAAAAAAAAAAAAAAAAAAAAATGTTTACCTTTCTTTGTGTTTTCAGTTAGCCTTGGATTAGTGAGGTAACAGCATTGTGCCAAATGGTTAACTAAAGCTCTTTTCCTTCGTAGAACAATACATCACGATACGTTTTTGATCGGGCATTGAGGAAGGGGGATATATTTTGCCTGACACCAGAACTGACTGCCCATGAGCAAAGACGGTTAGGCCTACCTCCAGGTTGTGTACTTCTGCGAGGTCCTGCGCCAGCTGATCGATTAAAGGCGGCATGGGACGTAAGTTGCGATAGTCTTTTCTTCCCTGATGTGATATCCGAGTGAAACTTCTTGAACAAGAAAAAAAAAAAAAACTTGATTTTGTCCATCGGAAATTGATTGGATCGTTGTGGTGCTGTGATCTCATATGAGTTACAGGTTGTCCCGCCCTTGCGCCGAGGGCACATTAATTAAAACACTAGATATGATAAATGATGATGTGCACGGATAAATCATTATAATAAGTACTGCAATATTCCATAAAAAAAAAATAAGAATCGTCAATTTTGAATTCATTGTGACTTTAACAGCCAAATAACTATGGTAATTTGGAGGAAACTTGGTAACCATTGTATTTTTTATTTATTTTTTGTTACTGATTCCTACATGCACTAATAATCACCACAGTAGGATAGTTGTTAGGAACTTCTACGCCATTAGGCTATGGCTACTGGTCTACTTAACATGGAAAACTCTTAACTCATCATAGCTCCATCATTTGATTTAATGAGGCATCTTTGTTCTTTTCCCACAGCAGATGAAGTCAGCGTCTGCTCGGTGTGGCCGGTAGCAGAAAGCAGCGGGTGTCTGGGGGGATCAATCGCCGTTATTGTTGCAGTGTGTTCAGACGGTTTACTCACGCGCCAAGCCACAGAGAGTAATTAACGGAACGTCAGTCATGTATGCTACGAGTTTGTGTCTCAACACGTCGCTCTGAATCAAGCGCCACTCTAATAAGATGAGAAAAATCTAATTATTGTATTTCAATTTAGCAACATGCTTCGTTCTCCTCAGTAACTATTAGGCCTATTACAGTTAAAGGGATAGTTCACCCAAAAATGAAAATTACCCCATGATTTACTCACCTTCAAGCCATCAGGTGTATATGGCATTCTTCTTTCAGACGAATACAATCGGAGTTATATTAAAAAATGTCCTTTTTTAAGCTTTATAATGGCAGTAAATGGCAGCCCAAAATTTGAAGCTCACAAAAGTGCATCCATCCATTATGAAAGGAATCTACACGGCTCTGGGGGTTAATAAAGGTCTTCTGAAGCAAATCGATACGTTTGTGTAAGAAAAATATCCATATTTAACATGTTATAAAGTAAAATATCTAGCTTCCACCAGACCGCCTTATGTAGTCATCTTACGAAAAAAGCATAATGATGTATGATGTCGGACATAGCGTAAGCGTTTTGAACTACGAGAGGCGTTACACTTTCTTCGTAAGTTGAATACGGAAAGCGGTCTGGTAGAAGCTAGATATTTTACTTTATAAAGTTTTAATTATGGATATTTTTCTTACACAAAACGCATCGCTTCACTTCAGAAGACCTTTATTAACCCCTCTCAACATCAAAAGTGTGGAGCACTTTTGTAATGGATGGATGACACTTTTTTGGGCTGCCATTCACTGCCATTATAATGCTTGGATTAGCCAGGACATTTTTTTATATAACTCCGATTGTATATTGTAACTCCGGCTGATTTTATCGTTCACTAGAAGTGACTTCTGTCATCATCAGTTCTTAATTTTTTGGGGGTTAAATGTCAAAATATAGGCTACATATTAAGCAGATATTCTATTTAAAATGATTTTACAGACCCATATTGCAATTAGCTACACCACAGAGCACTTGCCGTCCACGGACACTAGGTTGAGAAACTCTGATTTAGAGCAGATGTTTTCAAACTGGAATCCAGGGACCCAGGGGCCCAACTAGGGTGCTATGTGTCCTTTAAAAACCTGAGAGAGAGAGAGAGAGAGAGAGAAAGGATTTTATAAAATGTATTTTTATGGCAGTCTAAATTAATGTTAGAAATAAATTACAATAACTCAACTAAATAACTAATAAAAATTTAAATAAATAAAAACATATTTAATTGATTATTGATACTAGACTGTTTAGATTTTCATTCTGCCTTCAAAAGGCTGGTTGGAATTTATAAGATTTAATTGCAATTACTTTATTTTTATTGTATTGTTCTAAAAAATTAAAACCAAATATGCACATAATTTTGTATAAAACAAGAATAAATAAACAACTGGTATAGTAATCTTGCACACAGACAATTGCATAGTTATCTGTGTAAGTTGGCCCAAGAGAGATTGCTCAGAATGTAAAAATTGCTTGGATGGGTATCATTTTTAAAAAGTGGCATCCCAAGCTCCACAATGTCGATTGATATGTAGAAATATCTTCATGGAGAAGTGATTAGATAAGAGGGTCCCAGCATCAGGTCAGCCTCTGATAGTAATCCTTTCAACTTCGGGCTGCTTGCTTCACACACACTGCGCCGAGATAACCAACACTATGATAATAGATTTGAAAGAGATGATGGAGTGAACAAAATACAAGAGATTGCGGGATTGGAAAAGTATGGCTTGTTTTTGATGACAGCAGTAGGAAACCCGAAACTACATTTTATGTGCAGATGGGAAGTCAGAGTGAGGGGGAGATGATGTTTGTGTACTCTTATTAGATTTAGTCCATTGGTTTCATCTGACAGTGATCAAATTCAAAAGGACATTTCAATACCCAAACATATGAGTTCATAAACTGTGTTGTGTCTGTAACAAATATGAATCAAAGGCTTGGTGTTTTTTTAGCATGATTATTATTATTATTATAAGCTTTGTTATGGTTTGTTCAGTTTACAGTTTCTTTTTTCAAGTTCTTTAAATTCATTCCAGTTGAAGGTAAACATGATTGTAATTGGTTGTTTCCAACACTAATAAATGCTTTTGTTGTTTCCTCCAAAACAAAACAGTTTCTTTGACTCGTACTCACTCACACAGAAAATGCCTAGACTAAACAATGGAAAACAACTTGCATAAAAACACACATTCACACCGTCCTCTATCTTTATTACCTTTTGATCTCATTATTTCATGCACGCACGCACGCACGCACGCACACACACACACACACACACACACACACACGACTGAAAGGTTATTTAGGCTAGTTTTAAAACAAACATCAACTTCTAACAATTGCAGTCTAGCACACACACACAATTCTCATGTCCAAGTTTTCGTAAGTGCAACATTTGAAGAGTGATACTTTGCCTGATCCACTCTTCTGAAATATTACATTATTCCATCAGAAAAAAACGAATCCCCGAAAAAACCCCAAATGCACGAAAAACTACTTATCCTCAACCCAACGTCTATGAAAGACAACATGAAACAAATTAAAAGTTTAGTTTGTTCTGAAGTAGACGTAATATAAAGCAGATGTAATGTTCCACATGAATTGAAATTTTTCAGAGCAAAAGCGGAATGATACAATAAACGGCTTTATCAACTGGTTAAAGACAGCCTGTAGGTGTGAGAGAAGGTGTCCATTATGAATCTAAGTTAGAAAACCTCTACCACACATCATTTCTCCTAAACCACATGCCATTGCTAGTTTAAGCAGTATTTGCATGTCTCTAGAGCGAGAAGCGGCGCTGGTTGCTATTATCATGAGCCATGATATGATGTTGTTACCATCATGATAAGGTCCTAGTCTATGTAAAAAGAGTTAGAACCTTAATTTTGAATCTTGTTGTAAAATGATTGATGCATACACTGCCGTTTATCCCTTGAAAAGCTCATAAGAACGCAATAACTACCTGCCCCGAAGCATTTGTTTGCTTGTATTACTCTTGGCAAAAGTGTCAGCAGAATCGTTGCCAGTAATTGCTGTTATTTCTTTTCATGTGTTGTTCTGATTTCCTGCTGGACTCTAGTGCCTTTAGGTGTGTGTATAGCTGAATAACTGTTGCTGTAGAAACAGATTATAACCACCAGACCCCTCAATTTCCATTGGGTCTTGCTGATCGCCACCGAAAGAAGTCAAGTAGCAAGCAACGACAACCGGTTCGAACTGGAAGAAACCCGCTGAAGATGGTTTGGAGTTCTTCCGAATCCAGCGGGAATCAGTGTAGTCCGAACGAATGAGCGGAGATCGTCCACAATGTCCACACATAAATAAATGCATGTGTTTTATGTACAGTGTCTGTGTAGGTGTCTACCTCCGGTTCAAGTCCATAAAGTCTAGAGGAGATTATTCCAGCATCACTGAGCTAATGCACTCACACATATACACTTTCACTCACACATACACACACACACGCTCACTCACTCAAGCACCTTTTATCAAAAGAAAGAAGGAAAGAAAACAACAACAAAAAGCTATTTGGCTTCTGTTTGTCTCGATGTGTTTAATGCGTTTGTGCTGGCGCTCATGCGAAATCACTTCTTTCTCAATTTTCTGCATCACAGAACAACCAAATCGGCCCCTGCTTTCATGTGCGACCATGATACGTTCAAATAAGAATCAGATGTAATTGGATTTTTTTAACGCTTTATAAATTGTCGCCTCGTCAATAGAAAAGTAAAAAATGAGCTGATTTCGAGTCTGTGAGATCGGTTTCTATTATAGACTTGTTTAAACTCATCAAATGAATATTGCTGTTCATCCCTGACGGCAATTACATGATCATCCAGCGGTTTGTACATCTCTCCGGCAACAGAAACACACAGAGAGAAACAAACATTTTTGGAATTGGATTAAACGGTGGTTCAGATATTTTGCCCGGTTTGTGCGAAGAGTAACCTGAGCTCCTCGACAGTTTCATTTCAGATCTCATCAAACAGAATCTGAGACGCTTTTAAACTCTTAACCTGCCAATTTACAGATAATGGAGCCATCAAACCTTCCGAGTGAAGGAAAGATCCGCTCCGCCCCCAAGGCGCCACACAAACGCATACACACACAAAAACACACACACATACAATCTGCACTATTGAAACTGAAATGGCATAGTTCTCATTATAGTGTATATTAGTATCATCTGCGCGACATGCAAAGTGTGTCGCTATTTTAAGACATGAAAACAACTGTTGATTTGTGGGCTGGTGCTTGACACTTCGTAAGCTGAAGTGTTCCATTTATTTCCTGTTCCTTTCTGAGTTTTTATCTGCAAATTTATGGGCCCTGGATCCTTCCTTTTCCCCCCCAAGGCCTCGTTGGTGTGGTGACGGATAGGAGGTGGATGCTAGGAGACAGAGAGGGCGATGAAGAAAAGTGATGCCACGGTTAGGAGAAGGCGATCTCTGGATGGACTGCTACCGCTGATGCTCTTCTCCAATTTAGGGACCTCGGGATTATCATAGTCATCTAGAGGGAGACAGACAGATCAAAATTACCAGCTGAGGTCTAGACACCATTGTTGCGTGACTCACTAAGGTATAGAAAACTCTCTGACCAACTGAGGCCTAAGGGAAGGAGTTAAAAATAACTGGAGTTGACTCAGGCAGGTATGTACTGAAGATGTCTGTGTTTGTGTGGAGTAGACAAGCTTCATTGTGAACACTAAAATGTAACTATTATCAACTACAAGAGGAGTGTCAGATGTGCCCAAATAATCTATGGAATTCTGCTACATCATCACCGAAGATGAACATCTAACATAACCGGTTTGTTGGTGTCTGCGACTGCGAGCGGGTGTCCTTCAGCTCAGTGCCTCTGTGATAGACAAGTTTATAAACACACGTCTTCGCTTACAGGTCAAAAGGAACAGTGTATGACGCAAATTGGCTGTCAAAAAAACATCTCCAGACACGCACACATTACGCGAGTGTGTTTTTGACAGCATAATATGATGTTATACCACTCAGACAAAAGATGTGACGGTTTTTCCAGACACTTCTGGGGTGCTAATTTTTTTCTTTTATCACCTTTTTATGCAGATAGCATTAAAGGAACATTTTAATTACAACAGTATTTAACAATGAGACTTAATATTATTATCATTTAAATCTTTTTTGCTTTTTATATTCCTTTTAATAAAGTTTTGTGTTAAATAATATCTGCCAGATTAAAAGTGTATAAGTCACTGTGCATTATAACCACTATGGTAGGACGATGTTTGATTGACAGGAGTCCTTGGGTGCCAGGCAGAAGAGAAGAGCTGTGTGGGATGTTCTGGAACATGTTGTTTACCTGCTGGAATTCAACACTCTGTGTCTACATCCATAACTCAGGCCAGATACAATCACATGATCTGGTAGAATAGACGTCTCCAGCTTGGTAGTTTGCTTGAATTTGTACTTTGTTGTGCCATCCGACTTAATCAGCTTATCAGATGCAAGTCTGAAGTTGTTTTTCGTTTGGAGAATGGATTACAGAGATATTTGATGAGCTTGTCCTATCAGTGACCTGAACGGGAAGTCGAATCTTACATTACGGAACACAAGGAAACTTTGCATCAGATATAATACTGTTGTAACACTTTACAATGTTATTAAAGGTTCAAATGGTTCAAATAAGTTTGTGCATTAGGTATCAAGAAATCATGAACAGCAATTTTTACAGCATTAATGTCAATAAATAAACTGTTGTTCATTGTTAATTCATGTTTGTTTATAATACATTAACAATGTTAATTTCTGCAACATAGAATGTTAAAAATTTAGACACTACCATTAAAAAGTTTGGGGTTAGTAAGATTTTTTTTAAAAAATAAATTAATACTTTTATTCAGCAAAGACGCATTAAATTGATCAAAAGTGACAGTAAAAATTATATTTCACATAAATGCTGTTCTTTTGAACGTTCTATTCATCAAAGAATCCTGACAAAAATGTATTGTGGTTTCCACAAAAATATTAAGCAGAACAACTGTTTTCAGATGTGATAATTAATAAATAAACAAACAAACAACTAAAGAATAAAAGTTTATTGTGCACCAAATCAGCATACTTATTAGTTTGTAATCACATGATTAAATTCTATATTAAAATACATATTAAAGTAGTTTTTCAACAGCTATTTAAAATTGAAATTATTTCACAACATTACTGTTTTTATTGTATTTTTGTTCAAATAAATTCAGCCTTGGTAAGCATAAGATACTTTACAAACCCCCACCCCCCAAAGATTACTAAAGATTAATAAATGCTGTAAAAGTATTGTTCATTGTTAGTGTAGGATGTCTAATGCATTAACCAGTATTACTTAATACAAGCAGGAAATGGTTTGTTTTTATTGTTAAAAAAAGCATATAAAGAGAACAGTATGAGCACAATGACACACACATCTTCTTCTTGTTGTTCTGTATTATTCCCCAAAGGCCAAATAAAAGTTGCCTTTGTGTTTCTTGCATCTGTATTTGTGATTGCCTGCGTGTTTGTGCGAGTCGCTCTGTACTAATATGAATTCCTTTCATACCGTGAAACGTACTGCCATTGCCATTAATGGGACTAACTGCTCCAGCAGATTTACAGAACTGACATTAAGAATCCTGCAAATGAGAATTTATGTTTCTAATGACTTCAGAATCCAATTTTATTTAAATTAGTAAGTGCTTATGTATTTTTTTCTTTAAATTTCAAAGCACTTGCAGCATTCTAGAGTTTCATATGGCAGTTTTGTGAGTAACTTTTGATTTGTTTGTAAAGTACTCTTTAGAAATGTATAATTTAAGATGGTCAATACTAATTGGACAGCAGTGAGCAAGGACGAGATGGATTTGTCTATTGGACACAGATGTATGGAGCAGCACTGAGATGTGTGGCTTCCTGAGACCCGGCTGGCCTCTTGCGGTTGTTCTCTTCCCCTCTCTGGCCTGTTTGAAAACTGAACCTCCGATCGGAGCAAGCGGGAGAGAGCCGGTACTCAGATTCCAGTTATTGGAAATCGTTGGGTGGCTCCGACCCAGAGACGACCCAAAACACATCCACATCCATCTGTCTCAAAACACACGCTCGAAAAAAACAAAAAAAAAACACGAACAGATCGATGTCTCTTTATTCCTTAAAAACACTTGAAGTCAAATCAATTTATTTTCTCTCATTTAAATTGTGCGGTCGTTGCTGTCCTTGAGTCAGGTTACCGCGGTGGTGAGGAAGTGCAGGATGTGACTGTAAGGCTGGGAACCGGAGGGCTAGTTCTGCCACTGCTAATCAGCGCTAACACAAGCCTCAGCGCTAATCAAGCTAACTATAGCCAGGCAGCTCACACTTAGTTTGCCTTTTAGCTTGTGGCTTCATTAGAGTCAGTCATTGCCTATAAGATGTGTGTTAGCAGATACACTGTGTTTGTTTGGTACACGCCGTGTGCACAAGAAAAGCAAATTAGAGTTGATCTCATGCATTTTTATTACACATTCGAATGACATGAAGTGGATTTAGTTTCTTAACTTCATACCTAATTTGATTTATAACAATAAATCCGCTCTTACATGCACATGCATGATTTATGAGCTTGCTGTGTAACTACGAAAGAGGCGTGTGGATGCCACAGATCTGGGCATAGAAACCTTGGGTGTAAATGTCAACCCAGTCAGTGATTTATATGCATATGTATAAGTGTCAGTGTGGTCCGTCTGGTGTGTGCGTAACTCACCGAGGTCATCGATTTTGATGTTAGGTCTTAGAGTGTAGTCTGGCTCTGTGGGCTGGGGCTCATCATCTGAATCAGATGCTGGGAAGACATGAAAGGAGAATCAGAACACACACTCTCCACTCTCTCTGAAGGAGAGATACATGCTCTCTTATACATGCTCTCAAAGGACTTGGGAATTTATTTGTAAGCTCCTCCAGGTCATACAGCACTGGATGGAGGGGGAGTTAGTGTCCCCAGTTCAGGCTACATACATCAAAGGGATGCGTTATGAATCACAAAACAATGGTCTACTAGTCGACAGCTTGTCTAACAATTATGAACAGTCAAGGGATTTACTGGGGTCCCACCAGTGAGCACTATAGGGGACCGAAGGAAAATTTGATAGAATGTTTTAGGGCTATCAAAATTAATATGTCAATTTAATTTGTGTATTAATTTAATTTTCTTTTTTATACATTTATTGAATTTGACTCTTCTTTTTTTTTTACACTTTTACAGAAAATTATGATTAATTGTGATTATTTTATTCTTTTGACTGTTATTAATTTTAACAGTAAAAAAAAATTGCATATAGTTTTGTGAAAAAATAGAATAGTTTGGGTTATTCTCTGTAAATCTGCTTTGAAACAATATTATTTTAATATTTATTTTAGGTATTTATTGTAAAATGCTTAGTGGGTAAACAAAAATACATCTGGTCATCTTAGTGGAAAAAAAGTAATTTATTGTGGAAAAAAAATCATATAATTTACTGTGAAATTGATGCAAAATAATTCTTAAATGAGAATGTTTGTAGTGGGTAAAAAAAATTCTGCCATCTTTACAGAAAGTGAAAAATTGTCATTTATTGTGAATATGAAATAAATTTGCCATTTATTGTGAAACTGTTAAACAAATAAATCTGAAATTAATTTTTTTTCTCTAACAGTAAGATAAAAAAAAGTTCTCTCAGCTTAGAAGACAGTAAAAATTTGTCAGATAATATTTTAATAATGTGTTTTGCCTTCAGAACAAATGTACTATGAAAAATCCAATTCATATTCTGAAATAATATTTTATTATTGTTGTTTTAGCTTTGGTATTTAGCATTGCTTTAAAAAATGAAAAACCCTTACAGAAAAGTTGCATGGCTAACTTTGGTCCGGTTTCAAAGACAGGGCTTAGATTAAGCCAGGATTAGGCATTAGTTCAATTAGGGCATTTAAGTAGCTTTTATAAACGTTCCTTAGTTAAAAAAAAACATTACTGGTGAGCATCTTGAGACAAAACAATCCCACTGACATATTTTAAGATATGCCAGTGCATGTTGCTTTCAGTTAAAACAGCTCAAACATGCATTTTAGTCTGGGACTAGCATAAGCCTTGTCTGTGAAACCAGGTGTTTATAAGGCCCATTACAAGTGTTATGTTTTTTAAGATGGCGCATCGAGTTTGAGTCCAACTTTTAAAAATGCATTGGAAAACTACTGCATTTAGTTTCGTTTGTTTTTGGCTCAGTGGATCCAAATCTTGGTTTCAAAGGCCCCCCATCACTGCACAATGTATCTCTTTATTCTAACACACCTGACTCAACTCATCGGCTCATTAGTAGTTTTCCACATCCTTATAAATACATCAGCCCTGCTCCAGCCCTTTTGAACTCAAGGCACTGGATTTCAGACCTGACTGAACAGGACTAACAGATTCATCTTGACACAAGAACTCAGAGAGAGGGCAGAGGTTAAGACAGCACACAGTATGCTCTCTCTTTCTCTCTCTCTCTTACATACGCACACTGAGCTGAATATTATTAATGAACATAAGCACTGACAAAAAGAGAGGGTGAGGGTTAAAATAACACTCAGTGCCAGCAAACTGACTGTGAGAGAACATGAATCCTGACAGCACCTGGAAACAAGAGAGAAGAGGGAGAGAGAGGGAAGAAATGACAGAGGAGGAGTAATAGAATGGTTTATAGAAGTGTTTCCCAATCTTTTTTTTGTCTTATATACTCCAACAGCCTTATATGTACGTTTTTTAACTGCATTCAGCTTGATACTGTTTCAACTGGCTAAGACATTAGAAATAAAAACAATATATTATAATTTACAGAGACCCACACATGACATGCAAGAGAAAAAAATATACCACAATATGCCACAAATTAAGAATTTTAAATTCCCTTATTTTAGTTAAATCATGTCTACTATAACTAAATTAAAATGGGGGAATGAATTAGTACAACATGGCCACGATTTACTAAAACAAGGGAACAAATGAATAACTGTGGGGAAAAAAAAAATCTTAATTCATGGCCACGATTGAACTAAAACGATGGAACAATTTCTTAATTTGCTGTATTTTATTATATATTTTTCCCACGTCATGTGCAGGGCTCCATAATATTTTTTTCTATTTGAATCTTTTAATAAATTACAATTTCTGTTATATACACTATACTGTTCATAAGTTTAGGGTTGGTACATTTACTTGATCAAAAATAGAGTAATATTGCAAAATATTAACTTTCATTTATTTATTTTTTATTATATTTTAAAATATAATTTATTCCTAAGCTGAATTTTCATCATCATTATTCCAGTCTTCGGTGTCACATGATCCTTCAGAAATCATTTGAATATGCTGATTTGCTGCTTAAGAAACATTTCTTATTATTATCAATGTTGAAAACAGTTTGTAGAAACAATACTACATTTTTTCATGATTCTTTGATGAAAAGATCATTAAAAATAACAGCATTTATTTAAAAATGAAATATTTTGTAGCATTATAAATGTCATTACTGTCACTTTAATCGATTTAATGCATACTTGCTGAATAAAAGTAGTTTCTTTAAAACAAATAATCTTACTGACCCAAAACTTTTGAATGGTAGTGTAAGTTTAATGAAGCAAAATCAAAATCTTTTCAAGTACACCCTGAGGTACGCGTATCCTTGGTTGGGAATCACTGTAGTGCCAAACAACAACAACATTAAGACATGAAACCTAGTGGGGAAAGAGAGTGAGAGAGTGTGCTTTCTGTGTAAACAGATTGATTTAATCCTCAGAAAGACAGATAGTAGAGTTAAAGAAACCTGGAATGAGTGCACTTCATAAATGGGTGGACAGGTGGATCAATTGACTGAAAAATAGAATGGATGGATGGATGAAATGATGAGTTGATGGATGTATGATGGAATGATGGATGGATAGAGGTCGATACCTGTTGAGCAGCAGACATACACTCTTAATCTCAGGCAGCTCCGCCCATGGTGATGAGTGGGTGTGGCTAAAAACAGGAAAATGTCAATCATTCTGTCAGTCATCAGAAATACTGTAATATTCTGTAATATTGTCTGTAATATTGAACACAGAAAAGCTGTAAATAAGTCATATAAGAATCTAGTATCTAAAAAGAAGCTTGTACTGGTACCTTATATGACAGTGCAAGCATAAGGTCCTACAGATACAGTAGAGTGTATAGTGCGAGCATTGTGTATGTACAAATATAATAGTGTGTATATGTGGATTATTATGCACTTATACATACAGTAATATAAATAAGCCGATTTATGAACTTTATAGTTATGAATATAATACATATAAATACAATGATTTATTTTATTATTTGAAAATCAACATATATTAAAGGCAGGGCAACAAATTTAAATTAATATTCACATAATATATACTTAATTGTTAAAAAAATAATATAGTAATGCAAAAAAAAAAAAAAAATTATATATATAAAATATATATATATATATAAAAAAAATACAAAAAACTTTTTTTAAGGAGATAATAATTTTGTATTTCTTTCTTTTTGATGGACATGTCCCGGACAGGTTGCCTGACATTCATAATGCAATAATGTAAATAGCTGTGTTACAAAAGACATGGAATTGTGTATAGCTGAGATAAAGCACACTATATACTCACAGATATAATAATACTCCTGCCCAACGTGGAACTCATAGCCGAGCGAGAAGGCGCTGTAGCGCTGAAATTTTTCAGAGAATTTGATTGGTGCGTGTGGGGCATGGGGGCGGTTACACTCCCAGCGTTTGAAGCCCAGCTGCGGATCACATGTACGGTAACCACGATAGCTGACCATGTAGAGCACGTACTGCTCGGCGACACCTCTCTGGCTGCTGTTGTAATGAGGACAGTAGATATCCAGATAGTCATTGACATTCACCTGCACCGTGTAGCCCTCCTTACGAAGTCTGATGACACAGAGAAACACACATATACATTTATAGTCAATTATTGCTCAAATAATGCTGGACATATTTGGCAGTTTTATCCATATACATAGACCAAGCTTGCAAAAAAAAATATCTCAGCATACAGTATAAGCAGCTGCAAAACAATTACCAATTTTCTATACTTAAAATAAGCAGTTGAAAGTTAAATTAATAAATAATATAATTAAATTAATAAAGGAAAGTGTATATTTGTGGTACTGTGACCAGTCACCAATCTTTCAACAGGGTTCCTACACATTTTCCATTTCAAAATTCCATACTTTTCCAGACTCAAATTTTCAAACCTCTCTGTAGATTTTTCAGACCATATTTAACATAAATGGTTTATACATCATTTTAAGCATTTTATTTGGTATATAGTACAGACATCTGTAAATATTTTTATTTTCTGAGTTTTTTTTTTAATAGATTTTCTTGAAGTGAACATGCACTAACATGCCGAGAAGAAGCCTTATAACCTGCATTTTTGCGTAATGAAAATGTGCTCCTTGAATTCATTCGTCGTGTTCGACAATCACTAAATGATCAAACTTTTGCCATAAAAATTGGGCAATGATAAATAGCCAAGCTGAATGTGAGAACAACTAGAAATGCCCTCAAATTTAGAATCAGTCAAGCACATCTGATTTAGAATAGCAAGAGGTCGGTGCAGCATATTTCACGTTCTTCCAAAATGAAAAGCAAAAAAAATCGTTTTTTCAGCCCCTGTGACCTTTCCTATAGAGGAAATGATCCAGTAATCTGAGTGGAGCTCATTCACGTTTTATAGATTATATATCTAGCTACATTTACAGTATATCATTACACATCAGGGCAAAGCAGGTAGTTGTTTTATAAATCATCATTACACTCTTGACTATGTGGTTTATGGGGACTCTCCATAGGCATAATGGTTTTTATACTGTTCAAACTGTATATTCTGTCCCCCCTACACTAACCCTACCCCTAAACCTTCCCATTACACAAAACGTTCTGCATTTTTTGAATTTCAAAAAACACTGATAGTATGTTTTTCAGCCATGTTTACGTTGTAATACCCATGTCATTATACACATTTGTCCTCATAAACCACATAGGGTATACCTGTGTACACACACACACACACACACCCACACAGAGGTCTTTCCTTTTCCTTCAAGGTTAAAGGAGGACAAATAAGTTTTCACATGATGATGGATGCATTTTCTTCGGCTGCAGTTCAGGCAGAATCAGTGCAAGTTTGTATCAGACATTTGCATTTCGGGGGAAGCTCCCTCGGGCCTGAGAGATAGAATGAAGGTGAGCATGAAGAAGGGAGAGACGAGTGATGGCTGTGTTGGGACCTGTAGTAATATATTGTTCTACCGCTCCAGTGCGCAGCTGTATTTACAATGAGTCTTACCATTCCAAGGCAGAATCTGATGAAAGCGCGCGTAACGCAACGTATATAAACAGCTCTCGCGGGACGAGTCTTGGCCTACTGCAGGTTGGAAAAGTTGCACCGCAAGTGTCAGAATTCAAAACACCAGCGTGGTCCCTTCTTCACGGCACTCGTCAATGTCACACCAGCAAACGCCGAGAGGACAGAGTGAAACTCAGCGGGCTCTCAATGATGGGAGGTTGCCATAATAACGACTGACCAGCAGGTGTCAGTATTTAGATGCGCAAATATCAATTTCTTTTTCTCGGTTCTAGGGCACTTCTCCTGGGAGATTATTATTCAATTATTAAATGAAGATCAAAAAAGCTGCATTAACGCCTCTCCCCCTTCACACTCGTCTCTAATCCTCATTCACTCATTCCTCTCATTCTATTCCTCCGTCTCACTTTTGACTTTTAAATGCAAATGATGGTGTGTAAACGCAATGGTTGCTTTTTGTCTGCAGTAGGCTATAGGCTATCACGCCACACCCCTCTACACACATTCATTCATTCATACACCATGTGCAAAACGGAAAGGAAACCTAAACGGGAAAAAGTCAAGATTTTATTGCAGTAATATGGTAGTCTTTTCGATAAAAGATAGGCTAAAATAATTAACCATAATAACCTGTAGCCTAGCCTATAAAACAAAACTGTAATGATATGTGACTCTTCCGGAAATCCGGAGGCCGTCACACTTTTTACTCTTTTTATATTTCTATAGGCTTAATTTTGAAAGAAAATGTCTATATGTGGGCAAAAACTTCCGCACACATCTTTTGAGCGTTTCCAATCTTAAAGGCCAAATAAAGATAAGCTACAGTTCATTGAATAAATGTTGACCAATAGTAGGGCATGTCGTTCGTTACAGCATATAGGCCTAGACCTTATTCAGGTTAGACACCATTAATTTAACAAAGATGAAAACGTATAGACTACATAGACGTAGCCTATATGTTACATTCTTTATGGCACGCACGGTATGGTCCAAGATCACGTAATTTTCACAACTCTTAAAACTGTTTTAGAGTTTTTGTCTACTGAAAGTTTAAAAAAAAATGTTAGAAGAAAACAGTAGCCTACAATCCATTGAGTGCACTGTAGGCTTTTTCCTCACAGCCTCGTTTTCATTACTGTCAAAAACTAAATAGGACTAAGGTCTATTGAGTCACAATGAAATCTTGAGTAAGTTGTCACAACGAAATCTGCCGTTATTACTGAGCAAAATTCAATAATAAAGTAAAATAAAAATAATTATTAAACAAAACAATTCATTAAATAGCAAAAATGTAAAAGGTAAATGTAAAACAGGCCTATATGATCATAACCATTGTTTTCGCCAATAAATATTGTAATCAGTTTAAAATATAATTAAATACATGTTTAAGATTTAAAAGACGTCAGCTTGCCTTGTCTTGAATTTTTCAAAAGGATTTATTTTCTTCAAAAGGATTTATTTTTTCGTTCAATTAAAATCTACTCTTATAGCCTACCTTTGACATTGCCCATATATAATGCCAGTTTTGGTTTGTTTTTGTTTTTTAAGAAAAGAAAAGAAAAGAAAAAGAGAAAGAGTGACTGACAGGACGAGCCAAATTTGAATGCGTGTGTAGGCCTATGTCAGATTTCATATATCTACTTTTGTATTTCAAGGATAAAGCACACAAAAGAAGCCTTTCAAAATGACTGCTAAAACAAAAGGCTTTTTTGTCTTTCATTACAAACTTATTTGCAGTGCAGGAATGATGACAGTAAAGTCAGAGGTGGAAGACTGATGGAAGGGAATCTGCAGTTGTTATGTCCACGAGGGGGCGATGAAGAGAAGAAACGTTAACCCCACTGTGGGAGATTTCAAATCATTAAAAAACGATCCTGGAGTATTTAAAATAGGCTGGCACACATTTTCTCCACAGCTCAGAAGAGTAACCCCTATGTCTACAAGAGCAAATCATTATTAGCTAACATTTGAAAGAACACACACACAAGATTTACATGATTACATATGTGTGTACAGGCTGTATGGTTTGTGTGGGTCCAAGATGCAAGATGCTGGGCTGGGCAGCAGGTCAGAGCAAGATCAAGACTCAGTGGATCAATGTCACTATGGGAGAGAGACAAAGACAGAGGCCAAAGCTTCTACAAGAGAACAAAAGCCAAGAAAACCAATAATACCATCTGAAACAACTGCCTATATAAGCGTTTTAGTTCGCTTCATTAATCAAATGTTGCAAGTACACCAAGAAATCCCTTTATTACAGTCAATTTCTTGTTTTTGGACACTAATTAAAATCCTCATCCTTTCCATGTAGAACTTGAGTAAGATGCACATTTCTCATAGTTACACATGTGCAGAATGATTGTGCCTACAGAGCATATCTGTAATGAGAGAGAGCGAGAGAGAGAGAGAGAGATGGCAGAGCTGAATCAGCACCACAGGAGAAACAGCAGCTCTCTTCTCTTCCCTAGTTGTTCTTTTCTGTTCTTCTAATTAACCCCCTCAAACCATTTAATTAAAGGAGAGCATCTGTCCTGCGAACAGTTGACAAAACACATGTGAGGTGTGTTAATACACAAACGCACAAACGCACATGCTGCATTCTATAAAGGAAACCTGCAGGTCCACTGATGACTGTGGACTAAAAGTAAGAGTGTTTAGTGAACATACAGACTTCTGCATCGAGTCAGTTAAGCAATAGGGCCTATCACATGAACAAGAGGGCTGGTGTTCCGAATATCATGCAATTCGTCTGCAGGTAATCACAGCTGCGGTGATATTCAGACCAACAGGGTGATTTTATACAACAGTTAAATAAACAAAATGTTCATATTATGTAACATTTAAGACACAATGTCAGTTACCTTGTCTAATTTTGCTCCGTGAATGAAAAGTTCCAAACAAAGCCAAAACATTTTGCATCTCCGAGCAGCACGCATGTGTTCATTTACTTGAGTAAATGATTCAATGACTCACTCTCTTTAGAATCAATTGTTTGTGTAAACGATTCAATGACTCAATTGTTACAATCCTGAATGAATCAGTGTTTTTGAACGAATTGCTTAAAGTCACTGCGTCCGAAAGCTTAGACAGCTGACTTTTTGCCTTGTTGCCCTATCAGGCAATAACTTTGAAGGCAGTGTTTGAGCACTGAGATACCTCACAAAACTTATTTTGGACAGACTTCTGAGGCAGCATAATGGTTTAATGATCTACAACAAAAAAGAGTAAGCTTTGATGATAACTAAGCAAATTTTTGATTACTACAAAGCTAATTTCTCGCTAATGACATCAAAAGTGGAAAACGTTGGTCAGAAACGTACATTTACACACAAACTGACCACCAACCACAACTTTCAGACGCCATCTTTAATTTTTAGCTCAACTGTCACGGAATGGAAAGCACAGTATTGTGGGATATCAGAGGCAGCGAAGGATATAGATGCTGCCTTCAAAAATCAATCAGATGAAGGTATCTCAGGAGACAAGAAAGAGGAAGTGAAGATAACATTGGAATGCGTCCTCCGAAGGCAGCATTTTTAAGCTTTCGTACGCAGTCAACAGCTCACTCACTTGTTATGTTCCTGAATGAATCATTGTTTTTGAACAATCTCTTGAGTAAATAATTCAATGGGCCCTATTTTAATGATCTGAGTGCATGGTCTGAAGCGCATGGCGCAGGTGCACTTAGGGCATGTCCGAATCCACTTATTCTAGTTTAACGACGGACAAAACAGTCGGTGCGCATGGTCCAATATAGTTGTACCTAGTCTCTTAATGAGTCATGGGTGCAACTTGCAATAAATCAATCAGAGTTTCATCTCTCTTTCCCTTTAAAAGCCAGTTGCGCTTACTCCATGGCAGATTCGCTATTTACATGGTGGAATTTGCGAGCGGAAAGGCTGAGCACTTTTCCAGAGAGGAATCCTTTTATTTTTAATATTTGGCATGTTTGTGTGCTGCTGCGCGTCCCTGTGTGTGTAATAAGAAGAGTGTATGCACGTTGTGCACCCGCCTATAGGCGCATATTTAAAATGCACCCTTTAAATAACACAAAAAATAATCCATTGACTTTAGACCAGGTTTTTGTTGGTCAATGGCGCAGTCGTTTTTAGTTGCCTCAAAATAGCAAGGCACCAACAATGCGCCTCAAACACACCTCGTTTTCAGACCAGCACACCCATGGCGAACAGATGGGCGCGAGTGCATTTGCTATTTAAACAACTTGGCGCTGGACATGAAAATGGTAACTGCATCAGGCTGAAACTAGCAAAAAACACTGGCGTTGCATTGCGCCGGCTGTATGATAGGGCCCATAGACTCAATCACTTGTTTAATTTCTTGAATGAATCAGTGTTTCTGAATGAATCTTGAGTAATTAGGTGTGTTCGACTTGAAGCGACGCTGTGCAGACCGATCGGTGTATGACATCAAAGCACTGCGAGAGCGATTTGAAAGCATATGGAGCCGTCTGCTCTCTAATCTCTCTCGTTGTACTTTGATGTCATACACTGATTGGTCAGTGCAGTGCCACTTCAAGTCGAACACACCTAATGATTCAGCGACTCACTCACTTGTTACATTCCTGAATGAATCAGGGTTTTTAAACAAATCCCTTAAGAAAATGATTTAATGATTCACTCATAAAGACTTTTCACCTTTTGTCGCTACCTACTGGTGTAACAAAGAGACTTCCAGAAAGGTTCACTGAAAAAAAGCTTCACTAATGCACAGACTGACAGTCTGTCATGCATAGATTTTGAGTGTATTTTTACAGGAGTTTTAAATTATTATTTAAATGGTTTTAATTGAAGAGTTCAGATGCAAAAGCTGCTAAACGCCACCTCCGTCAAAAATTAGATAATGATATTGAGCGAATGCTCTCCACACATAGTATACGATCATCAAATACTTTCCCTTCAAATCCGCTAAATCCCAGCGTCAGGCCATTCTAAAATACCGGTTTGTTGGCAGAAACCGCTAAACGGCATTTGGCTTTGTCAGCAAAATCCTCTAAGACCTCAGAAACCAATCAGAAGATGCGAATCGAATCACATGATTTCAAGATGAATAACGGTGTGCGTATGAGCCGGCTTTCAATTGCTGAGCTGCAATTGATCATGCTTTATCATGTTTTGTCCATCATTAAAGTGGCAATAACAGGATTTCTCGAGTAGCAAGTAATCGGAACAGTGTGTTGCTGTAAAACTCTGACAGAAACGGACATGGCAGTCACTTGCATCACAGCTCTCCCTACTGTGTGGATCAGTTTCTTCATTGTTACATTTTGAATTCAGCTTTCATCATTTGCAATGTTTCCAGTTGCATCTTTAGTGATTTTCCAACTGTTTACTATGTCTTGTTGTCCAAAGAGGTGGACTTAGAGGTTTCTGCAAAAAAAGCACACATGGATTTAGCTGGTTTTGCAGCAAAAGACAGTTGAATTGGTTAAATACCAATGAATTGACTAAAGTGACATTTCTGAAAATAAGGCATTTCAATAACTGACTAATAACTTTCATTGTCATTAAAGTGAATTTACTGAACCCAAACATAGGAGCCTGATAAAAAAACGCTCATTTAAAAGAAAACATGTCAGATGGACTTCAATTGTTCTTTATTCCATTTTCCTACAAAAAAAGCTGTGCATATTAGGCCTGCATTTAACCTGCATGTTTTTTTTGTCATGTCTTATCTATAAAGAGGAGCCAAGAGCCTCAAAAAACAGGTGAATGACTCCCCTGATAGTATTTAGTCCTCCATCTCCATTTTGTGTTTCCCATCTAATTATTTAGTCAATCCCTCTACTCATTTTGTTCCTCTCTCTCTTTCTTTTTTTTTTACTCATCCTTTATTTCCTCCTCTACAGCGGTAAATTATTGAAAGGTTATTAAATTCAGAGGCATCATAGAGCCACTGCTGCCAGCTCACACACACACACACACATGCATGTGGTTGCAAACGTGCCAAATGCCACCCCAATAAAATTAATACTCCATCCACTCTCTGCAGCCAAACAGACGTTTACTATTCACTGGGATCAGAGACGGTTTTTAATCAATCAAACTTTCTCGTAATCAGTGTTTCAGCCGGGAGAGAAGGAAGAGTGTGTGTTTGGTTTTAAATCTGCTAAGGAATTGATATGTGTCGGTGGGGGAGAGTTCAGCCGCTGTTACCTGCTCTCAAGGCCGACCTCATCACCGCTCCCCTCACATCAGCAGAGAGTGTGTGTGTGTGTGTGTGTGTGTGTGTGTGTGTGTGTGTGTGTGTGTGTGTGTGAGAGCGTAAATCACACACACCTCCACTCACTTCCCCTCGTTTCAAAGCCCATTTGCCACAGGCAATTAGAAACCAACCAATCTCTTGCTCTCTCTCACTTTAACTCCTCTCTGCGGCTCATTCTCGATGTCTCACTCCTTTCTGCCGTTCTCCCTTCCTCTTCTCTGACTCTTTATCGATGCAGTCGCTCACTGTCACAGCACTGATGGCGAGTTTTAGCCTTCTGAACTGTACTAATCCAACAAATAAATTCACTCTCACTCACACGCACACAAAGTGCCACTTTCTGACGTTGGTCGATAGTATGTGAAGTTTTAAGTCAACCCAGGAGAGTCTGTTTATTAAACAGAGGGTGCAGATATGATTTTCAATACACACAATAATTCATCCCTTTCAATATATCAGTTCAGCCTAGCCATTTTCGATTTTCTTCTTAGTCACCTCTACACAGACACCGGCCTCACACACACACTCACTGGTCCTCACTTTACGGTTTATTACCCCCTTTCTTCTGAACAATGAGGATATGACTCTCTCACTCTCCTCTGCATCTTTCCTTCCTTCCCTCGCTCTCTTTATTGCAAGTTCAAGTAAGTTTACAGAACACAGCTCCCCTCTGAGCAATGAAAAGCAGAATATATATGTCTGTTGGGCCTTGTTTCTTTGTGTGTGTGGGCACGTCTCTGTTTATTCTTGTATGTTATTATTATATGTTATTATATTAGCTGTGGGCAGTTGATCTCCCATCATGCACCTGGAAAGCAAAGCTTTTAATGTAAATGATTGCTCAATTGTTTAACAGTATTTAACTTTGGGATTAGCTCTAATTCTTGGGATCTCATAGATACGTAAATGCCACATTCGACCGCTCCAGACATGTTGACGCATCCACCATCTTTGAACGGTTAACATTATGCTGTTCATCCTCACACTAACAAATCAATGAATTTTCATTGAAAATTATAAATTCCAGATGACATGGGATAACCTTTCAGAGGTAAGAATGTGCTGGTTTGTGTTTTTATGTATAACTCAATATGCAATATCCATATGCAGAATTATCACTGTAATGATGAACTAAATATTGTGAAACTCATCTGCTAATGCTATGCAGATATAGATATTCATGCATGTGAATAAGTAGGTTGCAGATCCACAGTCAACTTGCTCTCGAGTGGCCACGGACTGGATTTGACCATTCCAATATGGCAGACAGCTTACGTATAGCAGCCCGTAGAAACAGACACTAATTATCTCTCTCTCTCTCTCTCTCTCTCTCTCTCTCTCTCTCTCTCTCTCTCTCTCTCTCTCTCTCACACACACACATATATATATATATATATAGTGTCTATTTACCACATGTGTTGTAATTGCCTAGTCGCTATCTGTCCTGCTGTATGAGGCTGTCTTAAATTTGCTGATTTTGATTAAGCTTAGTTGGGCACATCGAGTAACATCCAGTAACCGGCCATTTTGTCAGTAGCCTTGGTTCCAGAAGTGTTTTCCCATCGATTGTTTTCCATAGGGATTTTATAAAACTCTTCAATAAAAAGTTCTAGGCCATGAATAAAACCACCCCCCAGCTCCAAGATGAATCACAACATCACAACATTTAATTCAAAGATAAAAAGTGTATGAAAGTATAAAAAGCTAAAAAAAAAGTGAAATAACGTGTTTTTATAAGGGAATGAGTGAAACATACACTGTAAACCCTAATGCTCAAATGAATTAATTGGTTTGAGTAGAGCCAACTCAAATTAAACAAATTAGGTCAAACAAATGAACTTTTATGAGTATTTAGAACTTTCTTTTTCTTTTGAGTTGATCAAAACTGACACATTTTAAGTAATCTGAATTGTTTCATTGTTTTGAGTTTTATGAACTTGTTTCTTTTAATTTAGACTTAACTTAAATTTAACCGAAACTGGGCTGGGATTTCTATTTCCCAGCGTGCTTTGCCATGACACTTAAAAGCAACAGTAAATGCCAAAAATAAGTGTTAATTATGTTTTTTTGTGCAAGATTTAAAAAATGTAAGGGCAACTGATTTCCTCAATTTTTGTCGGGTTTACAGTGTATCTAAGGATGGTACAATATAGCACTATTGATTTTAAATTCATTGGATCTGTGTATAAATAATATATTAAATTTTTTAGCAAAATTTGCAAAACATAAAAAAGAAATTAATACTTTTATTCACAAAGGACATATTAATTTGATCAAAAGTGACAACAAATACATTACAAAATACTTTGATATCAAATAAGTGCTGTTCTTTTTAACTTTCTATTCATCAATTTTTAATTGAATCCTGAAGAGAAAAAAAAGGTTTTCACAAATATATTTAGCAGCACAACTGTTTTCAACATTCATAATAAGAAATGATTCTTGAGCACAAATTCAGCATATTCAATAGAGCCCCTAAAGGGACATGGTGATGGAAAAAAAAATATGAGATGGGAGGAAAAATTATGTCAATGTTTTTGCGTTCTCTCAAAAAATTTCTCAGGGGAAAATGCAAAAATGTTGCGAGAGAACGCAAAAGCATTGAAATATTTTTTCCCCCTCCCATCTCATAGTTTTTCCATCACCATGTCCCTTTAGGGACTCCGTAAATTCCGAATGATTTCTAAATGTGACATCGTTTAGAAGACTGGAGTAATAACTGCTGAAAATTTAGCTCAGCTTTAAATATAATTTTTTTTAGAAATTAAAATTAAATCATGCTGTCTGATTGCTTCAGCAGAGCATACAACTCTAATAACCCTGGAGCTTATTACATGTGAATGTTTTGAAAGGTTTCAAAATATTTCTACAGAACCATGGCAAATGAATTGAATTTGTAGTTACTGAATTTGACTGGTGCACTAACTCTATTCCTGACTTTCAATTACTATAGACCCACAATATTGTTATATAATGTCATAGCCAGAGTGGCAAGATAAGATATTTGCCAAATATACGGATCACAGACTACATACTAAACTTCATTAATATCAAATCCTACCGCTTTGCATTTATCTTTGTATGTTCTATCCCCAAAGATATAAATCAAATGTTTCTTCTAGACAACAGAGAGCAAATGGGAAAGTTTTCTAAAGTCTCCTGCTTCTCAGATCTTTCTCCAGAGAAAACGACTTGCAACCTCAGATGTGACTCCTCAAGCGTTTCAGAAGAGATCTTAATGTTCCAAACTGTGCTAAAATTTGCCAATATCCTCAAGGAAAAAATCTGAGATCTCAAATTTCTTATCAAATTCTTCCAAGACCAAATCATACAAGCTCTATCTACACTCTTTCTATTATAGCTCTATACTCTGTCAATGATGCTCCAATAAAATTGTAGGAGAATCACCTGAGACTAATTTGATACTTAAAGAGATAGTTGACCTAAAAATGAAAATTCTGTCATCATTTACTCACCCTCAAGTAGTTTCAAACCTGTATGACTTTCTTCTGTGGAACACAGAAAAAGAACATTTGGGAAATTTATCATTTTGTGTTCCAAAGAAAAAAGAACATCATACAGGTTTGGAATGACATGAAGTGAATTATGGAGGAAATTATGAATTTTTATATTAAGGTGATCTATCCCTTTAAATGAAACATACAGTATTTATGTCTCCTGAGCTATGAAAGAGCAACCTTTGAGCAAAAAAACATTTTTGCTCTGTTCCTTTGTTTGTTTGTTTTTTGCCCTAATAGTCTGGAGCTTTAAATGGATCTCTAAAACAATCTGTTAGACAGACAGAAAGGAAACAGGGACAGAGAGAGAGAGAGAGAGAGAGAGAGAGAGAGAGAGAGAGAGAGAGAGAGAGAGAGAAAAGAGAGAGAGACAAAGAGTGAAGCAGTGGTCTAAGCTCGGAGTTCCTTTCTAAAAGCATTTGAGTACAGGCCAAGTGTCATGAATTAAAATTGAATTAGCATTGACTGTGTGTGCGCGCGCGCGCATGTCTCAAAGAGATGGATGATGAATGACAGAGATGGATGGACACATTCAGGCGAGTGAAGGGGAGAAATTAAGGGATGAGGAAAAAGAGAAATGCAAATTAAAAAATGAACGACAGGAACAGAAGTGAGAAACTGGGACGGACAGACTAAGAGAGGTGAAACAGGACGTTGAACTAAAGAGGAGAAAGAGGACGTGTCCATCAGGCTTAAGTCCTAAACACACTCTAGGCCAGCGAGACTCAACTGGTTTAGCTTTAGAACCCACATTCTACCCAATACATTTGTTTACTTTTGTGTGATCATTAAAAAAATAATATTAACTTGATTTAACTGAATTTAATGAATCTCTTCAAATAATTAATCTTGTCATCCAATAATTCACAGAACAAAACATTGTGGTCAACTCAAACCCTGTTTATTCTCATTGCAAGTGAACAAGTATTCAATTTAGTGTGGATTGTATTTTCTTTTCTTGCAAGGGCCAATATTCCTGAAATATAAATATATTAACATATTTGTTTTAAAAATGTGGAAAAAAGCATAATAATATGCTAAATCAAATAAGTGGATTTTATATTGTTAATGTACTAATCAATTTTAGAGGGATGTTAAATAAGCCTGAAAAAAGAAAACACTTTCAATTAAACTCAAATGTATTATTAGTTAACTTTGAGAGTCCTGAATTATTATTATTTTTTTTTTTTTACAGATTTTCTGCTTTCATTTTAATTTTAGTTAAAGTTGTAGTAATTGTATTGAGTGCTTTTTTATTATATATAAATGATTA
This sequence comes from Coreius guichenoti, assembly GCA_039654105.1. Taxonomy (NCBI): domain Eukaryota; kingdom Metazoa; phylum Chordata; class Actinopteri; order Cypriniformes; family Gobionidae; genus Coreius; species Coreius guichenoti. The sequence continues at coordinate 27,398,910 of CM077176.1, read as the reverse complement.
ATAAATATTAACATTATACAATAACCATTACTATTAATAAATCATTATTATTATTACAATTACAGTTTATTTTATAATAAAATTATTGATAAATATTAACATTATACAACAACAATTAATATTTAATAATAAATTATATATTACTATTATTATTATTATTATTTCAGTTTATTTTTTTAACCTGTTACCAGCATTAAAAACAACCAAACAACTGAAGTGTTGAAATTATATATATATATATATATATATATATATATATTTTTTTTTTTTTTTTAAACAACCAAAACCAAGAGTTGCAAGGGCCAATATTCCTGAAATATAAATATATTAACATATTTTTCCACAATTTGTTTTAAAAATGTCGAAAAAAGCATAATAATATGCCAAATTAAATAACTGGATTTTATGTTTTTACGTCTATAAAGTTTAGTTTATTAAGCTTTATTTAGAGAAAGAGCCTTGGCAATTATCTGAAATAAAAAATAAGTTTCAGTTTATTATATTTTATTTTATTCCAAGAAATGTAAATGCTTTTGTTTAGTTTTAGTTTATTTAACAATAATAACACTGGGGTCCCGGACCGCAGTTTGCATAGAAGACTGTAAATTCTTATGTCAGTTCCTTTTGGGTTTCATCTTGCTGAGCAAGTTAGTTCAGATGTTTAAGGGTAACTTTGCTAATAACAACAACAACAACAACAACAACAACAACAGGGTTAACAGTATTTGAAGGCAACTCTATCACCACACATTTTGCATACTTGAGTCAAGCATATTGCTGGCCTTGGAGAGAAATAGTCATGTGAGGTATTGGGGACAATGGACAAAAGTTTGACTTAAATGACCATTAAGTATAATTAAATGACTGTATATAATCCAGATGCTGAGGACAAAAGCAACTTAAAAGGCAGAGCAAATAAATACACTCTTGAACTTGACAATTTCAGCTAATCTCCAACGCTCTCAGTCCCCTAAAAACGACAAACCTGCACACCTTTATCGAGCTGTAGTTTCAAGACAGTAACCTCTGACCCTCACATTGATCCAAACCGAACCCCACTAGCTCATCACATGTACGCACAGACGCACTCCCACCATGTGGCATGTTTACAGCCCTGGATATTGGTAGTTGGGAGGCTCTTATGGAGAATCAATACAGCGGTTAAGAAAAGAGCAGATTGGAGCAGTGTAATGGTCTCAAGTACTCACTCTAAAAGCGCTTTCTCCGAACCTGAGCCCACCCACTTACCCACACACACAGATGCAGGGCTGTCATTAAACTACATTTACACTCTCACTAACACTGTTTACACAGTTGGGACTCTGTCCACGAGTGGCTTTGAGCCGAACAGGATGTGGGGAGGAACATGTGAGCTGCAGCTGGTTCAGTATATGTTACAGTCCATTCCATGATCTCTTTCTGCCAGTCAGTGGCAGTAAATGGCACATAGGACTCTGCTGTAAGTGTGTTTGTGTTTCCATTAACCTCACTGCACTCTCTCCTCTCCCACACGTCTAATGTCTCCTCTCGCCAAAGATGTGAAAGTGTGCTGCAAAAAAAAAACGAGGAGGGATAGACAGTGTGTGTCTGTTTGTGTACGTCTTACTGATAAATATTTTAACGTGTCTTTTGCCCACCAAACAAAAGCTACACAAGAAACTCAAACAAGACAGACGAACCACTCTCCTTTGTTTCTTAGAGCTCACTTTTCTTCATTTTCGTTCTTTCCCCTGCTGAAAAAAAAACAGCTTAAGGTGATTTGCTGGTCATATTTGGTTTTTAATGGTCTCCCAGGCTAAAACCCCTCTAAAACCAGCAAACTGACAAGCCTAAGAGCAATAAACTAGCTTAGGCTGGTTTAAGCTCTTTTTTCATTAGGGTCTTGCTTGCTTTTTTCCCTAGTTTTCTTTGACTCTGTCCTCCATCTGTCTTGGTTTCACTTTTTTTATTTTATTTTGGGCTCTCTTGTAGACATCTCTCTCTGCTGTCTGTCTCTAGACTCATTCTCTATCCTTTACTCTCACTCACTTCTATTTCCTTTTTCCTCTTAATCTTGTGATTACTGTTGCCATATCATGTCAATACTCCACTACAGATGTTGGTGACATCTGTCAATCATTCTCTAATATATATACACACATACAGTGATTCTTCAATTGATGGAACTTTTCTGTACTCTATAACGATTTTATTGTGAGAATTTTTTTTCAGAACGTAATTTACAAAATTAGAAAAAATCCTTTCAATCACTCCAGAGTGAAATGCTATTTTTAAATGCTGGTAATTATTATTATTTTATAAAAAAATAACAACCAAAGTTTATTTGATAATAAAATTATTGATAAATATTAACATTATACAATAACTATTAACATTGAATAATACATTATTATTATTATTATTTCAGTTTATTTTTTAACCTGTTACCAGCATTAAAAAACAACCAAAGCCCAAGTGTTGAATTTAAAAAAAATAAATTAAAAAAAATAAATAAAATAATAATAATAATAATAACACAAATTATTATTATTATTATTGGTAGCGGCTTATAATATTATTATTTTTATTATTTTTTATTAAACAATAACAACCAAAACCAAGAGCTGAATTTAAAACAATACTACTACTACTACTACTACTACTACTACTAATAATAATAATAATAATAATAATAATAATAACAACAACAACAACAACAACAACAACAACAACAACAACAACAACAACAATAATAATAATAATAATATTTTTTATTATTATTATTTCACTTTATTTTATAATAAAATTATTAATAAATAATAACATAAAAATACAAATTATTATTATTATTATTGTTGTTATTATTAGTAGTAGTAGTATTGTTTTAAATTCAGCTCTTGGTTTTGGTTGTTATTGTTTAATAAAAAATAATACAAATAAAAATAATAATATTATAAGCCGCTATTATTATTTCAGGTTATTTCTTAACCTGTTACCAGCATTAAGAAAACAATCAAAGGCCAAGTGTTGAATTTAAATGATAAAAATTATATTTAGTTCAGATGGAAATAAGAGGTGACAGAGAGCAGATTGACAGTTTGAATTTTAGAAATGTCATTAATGTAAATTTTCAGATCATGATCTGAGAATAGATGTATTAGGTGTCATTTTAATTTAGATAGTCATTTTCCTTTTATAAATGAAAAGCTGACTGTTATCTAACGTCTTGTGTTAGCAAGTCCAATACTTTTACAATGTTTTCTCCCCAAAAAATGAAAAATGGCATTACCATCACACACAATATCAAAAATCCACTTCATCATACTAATATCCTCTTCAAGGTTGATGAAGGCCATAATCTAATCCTTAGTGGAGGACATACATAATGTTGAGGCAAAAGATTTTCTTTTGTATTTATTAGCAGAGGTTTATTACATCTGTAACTCAAGTATGATTTATGACTCGTGTAGATAATGAGGTCTAAAATACAGAAAAAGAGCTTATTCATACAAAATACTGAAACCGTACGCATACGCACAAACATTTCCCTCTCTATTTATTTTCCTCACTTTCCATTGTCAGCGGGCAGCCTTCCTCTTTCTCTGCTACAGGGGATGAAAATTTAATATCACAGAACAAGAGAGAGTGAGGACGAGAGAGAGAGACACTTTTCACAGTCCCTTTATAGTCCATTCCATTCAACAACAACAAAAAACCCCATCCTCTCCATGTACAACTCGAACAAGATCACATTCCTTATGGTAACGTGCAAACAAAGCCAACTGAGCGTATCTGTAGTAACACAGAGGAGAAAGAACGAGAGAAGGAAATAGATGCGCTAGAGATAAAGAAGCGATTCAGGAAAACTAATGAAGAGCTGATTTTGGCACAAAGGGGAAAAATAAAGACAAAACAGAGAAAGCGAGGAATACTGAGAGATAATGGGGAACACTGAATAAAAACGAGAAGCTTTACCTTATTACAAGAGATGCGATAAAGAGACTGCAAAAGAGTAAGAGAAACAGTCATTCACTCACGCTTGGAGGTGGGATACCGCCGTATGGTCGAGTTCACAGACACTTACAGCACACGAATAAACACACAGATTTTATACTTTATTATTTTTTTCTGTGCGCCTACAAACATGTTGTTTTGTTTTCACTCCTCCAGTATAAATCATACTTATCTTTCCCATCATGACACTTTTCTCACACAAAGAACACAAAGTTTTAATGCAATATGATGTACTTTAAAGGGATGCACAATATAGGAATACCATAATGGTTATTGCTTAATTTGTCTGTATATGTTTGTTTTTTTTTGTTGTTTTTTTACATTTTCTGTCTAACCGTCCCTTGAAAATTTAACTGCACTGTTAAATGTAATTTTTTAACAGATATCAAAATGAATATCCATTTTTCTACTGTACATTATAATGTACTTGTAACATTTTAGTGTTTTACTATTTTAGTTACTTAGACACAACTGTATGATTTTTGTACTAATTTTTTATTTTGTCAAACATTATGAAGACGATAAAATGTGGACAGTAATTGGGATTTTTCCATTCTACCAAATAAAAAAAATAATAAAAATAATTTTGAAAAGAGAACAAAACCCCTACGCATCCATGTACAGATAATAGCCTCTTTAATAATAGTATGAAATTTTAATATCTGCCATTTATTACATGAAAACTTGTATCTACTTATCTGACAGAATTTTAATATTGGTGCATCCCTTGTACTTTAATGTAATTACCATGGTGCATGAACATAGTGAACATTCAGTACAATGGTAAATCAAAGTACTATAGTATTACCACACTGTGCAAAGTGAAACTGTGCAGTTGCTACCTTTACACACTATTTTTATACTTGATAAAAGACCTTAGCTGGTGTAACCTAATGTAGTCAGGTGGATTCAACCCTTTTAAATAATATAAAACCAGTTCTTTTAGATGTGACCACATGAAGTACATTTTCTAAGTTACCTAATAACATATTCTTTACAGTGTGTCTATAGCACGGTGCTCTTTGTAAGGGTCATGTAATTCCTTTACCTTTTCTTTTATACAATCTGTCCCTTTCCTGTATCCTTGCTCTTTCTTCTATATTTCACTATCTTTGCCGTTATTTTTTCATTTTGTCCTTTCTTTCTCTCCCTCCCTCTGAGCTGTCACTGGGCCATATGTAAAATATCTGTTTTTCTCTGTGCATTTCTCATTTAACTCCCTCCTTATCTCCTTGGACTGACCCCTTCATCTCTCCCAGCCTCCCTTTCTCGTTTTCTCTCGATCTGTTTCTCTGTCATCAGCTCCCTCCCTCTCTTGGCTGCTTTCTATCTTTGTCTGTCCCTCCCTCTGTCTGTCGCAAAGCCTGATTTGTAGCAAAACCGATGCAACCAATTTTCAGTGTTTTATCAAATTTGAAAAACATACTTTGTTATTTTGACAAATACAAAATCTGGAATCTACTCTACTTCGATTCCCAACATTCCAACATGTTAAAATAGGGATTAAAGGTGAAGAAGTTTTAAAGTGTGGTCGCTGTGAAAATTGACCAGGAGAGAAACAAGAGATTGTTCCAACTCAGTCTCACTGGAAAAACGTGCTTGTGGCAACATTTTTGCAAAATTATAGTACATACCTTATTGCAAGTGTTGCAACACGTATCAGAAGTGAGTGGCACTAAAATCATCCAAAAAAGATGAACATGAATCTGCCAATGATTAATTAAGTTGGTTGTTGTAGGTATCGCAGGAGTTCGGAGATGAAATGTCGAGTGAGTGGCGCTAAATGGTTAACGCTCTATCACATTTGAAAATAATGTACCACCTACCCTAAACTGACAGTGTTAAAGGGTTAGAACGCCGGCTCATGATTGGCCGATGCTGTTCATGTGAGCACCTTGACCCATGCGTGTGATGCTGGCGCAGGAGCTGGCCAATAATGAGCCAGCGTTCTGATGTAGAACCTGGAAGCTACGTGAATAGCGTAGGAGAATAACGGTGAAGAGACAAGATTGTTGAAGAAGTTTTGTTGAAGTTTTTTTTGCACACAAAAACTATTTTCGTCGCTTCATAATATTAAGGTTGAACCACTGTAGTCACTTGGACTATTTTAACGATGTCTTTATACCTTTCCGGGCCTTGAAAGTTGCAATGACGTTGCTGCCTATGGCTGGTTCAGAAACCTCTTAATTTGTGTTCCGAAGATGAACGAAGGTCTTACGGGTTTGGAATGACATAAGGGTGAGTAATTAATGACAGAATTTTTGGGTGAACCTTTAACAAAAGCAAACCTGAGACCAAAAAAAAAAAGCATTTGCTGAAGCAACTATGGCATTTTAGCTGCTTCTACAAGTCCTTGAGCTCTTTTATCATGACTTGTGTTTCATGGGACTCCAAGGGCAAAGCTGTACCAGATGAGCCACCGAGCAACTTTGCTAGGTCAGAAAAGCCATACATATGGAGCTGGTTATGTGATGCAAACGTGACAAAATCAAATCATGCACTATGGTAAAAGGTGTTTTAAAGTCATAAGTCATAACATAGTATTGTGCAAGGAACCAGAGGCGCAATCACTTGCATTTTTTCCTGACAACAGCGGAAACAACTTAAAATGCTCTATAATTTTTGGTCATACATCATTCGAAACTGTAAAGGGTCTACTTTATTTGTGTAAACTCACTGTAACAAGAAAACCTTGTGCCTTGTAAAATAAAGAAAACAAACAGGATGTGCTTTCTGCCGTCTCGATCTCTGTGAATTTAAGCGCGTCACAAAAATAAACCAAAACTCAGTGTATACTTGCCTCACAGACATGAGAAATATATCTATAGAAAGCTTGAAATGTCAAGCGATTGTCAACCAATTCAAGTAAAAAACGAATATTCTCAGATTATGTAATCTGTATGAAACGTGCATATAGGCACGTCCACTACTGCGGAGATGACGAGTCAGTCAAGTAAAGGCTCATTATTATGATTTATATGGCTTATTAATATACACGTGCGATTAGTCGACTAATCGCTTAAATGAACGACTACTAGTCGCCTAGAAAAATCTTTATTCGAGGCCAGCCCTAAAATCAGTTGACCAGGAGTGTCACAAGACCACAGTGTGACAGGTCTTTTTTCGCATTGCTAGAGAAAATAAAGAGAAAATAACAAGAACACAGCGCTTGGAAAGAGCATAAAAGCTCTTCATCTCAAATGTCACATTAAAAATGTCAAGCATTACAACGTTTTACTGACGCATAAAAATAGAGCATGATTGAAAATGTACAACCTAGTCAGTCAAAGTGACAGATAATGATTCTACCAATCTTGATACACAACATCACAGGAACTCACACAGAAACTCTCGCTAAATCCCCTTCAAACATTCTGTCTCACAGTATCCCGTTTCTATTTCCGTCTCTATTACAGTCGTGTGACAGAACGCTCACTTTACCACAGAGAGGAGAGAGTCTGTGGTAATTAACTCTAATTAGAATAGCTCCCCTAACAATACAGTTCCCTTTCAGAGAAAGAGCGAGTGTGTACATGGGCAGGAAAAGCGGGGAAGCTGTTGATGTGTGTCCGGAGGTCATTTCAAACTTCATCTCCTGAGGTGGAAAACTGCCCTTTGTGTTAAAGTGAGGCTGAGTATGTGGGTGTCTGGAGGATGGATTTTCTCCAAATGTCCAGACTTCCTTTGTCGTAAATAATTCCAGACTGCAATCTATCATAAATAGATTTGGTGCAGCAGAGGACAACTCTCACTTATATTGGGTAAAGGAAAGGAGACATTGAGCTGAGGTCATTTCCTTTCTCAGCCATCTTTTATGGCCCATGGGTGAGTCACCTCTGTGACACAATTTGGTTTGGCCTTTAATGTTATCCCGTAGTTCTCTTAAAGAGATAGTTCATGCAAAAATGAAAATTCTGTGATCATTTACTCACCAAAAGAATGACTTTCTTTTTTCTGCAGAACACAAAAGAAGATATTTTGAAGAATGTTGGGAACATCACTTACTAATTTTTTTTGTCATTCATTTGCTCATTTTTATAATTTATCGTCATCTGCTTCTTTTGAAGAATGTCTTCTCTTGTTTTTGCACCCCATTGACTTTCATTGAATGGACAAAAACAGTTTGTCTAAAAATCCACAGAAGTTTATGTTCCACAGAAGAAAGTCATGCAGGATGGAAAGAGTAAGGCTGAGGCTGAGTAAATGATGACAAATTTTTCATTTTTGGGTTGGCTTTAAAGATTGTTATATAGTAACCAGGGCTTGACATTAACTTTTTTGCTCACCAGCCACTGTGGCTAGTGGTTTTCCAAAGCCATATAGGCTAGATATTTTAATATCTCATAATTTGGCAACAGGTATATTAGGCTGCTGTCACTTTAAGACTTGACGCATGGATCCAATATACTGTTACACAAGCATTTCTTTCTCAACTCTGTTTACGTTCACTTAAAACATAACTGTGTTTAAGTACAATAAGGCAGCGAAAACAAACTCAAGATGGCTTTATGTGTGCGCACTTTGTTAATGTCAAGCGCTGATAGTAACCTAATACAACAAACAAGACTTTAACACCATTGTCATTTCCCAAATCATTCACTTGTTCACTCTACCCTACAGCAGTGCTTCATTTATAAATGAATAACTGCCGGATCCAAAACAACAATTACAAGGCTCTGTGACCGACCCTGACCATACAACTTCAGTTTTCCCGGTATTGTGCCGAATTCTAACCCCCTCCAGATTATTACTCCCCCTATGTCCCCAATATGTGTAGGTTTAGGATTAGGTGTAGGGGTGGAGTTAGGATAGGGGGTGAGGTTAGGATTAGGCAATCAGGATTCAGAGGTTTCAGTGAGGGGGGTAATAATTTATCAGGTATTCCGAATACCCGAACATACAACGACGTCACTAAATGGTGATAGCACAACTACATAAGAGCATCATTCACAAGTTTCTGCACGACCTATACAGCCTGTATCATTCTGTCACGTATAGCTACATTGAGATCAAATATCATTCAGTTGATCAGTGATACTCTCTCTCTTCAACAATGTCACCACTTCATTACATTGATTTCTGACTGACCTAACTCCAGTTGCTTGTGTTTCCCGTATTAGCAGAATTGTCCAGGGGTGCAGTTCTATCTTCTCGGGATCTCTTTTGATCAGAAACACCATCAGCTTTACTCGCGGATATGACTAATGAAAATATGCTTGACCCTCTTTTTGACATTTCGGCGATATTAATGAAATTTTAAAGGTGCCCTAGAATGAGTTGAAACAATATTTTAAATTGTTCTCTGATATCTACATAGAGGGTATGTGGCTTATTTAAGGGCAAAAACTGTCCAGATACGGTTTTACATGTCCATTTACAACCCTAGAAATTGTCCCTAGAATGAAATGGTCTGTTTTTGCCTTATTTGGAAGGGTCATGAATAATAATGTGGAGTTCTGCTCTGATTGGCTGTTTCACTGCGCGGCCTATTTCAGTAGTTCACAGTGACAGCAAACACATCTCTACTGGCCGGTATGACAATGGAGAGATTAGGCATCCAATTTTATATGTTTGAGCCTGTTTCTGAGGAAGATGCAGATTTTGAGGAACAACTAATTGTTTTGAGATTGGAAATGGACGCTTCTGAGTGGTAAGTTTAGTCTTTATTTTCAGTAAGAACCTGCAACCTGCAACTAGAACTTCAGCCTAAACATTAACTAGCATATAGCATTCACTTTACACGTTAACTCATAACGTCAGCAGTCACAACTTTGTTTTTAGCATTGTAAAAACATTTTAATTATTGTAATGTGCCACCGTATGATTTTACAACGATAGCTTCTTCACTTTGACTCACGAACTCTAAACAGTGGGCTTGAGCCCCTGCCCCTTTGAAAGTGAAACTGAAAGTGCCCTTTTCGATCGCACCGCAGTGCCCCCGCGAACGCGATTTCTAATTTCTACCGGAGGCGATTTAACCAACCGAACGCGATTTCTACCGAGGGGGACGACAGTCAACTAGTGGATAAAATCACTACTTACTGCTTGCAGGAATATAGTTGGAATTGCCCCCTTCTTCAGTATCAGACGCTGAGCAAAGCCTGCTTGATATTGTCTCAGGTTAGAAAAACTGTCCGTGGTGAAATGGGCCGAGCAAACTAACAACTTTGAATTAAATTGTTGCGGTATCCGGTTATAGATAAACATCAACCATGCCTGTTGACAGTTTTGTTCTGTGGGAAGGGTATGAAAAGTCCTCACATCCCCTGCACAGCCTGGGACATAACATTTATTTCCATGATCTGCCATTCTCGCTTGACGCTTGTTTCTTCACAGTACCTGCAGAACTTCCGATGATTCGGCCGTGCAGTTCCGCCTGGCCTAGAACATGGGCTGGCATATGCAAATGTTGGGGGCATACATATTAATGATCCCGACTGTTGCATCACAGTCGGTGTTATGTTGAGATTTGCCTATTTTTCCGTGGTGTTTTTCACGCACGAGATTTACATATGAAGGAGGAAGCAGTTGTGTTTGAGACTCACTGTATGTGATTTCCATGTACTGAACTCTTGTTATTCAACTATGCCAAGGTTAATTAAATTTTTCAATCTAGGGCACCTTTAACAGAATCATTTGTACACTGTATGTATACTGTACACTCTCTCCAAACTTTCTGCTTCTCACTGCGCACAAAACAATAAGCGATAAGTACCGACCAATGAGAATTATTTTGAATTTAAAGAAAGATGATTGGTAAAAATATCTCTGTTTTCGAGGGCCAATAACAAAACATAACCTCCAAATACATCTGCATAAACCCACGCACGCACTGTCAACATTTAAAGCACACGTTAATGCCGGATCGTTTAAAAACAAATATCGGAAAGCAAAAATCCAAAAGCGAAACATTTTTCACAACAGGATCCGGTTCAAATTATGCACTACACTACATTATGTGAACACCACTTCATGCACTACAATTGGATATTTACTGGCCGATACTGGATATTTATTTGTTGACTCTTGTTTGCTCCTATTTTTAGATATAATATGCAGTCATCTATGGATAACTTAAAGGGGCAGCAATAATTTGTCAAATATAACGTTTTAAGAGAATCATTTCTTGAAGAGTACTGCCCATTTAAGAGTAATGTCTTACTGTGTTCATCCATCCATAAAAATGTAAGTTATTATTTATTTTTACATTCTTAGCTTTATGAAATATAATTAAATGCAATATATTTTAATATCTGCCAAAAAATAAAAACAATTGCCAGTATCGGTATCGGCAAGAATGTTAAAATCAGTGCATTCCTGAAATTCATGGTTGTAAAAATGGTTGTATTTGTTGTATCTGTACAACTGGCTCCCAGCTAATTTGCAAGCCCTGTGCTACGGTGTTTTGAAATGACATCACAATTCAAAAGAACAGTATGTGGCGAAATGGTGAATAATTAACCAGCGGACACATAAACACACAGACGTCCTCCGACTGTAAGCAAATCCACACACTATCTTCTCTTTTTTAAAATGTTCAGAGTATGAGTCTCCAATCCATCAGGCACAAAAGCTCAAGCGGAACATTAGAAGGATCATAATGATGATCTGTGTTCATTGCAAGGATTATGACTCCAGGTTTTCATCCATTCCTCAGGGCTCTCACAGTAATGTGCTGGATGAGATTTTCGGCAATGAATGACGAAGCAAGGCATGTCATCGCTGCTGAGCCATCACTGAGAAATGAACAAGAAACACTGAAGCCTGAAACCTACAGTCGGAGTCATATGCAGACAAGGCCATTCCGGCTCCAGTGCGCCGCAGTCACCTGAATTCACACTCGTAAGAAGGAAACTAGGTGCTCTAGGATCTAATCAAATATTCATAAGGATGACATATTTAAATGAGAACTTTCTCCTGTGTGTTTATGCTAATTTTGATAGTACATCTTTCAGCAACGTAATACATGCACATATGCAATTCACAAGATGATGCTGGTAGACTGCTTTCAGCATGAAAATGTCACACGTTATTGTAACTAACTCAAAGGGAAAGATCAAACTAATACCCCAGTTATTATTGTACACAGATCCTAAAACTAAAAGGAAAACTTATTTTCAAAACATTTTTGTAAATAAATCTATTTAAAAAGTTGTCTTTATTTAATAAGCTATTTAATTGCGATTTACACAACAAAATTGTGTTTCTCTTCTAAACTTGTTTTCTTTGCTTTTTATTAATGTAATTCTCTGAAATGTGCAATCTACTAGATTAAATTATTTAATGCGTTTTTGAGCAAGATGAGCAAAGGGGGAGACTTGATAGTGTTTAATAGTGTTTAATGTTCAATTATGTTGGAATTATTAGAACAATTTTACAATACACTGGGTTACCATTGTGGAGAAAAGTGGAGCAATTGCTTAGGCTGTGGACTGATACAGCACATATTATTATTACTGCTTTGCCAAAACAGCATTTTATGCTTAGCATTTAACATGCTAATATGTGCTATAGCTACTAGTTTGGAAGCTAGCTAGTACAGTCTTATAATTTAATCATGTGGCACAGAAATATATATATTAGGGAACCATATTAAAATAACTTATAGACTACATAATTGGGATACTTAAAAATGACTTAATTCCATGATTTTGAAATTATGTGAACAAATTATGTTTGTTTAACTTAATTGATTTATGTGGAATCGATGTACAAGATTAAATCATGTAAATACAACATACTTTTTTTCCAGTGTTGTTTTAGTAAAATATTTCCTCAACAGATTCTTTAAGTAGCCTATAAAATATCTTTAAGTAGCCTATTATTAAAACGAAAAATAAAATTAATAAAAACTAAATGCATTCATAGAATTCAACAGAACATCTAAAAATAAATAAATAAATAATAATATTAATAATAATAAATTTTAATAAAATATAAAATTTTAATAAATTTTAATAAAAAAATATATATATAATATAATAACCTTGATACAGACGAAGCATATGAACTTTATGTATTGGTGTGTGAGAGAGAATCTATAAAAAAAGAGAGGAAGGAAGAGCCTATGAGGTCAAAGGTTGGATTGAAAAATATGAAAAGCTAATTCTATAAAAATACTCAGCACAGTAGAGCTGGAACTGGAGGAAAAGAAACCGAAAGAAACAAAATCGAGACGGATGGAATAAGAGGCCGAAGGCGAGAAGGAAAAAAATACAGCATGTCACTATATTTATATATCAGAACTGCAACATTATCTATCTATCTATCTATCTATCTATCTATCTATCTATCTATCTATCTATCTATCTATCTATCTATCTATCTATCTATCTATCGCAGTGCCAGAGGATGTGGGTAAATTCATGCCTGCATTAATTCAATTTCATTCTAATCATGAGCAGCACTGATGGACAGAGAGGGCGGGAGCGAAATAGAGAAAAAGAGGGAGAGATAGAGAATAATCACACTTTGAGCATGACATCCAATCTCTTTTTCCATCATTCTCTTTCCTTCCCTCTCTTTCTCTCTCTCTCTTTCCAGGTCTTGGCCTTCCTCTCTTGTTAGAGTTTGTCTGCTGAGAGCTTCGGTAAACAGGCTCAGTCTCATATTCTGTAATGCTTCAGTCCAGGGAGCCGAAAAGCGATTGTCAGTGAAAAAGGTTTCGATTTCACGTCAGACACATAGGTTGAGTTTACGTACATAAGCTCTGTAAATAGGTTTCGATTTCTAATTCTCAACAGATGTGCACAGTCGGACCCCTCCGACCCACAAATCCAGCTTTAAACACTCCAACACGAATTCCTCTTATAATACACACACACACACAAGGGAAATCATCGCTCTGCATAGTTGTACACCTGAACCATTTGCTGTTTATGAGTGTGTGCTTCACCAACGAGACTCCACTAACTATGATGGCACTGATCCCATCCTGCTCTCCCAGGAGCTTATCCCTCCATCCCACTGTGCATGTGTGTGTGTGTGTGTGTGGCTCAGATAGGGAGTCTCACTTAGCGGACCAGAAAAGCAAATTACTCTGAAGTTCACATTGATGACTTGTTAATTTGATTGGTCAAGCATACGGTGTGAGCGTGCGCAAGCGATTAGTCTGTAATATGATTATTTTCCGAAGACTAGCGGCGGCGATGTGGAATAGAGTCACTCTCCCAGTCCGGCGAAGCATGAAAAACCTGTTTAAAAAGCAATTCCTGTGCGTGTACACACACTTTAATTGTTTCATTGTTTTATTACGACGACGAGCCTTAATGGTCAGAGCACTCTGAAATAGTTACCCGCCAGCGGCGCTGATGTGAGTGATCGAACGGACACGGTTTGATGCCGTTGGGCCAAAAAAGAGGAGTGATAGAGTCGTTCCTCTTATGCATTTTCTCTTTTATCTTGAGGGCTAAACTAAGCGAGGCCGTCGTAATCAGCTGTGTCGTATGGAGTGAGAATGGCACTTTATAACGCACACTGCATAGTTTACAGATAAACACATTAGAGTCATATTTCACCCTCCAGCACAATGACTGCCAATCAGCACTGCAGAGAGCCAGAAAGTGTGTGTGAACTAGAAGCAAGGATATGGCTCATTTATTGAACATTAAACCCAAACTCAGACTCGGCATGGTAAAAAATAATGCCCAGAATGTTATGCGCCGGAGTGTGGCATAAGTCGCAAGTGACCGCATTTGAACAAAGAGTGAAAAACAGCCCAAGGTGCTAAAAGTCATATTTTAATATTTATATTTCTACAGTACATGCTGAAAAGTCTCAGCTATTCTGTGAGCACACAAACACCCTGGTTTCAGGCGCACAGTAAGAGCAAGGATAAAGATTGCTATTGACTGTGGCCGGGTCTAATTCGGTGCACACCTCAAGGTAATCCTTCTAAATATTTGATTATCTAATACAGTTTTTCTGGCCCCATTCTTTTTTCCATTATGCATAGAAATAGTGGTCAAAATTCGCATTGGAGGGCATTGAAACACAGCGTCACTCTCTCGCTCGCTCGCTCTAAAAGAGATGTATAATTTAAATGGAAAGATTAGCTGTGTGAACACGCCGTCCGCCCCAGCAGCAATGATTCCACTCTGCTGAATCAATACTCATCAGATCACTCACTAACCGGCCAAATATAAACTAAAGAAGTGAATCCAAGTTTAATGGAATTTAGTGCCTTTATCTTAACCTCAAGTACCTTTCTCACTCTCTCTCTCTCAAGCTTTATTCAATCACAGCAATCACTGAGGAAATAGCTAATGTTAACAATGCTAGGTCAAATAAAGCTCTGATATTCCTTCAAAACAAACCGGGGTAAACAGGAAAATTAATAATTTGAACAAAACCAAGTACAAAAGACGAAAAATTCTTACAGTAAATCTAATTCCTCCCTTGGCACAAAGATTCAGTCACAGTGGGCTATATTTCCCCTCTGTGAAGCTCTCTGTGGGAGTGATTTGTGATTAATTTGAGACAAAAAGTTGCAATCCAAACCCAGGCTGAGGGAACCCGCCAAATTGACATGCTAATGGGCTAGCGTGCGCGGCTAAAGTAGCAATGCCAGACTCGAACGGACACATACATATAAAGTCTGCGCTTCACAAAACAGCGCTTCAAACACACACATATCCATATGAATGCGTAGTCAGAGGGTCTTTTTAGCCCAGGGCCGCGTCTGTTCTTTAGACAGATCAGAAAGTATCAAACCCACTGCTTTAGCAATTTAACATTAAAATACAACAAAATCTCTGGAATAAATTGAGATTCCAACATCAACCTTAAACCTTTCACCACACACACACACACACACACACACACACACACATTCCTGTCACGCTGTTCCTAAAGAAACTCATGAGTTGAGCTTTGAGTGCAGCTCAACCAAATTGCTGTCCATGCAGCTCAATGGACCGTGACTGCTCTTCTTATGGGGCATCAGAGACACAGCATGGCCCCAGAGAGAAAGGGAGAGAGGGAGGAAAGAGCACAACTGAGAGAGAAGGAGAGAAAGGGATGGATGAAAGCAGGAATGTGATGTCCCGAAGTCCCCCAGTGTGAGTGTAAGCTGTTCTATTTCACACTGTGGCTCCTCTGAGCCCAGGATTTACTCGAGCCCTCTACATGCTGTCAACTAGACTCTCAAAGATCCAACACTCATCTCTCCTCTGGCTTCCACTGCCTTCCCTCCTGTCTTCTTGGCTAAAGATGATATTTATCTGTCCACCCCAATAATGTGGATTTATTTACATTGTGTATTTGGTGTGGGTGTTTGCTTCTGCTGATTCACAGACTGAGATGCGAGTTGTAGAAGTTCTTTGATCAGCTCAGACACCACAACGCAGACTCATCTCACTGTTACACTAAATGATCACTTGAAACTCACATGCAGTGTTGGCAAAATATGAAACTGTACATGCCTTGGTCAGCGTAAGACAATATCAAAGTCCTTGCTCCTGTATACATACAAAAACATACGCAAACACTACGACATCAGAGCAGAGGGGGTTCCTTGCATTCAATCTTAAACTTTATGCGTTACCAAAAATCCTCTTCCTATCAAGAATATTATAGATAAAAGTTCTATCATAGGCTCTTCAGATCAGTGCAATGATCTTTAGGTCACATAAAAACAGAGAATGAAAACTTCTTTGTGGGACATAAAGGTTTTTATATGGTGTTATATTCAGCCTATGTCATGTTTTTGCATAACGTACACTCTCAAAAAGGATGTGTTAAAAACAACACAACCTGTGTTATTTCTTAACACACCTGTGTGTCTAGTTAAGGACAACACATTTTGCGTTTGTCTGTTATTCTTCTTAACAGACAGCATGTTAAAATATTTAACACACTAATGTGTTATAAATCACAGAGGTTTGTGTCAGATGTGCTTTAATCAGTTTAACAAAATGAATTTTTTTTAAAATATGCATTTATTAAAACGTGACTGGTACATTTCCATGGTCAATATTCACGTCATTTGAATTTCATAGACATTTTTAAACATTTATATCTTGGATATAAACTGAAAACCCTGTACCAGGAAGCATGAGAGGTCGCTGTGTAAACGCACCTTGACCGTCTAAAAAAATACACAAACAACAAAAAAGAGACATTTTTTATAGTTTCTAATAACAAATAAATCCAAATGCATGACATATGAGCATTCAAGTCGTTCACCGATGAAAAAGAGGGATAAAATTACCTCAAAATATTTTGAGGAGAAACTGTGAAAGTCCCATCAGATATTACTGCACCGCCTCTCCTAAGCAGAAGAGGACGCTAACTGTGTAAACGCACATTGACTGTCTAAAAATTTCACAAACATTAAAAAGAGACTTTTTTATAGTTTCTAATAACAAATAAATCCAAATACCTGATGTGAGCATTCAAGTCGTCTACTGGTGAAAAAGAGGCGCGAATTTGCTTGCACAACTTGCTGAGTGAGGTAGGCAGCAATGTGATTGGATGGCAATTAACACATTGTGTTGGATACCCTAACACAAAAAATGTGTAAAAAATTAACACATCCTTTTTGAGAGTCTATTACTATGTACAGTCTATGCAGTACATAGTAATATTTTTAACTCCTGTGCTTGATTTTACGGAATCAATGTAAAATCTGTGCCCTGAAGCAAAAGCACTTGAGAAACACTGTGATATGGAATCTGTACATATTTTTTTCAGAAGTTTTATTTCTGACAGTTCCTATTGGACAATGTTAAAATATCAAGGAATTCAAGGCCTGCAAAAGTCATGGAAATAAGTAAAAAATATATTTAAAATAAAACTTGCCTGCAAACCATCATGATAACCTAAGTCTGTCTGTTTAATGGTATATTTGGAGAAATGTGTACACTTAATAAATTCATTCATTTAAATCAAGTAATTCATGACTTACAAATCAAAATCTGCCCAGCAATCGCTACGAAATTATTTCTACAAAATCTTTTTCCAGTAATGATACGTCTTTGGTCAGAAAGTGTGGGAACACTAGAGAATCAGTTTGTTTGAATTCTCAAGAAAGCTTTGATACTTCCCAAATAATGAGATCAATAGCACTGAACTTTTTCCTTTAGTCATCCAAAATGAGAGCACAGATCAAAACCAACACACTACCAAGAGTTAACACCGTGGCCGACATAACTAAACACATCTGATCATGAGGATATAGCATATCCATAGCTCCATATAGCTAATCTGACAACCATCTGAAGAGCAAGCTAATCCTTCAGGAGATAGCACAGCCTGCACATAATGTAAAGCACTATAGTGTGACAAGAATGTAAGGGTTTGGCAGTGTGGTAAAGCCCTGTATAACACAATTCTGTGATTAACAGGTGAGGCATGCTACGCTGTACTGCAAATATCTGCTAGCTGAGGCTTCGCTAAGAAAGGCAGCGAGGAAGGCAGGTGGGCCAGTAGAGATAACCATTTGGTGGGAAACTGCGCCGGTGTAAACAGTAGTTAATGGTTGATAAACCCTGCCCCCCACACAGCAGGTGAATCCCCCTTACGCTAGCATGCTAGCAGGTGGCGAAATCTCATTCGAAATTCCAGCACTACAAGGTTAGCGTGTGAGAAATCCCATTTGAAAATCTCTCTTTGCACGGTTAGTTGATGATTTCTGCTTCACAAATAAGGGATCTGCCAAACATGGCATTTCAATATGCTCTGAGGGCTTTAAGCCTAGTCTCCTACCCAAAGGGACGTGGCACTACTTTCGCCTCAGGCTAGCTCTTGCTGGGCTCAGATACTGGATTTATTGCGGAGGTGTGTGTTGACAAGCCATTACCAATCAATCTTCACATAGCTATTATGGGTAAAAAAAAAAAAAAAGAAAAAAAGATTTTTTTGTTGTTTTATTTCTGAACAGAGAGTAATGTTAAAATGCATTTGATGTATAATGCGAAACATTAAAACTTAGTTTACCCTAAATATATATTTGGTTGTCATTTTTTTCTCCTTCTTCCCAGCAAGCAATAGCCATCATTTCGCCGTCTCGGTTAACTCGGTTAATGAGTAACCCACTTCTAGCCAAAATAACCTTGAATTTGGGTTACATGTTGTTTTTGCCAAAATAACTTGCGATATGTATGATATTCCATCATGTAAGCGAAGTCAACAGTGATTACAAGGTGTTTGGTTTCATTTCTTTGACATGTACATGTTGTAGATGACTAGTCTATTCTTGGGCTATGCTTAGACGTCTATTAAATTTTCAATGACAGCCCAGATTTTGCCTTGTTCTAGCCTAGACCTCAGGGCTGTGTTTGGACGGCTATTAGACGTCTTTTAAATGCAAAATTGCTTGCTGGGTTATTCTAAACCTTTATAATGACTTTTTCAGTGGAGAAGTATCAGAGCTTATCGCTCTTTTCAATTCAATTGCAATGAAGCTTCAAAATAGACCAGAAAAGATATTAAAATTAATCTCCATAATGTATAATGTTTGTCAAACAAAAAAATGAAAATCAAATTTAAATCATTATTTCACAAAAAATCCCGACAATTGCCCTAGCTCTTCTTGAAGCATTAATAATAAGATTTTTTTTTTTTTTAATTGGATCACAGCGAGAGTTGATTGATCTGGTTCACAAAATCACAAATGATTCATTGAGGAATTAGACTGACTGATTCAATACACTGACTCGCAATGGTTCTTAAACTAAGAGCTTACTGGAAGATTATGAGTAAATACTTACATTTTAGTCACGTAGGACCATTTTTTAAAAAATCTTTCACTTCCTGTATGAAGCTTGAAAGCTTTAGTGTAACTTCCTGCAAAAGTTTCAGCAATATTATTCAAAATATCTTATTTACACATACCAAATGCATAAATGTAAATGTAAAATATCTTCTTTTGCATTCCATGGAAGAAAGTAAGTCATACAGATTTGAGATGACAGGAATTTCATTTTTGAGTGAACTAATCTTTTAATTTAGCTGCAGGAAATCAGGCATGCAAAATCAATCAAATCTGGTAGAATGTTGAGTCTAAATGAATGCATTGAGGTTAATTTCAGGAGTCCTTTGCTACTAGTAGTTAGAGCCAATGTTGCTTTCAGCAGCCTGGCAGACAGTATGCACTGGGAAATGCTACGAGTCACAGCTTGCAGCTGGTATTCTTTGACCTTGGACTGGCTATAAATAGCAAACAGGTGAAAAATCCCGTGTGAGACTCTTCTGTTATGTGGTTAGCCGATGACAGAAAGCACAAAAACCACTTAAGGATCTTCTCCCAGGCTAACAAGCCTGCCTCACATCAGTAGAGACGTGTGGTCCAAGGTCCAAGTACAAGGCCACTAGCTCCCATCTGTAGTTACTAGGTCCTTGTGTTACACTGCGATGAAACTGGACCCTACTAAATTTGTTAACAGCATTAAGGTATGTAGGGGCTCAAAAAAGTCTGCTCTGCTATATGTAGTCTTAATTGTCCCAATGGGGGGACAGCTAATGCTGACTAGGACAGATATAAATCAAAGAACTGTGCAGCGCTATGTGACCAGCACTTTCTGTCTTGATTTAAGCGATGTTCTTGCTCAGCTCATCCAGTTTCCCTCTGTTCAACATTCACCCCCAATCACCCTGCAAAAATTTCATCAAACAGAGACCGTGACAGGCTTCCCCCTTCTTCGATAATCCAAGACGTGTCTGATGGGTGTAAACAGGAGGAGGAAGGAATCTGCAACAGACGCCCAATAACAAATTAGAAATTCACTTCTAATTATCAATGACAAAGTTGCCGGTGGGAAACTCACATCCCTGATGGGACGTCGCTATGCTGTCGATTGATTCCAACTTCAAAACAAGATGCCAATGCCCAGTCAGGCTCTGAGAAAAGTTTATCACTAACTACGAGTGACAAAGCTGGGTTTTGGGCCCACCTCCAACCTTTCATTCCTACATTAGTGCTGTCTTTGACTGGAGGCTGGTGTATAATTATGTCAAAGTGGCGTGTCAAAACCAGAAAATATAAGCCGATTCCGATACGCTCCATTCAGTTACCCAGTGATGCCGGGGTCTCTGTTAGTGACAGCTCTTGCAGCTTTACACTCCGTTAACTTGTCTAAAAAACACATACGCACTCTCACACACACATACAGCCATCATTTAGGCAGCCAAGTGAAACTGGTAATGGTTGAGGGAGGCTTTTATTATGATGTGTATCCGCGGCTGTGAAATGGACTGGGTAATTAATACTGAAACAATCAGACTGTAACAAACATATTCCACTGGCCACTTTTGTTAGATACTTTAGCAATTAATACTGTTAATCTTTCAGGTGAGCTATCGAGTGTACAAGTGTGTGATAGAGTCAGTAGTTGTGTCCCAAAACAATGTAGTACACATTTAACTAGGCACTATGTACTCGACTATGTACTCTACTGAAAGCTATGACAGTTGAGTGCATGAAGTGTTAATTAAATGCATCCTCCAGGTATTTGAAGTGCACTTCTCCTTTTTGGAATTTTCAGTGGGAACACACTACTCACACTATTTATACAATAAAATGACATAAAATAGTTTGGGACCCATCTAGTGACACATGACTACATTACAATAAGTCAAATTTTAGCTGGTTAACACAGCTCTGTTAGTCCCTTAGTTGGTTGTCAGTTAAGCCATTCTGAGGGCAAAAACATCTTTCCATTGATTGCCTTTCAAAAGTAGCTGCTAGCAACATAACATATAAATATTGCTAGCAACATATGCTAACAGCACACATTGCAATTGCAAGTAGCCTAAGATGTTGTCACAGTCACTGATTATTTTTAGAAGCTTCTTGTGAGCTTCTTAAGGTTAAAATATTTAATTTGACATTTTTAATTTTGTTAATATAATGATATAAATAATTAACTTTAAGGCTAAATAAGGCTCATTTCTAATCAAACAGAATAAAATACCCATAAAAAAGTTCTCTCAGCCATTGTCCGAGTAATTTGCGAGCATTAAAAAAGTATGTTCTATATAGTATGAATATGGGTAATATGAATTAAATTCGGACGTACTACATCCGGCATGTTGTCACTGTCACATGCATCACTTCACTGCCATTCACAACTGCTGTCCCGTGGCCTCATAGGATAGTACACAATTCAATACGCACTTTAGAATGTTGTCGGAAGTAGTAGGTCATCCGGGTACTTTTTGCCTACTGTTTTATGAATACTTTGAATTCGAACATACTACTAATTTCACATACGTTTTTTTTGCCTACTATATGCGACCCTGGACCACAAAACCATCATAAGGGTCAATTTTTTGAAACTGAGATTTATACATCATCTGAAAGCTGAATAAATAAGCTTTCCATTTATTTCCATGGTTTGTTAGGACAATAGGACAATATTTGGCCAAGATACAGCTATATATACAGCTCTGGAAAAAATTAAGAGACCACTTTTTCTCAATGTTAAGTGGTCTCTTAATTTTTTCCAGAGCAGTATATACAACTATGAAAATCTGTAATCTGAGGGTGCAAAAAAAATCTAAATATTGAGAAAATCACCTTTAAAGTTGTCCAAATGAAGTCCTTAGAAATGCATTTTACTAATAATAATAATTTTTTGATATATTTACGGTAGGAAATTTACAAAATATCTTCATGGAACATGATCTTTACTTAATATCCTAATGATTTTTGGCATAAAAGAAAAATGGATAATTTTGACCCATACAATGTATTGTTGGCTATTGCCACAAATATAGCTGTGCGACTTATGACTGGTTTTGTGGTCCAGGGTCACATATAGTAGAGAAGTAGGCATATTCAGATGCAGGGATACATTCACTGGGTCCTGCACTAGCCGAGCAACTGCCATTGAGATGAATGGGAATGCTAACATAAAGCAAACAGAAATGGTAAATTCAAATGCAGCACTGAAGGTCCAAACCAGTGTTTGACATGGTAATGTATTTAAATTTGCCGACCCCAAAACCGAACAAAGTCAAATCTCTGTGGCATTCACATCCACTTTGTCTCCGACCTCCTTCGTATGACTGACTGAGCGCGACAGAAACACAAACAGCATATGGTCCGCAATGCTGACTGTATATCACAGTGGCAGTGTCACATGAGAGTTCAATCTAATTACAATTGACCCACATTATAATTACAATTGATTGGCAGTCTGGCCTCTCTTTCGCTCTCATCTTGCCCCGTCCTGACTCCAGACTAACCACCTCCCGCCTCCTTCCTTTCCCTCTTTTTTCCTGCCTTGTCCACTCTTGTTTCAACTAGTCCACAGTTTGATTCAAATTCAAATAGGCCAGAGAGTCTGAACATACAACATACAATAATAACGATACGTTACACACCACAAAAACACACACACACAGCTAAAACGCTGGAAATGTAGCAGAATGATATTATGTAGATTAAATAGATGAAAACACTGAAATATTATGATCAAGTAATGTATTCAGAGCCGGTGCACCGTGCATATCATAAATTGCCACACACACATACACACACACACACAAGCTTTTCGCTGGTCTGCTACAGTCCCAGTGGAAGAATATAAGACCCCTGCATGTTCCAGCTGCTGTACATCACATCAAAAATAATGACCCCGGGCTCCAGATGTCGTGTGTGTGAGCCTGGCCATGCACATGTGTGTATCTGCATAATTATGTATATGAGCAGTACTGAACGTGAATGTTCCTGTGTGAGTGTAAGAATACACACTTGCGCACAAAATTACATGTATAACCATGATGTGCTTTAGGTCACGTGCATGTGATTGAGAGTAAGTATATGTGTGCGCATGCATGATTATGTATGTCAACCGTATTGTGCATGTAAGTGCTTGTTGCTCAGTGTGAGTGTGTGTGTGTGTGTGTGTGTGTGTGAGAAAAGTCTGTTCGTGTCATAGCGCTGCAGAGTGTTGTCAGCTTGCTGTCATTTTGAGCCACAGATAAGACCCAATCTCATAGCAACAACATGCCATCCCTCTATCCATTTCTCTTTCTACCCATCTCTGTTTTCCCTCCTCTCCCATCTCTCCTTTATCTCCTCATCCTCTCTGTTTCTCCACTCCCCCTCCTCTAATGAACCCTCTCTCCCAAGCCTCTTCTCTCCTCTCCTATCCTCTCTCTCTCTCAATTATATTTAACTCATGACAGCTGTTAGAAATATCTCCTCAGACCTGTGACAACTGCAATACTGAGGAAACTGTATATTCAACTTTTAAATGAGTTTACCTTCACAGAAGTCTCTGTGCGTATGTGTCTATAGCTTTACTGTTTATATGTAAATTTTATTTTCGACTGTACATGACAGGCTGAGATTTATGCAGTTATGTAATGTGCTATTGTGTTGCGTCTATGAGTTTACATACATTCGTGTTAGCGAAACACGGGTGTAATTTACTAGTATTTTTAGGAAGATTTGTGCTGTTAATGGAAAATTATTAATGAAAATGAATACATGTAATTTTAGTACTAATTTTTACAAAGAATTTCCTGTACAAATTCAGAGTACATATGTAAACTGGTCATTGTGACATAAATCTGTCATCTTAAAAATTTAAAACAGGCTATATTTTATGTATTACTAAGCCATGCACTGTAACAAATTAAATTACACTGCCATGGATTTCATTGGCTGTTTTAAGTAAAGTAAAATAATTTTTTTATATGAAATTACAATTTGATGTTTAAGTTATGTCACTGAAGGTGCACTGGACACAAGCATAAACAAAATCATTTGAATAAAGTTGTTTATATACTGGTGTCAAACAACTATAAAATCAGCTGCTGCTGAATTTAAAGGGGTCATGAACTGAGAAATCAAATTTTTCTTGAGCTTTTGACATATAAGAGGTCACCATACTATAAGAATATCCTGTAAGTTTCAGAACTGAAAACTTCCTTGTTAGTCCAATAAAAGCTTTTATTGACACCAGGCCCAGCAAACGACAGGTTTTTCAAAGTGGGAATCTATGACGTCAAAGGGAGGCAAGCACCGCCTCTGCAGAAGATCAACGCCTACTTCATCACTGCCTGTTTAGCCCCGCCCATCGATTCACGCATGACATGCAATAGAATAGGTAGCCTAAGTAACATAGGCCTACGTGGTGTTAAACCAGATCGAGCTACCAAGCAATAAACATGCCGTTGAGGATTACAAAATATTGTGCAGTGCCTGGGCTCGACAGTAATGTAAGTAACTGTGTTCATTCTAATGCCTGATCTGAAATGTAATGATTCATGTACAGTCAGATGTTCTTTGTCTGTGTGTCAGTAAATCAAACCAGTGACCAAACGTCAACTTGCGTTGTTTCTCTTAGTAGGATGAAAATAATCTGTTATTTAACGGTGATTAAATTCTATAAAGAAAGTGATCAAAGAAAGCTCCCTTTGCAATCGTTGAAGCAGCGCGCGCTGGAGCTGTCAATCAAATGGGGAGAGTTTATCAGTGACGCGTTTATCAGTGACTCCCGTTTTATTCAACGAATCTCTTAACTATATCACGTTTGCACTGTAGTGAAGATGAAAGCATTCGTTAGTGTACAGAAACTGAGTTGCAATGACGAGACCACTGCTTTCATGCGCTCAACATGTCTGTGATCGGCTACAATGTTCATCTCTGCAACCTTTCATGCCACGATCTGAATAGAATGCCATAGATCTGAATATAATGCCATAGATCTAAATGTAATGCAACACTTTTCACAATTAGTTAACCATGAGAGCTGTAATAGTAAAAACGCGCTAAAAGAGAGTGTAATATTTAGCTATATCAAATGGAAAAACGTTAGCCAATCACAGCAGTGGGCGTTTACACTGAAGTCTCACAGCAGACACGCCCCTTAAAACAGAGCGTTCAAACCAGAGGGCTAAAATCAGGGTAGGAAAAGTTTATAAATTATGACAATTTTTGATGTATAAAGCATTCTAACATTATAAGTGCACCCCAGGAAACATCATAAAACAATAAAACAACGCAGTTCATGACCCCTTTTAACTTTAAACCATTTGAAGTAATATGTTTCAGAATCATTTTTAGTTTAAAGGGATAGTTTACCCAAAAATTAAAATTCTGTCATAATTTACTCACCCTCAAGTTGTTCCAAACCTGTATGAATTTCTTTCTTCTGCTGAATCAAATCAAATCAAATCATCTTTATTTATATAGCGCTTTTTACAATGGCAATTGTTTCAAAGCAGCTTCACAGTGGTAACAGGAAAATAATGCAACGGAATTTGATTCGGCTGTACAGCTGCTCTGGTGAAAACGGTGATGTCATCCAGCTCATTTCAATTATCATATAGTGTCAATGCGGGCAGATCAGTAGTATAGTTGAAATTTAAGTGTCCCCAACTGAGCAAGCCAAAAGCCAAAGGCGACGGTGGCAAGGAACCAAAACTCCTTCAGGGCCAGAATGGAGAAAAAAAACCTTGGGAGAAACCAGGTTCAGTCGGGGTGCCAGTTCTCCTCTGGCCGACGAACAAATAGTGTATGATTATGATTCTGGCAACATTACAGGTCAGAAGTCATATTAGATCAATAGATATTCGATATTATGAACACAAAAGAAGATATTTTGAAGAATATGGGGAACTAAAGTCAGTGGACCCCATTGACTTCCATAGTAGGGAAAAAAATACTATGGAAGTCAATGGGGACCATCCACTGCTTGTGTTCAGCAAAAGAAAGAAATTCATACAAGTTTGGAACAACTTGAGGGTGAGTAAATGATGACAGAAATTTAATTTTTGAGTGAACTATCCTTTTAACATCTGGTGAATCCTAGAGCCTTTTAAAGACAGAACATTGAAACTTTTAATTAAACAGGTTGCTTTGCAGTTTGTGCATTAAAGTTACTTACATGAGAGAAAAAAGCTGTTTCTTGGTCCATTTCAACAGCTAAAGGACGATATCTAACGATATTTCATTCTAAAATAGCAGAGTCCACACCACAACTATACCGATAACGAAACAAAGAAACTGTACTGTTGGAATCACGTTCAGAATTATTTTTTTTTTCAGCTGATGAATGATAAAAACATTCAGCCAATCAGAATCCATCCTGCTTTAAAGAGCTCAAGCATTTAAAGCAGCAGACTGCTTTACTGCAAACTGGTGTGGACACTAATATTATCGTTATAGTTATCGTTCTTGGTGTGAATGGGCCTTAAAAAACGAGTTCAGTTTCTACTTAAGTACAATTAAAAGCATATAGGTAGGCATAGTAGGCTATGTTTTACACCCCTGACAACCCACACTCAAATCGTTTGTGCATTCTCTTACTTCCGTTCATTGCAAAAAAAAAAAAGAGTCTATATGAGCATGTATGTGTGTGAGCATGTAGGCAGAGAAAAGAGCTCTCTGCTTTCTCTCTCGACTCACCCCCCATCTTTCTCTTTTTAAATACCTACCTGTGTTATACTCAATTCTTCTTTACCATCTCCATACCTTTCTCTGTCTTTCTCCCGGGATGTGACACAGAATTCTGTTAACTGCTGTGAAAATGCATTTATTACCATAAGTCTGCAATGCTAACAACTGCACTTCCCCACACACACTCAGTTAGTGGGACCTGCAGTAGGGCATTGATATTCTGTGCAACCACATACAGGCAAGAGAGGATTTGGAAGTAAAGACTTATGTACACACACACACACACACACACACACGCACACACACACACACACACACACATACATTTCTGATAGCACTCACAGAAACTGGTTTATTTCACAGAATCTGTTGTACATTCTGTATTACATGGATTACATGTGAATGGTGTAGGTGTTACTGAGTGTTACAGAAAAGAAGGGCTGTCAGACAGAGAATGCTTCAAGATGTAAAGTGATTTAAATGCAATGAGATGGATTTTGAAGAAAAAAAATCTACGCCTGTCAATTTACGCTGTTAATTTTGTGTGATTAATTACCATCTTCCATCTACCATCATGTTTTTTTTTTGTGAATCTGCAGTCAGCTGCTTCTAGAGGCAAACGTTGATACATTTAAAAAATATTCTTAAAATAATCTAACATCTGATGTCTTTCAGCAAATATTGGTATATGAACTTAAATGCAACTAATTTGCTTTATTAACTGACATATCATGTAAATAATTAGATTACAACTTTCAAACCATTGACTGCCTTAAAAAACTTGCCATACACAGACAAAACCTTGAATTACACAAAATAACACATGCATACACACACAAACACGTACACTCATCATCAGTGTGACATAGAAACCCATTCCTCAAGCACAGTCTGACATTGGCTGATAAAAAAGGCCATTATACAAGGTCATAATTTAGCTTGTCCATTTAAAATCTTTCCATTAAAATCCATGATGTGCACACACACACACAAGCAGACACACACACAAACACACACAAGCATTCAAACACACACTTACTCCCCAACTCTCGCTAATTCTCTAATTATGTTCATGATTATGGTGAACAGGGCGCACTCGTGGCCCAGCTAATGGTGGCTTTAATGGCCAAAAATCCCCATTAAAAACCCCATTCTACACAAACACACACACACAGATGTACATGCACGTAAACACACACACACACACACACACACACACACTCACATAAAGGGTAAGTGCTCACTATTCTCCATTAAAAATTATGTTATATGACAAGGGGAATATGGAAAAACTGTGTCATGGGAAGCGGCTGTTTTTTTTTCTTTCATTTTCGTAAAAAATAATTAGTGTTGCACACTCATTCTTAGCAGTAAATAATCCTAAGTAGCCATTTCTACATGAACTGACACTAAAAAAAATACTTCTGTTATTGTAGTTTGCTTCAAGCATATTAAATAACCATTTAATTTTACCTCACAAAACTACTTTGAGTGTGCTGAATCCTGTTCTTACTATTTCTGATATGTCTATAAATGGTAGAAATAGAAAAAGTAGTATACTAGTACGTTATTTCTAATTCAGTCAATGACTGTTTTCAAACTGGTTTCCCAAACACTCGTTCCATCTGCCATTGGTCAGCTAAACAGATAGCCACGCCCCTAAACTCAGTTGAGTCAGTGTTGCTATGCCAGCCTAGTCAGGATTCTCAAACAAACAGAGCAATGTTTTGAAAGACCCACAGAGCCACAGTGTTTACATTTTTTTTTTTTGTGAGAATCAACCAACAAATGGCTTACTTACTGTGAGAAAGAATTTTAACATAAAAAAAAAAAAAATAATTACACACTTCACTTTAAGGCACTGTAAATGCAGGTCTAAACCTCTGAACACTGCCACCCTTTAACCTGATGCACTGGCAAGAAATAACATGAAAGTGTGATTTAACCACTGCTAAAAACCCTGATCACGCGGCAGTCACACTAAACTAACATGAAGCAGCAGTAACTGTGATTATAACCTGCTTGAAAGCCTCTGCTTTTCACCCTCTTCACGTTTACATTTGCATATACGATACTTTCTGAATTAGCTTGTCCGTCTAGATTAGTGCTACTCGATCTCCTACTTGTGCACTTGCGTGTGTGTGGATCACATGAGCCAGTTGTCTTTTGTTGATGTGAAAACGGCAGAAAGCCTCCAAACCACCCAATTTTACAGAACACACACAGACGGGGATATATCCTGCTGTCATGTGTCTGTATATCACCAGCATGTACACGAGTCACAGGCAGCATTTCACTATATGTGTGTGTGTGTGTTCGAAGGCTTTGAAGCCTGTCTGTGTGCAAGATAGCTGTTGTTCTGTGTGCCAGAGCTCGAAAGAGCGGAGTAACAGGAGAATCAGAGAGAGAGAGATACAGACAGAATGAAAGACTCCAAATGCTCTTTTTCTCCTCTATTCATTAAGATGAGATGACTCTTCCATTGAGAGATTTACCTCCATCAGCCTGCTGGATGTAAATGAGCGGGAGTCACGGCTCTTCCTGTTCAAATCACAGACATTTACACTGCTCACTTCCTCTTCTTCAAAAGACAAACACACAGATAAAGAGACCACACACATACACTCAGAGGGACCACACACACAATCATACAAACTCATTAATTAGTGTGTATATGCACGTTTATGTCTGTGTGTGTGATCTGAAGCACACTTGATGCCTTTCTCAGCTGGAAAAAAATAGCTTAAACCAGCCTAAAATAATTGTTTGCTGGTTTTAAAGGGGTTTTGGGCATCTGCTAGCTGGCTGCTCTGATACACTTCAAGCGAAGTCGAAGAACAGAACTGGTGTGACGTCATTTTCTAACAAAATCAGGCCAAAACAAAGTTCGTTGGGAGTTTGTTTTAGTAGTTTGAAACAGCTTACCAAAGCAAACTTTCTGGAAAAGTTTGATACGGCTGGTAAACACCTTCGAACTATTGTTCATGGCGATTACTTAATAGGTAGGTGCGGTCTGGGCCGCTGCCTTCTGACATGGAAACCTTCTCCGGTTCATTTTCTTCTGTTCAGTCCGTAGAGGTCAGACAAGTAAAAACACTGGAGAGATGCTTTATAGTAGAAATTGAAATTTCTGTTGCACTTTATTTTACAGTACGTGCACTTATGTGTTACTACAGTGTACTTAAGGATAGGTTTAAGGGTAGGTTCAGGGTTAGTACCTAGTCATTACCCAGTTATTGTAATTACTATAATAAGTACATAGTATGTACACGGGGAACAGGACTGTAAAATAAAGTGCTACCGAAATTTCAATTCTAATTGAAAGTGACACTGACACTGTTTTTCCATGTTTAATACTCTAAAACTGCTTGCTTTAAAGTTATATATTGTATAAAGTGATGTGATTGGACGTTTTCTCACCACTGTCATTTTTGTGGACAGCGTCGGGATGTTTGTTAACAGTATGCCACTTAAAAGGTATTTCAAACTTCTTTTTACCACTAAGCAAAGAACCTATTAGGGCCTTAAAGGGATAGTTCACCCAAAAATAAAAAATTCTGTCATCATTTACTCACTCTCAAATTGTTCCAAACCTGTATAAATGTCTTTGTTCTGCTGAACACAAAGGAAGATATTTGTGACCCTGGACCACAAAACTAGTTATATGGGTCAATTTTTTTAAATTGAGATTTATACATCATCAATAAATAAGCTTTCCATTGATGTATGGTTTGTTAGGATATGACAATATTTGGCCGAAACAACTGTTTGAAAATCTGGAATCTGAGGGTGCAAAAAAATCTAAATATTGAGAAAATCGCCTTTAAAGTTGTCCAAATGAAGTCCTTAGCAATGCATATTACTAATAATAATACATTTTTTATATATTTACGGTAGGAAATTTACAAAATATCTTCATGGAACATGATCTTAACTTACTATCCTGATGATTTTTGGCATAAAAGAAAAATAATTTTGACTCATACAATGTATTGTTGGCTATTGCCAAAAATATACCCGTGCGACTTATGACTGGTTTTGTGGTCCAGGGTCACATTTGGAAGAATGTTTGTAACCAAGTAGAGCTACTATCTGTGGCAAGCAGGACGAGGCCGAGATCCGTGAGAATGGGGCGAGGGTCTTGAGTTTAATGGAAGGAGATCTGGATGAATAAAAGGAGGAGTGATGACAGTGCAAGACGAGAGAGGACCAGGCCTGGACTATTTATGTTATGTTTTGGTTATGTGTGTGCAGCAGTCATCCATGAGGGACTGCCGCTTTTACTTTCGTTTTGTGTTTATTTTTATATTAAAGTGTTAAACGTTCGCTGGTTCCCGCCTCCTTCTTCCATGAACTACAAACCTCGTTATACTATCCTTTTAAACCATCTTAACATCTTTTTTGTGGACAGCGTCTTGCTGGAAGACCAGTTTAGACCTGGTTTAATCTGTTATTGCTCAAGCTGTGCTGAGTGAAATTTGCCTTGCAAAGGGGAGACATGAGCACTGTTCTACTCTTTGAGGCGTTACACATTAGAAATGACCATAAAACTCAAAATGAAGAAAACCAACTTTCAGATAAGGACTGAATCATGGCCATTTCACAAAAAGAGGGATGACGAGACCACAGAGATGGTGTTTCTATGTAAATCATTTGTTTATAATAAAACACAGTGGTGTGAGGCGAGAGCCGGTGTTGTTCATTTCATCATCATGAGTCGTAGTAATGAAAGGTGCGTCAAATCTGGCCTGCTTTTTGAAGTGAATAATTGGAGACTGGAAGAGGCTCGAAATACACATCATTTCCATCTGCATTAACATCCTCCCTGAAGTATGAAACAGATGCCCTCCTACCGTTGCACTGTCAAAAATGAAAAGTTGAGAAAACTAGAAATGTCATGGCGACATGATGAGACTTTCACTTTTATTAGCTTTTTCACCGTGCACAACTATTTTTGTTTATCTTTGAAACCCTTAACAATCAGCAAAATTGTTCAATATTGAAAATCTTAGAATTTCCAGTTAGGCTAGATGGGCAAACGTCCAGCGGAATATGTTTGGTATATTTATATATTTGCATGCAGATTTGTGTGTATATTCAGAGCTTAGTAGCTGTAAATAAAAAAATACTTATCCGGGCCCGGCACCATGAGGGGGAATCGCCCCCTCAGAGCAAGCCTGAACCTCACTGAGCGGGTGCTTGGCAGTCTAATGCTCTTAAATGGTCACAAAAAGGCTTGTTTTATAAATATTCTAATATTTGTTAGTTTAAATAGATGTGTAAACTTGCTTGATGAACTAGTAGGGCTGGGCGATATGGCCAAAAAATCATATCTCTGTATTTTTTGGTTGAATGGCGATACACGGTATATATCCCGGTATTTTCTACGTTTTTCTATTTGGATAAAAAAAAAAAAATCTGTATTTATTTTAATAATAATTAATTTTATTTCACATCCTGCCCAATGATGTCCTAAAAACAATGTTGATATTGAAGGCTATAAACAAATACAGTGAATGTAATGTAGGCTATGCAATATATTATGTGCAAAAAGGGGGTTAAAATCACATTACATTCTAACATTGTAACATTACAATCTAAAAACAAAACTAATAATTCACTAAACTAAAAATTAAAATAAAAAGCATATTAGCCTACATTTGATTACCCCATTATAATGGTCACTTTCATAAAAATAGACTTACTTGTAGGTTTAAAATTCCACATGTGGCACATTTATTGTCCAACAACAAATATTTTAGAAATATGTATATTTTAGTCAGAATTATTGCGTTCCTATTCTACTGCGCTCTGTCTGTTTGCTCATTCACGGAAGCCTGAATTTTAGCGGAGATTCACTTGCAGAAGGCTCGTCCTCTCCGGACAGCAAAATGGACATATTTACATGACTTTCTAACATTTACAGATGGAGAATATACCTGTGAAATGTAAGTTATGCACTGAGGAAAGCACCACATTTCAAACGCATTGAACACCGCAAGTATTTCTCTGTCTGTCAGCACAAGTAGCCTATCTCTCAGAGCATCTGGCAGGGCAAGCTGCTTTAAACTATACGTGTTAACTATATCTTACCAGTTATTTTGAGGCCCTTAATATAAAGCATGTGTCATGTTGAGGTCAAGTTGTATCATGCACTTTCCCTGCATCAGCTCACTCTGCCTACTCCGCTATTTTTCAAATGCGCTCGTATCAATCGACTGTATATCGATATAAACGGTATTGCCTCATTCCATATCGTTTCTAAAAAATATATCGATATATCGTACAAGCTCGATATACCGCCCTAGCATTTATAAGTCAAAGTAGCATACCTTTATGTATATACTACCTGGAGCTAAGGATGCACAAAATATTAATAGGTTATCAGCTGAGAGATATTCTTTTATTTATCATTATCAGGCAATATAGTATATACATATTGGCCGATATTGATTTAAATAATTGCATTTCCGCCTGTTTTTGCTTAATTTAATGCTCACTTACAGTTAGTCTTTAAAAACAATGTATGTACAAAATAATTTATTGACACTGTAATCTTGAGCAAATCTCAAATATAATTTTTTATACTGTACATTATAATGTTTTGATGCCTAAATTCACTTGTAGATTTAACATGGTCAATTTGAGATTTTTGTGTTTCATTTTAATTTTAGACAAAAGAGTATAGAATTTTAATACAGACCATTTATTGGTTATTGACCATAACACAAAAAGTAATTATCATTAATCATGTCTGCCATAATTTAAAAATATATATCAGTGCATCCAAACATGATGGAACTAATCCAAAATGCTCATAAGCACAACAATTATTTATTGGATTATTACAGTGTGCCAAAACTGCAGGGATCACTGCTCCCATCATGCTCTTGGAGAGTATCACACAGTTTGGAGATGGGTAATAAATAAAGAAATGGTACTCATAATAAGAATTAAAAAGAGGAAATGAATGAAATGAAGAGAGCTGAGCCACAGACGGTGAGGCGGGTATTAAAAAACATTAAATGAATAAATGTGGTTATGAATGACTAAGTAAAGGCGCCATTATAGGAAAGAAAGAGCGTGCAACATCTTACATGGCATCCCCTGCATTCATTGCAACCCCTCACCATAACGAAGAATAAATAAACAGAAGTGATTGGTGTGATAAGTGGATGTGGTTATGCACAACTGCCTCATTCATCAACCTCAGTTGAACTGGCGTTATTAATTAAGACTGCTGCTCTTCACATAGATACAAACATCATAAAGCACATCAGGCGCACACGCACACAGACCAGCTTCAACTCAATGATAACACAAAGTTGATGAACGAGAACCAGGTCTTCTCTGTCACTTAGATAGATCTCTCCGTGTACTCATGAATATGCACCGAGCAATTTGCATATGCAAACTCAGACTGTTTTCTGATTTATGAGCGTTGCTGTTCAGTCTTTCCATCCACCTGCCAATCAAATCCCTTGTTTATGCATTGCTAATGACAATACAGGAAATAAGCAAGTTGGCTGCTTATCCCAAAGATTTTAACCTGCGCACAGCGTGAAATCAACTCACCTCACCTGAACCAACCTGTAAGTGTGAGAGCCATCTGCACAACACCTGGACACACCTGTGCTCTCTCTTGCACACACACACACACAGCTGCACAATGACCTGCACATCCAATAATCTGCTATACAGTAACACAGTCTTACATACACTACCTTTCAAAAGTTTGGGGTCAGTAGATTTTTTCTTTTTTGGAAAGAAATTAATTCTACTTTAGCAAATATGCATCAAATTTATCAAAAGTGACAGTAAATACATTTATAATGTTACAAACCACTTCTATTTCAAATAAATGTGGTCTTTTGAGAAAAAAAAACAAAAAACTGTATAAATGGTTTCAACAAAAATAATATAAGCAGGACATTGGACACTCTCAACATTGATGATAATAATAAGAAATGTTTCTTGAGCACCAAATCATCATATTAGAATGATTTCTGAAGGATCGTGTGACACTGAATATTCTTTGCCATCACAGGAATAAATTCCATTTTAAAATATATTAAAATAGAAAAGTTTTTTTCATTTTAATAATATAAAATATACCGTTTTTACTGCATTTTTTTAAAATCAAATAATAGCATTCTTTCAAACATCTTACCAACCCCTTGCCAAAAATCGTATTATTATATTAAATATTAGATATTAATAAATATTAAAATATTAGATATAAAACAAAGGCTACAACTACAATTATTTTATTTATTTTTTGTAACTTTGTGGTTAATTAAACCTTTAGTTGAAATCGTCAAGGTGGAGGGTGAGTGCACATGTTCGTAAACTTTCAAGTATATATCTTCATAAGGTCAAAATTTTCTATTGCAGATTTACTATTGCAGCTTCAAAATGTACTATTATTAAACAGCCTAACTAAAACAGAGGGGAAAACTTCTACAAATATTCAACTAACGCATGTATTTAACACAGGGCCCTTTTTCTAGTTCTAACACCACTTCACTGCAGGAAGCTGAGTAACAGGACACTTAAATCTTCTTTCAGATGTGCCATTCGTAGCGTCTTATACAGTATGCAATTTCTGAAAGGAGGGGGCCTGACCCCACTTGAACCCCTAAAGGAAGCCAAAATAAAATGTTAAATGTACATATTAATTGTATACACTGATTAGCCAAAACATTATGACCACCTGCCTAATATGCTGTTGGTGCTCTGCGTGCTGCCAAAACAGCGATGACCCGCCAAGGCATGGACTCTACAAGAAGGTGTCCTGTGGTATCTGGCACCAAGACGTTAGCAGCAGATCCTTCAAGTTCTGTAAGCTGTGAGATGGAGCCACCATGGATCGAATTTGTTGGTACAGCACATCCCACAGATGCTCAACTGGATTGAGATCTGCGGAATTTGGATGCCAGGGCAAAACCTTGAACTCTTCATTATGTTCCTCAAACCATTCCTGGAAAATGTGTGCAGTTTAGCAGGATACATTATCCTGCTGAAAAAGGCTACTTCCACCAGAGAACACCATTGTCATGAAAGGATGTTTAGGTGTTTTACGTCCACATGAATGGCCGGACCCAGGGCTTCCCAGCAGATCATTGCCCAAAGCATCACACTCCCTCCACCAGCTTGACGTCGTCCCACAGTGCATCCTGGTGCCATTACAGGTAAACAGCACACACACGGGACTCATTGGACCAGGCGACCCTCTTCCACTGCTCCAAGGTCTAGTTCCGACGCCCGCATGCCCGTTGTAGGCGCTTTTGACAGTGGACAGGGGTCATCATAAGCACTCAGATTTTTCTGCGGCTACACAGTCCCATCTGCAGCAGAGTGCAACGCACTGTCTTCTGACACATTCCTCTCATAACCAACATTACATTTTTGTGTGACTTGTGCCACAGTATACCTTCTGTTGGCTCGGACCAGATGGGATAGTTGTCGTTACCCTTGTGCATCGATGAGCCTTGTGCGCCCAACACCCTGTCACCTGTGTGTCCCTCCTCGGACTACTGTTACTGTAAATTCTCACCACTGCTGACCGGGAGCAACCCAGCCTTGCCGTTTCAGAGATACTCTGACCCAGCCGCCTTGCCATAACGATTTGTCCCTTGTCAAAGTCGCTCAGATCTTTCTTCCTGCCCATTTCTTCTGCATTCAACACATTGATTACGAGAACTGATTGCTTGCTTACCATCTACCCAGACCTTAATATGTGGCCTTGTTAGGAGATAATCAATGATATTCACTTCACCTGTGACTGGTCATAATGTTTTGGCTCATCAGTGTATATACAAGTATATTCAAACAAGATTTTTTAAAAATATTTCAGTTTCAAAAAATGTACACAATAGTCAGACCATGCATTTTCACCTAGCGGTAAATAGAAGCAGTAACCATAGAAACAATAGGTTGCTTGAGCACTTTACATTAGGATCATTATCAGATGGAACATTGACAAAACATAAATACTGTCACTGTGGGTCACCCTCTCAATGTATTTCACCATGTTGAAATGATGTGACCCGTGGTGTTTCACTATGCAGAGAATCCTCACACACATTGGCTGACACTTCTGTAGATACATTAGTAGCGTAGTTTGGTGTAGTTTGGTGATGCGAAGAACGAAAATTAGACAACAGAGAAAACGGAAGAATCAGTACCTGAATGGCTGAAGAAGCAGAAAAGATCTGAAGGCAAAAGACAGAAAGAGCAAAAACGACAAAAAACGAGCGTAAATATCTGTACGGCATACACAAGGTGGAAAGATAAAATATTCAGTAGTGATGCCAAAGTTGCTTCTTTTTTGTTGGACAGTTAAGGAAATTAATTATTGTGTAAACGCTCTGTAAGACTCATGATTATCAGTCTAATTTACATAAAACTCCACATTGATACGATGAGAACAGCAAAGATAACACTAGCTAAAGAACTAATGAATGAGTCTCTAAGTAACCTTAGCTATTCTACCTGGTTTAACCCTTAAAATGTCATTTATATAACCTAATGTGCTAAGGTTGATTCAATCATTTTAATTTTTCAATCATATTTTGGACTTGAACACAGTTGCGTTAGAAATTAGCACAAAAACAAACTTTGATAGGCCCCACAATTTCACCCAACACTGATTTGTAGTTTTATTAAAGGCTTTCTGTTCAGTCCAGGCTGGTGTTTTCCACTCGTTTTCTGTAACTGTGCTCTAACAGAGCGGAGCTGGTCGCCCCTGAAGTCCACACACACACTTCACCTCTACTAACATTACACATGTGTTTAAAGTGTTTTTTTCTCAATTACATACCACAGCGTTCCCTCATGTGACTGTAATGAAGCGTTCACTGAGAATGTGTGAACATAATCTATCCTTTCGTCAGCAGATGTGCGTTTGCCAAGGAAAACCAGCAGTTCGTATGTATTTATTCAACCCTGTTTTCTCAATTATGCATCTGAGAGGGTTCTGTATTTTTTCCGGGACACGCATCACTGGAGCGAGAGTGTAGGGCCGTTAGGATCACTGCCCACTCCGCGCTCAGTAATTGTCAGTGTGTGTATATGTGCGAGCTGAAGGTACACTCTCAGCTATAACTCTCTTAGAAGATGAATGAGGAGGCAGTGGTCTGGTTGCTTTGTTTTCGTTTTTTACCTCATAGCCGACGGCGCCTCTCTTACTGTTTACACCAAATGTGCTCTGCTCGAAACAAAGACGTTTAGTTGTAGAACACTCACACACACGTGCTCTGTATCACACCCCAGAGTCAAAACACTACCCAGAGAATACTAGCTTGTTCTGTCTAGCCCACGGTGAGGAGAGAGAGTGACTGTGCAGCTCTGGCTGTAGACCCAAATTCAGCACCACAGCTATTAGCATGCTATGCTACATTTAGGCTCTGACTCCTGACAGTAAGCGGACATATAGCATGAGAAAATAGTGCGACATTCAGCAATACAATGCTTAAATATCACAGCTTTAAATCACTCTCTCTCTTTCTCTGTGCTGTATAACTAGGCCAAGCTGAGGTAACAGGGTGTCATCAGTGTTGCAGAGTGAGAGCAGTTATGGAGAGAGAGGGAAGTCATATATAATGCTATCTTACAGGCTAATTTCCCCACATACTTTTTTTTTTTAACCAAAACAAAGTACACACTTCCTGGAACACAAAAACAATGAGGAACACTGTAGCTAGTTGTAAAATGAGGTTAATGTCCACACTTTCTACTGTGCAGTGGGCCGAAAGTGTGTAATAGCATTTGCTGTAGAAGTCTTATTAAAATTAATCCTTGAAAATAAGCCAGTTTAATTTGGTTTTATCACGTAGCATATCCGCCCCGTGCTGCTACCGATGCTAATGCAGTTAGACAGCTCTTTCTGTATGCTGGAACTGGATGGAAGAGGCACTTTTCATTTCTCAGCACAGTGAGAAGTCTAGTGTAAAGCTAAAAGCACATGGAGGCGCAGATATAATCCTGTGGCGCTAAACACCTAAGGCGTAAACTGGCCCACGCGAAATCGGTGTGTGCGAAATGGCTCTTGCGTGTTGTTTTATTAAATATTTTGACTATCGCTTCCAGTTACCAATAAGACTGTACTTAGACATTTCATGAATTTTCTTCAAAATCAGAAGATTCAAAACGTTCTTAAAAAAAGGTCTGTAAATTTTGCCTTGCTGCAAGTATGTGTGATTAACGTCAAATACTATACGTTCACACTGTATGATTTTGGCCACAAAGGCAAATTTTGGGGATCGTAAAAGATTTCTCTTGCCGTAGGGCAGTAGTTTTCAATCTATTTGACTCAAGGCCTCAAGATCATTTTCAAGGTATATGTTTTATTAACAAAGTTCGGGAGGAACACGCTCAAACGATCTATCCAAGCAGCACGAGAGGAGGCATATATATATATAGCCGACTCACCTTCCTCGACAGTTTTCAGCATCCCTCCTCACTTTCGGCTGGTTACTATCCCAGCCAGGGTTACGGGGGGAGTACTCTAGGTTTGCATACCAAATATGCTTACTCTTTTATTCTGATTATTTAAGTGTGAACTTGTGAACTATATATATATATATATATATATATATGTACACCTTGAAAATATATTTAATTGATTAATAATATTAATATAATTGTAATAATAATATATTCATTTGAATAATTTTAAGTCATCCTGCGGCCCTCTTGGAAGTTTGCTGAGGCCCCCTAGCGGGTCCCAGCCCCCTGGTTGAAAACCATGGTCTTTATCAGTATTCAGACTGTAAATGTTAGCATTTAAATGGCTCTACTGGGATAAAATCAATTAATTCAGAGAGGATGTGTGAGTTTTGTCATCCTATGAACACAGAAATTACATGGCCATATTCAAAACAGTGGCGATATAATGATCATATAGTCCTATGAGTAAAATATGAATTATAATATTTGTATATACAAAGGCCCAAACTGCATAGGGGAGAAATTCGAAGAGGGGCAAAATGATAATATATAGGGGGTGTCCAATGTCGATTTTAGGACCATAAAAATCATACAGTGTGTGCCCGGCTTAAAACAGGCTCCAGATTTTCATATAATCACTGTAAAATGCGTGAAGGGTAAGTGAGTGATTGAGATTTAGATAGGAGTACCTGTAAATAAGAGGCTCTCAGGAAGGTGGGCTGCTGCAAGTCCGTGTGTGTAATTTGATTTTGATTAGGCCAAATTTGTATTCTGCCCCAAGCTACTTATTAGTGTGAACAGTACCTGTAAATCTAGGTCAATTCCTGCATTGTTTCATAGGTTTTAAACTGGTAGTGCCAGATGACAAACTAATATACCTCTAATAGACCACATCTATATCCACTCCGTTGCTCTAATTCACCGTTCTGTCAGACCGTGACCTAAACACCTCAGTCATTCTAATATAAAGTCAAATAATGAAGTGTGAGAGAAAGAGAGACTGAGAGAGAGAGAGTGTGTGTGTGTGACAGTGAGAGATGCTGAGATTGAATGGTGTCACAATGCAGGCATATTGAGGTCATTTTGAAAAAGTGCTGCTAATTACAGCAGATGGAATGAAAAGAAACTGGGGACTATACACTGGGCTCCATGTATGATGCTGAAAGAACAGTGGAGGACAAACGGAGACTCCCTGAGAGAAACATACAGGAGTGTGAGAGAACAGAGAATTGATGGAAAGAAACACACAAGGAGGAGAGAGAGAAAGAGGTTCTGTGAGGACAAAAGAGCAAACCTAACTATTTCTATAATGTACAGCAGATACGTACTAGACTCATATTTGGGGCAGAAGTCACTTCTTGTCTTGTCAGTAGCTACATACATCTAAAGTTTCAAGTGATCATTTCCATGTTTTCTGGACGACTTTGACACTACAATTGAGGCTTGGGGCATAAAACTGTAACACTGCTTTGTGTCAATTACTTTAGCTAAAAGCAAATGAAACAAAGACCTCAGATGAGTTACAATTTGAACCAATTTGAGGCACTACAAAGCACTACTACTCAACAAACATCTGCCTAACCTACATGTGGTTGTTTTCAAGATCAAGAAGTTTAGAAAATCTATCACTCCTTTTTATTTAAATGCATTATCAAAACAAATACCTGCATTGATTATGGTAATACAGAGAGATGCACAAACACTCACAATACACACAAACATGACACATCCCAAAAAGCTCCTGTCCTGGTCTACTGATGCACCTGCCCCATAAGGGAATCCCAATGTATTCTAGGTAAATCTCTAAACTGATTTCAAAATAGATAATTTCCTCATTTGGTTTATATTGTAGCTACTCTCCCGGCTGAAAAACATTTTAAACCGGGGGTTAGCGATTTTTTGAAACCTGTTTAAATTAAATTAGGCCTTATTAGTGGAAAAATGACGATAAAAGCTACTTACAATATGTTTGAACTGTTCCAGTGTACCGCGTGCCTGGCTGCAGTCACCAGGTCAAAGTTCGTGCAGGTGAGCGTCAGAATAAAAAGACAGAGCGCGAAGAGTGCCATAATCCCTCGATCTCTCGCTTTTCTTCCCAGTCTTGCAAGATCTTCTCACCCCACGCGACTCTGCGCTGAAACCATCCCGTTCGTTAAAGAAGGACAGGAAGAGATGCGACCTAAAGCGCAGCTCGCTCAACTACTTAGATACGGCTTTTCTCAATCTATATGTTATATTAAGTGTTTAAAAAGTCAGAATCCATGGCGAAGACCCCCTCCCTCTGTCCCCATGGCGTCAACCCAAATCCAATGGTCCGATTGGAGACCACCGCTGTTCGCGCGCTGATGGATCTCCGCGGACGGAGCAGGGAGATGCAGGCAACCGGGTGGTGGGAGTTTAAATGCGGGAAAGAGAGGTGTACTCCCTGTAGCGCCGGAGAAACTCGGGAGATAACGAGGCTCCCTGATTGTAAAACTAAATTCTCTCTTGTTTTTGCTGCTCTTGAGATCGTATCTGGTTGGATGCGCGTGGAGAATCCTGCGCGCGGCTGCGGGATGTTTCGCACTTACAATTGTGTGACGAACAAGTGCTCGAGCGAGTTTTATTCGCTCTCTTTGGCCATATCCACTGCTTTCTCTCTCTCTCTTTCTCTCTCTCTCACACACACACACACACACACACACACACACCAGCGCGCGCGCTGTTTGGTAGGCTGTGCTCGTTCAGTCACCAGCTCCGCCTCCTGTCCAGGACAAAAGCGCGTGTCCGTGACTCCGTTGGCTCCAGCTCTCGTATTTCAGATAGCATGCTCTCGCGACGGAGGAGAAAAACTTTATTTTATATAGGCTAACTAAACAATTACGACGGGGACCGTTCCTAGTGCAGTTTTAATTACCTACCATCACAATCCTCTTACTGTCTGCCAGAGTGCAGTGCTTTATATTCTATTATCCGCAAACCTCCATCCTTCTATCCACACCTGCTCTCGCTCTCTCTCTCTCTCTTTCTCTCTCTCTCCAGACAGTGTAAGTCGTTTCTAATATGGAATAATTATGGAAAATCCTCTTAGGAGGGTGAATGGATTGATGGATTGGCTCATCTCTATCTCTGTCCTTCACTCATGGGATCTACTCATCCACACATAAAGGATGTTGAGCTGATGCTAATGTTCGTATGATAGTAATCAGTCTCTCGTGCTCCTGTGTGCGCGCGTGCCATTCGTTTTATGTTAAAATTGCATCAGTTAGAAAGATGTGTCCCATAATTATACACACATCTGTACACACATCCAACACTCCCCCTATCTATCTATCTATCTATCTATCTATCTATCTATCTATCTATCTATCTATCTATCTAGCTAGCTAGCTAGCTAAATGCACAGATACAGAAATAGTTGTGAATAGTTACAGGAAAGTGCTATGTAATATTTATTACATGAAGGTCGATGTCATGATGCCTTAAGACATGTTGCCTTGGTAATAGTCATGATAGCTTTTGTTTTTTTATGGGTTTTTTTTTTTCAAAGAATGAGAAAAAACGAGTGAGCGAGAGGATGGAGAGAGTTGCAGAGGAGGGATAGTTGCAGTTTGCCTCCCGTCTGCAGGGAATGAGTTGGTTAAGCAGAAGTCAAAATGATTTATTGGGAGAAAAGGAGGGAATAGAGGAAGAGAGGACAGTGAGAAAGAGAGGAAGAGATTAGGTGTCATTGGGGAATCCCTCTGTCTTTTCCCTCTTTTTGTTTTTTACTATTTCTCACCTGTCTTTCCTCCCTGGCCATTTGTAAAGCATAGTGACCCCCCCCCCCCCCCCCCCCCGCCCCCACATACACATTTGCCAGCTCCTCCTGTCTTCGCCCTACACCCATTGTGTCAAGCTACATTGACTCTTTCAAAGTCTATTTCTGTCCTTTTTGTTCGTTCACTCTCTCGTGATCTAACTCACCTCTTTGTGTGCCTCACTCTCATCGGCCTGCCATCCTTCTCTCCGCTAGAGTTTCTATGGCAGCGATGAAATATTTCACTCCTCTTTTCGACAGTCTTCCCTTCGCCCTGTCAGCACAGGTTTTTGGACTCAAGCTAAAAAAATTTAAATTGGTAAGGTAAGTCTAGAGGAAAATATTCCCTCTTCAACATCCCCTTCACACACACACTAAGATTCCATGTATTTTAAGTATTTTGCAAATTGAGTTTGAAATTTGCAATCATAAATAGCTCCTAAATTGTAATATTCACGCAAGTCAGTTGTGCGCTCTCCCTAGAGTGAGAGATTTACATATCCTTTCTATTCCATCCTTTTTTTCATTTCTTTATTTACGATGATTCAAACCATTTTATATAACCATGACAGGCCATTGTCAGTTTTCATAAAACATCTTTCATTTGCAATACTGCCTCCCAATTCAATTGTGTTTCTCTGTCTCAGGAGCAGATGATGAAAAATGGTAGTGTATCATTTTCAGGCCCCGTGACACCGTGGCCCTTATGACATTTAGCTCGGGGAGTTCCTGCTCGGCTCTATCTGTCACATGGCCGGTTCTCGTTCTCAAATCCAATCTCCACACACTCATAGCCTTCAATCTAATAGAACATTCAGCTCTTGCCCAACTTTGATTTGCTTTCAGATATAAACTATCCAACTAAAACACAAACACATCGGGCTGTACGGCTGACCTTATGACACGGGAAGTTCTCTCCCTGTGACTGGGAGGTGACACGGCGTCACCGTCACGCTGAAGACATTGGGGTGGAATGGAATAAGCTCTGTAGACTGTTGTATAACAATGTAGATTTAGTTTGCCTGCATTTGCCCACATTCCCAAATCTCATTTAAAATACCACACCATGGGAATCTAGCATATGTGAAATGGCCATTTAAAAATATTCCACATGAACTACAGGTCAGTTGCAACAGAAAATAATAAGATTGAAAAAAAAACTAATTTGCAGTAA
Organism: Coreius guichenoti; assembly: GCA_039654105.1. NCBI lineage: Eukaryota > Metazoa > Chordata > Actinopteri > Cypriniformes > Gobionidae > Coreius > Coreius guichenoti. The sequence goes on along the minus strand of CM077176.1, from coordinate 27,354,162 downwards.
TTAGTACAATTAGCTATATGATATTAAAAGCAAGTGGGCAGCACTGTGAATAAATTAAAGACCCCCTGCGGTGAAATGTAGCAAATTTTTAATGTTGTTTATATGTCTATGTGGTGTTTTTAATATGCTTTAAGACAAACCATGCTTGTGCAAATTCATCAGTCAACACCATTGCTGAGTATTTTCTCCCTAAAACTGTAGTGTACCAAAGTCTCAAAACCTACTGTTTCCTACTGTCACAAACATGTAACCAATCCCGCCAACGTTTTTCTCCACTGACTTTCTATGATGTTCTGAGCATTTCTATGGATACTGATTTTTCGAAGGCAGCTGTCTGACTCTGAGATGGCAAACATCAGGAACATGGGGATTGGGAACATGGTTTGGGTAACATAACACATTATTAGCTGTTTGATAACGCAGTCAAGCCAAAGGCTAATCATATCAATTACCGTTATGTATCCGAGTCCGTTCTAGAGAGCATTACCATTCTGATACTCTGATTTGTAGATGACCCTGTACAATTAGTTCTTCCTCTTCTTCTTTTGAATCAGTTTCTGGTTCAAACATATATAAATTAATGCTGAATTAAACCACCAATATTTCCATGCCATTGTGCAGTGTTTGCTACAGTTGACCGAGTGGATCAGGTAGTCCGAGGCGAATAATTAGCTTTTTAACATTAATTTAGTCTAATATACCCAATCATTCAAATCATCATGATCATCTAAAAAGTAAACCTGGTTACTTTTGCATGGTATCTACGACAGTATACTAGTACACGATTTGGAAGGGGAGTAATGAAACAAAGCACTGTTTATGTTGCATAATCAGATGTTCATCCACCTAGAAAAATAGTCCAGCTCCAAAAAAAACCACAAAACAAAAAACAATGTGACATATGTTTAGCTGCATGTTATGTATGAAGGTGCTATATAAATGTTTTATTTATACATTCAACATATTTATAATTATTAAAAAAATTATTTGTGTGTGTGAGACCTGTGATGGACTGGCCATTTGTCCTGTGGCTCAAGAGTATAACGATATAACGGATTGGTGGATATATAATTTATATTATTTGTGTTATAATATAATATATAGTATTTTGTTGTCATTCTAAGTAAAATAAAGCTTTTTAACGGAAGTATTCCTGTAAGTGCTTTCAAAAATGTCAAGCTTCAAATTTCTGCTTTTAACCTCTCTGGAACACTTTGCTGCTAGCTTACATTGTAAGTGCATTACTATAATGTGTTTTCCTTTTTTTTTTTTTATCTTTATCCATTTTTAACCATGTTTCAAGGAATTTGAATATCTTTTTTTTTTACAAACTAAAGGAACAAGTAGAATTTGGAACAAGTAGAATCAGGTTCTCTATAGCAGTATTTCCACACCCTGGTGTGCCGCCCGAGTGCAGGGGTGCCGTGTAAAAAACCCTTCAAACATTTTTAAATTGCTAAAAAAAACTGTAAAAAAGTTATTATATACCATCAATCTCTGTTGTCTCAAATAACAACAAATAACACACACACACATTCATAATAAAAATGCAAATAATAAGAAAGATTGGTCTGAATTTCGGTGCGGGATTGTGCATAATTTTCATTCCGCACTCACATACAAAGTGCACGCAACGCTGCCTCTCAAACAGCTTGCGAGTGCCAAATTGATTTCTTTTTTGCGGCTTATTGCTCTTAAACGGTCAAATACACACAAAAATATTGTTACAATGTCCGTCTTGCTGAGTATTCACATAAACAGTCGGTTAAACAGTTCAGAAATGCATGTGCAACAGTATATTGGATCCGTGCATCAGGTCATAAAGTAAAAGCAGCTTAAAAAAACATGCTGTCTGTGGTGTTAATCAAACAACAAAAGACAAAGAGAAAGTCACTCACCGCTCTTGAGTGAATAACTTTTGTAACTTTATTTGATTAATCTGTATTTAACTTGTACAATGAAAACGATCCAAGATTATTTTACATTTAATTACTTTATTCAGTTTCTGTAGTATTTCTTACCTGAATAGCCTTAAAGCAATTTATTTCATTTGTATCTTTATTCCATTTTATTTATTTGTGCTATCATTAGTAATTTTTTTATTTGTTCTTATTTTATTACTGACTGTTTATTTGTCTTTTTTAAATTCAATTAATTCAAAGTTTAAAATCAAGCTATATTGTGCTACTACAACAAAATTACCCCACTGTAAAAATCTGTAATCATATAAAGTGATCTCTAAAGAAGAAATTATTAATTTGCCTAGACTTTAAATTGATGGACAAAAAATTTGATAATATTCAAAATACGTATATGACAGTAGTTATATATGGCGGTTATTCCATTTAATCCCTGTGGTATCGAAAATGGTATCGAATATTGACACTTTTCGAGCTATCTTATCTAAGTTAAATTCCAGTATCGTGACAACACTACATTTTTGAAAATTTTGAAAGGGTGTATGACTGAAAAAAGGTTAGGAAACACTGCTCTATAGAACTCAAGGTAGTATTTAACCCACAATATTCCTTAAAGTGCACTTTCACAATTTGGGGTTTTGCAGGACTGATTCTATCTGAGAACTTCTCTGTTTCAAAATTAAGCAGAAAAAGTGGCCCTTCACACATATTCTCTCTCTCTCTCTCTCTCTCTCTCTCTCTGTCATTCTCTTTCCCTCCCTCGCTCTTACATTCTCCCTTCCTCTCACTCATCTGTCTGACATGAATTTTCAATCTCACTGTTTACCTTCAACTGCTGTGCCTAAAACAACACTGACATAGATAGAGCGCACATAAGAGAGAGGGAGAGAGAGGGAGAGACGCGAAGAAGATCAAGAAGAAGGCGGAGAGATATTAGTAACACCAGCAAAGAGATGAAGAAAATAACAATGAAAGAGGTGCAAAAAGAAGGCTGAGAACCTCTTTGTATAAATGAAGTGGACATCGTCCAGTCACGGAAAGAAAGAGAGGGAGTGCAAAAAATGGGACACAGAGCATCAGGGATGAAATGGGAGAGCGAGATTTATAGAAATGGAGGGAAAGGAGGTAGACAGAAAGAATGATGTGGAGAGAAAAGGATTTTTTTAAACGACTGGGGAGGAAGGGGAGGCGGCGGAGAGCAAGCTTAGAATAGATACGCTCTCATCCACATGAAATATTGAACGAGGGAGCAAGAAAACAAGAGAGAGGAAAGGAAAATGGAGAGAATGATAGAGATAAATACAATCGTTATTTGTTTAGTGCGCGCTGAGGGAGAGTGCGAGATGGAGGGAGGGAGAGGACGAGAAGAAGGGAAGGAGAGCACTTTGGAAAAGATGGATGAACGAGAGAGCCCTGCCGGCAGCTGTGGAATGAAGGCCGTGCGGTGAGGGCAGGCTTTCCGAGAACGAAAGAGAGAGAAACATTTGTTTGGATTCTGATGACTGATATATGTGGATGAATGGTACGGGTTTGTTGAAAATATTACTCTGCAAAAAGTGTTTCATCATCTTTCTTCTCTCCCAACAGTCCTCCCCCTCCAATTTCACTCTCTCTCTCCCTTCTCTCTTTCACACTCTTCCTGCTTTGATCTCTCTCTTCTCACTGATCTTTTCCTCTCCCCCCCATCAAATTTGAAATGTTTGGCAGGTTTTGTTCAGATTATCGTGCAGATGTGCTTGTGTTTTTCAAGCTTCTGCTCAAATTCGGCATGTTACCAACAGAGAGCCAAAGGCTAAAATTTCAGAGACACGTAATTTAAAACATTATTCATTTATAATCTTTGGCTTCCTCTCAGAAATCCCAAGAAAGAATGTTAGGTCTGCATCTCGTGATCATCTGAATGGCTGTTCACTGCTGCCTAATCTCATACCTTCAAATTGTGTTTTAATTCCCTTGGCTTGAAAGCCAGAGGCTCGTATTGACTTTTACCAAGTTTCTAGAAACTTATGTCTACATGGCTAACATTGAAAAAAGCCTTTTTTAAGGTAAGTGTTTGCACATTTATCTATAGGCCTATCTATTAATATTATTATATTTGACTGTACAATTGTCTGGACTAAAATTGAGCAAAGCAAACTCTAATCATGTTTATTATACATTAATGATAATAACTTTTTAAAGTACAATAAATACATGTTTTACTTTACTTACATTTACAAAAAGACGCAAATGTAGCGAGATGAGCAATATTAGCCTTTGAAGTGACATTAACAAGAAAAAAAAACGGCAAGGCAAACTTACACTATACACGTGAACTAAACCAAATGCGAATTCCAAACAGTGTTTTTGCACCCTTGAATGGCACTTCGGGAAGGGGACGCCATTCCTATGGAATCCCTTCATGAACGGCCCTTCCACAAGTCCGTTAGCGAAGGGAACATGCGACGGTCACTTCAAGGAAGTAATTTAATCGATTATGGTCATGTGACGGTGGGAAATCCTCACGATTCATTTTAAATTTAAATATTGTTGTGATATATAACACACACACACACATACACTACCACTAAGCTTCCTAAAGCTCTTTTAGTTTTTATCTAAAAACATTTTCCCAGAACGTTTGAGTTAGAATAGTTTATAAGAGCACAATTATAAGCATAACAAAGCTAAAAGCGGACTGAGTTTACCTGTTCGGCTGATGATGTTTAATCTCCTCGACAGCCTCTGTACTCCCATTTAGCCACTTGTTAGCAACTGCCTTTTTCAAGACACGTAACAGCTTCATAAAATCACGGGTGGGGTAATACTGATGTATTTTATGTCGTAGAATAACACGTGAAAGCATCTTGAGCTTGTGTTCACCACAAACCTGATTTCAGCCATTTAACTCTTTCACGCGTGAGTTTAAAATATTCTAGCTGACCCCCCAGAGTGCGTTTTTTTAAGGCGACCGTTATTTTTTTAATGTTTGTTTTTACTTTTAAACAAGTGAAAAATCATGCCAATATTTTTTTTTTTCAATATATTTTATTTTGAGGGAGTATATCTGCCCACTGCAGTGGACACCATGCATCAACGGTATAAAAAGTGATTCAATAGAACTCATTGTTTGGTCTGAGAAAAAAAAAACATGTTTTTTAAACATTTACTATGAGCAAATGGTATGAATACACATAAGAACATTAAATAACAACAACAATAGAGAGGACATATCATTCTAGCCTGGTCTCGAAACGTAACGTCGAACGTGACTGACTGAATGGGAACTCATTTTATTTGAACAATTTATTTATAAAAAATTGCCAACTTTTATTTAAAACAATTAAAACCAGTATCATATTTAATATCATTTGATTTACCTTCTTCCACCAATTAAAACTGTTAATAAAATAATTATGAAATATATAAAATAAGCATATGCCTACACTTTTAGTCTATAATTAAATATAGACTGTAATAATATTGCTGTTTAATAAAATTATTCAAGTGTAAATTATATCATAATTTTAACTAAAACATACAAAATAAGGTGGAATGTAAATATAGGCCCAATAGGCACAATATACCCTTTGGCGCATGACGTCCACTGGAGTGGACAGATGTATTTTCTGTCACAGAAAAAAATGTACAAGAAAAATATGATTAAAATCTGGATACAAATATTTGTATCATCTTATTTAGCTGAAAAATATTTTTTGTTCCTGTCTGGTTATCTGAGAATAAAAGGATTTAACACTTATTCCTGAGGTACTTAGTGCATCTCCTCTTTCCTCCGCCATTTTGAATGTATGATGCAATATCTCAAAACAACAAAGAGATACAAATACAATAATTAAATGGAATTGTAGACAATGCTTTGGGGGTTTGCCACTTAGTGTTTGGAACATGGTACTAAAACTTAAATGGTTCAAAACGGCTTCCAAATATCTGTCCACTGTAGTGAACGCCATGCATGAAAGGGTTAAATACACGTGGTTGAAAACACTGCATAGTTGCTCGGCGCCAGCCAAAGCGCCAAAGAGCGAAAGCGCAGTTTGAATCTGGCAGTTATGTCACGTCACTGAACATTCTAAATCCCATATGTGGTAACGGAAGTGCTAAAATGCTAACTCGTTTCTGCATTTTGGCCTACAAATTTATGTCATACCTACACCACTCTGTTGTGCACATATAGTTTCTTCTCGGCTTGCAAAAATCCCAGAGATTTTTCCTTCATTTTAGAGGCACTGTGTATCTGCATTTATATACTTTACATATGTTCATAGTTAGAAGAAACACTAGACTCACATAATTGTGGCATCCAATTATAATTCACAAAACATCACAACACTAAACTTAACTGTAAACACAACTATAACCTATATTACCAACGTCAACTACAGTCTTCATAAGTCACCGTACTTTGCCTCAGGTGCAAGAGATTATAAATGATTAGATTTCAGATTAGCATAGATTAACATTAATTAATTAATTGATTAATTAAAACATTAAATTGTTAAAAATGCAGATAATACATATTTGTACTTAATTATGCACTTTAATAAAACATTATTGTAAATCAAAAGGCTAAATTTGACAAATAACGTAACGGAAACATAAAATAAATGTTCTCAGCACCGCCAGCAGTTAACCCTTGTGCATCAATTTCAAAAAGTTACTCTGAGGTCCATAGAGGACAAAAATGTTAGTGTAAAAAAATGTCATAAAAATTTGGGAGCACAGACTTAAGTTTGGTCTTATTTTAAAGAAGACCCTTGGCAGATTATTGTTGAAGAAAAAAAAAAGTTTAAAAACTTTTAACTATAAACACAATTATAGCTGCATAATTTATCCAATTTGCTCTATAATATTCAGAAGCAGAAAGAGGAATAAAGTGAGTATTTGCTATAGGCCAAACTTGAGAAAATGGCACCATCTGGTAAAAAATTGTAAAAAATGTTTTTTAATTTTGAAGCCTTTCCTGAAATGAAAATTGCTCTTGCTCTGTTAATGAAAGCCTATTAACAGACATGGCATCATAGTTAAAGGGCCCTGAGAAAGTTAGTTAGTAGTTCACTTTAAAATGAAAATTAGCCCATGATTTACTCACCCTCAAGCCATCCTAGGTGTATATGGCATTCTTCTTTCTGATGAACACAACTGGAGTACTCCACACGGCTCCAGGGGGTTAATAAAGGCCTTCTGAAGCAAATTGATGGGTTTTTGTAAGAAAAATATCCATATTTAAAACTTTATAAAGTGAAATATCTAGCTTCCACCAGACCACCTTCCGTATTCAACTTACGGAAAAAGCGTAACTGGGATGACGTATCACTAGAACGTAGCGTACACATTTTGAACGGCGAGAGGCGTTACACTTTCTGCGCAAGTTGAATAAGTTGAAGTTTTTTAAATATGGATATTTTTCTTACAAAACCCCACCGCTTCACTTCAGAAAGCCTTTATCAACCCCCCGGAGCTGTGTGGAGTATGTTTATTATGGATTGATGTGCTTTTTTGAGCTTCAAACTCAATGGACCCCGTCACTGCCATTATAAAGCTTGGAAGCGTCAGGATATTTATTAATATAACTCTGATTGTGTTCATCAGAAAGAAGAAAGTCATAATGGCTTGAGGGTGAGTAAATCATGGGGTAATTTTCATTTTAAAGTGAACTACTCCTTTAAGGTCCTGAGAGTAACTATTTTGTATTACTAGTGTAAAATAGATTATTAAAGGAAATGGGGGTGAAATAGTAAAATTCCAATAAAAATACACACTAAAAATGTGTATGCAGTTGGCATTAACACAGGCAAAATTATATATATATATATATATATATAGTCCATAAGGACGCACAAGTGTTAAGAAAGTGTATTTTTTGTGACCAGTGTTCATCAAGCTGTAGGACTGAGGATGTTTACAGGGGAGAGCGGTTGATCTGGCCTCCTGCTGATGCGGTGCTGATCAGTGATCAGATGATGAGGACTGGGCGCTGCTGGGTTTCTTACAGAGCACTTCCCCGAACAGCGCTGACATAAATCAGGCCCACAGAGCTGCACTGCCCCACAGGAATATCCTCTCCCCTCTGAGCACTTACTGTATGTTTGTGTTTGTGTGTGTTTATGAAGGAGAGACAGAGGGGAGAGTCAATGAGGCAACACATTTGCACTTGTTTTATGGAAACAATTTGTTTAGAAAAAAAGGGGTAACACTTTACAATAAGGTTTCATTAGTTAACATTAGTTCATGCATTAACTAACATGAACTAGCCATGAGCAGTTCATTTGTTACTGTATTTGTTCATCTTTGTTAACGTTAGTTAATAAAAATACAGCTGTTCATGGCTTGTTCATGTTAGTTCACGGTGCATTAACTAATGTTAACAAGATTTTAATAATGTATTAGTAAATGTTGAAATTATTATTAACAAAGATTAATAAATGCTTTATAAGGGCAGTTCATTATTAGTTCATGTTAACTAATGTAGTTAACTAATGTTAACTAATGAACCTTATAGTAAAGTGTTACCGAAAAAAAAAAAAAAAACTTTTATTAAAATAAGCAATTATAGTGGATACGAAGAAGCTGTACAATCCTTTTGAAACTTCCTCTTTGTTTCCGTCAAGATAGTAATAAAATATAAATTTAAAATGGGAACAAATACAATAATAAAATTCATAAATGTTTTGAAGTAGATTGCTTTGATTACATAGCTTGATTGTTTTTAATTTGATCAAGTTTTGACCATGTGCACTCAGTCTCTTAGGATATATTGTCAAGCAGAATTCACATTTTAACATTTTTACTGTAATGTAAGAAACCTGGACAGTTGATCTCATTGTTCTTTAAAGCTCAGTCAGACAGCACAGAGCTCTCTTGTGCACAGTCGTCTCTGCCAACCACAAGAACCCTCAGCATGGTTTTGGGTGTTGTGTCTCCCTGCAAAATTCATATGAGCTGTATGGATGTTATTTGTCAAAAGAAATAGTTTCTGTCTTGGATTCCTACCCTAAAACTCAGACTCGTAATATGTAGGGAGTGTCCAGTCACTGCCATAAATTTTTACCGCTCCTTTCAGCGTCTTTAAGGTTCCCATTGGCCTTGGTAACAAGCTTTCTCCTTACCAAGTCATCAATTTTGTAAGAGCATCCTGATCTCTGCAATGTCATGGTTTTCCATGCTGCCTCCGCTTTTATGGTCCTCACAATACTCCTGCATAAAAGTTATACACTCAAATATTTTTTTTTATATCTATTTATAAATATGTTCTATTGGTGGGTTGATTAAATGATTGGTTGCATTTTGTGCAGAATGGAAGTGATATCTGCCTTTTTATATGATTTATAATATGCTTGGTTAAATTTGAGAACTGTTAATCCCTTTAAATACAAAAATTCCAATTAAAAAGATTGTGAACAATTTTGTAACCTATTTAGCAGCATCATCCATCATCTTTTAAAATTTCTTCTAAATGTTATTAATTTTAAAGTGAATAAATGCAATTGTCATTAAAAAATATAAAACTGTAAATGAAACATTTAAATTATATTTAGTTTAGCTGTTGTTCTATTACACAAAATGTTTATTTTATGTATATTATTTTTTTTATTACACAAGTAAATCTACACCATAAATAAAATATTATAAAGTCATATAAAATAAGATTAACAGATCTTTAACAGAATTATCTTTGTCTACGAGAGAAAATCATTCATTTAGCAGTCGGTCTTGAACACCCTCACAGAGATCTGAATACACTTTCTTTATTTCACCCTCAAATCACCAACAACAATTTTCAAAGTTAATGAACCTGATCTTTTCTTATGCATCTCCAATCTCAAATGTGTGTGTTTGTCTGTGTGTGTGTGTGTTTGTTAAGTTAGGGTGCTAAAAGTACTACAGTCAGGACTGATACATTACTGTGAGGAGTCATGCCCTTCACTGCAATAGCATCCTTTCCTTACTCTCTAAAAGCCTGGGTCAGCGGTTCACACCATAACACATGTGAATCAATCATGTCTGCATATATGAGTGAGAGTGTGTGTGTGTGTGTGTGTGTGTGTGTGTGTGTGTGTGTGTGTGTGTGTGTGTGTGTGTGTGTGTGTGTGTGTGTGTGTGTGTTAGGAGAAGGAAGAGTGAGCAGCAGAGTATTTCAAGTTCACGTGCCCTTAAGAGACCGGATAGCTTTAGGCATCAGCGAGGTTGTCACGCAAGATTGTGTGTGTGTTAAAGGCAGTGTGTAAGAGCGTGTACAAGAGAATACTGTCTACTAACCATTTTCATTATGCTTAGCTGCTATAACCTTGTAACCTTGATGAGTAATTATTACTGCAATTATTAAATAATGCATGTGATGGATATGACTAACTTGAAAAAAATATTTTGTTTGCATTAAGTATTATTTCCTTAAAGATAACTTGAAATCCTGTAACATTTTCTTTCTTGTTTACTTCTAAAAATCTCAGACCATCTCATATTATTCAGTTTGTTTTAGATCAGTTGCTATTTTTTATATATATATATATACAAACCCGATTCCAAAAAAGTTGGGACACTGTACAAATTGTGAATAAAAAAGGAATGCAATAATTTACAAATCTCATAAACTTATATTTATTCACAATAGAATATAGATAACATATCAAATGTTGAAAGTGAGACATTTTAAAATGTCATGCCAAATATTGGCTCATTTTGGATTTCATGAGAGCTACACATTCCAAAAAAGTTGGGACAGGTAGCAATAAGAGGCCGGAAAAGTTAAATGTACATATAAGGAACAGCTGGAGGACCAATTTGCAACTTATTAGGTCAATTGGCAACATGATTTGGTAAAAAAGAGCCTCTCAGAGTGGCAGTGTCCCTCAGAAGTCAAGATGGGCAGAGGATCACCAATTCCCCCAATGCTGCGGCGAAAAATAGTGGAGCAATATCAGAAAGGAGTTTCTCAGAGAAAAATTGCATAGAGTTTGAAGTTATCATCATCTACAGTGCATAATATCATCCAAAGATTCAGAGAATCTGGAGCAATCTCTGTGCGTAAGGGCCAAGGCTCATTTAAAATGGACTGTGGCAAAGTGGAAAACTGTTCTGTGGTCAGACGAATCAAAATTTGAAGTTCTTTTTGGAAAACTGGGACGCCATGTCATCTGGACTAAAGAGGACAAGGACAACCCAAGTTGTCATCAGCGCTCAGTTCAGAAGCCTGCATCTCCGATGGTATGGGGTTGCATGAGTGCGTGTGGCATGGGCAGCTTACACATCTGGAAAGGCACCATCAATGCTGAAAGGTATATCCAAGTTCTAGAACAACATATGCTCCCATCCAGACGTCGTCTCTTTCAGGGAAGACCTTGCATTTTCCAACATGACAATGCCAGACCACATACTGCATCAATTACAACATCACGGCTGCGTAGAAGAAGGATCCGGGTACTGAAATGGCCAGCCTGCAGTCCAGATCTTTCACCCATAGAAAACATTTGGCGCATCATAAAGAGGAAGATGCGACAGAGAAGACCTAAGACAGTTGAACAACTAGAAGCCTGTATTAGACAAGAATGGGACAACATTCCTATTCCTAAACTTGAGCAACTTGTCTCCTCAGTCCCCAGATGTTTGCAGACTGTTATAAAAAGAAGAGGGGATGCCACACAGTGGTAAACATGGCCTTGTCCCAACTTTTTTGAGATGTGTTGATGCCATGAAATTTAAAATCAACTTATTTTTCCCTTAAAATGATAAATGATAAAATGATTTTCTCAGTTTAAACATTTGATATGTCATCTATGTTGTATTCTGAATAAAATATTGAAATTTGAAACTTCCACATCATTGCATTCTGTTTTTATTCACAATTTATACAGTGTCCCAACTTTTTTGAAATCGGGTTTGTATATATATATATATATATATACACTAGGCTACCATTCATGTTTGAGGTCGGTAAGTAACTTTTGTTTACATTTGATCACAAATATAGCAAACACAGTGAAATTGTGAAATATTATTACTATTTAAAATAACGGCTTTCTATTTTAATATATTTTAAAATGTAATTTATTCCTGTGATGGCAAATCTGAAGTTTCAGCATCATTACTCCAGTCTTCAGTGTCACATGATCCTTCAGAAATCATTCTCATGTGCTGATTTAGTGCTCAATAAAAATGTCTTATTATTATTAATGTTAAATCAGTTGTCCTGCTTATTATTTTTATTAAAACCGTGATAGTGCTTTTCAGGGTTCTTTGATAAATAGAAAATTCAAAAAATGACATTTATTTGAAACAGAAATGATTTGTAACATTATAAATGTCTTTACTGTTTAGTTTTTTTTTATATCAGTTTAATGCATCCTTGCTGAAGTATTAATTCATTTCATACAAAAAGTAGTTATTTTACCTTATACAGAAAGTAGTGTACATATTTATGAATATATTCACTGATAAAAATGATTCTGTGGTGAAGTAATTACTACAGAAAAAACAAATGCAATTTCCATGCAAATAAAGGTAAAAAGAAAGTTTTCTTTTCTGTGTTGACATTTCCTATTGAAACAGGAAGTTTGGATGGGGCACATCCCTTAAAAAAAGCCCATAGTCTTTAGTTATGTCAGCCATGATATCATATTATATCAGCATTTGATTGGACAGAAATCTATAGTGTAGGAAGAGTACCAATCATTTTGATATGTAGGGAATATTTGGTATATCTGCTAAATGTGGCCTCAAAACAAACAAAAAAAAAGGTGTTAAAACAAAGCCGAATCCAAAGATTAGGCAGTATCATTTGCTTCATTCTGTTTTACAGATACACAATGCTTTGTTCCAGGTCTGCACTTCTCACCACCTGTGTCAGTATGCCATGTCCTACTTCCACAAGTGATCACATCATTTCCTGTTTATTCAGCCTCGAGCCAAAGAGGCTGAGCAATCTGATTGGCTGCTTAATGTAATAACTGTCAGACAGGTTGACTGATTGGCCAATATGAGGTGGTGACTCTGCTCATATTCACCGGACCACTTCGGCTCTCCTGCTTTCTCATCATCCCTCTGAATGGCCGTTGAGTGCTTCCTTTCAGGGTTTATCAGCTTGAGACGTTTATAGTGTTTTCAATTAAAAGAATGCAGTGGATGTGTGATAATGACCCTGATGATAATTGCACACTGCAGTGCAGCTTGAGATTTGTATGGCAGTTTATAGCATCATCTCCCAGCTGTTGTGTTGAGTGTGCTGGTCTCATTGGGCCGTGGCATCACAGGGCAGATGGGCGGTGGTTAGAGCCACATCATATGCACAGCTGTAAAACCAAAAACATCACTCATCACAAGAGTTACTCACATGCTCTTAGTTAGGAAATAATGTGTTTCCCCTTACCTGAGACTATTCACTTATTATTCAAACATAAACATACTGACTGACTTACAGACATTTCTTAAGCAAGAAATGGATTATGAGTCAGTTTTTCCACTTAAAACAGGGTGATGTGATTGCATACTTCCTGTAATGCCAATCAGAATGTGTTATAATATTTAGACAGTAACTTACCAGAATCATGGAACTGTTCTCTCAATTTCTTGCATAATCAGTATGGTCCAAATGCAGTTTATTCTCTCAAAGAACAAATCAATTATGGCGTGACGTTTAAGGGTGCAAGGGTAAATGTGAAATCAGAATAATACTGGTACCTTGTAATTTGTAAACACAGTTTTTCAACTAACTGATAAACATCTGTGCATCCTGACTCCTGGAAATTGCGCAGAACCAGCCATCAGATTGGAACCGTTTATTGTTGTTTACTGCTGTCTACTGTTAATAGGAATATTCCAGTTCTTGTCATTTTTACATTCAACATGCTTCAGATGGTCTGTGAAGTGAGAACTGTTCCTGCACTGTAAAAAAAAAAAAAAATAAAATAAAAAAAAAAGATTGTTGGTTTAACCTAAAAAACTAAGTAACCTGGTTGCCATAAAATTGAGTTCATTGAAATTAAAAAGTTAACACAATGAAGGAGATTGGTTTAATCAACAGAAACTCAAAATATTGTTATCTGAACCACATAAATTATCTAAGTTGATTTGACAAAAGAAAAAATGTTGTGATAAAAAATATTTTTACACTGTAGTAGGCGTATATTTGCCAGAGTTAGCCTACTTCCTGTGTTTTTACAACTGAGGATCGAGTTTTGATGAACACCGAAACGTCTCGTCAACTTGTGATTTTTAATTAAGAGTTTGTTTGAACATTTGGGGACAATAACATTTTTATTTACTTTTATTCAGTAAGGACGCAATAAATTGATACAAAAGTAACAATAAAGACATTTATAATGTTACAGAAGATTTCTAATAAATACTATTTTCCATTCTTTTAACACCATTTAATTTTCTTCAAAGAATCCTGAAAAAATGTATCACAGTTTCCTCAAAAATATTACGCAGAACAACAACCTTGATAAGAAATGTTTACTGAACAGCAAATCATCATATTAGAAGAATTTCTAAAGGATCATGTGACACTGAAGACTGGAGTAATGATAATGAAAATTCTAAATAAAGGTAAGAAAACATACTTCAACATATTGTCTGAAATCAAGTCTTTTTTTTTTGCTTCAAGTAAATCTCTCAAAATATCAGAAAATATAATAGAATGTTGTGATTTTTTTTTTTTTACTATAAAACAACACAAAACTGCTGATTTTTTATATACAATATTACAGTGGAAAGAAAGGTGTCCATGAATGTACAAAAACAACACTGCTGCAATAGATGTAGTGTAATTTTACTGAATAATGGCAATCAGAGTTAACCACCAAACAGCCCGTAAGAGTTTGAAGTGATGCGTTTAAAATGAATATTGACACTGTTGTTTTTAGGCTGACGTCATACAATGTGTCAAGTCAACTGGAATAAGTGAATCAATTAAGAAACAGAAAAGGGGGGTGGGGGAGCCCAGATTTCAGGAAGTGACACAACCTTAGATCACACAACACCTACCTTCTCATTATCACAGTGAGACTGCATGCTCACTTAATAAAAAGCAATTGCAGCTCTGTATGAAATAAAATGTGTCTTGTATTTATGTTAAAAAAAACTTTCTTCTTTCTGTTTGTCCAATCAATGGAGAATTAGTAGCAGGAAGGAAGGAGACAGACAAAAAGCTTTTAAATGCAATCAAATGTACTCTTTTTTTTTTTTTACTTGCACTTAAAAATATTTCTGATTAGATACACTGACTTAATTGAGTAATAAGTTTGACAGTAATATTGTACTAAATTCAAAATATAACTGTGATTTTACACCACTGAGACAATCTGGACCCTCAAAAATGCCTACAGATCAAACATTAACATTACACACACACACACACACACACACACACACACACACACACACACACACACACACACACACACACACACACACACAAATTGGTTCTTCAGCGTTTTTTTAGCGGTTCTTTGGGGTGGTTGAGGTGCTATATAGCACCGCTACCGTATAAAGAACCTGTTAAGCCCAGTGTGGTTCTTCAGTGGTTCTTTGGGGTGGTTAAGGTGCTATATAACACTGCTACCGTATAAAGAACCTATTAAGCCCAGTGTGGTTCTTCAGCGGTTCTTTGGGGTGGTTAAGGTGCTATATAACACCGCTACCGTATAAAGAACCTATTAAGCCCAGTGTGGTTCTTCAGCGGTTCTTTGGGGTGGTTAAGGTTCTATATAGCACCGCTACCGTATAAAGAACCTGTTAAGCCCAGTGTGGTTCTTCAGCGGTTCTTTGGGGTGGTTAAGGTGCTATATAACACCGCTACCGTATAAAGAACCTGTTAAGCCCAGTGTGGTTCTTCAGCGGTTCTTTGGGGTGGTTAAGGTGCTATATAGCACCGCTACCGTATAAAGAACCTGTTAAGCCCAGTGTGGTTCTTCAGCGGTTCTTTGGGGTGGTTAAGGTGCTATATAGCACCGCTACCGTATAAAGAACCTATTAAGGCCAGTGTGGTTCTTCAGCGGTTCTTTGGGGTGGTTAAGGTGCTATATAGCACCGCTACCGTATAAAGAACCTATTAAGCCCAGTGTGGTTCTTCAGCGGTTCTTTGGGGTGGTTAAGGTGCTATATAGCACCGCTACCGTATAAAGAACCTGTTAAGCCCAGTGTGGTTCTTCAGCGGTTCTTTGGGGTGGTTAAGGTGCTATATAGCACCGCTACCATATAAAGAAACTGTTAAGCCCAGTGTGGTTCTTCAGTGGTTCTTTGGGGTGGTTAAGGTGCTATATAGCACCACTGCCATACGAAGAACTCGTTTAGCCCCTGTATAGTTCTTTAATGGTTCTCTAACTCTCTCTTAGTCTCTTAGTTTAGTTAGGGAAAGGATTAAAACAACATTAAAATACAGTGTATTTCCTGAAGATAACGTGGTTCTTAATCTTTTTGCCCCCCATAAGGAAATATTCCACTAATAGCCCTCACACGAGACTTTCTGACCTCTGAAAAGCATAAAAGTGATTCAAAACAGCTTTTGCCATTGTAGTAAATTCCTATTCATTTCAAACATATGAGAGTGGAGTAACAGATCTAAAATCTAAGGCAGAGAATGGGGTGGTGGTGGGGTACAAGAAGACAGTTTGGATACTGTCCATTGCAGTTTAAATTATGTGGAAGGAGGAATACAATTGGAGGATGAGAGAAAGCTAAGACATGGTGTTTGGCTGTAGTCTTTGAATGAATGTAAACTGATAAGAGGCTCGGTGTTTGTGAAGTCAGTTATATACCGAAATTATGTCACAAACTTCAATAAAAAGGCTATATTCATACAGTGGGGAGAACAAGTATTTGATACACTGCCGATTTTGCAGGTTTGCCCACTTACAAAGCATGTAGAGGTCTGTAATTTTTATCATAGGTACTCTTCAACTGTGAGTGATGGAGACTCGCTAGGCCACTCCAGGACCTTGAGATGCTTCTTACGGAACCACTCCTTAGTTGCCCTGGCTGTGTGTTTCGGGTCGTTGTCATGCTGGAAGACCCAGCCACGACCCATCTTCAATGCTCTTACTGAGGGAAGGAGGTTGTTGGCCAAGATCTCACGATACATGGCCCCATCCATCCTCCCCTCAATACGGTGCAGTCGTCCTGTCCCCTTTGCAGAAAAGCATCCCCAAAGAATGATGTTTCCACCTCCATGCTTCACGGTTGGGATGGTGTTCTTGGGGTTGTACTCATCCTTCTTCTTCCTCCAAACACAGCGAGTGGAGTTTAGACAAAAAGCTCTATTTTTGTCTCATCAGACCACATGACCTTCTCCCATTCCTCCTCTGGATCATCCAGATGGTCATTGGCAAACTTCAGACGGGCCTGGACATGCGCTGGCTTGACCAGGAGGACTTTGCGTGCGCTGCAGGATTTTAATCCATGACGGCGTAGTGTGTTACTAATGGTTTTCTTTGAGACTGTGGTCCCAGCTCTCTTCAGGTCATTGACCAGGTCCTGCCATGTAGTTCTGGGCTGATCCCTCACCTTCCTCATGATCATTGATGCCCCACGAGGTGAGATCTTGCATGGTGCCCCAGACCGAGGGAGATTGACCGTCATCTTGAACTTCTTCCATTTTCTAATAATTGCGCCAACAGTTGTTGCCTTCTCACCAAACTGCTTGCCTATTGTCCTGTAGCTCATCCCAGCCTTGTGCAGGTCTACAATTTTATCCCTGATGTCCTTACACAGCTCTCTAGTCTTGGCCATTGTGGAGAGGTTGGAGTCTGTTTGATTGAGTGTGTGGACAGGTGTCTTTTATACAGGTAACGAGTTCAAACAGGTGCAGTTAATACAGGTAATGAGTGGAGAACAGGAGGGCTTCTTAAAGAAAAACTAACAGGTCTGTGAGAGCCGGAATTCTTACTGGTTGGTAGGTGATCAAATACTTATGTCATGCAATAAAATGCAAATTAATTATTTAAAAATCATACAATGTGATTTTCTGGATATTTGTTTTAGATTCCGTCTCTCGCAGTTGAAGTGTACCTATGATAAAAATTACAGACTTCTACATGCTTTGTAAGTGGGCAAACCTGCAAAATCGGCAGTGTATCAAATACTTGTTCTCCCCACTGTATATTAACTACTTTGTGTTATTTATGTAGTCAAATAATTAGGCTATATCTTGATGTTTTGTGATTGAAGCATTCTGTAAGTTAAGTTTTCAATCATTTACTATCATCTCAAGACCCCCCTGTGAGTGCTATATAATGGCACCTCTTATGGTTTTATAGCACCATTTGACAAAGGTGCTGTATAGCACCTGTAAAGATAGAAGCCTTATAGCACTTAAAATGGTTCCCCTATGATTTCAAGCCAATGAATCACTTTTAGTGCTATTTAGCGCCATTTTTGTTTAGGAGTGCAGATCAACATACAAACTAAAAACACCTACAGCATGTGGAACATAATACCCTGCCTCATGGAAACGTATGGAAAATAAAACCCCAAACACAAAGCAAATTAAACAGCTTCCAGACCCTAAAAAGAGTGCACAAATTGGCAGCGTGTCTCATTACTGTTAGGACTCTTGCCAGAGACAAATCTGAGCAACTCAGCAATCACAGCTTAATAATGATAAAAGCAGGCACAAAATCCGGGAAAAACAAGGGAATAAATGATCAATGGACTCTAAATGACAGGCAGAACTGATACAGACAAAACAACATACCGAATGCAAAAACTAAATAAAAATAAAAAAATTCTAAATCAATTTAAACTAAATGCAACTGAATCTTGCAGTGATGTATATTATATTCATACTCTTTTCCACCATTTACTCTTATTATTCCTCATACGCCTATAAGCAAATACTTAAAAGCTTTGGCAATATTGCAGTCCCTTAAAATAATACCAATTAAACTTTATTGACACTGAGAGAGAGAGAAAGAGAGAGAGAGAGAGCGCAAGTGTGTGTGTGAGGGAGAGAGAGAGAGAGAGAGAGAAGTTTCTACAGTAAAAGCAGATCTACTCCAGGTGGGACGCAGTCAGTCTGCGTTATTTTTAAGAGAGCAATGGGAGAGACGTAGAGAGCGAGGGACAGAATGAGAGAGAGGAGGGAGGTGAAGATGAATGTAGTTAATTAAGATGAGCAGGCAGTGAAGACAGTGCAGAATTACACAAACACTAATTAGAGTCTTCGTTAGGGGGCACAAAATGAGAGCAGCGCATCCATCATCTCCCCTCTCCTCTCTCTTTCCTCCCTCATTCCAACCTTTCTCTCCTCTGTCTTTCCCTCTGCTCCCTTTATTCTCTTTCTTTTTTCCATTCTAACATATTGGTGTCTTAGTTTGTGCTTCCTGCTTGTGACGGTACCTCAGTCACACAGGCCCCTTCCCCCCGTCATCATGCTTATTTTAACCTCTCCACTCTCTGACCCCTCCCCTCTCCCTTTTATTATAGACATGAAATTCAGCGTCAGCACAATTTTTATTGTTTCCCTCATTCTCTTTAGTCTGTCAAATGTACCATGTCTCTCTTTCTGCTCTCCTTCACTCCATTTAACCTCCATTTCTCTATCTATCATCTATCCATCCATCCATCTGTCTATCTATCTATGGAAGCATATGGGTAGCAATATTCAATTTGCAATGCAATATGCAAAATGGCAATGCAATATGTAAAATGGCAATGCATTTCAGTATTTAAATATACATTTTCCATTCCATGTGTGCAACATTTGGAGCAAAATGATAATTCAAATTGAATAATATAATTTACATTTGCTATTTCCTACACTAGTTTTAACATAATTTAAACATATATTTTAATGCTTTTTAACGCTTTATTACAGAAATGATTAGATGTGTTTAACATGTTCAAGCAAAAATTGTAGCAAAATTATCATTTAAATGTTATTTATCTTAATTGCATTTACACTCACAAGTTAAGATACTTGCGATTGCATTTTCATTCAATGTCCCGCAATGAATGTAGCAAAATTCAATGCGGAATTGAAAATGCAATCCGAGCAGATCAAGTTTAAGAATGGTAAAAAGAGAGAAAAAATACAACCATACTGATATAGCAAACAATAATCTCGGACAGTTTGTCTAATATTATTTGAGAGTAAAATAACCTGTTGTAAAGCACCGCTCACTGGCGGCACCGCAGCTGTTTCAGCACTTCAGCAGACACGCGACCGCGTTCATGATAAGGTGCACGAGCGCCAGGCGCGTTCTCTGCGAGACGTTCTAACCATAAATATCTATGGTTCTAATAACGTACTGGTCTAACAGAACAGTCACTGACAGACGCGTGTAATAATTTCTCTGTTCGTGCTCCACTTTATCTGCAGACAGCTCTGCTGCCGCCATGTTTTCAACACCTGGCCCCGCCTTGATGCAATGATTGACAGGGCGGGGCGGAGACTTGATCTGCTTGGATTGCATTTTCAATTCCACATTGAATTTTGCTACATTCAATGCGGGACATTTAATGAAAATGCAATCGCAAGTATTTTAACTGTGAGTGTAAATGCAATTAAGATAAATAACATTTTAATGATCATTTTGCTACAATTTTAGCTTGAACATGTTAAACACATCTAATCATTTCTGTAATTTTAATTTTGCAACTTATAAAGCGTTAAAATATATGTTTAAATTATATTTTAAAACTAGTGTAGGAAATAGCAAATGTAAATTATATTATTCAATTTGAATTATCATTTTGCTCCAAATGTTGCACACATGGAATGGAAAATGTAAATTTAAATACTGAAATGCATTGCCATTTTACATATAGCATTGCAAATTGAATATTGCTACCCATATGCTTCCATATCTATCTATCCATCCATCTATCTATCTATCTATCTATCTATCTATCTATCTATCTATCTATCTATCTATCTATCTATCTATCTATCTATCTATCTATCTATCTGTCTGTAGTTAAAGAGTTGAAATGACTCTATATTGTATTTCTCTAATGTAATACAATTGTGAATAAAAAAAGCTTAGATACATTTAAAAGAAATAAACAGGAAATAAATATACAGGGAATAAACTTATTTACTTCCAGGTTTAAATTCCAATTTAAAATTTGAATGGCAGAGTGATTTAACCCATGGCGATATATCAATTTAACAAATAAATGAATGCAAATGTCAAAAATGCAATACATGTGCAATTTCTAGGATCTGTTGATGTATCTCCCCATGTGAGACAAATGGATATAAACAATCAAAGTACAGCCAAAGGGGGAAGTTATGATGTAAGTCAGTGAGCTAGATCTGAAAATATAGATCTCATTTATGACTGATGTCAGAAATATGGAACAAATGAGAGATATTATAGTTTCATAACCTCCAGCATTCACTGGCTGATCAGCACCAGCTGGGTGACAGAAATTACGAATCAAATCTGACTTTTTGAACAGGCTGTCTGAGGGAAGAAATCAGGACTAATGACATGAGAGTATAAGTGCAGGATAACTTTTTGCTGTAAAGAAAAAAAATAATTTCACACTAAATGGGTCAACGGCAAAAGAGCGTCCATGATGATGATAAAGAAAAAAAAAATCCTTACAAAAAGGGAAAGTATTTAAAATAAAAAAATATTGATCTTAAATTATTCATCCATAAGTTTGTTTAAAATTTAAATAATTTAAGAGATGTATTGATATGACACACAGTCCTGACTTGGGTCTGTATATGATATTTCCTGTTTTTTTTCTGCATGTTTCTGCACCACATGATTTAACGGACAAATGTTTTTCAAATGTTTATAATATTTGAACAAAACTAAACTCTCCAGAAATATTAATAGCATACCAAACTACTGTACTAAATGAGCTTTTGTTTTCAAGAATTGTATTCTTTTAATTATATAAAATATTTTAAAAATCTGTTTAAATCACATTTTTATGCCCCCAAAAAATATCAAATTGAAGTTTAATTCAGAAATGTAAAATGTGTAGTCAAGTATATCAATGAACTGCATTTCGAAACTAAATTAATAGATCTGGGCCAAAAAAAGAGCATCATGTCACTGACCCAAATAATGCATAAATTAGGCCTATCATAAAAATGAAATATGTTTATGTTCTATGTATATGACTTGGCCAGATGATGCCAATAAGAAAAATGAAAAAAAAAAAAAAAAAAAAAAAATCGGACATGTTGTATGTATTAACTGCTTCACAGATAACTAAACCACACAAATTCTTTGCCATTAACTCAGTTGCCATTCTAGATCTGTTTAATCTCCATATTTAATTTTCTTTAATTACAGTATCCGATTTTCCTAATATGTAATTAGAGAAGTGGCAGTTGTTGCCATGGTTTTGGATTTCTGTTCTGCTGGGTCATTAGCTGGTTTAATAGTATTCTTCCTGAAATAGATAAAAACTTCTCTCCTCTGAGACATTACATAGGCTCAAAGAAATAATGTCTCATCTCTCTTACGACACTGTGCTAATGTTATGTCTAGACAATTTCTTTTTCTCTCCAGGCATTTTACCAAGAAATGATGGGAAGCTTGATTAAGTCACATGGCTGCTTATATCGTTGATGTGCCTGTGGTGCCATGGTTTAGTCTGTTTTTTTACCACCAGGAAGTTTAGTGATTCACAGGTTGGAACAGCGGTGACATTTGCGAACGCGGTAGTGCTCCCTGTCGTTCAATTGTGCGTGCGTTTATACACACCCAATTGCATTTAGAGTCCCGATACACAGTCATGAGGTTAAAGCACGCTTATCAGAGCATCTCAACTCGTCATCTCTACTGCTGGTCACAGAGCTTTAATCTCATAAACTATATGTGAGATGCAACCTATTTCTCATTTAGCCTACCAAAAAAAATAAATAAAACAGCGTAGCCTAAAGAGTGTCACAAACACGCTGCACGTTTTCCGTAAAAAAGCTATTTTTTTTTAGGTGTATAGCCCAACTAAGCGGCACATTGTTGGTTTTAATGTATGAGCTGAGGAAATAAATCACACTCACTTACATGGCCCTTTCTTTCATGTAGCACTGAAAAGTACGATTCATTGTAGTGAGTCCTATTATTTAAAACGGCCCGCTGTCTTTCATGGCTGCGTCCGAAAGCTTAAAAATGCTGCCTTCAGAGGATGCATTCCAAGGTTCGGAAGGCATCAATGCACGTCCAAATCCAATGTTAGCTTTACTTCCGGTCTCATGTGATACTTTCATCAGCTTATTTTTTTGAAGGCTGCGTAGATGTATCCTTTGCTTCCTCTGATATCCCACAATCCTGTGCTTTCCATTCTGTGACAATTAAGCTAAAAAAAATAAAGATGGAATCTAAAAGTTGCGGTTGGTGGTCAGTTTGTGTGTAAATGTACATTTCCAACATTAAGCCGACGTTTTCCAACGTTTTATGAGAAATTAGCCTACTATTGTAGTAATTATGTGACCCGTGCTGGCAAAATGAGTCGCAATGAGCAAATGTTCAAAAATGAGTTATTGTTATTTTCACATTGTCTATTAAAAACCCTACAAAATGATGTATGATTTGTTGGAATCGGACAAAAACTGAGCTACACCTGTTTGTTGATAGAGTATCACATTTGTTTGATCAACTTTAATGAAACAGCCTATATATTAAGACCTACTGTACCGCACGGATCTAAAGTAATGTTACACATCAGATGTTTTTCCCCAACAGTTAACCAAACATTCACATAAGACATAACAGATAATGTTTGCGTGAATACTTGCCATGACAGATATTTTGGAATACTATGATTCTGTGTATATGTGTAGCCTATATCGGGATCACACGCTGTCTGATGTGTCTTAGTGCGCACGCGTCGCATCTGTCAGTAGAGCGAAGAACGTTTTCATGGACAAAGGAAAAGTACTCCTCTCAGAAAACGTACAAATAAAGATACTTTTAAAGAAGATATGTTTAATTGATATTTGAAGCATTGGGATCGCTAGATGAGGGCTTAATGAACTAATTTTTGTGAAAACCTCAAAATCGACCAAAATCAACATTTTTCACTTGTTTAGCCTGTAGCTCGAAATTATCCTGTGCGCATTCCAACTCCTTTTGCCAGCGCAGGTCACATATATTTGCTTAGTTATCACCAAAGTTCTTTTTATTTTGTTGTAGATCATGAAACCGTTACGCTGCCTCAGAAGTCCGTCCAAAATCATTTCGTGAGGTGTCTTCATGCGCAAACGCTGCCTGCAAAGTCATTGCCTGATAAGCCAGCAAGGCAACAAGTCAGCTGCCTAAGCTTTTAGACGCAGCCCAAATGTAGTGCTTGAAAGTTCAATTTATTCAAATGAATCAGTTATCAGACCAGTCTCATACAAAGAGGTGGAAACTCTGGCTGCATCCTAAATCGCATACTTTCCTACTATATAGTAGGCGAAAAACAGTATGTGACAAAATAAGTATGTCCAAATTCACAGTTCTCATAAAGAGTATAGGCAAAAAGTACCCAGATGACATACTTCTTCCGGCGAGATTCTAAAGTGTGCATATGATGGACACTTTACTATTCCATGAGGCCACGAGAAAGGATTTGTGAATGGCAGTGAAGTACATAACTGACCCTGGTAGGTCACATGATAAAGACAACATGGCTAATGTAGTACATTCAGATTACATTCATACTACACTCATTCATACCATATAGAAAATACTTTTTTAGCGGTCGTTACTTATTCACTTATTCAAAATAAGTACTCAAGAAAGTATGCGATTTCATCCTAGTGAATAGGTACATTAAAAACGACCCTTCTGAGCTTAAACCAGCTTATAGACGCTTTACTGCCACCTACTGGACTGGAGTGTGGGTCAGAAGATTTGGCATTAATAAAATAAACCACAACCTTTTATATTTCACTCTATCAGGCCTGTTTCTTTCAAAATTTAATTAACTGCATATATTTTCCTTCTCCAAAGATTCATAAACTGCCCTCTCTCTTCACTTTATTTCTAACGTAAGAGCAGGTGCGGCCATTTGTAAAAACAAATGCTTTAAACACACTGCTTTGTAACACAAATAGTTTTACGGTTTGTTGCATTTTGTTACTCTTTTTTACTACAGCGGCTAATGAATCAGAATTCTCACACGTTTATAGAAAATAGCTTACTTCCACATTGCAAAATAAGGTGAATATGTAGCACTGGAAAGACCGATTTTTTCAGGTGAATCAGTTCATCCTAATCATTCCTCTCTCTATGTAGCGCTGGAAAGTCTATATGTCCTGATGAATGTCTTTTTCTTTGTATCTGGCAGTGAATAAAGATGGGAGAGAGAGGAAGGGAGAAGAGTACAATGAGAGATATCAAGACAGACAGCCACTTAAGCAGAGACTAAACTATTTAACCGTTTCACCCAGCTTTGCTCGACCTGTCAGGCCTGGCTGACTCTGATTGAGTGTATGTGTCTGTGCACTGCGCTTTACAGTACCAGAGACACAGCAGATTAAGTAATAGCATAAAATAATTCATTCTGTACAAATATTATAAAACAAAATAAAACAGTGGAACTAGAGTTGGACTAAACCGATTTCAGGATTTCAGGATTGGAGAGCAACACCTATGGACTTTTTTAGTTTTGGTTTCATTCTTTAACAGTGTTGCTTCTCTCAACTCTGTCCTCTCTTTCACCAATCCATCCATTCTCCAAGGTCTTCCGCTCTCAGATCTGCTTCTCCTCATTCTGCCTTTCTCTCTCTCTCTCTCAGGATCTTTAGGTTGATTTATTGCTTCTTGTTGGAAAGGTTGGCGTTTTAATAACTCAAGTCCTCCACACCAGAACGAGAGAAAAAAAAAGAAAAAAAAAAAACTTCTGTAAGCACAAAATAAACACGTGGAAAACTGGCTCTGTTTTCGCTTTTCTCTGTTTCTTTTCTTCTGTGTCTTTTTGATGTGAGGGTCATTCTAGGAAACATACCTTTGTCAGTTTGATAAAGAGATTTTAAACTTGAAAAAAACTTTTAAAAACTTGTTTTCTATGTTACACATGCTTGTTAAATAATAAAAAATAAATGATTAAAGATTTAAGGTGTTGACTGTAACCAAACAGTTTTTTTTTTTACATTTCTTCTCAAGGTGCTCAAGGTGTTTCTATTTCTCAAGAAAGGTAATTTAATGCTGCTTAAATTATGATATTAGTTATGATCTTTATGGTATTTTAAGGGTAGTGATAACAGGGTTGTTGGATAACTTTTTTATTTTCTATAAAAAACATTGTCAACTAAAATCATTATTATTTGCACATATGTAGCTACAAGAGGTTCACAAATAGCACACATACTGTAGAAAGACCTGTATATTTTCTCCTTTCCTTTAATAACTGTAAAAAAAAAAAAAAAAAACATTATTATGACTACATCAACCTGACTAAATTAGAGAAACCAAACAATTTCAAAGGGGCAGTTAGAAATAGTTACTTATAGTAACAACAGCACATTTTCACTTCGTGAAATTTGATAGGTTAAAGTAGATCATGAAGGCCTATATACAGTCAAACCAAAATTTACTCAGACACCTTCAACATTTTCTCACATTATCACAGTTTATACGCTATAGTTTAGAAAATGGTAATAAAATATGACAAGAACTCAGAGTTAAACTGTGTCAGAACAAATTCATGTTGATAATGTCAGAAAACTTTGATAGAAAGGTATGGTATGTAATGGATAACAATCAACCAATCAGCTGTCAGCTGTTACATTTAAGTACACAATTAGATAATACCAATTTAGGTCAACCAATTACCAAGCAATGCTTTATTTTGTTCAGTCTGTGGTGTAAAAGGTCACATTAGCAATTAAAGAAAAACACTTAAGCAAAACATGGTCAGGTCAAAATGTCTGAATAATTTTTGTCCCAAATTTTTATCAGTTTTACTGGTAGTCCACTGTATGAAGAATTTTTGGGTATAACATGTCACAGTTTGCTTTATTTTGCTATCCTCACTTACATAAATGAACTATAGTGTCCTGCACCCACTAGTAAAAAATTATATCTGGTGTCTGATTTTTGGTTTGACTAAGACATTTCAGAGCATTTTAAGTTGAAATCACAGCCAAAATACCAAACGTGTGGTTTCACGGCAGTGTACCTGCAAACATGTGGGCGCATGTGATCTTGCATGTTTGTATTTAATTATTCCTCTAAATCCTCAAACGCTAATAAACATCATGAAAGCCTATGAAAGGAAAACCATCCTCATAAAGGGCTAATGGATAAAAAGAGGAAGTAATGAAAGGACCGAGTGGGAGAAAAGCGAGAGTGATTTCCAACACTAAAGGAAGACTTTATATAGAGGCCGATTATTCACACTGATCATTAGAGAGAGATATCACTTTCACTCATTTACTGAAAAGAGCGAGAGAGTGGGGGAGAGGAGAAAAGGGTAATCATTAGAATGATATCACTTTCCCTCTGTCTCTAATGAGCGACGGAGCGAAAGAGAGAGAGAGATTGAGAAAGCAGACAGACAAATAGAATGAAAAACAGCCTGGGTGAATGGATGGATGAACAAATGGACAGACAGACAGAGTACATACTCAAACTCCTGCCTTCGTTTTAATCTGTTTGAGTTGATGGATGTAGGCTATATATTATCTACATCATGACATGTAAACAAATAAGTTGAGTCGTATTATTATGTATCATCCCATTATCCCAATCAACCGCCTTTATGACAGCATAATAATATTCTCTCTGCCCACACACCTCTGTGTCAACCAAAATGCAAATGGTTTTTACAGACACACACGCAAATACAGACACAATCAAACACAGTGATTATGCATATAAGCCTAAATCAATCCGACTGCCTCGCATATTTACATATGCGTGAGCAATTAACAAAGCTTGAGGAGACAGACTTAATTACAATACATAAATTGGGATTAACAGAAACACAGTGTATTAGAGTTTTAATTAAACATATTTATTATTTATTTCACAAACACAGGAACAGGAATATGCAGAGGAGACTGGGTTGAAGGGAACGAAATGAAGGAGGAAAAAATCTGCACCATCATCTCGAGCCTATCCCGTCCTCTAACTCTGCATGTGCCTTTGGGGAACAATTAACTTTTACTTCCCATCAGCACGAGCCACCCATGCTCCCTAAACCCACTTTAATACATACAGCCACACCTACAAAAGATGTCTATCGCACTTTAACCATCCAAAATTATGTCTTCTATAAACATGTGCCTTATTCAAATCTCAAAAGACCCCAAATTCTAGTTGTTATGCAGTCTAATATACGTCCACCCTTAAAACCCTGGCCCTGATAAAACCCCCCGTGGACCACTCATTTTCAGGGAAGACAGAGCAAGATGAAAGAAGAGTCTGAATTAATTGCCTGAACACAACACTGGACTATGTGCTGACAATGCTTCCCAGCACTGCATGAACAGGATAGGGCCGAGAAAGACATTGAGTAGTTACTCTGTAGGAATCAGAGACTCCTGAATAATAAACACTATGCCATGCCACCATATATACACATAGAGTCTGGATGCTAACAACTGGTTCTCAACTGGTGGGTGGATCTGTTCTCGGAAATAAGGACGAAAGGTAAAACAATGCTAAATGCAATATAACTAAGTATATAATCATATAGGATTGCAAAGTAAATAGGCTTGTCAACATTTGGTAAGCACACTCCTATATTTTTGTTGTTGGTGTCAAGGCAGTGTATCCAACCAAATCACGGTCATTTGGTAATATGGCCTGGCGTATTTACACGTGTTCTCACAAGTTCACACAACGCGTTTTTGCGTTTAACTGTGCCATTAGTAAATTGTTTTCTATGTGAACATTCTAGACAGACATTACCCACTGCCATGCCTTCTAACCGTCTTGCGCATGTGCCCACATTTTTAAAGGTGTGTTTATGCCATGTCGTAATTACGAGATTTCAACTTGTAAAGAGCGTTCATGTTCTCGTAGAGATCGTAATTACAGCTTGTAAGATTTTCTGAGAGCTCCTACTTGTACCACCTGACTGCTGCCATTAAAACATTGATAATGTTGCCATAAAAACACTTAATTACCAGTCCGACGACATGAACAGCTCCGAGTAGAATGTTATGGGTTGCCCTATCCAATCCAAATATCAAAACTCAACATATGCCACTCCCATACCTAAGATACAGGTTTTACGGTCACTGTTATGCTTAATACACAATTTCAGCTTGAAAATCACTAGAAGTAATCATAAACAGTCTGAACGCAAAGGCCACTCCCTCACAAAACTCATAATCTAGCACAGATTTATCATTGGTAAAATGTATTCCATAGGAAAACCGTGAACTTGGCAACACTGGTCATGTGTCGTCATCTCAAAATTACGGTAATTACGTCATGGTGGAATGCAGCATATGGTGCTGTGTCATAGGTCGAGAGCCTGCGTTTGTTTACATTCATCAGCCTAGCATTTTTTAAAATCACATGTGCAGTACGCATTCTTATGTTTAAAGGCAGTGGAGCGGAGAAAGCATTGAAGCATGGTGCAACGGTCAAATGAAAAACTATTTAAAAACAGCGTAGCAGAACGCAAAAATGCAAGACTGTAGCAGAAAACAACTCTGGCTCTCGAGACGCGTTTCTAAGAATTTAAAGGGTTAGTTCATCCAAAAATTAAAATTCTGTAATTAATTACTCACCCTCACGTCATTCCAAACTCGTAAGACCTTCGTTCATCTTTGGAACACAAAGGAAGACCTTTTTGATGAAATGTGAGAGCTTTCTGTCCCTCCGTTGACAGCTACGCAACTACCACTTTGACGCTTCAAAAAGTTCATAAAGAGATCGTAAAACTAATCCATATGAATTGAGCGGTTTAGTCCAAATTTTCTGAAGAGACACGATCGCTTTATATGATGAACAGATTGAATTTAGGCTTTTATTCACATTTAAACATTCATCAACTCACACATCAGTTGTGGTAAATGGAAGCTCAAGCATGTTCGCTTGACGTGCGAAAACCAGTGAGGTTCGTTCTTGTGTTATGGAGGGACAGAAAGCTCTCACATTTTATAAAAACGATCTTCATTTGTGTTCCGAAGATGAACGATAGTCTTACGGGTTTGGAATGACATGAGGGTGAGTAAATAATGAAAGAATTTTCATTTTTGGGTGAACTATCCCTTATCATTTTTTTTCTACTTGACAAAGTGTCTTTAAATCAAGGGTTTCATGCGCAAGATGTATACGTTAAAGACTTTTAAGACTTCACATGTTTTTATAGAAAACAATTAAAAAGCAGCACTTAGAACGCAATAATCATTCTTTGTGAACCAGCCCTCATGTATCCAAATTGCCCTTATACTGTATATATCTTATGACATGCAGTGCTTATAATTTTGCATATTGTGTTAGGCCTTTTGTATAATAAACACTTTTGCTGCTGTTTTGGGTAACCATTTGTTGTCCAATGTAAAATCCAGGTCCTGTAGCAAAACCAGTTTAGAATGGTTGCTTTATATGCTGTGCTATACTCACAATCACTAACATTCTCTCTCAGGTTGTGTACTGTATTCTCAAGCTGCCATGATGGTGTACTTTTATTGTCTAAGCGCTGTCATATTTGAACAGCTTTGGCAAAAGTCAATCTGGATGAAAAGTAAATGCCCAAAGACGGAGCAAGAGAGAGAGAGATGGGATAGAAAAGGAGTAGATCACCAAGACAGCAAAGTGGAGCGATGAGAAGGAATTTAACAAGGGGAAAAAAGGCAAGAAACATCCTCTGAATACACTGGGTACCACTAGGAGGTTGCCAATAACAAGTGTGTGGGAAAGACAAGTGTGTAACCAGGAAACACAAACAGAGAAAGGAAGAGTTGAGCAAGGACAAGATAAGATGTGCAAGTAACATGATAATGGGTTCGATTCCCAGGGAAAACACACATACTGATAACATTGATACCAGCCAGGAATACAACACAACTTTTGAGTCAAGATTTTTAGGTTAAAATGTATTGATATAGTCTAAAACCACATGGTTATATTTTACTGTCTATAGACTTAACCATTTTAGACTTATGTAAATTAGAATTTACATTTAAATAAAGTGTTTTGATTTAGTAAACAAAAAAAATTGCCATATAAAATAACCATTTAAGATTCTATTTCTAGGTCCCCAATCAAATAAACCAATTCGCCACATCAAATTATGTAAATGTTTTTTTATTCTACCAATATTGGTAAATAAAACATTTTGCATTAAATAATTTTCATTATTTTTTCAGTAATTTAAAATAGTCCTGTGAAGTGATAAATGTTTTTTTTTTTTTGGTAAATATTGAGAAATATTTAGTTTCAAATCATTTTAGATGAAATATAGCATGTCACGCAGGACGCCACTGTCACTGCTTGAACATTCATGTCAACTAAATGCGAAAATGTAATATGTATACAACAATGGGTCTGTACCGATTTTGAAATTGCACAACATCAGAATAACATATGAAGAGAAATACTTTACACCTTTATTAAAAAGACATTCATCATTGATGTCATACACTGACAGCTGTTCAATATCATATGCAATCATATTTTCTGTGTGTTATTGTGTGCAAGTGTGTGTTATGTGTGCAGTCGGGCACAGAGACAGCAGGCAAGAGACTATAAGGAAGAAATAAGAGGACAGGCGGATGAAGGCATCAGTCAGTACATGAGACACACTGAGTTTGAGGGAGCGGCAGAAAATTGAAGGGAAAAATGGAACGAGTGAGGGCAGAGGGGGGAGGAAAGAACAAGGCAAAAAGAACATTTTGTAAACAGGTCTCTATAGTAACCAGTGCATAATTTGCTTGGTGGGAGCGAAAGAGGAAAAGAGAAGCGTTTACCGACTCGGCTTGAGCTCACCACTGTAATTACCCCTCAGAGAGAAAGAGAGAGAGAGCTTGAGAAAGAGAAACTGTGTGAAAAACATAAAGGCTACAGCTCAACCTGAATGCCTGCAAGTGACGTGTCTTCCTGCTTGTATGTGTGTTTTGTTTCGGCAGGGCATGTTTTTGGCTAGCTTTTTACCTCGTTTGGCACTTTCCCTTTCACTTACATGAAAAAAAGCTCATGCGCTCTCACCTACACACATAAACACCATCATGATGCACAAAGACAACACAAACCTGAATGGATGCATTCAGTCACACTGTCTTTAGCTGTTAAGAGCCAACAATATGCATCATGTTAGAGCAAAAATAAAGCCAAGCATAAATGCATCAATCCCAGGTCTCAAATGTCCTTGCTATCACACTTTCTTCATTGAATTTATAATGCAGCGGGGCAGTTTAGAGAGTGAAGAGCGAAAAGGAACCGGTCTCTTACTCACTCACTCCCTTCGAGTTTGCATGTGGGCAGCCTAATTAATTGAGCAGTGCCTCTGTGAGTCTGTGTGTGTGTTACACACCGGTTGAGAGGAAAGTTAATTATAGAGGGGAGAGTGGTGTGTACAGCCTGGTTGATTACAGTACGGAGGATTGGGAAAATGTGTGTTTGTGTATGTGTGTGAGACTGTCAGTCTGCGCCTCTACAGATAACAGGATTAACTCTCCCCTGACAGCTGGAGTACAACAGGGACGGAGAGAGAGAAACAAGAGAGAAATGAGGGAGGCAAGGAGGACATAAGTGACACTGATAGGGTTGAGGGATTTATGGAGAGAGAAAGACCCACTGCTGTCGTTTCTAAGAACACTTACTAACCCTATATAAAAAGAGCCGTTCATAAAACTTCTAAAAAGGGAAAAGTTTGCATGGCTTTTTGAGTCAGATTCTTCTACTTAATTCAAGTAAATGTTTGACTTAAAAAATCAGCCATAATTATAACAATAATCTAACTCTGGGACGATGTCGAAACTGTCAACTTAGAGTTTTATGAAAATTTGTCCTAGTTATACTG
Source organism: Coreius guichenoti (assembly GCA_039654105.1). NCBI lineage: Eukaryota > Metazoa > Chordata > Actinopteri > Cypriniformes > Gobionidae > Coreius > Coreius guichenoti. The sequence goes on along the minus strand of CM077176.1, from coordinate 27,321,376 downwards.
TTCAAATGTTTGTGATCATTAAATTTTTTTTAAACAAACTAATGCTTTTATTCTGCAAGAATGCATTAAATTAATCAAGAGAGACAGTAAAGACTTTTACATTGTTACAAAATATCTATTTCAAATAAATGCTGTTCATTTTAACATTCCTTTTATGAAAGAAACCTGGAAATATTAAGCAGCACAAATGTTTTTAACATTGATAACAATACAAAATATTTCTAGAGCACCAAATTAGCATATTAGAACGATTTATTAGCATATTAGAATGATTCATTTGGTGAACTATACCTTTTAACTACCATCACTACATCATAACATTATTAACATTAAAGGGACATTCAAAAATGAAAATTCTCATGTGACAGAATTTTATTTTTTTGGGTGAACTTTCCCTTTTAACTACCATCACTACATCATTTAATGCTTAACAGGTCATTTTAAATGTTAGAAATTATTTAGAAATGTAGTAAATATTTCAAGGTACACTTAAGTGATAATTTAGTTTAGTTTTTTAGAAATATTATTGCCTGACTACAGTAAGCCTACACAAAAGATTTATAGAATTCTTCTGTCATACGTGCATACGCGTTTACATTATGTGCGAAAAAAGAAAAGAAGGCTTACTTGCACAGATCTTTCATGTCTTGTAGGACTTTCTTCTCTAGGTGAAGCTATTTATATCTGCTCGGATGTGTTGATCACAGGAAACCATGGGTATACCCCAAACCGTCAGATTCAACCAAGCCGAAGAGCAGCGCTTAAGCCGAAGGGAAAAACAAATAAATAAAACAATGTTCCTGCCCGAGTAACTTGCCATTTTATGTTTTCAAAATCAATAGAGAGCCCAGAACAGTGTACCTTTAAAATATATATCTTCTCCATGGTACCATCAGAGACTGGTTGAAGACCCTAGTTTTAAATTATTGACATTTAATCTTGAATGACACCTTTTTAAACACAACAAACAGACAACAATTAGTATGCGAAATACAAAGATAACAATTAACGAATCAATCATTTTAATAGAGGAACAAATACATCCTGGCGTTACGATACAATAACAATGAAACTGCCCCAAACATACTGAAGTATGTAAACGCAGATACTTTTAGCTACACAAGCTAGACTTGTGCGTTTATTGTGTTCTGAATGTTTCTTTTGTGCGTTGCATTTTCAGCATTGCCTCAAGGGGCGCTATAGCAAGGTTGTGTGTCATTGTCTACTTGTGGCCAGTTTTCTCTTTCAGGTCAACTACTGTGTCATAGCGGAGCAACAGTTTATTAACAATAAAATAGCTTTGAAAGCCAGTGGGTCTCATAATTACTAATAATTGAGTGGATTATTAATGATTTTAGATTATTCTAAAGAGCTGCATGCCCAATGTTTATAATTTGCATAAAACGCCCAAACCATCTCTGTATACGAGCTTTCCACACAACCTTTTTCTTTACAGGCTTTTGTCACTCTCTCAGCCGGGGCTGTCGCTAGAGGGGAGAATGGTGGTGACGATTCTCAGGGGGATTTCAACCCCCCCCGGAACGCGATTTCAGCTGAGGGGGGCCCACAGTAAACCTGCACTGGGGCCCCAGATACCATAGCTGCGGCCCTGCTCTCAGCAGCAAACATATGCCAATCTCTAAAGACGCTCTCTCACCTGAGAACATGCACAGAAAGACCCTTGAGCAATGCTACGTTTGCCATCCTCAAAACCAGTCCAAACACAACACATTTTATACAGACATCTCATTAGCCAGCTGTACATACACGTATCTGCGTTTGTCTACAGAGAAACCTCACCGTTCCAGCCATTTTCTTATTCTTACACTACAGTATATGATGTTAAATATATTTAAGTTGAACGAATTTATGATTTCTGTGCTTTTTACACTATGCTTAACACTGGCTTAATATTGTAGCTATGAAGGTGGATTTATCTGATCATTATGACGCATCTGACTGATCTCATTTCAACATAAATGCTGTATAATTTCATATAATAAATGCATAATAATTATGCAATAAATAAAAATGCATAATTATTATGCAATAAATGCATCATTTTAGAGCTCTGTATAGTCCATTACACAAAAACATCTGCAAAGTTTTAATTGGAAGGTTTTTACATGGTTATTAAATAATAACCTAAAAACAACAATTAGGGAACGTTCTGTATACGTTATTTTTAGGTTATTTAAAAATAACTACCCTGCAACGTTCTAGGAACGTTATTATATGGTTGCAAAAAAAAATTATAACCTAAAAATAAACATTAGGAAATGTTCTCGTTATGCAAGTTATTATTTAAAAATAACCACCCTGCAACTGTCACGTAAATCCACTGGAGGCAAGTTTGATGAGAACCCAAGAATTCACATGACTAAATAAACCAATGACAACATGACACAAGAGACTAGGGAAGAACATGACATGATCACATGAGGGCACAATGGAATCACATGACAACAGGAAACATGACATTGAACATAACAAAATAAGAACGTGAAACAAAACCCCAACCAAACCGTGACAGCAGTGTTCTGGGAACATTATTTTATGGTTGCAAAATAATAACCTAAAAAAAACCCACCGGCAACATTCGTTATTTTATGGTTGCATAAAATAAAACCTAAAAAGAACGTTCCTAGAACATTATTATTTGGTTCTCAAAAATAACCAAACGGGAACCATATACTAATGTTAGGGGAATGATCTGTGTTTGTTGGGTAGGTCCCCTTTAAGGTAGCTATCCTGGAGTACTGAAGTTTGTTACCGGCAAGACCACCGCAAGAGTGCACTTTAATTATTGTGTACTTGCATAAATATTTTAAACGTTTCTAGCATAAAACAACCACACGTCTGAAATCACATACTCTCTCGAGTAGGTCCTTTTTTTGAATAATTACTTTCCGACCACCAAAAAAGCATGTTCCATATAGAGAATGTGAAGCTGACGTCACACCGTGAGTTGTGGGTAACTGTCTTGTTTAGACGCCATATTACGAGGATCGTGCTGCCTTTCTGCTAGTGAGTTTAATGCAGTGCTTTGATTTTCTGTTGTGATTGGAAAAAATGTCACCATTGTAGGTCATTCATGCTGCATCGAAAATTGCAATAGTAACTCACATCATCATTCAGGGAGAAAACTGGACAAATGTAATACATTTTTTCACCTTTTCTGCGCGTAATAACACAAGCAGGTTAAGGGGGTGACAAAACAACACCGGATAGCAAATCGATTAATAATATCACAGATTAAACCCACTGCCTATCACTCATTAAAATAATCACATTGCTGAGTGTTTTTGAAAGTGCTGTGTTTTGTTTGGTTTAACAATTAACATGACCTTTGCGAGTATGACTGTTTCACAGTTCACAGTTTGTCGGCTTGTGAATTAGCAGAACTTGCACGAAGCACTAGCAGAATTTTGGTTGTGTGTTGAAATAAATATAGGAAAAAAAACAGTGACGGTTTTGAACGTGACTGCATCCTTCGAAAGACTTAGAAGGGCTGAGAAGTTCAGACTGAGCGCTGTTAAATGGAACGGTCTAGCCTATGGAGAACTGTTCTTGTCACCTAGCAACTGTGACAGCTGCCATTGATGAGTGACAGTAACGTTTGTACTTGACTTTTTTTAAAGTTATATTAAAAAAAACTAAACAGGGTTTACAACCTGTCTAAATATATTCACCATGGTCAATTTATGTACATAATAAAGAGTATAAACTATATAAAATCGCACCTTGATAAGATATATGTCAACATTTGAACCACTTTATATATTTTTAATTTTAATTTTTACATACATAGCCTACGTTAGATTATTTGAGTAAGTACAACCCAATACTTATTTAAAATGGTGACGCAATCGGCCTTCGAAGGATGCAGCCTTTGAATTGGGACACAGCATCTGATTCCCTCCGTGGCCATTGGAAAGTGATTATTTACAATGACAAACTTCATTTACATTTAAACGTTTCCAACAAAGAAATGGATCGAATTTTTTCAGCTTGTTGAACACATATTTTCAAATTTGGACATTTCTACTGTGTGTCGGCTGAAGCAGCAGTGAGTGCCCAGCGTGTGACACTATTTTCATGGTTACCAGATACACGGAATTCTGCAAAACTACAGTGAAAACATCAAATTATCAGGAAATGAAATAAAATAGCTACTCTTCCCTGCAAACGATGCCATGGAGAATGTGAATATTTAATTTAAAGGCAAAAACTATACAAAAGGCGCAGGTATCGGTATTAATTTCAGTATCAGTAGTAGAGGGCGATCCTCTTAAGATGGAGGCGCCTTCCCAGCATGCAACTCAGTATGACGTAGCTTCACATTCTCTATAGTATGAATGTGTATAGTATGAATGTAATCCGAATGTACTACATTCGCCATGTTGTAATTACTGTATCATACAACCTAGTAGCGTATATCGTAAAATAAAAGCTGCGTACTTGTGTTCCTGAAAGTTTTAAATTGCTGGAACTTCAAAATATTGAAAAAAAAAAAAAAACCACACACACACACAACCTAAAACCTACAATAATGAAGCAAACCTTTGATAGGTTTTTTTCACCATTTACTTAGTCTAGGAATAATTTTACAGTGCATGCTGGTCGTCTGTTAACCTGTGCTCTTGTTCAGTTTGCTAAAACTACATAAAACAGGAGCAGGGTGAGGTGGGGATGCAAGTTTTGGAACAACACCTGATTGCAGGAGCAGGAAACACACTCCAGAGTGGCTCCTGGAGGAGCACAAGGTGACTGTTCCCCGTTTAGCCCCAATTCTTAATTACCACAGCACTGCTGAGACTCCCACACAATAGCCCAGACCCGGCCCACATGGACCACTGGCACCCAGATCTTCATTTATATAAATCAGAGCTCTGCTGTGCTGCAGATATGACCTCCACAAGGGCTCTAAGCTGCACTACACCGCCACAAATACCTGAATATATCCTGTTAATTCCGAGACAGGACAAATCTGCGGTCAGGAAGCGACACAGAGTCAGATATGAAGGCCCAGGTGTGAATATCTCTCTCTGGTGTACGTGCTGCCCATTATCACGCTGCTTTATTAATTAGATAATAACTGAGGAGGCCAATTCGGGCCTCAGTGGGTGAGACCTTTTGTGTAATTATCCCACGTTCGTGAGAGCAAGGGAACAAGGAACTTCTGCTTCGTTGTCGGGGGACTGTGAATCCTCCAGAGGGACAAATCACACAGGGGAAGACGCCACCGCACAATCATGTGATATTAATGAGAGGAGGACAGGGGAATTAATAGGTTGTGCCATAGCAAGGGGAAGACTTGGAAGAATTAGCAACCGAATATACCCACCGCCGCGCTTCCCGACATCATTGGTGAATACTCTCCACCTGCCGCTAAGAGTGATGGGCCTGCCGCACCGCTGGTCGTACCTGCCTCACATTACTCACATCTTGGGCCAGTAATTTAACACGCACAGATAATAACAAGGGACCACCGACTGTTGCCGCACATGGTGGCCACGGTGATTACTGCCTGAACACGCACTCTCCCGGGATCTCTGTCGTCAGCGAGGTGAATTCATTCTGCCTCTCCCTTACCCATCAACACATTCACACATACACATACAAACACAAAACATGTAGACTCCCACAGAGATGAACAGGACTAGAGCTAAAGTTTCCAGCAGCTGTTGTGTAACCCAAAACAACTTTAAAGGGATAGTTCACCCAAAAATGAAAATTAGCCCATGATTTACTCACACTCCAGTCATCCTAGGTGTATATGACTTTCTTCTTTCAGACGAATACAATCGGAGTTATATTAAAAAAATGTCCTGGCTCTTCCAAGCTTTATAATGGCAGTGAATGGCTGTTTCTGTTTTGAAGTCCATAAAACTGCATCTATCCATCATAAACATAATCCATACGGATTATCCATCTCTAACTGTCGTACGCGCGTTCACGAGAGACTGGCGTTCCAGAGTAGGACACTCCGGTAAGAATATGCTAATTCTCGCGAGAAACAAGTTTTGCTTTGCTCTATCCTCTGCGCTTCCGTGTTCGTCACCGGAATTTACGCTACGCCTGCATCCTACGTCATATGCTGGAACGCCAGTCTCTTGTGAATGCGCGGACGACAGTTAGCGGAAGTTAGAGATTACGGTTTGTAAAGTTTTAAATATGGATATTTTTTCTTACACAAACACATCGCTTCGCTTCAGAAGGCCTTTATTAACCCCCGGAGCCGTATGGATTACATTTATGATGGATAGATGCACTTTTATGGTGAACAGCCATTCACTGCCATTATAATGCTTGGCAGAGCCAGGACATTTTTTAATATAACTCTGATTGTATTCGTCTGAAAGAAGAATGCCATATACACCTAGGATGACTGGAGGGTGAGTAAATCATGGGCTAATTTTCATTTTTGGGTGAACTATCCCATGCAATACTAATGAATGAAATAATGTCAGAATGATACTGCACTGGCTTGGGATTCCTGATAGAGAAAGCAGAAAGGAAACAATCAAATTAACAAACACATACAAAGTATGCGAAAACAACACATTGATCAAGACAAAAGACACTGAATATCCTAGCAGTCTTGTGGCTAATGCTGATAAACATGCTTAATACATTCCCCAATGGTGAAAACAGCCCTTTTCATGAATAACCAGTTTGAGGAGGAGAATTAGGGTGTGTAATAACGGTGGAGATTTCTCTGCCAAACAAATGTCCTTTATGTTCAGTGGGTTTTATGGATCTGCTCAAGTGTCGTTACTGAGCTAGTTATTCTGGTTAATCAAACAGCCCATTATTTGGTGACAATAGCTTAAGAAAAACAGGATTATTGAAGTAAAAAAAGCATATAATTTTCTGATAATATACAGTGGGGAGAACAAGTATTTGATACACTGCCGATTTTGCAGGTTTGCCCACTTACAAAGCATGTAGAAGTCTGTAATTTTTATCATAGGTACTCTTCAACTGTAAGTGACGGAATCCAGTCCAGAAAATCACATTGTATGATTTTTAAATAATTAATTAGCATTTTATTGCATGACATAAGTATTTGATCACCTACCAACCAGTAAGAATTCCGGCTCTCACAGACCTGTTAGTTTTTCTTTAAGAAGCCCTCCTGTTCTCCACTCATTACCTGTATTAACTGCACCTGTTTGAACTCGTTACCTGTATAAAAGACACCTGTCCACACACTCAATCAAACAGACTCCAACCTCTCCACGATGGCCAAGACCAGAGAGCTGTGTAAGGACATCAGGGATAAAATTGTAGACCTGCACAAGGCTGGGATGGGCTACAGGACAATAGGCAAGCAGCTTGGTGAGAAGGCAACAACTGTTGGCGCAATTATTAGAAAATGGAAGAAGTTCAAGATGACGGTCAATCTCCCTCGGTCTGGGGCACCATGCAAGATCTCACCTCGTGGGGCATCAATGATCATGAGGAAGGTGAGGGATCAGCCCAGAACTACACGGCAGGACCTGGTCAGTGACCTGAAGAGAGCTGGGACCACAGTCTCAAAGAAAACCATTAGTAACACACTACGCTGTCATGGATTAAAATCCTGCAGCGCACGCAAGGTCCCCCAAGGTTCCCCCGAGCCAGCGCATGTCCAGGCACCGTCTGAAGTTTGCCAATGACCATCTGGATGATCAAGAGGAGGAATGGGAGAAGGTCATGTGGTCTGATGAGACAAAAATAGAGCTTTTTGGTCTAAACTCCACTCGCCGTGTTTGGAGGAAGAAGAAGGATGAGTACAACCCCAAGAACACCATCCCAACCGTGAAGCATGGAGGTGGAAACATCATTCTTTGAGGATGCTTTTCTGCAATGGGGACAGGACGACTGCACCGTATTGAGGGGAGGATGGATGGGGCCATGTATCGCGAGATCTTGGCCAACAACCTCCTTCCGTCAGTAAGCGCATTGAAGATGGGTCGTGGCTGGGTCTTCCAGCATGACAACGACCCGAAACACACAGCTAGGGCAACTAAGGAGTGGCTCCGTAAGAAGCATCTCAAGGTCCTGGAGTGGCCTAGCCAGTCTCCAGACCTGAATCCAATAGAAAATCTTTGGAGGGAGCTGAAAGTCCGTATTGCCCAGCGACAGCCCTGAAATCTGAAGGATCTGGAGAAGGTCTGTATGGAGGAGTGGGCCAAAATCCCTGCTGCAGTGTGTGCAAACCTGGTCAAGAACTACAGGAAACGTATGATCTCTATAATTGCAAACAAAGGTTTCTGTACCAAATATTAAGTTCTGCTTTTCTGATGTATCAAATACTTATGTCATGCAATAAAATGCAAATTAATTACTTAAAAATCATACAATGTGATTTTCTGGATTTTTGTTTTAGATTCCGTCACTCACAGTTGAAGTGTACCTATGATAAAAATTACAGACTTCTACATGCTTTGTAAGTGGGCAAACCTGCAAAATCGGCAGTGTATCAAATACTTGTTCTCCCCACTGTATACATTGACACAAACACACACAACCATTCAAAAGTTATTTTTAATTATTTTAAAGTAACTGTTTTCTATTTTAAAATTTTATTTATTTCTGTAATGGCAAAGCTGAATTTTCAGCAGCCATTACTTCAGTCTTCATTGTCACATGATTTTTCAGAACTCATGGTCCGTTCAAGTCATGTCGGAAAGATCGGTTGAACGCACACGAACGCCACCACAATGTCGTAAATATGAGTGGAAAGCTTGGGATTTTCTTTAAGCCCCGATCTTTATGAGTTGGGGCGTGTCTAACTACATAACTACAGTAATGTGGAAGAGATGGAAACCCGTGACATTATTTAGAGCAGTTTGTGACTCGAATGTATGCGTTTCAATGGCAACACTATCAAGGCCGAAATGAATCTGCAGCAGTCAGGTGGTACAGGTCAGTGCTACAGGAAGTGACGTTTTCTCGTACTATAGCATGGTGATGACTCATCAAAGTCTCATAATTATTCATGACCGCAAAGGGGGCACTCGCAAGCACCCTTCTGACACCCTAAAATGATAAATGGGACACCCAATGGTCTCATGAACTTAAAGGCCCACATAAGTGCCTTGAAACGTGCAGCGTTATTTAACGTGTTGACATAATTTCCACTGAAACAGGAAGACAGGGCGGGACATATCAAACAGCTATTCTCCTTTTTTAAAAATTCGTTTATATCACAGCTCGGCCAAGCCCTTGAGCTCAGTAAAGCTGAGTTTCCTCCTAATCTTTAACCGTTTCTCCTCCTAACTAATTTCCTCCATATCGCTTTAAAATATAGCATTCTGTGCAGAATTCAAATGATCTTCTCTGTACTATTGTGCCTCTGGAGCGGAGCAGACTGTGTGCACGCTTCAGCGGTTCGCATGACAATAACGCAAAACCAGACTTTATTTGCCGCAATGGAAAGCATATTTACACTGCCTGATTCGTTCCCTATCCCCTATATAGTGCACTATATGCCATTCACCACGTAGAAAACAGTATATGTGTGAACAAATGACCAAGCATCAAGTGCCATATATCATTTTAAACAGGAGAACCTAAAGTTTCCATCTAGCTCATTTGAAGTCCCAATTTTACATTTATTTAGTCTGAGAATTAACAGAATTTTAAGAAAAACGGCAGCAAAAATTTGGTGTTTTTACTGTGAACTGTGAACAGAACTTCATGAAGTTTGGATTTTTTCTTTTAGAAAGTTAGACTTGGTTGTTTTAGACTTCCAGATGAAATTGTGTCTACATGTAACAATCCCTCAGCAAGTTATAGCCATTTATTATAATATTATTCTAGGCGTTTTTGAGTGAAAACAGGTGTATTTTATTTACTGACAATGTAGATGTGTCCAAAAAAAGTTAGAAAAATTGAAAGATTGTTATATAACAACAGAACACTGAAGCAAACATTTTTCTTCAGAGAAATATATTATCATTTGAACATGAACAACAAATGCAAACAATGTAACAAGTTGTGACAAACCGTGCAATAAAATATAGAGTGTAAATGAACAAACGGTGCAAATAATCTTCTCAAATACAAATTGAGGAAAATATACTGAGTGAAAATGGTGTAAAACACAAACTACATACAAATATAGAAATATGCTGACTTTTGTGTGCTGTGCTCTGTGAGAGAGTGCTCTGCATGCGTTTATTTCGGTTTATTTTCATGCACGCAAATACACACCCACTTTCACGTTGTGTTTTTTTTAATTTTTCAGAGAAACATGTGATTGGGGTGGGGTGGGACTAATGATCAACAATCGTTTCTGTTTGGCTCAGGGGAACAACCCACTTGCGTTTCCTTGAATCAATGCTGCAGATTTTGATGACGCATCCATGCTCACTACGGAGCATCTCAATGATCAATTGCAAGAAATGTGATACTTCTGAAAAGCTGAGATTCTCTTCTTTACGGTGCATTTTACAGCATACAGATTGGATTAGCGGTTTAAAAGTTATTAAACATTTTAGAACGATAGTTATTTTTAGCCGCGGGCGGCTGTCTCGGTCTTTAAGGGTTAAAAGACAAAAAACTTAAATTTTGATTTCATGGGGACTTTAACGGACATGCGCAGGCGGCAGCCTGTCCACAAGTCCACAAGAAAGTGCATATGAAGTGTGCCATTTGGGACAGGGCATCTCTCTGGTGACGCTTTTCAAACTCTGCTGTACGCGTTCATGTGTTTTGAAGAAGGCGTCTCTTTGGAGAGCTCTGAAGGGAGGGTGGGATCTCATGCTTTCAAAGCTAACATGCTATTGCTAGCCGCTCCAAAAAATTGCACACCCTACCTTTAAAGGTATTTAGCAATCACATTGCCAATATTTTGTGTTTGCAATGAAGCTGTATAACAATATAATATGTAATAAAAGTGTACAGTGGCTTCATAAAATAATTAAACATTAACAAAAAAGAAAACACACCTGATGCACATTCTTTTTTCTTCATTTTCTAGAAGTAGAGTTAAAAACCTTGCTGGGGTTTTTTTGTGTTGTTAATTAAAGTGATAGTTCACCCAAAAATTAATCTGCTTTCAGCAGAAGAAAGAAATTCATACAGATCCATACTGGACCTGTATGCACCATCATTCTAATACGCTGATTTGCTGCTCAAGAAAAATGTACTGTTATTATCAATGTTGAAAACAGTTATGCTGCTTAATATTTTTGTGGAAACTTTTTTTTTTTCAGAATTAATAGAATGTTTAAAAGAATAGTATTTATTTGAAATAGAAAACTTTTGTAATAATGCAAAAGTCTTTACTGTCATTTTTGCTCAATTTAATTAGTCCTTGTGGAATAAAACCATTAATTTCTTAAAATAAATATAATTTATATATAATATAGGATATATTTAATAATCGATAGACCCAAAATGGACAACTGCTGCAGCAGTCAATTATGGTATCATTTGGAACGCAGTATATAGAGCTCAAATCTTTTATGACTTTTCCAGTAAAATATAAAGGGAAATGTCTCGGTCACCACACGTTTTCAAACTTTCAACTGTAACAACAACAGTATAACGTTAAATTGGAAGAAAATGGCTGCACGAGCCAAAAGTTCACGAGGAAGAAACTTACTTGAAAGACTTTTGTCCCATATGCAGTGAAAGTGGAGCTGTCAGGGCACTCTGTGCAGCACACCTTCAAAAACTAGGGACTGCTGGTCCCGCCCCTTAGATCATTGATTGGCTCAAAGTTTCAACGCTCACACACCCGTGTCCCCCGCCCTGCCCAGAAACGCACTCCAGTCACTCCTAATCACTGTCAACTATGAACGGCCGTGATTGAGAGCGTCCCGCGACTACAAACTGTTGTCTCCTATTTTCATGAGAAGTTTGGAGTTGTTGTCAAACTTGGACCTTGTGAACCAACACTGGATTTACATTTGAAGAAAAAGAAGTTATTTTTATGTCAGCGTAAAGTGGAATACTTGTCAAATCTTCACAAGGAAATACTAAACGTCACAAGGAATCGCAAGAATGTTTCTTTATGAACTACGTCAACATATGTTTTGTAACATTATAAACTAAAACATGCAGCAACTTGTTGCATTTAGTAAGTAGAACATGTCTCTCTTGTAGAAGCGTTCAGAGTTCCTAACGACTTGGGAATTATTTCTCTTCTATCCCAGTAAAGTTCTGCTGCTGGTTTTTACTCAACTGAATCTCACAGTCGTTTAAAGTCGTTGCATCCGCGGCCCACAAGGGCTTGGTCGACTTCAGTCATGAACGTGCCAAGGTGCTCTGGAGTTTGCGCTATGATGAGACTTCTGGCGCTGTTTATACATGTTTTGTCAACGACAGCAAAGAGACACGTTGTATACTGGAACTCTACAAACACACGGTAAGTTCACAATTACTTTTAATTCTTACTCATCGTGTTGACTGTTTCCAATTAACCTCATTACGCAGGATTGCGGGTGCGTTGTGCGTAAGCGCGCGGTGCTCTTCAGGAGCTCAGCCTAGTGAATGTGAGGCGACTAAGCCCAAAATCGCTCCCAGATTTGTGTTGCTTCATGTCTGCAACCTAAAACACACCTGCACCTATTAAAGGGTTTAAATGTGGTAACGTGTCCTCCCATGCCTCACTGTTTCCACCAGTCAAACTTTGATGTGTTAATCCTTAAAGGTACACTCTGTTATTTTTTTTAAATTAAAGTTTTATGCATAAAGAAAGAAATGAACAGCGTTATAAGTTAACACAAATTATGTACAATTACATGAGATGAAGATTAAAAAAAGCTCAAAAAAAGCAATTTTTTTTTTAACATGGGGCAGGTTGCCACTAAATGGGCGCTGCCATTTTGAAATCACATGACCATGAAAGTTGTTATTATAACATAATAATAATAATAATAATAATAATAATAATAATTATTATTATTATTATTATTATTATTATTATTATTATTATGTTTAATGTATATGCTTTTCATTCAGTGCTAAAGGCAATTTACAAAGCCTCAGAAAATAAATGTTAGAGCATTAAACGGATAGTTCACCCAAAAATGAAAATTACCCCATGTTTTACTCTTTTATAACTTTACTTTTATAATGGATGGATGCACTTTTTGGGCTTCAAATTTTGGGCTGCCATTCACTGCCATTATAATGCTTGGATTAGCCAGGACATTTTTTTAATATAACTCTGATTGTATTCGTCTGAAAGAAGAATGTCATATACACATAGGATGGCTTGAGGGTGAGTAAATTAACGGATAATTTTCATTTTTGGGTGAACTATCTCTTTGAAGTGTGGAAAAACTGTTCCCCACATCTGAATTTTCCTACTTCCCTACTATATGGTATGTTAGATGATTAGTAGTTTTGAATACACAATATTTATAAATCAGTATGCAAAAATATTCCCAGATGACTGAGATTCTGAAGTGCGCACCCATTGGACAATTTCTATTCTAAGCCGCATTTCCACCGCAGGAACTTTCCCCAGGAACTTTGGGGTGGTACTTGGTGTGTTTCGACCGCAGGGACCAGGGTCTAAATGAAGTTCCGGGTAAAAATGTCCCCCTCAGAAAGTCCCTGCTCGCGAGGTAGTACTTTTTCAAAGTTCAGGAACTTTCGGGGGTGGGACTTGGGTGCTGAACATGCTGATTGGTGGAGTTCACGCAGCATTTTGATTGGTTGACTATTTCAACTACCATTTTTAAAAGTTGCGGTGCGTGCAGTAAGAGTTGTTTGCTATTGGAATCAACAATGGAGTTTAAAAAATGACAGATGGACTGATGACGAGGTTCAGGCTTTAGCTTATATGCGGAAGACGAAATCCAGAGGGAACTGGAAAGTGGCGCGCAGTCCTACGTCACCGGACTAATTTGCCTAATCTTCACGGTACTTTAGACCGTGATGGAAACGCAGACAGCAACAGGTCTGGTGGAAAAAAGTTCTTCGGAAAAAAGTTCCTGGGACAAATTGTTCCGCGTAATTTTGACGGAAACGCGGCTCTATAAGATGCCATGGGAGAGTTTTGTTATATTCATTAATGACAGGGAATGGCGATGCAGCTGAGGTTGTAGGTCAGATATGGAGGATGTAGTAAATCCAGATTGTATTTATACTTCATGCATACTTATTTTATACTTACTGTATAAAACATGCTTTTAGTTTTAAAATGGCCAAAGAATTTCTTCATCAAATGCAGAGTACTCTCTCACAGTGTGAGATTTCCAGTGGTGTTATTGTTAACTAAAACTGATGAAAATGATTTTTGTTAATTGAAATAAAGCTGAAATAAAATACAAATATTAGATGAGAAACTTCAAGTTTAATAACTAAAAAGAAAATTAGAAATGTTGCCTTGGCAACTAACTGAAATAAAATAAGTTTATTAAATTAAAGCTGAATAAAAATAAAAAAAACACTTAAGAATAGCAAATAAATAATACTAAATTAACACTGGCGATTTCAGACTCTGCAAATTAAATTAAATGTTTGTAGAATGAGACTGGGGAAAAACGATCAAAACAAAAGATAAACATACAGCTTCGGTGCGAAGCGGCAGCAGTTAGTAATTATCTTGTGTATCTGTGTTCCAGTTTCATTAATTGGGATCAAGGGTCAGAGCTTTTGTATCTGTTGAAAGGGGGAATCAGCTATATGCTGTAAAATCCAATGCCCTCCGGCTCCTTACAGTCTGGTGAACAATTTCTCTAGGTTTGATCAATTAATGCTGAACGTAGCACTAATTAAATAAATCAATGTTAATGATGTGTGCAAATCAGCTCTCTTCCTGTAGTGCCACAGATCTGTCCTCTGTCTTGCTCTATAATAGTTTAATTGGTGTCATTTGTTAGACTGATGGCACGCTCACCTGCCACTCCAGGTGTTATCTCGGTCTGGATTGGCTGCGGGAGTTTAGGACAGCCTGGAGGGCCAGCTGTGCTCCGCCCCTCTCGGAACTACTCGGACATGGGAAGCTTTCCCCATGCACGTGTTTTTCAGCGACAGGCCTCATGTAGCAACACGCAAATAGTTAAAAAGCTTGAATCTAGTTTCTTTGTCATAGCTCATTACTTTCTCATCAGAGAAAGAGGTTTTAAAAAGGGTTTTAAAAGTTTTACAGATTTGTTGTCTGGCATGCAGTTTATTATTCATATGATAGAGAGATTAATTTTCTCTTAGCTTGTGGGCTTACTAACGTACACAAACCGACACTTACAGTCAAGGTTGGTGTGTAGTCGTGTTTAGTCTTGTCATGCAGTGTTGTGGTTTATTAACACAGATTTAGGTAAAGGCATCTGCAGACTAAACATCAACTCCCTTGCTTCAACGGTTCTCCATTGCTGCAAACAATGAACACATTGCACAGACATTGATTTTCTGTTTACACCAAATAGTGCAATATAACCAGATTAATGAGGCTTGGTTTTGGATACATGAGCGCTGCAAGGTACTCATACAATTTTTCATCACATCAATACTTTGGAAAAAGAGTGAGAAACAAGACTTTTGGGTTTGTCTAGCTGTGTGTGTGATATATATTTTTCCTCCTCCTTAATCTCCACTCCTGCCTTTCAGTTGTAACTGAGCTGTGAACTGCTCTAAGAAACCTGTTGCTTTTCGTTTATCAGTTGACGTTTTAGATGGCCTGCCAGGTGGATAAGGCTTATAACGTGTGCTTTGCTCTTATCTGTCACGCGCTCTCTGCTCGCCCTTTTATTTCCTCATGTTTTCTTATGTTCTTAATCAAAAAGTTTGAAACCTGATGCAATGGCATACAGTGGAGCTTTCTGACTTAACTCACCCACATTCACCCACTCTTTTGTTTCTTCTGTTGAACACCAAAAGAGATATTCTGAAGACTGTGCTGGTCACTCTTTTCCATACAATTGTAAGGATGAATGACTGAAGCGTTCAAACTTCAAAAATCCATCATACATTTTTAAGATGATTTATGCACTATATTCTAAGTCTTCTGAAGATAGAATAGCTTTGTGTAAGATACAGACCAAATTAGTTATCACAGATTTGTTATTATTATTAGATGGAAAACTTAAGAAATGTTGCCTTGGCAACTGAAACAAGTTGCACTCAAAATGACTGAAATAAAAATAAAGCTTAAAGACCCCCTGTGGTGAAAATCAAGTTTTTAATGTTGTTTATATGTCTATGTGGTGTTTTTAATATGCTTTCAGACAAACCATGTGCAAATTCATGAGTCAACACCATTGCTGAGTATTTTCTCCCTAAAAGTCCAATGAACCAAAGACAGTCTCAAAAACATGGTTTGAAATCGCTGGTGTTTCTGACCTCACAAACTACCTTGTAACCATCACGTCAACGTGCGGGCGGCTTTAGGATATCATCATTACTATGCTGTGACGCAGTGGAGTCTCAAAATTATCGTGGGATAATTTTTCTGTTGATATGAAAAATCATGTACATTTAGCAATATAGCAGGTGAATTATGTATATGATATATATTACGATTATGATGAACTATATGCCTGACGTTCTAAGTTGTTCAAAGCGCTTCTAAGGATGCTGATTTTTAGAAGGCAGACTGAGATGGCGAACAGGTACGTGGTTTGTGTGACATTATCAACACATTATTAGCTGTTTGATAATGTAGTCAAGCAAAAGACTAATCATATTAATAACCGTTATGTGTCCGACGTTGTAAAGAGCGATACCTTTGTGCAGCGTTTACTACAGTATCTTGAGTAAAAGTTGACCGAGTGGGTCTCTGAACTGGTGTGAGTGGGTGGAGGCGGGGCTAATTTACATATTAATGCTCTGCATATACTTAATGAAGCAAGGGTGTACAATTACATTCAAGCTATTTTAAGGCATGATGAATTTTTTCCATTTAAATGTCATTTTGGTGATCAAAGATGCGTTTTAAGGGATAAAATTATTGACTAAAGGGGGACTTTAATAGAAATATTAAAAAACAAAAACTAATAAAAATGATAAAAACAAACAAAATGACAAACTTTAACTAAAATTAAAATGAAAACTGGAAATTTGACAATAAAATCTAATTCTACATATTAGTAAATACTATAATAGTATACAAATAATACTAAAATAGCATTGATCTTTCCCTCTAGTGGGCTGTTAATTGCTGTGACTCAATCATAGAGTCTGTGAACAGAACACAAGGACTGTGAATGAATCATTCAGACCTGTTTCGTGAACTGGATCAGCTACTGTAATTCATTGAAAAGATTCATTTGACCTTCTTGTGCCAAGGAGAGCTGCACTGATGAGATTTTAAGTCCATTTTATTATGTTCGTAACACAAATCTATTGTATCTTCAGAAGAGTTGGAATATAGTATGGATGGACCACTTTTGTGATGCTTTTGCTGCATTTTTTGAAACCTGAAAGCTTAATTTTTCATTCATTGTAACTGTATGGAAAAGTGCGACCGGTGCATTCTTCAGAATATCTCCAGAGAAGAAAGTCATGCAGGTGTGGAGCGACATGAGTAAATGACGACAGAACCTTCATACATCAGTGATATTAAACCTCTACATTGTACAAATTCAACTTACCTTTTATATCTGTTATGTGTATGTGTGTGTATTCATCTCTTGTTTGTGAGTCACTTACTCAACAAGTTCAAGCACATTTCTAATACTCTCGGAATACCAAGTGCCTCATTCTCAACGCCTCCCTTTTATCTCTCACAGCTACATGTTTTACTGCAAAAAACAGTATTTATTTTAATTGCTCATTTTTGAAATAAACCATCAATTAATACCCAAGGAACTTTGAATAATTTCAATTGGGTTTGTGCATAATGGAGGATTGTGTGTTAATTCATGCGTACAAATGCACATCAACCCCCCATACACGCACCCCAAATACAAAGTACAACAAAGTACGTTTTCTCCTTGTTTCAACAGCGAGAGGTGGGATCGGACCTCTTAGGCAGCACGGGGGCAGACGCACCCATGCGCATGCAAATTTAAATTAAAGCTTGAAGATCAACTGTAATTTTGCTCAATCAGGGCTGTCGTGATTGGACCCCTAAGCACGTCTCGTGCTTGGCGAGGACTTTCACAATTTTCGGATATTCTCCCTACTACTTCTATAAATCATTAGCTACGAGAACCTGTGAACTGTAATCAACAATCCTACTCAGAAATAATCACACTCGGGCTCGCATTCAGAAGGAAGTAAGAAAGTGAACTCCCTGCTGCTTTCGCTCGCTTGCCGGTTATTATGTGGTTGACTGTATAGCTTAATGCATGATAGTGGATTGTATAATTATCCATATGAGTGGAACTATATTTACTGCATGTTTGTTTTCGTCTGTCCTGCCCAGCGTCTGCCCGTAACCTTCAGCGATTTGCAACACATTGTCATGAACAGGCATTTCCCGATAATGTAGAGGACCTAAGAAATAGTTAGGCTGCATAAATCAAAAGAAAATGTTGCGAAAACAGGAAACATTCCTCAACCTTGTACTCGACAACCTCAACTATGTCCTTATCACATTTTTCCCTGCTGTGTAATTATGAAATATGTTCTGAGAAACATGCCCTCGCACTGCTAGATCTAGCCTCTGTTTTTTTTAATTCTCATGTAACTTTTTTTCATGGCACATTTTCCTTTCTTTGTATCGCAATATTTTACTTGGCTTACACATGTGACTGAAAACTTACTTTTGAAATTGCTAAATTCGTAACTGTGCATCTTTCAGGAGATGTTCCTTTTTCTTCAGTGGTCTCCTATCAGCCTGTACTGTAAAGGCCACCTGGCCCAGTGGGCATGAAGAGATTTTGGAGGTTCATAGAGGGACTTTACAGACAGGATCTGTCCTATGGCTTGTTCCCGATTCGCTGAGGTCCAATCGGCTTCTTTGAAGAAGTCCCAGCCGATATAAGTTGATGGACTGAGCATGAAACGGATATAATCTTATAAAACGGGTCTTGAGCGGTGGAATTTGGCCAGACCTGGTAGGGATAACCTTTCAGTCTACCTTGGAGAAAGTCATATTCTGTCATCTGTTTAATATTGTAATTTAGTGATTTATATGAGTTATAGATTTCTCTGTGTGATTGCGCAGGACCGGCTTCCCAGCCTTCCCGCTGCACACAGCGAAGAGAGAGTTTCCATATTTTCTGCCTTGCCTGGATATTTGGCTAATACCACCGTACAGATGTTATCAGCAAGTACACTCCATTATCTCACACCTCCACATTGGCCAATAGCTCTTCTCTCAGCGTGACCACATCAGTATCACTCACCAGTTCCCTATCCTTTGCATGCCTGGTTTTGTGCACACGTGTATGCGCATGCATTCTCCGTTGCGTTATTAGAGGCAGAGTATGTTGCCAGTTTGTATGCCAGCCAGTGGCCTGAATGTGTCTTTTGGGAGATAAAATGAAGTTTAAAGTTTAATTTGTAAATTCATATTCCTGGTGTCTGAAGAAATGGGTTGATATTTGTTAAAGGATTTTTGGAGCCACACAGTGTATTTTGTAGACTTACAAGCAATTTGTGTACTTGTGCCAAGACAAAACAGCCACTTGCTCCATAAATGAAACATTTAGGAGCTAAATTACTTTTTTAGTTGCCAAATTATAGAATTGCTTTTCATATACTTGGTTGTTCTGAAACTCTTCAGGTCATTGAGTGCTGCTTAATTTATCTTCTAATAATAGTCACTGTTAAGTGCTGTGATGAAGGGACATTGTAATTATAAAGATTAGATTATGGTGATTTATCTTACAGTAACTATAGTTGTGGTTGTATTTGGTGTACTTTTTCCAATTTGATGATGTTACTCTTGTGATCCTGATTGTATTTGCCTTATAAAAATCAAAAAAACATATTTGGTAAAACAACTAGATGTCTGACTGTTCCAACATGTCAGACTTTTACTTAACATCTGGGCCTTTTTGTAAAATATATATATTTTTTTTTTATAAAATCATGCTTAAGTTGAGACTCAGTGATGGCTCTGAGAGATTCCCTAAGTGAGTGAGTCTGATTCAAATCTGTTTGAAAACTGTTTGACTTAAAAATGAAGTAGTTCATAAGTCATGTGTTTGCGTATCACGCTGTGTTCATTGTTGCATACAGAATACACTGGAGATGATATGAGTCACAAAGATTTTAAATGGTAAAATGTTTTTTTTTATTAGGGCCCGAGCACCAATAGTGTGAGGACCCTATTGTAATTGCTCAGCCTATCATTCTTCTTCTCCGAAATGAATCGCATTTTTGAGGGCCTAAACATGCTTGAAAACTCATGAAACTTTGCACAGCGTCAGAAGTGGTGAAAATTTACGTCTGATATAGGTTTCAGAATTAGGCGTGGGAAAATGGCTCAATAGCGCCACCTACCACATTTCAATTAAGCACCGTTTGCGCTACGTTTCACGAACGAGTATGAAATTCGGTAGACACATGTAACAGCCCAGTACCTACAAAAAAGTCCTGGGAGCAAATTCTGAAAACCCAACAGGAAGTGAGATATTTTTAATTTTCTCTGCAAAATTTTTGCAGTTTTTGCCAGTTCCAGACGCTGTACTTTAATGAACTCCTCCTAGAGATTTAATCAGATCAACATCATATTTGCACAGTATAATCCAAAGGCCTTGGCAAAGTTAAATTGTGAAGATCTTGAGTTTTCCCTGAAGGGCGTGTCCATGACGGCCTCACAAATTTCGATGTTTCGCCATGAAAGAGGAAGTTGTTGTAACTTGGGCATACAATGTCCGATCTGCCCCAAACTTCACATGTTTGATAAGAGTCCCGACCTGAAGACATCTACATGCCAATATTCAGTTAGTCATAGCGCCACCTGCTGGCAACAGGAAATGGCATGCTTTACACTGTAATTCACTCCCAGAAACACATTTAAATACGCCATAAAGTACCAAACATGTTAGAAACGCGTTAAATCAAGCAACACTTGGCTAAGTGCTAATGTATGCGATTTACGCCACGAAAGAGGACGTTGTTGTAACTCAGGAATACAATGTCCAATTTGCCGTAAACTTCACATTTGATAATAGTCCCAACCTGAAGACATCTACACGGCAATATTCGGTTATAGTCAAAGCGCCACCTGCTGGCAGCAGGAAGTGTGGCACATCAAAGTGACTTTGCCATATTTCTCCTATATTTACCTACTTCAATGCATGTCACCCACTATTCGCTGTTTTCCTGAGGCCACCAGGTGGCGGTGGCCCCGAGTGCGAGGGTCCTTTCATCGCTGCTTGCAGCTTTAATTTTTGGTTGCATTTGACAAAAGTGGTCTCCTTGCTTTTATAGGCCTATGCATAAAAATATATTTTATTAAGCACCATAAGCAGCTCAACTGATTTACCTCCCTAATGCTTTTGAAGCGTAAAGACAGCATGTGGTGATTTGCATTGCATGCATATTTTCACTAGGACAGGTTTTTGTTGTCATATTGTCGAGGAATGCAGGGGTGGATATGGCCATGGTTGAGGATTCATTACTGAAAACAGTGTTTTCTTCCTTTTCACTGGACTTAACCTCGGGGTGCCCTCTTGAAAATACCTCCAACTCAGTACCTGCGCCAACACTTCAGCAGGCAAACTGAATTATTGTGGGATATGTGGGTTTTACTGTTTTTGTGCAATCGTATTAGCCTGGCTGGGAGATATTGCGTTTCTAGCATTGCCTGTTGTGAGGCATCAAATGTGGACCGGAAATCTTATTGTTTTGGCTTTCAATATTACACATGCAGAATTGTTTAAAGGAAAAGCTACTTTCTCTAGGGAAACACGTGCACACACACATAGCTTTCTTTCCTGTGTAGGATGTGAAGGATGCTTCGTTGAGACTTTGATCTTGTGTGGTGTCCCCTTTTTGCTTCTAATGGACATGTATTATCTGAGAGACAGGGAGAGAAGGGCCCTGGCCTGATATACCGTTTAAACTAGACCTTATATAGACCTGTGCCGGCTAGTGATGTCTGTCTGAGAAATTCCGACACTTTCAATTCCTCTTTTTCCTCCTCACTCATTTTCAATTTTCTTTGTGTTGTTTTAGTTGTATCTGCATAAGCATATTTAAATTATACACAGTTTGAGGTCAGTAGTTTTTTTTTTTAAAGTAATACTTTTATTCAGCAAGGATGCATTAAAAATGATAAAAAGTGACCGTAAAGTCTCTGTTACAAACAAATGCTGTCCTTTTGAATTTTCTATTCGTCAAAGAATTCCACAAAAATATCAAGTGTTTAATGTTTTCAGACTTGATAATAATAAGAAAAGTTACTTGAGCACTAAATTAGCATATTAGAAAGATTTCTGAAGGATCATGTGACACTGAAGACTGGAGTAATGATGCTGAATATTCAGCTTTGCCATCACAGGAATAAATTACATTTTTAAAGGGTTAGTTAACCCAAAAATGAAAATTCTGTCATTAATTACTCACCCTCATGTCGTTCCTAACCCGTAAGACCTTCGTTCATCTTCAGAACACAAATTAAGATATTTTTGATGAAATCCGAGAGCTCTCTGACCCCTCCATAGACAGCAATGTAATTAACACTTTCAAGGCCCAGAAAAGTAGTAAAAACATAGTTAAAATAGTCCATGTGACTCCAGCGCTGCACGGAAACTGCATTGGAGACTGACACAGGCTAGAACGAAATTGTTGAATAAAGTCGTTATTTTTGTTTTGTTTTTGCAATTAAGGTTGAACCACTGGAGGCACATGGACTATTTTAACAAAGTGTTAATTAAATTGCTGTCAATCAAGGGGTCAGAGAGCTCTCGGATTTCATCAAAAATATCTTCATTTGTGTTCTAAAAATGAACGAAGGTCTTACAGGTTTGGAACGACATAAGGGTGAGTAATTAATGACAGAATTTTCATTTTTGGGTGTACTGTCCCTTTAATATTTCACAGTATTACTGTTTTACTGTGGGGTTTTTTTTATTTTATTTATTTATTTATTTTTATAAATGAATACTTGGTGAGCATAAGAGACTTCTTTCTGAAACATTATTAAGTCTTACTGACCCCAAACTTTTTAACGGTAGTGTATTTTGTATATTCTTTTTTTGTAATTTATAATACATACTCTATATTCTAAAAGAAAAGACAATGCATGTGAAAATATGTACATTTATATATCAGGTTTGTTTTGTTCAAATACAGATGAATTGATAAAACAAACATTTCACAAATGTTTAAAAGGAATGTGTATTATGCACATTTTCTTCTGTGAGTTTCCATTTTGTAATAAATGATTTATTGTCTGCAAGAATAGTTTATTTGTTGTTTTCATTGTGAAACAAAAAGTCTCTGTAAAGTAGCCTATTAGCAATAGAAAAAGTTAATCATATACCAAACAATAGTCCAGCCTTTTTAATTAGCCTTCTTACCTAGCTACTCATTAACAAAAAGCAAAACATATCACTATTTCATTAGCTGTTATTCTGTCACAATATACCTGACTAGTAGGCTGTAAAATGTAGGTATTAGTGAAGAATAGGACAGTGTAGTGCCCTAACCCAAATTCAATCTTTTGTTTGTGAACAAACCTAGTGGACCTCTAGCTATCACGTTTGGGTGTTTTTTGGCTTTGTGTTGTGACCTCGCATGCATATAGTTTATGAAGAGACATTTGTGTATCGTGAACCCATTAACATTTGTGGTTGTCTGAAGGGTAGCAGTGTGTGTGTGTGTGTGTGTAAAGTGGGCGTGTGTGTTGATTTGTGGTTCAGACTCTTATCTTCCTGTCAAAACACTTTTTTTCTTATCGTAGTGTTTGATTTTCTCCACTTTATCTTGCAACTTGAAAAGTATATAGCCATTTGCTTATCTGATTCCTGCGTTACCCCTTTAAAGTCAACAACATGAAATCAAAACTGACCCTGTTTTCTTAATCAATGCATTAACTTGGTCTTATTGTGAATGATTCATCAGTGCATGTTCTTCCAAACAAAAAAAAAACAACAAAAAAAACTTGTCTTCATCATGTTCTTCCTCAGAAACTACTTTCCTTGCTAAGGCCCTGTGGGATATCGAATAATGTTAACCAGTAGCCAAATAGTGTGTGGGTTTTTAGCAGCCATTTTTCTAGATCCAATCAATTCCCAATGGATAAAGTCTCACCCTAATTTCAATCTTGTTGAATACTGTCAGAAATTACAAAAGAAAGATAGAACAACATTTTACGTTGGCTTGAAGCATACATGGGTACATTGTTAACTCATATTTTATTGTACAATTCATCGTTCCTTGTCTTTTTTTATAGTCCACACACTGGCACAGCAGAACATCCTGCTAATCCACCCTTCCCTGCATCATTTCTGTCTGTTCTTCCCTCTCTCTGCTGAGAAGGAAAAAACATTTATGCCCATTCTGAATGAGCTGAAAGAAGGCAAGCACATTATGTAGGGATGGCAGGAAGAGAATCAACAGTTTTCAGAGCCTGCATCGGTAGGGGAGCCCCTCTGGGGAAGAAGGGGTGAGGTGAGAGGAGGAGAAGGAGAGGGAGACAGGGAGGAAGAGATGTCAGCAGGTATTACTATCACTGTCACTGTGCAGTCGTGGAGAGAAACACCCTCGTCATGCTTACCCTAAAGGGAGGACATTTGGGGAATAGTATCATAAAATTACCATATTGAGAGTTTTGAAAGATTTGTGTGTACATTTCTTATATTTTCTTTTTCAGTAAGTAGGTGAAAATGTGAGCGGGTTTAGTGTGGTATTGTAGTGATCTCTAGATCCAGTATATACACTATATTGCCAAAAGTATTAGGACACCCCTCCAAATCATTGAATTCAGGTGTTCCAATCACTTCCATGGCCACAGGTGTATAAAATCAAGCACCTAGGCATGCAGACTGCTTCTACAAACATTTGTGAAAGAATGGGTCACTCTCAGGAGCTCAGTGAATTCAAGTGTGGTACCGTGATAGGTTGCCACCTGTGCAATAAGTCCATTTGTGAAATTTCCTCATTACTAAATATTCCACAGTCAACTGTTAGTGGTATTATAACAAAGTGGAGGCAATTGGGAACAACAGCAACTCAGCCACAAAGTGGTAGACCACGTAAAATCACAGAGTGGGGTCAGCACATGCTGAGGCGCACAGTGCGCAGAAGTCACCAACTTTCTGCAGAGTCAATATCTACAGACCTCCAAACTTTGTGTGGCCTTCAAATTAGCTCAAGAACAGTGCGTAGAGAGCTTCATGGAATGGGTTTCAATGGCCGAGCAACTGCATCTAAGCCTTACATCACCAAATGCAATGCAAAGCGTTGGATGCAGTGGTGTAAAGCACGCCACTGGAGCAGTCGAGATGTGTTCTCTGGAGTGACGAATCACGCTTCTCTGTCTGGCAATCTGATGGACGAGTCTGGGTTTGGCGGTTGGCAGGAGAACAGTACTTGCCTGACTGCATTGTGCCAAGTGTAAAGTTTGGTGGAGGGGGGACAATTTTGGACAATTTCATGCTCCCAACTTTGTGGGAACAGTTTGAGGATGGCCCCTTCCTGTTCCAACATGACTGCGCACCAGTGCACAAAGCAAGGTCCATAAAGACATGGATGAGCGAGTTTGGTGTGGAGGAACTTGACTGGCCTGCACAGAGTCCTGACCTCAACCTGATAGAACACCTTTGGGATGAATTAGAGCGGAGACTGTGAGCCAGGCCTTCTCGTCCAACATCAGTGCCTGACCTCACAAATGCGCTTCTAGAAGAATGG